>OV815276.1:34168645-36668645 GCA_929108145.2 Limnephilus rhombicus
TCTCCCGCAAAAACAAACTCCTGCCGAAACCAAGAAATCAGGTGCTTTGAATTACATACGATTGAAAGCACATATTATACCTTTGAGAGAACACCCAGTAAAATGGCAGATCTTAAACAGATATATTGCCATATTTTAAATTGAATGCATGTTAGCCGGACCTAACAAAAAGACGGGGATAGGCTAGTTGCAGTTGCAGACCTCTCCCAACAATGAGACCACCTTAGGACAGTGTGTAAATACAATTTCATCATTTATTGACGTCTGGGTGGGTGGATAGAAAGGGAAAAAAAAGTCTTATACATTTACCTTTGTCTCCTGCTTGCACGATGGACATTCTAGTACTCTATCAAATTTGATGGAGTCGCCGGCTTCATTAATAAGAAGTTTTTCCAAACAAGCTTCGCAAAATACATGCAGGCAACTCAACACACGAGGATTACATAACTTATTGCTGAAACAGACAAAATTGACTAAGATTAGACAATGTAGCAAAATTTGATTTAAAAAATAAATAATTAAATACACATACTACTTTCAATAAGACTAATATAACCAACTGAGGCATGTTAGATTTAAACTATATATATATGGGTATTTTCAACGTATAATCCTGCCGCTGAGAGCTTTGATGCAAACTCTCTTCCTGGCACATTTAAGTGGTTGGTAAGAAAGAGGGAGAGCAACATTGTGAACACGGAGGTGTAGCAAGTACTCACTCGCAAATATTACAATCTTGGTCCTGATTCCCGCCAGAGTCCTCAGGCTCTAAAGAGCCCCCTTCGTCCCCCAGCCCCACGAGATTGTCACTGAACTCCCCATCCATCTCCTCAATCCCATTCACAGCCATTGTGCATAAAAATCTGTTTGATTTCTGCTGCACGCAAAATGTATAAACTTAATATGCAGGCCTCTAGTGAGATGACAGCTTCTTCTTCACCTGCAAAACAGAACACACAAATTTCAGCAGTAGCAGTGCATACATACATCAGTTGTTGAATAAACCCTCTTGTTTGCTATTTAGAACATTATAGGAAAGTAATTTACAATTTTGTATTTTTTTTTAAATTTTAAACCTTGTTAGAATCTATCCGGCGCCCAATGTTACGTACCAAATCAAATAGGAACATATCTTAAGATTCCTTATTATAATAATTAAAATCAAATTTTAAGAAGCAAGAAGAATAATCTTTTGAAAAAAAATTCCTAGCTAATGTTTATCAGAATGAATATATTCTGATAAACATTGGCTAGGTAATAAGGTCATAAGTCTTTCACATTAATTTAATTTTTTTCCTATTTGTATTTATTATTTTACAATAAAACCATTTATGGGATATTGCATTATTTACTTAGCTAAAAGTACCAAGTACCAAAGCAGGCAGAGGTATATGTTATTATTGCTAGGCATGCACTGGTGATCCAGCTTGGTAGCTTCAAGTTTCATGGCAACTTAAAGCTTCATTGCACACATAATATTATATATCCACTTGAGGTAAAACAAGAAATACCTGTTTTCAAGGAAAGGTTTCAGTACCATCGCATGCTAAATTTACGCTATGCAATTTTCTGTAAAATAGACTTGGTACAACAATTAACAGCTTTACTGAAAAGATTTTTAAAAGTTTTTTAAATAACTAATAAGTTTCTCGACACTTTTATATGAACTTAAAATTGTATGTATTCATTCCCTAATCTTAAAACTCATAATAAAAAAACATTCAAAGGAATACAAATTCATCATAATATTGAAAATTTTAATTGTGTTTGGTGTGTTTCAGGGGCAAAAATAATAATTATCTCTAGGTTTAGGCTTAGATAAAAATAATATAGCTGTAGATGAACAGTTTTACCTCAATGAGAAATAATATTCTTTTTTTTTTAAATTGAAAAATGATTATAAGTAGGTAAGTAATTATCATTACTTCTTCATGTACCTACCCAATGAATAAAAATGGGTGAAAATATAGATTTTTCAAGAAAGTTATTAGTCTAATCAATTAAGGTCGCACTTACATTTGTATTAACAAATGTACAATCTATCGGGGCGATTAGACATTTATGTTATTTAAGAAAAAATGTACGTTTACGTTATAAGGCAAACTAACAACGAAACGAGGATTTTCCGGAATGCATGCATACAAAACAAGAAATTTAATAAGTTCGATAGGCCGAGGGTCACTATAAAATTGAAGTAAAATTAGAATAAACTCGATGCTGCATAAAACATAGCAAATCGATAATGTTAGGAGTGATGAGGCGGTCTAAAAGGGAATTGCAGAAATTGTTTGGTATTGGGTACCCCCATTAGCATCTCAAGGATTCATAACCTACTTATAAGGAAAAAAAATGTTGCACTACGTGAATGAATTGGAAATCAAAACTGAATACAATTACAGAAAGCATTTCATACCATAAAACCTAAAATTTGCGCAATTACACCATTTAGATAAGCAAATGCGACACACAAAAAACGAAAAATGCACCACTTACCACGGCCATGACGGACAAACTTTTAGCAAATGGCGATTTTCGGTGTTCCCATATAAAATATACAATGTTATTACCGCCAATTTCAATAAACAACGGGTAGACTTATTTTGTTCGTATCTGGCTTCTACGAATAATAAAATAACCATCCGTTGTAGTATTACTTTTAAATAAAGACAAAAAATAAGCAAATTAACAAATTTTCCGGTTCACCGATGGACAATACCAAAAACAAAGCAGCGCGAGAAGGAATAAAATTTTCACAAGATAAATTCGATTGTTTCGATGGTGGCTCGTTTTTCAAATTACGAGATATTTGCGAAAGAACACAATCAAAATATATAGGTAGGTAGTGAATGACTGGAACGTTAATAATTTCTAAAAATTATCACAAAACTGAATTCCACGAAATTAATTATTTTGTAAGTAATTTTTGATGTGAGTAATTAAATCATACCCTTCATTATTGGGAAAATGCAATATGAAAAATCGTTAATCTGAGAGAAATGGTTAGGATGCAGGCTGATTCTCCAGTTGATGCAGTTGATGTTTTATATTGTCCTGTTAATTATTAATTCTCTGGTATGGTAATAATAATATTCTGAAAATGATTTATTAGAATGGGAAGGCTGATAGAGATATTGAAAGAAGGGTAAATGCCGGTAACTCCATTAATGGAGGACTGAATGCCGTTGGCGCTAATAAAAAACTGTCAAAAAAGCGAAGCTAGCAGTCCACAATGGAGTCCTGGTACCTACCCTGATGTTTGGCAGTGTGGCGTGGAACTGGCAGAAGAAGGATGAAAGTAAACTGAATGCTGTTGAAATGAGATCTCTGAGACGTATGTGTGGTAAAACCATGTATGATTGTGTTAGAAATGTGGATATCCGCAAAGAATGTTAGGCTGATGTAAGTATAATGAGCAAAATTAAGAAAGGGACCCTCAGATGGTTTGGGCACGTAGAGCGAATGAGCGAAGAAAGTAGTGTAAAAAGAATATATGATCAAGTGAATCAGATACTTGAGACGGGCCATGTTAAAAGTCAGAATAATAGAAGAGTATGTATGAGACGATGTATGAATGTAAGTGAGGCAAAGAGTGTGTGCCAAGACCGAGTTGTTTGGCGGTCCGTCCTCTCTGCCTACCCCTGCGGGGGAACGGCGTGATGGTTAGTTAGTAAGTTATTTATTAGAATGATAAAATTTTATTCCAATGAAATAAACATTGCATTGTTTTTGATCTTCATAAAATTCGTTCACATTTTACGATTTTTTTTTAATCTCCTGATTGGAATAATGAAATTTTTTTTAAATCTGATGAAGTGTCATTAGGTCATTAGTCATTACGTCATTAAGCCCCGATTACATTGAGCGAGTTTACAAGCTACTAGCCGGCGTATTCACTATCTGCTAGTGAACTCGCTCAGTGTAATCATATTACTAGCTAACTAACAGATTTTACACTGAAGGAGTTTACTAGCAGATAGTGAGTTCGCCGGCTAGTAGCTTGTAAAATCGCTCAATGTCATCGAGGCTTTAGGCTTTCTCACGCGTACGCTTTGGAAGGAGCGTTTCGCGCGCTGCTTCAGATCCTAGGCAGAAAAGTAAACCCTAGTATACTTTGGGATTGGTTTATTTATGAATACCTAGTATTCACGAGTGAGCACGGGTGAGCATGTCCGGGCGAGTATGACTTCACAGCATAAATATACCAAACCACCCATTCACCCACCTTCACTTCACAGACCGAGCGACGAACAATTTTATACAAAAGTGCCCATTTACTCGGCCTGTGACGTTATGCTCGCCCGTGAATACTGCACATTTTTTTGTAACGGTTAATAGCATCTCCCACACGTACACTTCGGAGCGACCGAGTCCCGCGCCACTTCAGGCCGCCGCGCGGAAAAGTCTCAGAAGGCGGAAACACACTTGTGTGGTGTGGTGTGTCGTGACTACAAATTAACCAATCATCGTCGTCGCTTGTCGACACGCCACAACCTACAAATATGTCTCTAACCATAATAAATGTATGAAACCGATGTGCTTCTGGCGCGCCACGACACACCACACCACACCACAAGTATGTTTCCGCCTTCACAGTGAACTGCGCTGTAAGCCGTTATCTTACCAAAATGTCTTTACTTTTTTGCGCGGCGGCCTGAAGTGGCGCGGGACTAGGTCGCTCCGAAGTGTGCGTGTGAGAGGCACTAATAACTATTTTGGGACTTTTCTGCGAAAGGGCTGGAGTGACTTTTCAAATGTGCATTCTGGATTGAATTTGATTTGTCTGCTTTTCAAGGACAATGGATTTCTCCGATGGTTCAAATTTCAAAATATTGCCTTGCTTCCTTCGAAGTATGTACTGTTTTTAAATAACTCTTTCAATTCCATAGACATCTTTTTCTGCAGGAAATATATTTTATAGCCAAAAAAGCCACGTTTTCGATATAAATTTGTTGTTATTGGTTTATTTATGGATGATTTATGGACTGTATTGTCTATGACAATACCAACATAAATAAATCCGCGTGTTTTGGTTCATTTGGTGGTGTTTGTGGGTTAACTTTAATTTTAAATAATTCTATCCAATTGATTACTCAAAATGAAAGAAATCATCGTTTCGAATTGTGAGAAAAGTTTTATTTTAAATGCAGTCACAGAAGGAACGGTAAATATGACGTCGATCATCGTAAATTGTTACATATTTGACAGCTGAAATGGCGGGTTTACAATGTTTTTAAACTCGTAAATTTTCTGTATACTCTGACCGAGGACCTTTGGTACTATTCATTATAATATACTCTAAATAAATTCGATCCCTAATTGATAAATTTGAATAATCGCAAGTTTACCATAGGCCTTCTTATAAATAGACACAAATCAAATGAATTATCGTGTCTACTTGTGGTAAGCAGTAGGTCTGAAGTATTTTTAGAAAGCATTGGTAAATATGCAGAGCTCGCCTTATCCAATACTTACAAATTATAAAAAAAGTTTGTTAGGCTAGTTTGTTCTTTTTTAATTAAATTCAAACTGACAACTAAGGGTTTCATTAAAAAAGAAAGAAAAAAAAACTAACCTAAAACCTTGCCTGAAATTAATAGTTGTTCTTCATTGTAATTACTTCGGTAATTATCGGTTCGGACTGGCCACGCTTATTACGAATAATTTTTAGAAAAAAACTTTGGTAATTATCGGTTCGGACTGGCCACGCTTATTACGAATAATTTTTAGAAAAAAACTTTAGATTCGCCTTAATTACTATAAAAGGAAACTTTTTGGCTTTGGGGCGGCGGAAAATAATGCATTTTAATTTTCAATTGCATAAAACCAAAATTCACTTCGCGAACCGACGCAGCGAAAATCCGCGGCCGTAGCTGTCACTTGCTGTCACTGTTATGGACTGTAGCTGACTTTGTGGGATACCTACATGAAATACCGCGAATCACAAACCATGTTACACAAACCTAGCGTAGCCGCTAAGCCACTTGAAAACTGGGATGTTTTTCTTGCCTTGACGCGAGTAGGCGTTATAAAGGGGCACTTTCTTTTGTATCACAAACCATGTTACACAAACAAGCCCGCTAGACAAATTTCATAATTACGCGCCTTATCCCACGAAGTCGGCTACAGTCGTATTAGCTCTTGTTAATTTATCAAGGATACCAACATCACAGTGATATGTACGGCCGCGGATTTTCGCTGTGTCAGTCGCGAAGCGAATTTTGGTTTTATGCAATTGAAAATTAAAATGCATTATTTTCCGCCGCCCCAAAGCCAAAAAGTTTCCTTCTATAGTAATTAAGGCGAATCTAAAGTTTTTTTCTAAAAATTATTCGTAATAAGCGTGGCCAGTCCGAACCGATATTTACCAAAACTTTAGATTCGCCTTAATTACTACAAAAGGAAACTTTTTGACTTTGGGGCGGCGGAAAATAATGCATTTTAATTTTCAATTGCATAAAACCAAAATTCACTTCGCGAACCGCACAGCGAAAATCCGCGGCCGTACCTGTCACTGTTATGTTGGTATCTTTGATACGTAAAATTAAAATTAGCTTTCGTCTTGTGAGATTGTACGCCAGAATCACAAACCATATTACACAAACCTAGCGTAGCCGCTAAACTACTTGAAAACTGGGATGTTTTTCTTGCCGTGACGCGAGTAGGCGTTATAAAGGGGCACTTTCTTTTGTATCACAAACCATGTTACACAAACAAGCCCGCTAGACAAATTTCATAATTACGCGCCTTATCCAGGGCCGCTGACAGCCAATCTGGGCCCCAAGTCTAGTAGACTATACCGTACCCCCTCCCCCCAACTTACCGGAGGGGGGGGGAGAGAGAAAACAATAAAAAATGTCATGCTAACCTGCTACTGCTAGGAATACTATTTCATTACCTTTTCTTATTTTCTAGTATCTTATACCATTATACCAACGATACTCATGCGGCCCGCCAAGCTTTTGTGTGCGGCCCTAACCATCAGGAACTTGATTTAAAAAAAACTATCATTCTAAATTTCGAATATTCGATTCGATTTATAATTTTGAGATTCGTTTGGACTTTGACGCACAGGCCACAGATAGTGACACCCGAAAAGGATTGTCATTATGGTCCACACGATCTGGTACAAGAGTAAGATACTTGTTTAGATATTCACGGCCAAAAGGTTTTTTTTTTGTTATTTGTTTTTGGGGTGTTATGCCGTGTTGCGCTACCTCCATCTTTAGCCAACGTTTCGGACAGCGTTACAGTGTCCATCATCAGGGCAGATGTGTAAGAGTGTCGCTATTTACACACGCTAGATTTAATCCCAAAAAACAAATATTTGACACACAAGTACGCGCGCAAATCTATAATATAAATATGAATGTGTTGCTAAGCGCATAACTTCCTAACGACTGACTGGATAATTCTTTTTTTTGTGTTCGTTATTGTCAGGACAAGGTTTGTATAAAACCACTGGTGAGCTCTGACGTTATGAAATTTGTATAAAAAAAATTGAATAGGTGGCACACGAGCTATTTGAAAACTGAATGTACCGGGACTGAATGTATGGAGTGCGGGAGGGTTGGAGTGAAACCAGGGAAAGGGGAGGGGAATCTGGAAGGGGGGAGGCGAACTTGGGAGGGGGAGTCGCGGGACGGGGAAGAGGGGGAGTGGAGTGGGGAGAGGGAAGGTGGAGGAGGCGGAGTGGGAACGCGAGAGGGGAAGGGGACGCGGGAGAGAAAGGGGAGGCAGAAGGGGAAAGAGACGAATGGTAAAGGACACGCAGTGAGAAACTATTTCCTTATTAAACGGCATAGCAACGCATGCCGTGTACCAGCTAGTAATTTATAAATAAAAGTGCCACTTCTAGAAACAACCGCATCAATTATAATACATAAAAACTGGTTAATGTCAATGGTTAGTCAGGTACTTACTAATTTTAAAAGCATTTCTTGCTGTCATATAAAGTACTATTTTCTTATAATATAAATACGCATAATTAGGTAATTTTTCACAAAAACAGCGCTCTACAAATTATCCAAATATTATTATTATTAATGGCGGAGTGTCCGAAAAAATGTTGGGGGGGGGGGGTTTGATGATTTTTTTTCGTCATACCAGTATAGTGTTGCGGCCCGCGTAACTTTACAAATACATGTATGTGGCCCGAAGAGAAAAAAGGTTGAGTATCGTTGCATTATACCAATCATTCGAATTTAGCATAATTACTCAATGGAAATGATTAAAAAGTTATGGTGAATACTCAAAAAAAAAAAAACTTGTGTTTATTGTTTTAGGCTACTGTGTCACTGTGTGTGTATTTACATATTCTTCCTTGTTCATTATATCTTAAGGTTAAATTAAATTATTATAATATCAACACAGATACGTTAGTAATGGAATACTAAATTGGAATATTTTTAAAATTATAGTAAAACCTCCACAAACTTTAAAATAATAATATAGGCAAATAAAAATTGTCATCTACAATATGTATGGCCGACACGATGGCGTGCTTGACAGCTGGGCTCCGAGTGTCATTGGCTTTTATTCGTCAAAAATCCGGGGCCCGTGAGCCCGTCCCGGGCCCCCCTTAGGCCCGGGCCCCAAGTTTCAGACTTGGCCAACGTACCCTCTCGGCGGCCCTGGCCTTATCCCACGAAGTCGGCTACAGTCGTATTAGCTCTTGTTAATTTATCAAGTATACCAACATAACAGTGACAGGTACGGCTGCGGATTTTCGCTGTGTCGGTTCGCGAAGTGAATTTTGGTTTTATGCAATTGAAAATTAAAATGCATTATTTCCCGCCGCCCCAAAGCCAAAAAGTTTCCTTTTATAGTAATTAAGGTGAATCTAAAGTTTTTTTCTAAAAATTATTCGTAATAAGCGTGGCCAGTCCGAACCGATATTTACCATTACTTCTGTTAAGAAGTGTTTTAAAAAAAACGTGCATATTGAATGAGGTGCGCCTACGAATAATTACCATTTTTGTGTATTTGTTCTGTAACACATTTTTTGGTTTCACAGCGATTAGACGGAAGAAATCTGGATGAATGGCGAACCTTAAAATTGTGTTTAGGGTCAGAATGGGGAAGTTGCCATGCTTCGCTTGGAAACACAAAGTAATAAAGAATTTTGAAATAAACAATAATAAAGTTTCCTCACGCCGCTTTCAAAACACACAAATTATTTAAATAGTTACACTACACTTAGTTTCAACTTAATTACAAGAAAAAACAACTGTTTACGTCAGGGGAGATGGGAAAGAAGCCTTGGTTCCATTATTTTTCAAAATTCAAAATTTCATACGTTTCGCCGCCATGTTTTTCTTGTTAGTATGATGTGATGTTTACCAAAAGGTAAAATTTGATGGTTGGAAATATGGATAAATTATTTAAATAATCCAAACTAAGAACCTCTCTTGTGCATGTTCTACCATCTCCCCCATCATAAATAGTCATTTCTTGCACTAATTAAGTTGAAACTTGGTATTTTCAATAATTTGGATACATTTAGCAGTAAGCAGAGTACGGAAACTTTACCTTAACAGAATATATCATTAATTTGTGAATGTATTTTATCTTTTCTTTTCCTTTTTAACTTTTATTTCTCCTTTCAGGGTTGTTTCACACGTAACCTGCAAAGTAGGCTTGCCCAAACAAACTCGTCCGAATGAAGGAATCCTCTTTGTCAATGTAGAACTTGGTACAATGGGAGCTCCTAATTTTGAGCCTAATAGACAGTCTGATTTGAGTGTATACCTTAATCGGCTGATAGAAAAGTGTATCATGGAATCACGGTGTATAGACCTGGAGTCTTTGTGCATCGTATCTGAAGAAAAGGTATGTTCTATATTTCATGGACTCTCTTTGGCGCTTTAATGTTGGTGGGATGATGAGCAAAACAAACAACTACTCGCCTGGTGGTGAGCGTTGTGTGGGTAAATTATGCAAGAGCCGCCGCTTGCCGCTACGCTTAATGGGCATAAATTTAGAAAAGTAAACTATTTTTAAACTTAATTACCACAAGAACCATCGGTTTCAGTCGGGATGGACGGAAAAATATGCATTGAAATTCGATTTCCATTCAAAGTTTAAAAATCCCCATCTCCACTACGGCCATGTTTTTTGTATGGATTTGACATTTGCAAAGTTTCGTTTCAAACTAAAAACGCATGAATTACTTAATTCACCTAAACTAAGAACCTAATAACCTATTTTGTATTCGTAACTAGTTTCTTGTAATAATTGTTGAAATGAAGTATAATTTCCGTATAATATAAAAATGCGGCAGCTTATGCATAGATTAATGTTGTTTGTTTTGCTCATCATAAGTTATTTATGAATGGTTGGGAAATTTTTCAGCTTTAAAAAAGTATGTATAAGTGTTGAAAAAAGTATGTACAAATTAAATTCACATTAGTGCGAGGGTCACCCCTTCCTATAAGGTGATTTTTCGCAAAAACGGCGCTATACATCACCACAACACGGGCATGTGCCCAGCATGGTGGTCGAAAAATCCCCAACTTTTGTAAAAAAAGATTTTTTCAATGAATAAAGAAACTTTAAAAAAAAAAAAAAACAATCATTAACGTATTATTAAACCTGTTTTGTCTCTCCTGATTATCCTTAGTAATTAAATATTATGACGTGACTTACCTGAGATGAATTTACACCATTGATGTGTGCATTTTGTATGTAATGTAAGAGTGTGTGAGTGCAGCAATGATAGACAACATGACATTGATTTAATATTGGCTAAATAAATAAACTGTGCAAAATCATCCAAGAAATACATATCTGCTCCAAAGTGAATGCCAAAAGGGTGTGTGTGATGTAAAGAATAAAACAAATTCTAGGTATGGACATTGAGGGTAGACATACACATATTAAATCACGCTGGAAGTCTGATTGAATGTGCAAGTATAGCTGCACTGACTAGTTTGGCCCACTTTAAGAGGCCCGATTTTACAACCAACGGGGATGAGCTGACCATTCACACTTTCGCCGAGAAGGACCCCATCCCAATAACCCTGCATCATTATCCTGTATGCGTATCATTCGGCGTCTTCAGCGATGGGTAAGAAACTAATTGAATTGTGATTTTTCATCATTAAAAAGACCGCCCAATGGTGCATTCTTTGTCGCATTGTAAGAAAATTAAAAATCCATATACGAAATTTGTTTGGTTGATCATTTTGAAATACTTTTTTTTTTGGAAATGTGGTTCATACTGATGAACAAAGAGAACACCTTTTGAATTAGAAGAATGTCAACTTATTGAAGTTCTTCTCCAAGCAATTGAGGGAGCGGGCCGGATCGATAGAGACGGGACGAGAAATAAAAGGCGTCAGTCGGTGTAATGAGTCAGTCTTTATTTGGGCTACGTAGCGAGGTCGGAGCGGAGCGACGGTGGTGCCGTTAGTGATGCTGCTGCGTGATGAAGGTCGGGAGACTACGGCGGTGAAGATCACTGGTCTTCAGGGAGCCGGTGTGTTGCTCTACACCATGGCGGTGTAGAAGTGACCTTGGTCCAGGCGGTCGATCATCGTTATGCTGACGAGATATGGCAGCTGTGTGTCCTTTGAGTCGGCTCACACACGTAACGCAGGAAGGAACCTTGAGAGGCGATGAGGATGATCTCTGGCAGCGGAACGCGATGGGTTTCGATTTGCCAGAGAACGGGTTGCATCCCAAGCAGAAAGCACGGTGGGCTTTATGTGCTGCGGACGGAGACATCACATGTCGAGGCGTGAATGGGCCGGACAGCGGATGGTGATTGGAGAAGGAATCCTCGAAGGTATGTTCCTGGAGTCACACTGGACAAATGTTATTCACTGCTGTTGACTGCGCGGACAAGTGCCCCGCGCAGGCACGTACTTGGTCGCGGCAGTGGTCGGACTGTGTTGCTCGACCGATGAATGGGAACTAGACTTGAGACTAGGTACTGACTGACTGGAGCGGACGAGCGAATCGGCTGCTTATATAGCCGCAGCGAGTAATTACTCTCACGGTAGGTAATGCTGGGTGAATTCACGCAAAGCTGAGATATAGCTCGAACCGTCTGCGGGTATTTGTATTGCACAGCCACACGTTCTAGGCCTTTCGCATAAGTGGCGGAATATTCACCGCTGTAGGTAGGTGTACCGGCCGGTGCGCGATACCTTACGCTGTAGGTATTTCGTAGTGTGCTTCTAGCGCGTTCGGTGGAGTCCAGTGGCGGCGCAATGAATTCGGCAAAAGTGGCCGCCATACACCCCCTTCCCAGTGTACGGAGTACAGTTGTGGGACGATGATGCCAGGAGTCGCAGGAAAGCCGAGTTGATGCTGGTCGTTGCGTCCATACTCTTGCATCTCTACCGATTTCCTCGTTTTTGCGGTGTTACCGGATGCGCCATGGTAACACACATGTCAGGATGCTGTATGCTGCGTATCCATATCACGTCGGGGTCACCACTGTAGCAATCAGACGTGCTATCGTTTATTAATAAGAATTAATAATTCAAAATATTACATGGAGCGTGACAAGAGTAAATAACGGTACAAGTTGTTTGGCTTGCTATTCTATTGACTGACTGAGTCAAACCATTACTCCGGCTTTAATAATGCCGTGGCGGAGGTAACGGTTTAATAATTCGGCTGGTAATATCGAGAGAATACGATACGTTTCTCGATGAGAAACGTATCATGTTCGTATAAAATGTAACCTTGCGGCAGAGCAGAGACTAGGGCTCAGGATAGTGGGCCAAGTAGTTATCTGTCGTGTAGGTAGGGTTTTCAGTCAAATAAAAGAAGATGAACTTTATAAAAATGTATTGAATCCAAACCAAAAAGCAACATGGAAGTGTACAAACTTTATACCAAGGTAACAAAAGGAATATAGAAAAATACACATACCAGATGGACTCCTAATGGACACGCTAAACTAACTATACGGAAATAACCCCGGAAGACGAACGCGATCTTGCTTCGCAGAGAGAGAACACGAGACGGGACGGGAACTCCAGCCTTCCCATCCGGGAACGGCGCGGAATCCAGAGCACCAAGGTCGTCCTTCTGATTGGGCAGGAGGCCGCTATACCTCCAAGGAGCGCATTCAGCCACGGGCCATCTCGACGAACTCCAATCAAAAGGCACGTGGCCCCCAACAGTATCCAAGTCTGGCGTATTACGGTAGTACGGTTAGCAGACCGTGACTTTGCGACGCGGGGTCGTGAAGGCATATTATAGTAGCCAACACCAGGTCCAATTCACTTCACGATTCCTTTTCCAAAAATGCTTCCACAAAACGGCCAACCAGCCACATCGGAAAAAAATGGGACTTTCACGTCATCCACTATAAATAACACGTACACGAACCTCTCGTGTTACGTAAAAACACCCCGCGTTCTTTTAGGGGTAATTATCGGTTCGGACTGGCCACGCTTATTATGAATAATTTTTAGAAAAAAACTTTAGATTCGCTTTAATTACTATAAAAGGAAACTTTTTGGCTTTGGGGCGGCGGAAAATAATGCATTTTAATTTTCAATTGCATAAAACCAAAATTCACTTCGCGAACCGACGCAGCGAAAATCCGCGGCCGTAGCTGTCACTGTTATGGACTGTAGCCGACTTCATGGGATACCTACATGAAATACCGCGAATCACAAACCATGTTACACAAACCTAGCGTAGCCGCTGAACTAATTGAAAACTGGGATGTTTTTCTTGCCTTGACGCGAGTAGGCGTTATAAAGGGGCACATTCTTTTGTATCACAAACCATGTTACACAAACAAGCCCGCTAGACAAATTTCATAATTACGCGCCTTATCCCACGAAGTCGGCTACAGTCGTATGAGCTCTTGCTAATTTATCAAGGATACCAACATAACAGTGACATTTACGGCCGCGGAATTTCGCTGGGTCGGCTCGCGAAGTGAATTTTGGTTTTATGCAATTGAAAATTAAAATGCATTATTTTCCGCCGCCCCAAAGCCAAAAAGTTTCCTTTAATAGTAATTAAGGCGAATCTAAAGTTTTTTTCTAAAAATTATTCGTAATAAGCGTGGCCAGTCCGAACCGATATTTACCCTTTTAGGTTTTAAATCAACTTAGATTCTCATGATTAAACGAAAATTTAAACACCTTGATGGTGAGTGACCAATTTCCGACCCAACTGCCCAAGTTGATCGGAAGGAAGTGCCCATAAACAAAAGGGAAGCTCTCTCTTTTCCAAAAATTACCAGTGTCCAAAAAAACACCATAGACAAAATAACCACCTAAGCAAGAACTGCATTAGTCACATAATTATTTATGTGACAGATGGTACTGGCCGAATTATTAAACCGTTACCTCCGCCACGGCATTATAAAAGCCGGAGTAATGGTTTGACCCAGTCAGTCGATAGAATAGCAAGCCAAACAACTTGTACCGTTATTTACTCTTGTCACGCTCCGTGTAATATTTTAAATTATTAATTCTTATTAATAAACGATCAACAGTTAATTCCAGTGTTTTCTTTACGCGTTTACGTAGCACGTCTGATTGCTACACAATGAAGGATGGAAGCCAAACATGTGTAATCAGATCTATACCTGCTATTTGTACTGTTTACCCACCAGATTTAAATGTCCGGGTTTAATTTTCCCCACAGGAAAAACTAAACCCTTTCACATACTTCCCAAATGATCATCTGGTCAATCCACGCTATGCAATTGCACTATATAAGTATTATAAATACAAAACAATACAAGAACAACATGTCAACCTACCAGAGACCAAATGGGAAAATAATTTACCGACTCCAGATATTTTCATATCAGAGGGTTCGGCTCTGTGGAATTCCTAATTGAACCTATAAATCCTACTGATCCCTCAATATAAATACTTAAAACCTCTGGGAGGCCGCTTGTCACCCGGTGGCCGCGGCATCTGCGCATGCGCGAGAAAATAATTCAAATATTTGAATAATATTTCCGACAAAAAACTTTTGGTCTACGATTTTGGCCCTTCTATGTACACAATTTGTATGAAGAACAGTGTCAGAATCGCTTGCGCTGTCATTACTCTCGGAGACGCTACAAGTTTCATACACCTTGTCACCCTGGAATATTTTTAAAACGATTTCTTCTATGACAATCGGCTGTCAGAATTTGCCGCGAATTTAACGGTCGCAATTAATGCGTGTATCGCGAATAAAACGATCATAAAACCTATTAATTTACGTAATAAATGCAAGTAATGTGGTTTTCGTAGATAGTTTATTGTGATGTGAACGTGTTTCAGTTAATAAAATATACAATAGCTCAAAATTTATCAACAAAACATTCAATTCAAAATTCAAAGTGGTGGTTTTTTAGTGTTTTTTTGCAAAGTTCCGCGAATTTCCGCGAAATGGCCTGGCCTCTGACAATAATAAGATGATAATAGATGTAATATTTTTATTAACCGCTGTAACTATAATTAATGTACCGGAGTCTTTTCTATGGTAAGGAACCCTATTGGTTATCTTTGGCAGGAGGAAACGGAAGGGGCACAGAGAGAAGATGGTAAAATGGAGGTGGGAGTAGATTTGTGTGAGGCAGGGAGGTTTTATTTATCACTGAAGTGTCGATTTTTTAAGTTTGAAATGATTTTTTCTATTACCCGATGTTGTTTTAACGATTATTGTTGAATCCCCGGTTCGGAGTTACGCCGGTTATAATTTAAACTAATGTTTCGATAGCACCTAATGTGAAACCACATGTAATGGCATCAATTCAATACTTTCCTTCATTAATGAAAGAAAATAAACATAGATATATTGAGTGTAACAAAGGATGCTGGCTGGCGTGTTATTGGACTACTTTGGAGAGGAGTGACGCCCTCTTGATTCCTCTGGTGAGGAATGTCAAATTACCTGGTAGTTCTTTGGGAACCATTCTATTGAGGATCGCCTTGGAGCGGTTACTCACGTTGCTAGAAGCCATTGTGGAAGCTGGATGCTGACCCGGGGAACAAAATTAATAACAATGTAATTAATTTTAATATTTTCACCCACCTTTACTCTCTTCACACTTCAAACTTTATAGCATCAATATAATAAGATTGAAATTACAGTAATAATGATAATAAGGGTTATTTATTACAAGAAAGGGGTTTTTATTCCACCCTTCCAATGTCATTCAGAAACTCATTCACCACACTCATTCCACAGAAGCCTGAGAAGAGAGTCGGATGGGTTGTTTCAAAAAATTTGACGGATTGATCAAATATTTTAAATTAATTTTCATGTTCTGTGTAAGTTCTATTCAAGTTCTGTTATTACATCATTACAAGCCAGTTGCTTCATAAAACTGAAATAAGGGGTCGTCTTTTAACCCCCCCCCCCCCCTTGGTGATGTGTGGTGAGGTTTTAGACTAACCCCCCCCCCCCCCCCCCAAATCATGTGTATTTTTTTTAGTACAAAGCATTTTGAAATTTTCAGAATATTATCACGAAAAATAAATACACATGATATCTCATTATACTCCCCCCCCCCCCCGTCGTGATATTTTCCGAACCCCCCCCCCCCTTTCGAGCCTCACGTGATTAATGGACGACCCCTAATCACAGAACTTGAGTAGAACTTACACAGTACGTGAAAACTAACTTCAAATATTTGATGAATCCATCAAATTTTTCGAAATTGCCGCCCAATCCCGTCGATCTCGAACGGGATCTCGTCATATTATGCTTCAGGATTGATCCCGAAAAATGTCGCGAGGTCGAGATCCTGCGAGATCGGGATTGCATTCCCTAGTTATGTAGTGTTGTTAACCCCTGTGGTATGATATTTTGTTATTCATTATAATCATTATCAACATCACTTATCCTAGACAGGTCGTGGACGCTTGCACAAGATGCCTTCTGGCATCCCTGGTTTAGGGGTCTCAGTCTCTTTACACACAGCCTCTGGAGCCGCTTTTCTCAGGAGGGTTAACTGGACGTCTTGGACCAACGAATTGATAAAATGTGTGCCTATATACGAACCTCCATGCAGATGTATGGCGGTAGTCGCCAAAATACTTGAATCGTCAAGTATTAGAGTTTTGTGGACGAAAGGCCTTACAAGTCCAAACCATCCCAATTATTTTTGTACTCTTATATTTTGTGTATTGAACATTGTGTATCTTTCCAGAACAATGGTGTCTGATCCAAATTTAGTTGAAGAAACAGTTTGCAACAGCAGTGGCGCCATCCTGGTAATTGGCATGAACCCTTACAGGGAGGTCTGTCTGCTAGATCTAACCGGCGCTGCTGTTACCTCTGGACCCAATCTCATCTATAAGGCGACACTGAAAGCCACCGCCCGGGTGCAGTATATTGTAAATGAAATTAAAGCAGTTCTGGCAGAAGATGAAAAGTTAAGGTGCGTTCAAAAATAACCTACAAGAATATTTATTTCGTTGACACCATATCATTGTTGAGTATGTCACACAATAATAATAATAGGTAATACACACACTACAAATTATATAACAAGTTTAACTGTGCATAAAATGACTGCACCATCCCCCCTGAGATCTGGACCAAATCAAACATAATTATTCCCAGATCAATATGCTTTATGCATACAGATTCTTGAGCAATTAAATTTTCCGAATGTTTTTCTTAATTAATTTAAAATCTTGAAATTTTAAAAGGTTTTCCCAATCTTTAAAAAATTAATCGTTTACTTCAGTGTAATGTATTAGTTTCATGTTTCTAATTTGTTGTCATTTTATTTTTTAAATTATTTAATCGGTTTTCAGGGCATCAGGTGCAACTATTGGTTTTGCCAATGCCATACCGAGGAATGAACTGATGACACTGTCGGTTGATAAAATTTTCTTAAGGCTGAACAAGTTTGATCTAAGCATGCCTGAAAATATGGAAAGTCACAAAGAAGTTCAAAAGCGAGATGTCGAAATGGGATCTGATGGGGATTCGGATGATGTTGAAGGTTTGTTAAGTAATACTGTAATAAGAATAAAACTTTAAAAAATTTTAGTAACCCTTGACACAAAAAAGAGCTGATGATCTTGAAACGCCTGAACAGATTTTCATGAATTGTAGCTAAGAACCATCTCGATCATGTCAGCTTTCAAACAAAAAAACCGCATCATAATCGGTCCATTCGTTTAGGAGCTACAATGCCACAGACGGACACACATAGTCAAACTTATAACACCCCTCTTTTTATTTAATTGTTTTTGTGTTTAATTCGTAGAACTACATTTTAATTTTTAGAAATTTAATTAAATTTGATAATGTTATTATTGAGTTCTGCAAGTATTTTAGAATGTATTTTAGTTACAGCTAGTGCAAGGGAAACCAAAGGGAAAGATTCTGAATCCCACATAATCACCCTCTCAGTTAGTGTCTCTGCAAATTGGATTAACCGGTAATAAATCAATTTAGACACCTTCAAAAATTGACATTTAAAATATAATAAATAAGTCGTCCGTAAGTGGCTTCACCACAGTTTGAAAACGACCTTACACGTCGAAACAGCTGTAACTAAAATACTTGCAGAACTCGATAATAACATTATCAAATTTAATTTTAATTAAATTCCCTCTTTTTGCGTCGGGGTTAATAAGGAACTTCACTGAAAAATATTATGGTTTAAAAAAAATATATATATTCAGTCAAACTTGGTTATAACGAGCACGAGGGGACCGATTAACTTTGCTCCTTATAGCCATTACTCGTTATATCCAAAATAGGATTCCTGCCTTTACTCTCAATATAATCACAAATGTATCATATTTCAAAATGCGTATTATAACTATTTAAAAAAAATAAGTGATGCATATAAAAAAAAGTTATGATATACAGGGTGTTAAGGGACGTACTTGACTTACTTTAACCAGAGACTCCTGAGGTTATTTGGAGTAGAAAATGTAGATGACATTTTGTTCTACGAAGAGGTTTTTTTTCTAAAAAAACACAAAAAGTTTTCTTTTCGCCACAAGCCACCAATGACTTGAAACCCGAACAAATTGACAGGCAACACCGCAACACGTGATACGCTCAGCTGTTCAAAACCTCAGAGTAACAATATACTCTGAGTTCAAAACACGATGACAAGCCCGTTTTACATAGCTCAAATAAGTAAATAATCATTTAAAAATATTTTGAAATAATCTGACATTTAAGAAAAAATATCCCATGGTATAGGTTCTGGCAAGTCATTGACAGTACAGTACGTACAGATGCAAAACTTTCATACAGCGTGTTTCATTTAAGGCTTTTATTTAAAAAAAACAATTAATGGTTACTTCTTCAAATTTAGCAAATTCACTTTGTGGCACCATTTTATTAATGAAATAATTAAAAACACTTTGTTTTTACCACAGTAAACTTTATTTAAAAGTCAACATGTTTCAAGAACGATGTTCTCTTCATCAGGACATAAAATGTACTAAATACTAAATGATCAAACATAGAACGGCGTGGGTAGAAATGGAAGTAGTGGGGGAGGAGAAAGGTGGAAAGGGGAGGTGCTTAGAAGATCAACAAGGGGAGGTGCTTAGAAGATCAACAAGGGGGAGGGGGGGGGGGGGGGTGGAAAGGGGGTGCTTAGAAGAACAAAGACAAAAAATTACAATGGAAATATGTTTAAGATAGGGTTACTCACAAAATTAATTTGATTGTTAATAATATTTAAATTTCTATTGACATTTTTCCTAATTTCTAATATTTCTAAAAGATCTAAGTGAAAACCACTAACACTAACGTTTTAAAATTTTACATACTAACGTTAGTGGTTTTCACTTAGATCTTTTAGAAATATTAGAAATTAGGAAAAATGTCAATAGAAATTTAAATATTATTAACAATCAAATTAATTTTGTGAGTAACCCTATCTTAAACATATTTCCATTGTAATTTTTTGTCTTTGTTCTTCTAAGCACCCCCTTTCCACCCCCCCCCCCCCCTCCCCCTTGTTGATCTTCTAAGCACCTCCCCTTTCCACCTTTCTCCTCCCCCACTACTTCCATTTCTACCCACGCCGTTCTATGTTTGATCATTTAGTATTTAGTACATTTTATGTCCTGATGAAGAGAACATCGTTCTTGAAACATGTTGACTTTTAAATAAAGTTTACTGTGGTAAAAACAAAGTGTTTTTAATTATTTCATTAATTAATGGTTATTTCACAATTGAGAATTCTAAGCCAAAGTGTATTGAAGTCAGTTACACTAAACTTATTTTTTTGACAGTACACACAGATGCAAAACTTTCATACGGCGTGTTTCGTTTTAGGCTTTTATTTTAAAAAAAAAATAATGATTATTTCACAATTGAGAATTCGAAGCCAAAGTGTATTGAAGTCAGTTACATAAAACTTATTTTGTTGACAGTACACAGATGCAAAACTTTCATACGGCGTGTTTCGTTTTAGGTTTTTATTTACAAAAAAAAAAAAAAAAAATTAATATTTCACAATTGAGAATTCGAAGCCATTACATTTATTGAAGTCAGTTACATAAAACTTATTTTGTTGACAGTACACACAGATGCAAAACTTTCATACAGCGTGTTTTGTTTTAGGCTTTTACCAAAAAAAAAAACAATTAATGATTATTTCGCAATTGAGAATTCGAAGCCAAAGTGTGTTGAAGTCAGTTTAGTATTTTGTTTTGCAACATTGTTTTTAAAATACTGAAGATTATCAAAATAAAGTTTATTAAATTACGGCAATTTGAAATTATACCGAATTGTTTTTCGGGGAGTAATTATTATTCTGACCAGAAATATTTATTTAACAAAGCATGTTTAATGTTAATTGATTTCCTAGAAGTATAAATGATTTATCGACAATTCCGAAAAAATATTATTTCCTAGAATATCCCACTGGACCTTAAGCACATTGACCATAGATTTTTAATATGTTATGTCTAAAATAATTAAACATGCGGAATAAAATTTCACGAGTTTGTACATTGAGTGATTTGCCACGTCCTGTTTTGTAATAGGAATCCACGATGTCATAATAAATATTACCCGCCTTACAGTTAATACGAAATATTTTATATTTAAATAGTTAGATTTAGCTTTATTATTACGAAAAGTGAAAATTTGTGTCGCATTTCATACTTAATTTTGCTAAGATTAATTCACTTACGCGCCGTGTTTATCCAAATGAAGCGGACTTATACAACTTAATCCGAATAGATAGAATCACTGCTGTCATCCTACTCGAGGGTGTTTACTCAATCACTATTTTTTAAACCTCTTTCGTAACTACGCCTGCAACGTTTTTCCGTCACATTGTGTCTGGAGTATAATTTATAAAATACCAGTTAGATCTAAAAAATAAACAGGTTTTCTGAAAAAGAATCCGTGTTTATTGATTATCCAGCCAGATTTATTTTAATATCCCCAAAACTAAATTTGTGGGAAGTTAATCGAATGGCTAATTTAATGCCAGAAGTTGTAAAGCTTCAGAAACGTTTATTTAACAATGTTATCTCTTTTATACCCTTTTTTTATGAGTGCGGCGATATCGAGTAGTCGTTAATTTGTTTTCGTCCTTTTTTGTTCAAATGCCATTATAATTTTGTTTTATTGACACCAATCGGTTTTTTGATGGTAAGTCAGTCTTTAATTTATCGCTTGAGATTCACTGTACGGTTATTAAGGCTAATATCTGTTAAATGTCATTCGAGGCTCTCACGGCCCTACGACATCGTAATACCTTTTTACACATTTTTTTTCGGCATCATAAAAAAACCTATGTATTTAAAAGATAGTTCATTTGTTGGTTAGTTCTTACTTTTGCATCCTGTAAAGTTAAGTGCGCCAAACTCTTGAAGTTTTATAACTAACCAAAAATGTTGTATCGTGTAAAATGGGTTTCTTCATACAGCTGCTGTTGAGTGTGAGCGAGCGGGCAACAATTCGCACTAGGTAGTTAGAACGGGATAGGAGGATAAAGCTATGTATTTTCTGAATTCTGAGAAATACGTACCTACATAGGTATTATTGCGGGTTTTTCTTCATTTTGAAAGCTAATGTAATGTGTTACTAATGACAGGTTCGTATTTTAATTGCTTTAATAATGGCATTTTTATCACAAGCAGGTAGGTCGCTCTCAGAATACGGATAGCAATAAAGGACGGTCGTGGATTTACCGAACATTAAGAATTATGCATTACAAAGCCACCTAATATTCATAGAAAATAGGTTGATGTAGGTAGGTATGTTAACTACCTAACTAACCAATTAATCATTATACCGTTTCCACGCAGGGGTACCTAGGCAGAGATAACGGACCGCCGAACAACTTAGCACACCATCATTGCTTCATCCACATTCATACATACTTTTTTGGCTGTTGACATGAGCCAACTCAAGTATTCGGTTTACTTAATACCATGTCTTCCTCTGGCGTCCCAGACTTCTAACATTCATATTCGTGTCGTAGGTAGGTATATTCTCCTACTTTACTTCGCTCTACACGTCCAAAAGCATCTAAGGTCACCTTTCTTAATCTTACTCATTACGCCTTTGCGAATCTACACATTTCTCAAGTCATCATTATTTACCTACCTACCACTCATACGAATAATTTCTACAGCATTAATTTCTAGGTAGGTGGGTACCTACCTAGGTATAGCATTTCATTTCTACAGCATCAATTTGAGAGGCGGGTATGAGTGACGCCGCCCTGGGAACCATTTACTGGTTAGCCATAGGTCATCTCAAGTGGTTCGCTACGTTTGGTGACTTAGCAGGGGTTTGTCCAGGTCTTGGTGGCCGATACATCTGCCCACCTGCTGCGTGGCAGGCAAGATTGAGAGAGACTAGTTAAGGGAGGTCTTTTATCCTCTCCAGCCAGAATCTTTCGACCCATCGCCTTGCACCGCAATTGGAGGGATGGATCCATTCGTCCGTCACACCTGGACACATTGACCCCCAGATTCCTACCCATCCCTCATATCTATTTCCTTCCCAGAACTTCCTCTCCTTAAAAAAACCCTAGACACAGCATCCCCTAAGATGACATACCTAGGCCCCGAGGGAGGACTCCTTGTGGTTAATGTAAAAAAATAGGTAGGTATATCTGCTTTATCCTTCCTTCGCCAGTTCCATACATCAGGGTATGGAACCAACACCACGATACTAGCATACATTTTAATTTAAGTGAGTACCTACCTCTCAATACTACAACTCCGTTTTACCGAAATTCCGATAATAATTATGTGCACGGCCCAAGTTTACGTACTAACCGCAAAACACATAATTAAAAACAAGACAAAGATTTTAAATTTATTTTTCATAGACAATGAAATTAGACAATAATTAATTTTAATTAAAAATTAAAAGATTTCTTTGTTTTACCCATTTATAATGAACTGACATGTTGCTCCTTCACCCTGATAAACAAACAAGTCTTTTAATTTTTAATTAAAAATGGTGCCACAAAATAAAT
Organism: Limnephilus rhombicus; assembly: GCA_929108145.2. Classification (NCBI taxonomy): domain Eukaryota; kingdom Metazoa; phylum Arthropoda; class Insecta; order Trichoptera; family Limnephilidae; genus Limnephilus; species Limnephilus rhombicus. The sequence goes on from OV815276.1 coordinate 34,192,059, forward strand.
TTGTTGCATTTGAAGAAATTAATTTTAATTGCAAAAACAAAGTAGAACTCTATGACTCAAATGTAGTATTTTTATGTAAAAAAGTAGTATTAAAAACAATTAGATAATAATTTGATAGGAAGGTACACAGACAACATAATATTTCATACAGAAAGCATAAATAAAAATGCAGAAAAGTTGTTAATATTATTTTATTATAATAATTGCTCGAAGTGCCCACCTTCGTTTTCAAGGCAGGTATGAAGTCTTAAAATATTTGTACCATTTATATTAGGTGGATTTCTTTTTATTTCATTGGCAGCATCCATAATTCTTTCCACCAGCTGCTCCCTCGAGGCTACCGGTTTGGCGTACACCTTTGCTTTAAGGGCCCCCCGTAGAAAGAAATCGAGTGGGGTTAAGTCGGGCGACCTCGGTGGCCATGCAAGGGTTTCACTTCCGCGCCCTATCCATCGCCCAGGAAACTGCTCATCCAGATGGTTCCGCACGGCGATGGCATAGTGCGGTGGCGCACCATTTTGCTGGTACCACATTCTTCTTCGTGTTTCGAGGTCCACGTCCTCTAAAGCAGCTCCTAGCTGCTCTTGAAGAAATTCCAAATACCTTGGTCCATTTAATGTGGGAGGCAGCTCGATTGGACCTATTATTTTGTTATCTAAAATCCCGGCCCACATGTTAACCGAAAATCTATCTTGACTCGAAGCTTCTCGCACAGCCTTCGGGTTTTGTCCAGCCCAGGTACATATGTAAGTTGTGAAGATTCAGTACACCTGTTTTTGTAAACTGGGCCTCATCAGTAAATAAAACAATTCGCATGAAGTTGGGGTCCCTCAGCACTTTACGTAACATTCTTCTGCAGTAAACCATTCTCGATAAATTGTCATCTTCCATTAACCCTTGGCAGCGCCTGTAGTGGTAGGGATGAAGACGATGTTTTTTTAGTACCTTCCATACTGTCACATGGCTGATTCCTCCCACCATCAAAGCCATGCGACGAGTTGATAGTGTTGGATCTTCAGTCACGATATTTAAAATCCTGTTCTGAATTGCGACAGGAACGTTATCCGCCCCGCCTTCGTGTATGAAGGCTCTTCCCATGCCCTCATCCCGCAACTGCTGATACATCTGTGAACAAAGATAAAGGGGGGTTCTTTCAATCTGCTCTGCTTTTAATTAAATTAACTAACTAACTAACCATCACGCCGTTTCCCCGCAGGGGTAGGCAGAGAGGACGGACCGCCAAACAACTCGGTCTTAAATTAATAAAAGAGAATGCTTTTTACTTTATTTCTTTCAGAGTTAATTACGGTTACCCGGATAAAGTACGAATAAAATAAAATGTCAACTTTATGTTTTACATGTTGAAAGCTGTATGTTCTGAGATTAACAATAACTAAAAGGATAATTTTTGTGTATTTACAGTAAAAGCTTAGTTTAAAAATTAGGACTTTCGATCGTAGGCAGGTACATGAGCGAAATACACATCTGACATCATTAACATTTTCTATTTGTTATTGATTTCATTTTGAGAATGGTAATAAATGACAGAGTTAAGAAGGTGTAATACATAGTTTTACTGTGACTTATGTAGTAAAATAATAAACAAATATTAGAAATTATGTACAAACCTGGACGAATGTAGCAGGACGCGGAATACGGCGTGCTGGAAACCTTCGCCGATACTCCCTCGCCGCTTCGTGCGAATTTCCATCACAGAATCCATACACAAACATGATATCTGCTTGGTGGGCAGGAGGATATGTTTGAGGCATCTTTCAACTTTGAATTAAAACTTAACTTTACCACGACCGACAATACCAAATAAGCGACAACCGTATTAGCGAACTTTTAAAAAGCAACTGAACGGGGTAGCGGCGAGGGGCGAGCGGCCGAGATTCACGGGGAAGAAACGAGTGAGCGGCACGCTCGCTGAAGTAAGCGAGAAAGCGATAGAACTTCCTTGCTGTCGGGTGTCGCGGGGGGTAGCGAGGGGTACTGCGTTGTTGCCACTACCTCGATCAAACGAATAAGACCAGTGGCGACGTGTGATAAAAGTATTACTTATTAATTTTTTTTAGAAAAAAAATGTCTTCGTATGACAAAATATCATTTACATTTTTTACTCCAAATAACCTCAGGAGTCTCTGGTTAAAGTAAGTCAAGTACGTCCCTTAACACCCTGTATAATGATATAATGACGACGTTATTTAAATAGAGCTTAAAAAAATTTAAAAAATGATGTGCATAACTCTATTTCTGAAAAAATGTCAGTTGCGAGCTGTCAACTTATTGCCTTTGATATAAAAAAAACGGTTGTTAAGAATATTTCGCCGTACCTCCCATTACAAAAATAATTTTGTTATTTAAATTTGGTTACATCAACTAATTGTAAGTCTGATTCCCTTCGAAGAGGGTTACACCATGGTTTTAGGAGCTACAAATAACACAAAAGAGGTAACGCCCTTTTCTCTTGTCTGTAAATTAATCGCACACCGAGCTTCTCATGCTAGTTATTTTTGGTTACAGCCAAGCAGTCGTAAAATTTTCACAAAAAAGAATGGATGTAACCACCAAAATAATCATTTTTAAAAATAATTACATAGATCTAATTATATTGGTAGAAACATAAACATTATTCTGTTGTTCATTGTAAAAATCAACGTGATAGGGGTTACCATTACTATTTTCTGAATTTTTTTTTTTTGTTTTTTCGACTTTCCCTAAAGTAGAAGATTTGCTGGTTACGTCAATTAGCCTTTCTGCCGACGATATGTTTCAAAAATATATTGGAAAAATACACTAATTAATAAATTCTTGTTGTAATCAATGATTGTTTTAAAGATTTCATTTTTATGCTTCTCAATTTCCTCCACAAAAAAGCAACGCTTCTAAACCTGGTTTGAGGTTTCCAAGAAAAACATTACTAAAAATGTCTTATTATAGATAGTCTCACTTATTATAAATCACTAAGCTTGTGGGATTGTTATTGATTTGAGGGAGCGGACTCAGGATCGGCAGAGACGGGTAGTGAAATGAAAGGCAGTCAGTCGTAATAGTGAGTCAGTCTTTATTGTTGAGTTATGTAGCGAAGGTCGATGCGGAGCAGAGTGACAGTGGTGCAGTGAGTGTTGCTGATGCGTGATGATGGTCAGGAAGCTGCGGCGGTGAAGATCACAGATCTTCAGGGAGCCGGCGTGTTGCTCTACACCGTGGCGGTGGAGATGTGACCTTGGTCCAGGCGGTCGATCAAGGACGTGATATGGCCGCTATGTTTCCTTTGAGTCGGAGCACACACGTGACGCAGGAAGGAACCTTGGGAGGCGATGAAGATGACCTCTGGTAGCTGAACGCGATGGGTTTCGGTTGTCAGAAATCGGGGTGCATCTAAACAGCAAGCGCGTGCGGGGCTTGGTGTTGGTAGGTCGGGTGACATCTCATGTCGAGGCGCGATGGGCCGGACAGCGAGATGGTGGTTGGAGATGAAGGCCTCGAAGGTGCTATGGAGATGTTCCTGGTATCACAATGGATATGCGTAAATCACTTGTTGCTGACAGTGCGGGCGGAAGCCCGGCCAGGGCTGGTACTATGTTGCGGCGCTGCACTATTGTAATCACTTCTCGGTGCGTGTGACTCGACCAATGAATTGAGACTAGACTCCGCTAGCGCGTGAGTTGTGGCGCTTATATATCCAACCGGTAGAGTAGCTTCCTAGAGCGCCAGGTAATGTTGTGAATTCACGCAAAACGAAGAAAGTGCTCGAACGTTCTGCTGCCGTAGTGATGAGCGGCCGTTGATTCGAGGCCTTTCGCGTAAGTGGTAGAATAATTAACCGACTGTAGGTAGATATGTGCCGGCGGTGTATTGTGCGTGGTGTGCATTGTTCTCCTGTCTTCCTACAGAGCCAGTGGCGGTGCAATGAATTCGGCAAAAGTGGGCACTACAGATTTTCAAATAAAATTATACTCATCACAACCCAGTGATGCACAATCCGCAACCCGATTCGTGCGGCCTGCATACCAATTTTGTATGTCCCCCTGGATGTAGAGAACAACCCTGAAATCCCTTGCTGAGAATAATTTTTATAGGGTTTTGGTCAATGTACACTGCTTGCTAAATTTGAAGACCCCCAGAAGGTGAAATCTTGAATTTCGCTGTCAACCTACCCTCCAGAAAGGCAAAAAATCCACTTCTTGGTCGCGGGCCATTTAATATAGAGGTAGAGCCCCCCTCCCTAAGCTAAAAAGGTTGTGTATCACAATTACAAATTTACCCCATGTAGGTACTCGTAGCTAGGTACCATCATAAACACTTTTGTTGATTTTTTAAACAAAGTTGACGATGAGGCACAATGCAAAAGATGTTTCCAGAAAATTATTTGCACGTTATATCAGTGAATCGTCCTCATTATGACAGTCAACAATTATATGAAAATAAGTTAACTAAAATATCTTTTGGTAATTGCTCATTATAGCCATGACCTCACTGTAGCCATGATCGTTATAACCAAGTTCGACTGTATATATAATCATATAGGTCAGTGTTTCTTAACCGTATTGAAAGAATCATCCCCTTTGCTACAGTAAAATTATCCAGCGTCTGCCCCCCCCGATACGAAGTTTAAAATAAAATGTATTGACCCTAAAAAAAATATGGAAAGTCCTCAAGGAAGCTACCAATTCAAATAAAGCCACCAACCTTAAACTCTCTCAATATCAAAGATATCACTGTAGACTTTACATCGAACCCCAACACAATTGTCAATTACATAAACCATTACTTTGCAAAAATTTTAATATAGGTCCGGAACTAGCAAGAAAAATCCAAATAAATAATGATAAGCTTGGTCCTAGTCACCACGCAACCAATTATGATTTCCCAACCCGCTTTATTCTAAAAACGATTACAGAGAAAGAAGTTTCTACAGTAATAAACTCGCTCAAAAACTCTTCATCCACCGGCATTGATGAAATACCTAACAATGTTCTTGCCATTGCCCCTGGTATAATTCAACCATTAATGCATCTGCTTAATATTAGCATCCGCAAAGGGCTATTTCCCACCATTCTAAAACAAGGTCTCATTATCCCTATTTTCAAAACAGGCTCCAAACTTGATATTAGTAATTATCGTCCTATCACGTTGCTTAATTCCCTGTCCAAAGTATTTGAAAAGATCGTCAATAATAGTCTCATGAAATACCTGGAAACCAACAACTTACTATCGCCGCGGCAATTTGGATTCAGAAACCATAAAAGCACCAACGATGCCATAGCCATGGTCAATGACCATATTTCAGGCCACCTGGATAAGGGCTCGAAATGTCTATGGGTATTTCTTGACCTGTCTATGCAAAGCATTTGACACAATCTCATACATCAAATTAAAACGCAAAATGTTCAATATAGGTATTAGGAACAAAGAATTGACCTCCTCTCCAGCTTCTTATCTGACAGATCCCAATGCGTTAAACTCAGTACAACAAAGAGTCAAAATTTGCCCATTAGTTACGGGGTTCCACAAGGCAGTGTTATAGGTCCAACACTCTTCCTAATATATATTAACGAGTTATGTAATCTAGATATCGATGCCACTATTGTCAGTTTCGCCGATGACACTGTCCTACTCTTCCAGGCGAAAGACTGGCTTACCGCATATTGCAAAGCGGAGGAAGGAATTCAAAAGGTAAAATATTGGCTTGACTCGAACACATTAACTCAGATACACAGAAAACAAAATACTTACTGTCTAGTCTCACCAATATCTCAAAGTCACACCTAAACCCACCATTAAAAATACACAAATGTAAAAATTCACCTCTAAACCGGAACTGTGACTGCCCATGCCTAGAGCAAGTAAACACTATCAAATATTTAGGAGTAACCTTTGATACACACCTCAATTGGAAGCAACATATACATAAAAATTAATATATTATTCCACAACCAATTTGGCTTCAGGAAAAATAAAGGCACCTCCGATGCCATTGCGACGGTTACAGATTTTTTAAATGAAAACTTAGACAAGGGATCAAAATGCACGTCAATATTCCTAGACCTATACAAAGCATTTGATACTATCTCACATTCCAAACTAATACAAAAACTATCAAACAATGGAATAAATGGGAATGAACTTAGTATTATTCGAAATTACCTTTCAAACCGTAAACAAAGTGAAAAATCAACAACTGCCTCAGCAATCAACTGCCAATTAGTTTTGGCGTGCCTCAAGGAAGCGTCCTGGGTCCCACTTTATTCCTAATTTACATAAATGAACTGTGTAATCTGCCTATTGATGCCAAAATCGTTAGTTTCGTTGATGATACGATTCTCCTCTTCAAATCAAGTAACTAGTATGATGTTTACATAAAAGCAAACAGGGGCATAGCTATTGTTAAAAGATGGTTATACAATAATACACTAACAATGAATGTGTCAAAAACCAAATACATTGAGTTTAGTATTAATACGTCCCTAAGTAACCCAGAAAATAATATTCAAATATGTGCTTGCCCCCTGTCAAAAGCTAATATATGTGATTGCCCCTATCTAGAATGTGTTACAAGAATCAAATACTTGGGTATTATTTTTGACAGTAATTTAAAGTGGAAAGAACATACTACAGCAAACAAACTTCGAAAATCCATATATCTTTTTAGACAAACTCGCAACTTTCTTAACTTAAACCAACTCAAAACAATTTACTATGCACTATGTCAATCTCTAATCGAGTATGGTATCATAGCCTGGGGAGGAGCAAATGCTGCTGCCATTGATCCGATCTCTAAAGCCCAGAAACTAATTATAAAGATTATTCTAAAACTACCGATCACAAGCAGTTCGGATGAATTCTTTAGGAGAATCGGTGTTTTGGACATTAGGCAATTTTATGCCAAAAATATACTAATTTATCTGTTCAAACATAGAACTGTTTTTGACAATATCCAAACTGTTTGTGATACGAGAACCAAAGGGCAAAATCTCTTACTTATCCCTTTCGCCAAAACAACATTTGGCCAAAGAAACTTCAGGTACTTTGCAACAAAACTTTATAATACACTTCCACTGACCATTAGACAGCACACTAATCACGTAAAATACAAAACTGATACCGATAAGTTTTGGATCACTACCAAAGACAGATCATATATCAACAATATTTTTAGAACCTCCTAATGCATGCTAACCCATTGATACGATGCTGATTGTCCTTGTACTTTAAATGTAAATAACATTGTTTTTGTTATCCTTTATAAACTATTTTTAAACTATTTATGGTAAAATGCGCCTGCTCTCAACACAGGAACTCCTAGTGAGACAGGCACAGCACAATTACCTATGTAACATTAAGATTATAATAATAATAACACTACAAACAAAATCTGCAAATCTATACAGGGTGTTAAGGGACGTACTTGACTTAATTTAACCAGTGATTCCTGACATTATTTGGAGTAAAAAATGGAAATGAAATTTTGGTCTCCGGTGACATTTTTAATAATTTTATTTTTTTCTTCAAAATCAAACAAAAAAAATATTCTTTCGCATGTCGTCACTGGTCACTCAGCCGGGTGTCCGACGAACCCCTTACCCCTCCTCCAACTGTTCAACAACTACCATTTTTTTATGTTTTTGTAGAAAAAAAAAAAAAAAAAAAAAGTCACCGGAGACCAAAATTTCATGTACATTTTTTACAAGTAATGTCAGGAATCACTGGTTAAAGTAAGTCAAGTACGTCTCTTAACACCCTGTATACTTTTTCAAACAAACACCCAATTTCCTCAACCTAAAACTTTTAAAAACAGTATATTACTCACTGTGCCATACGGTAATCTCACATTGAATACGGAATTTTAGCTTGGGGTAATGCATATTTCAGTGCCCTTGACCCTATCGTTAAAGCACAAAAATTAACAAATAATTCTCAAACTGCCGCTTACTACCAGCACTGATACGATCTTCAATACATCAGTTTCGGCCGAAACCGAAACTTTTTTAGGCATGTTAAAAATCGATTGTTTACTGTTATTTGGCTTATTTTTTACACTTATTCAGACAGTTAAGAGCGTATTACCAGAGAACACCAGAAATATGTCATTTTTAAATCAGATTTTAGACGTATTGACTCTTTTCCACAAAAAATTATAAATGGATTTCGAAAGATTGTTCTTTTATCTAGCATTCGCATGTTTTAAATTTTGATAAAAAATGTTAATTTTTAGTTTAATAAGGTTATACCATAGGTCGTTGGCAGATTTGTTTAATTTTCAAAAAAGATTTTGTATTATACCACACCCATTTGAAATCATATAATCATGCAGTAAAATAAATGAATGCATTATCTAGCAAACGCATGTATTAGAATTTTAATTTGAGTTTAAATAAAATTATTAAAAAATATATACGTACGTGTGTTTCTTGACGAAACTTAGTCAGTTTGTGTATTTATTTGCGAACTTGTAAACTAATATATTTCAGATTTTTTTACATTCTTATTGTGCTAAGACATTATTGACAAATCATAAATAAGTTTGAGCGAAAAATAATTTTAGGAAGTATTTAACCCCTCCGCAACGTAAGCAGATATATGCGTTAAAAATACGACAGCAGTCAAGTACAATAAGCGTGTTTACACGTCAGCGCGTGTGTCTCCATAGAAACCGTTATAACTCTGTTATTGTTTTAGTTACATCCGTAAAATAAAAAGTGAAAAGTCGATAGTGAATCATGCTGCACATCTCTATTCAAGTTGTCCATAGAAATACATAAAAAGAACATTCTGTCAGACGCGCAGTCTGACACATAATTTATCCCGCCAAATTTCCGACGGGCGCCCGACGTCGTTAATTTCTATTAAATATTTTTATATGAAATGATAAAAAAGTGAGGTGACAAAAGTGTTTATTACACATTTATACAATAGAATAAGTATTGTTGTTTACATAATCTGTGATTTTAGTACCGTTTTCACATAAAAACATCGCGTGAGTCATTTTCACATTTTTTTAATGTTTGCTTTCTAAATTTTAATATTTACAAATATTAATATTTATTTGTAATATAATAATTCGAAAGCTTATTTTGTAACCTGTCTAAAACAGTTTTTACTATTCGGCTACGTTCAGAAATGTTTCATTTATAGAGCTTTAATTGTGAAGCGGTTATAACTAAAAGTTTTCGTAAAATGTTATTTCGTTTAAGACACCAAAAGCTAATATTCTCGAAAATTCGGAGGGGTTAATATTAATTAATTTACAGCTTCGAATTTCACGATTTTTCTCATACTCGCAACAGAGAATTTCAGAGCTCATTCCGCGGGCAAGAGTGAATATCAACTTTCTTTTGGGACACAAAAATATTTTTTTTTTATATTACTTCTTTAACCCCTCCGAATTTTCGAGAATATAAGCTTTTGGTGTCTTAAACGAAATGACATATTACGAAAACTTTTAGTTATAACCGCTTCACAATTAAAGCTCTTTAAATGAAACATTTCTGAATGTAGCCGAATAGTAAAAACTGTTTTAGAAAGGTTACAAAATAGGCTTTCAAATTATTATATTACAAATAAATATTAGCATTTGTAAATATTAAAATTTAGAACGCAAACATTAAAAATAGGTAAAAATGACTCACGTGATGTTTTTATGTGAAAACGGTACTAAAATCACAGATTATGCAAACAGCAATACTTATTCTATTGTATATATGTGTAATAAACACTTTTGTCACCTCACTTTTTTATCATTTCATATAAAAATATTTAATAAAAATTTAAAATGTGGAGCGCGGTGGAGCTGCCGGTAGCAAATTTGCGCGGGTAAATATTTTTGTCAACTACACGATTGACAGCTGATTCCTGTTATGTATTTCCATAGACAACTTGATAGAAATGTGCAGCTTGATCTACTATCGACCTTTGACTTTTTGTTTTAGGGATGCAACTAAAACAATAACGGAGTTATAACGATTTCTATGGAAACCTATAAACACGCTTATTGTACTTGACTGCTGTCCTATTTTTAACGCTTATATCTGCTTACGTTGCGGAGGGGTTAAAACAAACAAAATTTATAAAAAATAACAAAACATGTTAACTACTTCTTAGAACAAAAATTATCAATAATCAACACTTATTATAAAGGAAGGACCTCATTAATTGAGTATTTTAATTTTTATTGCGTTTACAATCGTGTTAAATGAAATAATAAAAACAATAATTGAAGTATGTAAAAATTTTTTTTTGATATTACCTACTGCTATAAAACAAATCAAAATTAAGAAACATGTTTAACCTTTCCGGGAGTAAGTTACGTAACGCTGGCCGTGCTTTGAGGAGTGAGTTTTTTTTTAATTTAAATTTATATTTTTTTTATTATTAAATATATGCTTTATGACAGTGTAAACGACCCAAAAATGGGTAAAAAATCGTACTTACCATTTTCAGCTTTTATCGCAAAAAAAACGGAATCGTTTTTCAGGAATCACAAACCATTAGCACATGAACAAAACGGTAAAAAAATGTATACCTATGCAACACAATTATTTTCACTTAACACTATCATTGAAATGTGTATGGAGAAAACTTTAAATTATGTACGTAAAAGAAATATTCAATTAATACTGTTTCATTTACTATGATTTTTAAAGTTTTCGATAGTGTGATTCAAAAGTTATTTTCATACTGTTTTACACGCGGTTGGGTCAATTAAAGGTTAAAAGTTTAAAAACTATGGTAATTATATTTTGACACAATGTTATGCACTTTGCTGTGAACTTATAATCACTCTTAAAACACAAAAACCTCAAATTCAATAACTTTTGCTCAGATATACTATAAAAAATATATATTTGATACTGTTCGCCACGTGGTTTGATCACAAAAAAGGTTAGAAGTGTCGACACTATGGAAATTATAAATGTTGATGCAATGTTATCCACTTTGCTATGAACTTATAATCCCACTAAATACACAAAAACATCAAATTCAATCACTTTTGCTCAGATATACCAACAAACTATTAGAAATCCGCGAGAAAAACGTCAAAACACGTGGGCGCCGAAATCAACGGTTGAAGATTTCTGTTTATAGTCGAACTTGCGTGTGTGACGTCATCAAAAATAAATAACTGCCAATATCTCTGTCGATAATGAAGCTAAACTTATAAAATTGGTGTAAAGTTATAGGAATAGGTACACAGATGGCAGGACAATGCATATTTACAGCATATAGGCGCCAAATTTAAGCTTGTGATGCTTGACAGCTATGGACGTCCATACTCCTTTGGCGAAAGCGCGTGTTGACGTTTAAGTCCGTCCATACTCCCGGAAAGGTTAAGAGTGTCTAACCAGCAAATCATAATTCCGATTCCGACTCTAGCGCTCACACATCAGCGCTCGCGAGTGGACGTTATTGGAACTAGATTTGGTTCCGCTGCAAGCTTGGTTTTGCATATCTACTAGGACTATCTCACGCGGAGCTAGGGCTGGCTACTGTATGGGTCAGGTGAAGATGTTGAATTCTCGTTTCCAGAATTTTAATTAGTAGTAGGTAATTTGTATTTGTAATTTGTACATCGAGTTATTTGTTATTATGTATATCGAAGTGCATAAACATAAATAGATACAAATGAAATGCGTTAACACAGTAGGTATAAAGTAGATACTTGAATAAAAAAATTGTTATAATATTTTGTTTTTTAATTGTACTTTAACCAACTTTAACCGAGTAATATTCAGTTTGATTGTAAAAAATATCTCTTTTTTAAATATTTATTCATGTGCACAATGGCATTATTAATAGATTAAAACGGAAAATAGTATAAAATATATTGATATGGACTAATATAATAGTGACTTAGTCAGAAATTATTAACAAAAACACGATTTGAATTACACAATCACAAATTAAAACTGTCATTCGGGAATTTCACGCACATGGTGTCTGGCCTCTCTTTCGCAGTCCGTTAAAGACATTTTTTATTAGTAATAGTTCAAAACAGAAGTTTTACAGTATTTATTGAATGTGTTACTAAAACACCGTTTAACAGGAAGTAACTTACCCATCTCCATCCGCGTCGGCATCCCTATCTTGTCACTCCCCAAGTCAAGCGTGCGTAAAGGCCCGACCGTTCGCCTAAAAATCGATCACCGTTCACATGTCATTTTTCGTAACCGTCACCACTTTTCGTAACAATCACCACTTTTCGTAACGCATTCACCAGTTTACCCCAAGTGTCGAGCATGCGTAAAGAATTTTACTTAAAAAAAAAATTGGAGCAGTTGGGACTCTTGAGCAGTTGGGACTCTGGTCTCTTGTATCGTATAATGAGGGACAAACAAAAACATTTATTTTTAAACATAAATTTTTTTGCATAAAAATATTCAATGAAAATTTGCGTTCGTTCAACCCTGTAGATTTTACAAATGTGAAACAAGGAATTCGTATTTATTTAAAGTTTCGTTTCCAAAATATATTTTAAACTGTTGTGATTCAGAGCGGCGTGGACACGTCCTCTTCTGGCCACGTTTCGGGCCGTAATGAGCTGTGAAATTTCTGTTACGGTGCTATGATAAAAATGGTGAAATGCGAAGCTGTAAATTAATTAATATTAATACTTCTTAAATTTATTTTTCGATCAAAATTATTTATGATTTGTCAATAATGTCTTAGCAAAATAAATATGTAAAAAAATCTCAGATATATTAGTTTGTAAGTGCACAAATAAATACACAAACGGACCAATTTTCGTCAAGAAACACCTGTACATATTTATTTTTTAATGATTTTATTTAAACTAAAATTAAAATTCTGAAACATGCGATACCCAGATAAAATATTGATTTATTTTACTGCATGATTATATGATTTGAAATGGGTGTGGTATAATAGAAAATCTTTTTTGAAAATTTAATAAATCTGCCAATGACCTATGGTATAACCTTTATACTAAAAGTAAACATTTTTTCTCAAAATTTAAAACATGCGAATGCTAGATAAAAGAACAATCTTTCGAAATCAATTTATATTTTTTTGTGGAAAAGAGTTAATACATCTAAAATCTGATTTAAAAATTACATATTTCTGGTTTTCTCTGGTTATGTCCTCTTAACTATTTCTTGGAACAAACATTTGTCAATAATCAACACTCCAAAGGAAGGACCTCATTAATTGAGTATTTTGCTGATGATGGCGGGTGACATACGAGCCACGGATTCACCCGAAGGAGGAGTTCCAAGAAGTAGTTAACATGTTTTGTTATTTTTAATAAATTTTATTTGTTTTATAGAAATAATATAAAAAAAATATTATTTTTTCACATACTTCAATTATTGTTTTTTTTTATCTATTTAATTTAACACGTGTTTACTGTCTGAATAAGAGTAAAAAATAAGCCAAATAACAGTAAACAATCAATTTTTAACATGTCTAAAAAAATTAAAACCGAAACCGAAACTAGATTTTTTGTTGAGACTTGGCGAAACCGAACCTTCGGTCGGTCATTATTAATAATTGTCATACATGTTATCGGTAGGGCACTTGTGCTTATTCACATAAGGAGGTTGAACCGCACTGGTGAACCACGGTTACAGATCCAGGCGGTTTGACATGATCTTACACAAGTCAGTGGCTACCAGAGGGTTTTGCTGCTCCGCAAGTTTAGTTTAAAAATGGTGGTTGCAAATGCTCAGAACTGCGCGGCAACACAACCGTTTTAGGTAAATAAGCACTAACTTGTCTGAATTTGAAAAGTTACTTTTAAAAAAAATTCTCAACACTTTCCGTCAGTTCCAATGTAGAAGAGTTAAAGCTCGTACATAATCCCAAGGGAAATCTTGCTAAAAGTGCACGTCGTGCAGATATAATGGCTGCCTATAAATTTGAATGTCCCAGTATTTGCTAATTTGCAATTTAATTGATCATTTCATTATTATTACCCTCTTGCTCTATTGAGTTAATTATTAATTTTCCAGCAATGGCCATAGTAACCGATAAGAACATGGCAGCGCTGATTCCCAAAACCAAGAATGGAACTGCTCCCGCCAAGTCCTGGGCCCAGATGGCCAGCGATGATGAGAGTGTTGAAGAAGAAAATGATGGTAAGCCACCAGAGCAAGAAGACAAGCAAGAAGATGATGTACAAATAGTGAAAGTTCTTACCGCCGACGACAGAATTGTCGCAAAGATTCGTAAGTTTTACTTCATTCCTTTTCAATTTTTTCTGAAGTGCCTGTGAAACAATCATACCCCCAGTATTGTTCCTAACTGTAATTTTAATAACCCAATAATCTTCACCAACATATTTCAATTGGGGATGGCGTAGTCCCAGGGGGGCTCTTGTGTATGGTATTCACATTAAAAAAGTACTTTATTTTCAGATGTAAGCAGTGACAGTGAAGAGGGTGATGTTGTCATGTTGGAACCAGAGAAAATTAAAAACAGTACCACCCCTTCCAAGAAAAAATCTTCAAAAAAGAAAAATAAAATAAAAACATAAAATTTTGTAATTCTTTTTTTACTATGTAAAACTAAAAATAAATTTTATAAATAGTTATTTTATTTTTTAATCTAATGTATTTTTAATAAAATTGCATTTTGTTTAGTATCATTGATTGATATAGAAATACACGAATGACCTCTGTAAAATCAAAATGGATACTACGTTGATCAGCTTGATAATAATAAATTTGGACAACTTATATAGCGCTGTTTTTGCGAAAAATCACCTCAAGAGAGATAAGTATGAACACTAGACTATGTACTGCATTCACCGCTAACAGCTATAATATTTCTACGCTCTTGGGTCCAATATAATTCCATAAATGCAAAAATGGTTTCGTGTTTAAGGTCTATGTCATTTTATAAAGTTTTGTTTTTCTTTCGTTTTTTATAACTTTGTACACAAATTTTTCACAAACCAATGAAACAACGATTTACAGGGAGAATTGAAAATTTTAAATGTTTTTTATAAAATTTATTTTTTTACACTATCAAATACCTTTAATTAAATTGTGACAGATTTTTATGGGGGCTGATATCAAGATCTCAGTTGGGTCAGGTGAATGGAGGAAAACGACAAATTTAAGTTCATTGATTGCTCAAAAGCATTAGCAGACAGCTAAAAAATATCTACGGACAAAATAGAGGTTATTTACAGTATATGAAAATTGATGTCTTCATTATTGAGATCGAAAATAAGAACCCATCGCATTCACGTTCATCATAATTCATAACATTTTTGCATTGGAAATGTATGCAAAGGGAATATTAAATACATATAAAATGTCAGGTCAGGCAAGCGATAAATCAAGTTGTTATTGCCCTGGGATAGTAAGCGCCAAACATTAATGACCTGACGTTGATACAGTAATCGTCGTAATAGGTGAGTTTAAGTTTAAAAGCAGTATGCCTCCCCATCTTTCTCTGTTGCACGTACGTTGTATGTTTCTTTCGCTTACGGTCATTGAAAAGCCAGTAAAGTGAATGTACCTGCGCGAGTATCAAGTTCAGATCGGTATGTAAGTTTGGCACGTACTATAATTAATGTATTTGTTAAGTCAGTCAATTTTAAAAACATTGTTTTTGTCAGAATAAATTGCGGTTATTATAAATATTTAAGACATTGCACACTTATTTCAGAACAGATAAAGACATAATTCATTTATTTCACTGTAAGCTGCCATCAATATTGCATTTTCATCACTTTGATTTTACCGACAATATGAACACACATCAATTAGGTACTTATGTAGTTCATTCAAAGACAGCTTTGCTATTAAATTAACCGCTCAAGACATTCACTTGATTTTACTTCCCTTTTTCAGGAACTTTTTTTTCTTCAACATGACCAAAGGGTAAAAGCTCATTTGATAAACAAACTTATATGTATTATTTATTTATGGACTTATGTCCAATTTAAAACAAAGTATCACGTAGTATAGAAATGAACAATGTAAGGATTCGGATGGTACATGAAAGTAAAGACAAACAGTGAAAATAGAAGAAAAAATAAGTGTCAAGTCATGTCAAGACCTTGCAAAAATTAGGGTGAATTTTAAATATGAGATCCATAAAATGACATAAATAAATAGGTCCCAATGGCAGAGTGGTGGCATGGTCCCGGCAAGACAAATCCTGGGTTCGACTCCCAGTTAGGACTGTTGCCTTTTTATTTTCTATGTCTTTCTGTTTCATGTATTAGTATTACCTTCTTCGGTGATTAAAATTATATGTATTCTATGAGATTTACTTAGCCTTGATCAGTTAATATAGATTTTACATTTATTTTAAACATTCACAGAATGCAGGTTGAGTTTACAAAAAAGGTAATGCTTTGACTTTGTACAAGTTAATGGTGATTAAATTAACAGCATGTAGGATAAATTACAATTTTCAGAATTGTGGAAACAATGTTGATCAAGATAAAATTTACAATCAATTAGCACTTTTTAAGCAGCAAGATAATATAATATACCGAAATGAACGTAAAGAAAGCTGATTGTCCAAAGAAATTTATTAATTATGAATAGATTAATATTATTTTATGTTACCCAAATACACTACAAATGATAGTTTAATTGTATATCAAAATATTTATAGATTATGTATTTGTGTAAAAAGTGAAAATGTCAACGGAGAGAGTTAACATGCCAGTCTGTACGTACTGTAGCCTGGTCAATGGCAGGTCGTTTTATGTTACCCAAACACACCACAATCTTGATAGTTTAATTATCTGTCAAAACATTTACAGATTATGTATTTGTGTAAAGTAAAAAGTGAAAATGTCAATGGAAAAGGTTAACATGCCACATTATGTACATACTACTGTAGCCTGGTCAATGTACCTGGGCAGGTAATCTGAAATGCTCGAACCAGCCATAATTGTAATTAAGTTGCCTCAATGTTGTATTGCACTTTTGTGTTCGTTAATAACATCTGGACACGGGTTTCCAAAAAAAGGTTGGGAAAAAATTGGTTGCGTCCTAAAAATACATAAATATTAACTGATAAAATTCTCATATTTGCAATAAACATTTTGTTCCAACAGACTATGTGATACCTCTTGAATCTATTATAATAGTAAATACCTACAGTCAAATTTGAGCAAAAAATATTTTAACACACTTGGGGCGAAAAGGGTAGTTCTACCCTTTAGATTTTTAGGTAGGTCCTACTTGAATGCCTGAAAAGATCGTCAAATATTTTTATTTGAATGTTATACACCAATTTCTTTGAATGTGGGTATGTATAAAACATCCATGTATAAATGACAAATATATCTCCCCCTTTCTTTTGTGTGGAAGAATAATTTATCAAAAGGAAACTTACACTTTGGCATTAGGCTGGGGTTAGACTCGTAATTAAAATTTACGGATTACATAAGATTTTGACAGGTCACTCACAGAAGCGTTTACATATGCATACGACTTGTGGTAATTAATGATCACGGAAGTTCGACCGGTGTAAATGCTCATGCGACCGTTTACATCTGTAAATTTATTTGCGGTAAGATGGCTTCCTGTCAACAAGGTCAAATTTACACGATTTTGTCAATAAAGATGAAAAGGCCCCAATAAACTGTTGAAATAGATTTTGGCTTTGATTAAACAATTCCCCACGCGCTTTTATGCCGTCAAAGGCGGCAATTAATTTCGTTTTATCCAAATGACAGCTACCTGACATCTACTGACAGCAACCGACTTCGAATTCAAAATTTCAAATACGTAAATGTTAAAAACAAAAACATTGATTGGAAAGGATTGGACCGATAATTGAATAGAAGGATGCTCATTTTCCAGAAAACTTAAATAAGTGGAAATAAATACTAGTTTTGTAGGAAAAAAATCCTATGAACACTATTGTCTTTTAATTTTTGACATTTCGGAACTATTTCTTGCGGAAAGTCTCTTAGCTTACCAACTGATTTTATAAGCTGTAAGAAGGCTGGAAATTCGCGCGGGCGCGATTAGACCTGTCAAAAAACTTCCGAAAGAATAAGTTCTGTAACTTGCTATAAATTACGTTAAGTGACTTTTGGTGTCGTTTACATTGGTAATTTGGCCATAAACCGCTTACAAGAGCGATCTACAGGAAAAAATTTACGAGTCTAATCCCAGCCTTAGAGATGCACAAATTGCTCTTTTTTTGTAAATTACTTTTTTACATATAAAACTTCACTAAATGGCCTAACACTGACTTTAACTTCTATTTATGGAGTCCTTTGGCAAAGCAGGCCATAATTTTGGACAATACTTTTATAGTTGTAGTGTGTAATGAGTACAGGGTGTCCGGGGGTAAAATGCTTTAACTTCGGGAGGTGATTCTACATGATGGTAGGAATAAAAAAGATTAACAACTTTTTTTCAAAATTCCAACATTTTTTTTCCCATACAAAAAGATGTACCTACCAAAAATCCCTAGTGTGAGGTACGATCTTACTTGCTGAGCGCCCGCCGGGCACGATTGTTGCAACATTGCATGGTTGTGACTGGCCCTTATCGTAACAGCGAAAAATAATAAAGCTGGCGGTACATGCTGGTCTATTTTTATCTTTTTACCACAAAACAACCCCCAAAAGTTGGAATTTCGAAAAAAGTTATTTATCTTTTTTACTTATAATATCATGTAGAATCACCCCCCGAAGTTAATGTACTTTATCCCCGGACACCCTGTATAAAAAAAATTCATTCTAATGTACATATTATTTTCAAAGCAATGTCAGTTCAAAACAAATTCCATTTTCTCTAATGGATTTCTTGTTTTTGCCCACCAGAAGTGTGTAGCAATATAAATAATCACTAATAGTAGGTACTCTTTCAAAACTTGAGTTGAGCTCACTTTTCAACTACCATATTTATCATACATTTAAAAAAATGCCTTTAAATCCTTAAAATAATATTTTAAAAATCATATCACATAGCTGTCATATCATGCAAATGATCACCAACCACACCAGCGCTTCAAGCTTTACAAATTACCAGCCATTTTCATTACATAAGTTATTTACATATTACAGTACTCTCTCACTACACCGCCACCCCAAAAACCGGGCAGTGTACAATTAGTGAAAGCGGCGGATTATAGAGCATATCTAAATTGAAACAGGTATTTCGTAAAAACAAACAAACCCGCTGTTGAGCTTTCGTAAAATTTGCATGGTTTAAATTTAACGTGACACGTTTACGCTTGAGAGGAGACTCCATTTTGTTAACTTATTCAAGCAAAAAACGGGACAGAATGAAACAAACAGAAACACTCGGAGGACTAACTGAAATGTCGTAACAACACAATAATAATTAACCCTGGTGACTGGTAAAACAGACAGCGAGAGCAAGGTAGATATTGCATATGTAAGTTGTGTCGGTGTATAAAGCTTGGCGCTCGAGTTTATGCAAGTGGCTGTCTATTGAATTTGACATGAATACCGGCGAATTGCTGCTTAATTTTATGATTTCAACCTGGAAAAATAGAGTGGTGGATGTTACTTAGAGAGTACTGTATTATAATCTATATTTTCACATTATGTATGTGAGAGCAGCACTCTGCATCAATATGCTTTCCAATTTATTAATATTAGGTAAACAGGTTTTTGAATTTAAGATTCACTTTGATTGAGATCAACAGAGCTTGAATGGTTTGTCTGTCCACATGAAATCAGTAAGTATGTAGCAAATTATCATGCAGTCTGGTAGTTGCACTAGCCCTGTGGGAATTTGACAAAAAACGCAGATATGAAATATAATATAATGATAATTCATATACAGAGACTGCAATGTTTTTACAACTACATTTCTAATTATTGCTCCATGATAAGATTATCATCTTGTTTTGGTCACTAGAATCTTACTAACATACATATTTGTCATAATATACAAAACAATGATTTCCGAGCTATAATACAATGAGAAAAAAAAGTGTTGATTTTATTAAGTCAATAATAATTAAAGGAGGAATTTATATAACATAACAATATAGAATAGCCTAATATCATGGGACATAATAAATATTTCTTAGTTTATCGGAGACTTATCAAATTGCGTCAGAATTTAATCCATTTTTCTGGTCCAGCTTGTTTCCATTTGTTTTGACCATGTAGATAAAATATGTAACAATTTCCTTCTCGTTGACTGGAATTGACTTGAAGTGCTTCTGTATTGTCTGAAAAAGTAATGACAGATTATCAGTAAAGTTATTAGTTAATAACATAATGTTCATGTAAGGGAACGTACCCATACTACGTGACCAATTTGCAATTTTTAACCCCCACCCCGTGACCAAAAACCTAAGCAACCCGCCGCTCATTTGTACCAAGCGTGGTGTTTTGAAGATCCCTCCCCCCCCCCTCCCTAAACAGGTCACGGGTGCATTTAATTTAATCATTATTATTGTCCAATCGAGGTTTGTGGTTTTTGTTGAGAAAACATGACAAATATAAATACATAGTGGTTTCTGAAACCAACTGAGATGCAATATTCCTTTGTAACAAATATTATGTATTGATTCACTCAAAACTTGCAAACAGTAAAGTCTGTGTCATGAAATTTGCTTTATCATCCATCAATCACAACTTTTACAATCTTATGTCTCAAATTTTTCAGCCTTTCTGAATTTCTAGGTTAATGCCAACCATTTCCAATTCGCAACGAATTATCCAAAGAATTTTAACCCATAGGGGCCAGAGCCCTGCAATAGCAGTGTTGAAGAATCATGCCTGTGCACGGTGCGAAGCACTGCAATTGAAGTGTTGACCTTATATATTAATTTTGTCTTTGGATATTACCTCTAAAGACAATATTAAAAATATTACTTTATCAAGTATGGTGTCGTCTGTGTTGGCTTTATCAAAAAAAAATCTTTTTAATTTAAATTTTTTTTTTTTACATTTTAATTATTGAAATTTCTTACCGCCCCCTATTTATTATTAGGTTATTTGGACTAAAAAATGTAGATGTCATTTTGCTGTCAGATATTTTTTTTCAATTAAAAACCAAAAAAAGTATTTTTCCATCACATGCCGCAATTTCAGTTAGCACGGGTCACGTGATGCTCATTCTAGCAGATCGCACTTCTAGAGAGAGCACATATCGTAATACGCTCAGGAATCCCTGATTAAAATCCTTCGGGTACGTGTTGTCACACCCTGTATAATATATGTATAAAGAAGAATGTCCCGGTGAAGGTTTATTTTTCAAACTAATTGCAGATTTATTCTGAGATTGATGAAATTTTTAACAATTGACCTTCGAAATAGGAGAAAAGTCAATGTTTACTTGAGAATTCGAAACCCCCACCCCCCTTCTTAGCCCACAAAGCATAATTTTGATGCTTCTTGATGAATTTTTGCATAGGTACTTGACATTTCAAAATAAGAGGAAAATTATTGTCTACATCTGATTTCGAAAAAATTGTGTAAAATCAACTGAGTAAGCTACACCGGGACTTCAGCTAGTTGTTCAACAAGAAAAAGAGGTATGTATAAAAACTAAATCTTTCAGTCAAGTAAAATTCAATTGTACTAACATCAGCAAGCTGGGCCTTGTTCAAGCCAGGTCTCGTGGAAACCTTGAAGTGGCGTTTGTACCTCCGCAACGTGTTGACCTGCAGCTGGTAGAGGTCCACCTCGGGCACCTCCGTGTCCGTCTCATTACTGTCGTCTTCAGATTCCTTTCTCCGCCGTTGCTTGGTCCTGGCACATTGGATCATCGCTTTGTGGTGGTCGCAGATGTATATGTGTCTAGCCTGCAAACACATTCATCAAATTACTATCTAACTGACTAAACATCATGCCTTTTCTTTTTTTTTCTGTTTTCTGACAGACCGTCACAAATGTCTCGGCATACATTCCTTGCTTCATTCAAACTCATACATTCTCTTCTCTACTCTTGACATGATCCGACTTAAGTACTTGAGCCACATCACCAACTTCTTCTTATCTTTAACTTACACGTCATAAATTTCTCCTTACATTCCTTTGTTCATTCATTCGCTCTACGTGCTCAAACCATCTACAGGTCCCTTTCTTAATTTTAACCATTATGCTTACCTAATATTCTTTCTCGATTTCAAATTTGCGCAATCGTGCAAAGTATTCGGTCTACTTTCTTCTTTCCTCACCTGATCTACAGGGTTGTCGCGTATGTGATTCTAGATTACATTGAAAAATTTAAGGCGAAGTAATGCAAAATCATGTGTTTAATTTGGAAATTTGATCGCTTAGAAATAATATAGAAGCTTTAATTAAATGCTGCAAATAGAACACATGTCTTTGAAATAATAGAACATTTTTTTACAAGTCTTTTAATTTTAAGGCCAGCCTGACAAGGCCAGAAAAAATAATGCGGGTATCAGACCCACAAACACTGCTTTAGTGCAAATCTTCTATTTACGAACCACCTTTTCAGATACAATGGTTTTATTGTATAATGTAGCAAATTAAGTTTTTCACAAACACTGCTTTAGTGCAAATCTTCTATTTACGAACCACCTTTTCAGATACAATGGTTTTATTGTATAATGTAGCAAATTAAGTTTTTCACAAACACTGCTTTAGTGCAAATCTTCTATTTACGAACCACCTTTTCAGATACAATGGTTTTATTGTATAATGTAGCAAATTAAGTTTTTCACAAACACTGCTTTAGTGCAAATCTTCTATTTACGAACCACCTTTTCAGATACAATGGTTTTATTGTATAATGTAGCAAATTAAGTTTTTCACAAACACTGCTTTAGTGCAAATCTTCTATTTACGAACCACCTTTTCAGATACAATGGTTTTATTGTATAATGTAGCAAATTAAGTTTTTCACAAACACTGCTTTAGTGCAAATCTTCTATTTACGAACCACCTTTTCAGATACAATGGTTTTATTGTATAATGTAGCAAATTAAGTTTTTCACAAACACTGCTTTAGTGCAAATCTTCTATTTACGAACCACCTTTTCAGATACAATGGTTTTATTGTATAATGTAGCAAATTAAGTTTTTCACAAACACTGCTTTAGTGCAAATCTTCTATTTACGAACCACCTTTTCAGATACAATGGTTTTATTGTATAATGTAGCAAATTAAGTTTTTCACAAACACTGCTTTAGTGCAAATCTTCTATTTACGAACCACCTTTTCAGATACAATGGTTTTATTGTATAATGTAGCAAATTAAGTTTTTCACAAACACTGCTTTAGTGCAAATCTTCTATTTACGAACCACCTTTTCAGATACAATGGTTTTATTGTATAATGTAGCAAATTAAGTTTTTCACAAACACTGCTTTAGTGCAAATCTTCTATTTACGAACCACCTTTTCAGATACAATGGTTTTATTGTATAATGTAGCAAATTAAGTTTTTCACAAACACTGCTTTAGTGCAAATCTTCTATTTACGAACCACCTTTTCAGATACAATGGTTTTATTGTATAATGTAGCAAATTAAGTTTTTCACAAACACTGCTTTAGTGCAAATCTTCTATTTACGAACCACCTTTTCAGATACAATGGTTTTATTGTATAATGTAGCAAATTAAGTTTTTCACAAACACTGCTTTAGTGCAAATCTTCTATTTACGAACCACCTTTTCAGATACAATGGTTTTATTGTATAATGTAGCAAATTAAGTTTTTCAGAAATGATCGGAAAATATTTGAATATTATTGTGCCTGAACTTCACAAAATAAAACTTGCTTTTTGGCGAAGTTTTTTTTTGCATAAATCACAACAGGCGGCTGGTGTTAAGAGGGAATATCATCCTCATCGCCATCTACATAACGACTGCGTGATTTCGCCATATTCATTAGCCACATAAGATTTAGATCAGCACTTTTTTACATGTACGCAACAATCAATATACAGACAAGTATTTTTGTGCAAGCACAACAACATTGAATCGTCATTTTAATTTGGAAACATGGTGCGGGATGACAATGACATCTTTGTAGGCGGCTAGAAGAAAGATGCCATTTTTTTTTATTCAGCTCTCAAAATATTTTAATTGGGTTTCTTTTGTTGTTTTTCCTACTTCAGTTTTGACTACATCCAGAGATTTTTTTGCACTGGTATTCCCAATAACCACCGGTTTATACCGATGTTACTAACTTAACCGTGTCAAGCACTATACACAAATTTTTTTTATGTAGTAGCCTACAAGCCTACAGGACTTGGATGTTTACAGCTAACATGGAACGGCGGTTGTAAAGGCATAATGTTGATAGCTCTATAATAACCTCTTCTACTTGGTACAGTCATAAATGACACACGTGACAAAAAGAGAAGAGCACAAGATGGTGGTAGTTTAACAAAAAGAGCGAGATATCACCCTGGGCGTGATATATGCAGATATTTCGAATGGAACCATGTAAATGTATGCTTCATGGTAAGGCGCAATATTTGGGATAGGTTGGATATTGTTGTTGCATGTGGCTATCCCCGCTATCAAGGTAGATACAACTAAAATGCAAACAGATAAAGGTATTCACACATAAAAGTAGATAAACATTTCCAAAAGGAATAAAGGCTAATGGCCACAAGTTTTGACATTATATTTTGAAGATTATTTCCACAAAGATAACATAACCTAAAATGAGTTTTTCAAATACTCTGCTACTTGAATGATAATTATGAATACCTACGAATGGAATTGTGGCGGATTTGGAAAAGATGTTCAGAAGTTTGCGTCAATGTGGTTTTTTGAGCCACAATACGAGCAATAATATAATATTTTATAGGTTATTTTGGAAACGCTTTGAATATATATGCGCATATTATGAAAAGTGTGGCTCACCACGGTGTCAATGCTGAGTTTCAACCTCCTTTGGGTAACAGTTTTCTGTATTCTTTTACTATAGGAAGCATTCCCTGCAGAACGTCGGCACCTTTCTCCATCGTCCACCAAGCAGCATATTTGATCCGAAGGTCCTCTTGAGTCTTCCTCGCCAGTACTAAACCCGTTGTTCATTTGATGCTCGCGTTGAATCATTAAACGGCTGTGTTTGGCCTTTTAAGCTGGCCCAAATTCTAGAGTTTCGAGTGTATTCAGTCACCACGAAGTCAGCACAGCGTGAAACTAGAGTAGTCAATATTCGCAACTTCAAACACTTTATCAAATAATCACTTACGCACCTTGTCTTTCATGAATTATTGACAAACGAAACTCAGACTCGACTCGTTTTAGTTAACATACCAAAAATAGCGTAAATAACATCGCAAGTTTGACATAACGCGGACAACATCGGACAACACAATAGCGAAAGCGAACGAACTATCCCAGATAAAAAGTTAACTCGCTTTTAATTGGTTGATTTTCAACAGGCGACCGAAGCCACGCCCAGTCCTAGATATTTTCGATTCAAATTTTAAGTAAAAATAAATTGATTGCGCTAAATTGTAGGTTTAGGGACCAGGAAGCGTAAAATCTAAACAAAATAGAAGTATTTACAAAATACATTACAATATTTCTAATACAAAATCAAGAATGAAACGCCAATGTTGACAAACGTTCCATTTGTCACAAACAAAACAAAGAAAGCTAGAAATGCTTAATGCTTATTGGTAGACAGAAGGCGGTATTTATAAATTCCACCAATGATAACGCGCGCTTTCCTGAAGCAAATCGTTCTTCGTATCACTTCGCAAGTGGCGTGGGGCTGTATAGAAATTATATCAAAGCTGGGAATATAATATAGGAAGCCCAGGTAAGACTGCTTTATTTAGTATCATCACAATAATGTCAGATTTTTTCTATCAGTTTTTCGTCACCTTTTTTAAACCAGAAAGCCGTCAACACCTCGATACAAATCGAGAAAACCTTTTTTCGCCTAATTTTTGTTTTTCGTCTTTATCATTATTAGGCAAATGGCTGCCGAAGTGACATTTCTATATGCGCGGTGAGTTTATACCTATGAGGAAACGTCACTTTTACATAAGAATTACGTTTTTATTATCTAATTAGTAGTTTGTTTCTTGCTTTTCGGACAAATCTTAAACATCTGGTAGATTATAAGTTTATATTTGGTGAAATGACATTAATTGATTTTGATTTCTGATAATATTTTGTGAAACTGCATTTTCCTGCACTGCGCGTAGTAGGTATGTCGTAACGTCATTGCGCCTTGTTTACAAATAGCACAATCCCGCCTCCAGATAATATCTATCTATAGGTGTTTTGAATTTGGTCTAGTAGACAGTAGACGACCCGCATAATAAGGAAGACGAATGGATTAATTTATTCACCTATTATTTTTGAAGACCTTGACATGTTATAGGTAGGTAAGTTGTTATCGTTGAATGATATGTTTTACAATCAAATTAAATGGTTCTCCGTAACACTATTGGAGTTTATTGAAAAATAATTCATGCACACGCCATTATGAATTGCATATAATATGACCTATATTTAGGGAATAGGTGCACGTTAATAATATTGCATTAGGTAGATTAGATACCTACCTACCTATCTTCTGTTCTTTTAAATTGTACCTAGGTAGGTACCTGCATTGGATAATTTCCAAAAAATTAGAATGAGCTACTAATATTTGTATCGGAAGGAAGTAGGTAGGTTTGTACTTCTTTAAAAAATCATTATATTACATAATTTTATATGTATATTGGACATAATTTTTCCCGCCACGAAAATTTGGCGGGAAGAGCATATTTTCTCTTATTGGATTCTACCTAGGTACCTAGTTGAAATCGTACGACTTCCCGTTCCCAAACCAACGTTCTTTGTTCTCCGCCCA
Source organism: Limnephilus rhombicus (assembly GCA_929108145.2). Classification (NCBI taxonomy): domain Eukaryota; kingdom Metazoa; phylum Arthropoda; class Insecta; order Trichoptera; family Limnephilidae; genus Limnephilus; species Limnephilus rhombicus. Next base: position 34,218,794 of record OV815276.1, read on the forward strand.
CGCTTCGAGGTTCGGTGCTCGGTCGATATACGTACGAGTATTAGTACCTACCTACCTATGTTTAGTTAAGCGTCGATGACACAGGGCTAGTTTACAAGCTACTATAATATGGGAAATTCACTATCGGTTAGTAAACTCGCCCAGTGTCATCGTGTCACTTGCTAACTAGCAGCAACTAACAGATTGTTGACAATCTACGAAAAAAAGTTGAAAGGTCGTCAACTTTACTCGCCTACACGCTCGTTCCGCTTGCTCGTGGTTGGTTTATTTACGTTTCCAACATGGCTTCCGATAAACAGCTGACTTCGACTGTCAAAAATCTGAAGAATTAGTTCACGCAGGCGTCGTTATTCTTGTTACTGGCGCTAAAAGCGACCTCAGTTTCCTACGCTTCTGAGCGAGTGGACAGTTTTGTGTGTCATCATGACAATCTCACTCGCCGATTTACCCGCTTTTAAAAACTTAGTAGCTTGTAACTCGCCGTGTGTCATCGAGGCTTTAATGCGTTGCGCTTGCTCTATGCATTTTCGCAAGCATGCGCGACATTTAAAAAACATCCTGGATTGGTACCTACCTAGCCTATTTGACAAGAAATACAACAAAATAAATGTTTTTGACATTCTATATACCTATGTATGGATAATTTCTTGAAAAACTGCTCTTGCTTTTTCGATCCTGAAAAAATCACACTTGCCCTTACCGTATTTTCTGGACAAATAAGTGGTGTATTTTATGTTTTGATCACGACTTTTTTTTTCAATGAATGTTTTTCGATGAAGTTATACGTGAAATCCTATTTAGATTAATCTTTACGACGAATCGGCTTACAGTAACATCAAAAAATATGCTACGGGTAATTTTAAGCTTTTACTAACTTTTCTATGTATTGGAATTACGATAAAATTATTATTTACATAACAAAAAATATAGGCGTAAACCATTACATCACAAAAAATATAGGCGTAAATCACAAAAAAAGTTTTTTCAGGACTTAGAGTCTGTCAAATAAGAGTAGAAAAAATAAAAACTGGAACTACGAAATTTGTAGGCTGGCAACACCAATTTACCTGTCAAATATTCTTTTGAAGTGCAATGATACTGGTGATACAGAACACTGTATACACATTTAAAATTACTTTTTTTTTGTTCTTAAAAAAAAATCGAAGAAGCACTGTTGTTTAGTTTCCCACTTAATGACATACATTTGATTAAATTGTGTTTAAAAAGTGATTGGCTTTCATTTAAATTTTAAATTAACATAAATTTGAATTTAAAAGTAGGTAGAAAGGAAGAATCATTAGCGGTGAGTTTAGTTACACTACATTTAGATTTGAATGAGTTAAATATATTCAGATCTAAAATTAGAGACATGATCTGAAGCCTGGACAACGCTAGTAAGTACTTAAGCTAATATTAAATAAATGTGAGCGGTGAACAATTTCTAAAGTGTGCTTTAAATTTTATTACAAAATCGTTATTCTTCATTATGTTGACAAACAATTGCAAAGATATAATAACAATATACTTATATGCAACACTAATTTTGAGATCAGTGGAATGAAATAATATTTTTTTTTCATTTTTATGCCTTTTTAATTTTTAATAAAAATGTTGGTTACACGGCTTTAGATTATAACCATGATTATATTTTTAGTATTGCCTTTTGTACAACAGTGGCGCCCTCCTATGTTTTCTACTCTTATTTGACAGACTGTAACTATGAAGTAATAAAAAAATCAATTTTTAAAAAATACCTCTTTATGGCTAAGACTATTTTTAAGGTTTTCTATGTTCTAACTTTTTTCGTTCTTTTAAAATTATGCACAAAATAAATAAATAAACACTTTTTCGCTTACTTGCCTCGTGCAAATAATACGCTCGATTTTAAATTTTGCAGGCATGAGAATCGAAATATTTCTAGTGTTTATATTCCTCTTAAACGCAGTAATATTACTACAATATTATGTTCGAACGAATAGTGATTTTGCCGAATACAGAATATTCGGCTAGGTTCTCGGCCGAAGCGACGAATATTCGGCGGCCGAATATTCGGTGACACTTAGTACATTTCGCGGGTGACCGGTTCCAACCTGCATCATTAAAGTACGTGCGGTAACCACGCAGTGGGCGTATTTGTTTCATTTGGGAGTAGGGCGTGCCACAACACTCATTATTTGTTGATTGTTACATCAAATTTTTTTTTTTTTTTTTTATTATAAAGAAAAAGTTATACACTATTACAGGAAATCAAATAAAATAAAATATTGCAGAAAAAAGATAAGTCTCAATAAACTACCTTTAAGTAGTTTGTCAATGGGTGCTTTTACTTTGAAGTTTAAAAAATAAAACTTATTATGCAGTTAGACATTTTTTGTGTTAGAGTGTAATAAATTAAAATAAACTATTTCTTTTGGCGAGCCAATTTTTCAATATAATATTTGTTTTTACATTATTTGTACATTTTTTAATTTTAGCAGGTAACATATTTAAGCAAATAGGTATCATGTAGTCCAGCGTTCTTTGTCCATATTTGTTTAAAGTGCTTAGGTACGATTAGTCCTTCATTTAACGTAAATCGAGTATTGTAAGGTGGTCCAGTATGTAAATTGTGTTACTTATATAATATAAGTAACAAAATTATACCTATATTTTTAAAAATACATTGAAACTTGTAGTGTGTGTATCTTAGAAAATACATTAAAACTGTTCACCTAGATTGGATAGCAGACCCTTACAAGTGGTGGTCAGCAAACGCAAAACAGTATACAAACCTAGCAGAATTTGCTAAGATTTATTTATCATCTCCCGGTAGCAGTGAGCGGTTTTTTCGGAAGCATGCGTATAATTTATGAGGAAAAGCGCAATCGTTTGCTGTCAACAAATGCTGAAAAAATGTTTCCATTCATCACAACTATCATAACTTAACATTGACAGATTAAGTATTAAATTTTTATTTAATTATTAGATTTTTTGTTGAAATAAAAAAATTCGTGAGTAATATTGGGCGTTTTTTTCATGATTAAGAGGCCATTACCAGAGAAAACCAGAAATGTGTCATTTTCAAATCAAATTTTAGACGTATTGACCCTTTTCCACAAAAAATTATAAATGGATTTCGAAAGATTGTTCTTTTATCTAGCATTCGCATTTAATAAATTTTGAGATTTTTTTAATTTTTTTTAATAATAAGGTTATTCCATAGGTCTTTGGCAGATTTGTTAAATTTTCAAAAAAGATTTTGTATTATACCACACCCATTTCAAATAATATAATCATGCAGTAAAATAAATCAAAACAAAATAAATAAATCTAGCAAACGCATGTTTTAGAATTTTAATTTTAGTTTCAATAAAATCATTAAAAAATATGTACGTCCATGTGTTTCTTGACGAAAATTGGTCCATTTGTGTATTTATTTGCGCACTTACAAACTAATATATTTCAGATTTTTTTTAACATTCTTATTAAATTTAGACATTACTGAAAAATGATAAATACTTATAATAAAAAAATAACTACAAAAAGTACATTATTTTAATAGTTTTATCATCACGCCTTTCAGCATTTTTGGATGAAGGTATAAATTAAAGCTAATTTGAATTGAAATAAATTCGATATTGAGTTAAAATTTAAATTAGCTTTAATTTAAATTTTAACTCAATATCTAATATTTTTATTTAAAAACAATTTAAATTTAAAGCTGGTACGGAGAATAATTAATCTTTCTCATTGTAACCGCCCTGCACGATCGTAAGAATAACTTTCGACGAAATGTGGATTTTCGTCCGCTGGCTGCTTAAGTATTCGGTATTCGGCCGAATTGTTCGCAATATTCGGCCGAATAGTTAAAAAAGTAGCCGAATAGGCCAAATACCGAATAGTAGCCGAATATTCGTGGCATCTCTAATTATCAGTCAATAAGAATAATTTTTTTCACCATTTCGAACGCAACTCTTATAAATGAATAATGTCAGTGTCGTTTTTTTTATACAAAAGAATGATGATGTCGTGTGTTCATATTTCTAACCAGTATAGGTTTTTTATTTCTAAAAATAAAAGTTTGCAATTTGGAGTAGGTAGATCTATAAGAAACCAACCGTTATTTTGTTATTTATAACAATTATGTTAAAAATGGTACGTACCAACCTACAATAGGTAGATAACGTTGACTAATAATGCACAAAGCTATGAATGTGAATAGCTCCATGACACAGTGAATCTTGCGATGCGCTACCTAGACATTAGTAGGCCCGAAACCCGAAATTTTATTACGGTCAAAATTGTGATACTGTCACACTTCGCTATAAGCTCAAAAGGTTTTTTGGGCGTGGCCTGTATTACCATATCGCTCGCCATACAATCCCACATGACACAGACATGTCACATGACAGATGTTATATGTTGTAAGTGTGAGCGTAGTCTAGAAGATGATGTGCCGTGATCTGCTAGCCAGGCGATATTTGAAAATGATGACCAATTAGGGAGCCGCCGTGGTCGTGCGGCTGCATTCTGTCAAGGTGGCAGATCCCGCACAAAGACATGTTATTCTGTGCTCTCTCACAACCCCTCTGTCACAAGCTAAGGGGAAGATTATAGCTTCGTGTGACACTACAACCTAATATGTATAGGCCACGCCCCAAAAAAGCTCGATGCATGTAGCGTGGTCTGACACAGAGTTAATTGAATTTGTTTGACCTTTTGATTGCTAGAAAATATTTGTTGGTCGGGAACTGCTTCGAACGATAGGAGCTCGATGTGTGAACAAGACTATCAGAGCAAGGAGTGTGCCAAGGCAAAGTCGTGTGGCGGTCCATCCTCTCAGCCTACCCCGGGGAGAAACGGCGTTATGGTTTTAGTTAGTTACGCCGTTCAGTGGTAAGGTTAATTGGGTAGCTTTTGTCTAGCGTTAGCTATTATTGCTTTGAAGCGCGTAGGTAGGTCTAGATAGCTATCCAATTGATAAGATTGCCGAAAGAGTAAAGGCTCATAACTCATAAGCCAGTAAAATTAACCATAGTGATACACTCATTAAGCAATCAATTATGTATATTATCTAGCCTATAACCTTCCATTTTTTGTTTATCGAGTGCGCTGCACCTTCTCAAAGTCTTCTCCTGAGAACCCAAAAGACAGGTTTTTTAACTACTTCAATTTTGATAATGAGGCAACTTATTTAGTTTGAAGTTTTTGTAAAAATCAGCAACCCAATCGTTTCGGCGGAAATCAATGAGATGAAATTATACAACATCAAAAATAGGTAAGTACTCATTAAAGGTGAACATCCATTAGTCCGCACCGGCCGCCACGCACGCAGGGCAAGCAACGGATTTTTCTATATCTTTGAATGAATTAGTACAGCACTGCGTCCACTACCGGCAAATACCGGCGGTCGGTGCGGGCGGTACCAATAGTGGACGCAGTGCTGTACTAATTCATATAAAGATATAGAAAAATCCGTTGCGGCCGGTGCGGAGACTAATGGACATTCACCTTTAGGCTGTGTATGTGTAGTGCTCAATACTCGGGTTGGATGAACTTTGGAACTCGAATTTGCTTTGAATTTAAAGGTCATTTTCAAAATTAAAACTGATTGTGTGAAGAATTCAGATAAGCGATAAAGTACATACCTATCTATTATTAATATATTTTTTTACAGGAAATTACTTTGTCATTATTGGTACTGATGTGTGAAGTGGTGACCGGACAACTCGGAATGAAACCAACTCAGAACCATCTCAGAAAAGTAATTTAGAGTGATGACAAAAATGTATAAAAAAATTGTTAAATAGGTTACGTTAGGTTAGGGTTATGGATTATTTTAAAATTATTTTTTCATAGCTTTTAATGAATTTTCAAAGAGGTGTTGACTTGACTTTATTCTCAGTTGGTATGGAACCGTGTGAAGTATTCAGACAAGCGGTGAAGCGTTTACCTACCCATAAATTTCGTGTACAAAGTAGACATGGGCAGATTTATTCCCAGAAGTGAATTGATTCAGTCTGATTCTCCTGGCCTTTTGAATTGATTCCTTCTATTCATTCCTTTTATTCAATTAATTCACAAAAAGGGAGGTTACGAAGCATCGCACAAAGAAGAGACCGATTAGACTAAATCCTATAGTCTTTTTAATGTCGTTATTTTTCGTTTCATCGATTTTCAAAATACAACGGTGCTAAAGAAGTTTTCACTTCACAAAGCACTCTTCCTTGGGTGAATTTGCCTATTTCACTTAAAAAAAAAATTACGAATTATGTCGTTCTGAAAAATTGTACAACGGGGTTAATGTAATATTTTAACAACAACAAAAAAATTGACAAGAAAAATGTATTTACATTGTAGCAACCACGCATTGTTGCTACGTCACGTATTGGATTACGCCCGAAACGATCGATATGTGGCGAGTCAACTTAACTACCTGCGCTGTGAGAAGTACTTACTTGAGAAGTACTTACTTAAGAATTCAAATTCAAGCAATTCAAATTCCAATTCTTTTGAACAGCAAGCTGAAACAAATGGTACCTATTCTTATTTTATTTTTTAGTCTGTCACTCTCCATATGTTGATAACATTGTGAAAATTTTAATGGCACATAAAAAACTATCAACCGATGATTCTAGAGTTTTCTTTTAACTGTGTTTACGTAGCACGTACCATTGCTACATTGGTGACACCGACGTTCACATTAGTGACCACGAAGTTTACATTTGTGAATCCGACAGTGAGCACGACGCGTGCAAGTACGTCTACCGCGAGCACGTCGCGCACGAAATAAACTCTTCGGTGATAAATTTCGCGCACCAATCATCATCATGTCTCTTGTGAGCGGAACATCTGAGGACAGCCAGCAACCAAGTAACCAGCAACCCAACATCAGGAATCCACCGCCTGAGGTCAACCGAGTGGCAGTACGCATTCCGCCTTTTTGCCCTACTGACCCAGAATTATGGTTCGCTATGGTGGAGCGCAGCTTCGAGGCAGCAGGAGTGACCGTGGATGCCACAAAATTTGGTTTCATTCTCGGAGCCTTGGAGCCCGCCCACGCCCAAGAAGTCCGGGACATCATTGTGAAGCCCCCTGAGGTCGGTGCATATGCACTATTAAAATATGAACTAACTAGACGCCTCAGCTCCACGCAGGAGCAGAAGATAAGGAGACTTCTGGAACATGAAGAAATCGGAGACCGTAAACCCTCCCAATTCTTGAGACACCTGCGCACCCTCGCCGGCAGCGCTGTGCCCGATGAGGTTTTGAGAACCCTATGGATGGGTCGTCTTCCTAGAAGTATGCAGGTGGTTCTGGCTACGCAGCAAGACACTCCGCTTGACAAGGTGGCCAGCTTGGCCGACGCCATAGCAGACTATGCTGGTAGACCGGCAGTTAACTCAGTGGTTGTTCCATCGTCCGAAGATTCATTGGTTACACAGATGGCGCGGTTGATGCAGCCTCTCCAACAAGAGCTCGCTACCTTGAGGCGCGAAGTTTCGACACTACGCTCTGGCCAGCAGGAGCGCCACCCCGCATCGTTGGAGCAATCGGTCCAGAGGTCGTCAGCCCGAGGGAACATGCTGGTACCACTGGAAGTATGGGACGAAGGCAAGCAAGTGCACCAAACCCTGCAACTTCCAGCAGGAAAACGCGCGGGGCCCAAACTGATGGCGACCAGCACCAGCCCCAACCAAGTCAGTCGCCTTTTTGTTACCGACAGGGTAACCCGTACCCAATTTCTTATAGACACCGGCGCAGATCTCTGCGTTTTCCCACGACGCCTTGTCCAGGGACGCCCCACTAAAGCGACATACGAACTGGCAGCAGCAAATGGCAGCACAATCGCTACTTATGGCAGCCTAACGCTCAACCTGGATCTGGGATTGCGACGCGACTTTACTTGGAGCTTCGTCATTGCAGACGTCTCCAGGCCAATCATCGGGGCAGATTTTCTCGCCAAGTACGAGCTACTGGTGGATGTCCGAAATAAACGGCTGCTGGACCAGGTGACGAATTTGACCATCACGGGAAAACGAAGCGACAACAAGATCGCTTCCATTAAGACGGTCACAGGAACGTCCCCGTATCATAAGCTTCTTCAACAGTTTCCTGACATCACTCGCCCTGACGGCGCCAGGAGGGAAGTTCGTCACGCAACACTGCACCATATTAACACCACGCCAGGACCTCCAACAGTCGAACGCCCACGACGCCTTGCTCCTGACAAGTTAAAACGCGCCAAGAAGGAGTTCGAGGCCATGGTCCGTCTCGGAATCGCTCGACCTTCCGAGAGCTCTTGGGCATCTCCCTTGCACATGGTACCCAAGAAGGACGACCAGTGGAGACCATGTGGCGATTATAGAAGATTGAACGCCAGAACTATTCCGGACAGATACCCCGTACGCCACATCCAAGATTTTGCACAGGCACTGAGCGGCACCAAGATCTTCTCAACGATTGATCTGGTGCGGGCATATAATCAAATCCCTGTTGCTCCCGAGGACATTCCGAAAACAGCAATCACTACGCCATTCGGACTCTTCGAATTTCCGGTGATGTCTTTCGGCCTCCGCAACGCAGCCCAGTCCTTCCAACGCTTCATGGACGAGGTTACCAGAGGCTTAGATTTCTGTTACGCCTACATAGACGACATCCTTATTGCCTCAACGTCAGAGGAAGAGCACCTAGTCCACCTCAATATATTATTCCAGCGCCTGCAGGAATATGGTGTTGTCATAAACACCGCCAAATGCCATTTCGACCTGACTAAAGTCAAATTCCTAGGATACCTGGTGTCCGACGCTGGCACTTCACCCCTCCCAGATCGAGTGGAGGCCATCAACAACTACAGCCAACCAGCTTCCATCAAGGATCTCCGCCGTTTCCTGGGAACAATAAATTTTTACAGAAGATTCATTCCCAACGCCGCGAGGACACAAGCTCCACTCAATGACCTCCTAAAAGGGAACCAAAAACAACTCGTGTCTTGGACTGCCGAAACAGTAGAAGCTTTCAGCAAGTGCAAGGAAGCTCTGGCCCAGGCAACCCTGCTCGTTCACCCGAAGTGCGACGCCCCACTCTCTATCGTCAGCGACGCGTCTGATACTACAGCCGGTGCCGCACTCCACCAATTCGTCGCAGGTCACTGGGAGCCTCTAGCATTCTTTTCGAAGAAGTTTTCGGCAGCTGAAAAGAAATATGGCGCATACGACAGAGAACTACTAGCCATCTATCTCGCTGTGAAATACTTTCGCCACATGGTGGAAGGCAGGTCGTTCACCATATTTACAGACCATAAGCCTATCACGTTCGCCTTCCAACAAAAAGCAGACAAATGCTCACCAAGGCAATTCCGCCATCTGGACTATATCAGCCAGTTCACAACTGACATCCGACACGTCTCCGGAAAAGACAACATCGTCGCGGATGCTCTCTCCAGGGTCGAGACGATAGATACTCCTCTGGACTACGCAGCGCTGGCAGCTGACCAGATGTGCGACCCTGAACTGGAACAACACTTGCAAGGAAGTTCTAGCCTACAACTTAAAAAGATTAATATTCCGGGTACTGACGCGCATCTCTACTGTGACGTCTCAACTACCATAGCCAGACCCTTCGTCACGAAGAAGTTCAGACCTGCGGCATTCAATGCGGTCCATCAGCTGGCTCACCCTGGAATTAAGGCCACGGTTAAGCTCATAACTCAACGTTATGTCTGGCCGGCCATTAAAGCTGAGACTATTAAGCTCGCACGCAATTGCCTTCAATGCCAACGAAGCAAGATTACACGGCACGTGTCAGCACCCCTGGGAGCCTTTCCCAGACCCTCCGCTAGATTCGAGCACGTCCACATCGACATAATCATCATGCCTTCTTCAGAAGGATGCCGATACTGTCTTACGTGCGTAGACAGATTCACGAGATGGCCAGAGGCATTCCCGATCCCAGACCAAGAGGCTGAAACAGTGGCGCGTGCTTTCTACGAGGGCTGGATAACAAGATTCGGCACTCCACTCCGCATTACTACGGACCAAGGGAGACAATTTGAGTCGAGGTTGTTCAGGCAGTTGAATTTCCTGGCAGGCACGACGCAAATCCATACAACTGCATACCACCCCGCAGCAAATGGCATGGTGGAACGATTTCATCGTCAACTGAAAGCAGCGATCAAGTGCCATCAGAATAACCGTTGGACGGAAACACTTCCCACCGTACTCATGGGAATCAGAGCAGCTTGGAGAGATGACCTCGCTACAACCTCAGCCGAGCTAGTGTACGGCGAGCCGCTCCGCTTACCCGGCGAATTTCTATGTACAGCACGACCTAATGTTAACGACGACACCGGAAGCTTCCTAAAGGAACTACGGAAACATTTCAACGAGCTGAGACCAGTTGAAGGTACCCGCCATGGTTATGGACATCGTTTCGTCTTCCAAAATCTTCCCACAGTTTCTCACGTCTTTCTGAGGGACGACACAGTCAAGAGCCCGCTTCAACAACCCTACAGCGGCCCTCATAAAGTCGTTCGTCGGCACGAACGAACATATACCATACTGGTAAAAGGGAAGGAAATCACCGTGAGCATCGACCGCCTCAAACCAGCATACGTTGCTCAAGATCTTGAGAGTTTCACATCACACTCGCAAACCGCATCAGAGTCACCAGCCGCCACATCACAACCAACCCTTCCGTTGTTCGATGGCAGTAAGGATCGGACACACACAACCACTCGTTCTGGAAGGCGGGTTCGATTTCCCGATCACCTCGATATCTGACTATTCCTCTTTCCACCGCAGCCATGTCTGCGTTGTCTGGGGAGGGAGTCCTGTAGCAACCACGCATTGTTGCTACGTCACGTATTGGATTACGCCCGAAACGATCGATATGTGGCGAGTCAACTTAACTACCTGCGCTGTGAGAAGTACTTACTTGAGAAGTACTTACTTAAGAATTCAAATTCAAGCAATTCAAATTCCAATTCTTTTGAACAGCAAGCTGAAACAAATGGTACCTATTCTTATTTTATTTTTTAGTCTGTCACTCTCCATATGTTGATAACATTGTGAAAATTTTAATGGCACATAAAAAACTATCAACCGATGATTCTAGAGTTTTCTTTTAACTGTGTTTACGTAGCACGTACAGATAGCTACAACATTAGAGTAGCAATAAAATCTTAAAATTAAATAGTGTTTTGTTTCACCCCTGAAGTTTTACTAATTTTATTTTATTTATTAAACTTAAAATTGTTCCACTTCACATGATCTAATAAAAAAAAAAATTTTATCATTTAAAGACATTGTTTTATGACAGCTGACCATAGCTGATTGCCGAAGTTCTGTGTCTCAAAGTAGATAGGTACTTGTATTCCAATAGCTTTGATACGTACCAAAAATAACGATAATAAATCATTCCCGGATTTCTAGCTAAGTTCGGATTCAAAGTCGGAAGTTTTCAATCAACCATGTAATGAAATTGACGGCTTGGCCAACGGAGAGGAATGAGTGAACCGCACGGACAGATTCGCGGCGAGCATTGAGGAATGAATTAGTAACTTTTGGCTAGTGTCTTGCCTCTTGCCTTGCAGTGACTTGAAAACTCGCGAGCTGCGGACCTAGCAGGAACTGCGTTTCGGTCCTGTTGGGATTGACGAGATCATAGAGACGATGACGTCACAACTGAATTGAGATTTAATTCCTGAATTTGTGAAAAAGCCGCGGTCCCGACAAACTCGTTATCGACAGACTATAAACTAGATACTATTGTACGCGGGACAGGACGGGTACGAGACTGGGACGACGCGGCGGACTATGACTGGATCATGTACTGAATAGAACCAATGTATTAATTCTTGCGTTGTGAAATAGACAGATTCGGAACTAGTAACTCGGCCGATTCGCAATCGTATTTCGCTTGGGCTGACCACGATGAAGTTGGTACCTACGGGTGTTTTACGAATGGCGCGCAGGAACGGGATACTTTACGTGTTTTGCACTATTATTTAAGAGGGTATTACCAGAGAAAACCAGAAATATGTCATTTTTATATCAGATTTTAGACGTATTGACTCTTTTTCAAAAAAAAAAAATATAAATGGATTTCGAAATATTGTTCATTTATCTAGCATTCGCATGTTTAAAATTTTGAGAAAAAAATGTTTATTTTTAGTATAATAAGGTTATACCATAGGTCGTTGGCAAATTTGTTAAATTTTCAAAAAAGATTTTGTATTATACCACACCCATTTCAAATCATATATTCATGCATTAAAATAAATTAATACATTATCTAGGTATCGCATGTTTTAGAATTTTAATTTTAGTTTAAATAAAATCATTAAAAAATATATACGTTCATGTATTTTTGACGAAAATTGGTCCGTTTGTGTATTTATTTGCGCACTTACAAACTAATATATTTCAGATTTTTTTTAAATTCGTATTTAACTTAGACATTATTGAAAAATGATAAATACTTACAATCAAAAAATAATTACAAAAAGTACATTATTTTAATAGTTTTATCATCACGCCTTTTAGCATTTTTGGATGTAGGCATAAATTAAAGCAAATTTGGAATGAAATAAAATCGATATTGAGTTATAATTTTAAAAAGCTGGTACGGAGAATAATTAATCTTTCTCATTGTAACCGCCCTGCACGATCGTAAGAACAACTTTCGACGAAATGTGGATTTTCGGCCGCTGGCTGGTTAAACGCTCTTAAATATTATTCTATCGGCGCGCCGCCCATAGAATAATATTTAAATATTTATGAATCATTATAATATTTAAATCGTTTACGGTACACATCATTCATTGAAATAATTTAACAGTAAAATAAATGGAAAATAAAAACTTATGGTGCCGTTAAAAATCGTAGGATGCAAGGCCAAAGATGAGGAATGAAGATTCAATTCCTTTTAAAATTGAGAATAAGATCGAGTGTGTCACAAGATTGAATTTATTCATTTAATTCAGTCATTCAATTTTGCCCACGTCTAGTACAAAGTACCTTTTCGTGAATATTTTTTCTTGATCTTTCTGCATCTAAATACTTGTTCTGATATGTTCTTTACACAAACTTTCAGCTTCACAAATTCCGCAATAGAGAACTCCAGTCCATTTTTTTATTTTTTTTAATGAATAAAGACCTTCAAACTTAAATAAGTGCATTTTTATTTTTATTTTTATAGTTAGTTTTAATAGTTAAAATAATTGTCAAAGTTTTAATTTTTAAAGACTCCCAGAAACGCACCGTATCTATGGTGGTCTTCACCCACCGATAGTTTTTTTTACTTTTTAAGTTGTCATTTTGAATCAGTAATGTTATGTCGAGGGAAATTTCCCTAGATATAGGGGGAGAAAAATATTTTTTAGGGATAAGGGAAATCAGGACAAAATCTAGGGAAATTTCGAACTCTGGCAAAAATTTTATTACATATGACAATATTACTGGTATTATTTATATATATACGTATATATATTTTTTGGAATTCCTATGAATCTTAATTATTGTTCATGTACTAACATGCAATGTTATTTTTAACACTGACAACTCAAAATGATATTAGGGAACGTACCCATACTACGTGACACGTTCGGAGGGGGGGGGGGGTCTTCAAAATACCACGCTTGGTACAAATGAGCGGCGGGTTGCTTATGATTTTTATTTTGCAAAGTGTTTTTTTTTTAAATTAGGAATTCAGTTTCTAATTCAGTGGTGAGTGTATTCGTACTTTTAAATTATTACTTCACGTAGCAAAAGGTGTTTTATTTGGAAAATCACGGTATTATTAGTATATTTACCAAGTTCCGATATCTTTCCAATTAATTATCATATTAATTAACATATAACAGGATTAGTGTTACACAATCAGGTGGCTACGTAGGTAATTGCGTAAATGTGAAATTCTAGGGAAATTTCACTTCGAAATCTAGGGAAATAATTTTTCTGGGCAGAACATCCCTGTTTGAATGAAGAATCATGGCGGTCGGCGGAAGGCGGAATGCTTTGTAATGACTTTTAGGTGTGAGGTGTGTTTTTTATTCAAGATTAACTGCTTTTAATATAGAAAAACATTGGTAAAATGTCCACATTTCACCGCTACTGTTATTGTATTTAATCAAAGTGCAATATAAAAACAATAAATCATCTCTTTCATTGCAAATACATGTGACATCGTGGTTTGTGTCAGGCGTTACTTTGTAGGTACATTGTTTTATGTATAACACATACAGAAACACTGGTATTTATAATACACTGATCATGACGAGTGTGTAACAACTTGTATAAAAAGCCCTATACTAAAAACAATTTGAAAATACATAAACTAAATGTCAAAATATGACACGACTTTAACCTCAAATAGACAAAATTTATTGCAGATTGTCCGCAAATATAGCCCTTTTCGTAAATTGTTGAGGGCCTAAATTATGTTTCAATAAACACAATAACTATTATTTATCTAAATCTCTATAAACAGTATGAAAATAAACCAAAATCACAAAATGTTGAATTGCATAGGTACGTGTGCACTTCAAGTCATTTCAAATGTCAATGCAATACAATACACACTATCACCAGGTGACAGGTTAACAGTGACGTCACCGTTAACCATTTCAGTAATGCCAACTTAACGCTGTGTTTTGAGAATAGGTTTAAAAATGCACTTTTTAATAATTTTTTAAAAACTCTGCGTTTAATATTATGAAATAAAACTTATATATTCAGAATCAGCGTTGCTTGGTCTATATGAACATATTTTTTTAAAGCCATAATATTTTTCACTGGAGTTCCTTATTATAATATCCCGTGATTCTTCGCAGGATATTATAATCGCTATGATTTCGCTCACTCAATCCGAAATGATGCTCTCCATAATTTCCTTTGTGAGTATATGCACAAATAGGGACATATGCACCTACTGAATGCAATTATTATCAAGAAATTTTTAAAAAATCTCCATATCCAGAAAAGCTAGAAGGTACCTAACCTACCTACCTACCAGTAAAATATATATTTTATATGCCTTACTTATCAGGTGATTTTTAAAAGTGAAACTATGCGAGTCATTTTTATTATCCTGATTTTTCGCGACTAACTAGTAATCACCTAACTATAACTTTACATTAATTTGCATTTCTAAAAATACCAACGACCAACTGCATACGACTTGCACCCCTCGACCGTCACGCTTATTGTCACTGTAGTCTCTTCGTACCTACTAAAAGTACTACCTTTGATCAGTGATGCCATATCCCAAAAAATAAAAACCGTATTAAAAAAAATCTTAATGAATAAAATCACGGTATGAAGGAAAAAAATATTTTTAAAAAGGAAATAAAAACGGTACATATCTGAGGACGTGTTATTTCACAGAATTTAAACAATTCATCAAATTTCAAAGTTATAATATCAGAGTTATGTGAAAGTTCTGTTATTTTCCAAGAACTGTGAAACATGCATGGCTCATGATGAAATCGAAGGTCCCGAAGAACAACAATGTCGGATTTGCTAAAAATTAAACATCGTTCCGTTCGCTTATTCATTGGTTTATTTTGTAAATCTGTGGAAGTCTGTATTTTCGGATTTTTTAATTAAATGAAAGGAAATGCTAAACATCAAAACAACACTCTACTTCTTGACGTCAAAACCAGTGAAAATGCGGAAACGAAACTTTAAACTGCTTTACTGCAAAACTACAAAATCGCAAATCAGACATTGTTCTTCGGGACCGTCGAAGCAATAAGAGTAGGTACTTGAATCGAACTTTCACAGAACTGAATTTTAAAGTTGAAATTTGATGAATTGTTCAAATTCTTTGAAACAATCCGTCCTTTGTAAAATATCTATAGTGCTTTATTAAAAACAATATTTTTTTTGATTTTCCTTTGAATAATAGGAAGAAAATAATGTTTTACAGAAAGAAAAAATATACAAATAAAAAACATTATTAAACTCGATAAATTACTTTTATCGAGTTTAATTTGTAGAATTAAAAAAAAAACTAAATAATTGAAAATAAGTTGTTTTCAGATCCATGAGATGAGGGAGAATAAATTCTCCTACAACTCCGAGAATTTATATTTTTTATATTTTACAGCAGTGTGTAGTAGTTAAAGTTACATGATATATTCGTTTAATTTTATTAATATTAAGATAATAATAGTGTAAAGTGTGAATCCGTACTAAAGTTCAAGAACTACATTCTTGAATTTGTGATTTTCCCCACGCGACTCATGCTAAAAAAAATTGTAAATCACTCAGGTACATATTTTTGATTACAGATTAAAAACACGGTGGTGTAAATGACCCAAAAAACCATGCAAACATGGTTAAATCCATGCGTCTGGCAGCACTGTCTATGGTAGACGTGTTCCAACAGACGACCTCCACGGCCGAGGTCGCGGGTTCGAAACCCGGCGAGGTGTGAACAAATATTGGGTGTTTTTTTCACATTCTAAATTCGATAAAAATATAATACATAATACTTTTTTGTACCTATAGTTTATTTTACGCTGACTTAAGGCCGCTTTCTATCAAACTGAGTGAAGATTTTTCTCTAATTACAATACTTGCAAGTTAGAGCGAGCTTTTTAACTCGCTAGTGTGTAAGATTTTATTCTTGGTCACACTGTTAACGGAATCAAAGTAAATTTGACAAATTTACGATTTAATTTTATATTTTAATAAAAGATTTTAAAGTTGTACTTTGACCAAAATTTTGGACGATCAGCAAACAGTGTTTGTGGATGGGGTTGAATAACCCGACAGTATAGCCGTTTTACATCATCTCTTTTTTCAGCCCGATTCCCGTATAGAGAGAGACCAATGACAAAATTTATCAATTTACACCAGTGTTTTTCAATCTGTGGAAGCCTTACGCGAGGGGTCGCCGGCAAAAAGAAAAGTGCGAGGTTCTAACTACAATAAAAACACTATTTGATGGGCTTATAAGGAAGGGATTGTTTATTTTTCAAAAATATTTATAATCGTGGTGCTATATTTGATATGTTAATAATCTGAGTTAAGGATGGGTTCTTTCCAAAAATTTAACGAATTCATAGAATATTTGAAGTTAATTTTCACGTTCTGTGTAAGTTCTACTCAAGTTCTGTGTTTATTTCAGTTTTACAAAGCAAATGGCCTATATAGTAACAGAACTCGAATAGAACTTACACAGAACGTGAAAATTAACTGCAAATATTTGATGAATTCGTCAATTTTTTTGAAACAACCCGTCCTAAGTCTGTTGCTCTTTTTAGTTTGAATGTCCACCATTGAAGAGAATGTCAGTTCACATAAGTATTGTGATGTTCTCCCTTACTCGTATAGTTGTATTTTATTCTTATATAACTCTCCTGGTCTTCGGCAAGACAGTTATAATATTCTTCCTTTTCTCTTGGCTCTGATCGATATTTAAATTCTTAAGGCTTTGCATATGTGTGGTAGGGATGGAAAATTCCTCCCCTACGTCACACAAGCCTTTATGAAAATTGGACCCTTATTTCCTCTGATAACTACAGAAAGCTACTTAAAGCTCCCTTGTACTACATACCTTTAGAGATATATGTACTTAACTAATAAATACATTATTTATTTACGACTTTGAACGTAAATATTTTCGTATTTAGGTTGTAATTAAACTCCATCAAACGTTGTGTAATTTTTTTGATTTATGATATAGGACTTTAATTACTTTCATTTTTGTGGTAACCCTTTTGATTCTAAACGGAGCGTTGGGTTTCAAACTGTATTGGTCTCTCTCTTGCAAATCTAACTTTAAGTAATTTCTCTAAATGAGCTAACTTCCCTTTGTCGTTTATTATGATTCCCTGCATCCTAATGAATTCGTAAATAAACAGTACTAATCGAAACTACACATGACTAATTGAACAGATAATTAAATATAACTCAAATGGTTAAATGTTAGTAAATTTGATTATGATTGTATCTTGTATCTGCTTGGCGCCCCTCCATTTTGATTCAGCTGCTATAAGGTACATATAAAGATGGATTTAGTAGGTTAATGTAATTAGTTAATTGCATATTTGACGAACTCAGAATAACCCTTTTCTGGCAAAATTTGGCTCCTGCCTCCATCAAGTAAGTAAGGTGATCAGGTTTCAACCCAAAATTCGCACAATCTTTTGGCACGGTTCGATTGATTGATATCTAAGTTATCGCGTCCCAACCGAACCTTCCTCTCGCCATCATGCACTGCCTTCAGGTCTTCACCCGAGCCTAGATACCTCCAAATTCCTACTCCTCCAAAGTTTACTATTTACTTAGGGCGAACCGGTTTCGTCCTATATGCAATCATATACTCACGGGGTTGTGTGGAGTTACGGGTCGTGAAACCTCCCCCCACGTTCAAGAAATGAGACGAGAGTGACCCGACAGGCCTAAAGCACTAATTGTAAGTGAGTTCGTTTCATCCAATGAACAGTACATAAAAAGATATATATATATATATAAACATACATTTTG
The DNA here is from genome assembly GCA_929108145.2 of Limnephilus rhombicus. NCBI lineage: Eukaryota > Metazoa > Arthropoda > Insecta > Trichoptera > Limnephilidae > Limnephilus > Limnephilus rhombicus. The sequence continues at coordinate 34,237,270 of OV815276.1, forward strand.
GGAAGGTTTATAACTTGCAATACGAAACTACTTGCATCGCATTTCAAGCTCGGATCTCGCCCATCGAATTCTGCGAAATTCTAAGATTGATACCGAATACATACGTAAGAATAGTGGGTAATATAAATAGATACTAGTAAATTAAGATCTTATCTGGCGATGTGTTCTGGAGATTCGCCAAAACTCCAAGCTTTTGTTTGGTTTTTTGACGGTTTTGTTTGAGAGATCCGTCATCTCTATTGTTTGGTTAATGGTCCTTGTTATAGAAGCGACCACTGCCTTCTGTTGGTTGAACTGTATTTTTTTTTCTTTCCCTCCCCTCCAAGGTTCAAATTTTGATAAATTCTTGCTATCCCGTGATTCTCAATTGATTCATGTAAATCTTCATTACACCTTATTAAGCTATCCCGTGATTTATTAACTGCTTCATGTAAATCTTCAATACACCTTATTAAGCTATCCCGTGATTTATCAACTGCTTCATGTAAATCTTCAATACACCTTATTAAGCTATCCCGTGATTTATCAACTGCTTCATGTAAATCCTCAATACACCTTATTAAGTTATCCCGTGATTTATCAACTGCTTCATGTAGATCTTCAATACACCTAATTAAGTTATCCCGTGATTTATCAACTGCTTCATGTAGATCTTCAATACACCTTATTTGATTTGCTATAATAAATATGTTTATTTTCAATTGTTTAGTTCTATAGATATCTCTTTACGATCAAATTAAAGATTGTGTTTAATTTTTTTTTTTTTTCTAATAATTGCGCAATATCATAATTTTATCCCGTTCCTAGAAGTTAATACCTAAGTACGATGTCCACTAATCAAGGTCATTTTTTCTCCTTTTTACCGTATTCGAACTAGTATCCCAGTGACCGACTTATTTTGTAAACAATTTGAATTATGTAAACATTCCCGACGGCCTCGTGACCTAGATTCAAAGCGTATGATGTGTTTACTTTAGACATTCCCGAAGACGTGTGCGATGGCTCTAATTTTTTTTCTTTGTTTGATAACGACCTACTTTGCGCAATTGTCTAGTCTGATCCCCGATTACGTATACATATTTATTCATTTATATATACTTTGTCTCAATAAATAATTTATAATATACTGGTATATACTACTATATTATGATTGAAATAATTTCCAATATCATAACTTATTTCAAATGTTCTGGATTTTCTGAAGTTATATTAATACATATATAAAATTAAATACAAAACATTGATTTGGAAATTTATCACACATAACTACTTTTAATAGCTATTGATGAATTCAGAGGTAGGAATCGATACCCCCTTTTTTTTCTTTTGCGATGCCAACTGCCAACTGAAATCGTGTATATGAAAATAGTGATCGTGTAAAGGGAAAATTTTTGTCTTTGGTCTCTATATGGGAATCCGATCGAAAAAAGAGATGGTGTTAAACGGCTATTTGTCTTTATCAGTATCGCCCTGATACCTTCAGAATTGAGGCGTTGCGGTGCTTGAAATGAATGTGTAACAAGATCTGAATAGAAGGTTCCCAACGTTCACTTTGATCGTTCCATAATTCCCCCAGCTCCGAACGTAGTAGTGTTGGTTGACAAATAATTAGTTTTTACATGATTCGGAGTTTCGTCATCAAAAAAGGAACTTCTTTCTTGCAATAGGTACATTATACCTAATTATGAACGCACTACGAGATTTTCTTGGTGGGTCGATATTATGTTCAACAGTTTCAACTAGGGATTGCAAATCTGGATTAAATTTATTTCAATGCAAACAAAAATCGAATTTGATCCGGATTTTGCATTGGAAGAACTCCGGATTTGCAATCTCTAGTTTCAAGCAAATTATGAGAGACCCGTAGACATACGCAGAGTAAGTTCGAGTAGCTTGCTCTTGTTTGACCTTTAAAAGTTACCCTTTGCTTCAATAGTTTTCAATTTGTAGAGAATCTATAATGTATCTAATCTCAGCGCTACTGAAAGCCTTTTGATAATCTATCAAAGCTAAGTAAAGTGGATTTCGTACCTACTCTCAGTTTTCTCAATAAGTGGCGCACCCTGGAGGTTTTTTGGGTGCGAAAACCGTTTTTTGGGTTCTCCGCTGCTGGATGTGGGTTTTCGGTAGGATTTAATCCTTTTCTGAAACAGGCCTGAAATATTTTTTGTCAGTCTATTGGGGCTTTGTTAGCTGAAAGATCTGGATTAGTTTCCGTGTCTATAAATCGAAGATCCCTTGATATATTTTTTTTCATCGCTTAATTTTTCCAAATGTGAAAAAGCGCGAAAGATTCAATTTTTGTTTATGCCACTGGACCAATAATAATATTGATACCTTCGTGAATTAGAGTTACTTCTGTAGTCAAACTTGCAATCTTTCCCTTTCTGAATGTAATTAGATACTAATTACAATTACTTATCACATTTAGATTTTAACTTTGCCGAAACTATTTATAACTTCAAATATTTGATAGATTCATCAAATTTTTTGAAACAACCCGTCCTAAATGTCCTACTTCAATTTACCGACCACCAATATTTGACCGTAACCGTTTTCTACTTTTCTCTTACGTTCGCCAATTAAATCCGTAATCTGCTTAGTTTTCAACCTAATAATGTATACACGGTTACTTTGTCACTGTTACTTTGTATCGGTGAGGTGAATCACTGACGGTGATTAGCTGTCAATGGATCACAGTGGATCCGAGGAACTGGCTATTTTAGGAACCAGCTCCTATCGGATTTATAAAATGGTCACAAACACTAAAACCGGGCGAAGCCGAACTAAAAGCCGCCCGCAGGGCCTAGCAGCAAAAACCTACGTGCGTCAAAGAAAGGCGTGAGCAAGGAAGGGGTGCCACTTTTTTGCGACTCGCCTGTTGCGACGATTTTTGCTCAACGTCAGGCCGGTCTTAAAGTTTCGCGGGTACTATACATTATGTTATATTATCGTGTATATATTTTTCAAAGACGTGGACTCTGACAAAACCGCCTATAGGTACATAAGACTCAGGAGGCAATGACAGCCAAGATGGCCGCCGATCTCTTGTTCAAGCATATTTTCTTTCACGGTAAATGCTTATTTGTTAACCTATGTACTCGAGTTGTTATCATGAATTACAAAACGACTAAATATAAAATTATGGAAAAATATGCAATGGTCAAAATTTTTTAAATAATGTACATACGTATAACTAGAGTGGAAGATACTCTTAGTATCGCCCTGGTGTAAGACCACCATTCAGAATTGAAACGTTGCTTGAAATGGCATTAGCCGTGTTTGGTGACCAGATCTGAATAGCCAGGTATTTCCCCATTTTCCTCTTCCCTAACTCCTTCCCCTCCCCACCACCTTCAGCCTCACAACATACCCCAATTGGGGATGCCATAGTCTCACTGGCTTCAGACGGGAGCAGTTGGGACTCTTGTGCGGTATTCACATAAAAAAAATAACCTATAATAGGTTACCAAACTTTTTAAGTGCGAACAAAACATTGGTTTTTGATAATTTTCTGTCACGATTTGGCTCATAAAAAGGTTAAATCATTCTTTGTTTTCAAAAGAGTATTACGATAAGTAAATGGTAATATATTGTGGAAATGTAGAGTAACTTTAGAAATTGGTAGATCATGAGCGACACAATGCATTTTTCATGACTAAAATATTTTTTTTATTTTGATTTTGATTAAATTCGAACATGTTGCGTATCCATCGGAGCTCGAGGCGCTTGGCCTTTTATAAGGCAGCATGGACTGGGGTCACTCTTTCTAGCATATAAATAATATACTACCTTTGCCTTATTTTTATTAACTGAATAAATTACTTAATATTAATTTAAATGTTGAGCTTATAATAATTTATTTATATTAGGGTCTAAATAGTCATCAGACCTTATTTCCTGTTGCATTGGTCTAAGAAAGGGGGTAATTCTTTTAATAAATTATCATTTTCACGTAAGCAGATTACGTTTCACGGAGGGATACTTATTGAATTTTATTATAACTTTATCTTATTACTATTATTTAATGGATTTACGACCGTAAAAAATATATTCTAAAATATTAAATTTAAAGTAGGTACAGCTCCGTCTATTATCTTTCCCAGAGGTAGGAATCTAGTATCTAGTACCTACATGAGTTTGTCTAGCGTCGACCGTGGTTCTTGGTCCATGCAAAACGAGTTTTAAGAGTTAGGGCTTTCTATTGAAGCAGTCCACTATTCTTACGGTAAAATATTTATCTTATTTGTCCTTATAGATTTGACCTTTCTAATTATTTTTCAACAAATTATATATTATGTATTATATAATAAATTGGTAAGTAATGTAAAGTATTCCTGCGAAATGAGTAACATTATTCAAGTTTAATGAATTTTTAATTCAAAATTGGAACTACTCATTGCAACTACGAGGGCTGTCCGTAAAATAAGGTCTCCAAGGCGCTGCAGTCGCGAGGAACGATTTTACGCGCAATCCAGCAACACTGACGTGTAGCCTGGTTCCCCTACTAGACTGTGAAGCGAGATAGGTAAACCCTACATCATCGAGTACACGGATGAAACTACTTTGTAGTGATAATGGACATTTAGAAAACCTTAAAAAAGCTGGTCTGCCGGTGCGCCTCTTGGCAGGAGCCGCGCAGTCATGGAAATAGTCAGCGATTTTTTTCGAAAAAATTACGTCATCGAGTACACGAACGGGAATGGTCTCATATGATTTTTTATTTTTTTTATTAGTAATAGAAGGTACATAAATTACAAATAAATTTTATACAGTAATTAATTACATAGTAGATATATTTGATGTACCCCCATAATTAAGCAAGGCTTGTGTGTATGGGGGGTTGTTATTGTATTGCTTTTTTTATATCATTCAGTTTATTTATATCACATTTAAATTACCATTTAAACGAAGTTTTCAGTATAATTTTAAAGGTGAGTTTTAAAATTTTTTATATTGGTATTCATGTATATTCTAATTTTTTCTGGTAATGAATTAAAAAATTTTGCTCCGAGATATTTATGACTCAATTGTCCAATTTTTTTTTTACATTTTGGAGTGGGAAGTATTGATGTTTGTCTAAGACTTCTATTATTTTTAAATGGTGCAACTTGATTTTTAATATTATCTTAATAAATTTGTAATGTTGCATGATAAAAGTATAATGCACTTAATTTTCTGACTTTAAATTGTTTGAATAAAAATTCTGACGAATATGAGTAGGGTTTTTTTTAAATTGTTTTTATTATTAGTTTTTGTGATATGTAAATTGTTTGTGTTTGATTTGTATATGTACCGCCCCATCCTATAATGCCGTATTGTATAATTGATAAAGGTCGATTAGAAAATGAGAAAAAAGCAGGTCTGCCAACCGGCAGCCTGGCACGTTCGCAGGCAGCCGGCGTCAAAGTGGGGTAAAAAATAGTAAATTTTACGTCATCGAGTACACGAATAAAACCAACGAATAACTATAGTCCAGATCATTCCATTTAAGAATTGCCGACCAGCAGCCTGGCAGCTTTTTGTGTACGACGTTTTAAAGTTTTTTTTTCTTAATTTTTCGTTTATCTTTATTATTATTTTTATTTCACAATATTTTTAAAAACTTTGAAAGCCATATTTTAAAAAATAAGCGAAAAATATAAAAAAATAATAATTTGAGAGTTCCGAGTGTACCCATCCGTCAGGCGAGCCTTTCGACGCCAAACCACTTACGAAACCTGCCGCGGTGCCCCTCACCGCTGTCGCGTATTGATATTTTTGTACAAATTTATTATAATAATAGTCCTTTTGAGATAGCCTAATAGTCCATAGTGGTTGGAAGTTCGAACAACCAACTTACCGTCGCCGTAAGAGCTGCGTTCGTCCGAAAAACGACGGAAATTTCCGAACCCCTTCCATTTCATATCGGTTTCGCTTGCCCTGCTGCATCGATTACATCGAATACAAGATCGAAACTAACGAAAACCTGTAATCTAGATCATCCCATTTATGACTTCTTTGGTCTGCCGACCAGCAGCCTAACAGTTTTTTTGTGTACGATCTTTTAAAGTTAAATTTTTTTTTTAATTAAAAAATATATATTTTCAATATCTTTATTATTATTTTTATTTGAATATGGTTTTAAAAACTTGACGTTTGACGCTGTGTGGGTGCGGCGAGCGGAAGCCCCATTGCGAACGGCTGCCACACCGAGACTAAGCGTCACGGAGAGTGCAGCGTGGTGGGCAGTTGGAGTGGGGGAACGCACGTAACATTATTCATCGCGACCGCAGGACCTTATTTTAAGGACAGCGCTCATACTTTAATCAAAAAGCCTTTTTATTTTTTTTTCAAATGCTTGACAACTGCGTAACAGATCCTTAGACGAATTATTAATAGATTAAAGATACGTTACGACAACGCGTGTGGTTTCACTGAACTACCTAGGTTCAGTGGACATACTTTAGCGGCCCGTTCATATGCATCTTCTTTGAATGGCTATCCTTTCATAAGCGGTGCTACATTTTTTGTTCGATTAGTATGAATACAACGTCTTTTATTTTTAAGTCATTGGATAGATGTCGTAATTTTTCAAGTTTACTAAGGACTGGTTGTTTCACAGAATTTGAACAATAAATCTATCAAATTTCAATATTTGTGAAAGACCTATTCAAGTTTTACCATTATCCGTGTACTGTAAACCAACCGGCCCGTGAATTAAAACTGTTCAAATTCTGAAACAATCCGTCCTAACATATACCTACATAGGGTGTAACAGCACGTATCCAAAGGATTTTTAATCAGCGATTCTCGAACATACTTGGAGAACAAAATGTACGGTTCATTTTGCTATCCGATGATATTTTTTTCTATTAAAAACGAAAACAAATTATTTTTCAATCACACTTCGCCACTGATCTCACTTCAACACGTTGCGACGGGAACACGTGTAGAGCACGCAATAGCGTTATATCGTTACCGCAATTTCGTGCTGTTATTCAGTACCGCAAAAGCGAGCTTAGAAATGCGAATTTCGCGGTATTAAAAACAAACCGTGATAGGGAAATCCCCGCTACGAACAGTGCGTCGGGGAATTCCCTACAGCGAACTAACATTTGTTTGTAGTCTCACTCAGTCTCACTCGCAAGTCGAACAAGTGAGTGCGACTAATCTGTCCTATTTTATTTATTTTCTATGTGAAAGCTAATTATTTTGACTAATATATTAACGTTTTATACTCGTATCCGCGTATCTAAATCTTTTTTGTAATAAATGAATACTACAATTATTGGCATTGTATTCAAAGACTTCAAAAGTTCTAATATAGTGTATATAGATCGTCAATCAGCGAAGTGTAAACTCTGTCCAGTTATTATTAAAACTAGTGGACGATCAACAAGCGGACTACATACTCATTTACGCACTAAGCACGGAATTGGAACTAAAAATGTAAACTCCGACGAGATATCAGAAGAGGTTGATTGTTCTAGCGCAACACCAATTACGAGCCGCAGTCAATCTACGGAGGTAGCAGTTACAACCTCAACCTTAATTGACAAAGATGACCACATCGAAAAACTACAATCCCCGGAGAAAAAAAACAAGATATCACACTTTTTCGAAAAAACTGAAAAGAAGTGTCCCGTATGGTGGCAAAAGATGTTGACAAAGATTACCACATCGAAAAACTACAATCCCTTGAGAAAAAAAGCAAGATGTCACACTATTTCGAAAAAAACTGATTCTATTTCTATCGAAGTGTCCCGTACGGTGGCAAAAGATGGAAGTTTTCGTTAAGTTCAGAAGATGTCCGGTTTTTTTTACTAATTTCGCTTGGATGTCCCTGTGTTATGGCGGGTAATGTCTACAGATTGAATTTATTCATAATATGCTTAATGATAATTATTTTACAATTCAGATTGATTTATAAATATTTATACAATAAAACACATATAAATTAATGAGAGCCACAAAGTTAATGCTTTTTACAAATATGAAATATTTATACATTTGATAGGTAAATTTCTTCCTTTGCAAGTCAATGATCCTGGGGCAAAATAAATATTTTTAATAATTACTTTCGGCTGCCCAAATCCTATGATTTTTCACGGGTAGTGTTTTGAATAATATTGCAAACATGAAAACACAAGAAAGTGATATACCTACCTTTGTACCTATTGCTAATACTGCGTAGGTAAAAAAAACAATTAGTTTAATTCACACACGGTAGAAGTGAAACCTTCAGAAAACTGGGGAGACTACGAAGCCCCCTTTTTTAGCAATGTGAAGGATGATTTTTTCCATATTTTGTCGTCGAATTCCACTGCACCTTTTCCTATACATTAGGTCATCTTACTAATATTTGTTTTTTATTCTTCGGAGTCGCTAGATGCCTTTGCTTGCCTGTTCATTTTGGAGTGGTTTGAAGATTGGCTATTGATTTTACAAAAATAGTTTTTTTTTGGGTTTCGTAAGATTTGATCCTTGGTCCTCTGAATGTCTGGCCACTACGGTCCGTCATACGCTTCACACCACTAGACCAGAGATCGGCAACCTTTTGAGTCCGAAGATTAAAAAAATTCAATTTACAAAATTTAAAAAATTTTAAAGAGCCACACACTTTTTCCTGGCCAACAATAAATAGTACTTGCATAAATAAATTTTGGGGGGCGGAGCTGGATAATTTTAATGTAAGAAACACTGGTATACATGATTTTTAAATCGATCAATTGCATTTGTAGAGATCCAGTATCAACTCCAAATGGCTCAATGTGGATTTCGTTACTATTTGTGTTGAGAAGATATACTATGAATGCTAGAGTGCTTTTGTTGGTTTTGAATTGCTGAAATCTGTCATAAAATTCATCTTTACTTTTTTATAACTGTGGTGAAGTAATTCGTGTCAACAGTTGCGCTGGTTTTATCGCGATATTGGTTTAGAAATTAAAAATGATATAATTTACCGCTCTGAATATCTTCTGCAAAAATAATCAATTTTTCTTCGAAACAAACCAATTCTTCTACCAAAACTCCCTTTCCTTGCAGTTTTAGACTCAGTTCATTTAATTTCGCTGTGGTATCAACCATAAAGTAAAAAAAATTGCAACCGTTTGTCGTTCTCTAATTCAGGGTGATTAATGCCATTTTCATTGAATAATGTATTTACTTCATTCAAGCACAAAGCAAAACGTTTCAACACCTTACCCTAATATGTTACCTACCTTTACTTCGTTTTTTTTTATTATTATTATACATGTACATCCATACCTCTGAGAAGATAATTCGCTTCTAACTAACAACAAACTATACTTCACAGCCAAAGCACTGGTGAAGACGCCAAACTGTCTTGCGTCGATAGCGAATTAAAACCTACACAGAAACATCCGACGACGGCGTCTTTCGAGAGCTTCCGACGGACTGACGACGGTGACGACGCGTCGGACGCGTGTCACGGGGGAGGGGTGCGGTGAAAAGCGAGTACAAGTGGCTGAGAGATAGAAATGATGTCTAATCCTCGTTCATCGATCCAGAACGATCTTTAAATGTTTTTTTTTTGATAAAATAAATAATATTTGCATATGGAACTAAAGAGCCGCAGCTTCACATCCAAAGAGCCGCATGTGGCTCGCAAGCCGCAGGTTGCCGACCCCTGCACTAGACCAAAAGAGGCTTGCGTGCTCAGTACTCTGAGCTTGCGTGGGACCCTGGATTTATCGTATTATATTGAAATTAAATAAACATTTTACTGCTATCTCATTCTCTCGCAGACTAAATCCTAGAGTTGTATGTGTTTGTCTCTTTTAGCGTCGCTCGGTTCTGTTTCATCAAGTTTCAAATAACAACGGTGCTAAATCAGTTTTCACTTCAAAAAACTTTAAAATTTTAAAACATTTATCACCATAAAAATTCCATACGCACATTGCACATGCACACCACGTATAATAACGAATAACATATATATTATACTCGTATGATGTTCAAAGTAAAAAGACGATATTTTTTCAATTATTTAATAATGATGCAGGTGCACATAGAGAGGTACCTACCGACTACCGACCTAAACTAGAAAATAATGCCTACAAATTTATCCTTTCATAACGGCTAAAGCGACCCTGTCCGTTTCGAAACCTTTGGACGCAATCACAAAAGCTCTCTCATTTCCAAACTTGAATTTCAGAATTCGAGGCCGTATGCATATATTGTAACAATATTATCGTGGAGCACGTATGTCCGAAGCTAGTTTTAATTCGACCCTTCGACCAGTTTTGTATCGTTCGAGTTCATCGCACCGCCTTCCCGCCTGGTATTGGAAAACGCGAATGAAATGAACCGAACAACTTATTTAATATCGTATAGGGCCTCCGAGGGGATATGCAGAGATCAAGTAGCAGCCAGCAGCGACTTATTATTCCTAAATTATCCCTGACTGCAGGAATTAGACTATCAGACTGCAGAAACGCGTGCCCAGCAACTAGCAATCTCGGATAATCTTTGATATGCTTTTTGAATACTTTTTCAAGATTAAAAAATGTATGGATTCATGACCTTCTTTTCACCTTTCTCGGTCTCGAATTCGATCGGTTCTCTCTCCCCAGCTTGCGAAATATTCTTGACTAATCGAAGTCCCCGGTGTTGCCCGGGCTTTAGGCAGAGTTTTTAGAAATCAGAGGTAGGTAGACTCTTGTATTGAAAGTCAGTAAGCAAAATGTCGTCAATCTAGGAATAAATCTGTAAAAAAATCAAATTCACGCAGCTCACTCGCCAGCCTGGTAGTGTCTGCTACGCTTGAGACTCTTGTTATATAAATAGATTATTGAAACATTCAAATAGCTTTAGCTATGTTCAGTAACCAGATCTGAATAGCCAGACAATTCCCAACCTTTCTTTCTCTCCTTTCTAAAATTGAGTTTCGATTGTTTCACTGTCCCGGGACAGTTGGAAGTTGGAACTCTTGTGCGCTACTACTAAATTTAGTCAAACATTAAGTTCGTAAGCGTGTTAGTATCGTCTTCTTCTTCTGTGGGATTATTTGTCGGTACCAGCTGTGTGATTCGAACTCAGCCCGAGTCAGTTCAACCCACAGAGTTAAATAAGTTGAACCGTATTCCCACCGGTTGCGGCTATTGCTTGACTTATTGAATATTAAATATAATTAAGTGCAATATTTAATTTGCTTCAAGATATTATTTATTGTAAAGCTTCCTATTTTTCTCCTGGCGGCAAAACCACCCAGAAAATGGCAGGAAGGGGACTGGGCGGCCGTGAAAACCTGAGAATTCGTGACTCGCTCCATTCTCACACATTCATATATTATTTTCTCAAAATGATTTATCCGAAAGTTCCACGTAAAACCTGTATAAGGTATACGGTCTTCGGATTTTATATTAAAAAAACAATTTATTGTACTGGTCTGCACCTAAGTGAATTGCTTCAAGTCTTATTTATTTAATTACTACATTGTTATATTCCTCGATATTTCTTTAGTTACGTTTTCTCTATTCTTACTTACACTTTACAAAAATTTGAATAAGCGTATAAAACCAAAGCCGATAATCTTTAATCAATAGTACTTCGGCCTATTTCAATACATAATAATATGTGCCCATTGAATACATAATAATATCATAATAGACCCATATTAAAAATCGCGGAATATTATTATTGTACTATTTGTGAAGCTGAAAGTATTAAAAAAATATTTGCTTCAGGAGGCCTTTATAAAACCTCCATCTGAACTTATTGTGGTTCAACAGAAGTATTTGTATTGTAGGTAGGTAGATACTAATAGTCTCGATTATGATTTAAATTCTTCTTTATAATTTCATAATATTCCTGACCGTTGGCCCCCCGCCATACTTATATGAAATATGCAGTCGGTTAAGGGAAAATACGGTATACCTTTTTTAAACAAAATATAACTAAATGTTTCCAAAGAGAGGATGTACGCCGAATAACAAAAGGATTAAGGATAAAACTACTTGTCTGTATACTGTTGTATAAACCAAAACCAAGAAGTACAAAAAATCATCATATCCATACTAACTTATTAGGTATTTTTAAGTCGATTTTAGGTTTGAAATTGGTAAATAATGCAGTAAAAAATATAATTTAAAAATAATTATCGTTTCGGGGGTCAACTGTCGGGTCACCATATTTCCTTATACTACAGTATATTACTTAATACCTATAACATATTACTTATCTTACAGTTTTCGCTGAAAAAAGTATGCCTGTCAGAAAGAAAAGACCTAAAATAACAATGATCAAGGTTTCAGAAGGTATTATAAAAACATTAAAAACACTACATTTTCTAAGGATTTTGTCTTATTGAACAATACATTTTTGAAAATTTGGAAAACAATGTTTCAAAGCTCCATAGCTGAGAGTGGAAATAATGTTGCAAGCTGAAATAGTTGCAAGAATTAAAGACAAAAAAGCTGTGCAAATATTTTTTGTCAAAATTTGTGCAACCTTTTCAGAAGAGTTGTCAAATTTTAAATTATTGAGGTCTCGGCTCATCGCTTGGAAGCTTTTTCTGCTTAGACTGTACATTTTTTTCGAGCTTTTTATGATGCCCGAGCTGAAGCCGCCGCTACCCGAATTTCTACCGATTTCTTACATGCCTCCCTAAACACGTTAAGTTTTAAAGCTATTAAAAAAATATATGTTATTCTTGAAGATAATATCTAGACATTCCCCGCGCCGACACGCAAATTATATAAAATTCCCTCGATAGAAAAAATCGCAAAATATGCTCCAAAAATTATTGTAAACACGTTTGTTTCAGTTATTTTACAAGTTATATCTATGAAAAAATTCACAGTGTTTCTTTAAATTCTGTTTAAGACAACCCCCGCGAGATTTTTGCTCTATTTTAAACGAGTCGTGTTTTATTAAACATTTTCGCATCGATTTTGTCGCTTTAAATACTAGCGCGCTCCTCTAACATTCGTAATTTCATATCTCTCCATCTTCTTCTTTTTGAGCCCGGTTGCGGCGCCTTAAAGCTGATTTCTGCTTTGAGTTGAAACAATATTAATACTACCTTTTCAATTAATATGAATTACAAAAACACAGAAAAGATTAAAAAGGTTTTTGTGCGACCGGGAATCGAACAAGGATTTTAATTTTTTTAAATATGTTTTCAATTGTTTGAACTAGTGTATTTGTCGAGAGTTCGGTAGTTATGTCGTTGTTATCTTTCCACCAAGATTATTCGTACTCAACCAACGTCCAATCCAGTCCATGGCATGACACCTTGACCAAGTTTCCATGAGAAACAGGATCTACCGAGCGGGCCCCGAGCCCCGACTGTGGCTGTAGCCAGTTCGCCTGTTGTAGGTACTGCCTCCAAAAGCTTACGCCCAACAATTGCCAACTACCACTCCCCAAATGTTAAAAAATACCGACTCATAACAACGATTATTTTAATATAATTATAAATTATAACCGAGATAATTTAGATAATGGCCTCGGCGTTGCGCGTTGGTTCGTTCTGATGAAATTTTGTTGTGCAAGATGTGGTCCCTAAATATAAAGGGAAACTTGTAGAATGGAGCTGTGGCGCTGCTACTGAGAGATCCGCTGTAACTTGTCTGACTTTTTATAAATCGGTTATCTCCTTTCTTTCCCCAAAAATACCTTCCGCTCATCATCCCTAAAGATTTTTAGATTTGACTGAGGTTTGAATCTTCCTACCCAATGATCGGAATCAAGAGCGTTACCAACACTATTTTAAAATGTCTTTAAAAACTTCATTTTTTATTTATTTTGGTTTTACTGAGTTTTGACCTTCCCACCCAGGATTGGAATCATCCGCGCTTCTAACCGGGAATAATCCCGAGTTGGTAAGACCGACACTCATTTTGTAAATCAAGTGCATTAGGTACTTTGTTCTAATTTTCAGAAAAACGCGTAGTTATATGTTTGCGTGTGCGTGCATGATTGCCATCAAAATGCATTGTTATCGACGACGAGTCTTTCTGCTGAGTTTTAGCTCGATCGGATGCCGGGAAGTGGGTTAATATCCACTTCCAAGATTCCGCTTCATTCAAACAAACAAAACTGAAATTCGAATAGATGTATTTAAAAAGCGGCGTTTATGAGGAAGAGATTTTTTATGTGATACCGCACAAGAGTCTCAGCTGCTTCCGTCTGGAGCCAGTGAGACTATGGCACCCCCAATTGGGATATATGTTGTGAGGCTGAAGGTAGTGGGGAGGGGAAGGAGATGAGGAAGAGGAAGGTGGGAAAGTACCTGGCTATTCAGATCTGGTCACCAAACACGGCTAAAGCAACGTTTTAATTCTGAAAAGTGATCTTACACCAGGGCGATACTGAAAGTATCTTCAACTCTGGAAAGTGCCGCAAATATACTATGAACTAATTGTGAAATAACACAAATTAATCAAATAAATTATATTTGCCCTACAGCGCCCTTGAGGTGATTTTTCACAAAAATGGCGCTATATAAATCATCCAAATATTATTATTATTATTGCCCATGCCGGGATTCGATCCCGCGATCTTCAAGTCAAGAGCCTTACCCCTGAACCACGCCGGTCGTCGGCGTTATAACTTATAACATTATGCATTATAGCTTATAACTATATATAACGAATCTATCAGTGTTATTCCTAAGTATACTTTTCTTCTTTACATATTATAAATTAAAGTCCTCCGACGCGTCTGTATGTCTGTCTGTCTGTTCGCGATAAACTCAAAAACGACTGAATGGATTTTCATGCTATTTTCTCCAATAGATGTGGTGGGTGGTGGGGATTTGATTATAAAGGTCGGGTAACCAGCCAGTAGATGACGTTGTGTTTCGTTAACCACAGCAACGCGTGTCCGGGTCAGCTAGTTACAAATATTTTAAAGATTTATTAAAAGAGCTAGAATAGAGACAATAACCCCTTGCACGCGTTTAACCCAACTGGCCTCTATAAGATTATTATTAATAATAATCACTATATAAATCATAATAATTAACCTAAACTATTAAATATCGGTTATTAGAATCACAATCTTTATTGCAAAAACAAACCGAGAATAATTTATTGGAAAAAGTACTTTATGCAGAAGGCATAAGGGTATAAATTATTGATTCCCAAGTAGGTACCTACCTACCCAGTTACCCACACCCACACATCATTAAAATATTTGAATCGGTACTAAATCATAATATTGACCTTATTTATGCGATCTTTGCTAGCGGCAATTGAATCAACTGATTATCAGACAGCCGAGTAACAAATCACTAAACAATTCACACAAAATATATTACCTGTACATAGAATATTATGCTTACCTACATTATTTTTAAAATTTAAATGCAAGGCTGTACTAAGCGTGATGGATGAGTAAGATTAAGAGAGGGGTATGGGGGGGTCATCAGCTCTGTGACGTCACATGCAAAAATCTAAATTATTAAAACGCAAAACTTATCTAAACGAACATTTAATTTTAGAAGTAATATTGCAAAATATGTGACGTCTCACTAGGGTGGAGGGGTCAAAAATCATGAAATTCGTGTGACGTAGTTTATGGATGGCCCTTGAAAAATGAACCTTGGGGAATTTATTATTAATTATTTTTACACGGACGCACACAAAAGTTAGGTGACAGTAACGTTTATAAGACATTTGTCTAAGAAAATATGTGTGTTTTTAATTTTTTTCGTTATCAATATCTTTATTTAGAAAAGTGAGCCATCTTTAAACATTCTTTAGTTTTGCCTGTCAAAACTATTCGTAGGTAGGTACCTATCTCAACCTAGGCCTAATACTGAATCAATGTGGGTCTGGTATTAAATCTTATTAAATATTTATAAATATGTACCAATGTATCTACCTATACATATATAAATATTTATAAGTTGTTGTATGTTATAAAAATTTACAATGCTCAGTATCCTGGCTTGGGTTGAGGTGGCTCTAGTTTGTTTCGTGCTTAGGGCGAGCTTTTTAGTTAGGTTCACAAATTAATATTTTGTGTGACGAACACAGATTCTTTGCGCAATAAAATTCACCACAAAAATCACAAAAAACTAGGTACCTAATGATACTTAACTGCATTCTGAAGTAGGTACCTACCTAGGTGCCCCATCAACGCATTTTTGTATAAATATTTTGTAAGGCCTTATGTTTTCAAAATGCAAATCATGGCGTCGCGAGCCGCTTACAAAAAAGTCAAATTCTTTTCCAATCCATTATTATTTTTGACAACTAAAACGGAAAAAAATGTTTTCCTGAGCTTTCGTAAGTTTTTTTTTTATCTCTGAGCTTTTGTTGTCCTGAATTGAAGATCTAAAGAAAATAATTACGATCCTTAGCCCGTTAGAACAAAGCAGACTGCGAGAGCTTTTTTACTTGTAGGCAGCTTAATATTTTTATGTTTCCGAGATTTGTTGTTATGAAAGCGTGCTACTTCAATATTTTCGTTATAATAAGTACGAATTTATTATTTAAATATCAATATGATATTATTAAAACGGCAACGCTATTAATAAAGTTGGTGGAGCATGGGGGCAGACACGGGTGGGCTTGGCGGAGGTGGTGGGTGGGGGAGAGGGGGGAGCGGCTCCTTATTGACCGGCCGCTCGGGCCTCGGCAGCCTTCGGGCGCGCTCGGCTCCCCTCGGGTCCCACCGTCCCGCGCAGCGCAGGGGGCGCCAGCGTACACCGTGCTGTACGAACACACCGCTTCCCGAAAGTGCGACGTTGCCGCTCTCCGTCTCCGTTCTCGTAGATTGTAGACTTGTTCATAGCATTCTGACGCGGGTCGCTCTGTTTACAGCTCCGCATTTACTCGTGTTTTCGGTCTAACATTCGATAGACAAGTTCTTTTCGCGGAAAATGGTATTTGATAGTAGCGCGCGATATTTACAGTGGAGATGACCGCGAGTGAATTGTCTCTGTGTCGTTTTACCACGATTTTCTGTCAAGTGTGAGTGCCGGTCTGTTTGCATCTCGAGTCAAAGCGGAGCGGACTAACAGAAACAGACTAGCAAAGCGCCCTAGGAACTGGGAACTAGGAAGGATAGACCGAGAGCTTTGCGCGCCAGGGAGTGAGATGCGCGCGATCGTCTAAGCCTTGCAAGTGTAACTCCTCGCTATGTCCGAGGCAGGCAGAGGCTCGTGGGGCGGGCGAGAGGACAACTCGTGGTGGGCAGGAGGCGAGCAGCTGCAGCAGCAGGCTCTGCTGGCTCAGCAGGAGGATGCGGCCCGCTCGGCAGCCAACGCGGCACACCAGCTCTTCAGCTACAAGATGGCGGCTTCCCCGCCCGCAGCCTACGACTATAGGCTGGGTATGGGGGGCCTGCGAGCGGCTCCCGGAGACCCTCCACACTGGTGGTACTCCGCCGGGGTGGACTCGCTCCACCAGCCCCACCAGCTTCAGCTGGCCACATCTGCGCCATCGCCGACGGTATGTCCATGTCTACGTCCTTCTTTATTCCTTCCCACCTAACGGCAATCCTTTGTGGTGCGCTTCGGGTTCCGAGCACGCCGAAGGCTGCCGCGCTGTTCTTGAATTTTTCGAAAGTATTGCGGCGTCCATTTTCAAGGCGGTCTTGTGGAAGCTACCTTCGAACAATCTAAACCGTTCTCTTTCGAGTCTTCGGCATATCAAACTCGACTCGCATTCGGTATTTCTGTATCGAACGAATCCCCTAATTTTGTGAAAATACATACATGGCTTGCCACAAGATAAATAAAGCCATTAGATTTTATCAGAAGAGGAATCTAACGATGTACCCAGGTAATCCATCGACCGTACGATGACAATATTATGACATGAAGTCATTAGCATTTAATGTAAACACACTTTTGTATTCCATCCGCAGCCCGCTGGCTCTAACCGCTACCCGCTACCAGTGGAACACGTGGATTCCTAAAACAAAGGAAATATTGTTATTGTCCACGTCTACCGTACCCCACAGTGCGGGATGGGTGTACATATACCTACTGCCCACCGAACCTACCGGACCATCGAAATAAAGGCCGAACTTCATTTCGACAAGTACCTAATAATGTTTTACCACTGAGAAAATAATGCAATCACGTTGAATGCTAGAAGAATGTCTATGGTGGCGGGCGGCCATGTGGGCGTGAGTAATATTTACTCGCGCATTTCAGTTTAGCTCATTGACATTGATAATGGCAGCCGGCGCGGTGATAAAAAGGCCGGCCTATTGTTGACAACAACTACTAACGACTCGCGCCATTCACTGAAGCTAACGTTGTTTACAAACAAACCAAAAAAGCCTGCTCGTTATTTGATTGAGCTCGAGCTTTGTTACCCCAACTGTCAATACTCAAAACATTGTTCAATTATTTTTTGTATTTATATATCAATTACTGTTTCATTCACCGTTGAAATTTGAAAGGACGTAGGTACCTTGCTGTCTCATTATTTTTTCAGTAGGATGCTAATTTTATGGACCTAGTGTTTCTATGTAGTAAGTACTAAGATTTTTATTTTTCATTGATAAAATTAATCGCTCAATCCAGATACCTTGCAATGTTTACCAATTTTTTTTATTAATTTGATTGTAATACTGTGTTGTAAATTGCGTCTGCTCTCAACACAGGATTTCCCGGCTACCTAGATAGGCACAGTATATTTATTACCCATGTATTAAATTATAGTAATGTTTAAATAAATTAATCTTCCCCATTAAACTGACGATTTTAGATTGACGGTTTGAAGTAGGTAGTAAAAGCGATCGATGCAACCAAATTAATATTTTTATATAATAGCAGGTACCTAGGTAGGTACCTACCTAGTCTGAAACGCTCGAATCAGCTGTTGGCGCTGGTACCTATATTTGGATATCATGGCAACCATCATTCTTCTGTAATGGTGATTTTTTTTAATGTGAAACTTCTTAAGCCACGTTAGTGATTTGAAATTCGGATGAATCGGAAATGCATCGCAAAAATTTATTATTTGACGGTCCTCGGTTCTAATATGTAAATTCACGACTACGCGCTGGCGTCCAATATGAAGCGCCTGACTCAGCGCCCAGAGAGACATCCAGCGAACAGAGGTTCGAAACCTACAAATTTTATTTTTTTATTTTTGTAAAATCCATATCAAATCTTCAAACCACTTTAAAACAAACAGGCAAAAGAAAAGAAAGCGACATCTAGCGACTTTCTAGTTTCACTTCTACTGCGTGTGAATTGCATAGGTACCTACTCTGATTTTTGTTTTACAAAAGTTTAATAATCGTAATTAAAATGTCTCAGTTTTGTATTGTACCTTTATTCTGCTCGTAAACACCTATACATGGTTTCTAAGTTATGAACAGTTAAGCAAAAAGTGGATTTTGACTTAAAAATACATCAATAGGTACCTACCTACCTAGCTATAAACCGAACATTTGCAATAAACATTTTGTTTTATCAGACTATTTGTGATGCCTCTGGAATCTGTTATAATTTATTTATTTATTTATTTATTTACATATGCATATATATTACAATACATTACAATATGATATTTTGTCTGTCCAACTGGGCAGAATACCCGTTTCAGGACAGCCAAATTGTATATTTAGTTCATAATATTCTTAACAAAGGAATGGTTTCGTTCAAGATATCACGGGAATTTGCTTCTGTCAAGACAACTTTTGAGAAAATTAAGAATTGTATATAATTAATGGATGGTTTCTTTAAGTCTTTAAAAGAATCGCAAAGATGTGATTTTTTTCAAGGTCAATTTGGAGTTTTGGATTTGTTTTCTTTAGTGAGATCACAAGTAGGAGATTCTTTCCAGGCCATTTAAGAGAACATTTACAATTGCATAGTCATAATTTACACATTTATAAAGCAATATTTGATATATGAATTCCCAATGTATTTATAACTATTTAATTTTAATAAAATACTATAATTTTTAGAATTTCTTAAGTAGTAGAAATTACACAATTATAATCCAACTATATGACAAATGATTTTTAAGCTCGTTTTGGAGAACATTAATTTATTTAGTTGTTTATTTATTTCTTTTATTTTACGCCCAGATGGCTTTTATATAAATAATAAGGCAGTACCTCCATCTTTTACATGAGAAAACAAATAGTAATTGTATGTATAGTCTAATGATAACAAAAGATTTTTTACCGATATCAATATACCTACCTAAATACGTATTATTTCAACAATTTAGCTCAGAAGATCGTCTGAAAATTGTTATTTTAGTCGCAAGCCATCGACCGGTCTTTAAAAAAACCAGCAAAACTTATTTCTCATCTTAATCTGTAAGTGTCTAGGTACCTAGGTACGCAGAAGTTCTTAGGAAAACAAGCCAAGTCCGTCGTTTTTCCGATTACTTTTGAATTTACAGTTTGTCAAATAAGAGTAGAAAATATATGAGGGCGCCACTGTTGATCAAATGGCAATACTAAACACATAACTCATGGTGTTAAAGTAAAGCTGTGTAACCTACATTTTTATAAAAATTTAAAAAGGCAGAATAGTAGATTTTTTTTTCATTGCAGTATAGAGACCTGCCGATCTCAAAATTAGAATTGCGTATAGGTATATTATTATTATACCTTTGCAATTTTGTGTTAACATAATGTTAACATAATCAAGAATAACTACCTACAATGTAATAAAATATAAAGCACAGTTTAGAAATTGCTCACATTTATTTAATACTAGATAAAGTACCCAGGCAACGGCCTGGGCTTTAGATCATGTCTCTAATTTTAGATCTGAATATTTTAGATCATGTCTCTAATTTTAGATCTGAATATATTTAACTCATTCAGATCTAAAAGCAGTGTAACTAAACTCACCATTAGTGATTCTTCCTTTCTATCTATTGTTAAATTCAAATTTATGTTAAATTAAACTGAAGTAAATCGCTTTATAAACCACCTTTTAATCAAATTTATGTCATGAAGAAAAATGTTTTTAAAATGTGGTTTACTGTGTTCTATACGTTCAGTGTCATTGCACTTCAAAAAATATTTGACAGTTAAATTGGTGTTGTCAGTCTACAAATTTAGTAGTTCAATTTTTTATATTTTCTACTCTTATTTGACAGACTATATATTTCTCATTTTTTTAAATATATCTTTGATAGGTACTCCAGCCATCATATTTTTCAACTTTTTTTTAATGCCTTTAAATCCTTCAAAATATATCTTTTAAACGGAATCACATACCTAGCTGTCATATCACGCAAATGGTATCCAATCACATCGGCGTCATCTGCTTCTAGCTTTCCAGATTACCTGCCATCGGAATTAATTAAGTACCTAGGTACCTGTTTTAAGGTGAAAAGAATATGCGAATTAAAGTCTAAGGAAAAATCCCAAGCAAATAAAAATATAGCGATTCTTTCACCCGTCGTCACTGATAGGGTGGTTGGTGCCTAGCCATTGCCTGTTCTAAAGGGGTTTAAAATAATGAAATGTAAATGGTATATTATCCCCTCGCCTGCTTATGGATTTTAACGAATTTGAGCATTTCGGTCAGCCTACCTAGCGATTCCGTATTTTTTGTGGGATCGTTATTAGTTAACGGACGTTAGGATCTCCTGTCAGATTTGTGTGATATATATATATATTTTTTTTTTCATATTTACTGTCACATATTTTAGTTTAGATCGATTTAAACACGAATTCCTGCAAGTACGCATGATTATTTATTCATTTAATGTACGTTGTGCATAGAAAAAGCAAATAACAGCCATAAAAATCACACAAATCTGACAGGAGATAACGTCCTGTAACTGTTATCCAATAACGATCTCACAAAAAATATGGAATCGCTAGCGATTAACAATAACTACCTAGGCAATTAAGCTATTAAGCAATAAGTACCTAGGTAGTTATAAATAATGCAGAACGGAAGAGAAGGTACATTTTAAAAAGCGCACATTTGAATGTATTTGTGAACACCGATGGTTGTTCGGAATTGTTTGGAATACCCGCCCGCATTTCCCGGTACAAGGGAACGAACCCATACTATGTGACCCGTTCAGGGGGGGGTCTTCAAAATACCACGCTTGGTACAAATGAGCGGCGTGGAGCTTAGGTTTTTAGTCACCGGGGGGCGGGGGGTTAAAAATTGCAAAAAGTTGATCACGTAGTACCTAGACCTATTATACAGTACACCACTACACGAGCAAGAGTATCTTCAAAATGATTCTACTGTAAATGGTCTTGAGTTTTCCCCAATTTACCTAATAATGATACGAAAACGTAAATAGTGTGACCATAAAAGATCTACCTAAACTAGATTCTAAAGTGATGCAGAACGATGTGTTTGGGCTTCAGTCGATGTTCACTGTAAAGAATGTGATAATAATTATTCCAAATTTAATTGCATGCGTTCTGCGCAAAGAGCAGCATCGTAATTAGGAGATTCCTCAGAGATTTAGCTACCGGAAAACCTTATGGGGCAAGGTTAGAAGAGATAATGGAAAAATATCGAGAATTAACTCCCAAACGAGCCCTTGAATGACCGCTTTCGCAATGTCAGCAGATCGATACCACTAAATTAATTACTGTAAGGAATCTAATTGCATCTAATAATAATAATTGGATAATTTATGAAGCGCCGTTTTTGTGAAAAATCACCTCAAGGGCGCTGAGATCAAGATCAGGGCGCAAGGATCTGATGTCCTAAATCCTCTAAAACTCAAAATTACTCAATTGACCTATTATTATTGATTGCTATTATAACAATCAAGATGATGTGTTGAAAATGTTGGTTTTCTTGTACCATGATATTCCTTTTCCAAACTCTTGACAAATCGAAAAATTCAAGACATGTTCAAAGAAATAAAATTACAATATGGATGATATAAACAATATACCAATGATTAGCACAAATAGGAGGCCAATTTTTGTCCTGGCTTTGGTTATTGTGGTTTTGATTCATCCCATTCAAAAGAACAGAACATTTGCCTTGAGATCTAAGAAAGCATCAAAACTACAAAAATGTTGGCAAATAAACTGAATATATCCTCGATCATATGGTTTACTGCCATCTTCAGAAAACCACGCTTTGTTCTTAAAGTTGACCACGGTACAAAAATGCTACCGATTTGTCGAATGCAAATCCTTTTGTACGCAACTGACAATAATAAAATTAATTAGAAACGAAGAAATATCTATTGTATTAAATTGTAGGTACCTAACCTACACTACCTAAATACCACATACCATCGTTTAATGTTTGAAAATACTTAGCATATTCGGAATGTAAGTGTACTGTGACCATAACGGGCGGTGGTTTTTAGTTTTTTGAGGGTTGGCAACACTGAGGGGTATAGGGGAATCACCTGACCAGAGCGAGTATCGCTGGAACATAGTAGTACGTAAACTTACCTTGTAGTGTCCAGTTGCGAGAAAAATGTCGGCAAAAAATCCCGCCAAGTGCTGTGCTCCGCTTTTTACTCACGGAAGGAATAACACCTGCAAGAAGAAAAGTGAGGATTTCTGGGCTCTATTGTGACTGTAGATGATAGTGGGTGACTCATTTCACGCCTGGGAACAAAACAGTCGTCAAAGTGGCGTCACACCAATTCCCCATCTGCCAAAAAATTGACGATCTCAATTTCGGGCAAAAAAAGTCATTGCCTCAGTGTTTTGTGACCGAAAAGGCATCATTTTGCCAAATTTCTGCCTCAGGTTGAGATCATCAATTCACAAAAATATTGTGATACACTAAAAAAACTCAAAAGGAGCATTCAAAACAAAAGGAGGGGGATGCTAACCAGAGAAGTGTGCTTGTTTTACGAAAACGTCCGTCCTTAGCCACCAATACTCTCTTGGACGCATTTGGTTGGGATGTTTTGAACCACCCCCGTATTCCACTGCCTTGGCGTCTTCAGATTATCACCTTTCCACCTTCTTGAAGGCATATATGGATGAAAATAAATTTTCAACCGACGAGCAGTTGCAGAAAGTGATTCTGAAGTGGGGGAAGGAGCTGACGGGAGAATTCTCCGAGGAGGGCATAAAGAAACTTGTGCCACGGCACCACATGCATTGAAGAGGATGGCGATTATTTGGGAAAATAGTCGACAAGTATATCAACAATATCCTGTAATTTTTTTTCTAATACACTTTTTCAAAAAAAATAATTCTTTACACTTACTTTCTGAACATGTCTCGTACATAACATTATTATAGGTATCAATTTTAAAAAATCTGATCTGTGATCGATTTCATTTAGTTTTCCTTTTGAAACAATCTTCATCCATCAATCTGAATGTTGTCTTTTATAGTTTTCCTGATGTATAAGGAACAGATGTGTCTTATGTATACATTTATTTAGGACTTGATTACCTACCCCTTAAATATTTAATTTAATTGAACATTCATTATCCATTTAATGGGATTATCATGCAACGTGTACAATACACTTTGATTAGTGTATGCATTCCATCTGCCGCAATGGCCATTGGAAGGATTGAAAGACAGTTAGTCCAACATATCTCAACTAAATTGCTTGTATTCAAGAAGATCGTCTGAATGCAGGCTGCCGTCAAACTTGTCGGGAAGCAGGAAACAAAGGTAATTAATTTTGTTTCAAAGAATAGGATTGTCGATTTGGAGCTGAAAAATACCAAGGGATCCTTTGGAAGAACTTTGTGTAGAAATAGATGCACCGTAACTGGTAATTTAATCTACTGGTAAATGAACATTCTGTATTTAGGTTATTATAATATTATGCTATGATATTATTGATGAAAAAAAGATAAAAAATTAAGGAAGAGCACATTGTTTTATGTAGGTATAATCCGAAATTTAGTTGGATTATATATTTATAGGCAGTAAAAATATGTTTTAAAATATTATAAGGCCGCAAATCCCCTCACATATTAATTGAATTGTTAAATAATTACCTCCCCTATGGTGTAGGGAGAACAATGAAACCTGTATTCAGCAAAGTGCCAATAAACCCCTCTTAGTTGAAACAAAAGGCTTTCGGTTAATCCGGACGGAAAGGGTGCTCGCTTCGCAAATTCCCCGAAATAAAACTTGAATGAATTTTATCCGATTCTCCGATTGTTCGTCCCTATGATATCCGATCATTAAGTTCAGTATTTCGTACTTCTCATCAGAACTCGTCCATTCTATTTTGCTCAAGTAACAGAGGCAATAAATGAGTTGCCTATGCAACCGTGAAAACGGTTTTCGTAGTTATGCTGCGCGAGGGGTTCAGAGGGGCAGGCGGGACGGGCGGGGCGGGGGTGGACTGCCATACAACCCACCCACACCACCTACTCCACCCACTTCACCCAGGGCGGGTGCATAACGTGGGTGGCGTGGGTGAACCCTCCCATGCGGGGCTGCCTTCATTAGGGTGATCCTACTTTCTGGGAAGATCCAAATCGTAAACATCCAGTCTTGATATTTTAAGAATACAAAGTGAAATTGAAGAATTTATTCCATTCAAACGTAGAACGGAGTGCTCGTTGTTTTTTTTAAACGCACTTACTTTTGATTTGAGATTCACTTAGATTTGAGAAAAAGACAAAATCGCAAACAGTCCTGTTTTAATATGCATATTTTGTTATTTTTATGGTTATATTATATTTTTATACTTTATAATTATACTTTATAATTATATTTTTTATTATATTTTTTGGTTTTTTACAGTTTTTTTTAATTTTATTTATTTATTATTAGTTTCAATAGCAAGTTTTGTACATGTATGTATAATGTATAGTATAAGTATAGATTCATTTTTTTTTCACAGACCTCCTCACTAGGTTTTCCTGTTCTGAGGTGGCCTGTAGTTTTTTAAAATATTTGTATTTGGTTATGGATTGTCTTTATATCGTCTTCATGATGTTTGTAATTTTATTATCACTTTGATCTCTCAGCCATGTTTTTACTTTTGTTTTAAATATATTCCTTTCCTTTATATTTTTGATTTAATCTGGTAGAGCATTTTATAATTTCATAGCATGGAATTTATTATTTCTCTGTCCAAAAGATGTGTTCAAACTGGGAGTAACCAGGATGTTATTACTTACTGCCCTGGTTGAGTATTTATGTTGGGGAGTGGAGTATACAAATATGTTTTTTTTTCAGTTTAAATAAAATATTTTTTGAATAATGTTTCTGTACATTAGACTTGAAAGTTGTTAAATATATTAATTAGTTATTAATTATAGTTTGCTACATTTTACAAAGAAATATATGTAGGTGCTACCTATATAGTATAATACGATCTATCAATGGTAATACCCTAAAGGCGCAACTCTTTTTGTCGTGTTTTTTACGTGTGGCTACTAGGTATCTTTGCTTCACAAAAATCATCTTTCTCTTGGATATAATGTGCATTTCTTTTTTTGATCAAGTCACTTTCGGACTTACTACGTGTTGTATGCAATTGCGTAATTTTGTGTTACAGATTTAAATTAGTAGATGTAGGTGGATACTTCGTCAGCGCTACTAAAGAACTTGATAATGCAGTGAGTTAAAACATTATGCAAAACATTTCAATTTTCCCATATAAATTTATTGTACTCCGGAAAGTTTCCTCTCTGTGTTGCCATTCCTCCCGTTATGGAGAGGGGTGGGGAGGAGAGGGATTGGGGGTTGGTTAACCTTTTAAAGGGGGAGAGTGGGGCTGAAATTGGAAATGGCGGAGGGGGGAAGGCGGGGAAATGGAAAAGGGGTGGAAAGAGGGTATCCTTCCGTTAGGCGTGTGCTTTTAATTAAACTACTCATTTCAAACAAGTGTTTTAATTTCGCCGCCATTTTGAATTATTAATTAAAATGCCCCTTTTGTTTAGGATGGCAAATTTTGATACTTTATTTTTGTTCAAAATTATTACTCCGTTCAAAAAATGGTTGTTACGTGCTTTGTTCAATAGAATTTATGTTTCTTTGTTCTGATAACCAACAACCACCCCGACGCGGCGTATGTGATATCGATCGATGGAAAGTAAAAAGCTTCATCCAGGAAGATTTTATTAAATCTTCTTTGGTGAATATTTCATAGTCATTTCATCCAAAGCGCGTGATGGACATGACGATAGTTTCGTGAACCAAACATTTTCAGACGAAAAGCTGTCCAAATTTCATGACGCCATAGCTCAAAGTTCGGGAGTTCTTTTTACTACCTAGTTAGGAATGTTTCCAAATTACGCGTGGACCAGCAATTTTTTAACTGTTAGTAGCGGAACTATAATTAATTGCTTCGGTTACGTTAAAGTAAAGAGGAAAATAAAATTTGTTTAAACGCTTTCCTAGCACAAAATACATTAATATTCTCTTTTGTGGGGATCTGTTATGAAAAAATATCATTAATAATAACATCGTATAAAATAGCATTGGAGTTGTTTTCCCTAAATTTTATGATTCGAACTTTCTACAACATTATTATTATATATACACCTTTCGTGTAGAAATATTTACAAAGTTTTTACATAAAACTGCTAAGCACGTCCTGTATTTTATGTGAGACTTTGAAGGAGGTCCTCGTCTGAATTTTGCGGACTGGAGACTAAAACATCATTGACCCTTTCAAAAAATGATGTGTTTTTCTTCTGCACCCGGTGCATGTCGAGTCCAACATTATTGTGGTTGGTATTCTCCGTATGAGATCGGATCGTTTCTTGTGCGCATCAAGATCGGTTATGCAATTTTTCGCCTATTGGATGTTTCCATCTTGCATTTTGGGCCTTTTCGAGAACTAGGTTCACGCCTTCTTTTAAAAAGCCTCCACACAGTATCCCCAAAGTTTATACATTAATTAAATCATAGACCCCGAAGGAAATCTCGAACCATTCTGTGTAGAGAAAACATAAATGTATTTTAAAGTTTCACTCTTAGGGAATATTCGTTTTCGTTTTTAGATATGATATGTACTTAGCACTAAAAAAATAAGCTAAACGCCATTTAGTAATACAAGCAATATACAAATGATTTATCTGTAAATCCTTTGCGAATAGTTAGGAAAGTGTCTACGGTTTACAGTGAATAAAATCTTAGGCCCATTAACCAGCGGCTGAGAATTCAAATTTCCTCGAATGATGATGGTCTTGCGATCGTACCCTTGTAACTGTACAGGGGGGTTCCGATGAGAAAGATCAATTATTCTCCGAACCAGCATTTTTAACTAATGACTCGTATCGATTTTATTTCATTCAAAATTTTCTTTAATATATACCTACATTTAAGTTAGCAAAAAAATGCTCAAAAGCTTGATAAAATTAGGTACTTTTTGTAATTATTTTTTGTTCATAAGTATTTATAATGTTTCAATAATGTCTAAGAAAAAAAGGGTGTAAAAATCTGAAATATATGTTTGTAAGACCGTACATAAATAGATGAACTGAAGTATTTTCGCCACAAAAGGCGTGCGCGGTTTTTAAGATTTTATTTGAACAAAAATTAAAATCCTGAAAAGTAGTTCCTAAATAATTTATTTTACTGCACGATTATATGATTTGAAATGTGTGTTGTAGGTATAATAATTCAACAAATCTGCCAACGATCAACGCTATAACCTTATTATAATAAATTAAACATATTTTTTCAAAATTTATAACATATTTAGTACCTACCTACCTACCTACCTAAATAAAATAACAATCTCTCGAAATCGATTTATATTTTTTGTGGAAAGGGGTCGGTACGTCTAGAATTTGATTTAAAATTACATACCTATTTCCTATCTATCTTTTTCTGGTTTTTCTGTCTCCAGATTTTCGATGAGTTTCGCTAGTATTGTCTTCATTTAATTAAGTACTTTGCTGGTTTGAAAATGCCATCGCCGGTATTCAAACTTCACCTATTACAGACTTACAAGTTTTTTATCGAATTTTTAAGACCACAGTAGGTAGTTTAAAATCAGACACAGTAGATACTACTACAGTCTTCATTTAATTAAATATTACAATTTAAGGTTTTACTCATAAAGTTAAAAATAAACATCAAAGTTCTATTGAAGTTCGGTTATTATTTCATCATGGGCCGGTTGTTTCACAATACTCTGATATTAATCACTAGAGCGCTTTTTGCTGAATTTCAGCACCACCTACAAAACTTACGTTTGCTTAGCTGTTGAATTTCAGCATATTTTCCCTAGATGCATTCAATTTTTTTTTTATATTTTCAAATACGCCCGCGGTTTTATATTGACGTTTTTTAGTAGGGGGGAAAAATACTAATATTCGTAACAACAGATGACAGTGTACTCTAGTTATATTCGAAATATTGGTAAACGAAGATTCATGTTTGGAAGATTTCTGTAAAATGTTAAACTGTCAGAATGTGTCCGTGTAAAATGCGGCATTTTATTGTGTTTTAGTGGATTTTTCTAACATATTTGAATACCCGTGTTATAATGATTGAATTAGCAATGCATTAAACTGTTTCAACGTGTTTCAAACTTAAAAATTCAGTGATTATTTGGAAAACAAAAGTTTTGTGGTTACGTTTTTTCCTTTTTTTTTGCCGAACGGACTGTGTTTGACAATGAGATATTTTCTATAAAAAACCAATAATCGAGTTATTTGGTATTGTGGATTTAAGATAATTGATATATCTATTTGATGTACTGCTGCTATTTTTGATGAGTCCTTTATGTATTCCGTTTTAGTCTCATTAAAAGTGTCGCCATTTTTCGACTAAATGTGTCAAAAATTATTCAAAGGGAACATTAAACAGTTCACAACATATCAAAATTCAGTTTTCTTATATGTATACATATGTAGATTGTGATTATAAATTAGACCATTTAAAAGAAAATTGAACTTCCTAGGCGAGTTTATAGGGAGGTAATCCTGAAAATAGTTTCGTTTAATGTTTACGATTTTATAATATTATTTTTATAAATCCTATAGGAATATGTGATAATTGATAATCAACCAAAGATACGTGAATTCATTGACTATATAGAACTATAATCAGTTTGTATGTCTCCATATTAAAATTCGGAGGTATTATTTTTTAATGTGGGCGGAAAGTATTCAAAATGGTCACCAAAATATCACGAGTAATCTGAGAAAAAAAAATAATAATTGCGCCGCACAGTGATTCGTTTCATACATGCTAGACGCTAAAAACTCTTACACATGAATAAATTACTTTTAATCCTCTATGAGGTGTAGTCAACACTAATTTTATGAAAAATAGTGTTAAAAATGATTAACATATATTTTTTCCTATCGTTTTATTTTTATAATTTTTAAATAATGTGTTAAAAAGAGTATTTTAGGTTTATAATAAAACAATTATATGTAAAAAGTAAAAAAAAAGTGTATCTTGAGTGTACTAAATTGCTAAAATTACGGTCGAATTATGGCTTATATTAAAAAATATAAGCCTTATTTGGTTTTTCAACTTTTTTTCACCACTTGTACTGAGCTTATCAAGTTCAAATGTACTTACAATTTTGTTAAACATTTCCTCAAGCCTTTCTTTCTTCGGCAAACTCTTCCATGCCTGGAAATCTCGTATGTGGTTCCTGTAAAATGAAAAAATGATAATAATGTAGATTCGTGCGGGTTAACATCGAAACTGATATGAATAGAATATTAGTTGCACTATTTAAAAAAAAAAATATTGTGTGATTTTGATGTACTCTCTGGGATAAACTCTCGAAAAGTTAGAAATTTAATATTTTTGAAGACAAAAAAAACACAACTTATTTATTATTTAAAAAACAACTAAAATTATTTACACTAAATAAATAAGAAATAACTTTAAAACATACCTTACAAAGTAGGCTTCCATTTTACAGAACCGAAAAAAACACTTTTCAAACTTAGTACACAATTTTAAACGTCGACCTGCGACGAGCGAATAAATGATAATTTCAAAACACATTATTCGACTTTAGGCCTCTGGTATGAGTCAATGCGTGCACTAATCACCCAAATTAAGCATGAATTTATTATCCTGTCTATCTAGTAATGTCACCATGACGTCATTGTTTGGGAATTCAAAAGTGACTTATTAGCTTCTAGCTTGTTTAAAACGAATCACTGTGCGCCGTCGCTCCAGTGGGATAACAGAACTTGGATAGGACTTTCACATAATCATTATTTGTCTATTATTGAGTGCTGGCCCTAATACGGTTATAGAGGTACCAATAATAAATAATTTTACCATCGAAAAATGTTTTCATTATACGTACCTAATCTTAAAAATATATACTAAAAATAGTTGTTGTGCGTCCTTCCTTTTCAAGGCCAGCAAGTTTGTTTCGGCGATCAGGACAACACAATATTATTATTTATTTGGCCTCTATAAAAAAATGTTGCCAGAACGCACTTGATATAAATTACTTTATTTTTTGAACGATGCGATGTTTTCTTTGATGTGTCTAAATTAAATGTAAAAGTGCCATTCAAGAATAAGTTTTTCTTTTTTCAATGATTATTGTATATGCAACCGTTATTGTTATCGTCGCGGCCTATATCACCCCGTTTCTCCTCGGGGGTAGGCAGAGAGGATAGACCGCTACACAACTGTCTTGGCACGCATTTTTTGCTTCATTCACGTTCATATATCGAGTTATTCATATTTATGTAAAACTCTAGGACAGGGATGGCGAACCAATGGCACGCGACACAATGTTTTGGGCACGTCATTGATCAGTGATCATAAAATTTATTATGCACTACGAAAAAAAGTGTGAAGTGTATAGTAGGTGAACGAGCGAACCCGAGTGATCCCCACGCTACAGAATGTTCGGGTGCGGTGCGCGGGCTGCGTTACGCGGGGTACGGAGGTACGGTGCGGTGCGTGGGGTGAAAATGCTAATAACAAAATTTTGGAAACATGGAATGCGTTACCAGACACATTTAATTGTTTGAAGAAGCTGGCTCATGCTATTTTAACAATATTTTCATCAACCTATGCCTGCGAGTCATTATTTTCAGAGATGAATAACATTAAAGAGTCTGTTATTTACCGTTTGACAGATGACTCCAGTTCTAACACCTTACAACCCTAACATATATGTTATCTGTCATCTAACCTGCAACAACAGAAGTCACACTAATTTTACTTTAATTTAAATTACGCGTATAAAGCAAAATGTTCCTATTTTTTGTAGCAAATAAATAGGTTTAAATTGATAGTAAGTATTTATCATTATTATTTTCCCAATAATCACAAAGTCAAAATTATTTAATGGCACGTCTATGACCTCATTGAACATTTCTTTAGAAAAATGGCATGTTGATACGTAAAGGTTCCCCATCCCTGCTCTAGGATTATAATGACTCGCCACATACCTTCGGCACATCCGTAAACGAGACTATGTGACCCGAAGAGTCCATAGACAACTAACGCAGTGTGAGAACTAATCACAGACTAATTAGGTATGAGACTTTACACGTATTATCTAATATATCCACGCTTGAATGCCAAAGCTGTGGAACTTTAAAATTAGACGAGGCGTTATTTATATTTAAACGCATATTAAAACAAGTAATCCACAACAACATTGAGAATAGCCTACTGAAGAACCGAAGTAGGTACCAACTACGTAAATAAATTTATTTATTTTATGAATAAATTGTCAATCGTTTGGATTCATAGCTTTTGTGTAGAATATTCAAAGCTTTTGGAGCTAGATCGGGTTTGGTTTTTGTTAGGTTAGGTTTTAGTCTTATGTTAGACATATAATTAAATGAGCACCTGGTAGCAGCGTCTCTTTCATTTTAATCATTTTAACTTCCTGTGGGACATGGTTACGAGATTTTAATATATTATCTCAAATTCGTAGGCGTTGATGCTGTACGACCCAAAACCAGTTATTTACTGTCACAACTAAAATGTCAAGTTTTAGTGTCGTATTTGGGTTTTAATGTTTAATTTCCCGATAACACCATGTGCTATGAGAATAATTTTAATACTATCACAGGTAGAATTGCCATAAATACCGCCTTTGGCTCCGTTGTAAACTTTTCCCCTTTCTTATAAACGAAGCATGCAAGAGTATCATTATTAGAGCTTATGCGATGGATCTTTTAGCGGCAGGACGATAAGGACACGTTCATTCTTTGCGCCAATATACTTAGAGTACCTACTACTCTACATTCCCGAAACGGGTAAGCCACAACCACACGTCATTATCCATGGAATACAGATCATTTTTATACGTAAAGACTACCAAAGTATTTGTCAATTTGACTAACCCTACACTATCAACCGCCCCCCAACTCACTTTTTGTTTCGGATTTTATAAAAAAAATTTATAATAATGAATAAAAAACATGTTTGTGGTTTATGTTTATAGTAAGGTTAACTGTACAAAATACCTAAAGACTTTGCACAACGATCCAAATACATACCGAACATCCTGTCAAAACGGTTATACAAAAATGGCATTATATTTAAATGATATGGTTATTATTTAGTTTATATGGACAAGTATTAAATATTGGTTCCATCTTGGCCGCCATTTTTGTATAAATGGACAGATGTTTTATTGATATGTCAAGTCCTCTCTTAGGGTATTTTGTTTAGCCGATGTAAATCTCAAAAAAAATAATCGAAAATATTTTTTCTCCTTCTGTATAGCATAGGTTCCCAACTAATGGTTCGCGACCCCAAATGGGATCGCGAAGGGTTTTCTTCGCCCGCCCGAATCAGTAAAAAAAGATTATATAGTAATAAATAAATATCCAATTTTTAATTAGTGTATAAGTCTTGTAGTTTGAATAGTATTATATTTTTTTAAATGTAGTATCCGGATATAACCTGCTGTTGTATTTCGAAGCTTGTTAAAATCATTAAATAGGTATATCGCCGTTGCATTCACAAAATATCCCATGTGAGATCTTTGGCCAAAATGAGTTATTTACACCATTCGATTCGGTTTCCTAAATAAATCCTATTATTCAAATTCATTTCATGATTTTGCAGGCAACTTTGGCAATTACTTGTGAGTGGTAATCATTTAAAAAAAACTCTATTGTAAGCGTCGATGACACAGGGCTAGTTTACAAGCTACTATCTGGGAAATTCGCTATCTGTTAGTAAACTCGCCCAGTGTCATCGTGTCCTCAGTTTCCTACGCTTCTGAGCGAGTGGACAGTTTTGTGTCATTATGACAATGTTACTTGCCGATTTACCCGCTTTTAAAACTTAGTAGATAGTAGCTTGTAACTCGCCGTGTGTCATCGAGGCTTAAATACTACAGAAACATGATGAATTGTACAATTGTAAAATAAAATAGATATTTTATTTTTTTATTGCATAAATTACATTTACCTATTTAAGACCTAATTAAAATCTTGTTCCCAAAGAAATGTATTTTTTTTAAATATTTATTCTAATTTTTTTTTCGTATACGTAATTAATTAACTCACCAAAAAATGCATAAAATAGCACATATCCGCGCTAGATATTTGATCTACCTTTTGATTTTGGCCGTTTTGGCCGTATGAAGAAGACCGCGCTACCTTTCCTACGTTTGCTACACAAAATACCTTTCCCATATGCAGTAAGTAGTGCTCACAAAAAATCATATATGCAAAATTTTAGTAATATTAGTCGTTTTTAATGAAAATATGATATTAATTCCACTTTTTTAAATAAACAAGGTGTCAAATGTAACTCTACAATTAATAAAAATGATTAAAAAATGAAAACCAAGGTCCCTAATTTTTTAACAGTTTTTTTTTTTACCTCCTAGTTATCTAAAATCCATACGTGATATTTTGTGCGTGCAACGACGATATAAATTAATAAGTTATAAAAATATATGTTAAAATTTAATTATATTAAATCTATTTTAGATGTGTTCTTTGCACCTACAAACATCATAAAACTAGGGAAAAAAATTCCAACCATCTCGAATTTCAATTAAAATCTTGGGTTATGGTTAAAATGTTAGCATTTTTTGTTCAGTTGGTCGGTGTTGGCGCCTCCACCCTTGTTACTGGGGGAGTTCAAGGCAGACTGGTTGCCGTATCCTTCAGCTTAATCTGCTACAAAATTCACATAAACAAGGCCACCTCGTTAAAAGGGAATACTCGTTGCAAACGAATCATTACGAGTTGCACAAACAAATGTGTTTTTTTTTATCAAGTGCCTTGTGAAATACTCATAACGCTCAGTCGGAAGTACTCGCGAACCTTCGGGCGGGCGAAAGTCTGCCATTCGGAGCGAGATAAAATTTATTTATAATTCTATATTATTAAAAAGTTCATAAACGATGACTGATAGCATCGGATGCTTACAACACATTCTCATAGTTAATGTGAAACTTCAGCGTTATCAAAAAGAATATACGAAGTGGCCCAAGTTTATCTCACCTAGGGGGGTGTCTAGTTTGGAAGAAAAACTGCTCACGTAATTAATGTATGCCCCCTTAGTTAGAACTCCGTTGTCGAGAGGGGTAAGGCTCTCGACTAGCAATCCGGAGGTTGCTATTAGTAAATTCTATTTGATTATAATATATTTGAAGAACTCCTGGATGACTCAATGCTCCAAAATACTTCAGAGAAACGGTCTGGATGAAGGCGATACTCAGAACAGAAGAAACTACAACCTGAGAACGAGAAGAGCCGACCCCAACAGCCTACCTAGGTAATGAGTTGGGACAGCCCAAGGAAGAAGAATAAGAAGAAGAAGATAATATATTTGCGTGGGAACTTGAAGCAGTTAGGAGTAGGGATGCAAGGTTTTTAAAAATATCGATATATATCGAAGTAAGTCGATATTCATATATCGATATATCGGTCTAGTAGGCCGATATACCGATATTTCTTATTTTTTAAAAGCTTATAGAAATCCAATGTAGTTGTAGTTATATCAAACGTTTATCGATTATACATATATATAATTTTTTATTCTTAGCTATTTGAATAATCACAACTTGGATAAGTATATAAAATGTGTTTTTTTTTTCACAAATTTGTTTTAAAAAATTAATGCCAGTATTTTGTATCAGCTATCGAACTTAAAAATAGTAACCTTGACAGTCTAGTTCCTTGTGACCGGTTTCTGCTTTGAATTATAGTTGGCTCCTCCCTTTGAAAAAAGGCGTTCAGAAGGAACACTTGTTGCCACAATTGGTAGATGACTTATTGCCACTTTAAAAAGTCTGGGATATACACCTTGCATCTATTGCCATGTTTCAACAATGTTTACTTTTAAAGTACCTATTTATAGGGAGCAGAAAGATTGAACGTAAGCTCGTCGTCACTGCCAGTTTTTTCTTTTACCCGATTTTGTGGGTATTTTAATTTGGGCGGGTTTTTCGATCTTTCGATACGATGTTTTCATCACAAAATACGATATTTTGTGATGAAAATATCGATATCGATATTTTTAGGGGTCGATATATCGATATTTCGATATTTATCGGTTTTCCGATATATCGTTGCATCCCTAGATGTAAAATTATTGTAACATGAAGTAAACGTACCTAAGATAAAAAATCCTCCTTTTTATTTAAACTAGTATTTTACGTGTCGTTTGTAGAATAATAACCCATAGGTAGGTGAGGAAAAGTTCAATTTTTATCTATGATCAAATTTTAATTTTATATCAAATCTTTATATACCCATAGATAGGTGAGGAAAAGTTAAATTTTTATCTATGATCAAATTTTTATATTGTTATGAAACTGTACTTGATTACTGAACGCACCAAAATCATTATTTTGTTTCTGTAAAACAATCGATCCATCGTAAATAATCACGCAGAAGATTTATGGTCCTGCCCTCAGAGCAGGTGGAGTGTCGTGGGTGTGCCCCTTTCAGGGATTTATCAATAAATGAATTCGACAATATGCAGGCAACTCGTACTGTAATGTTACCATTTAAAAACTGTGTACGAATTTCTAGTACCTTTTTAAATTTTTGCTCAAATTGCTGGCTGCGGAAAAACTTTACCACCGTTCCTAAACATCGGATAAACAAAGTTCGGGTTTGTTTCCTAAACTGAATATTTTGTTACACTATTTAGTTAAGACACTTTTACAAATGTGTTATAATTCACCCACCTCACCCATTTCTAGCATCGCTACGCAAGCCGATTTGGAGGCTTTTTGTTTTTTTTTAATGAATTTTTCCTACAATATGGACTGCCCTGCAAACCGTTGCCTTTAGCGAACTTGCCTTTTTTGCGCATGGTTTGGTTATTTCAATGTGAGCTCGTCGGCGTTTGACAGATTATTCAAAGCATTCTCGAACCCTCCTGGTGCCAAAAATATGGTCACGTGGTTTGCCTCCAGCTCGTCGAAATGGTCAAAGTCCTATCAATTTGGATGTCTAAAGTCCTTCCGCTGATGCATCATGGGAAAGTGGGAGAGGTCACAATGAGCTGAGCTATCAGGGGATGTTATGGTACTAGAACAGCCCCATCAACACCGTCAATAAAGTATTGTTCTTTCGCCAACCTACTTGTATTTTCATAAACTTTTTTTGTTTTAGTTTTTAATAAAATATAGAACGCAAAGGCAAAGCGCCGCAGACGACTTTTTTTGTATATAAGGCCAAACAAATAAAAATGCTCTCAATTTTTATCATTCTTATACTAACCTACTTAAAAAAATACTTGATCAAACCAATGAATGCTGTATTGTTCGAAAATTTAAACAAAATTTTGTCAACAAAACTATGGATCTCGAAAAAGCGCTGCAACTGCGAAGATGATTTTTTAATGCAATTTCTTTCGTTTTAAGAATGTTCTTGTACAGACGAGAAAAGTTATTATGATTTTGAGCGGCCAGAAAGGTTTAAACTTTGCCCCTAAACCCTTGTGCAATACAGAACGGAAACTGTCAAATTTTTTAATGTTTATTTAGGCAAGTGGGTCGCACGAAAAGGCCTCGCTGGCCGCGGGTCGTCCATCACTGCACTAGTGAATGTATGCAGGTTTCGACGGTTATGCATCAGTTTGGGGACAGGATTCGTATAAAAGGACCTCGAAACTCGGAAAAGTCCAGGGTTGCAAGAGAAAGCGTTTTACGAAACAATTGATTTTATGCAGGTATTAAAATAGTTTTTTTTTGATGTGATAATATATAATATTCTGCCAAATTTAAACCAATTTATAGCCAATTTTTATGAGTGGAAAACAATGAAAGGAAAAGACGTGTTAGGGGGCATACATTAATTACGGGTCCAGCAAAATCCCACGTCTACTTCAAAAGTATTATAGGTACTAAGTGGCCTAAATTTATCTCACCAAGGAGGGGGGTCTAGATTGGAAGAAAAACTGCTGTATGCCCCCTTAAATTATCAAATTAATTATTTTTATTAAAATCAGCCCTTCAAATAAGCTTTTGAAGGGTTTATTTTTCTGATAAAAGCGTTGTAACATTATGGGACATTGTTACATTATTCTGAGAATACTGCGAGATAATGAAGTCTGGATCGATTCTATAAATTCAGTAGATTGTTTCAATTAAAATATAAAATTAATCTTAAAAATCAATAATGACATAGGTACTTATTTTTTTATGAAATACGAGTATATTTGATTTGTTCTACGAGTGTGCATGAACATACCACCCTTTCAATGAAAATATTTTCCCATTCATCTCCTGTTTATTATATACGTATAATCGAATGTAAGATGTAAGTTTCTATTCCACAACTAGTCTCTCTACTAACCCTTGCTAATCGTTTTTTTTAAATTTTTTTTCATCTGTCAAAATAGATTTGTTTTTTATTTTTTATTTTAACTTTATTAGTAAAACCTCAAATTGTAATATTTAAATAAATGAAGACAATATAAGCTTGAATTTCGCTTATATTGTCTTCATTTATTTAGATTTGTTTTTGTTTAGAACCGTTTAAACTTTAGGATGTAATAAAAAATGTTATTAATTATGAAGGAAAATGTAATCTAAAGACTTGCAATATAGTTATAGTTACAATCATGGGTTACAATCCCATATCGTTAACTTTAAGTTCCTACCATGTATTTGTATCAATTAATTGCGTTTGTCTCATTAATGCTTGCTTAGAGGAGGTCGTATATCTTTAATAGACAGGATATAAATATCAATAAATAGTGGTATTACAAGGCGCTCGTATAAATTTGACGGTTCGTTTCTCAATAATAATAATTTACAGCTTGTAGGCTCGTTTTGCAATGTGGCCTGAATATTTTAACCCCGTTTTATTATGTAAAAAAGTTTTATGTTCTTTTTATTTACGACAAAAGTTTGCGGCTGCCCGGCGTTGCCGTGTCTTACGAAGCTTTCAATGGTCGTACTTCGTTCACTAAGGAATTAAACTTTCTGAGAAATACTTCCTTGCACCTTGAAAAACCAATTAATCGAATTAGACAGGACTGTCACTTGTTTCACAGGATTATAATTATATATTTAATAATGTCAACATTCTATTACAATATCTTTCCTATTTTTTCGTAATCGGATAATTTCCGTTATATCTTCATATTATTACGTACCATTAAATAAGTTATTTCGTTTTTTTGCCAGTGCTTCCTATTTTTTCGGTAAAAAATACCTTTAAATACAGATTTTTTTTCACAAAATTGGATTACAAAACAATTATGCAATGTAAACAAACACGCCACTGTGATTTAAATTAACTAAACTTTATAACCAGGTCATTGGAAACAAAATGTACATTAAAAACTATTTAAAAAAACGTGAAATGTTTTTTTGTGAAATGTTCTTTCGATGCTATTACAACTATCTGCTACTTGTGCATGTGCGCATATGCATATCGCTTATCTAAGTATGTATGCGTGGTGTAAGGGAGTAAACGAATTATTGGTATTGACCACGGAAATATCAGTTCTGATGTCTATGGTATTGACATTATTGTACTTGTGCATGTGCATATCGCTTATCTAAGTATGTATGCGTGGTGTAAGGGAGTAAACGAATTATTGGTATTGACCACGGAAATATCAATTCTGATGTCTATGGTATTGACATTATTGTACTTGTGCATGTGCATATCGTTTATCTAAGTATGTATGCGTGGTGTAAGGGAGTAAACGAATTATTGGTATTGACCACGGACATATCAATTCTGATGTCTATGGTGTTGACATTATTGTACTTGTGCATGTGCATATCGCTTATCTAAGTATGTATGCGTGGTGTAAGGGAGTAAACGAATTATTGGTATTAACCACGGACATATCAATTCTGATGTCTATGGTATTGACATTATTGTACTTGTGCATGTGAATATCGCTTATCTAAGTATGTATGCGTAGTAAGGGAGTAAACGAATTATTGGTATTGACCACGGACATATCAATTCTGATGTCTATGGTATTGACATTATTGTTGCAGTGAAAGTTATTTTTAATTTGTGTCACTGGAACATCAAATGAGAATAAGGAAATTAATGATTTTATTTTGAAAAATGACATATTCTGTCGGACGGCTTTATTAATTTTAGATTTTTCATTAGACGGTTGTATTTTATATTTTCAGTGGGAGTATAGGTACCCATACGTTTTTGTGTTGGATTTCATCAGTAGAATCTGAAGTTATTTATAGTGTTGTATCGGAAATACGTTTTTCTTTTGGGTATTTTTTGGTTATTTGGATCGCCCGCACCACATACCAGCAAATCTTCAACAATAAAAAAACACTATACTAGTTC
Source organism: Limnephilus rhombicus (assembly GCA_929108145.2). Classification (NCBI taxonomy): domain Eukaryota; kingdom Metazoa; phylum Arthropoda; class Insecta; order Trichoptera; family Limnephilidae; genus Limnephilus; species Limnephilus rhombicus. Next base: position 34,277,808 of record OV815276.1, read on the forward strand.
AACTACCATAAAAAACAAACCTGCCTCCAATAAGAGTTTCTCTATATTTTTCAATTCGTTTTCAAAATCCGAATTGCGTTGCTACTAGGTACATACATAGTACCTAGTCAAAAAGTGTTTTTTTATACTTACTCAGAAAATGATCGCATTAGGGTTAGAAATTAGAATATTTTCTCGTAACATAGTTATGATTTATGTTTTCTTCGCAATTATTGTTCTAGTCTCCCGGTTCTTGGTTCTTGGCAGTATCCAAAAGCAATTAATTATAAATTATACCAAGCCGCTAGCCAAGTACTTCCTGTTTCGTAAATTACTTCAGTATTTTACTCCATTCAAACTAACGATCTATTTGACCTGGTTACTTTTGCAACGGTTATAATAGTATATATATATATATATATTATTATGGTATAATATATCATTTACGCCCACGCGAAGAACCTATTATCACCAGTCACCACACTCATAGTAGTTATATTATAATATCGTGTAGGCCTTAATCATCCATTCCACTCGCTTATGATTTATTTATTGTGCAACCACTTTGTAAATTATCGCAAATATGTATTTTTAAATGCAAACAAATGGCAAATACCTATCTACAATCCATCTATCACTGTTAGTGATGGGTAAAATTCCCGACAATTTATTTTAAGGGAATATTCCCGAAATGGGGAATATTTCGGGAATTTTCATCTAAATGGTGAAATTCACAAATTAACCAATGAGGTTGTTTCCTACAGTGAAAATTATAGTTTTCAAATATATCATGTTAATCAAGGCATGCTAAGGACCGAACTTTACGAAAATACCAAAAAATAATTATCGAAGATAAAAAGTTCATATTTGTGGCCGGCCGATAAGCGCGTGATGTCACGGTTCATACAATGACTGGCGAGGTCACAATATAAAATACAGCACTAGAAGTGTCTTCTATGCAAATATGAATGGAAACAAATAATAGAATGTTCTATTTGGCCCAACCGCCCAGCGTCCCATCTCACTTACACTCGCCTGAAATCCAGTCCCGAACTTTTCAGTGAGCTAGCAAGATTGAAAATTACGACATTATTGATGTTGTAGCTGAAAAACTTTTTTTTAGAAATTTAATTTTGAAGTGAAAACTTCTTTATCACCGTTGTTATTTGAAACTCGATGAAGAGAAAACAACGGTAAAAAGAGACAACACCCACATCTATAGGATTTATTGAGATAGCAATAAAATATTTAATTCACGGGTAGGTACTCGTTTCCAATATAATACCATAAATCCAAAGTCCCATGAAGTCTCCTTTAGGGTAGTGGTATAAAGCGCCTGACGAACCTCTGCAGACATTTAGCGGACCAAGGATCGAATCCTACGAAATCCAAAACAAAATTATTTTTTTTGTAAAATCAATATCCGATTTTCAAACCACTCCAAAATGAACAGGCAAAAGAAAACAAATACCAATAAGGTGACCGAATGTATAGGAAAAGATGCACTGGAATTCGATGACAAAAATATGGAGAAAAAAATCGTCCTTCACATTGATAAAGAAGTGCTTCGTGGTCTCCCCATTGTCTACTTTAATTTTCTGAAGGTTTCACTTCTACCGCGTGTGAATTGCGCACTCTGATTTTTTTGTATGAGGATTTTTATTTTTATTTTGGGGAGGCAGGCTGAAGATTGAAATTTTGAAAAAATTAAAAATCATTTTCGGCTACAATATCAATAAAGTCGTATTCTTCAATCTAGCTCACAAAAAGTCTAGAACCGCCCCTGTGGAAATTGTAAACTCGCATCCCATTTGAAATTCGAAAACACTTTTTATGGTAATAAAGGTCCAAATTGGTCTAATATTTGTATCACGAAACACACCCACAAGACGCTTCTTGTGTTATTCTTTATTCTATGGGCTCGGTAGTAGACATGGGCAGACTCATTCCCAGGAGTGAATCGATTCATTGTGATTCTCTCGGCCTTTTGAATTGATTCATTTTATTCATTCCTTTAATTACCAATAATGCTATCTCATTCTCTCGCAGACTACTTTATTTCTTAGTTCTCCTTTAGATGCATGTGTTTGCTCTTTTTAGTGTCGTTATTTTTCGTTTCATCGAGTTTCAAATCACAACGGTGATAAAGAAGTTTTCACTACGCAAAGCACTCTTCTTAGGGTAAATTATGTTGTTCTGAAAAATCGTAGGTACTAAAAACGACGCGCGACGAGGTTAATGAAATATTTCAATGTGTACTTAGATATTATTTTGCCCAAAAGACAAATTTTTGACAAGAAAAATGTGTTTATATTAGGCTATCAATTAAATCTTAAAATTAAACAGTTTTTGTGGTTAACCCTTAAAGTTTTACTAATTTTTATTTATTTATTAATCTTAAAATTGTTTCACTTCACGTGATCTAAACTTCCCACTACCTTTAGCCTCGCAAAATATCCCATTTGGGGATTCCATAGTTTCATTAGCTCCAGACGGGACTTGGGCGGAATTCACATAAAAGCCATACTATTATCGCGCTTTCATAGGTATATCCGGACCGGTCACCTGGAATAAGCTTCAGTCAAATATATATATATATATATATATTTTAAATGCACCTACCTCAATGGTGAAGTTAATACCACGCGCCGAATAAAATCTAATTAAAAGCCGTGGCGACACGCGTCATATAATTTGTTACCAAAATATAAAGGAACAAACCGCTCGATTATCATTTATCAGTATCACGGTTCGATAGCGACTGATGTATGGTTTACGGCTAGAGTAGACAGAGACAGATACCATAAAAAATAATAATAATATAGATAAACATCGTTTTGTTTCTACAAGCATTGTATCACAATTTACGCACGTGTGAGGGAGAAAAAACAAAGGATTAACTTTCGCTTTTAGATTTTTATTAACGTTCAGGGTCCGAAGTGGGAAGTTTCACCCTAAGATGACGGCTTGGCCGCGCGGGGACTAACGACGAACCGATTCTCGGCGGGCATCAAGAAATGAATTAGGAACTTCTGACTAATAAGTGTCTTTTGTCTTGCTGTGACTTGAATAACTTGCATTCCGCGGACCGGCCGGATCGACTCGACACGTGGGACCCGGGACCCGTGGGACTACGACGTCACAAATGAATAAGAAATAAATGTTTTGATTCCTTGAATAAGTGAAACAGAGATTGGGGTTGCGGATTGAGTTCGCACAGACCGAACAGCTTGTAGGACTATGACCACGGAGGAACGATTCCTCCGTGACTATGACTGGTGGGACTGGCGGGACAACTGTGAAACAGACGCGACTCTCGGAGCTCAGAATTATTTGGATCTTGGCTGACTCGCTTGTCTGTTGGCGGTTTTGTCATTTGGATTGGGGACGGGGACTCTGGCCTACGGGGTTTTTTTGTAGGTATAAGATTTACTGCGCGGGATACTACTCATCACACGTGATAGGCAATTTCGCGGCGCGCATCGCCTGTAGTAGGTGTACCTATCCGCGCAACAAATATCCAGAATAATATTTAATTTAATTCCTACGAAACACTACAATATTTATAGAGTACATTATTATTTTCTTACCTCAATATAACATGAAATATTTAACTGTAAAATAAATTAATCGAAATAAAAATAAATATGGTGCTGTTAAAAAATCGTAAGATGCAAGGCCAAGGGTAAGGAATAAAGATTTAATTCCTTTTGAAAATGAGAATCAGATCGAGTGTGTTACAAGATTGAATTTATTCATTTAATTCAGTCATTCAATTTTGCCCACGTCTACTCGGTAGTACTACTGCACCACTTCTATTCGAATTGTACTGAATTGTTTCTCGTGTGACGACGTCACGAGACACGATTGTATACGTTTTTATTTTTTTTATTCCTTTATTTTCCCCATATTTTACAGTTTATATTTACATATTTTGAAAATCATAAACCATAACAGTAATGTGGGAACCCACTAAGGCGCAGCCTGTGTGTGGGTAATATAGTTAAATAAATTTTCGTTATTTGTTTTTGGGGTGTTATGCCGTGTTGCGCTACCTCCTTCTTTAGCCAACGTTTCGGACATCGTTGCAGTGTCCCATCATCAGGGCAGATCCGGTAGATAAACATCTGCCGGATCTGCCCTGATAGTAGGAAGGAGGTAGCGCAACACGGCATAACACCCCAAAAACAAATAACGAAAATGCTTTTGGCCGTGAAAATCTTAAAACTTATCTAGTTAAATAAATTTTATTTTAGTACCTAGGAAAAACAAAAAAACAATCAGTGGTATATAAAGTAAAAACATGATTAAAATTTGTTTAAACAGTTTGTACAAAAAGTGTATACAATAGTGTACGGGTAAATAAGTGTATACTGTTACAATAGATATATAGTGTAAGGCTGGGGTTAGACTCGTAATTACAATTTACGGATTACGCAAGATTTTGACAGGTCACTCACAGGAGAGTTCACATATGCATCCGACTTTTGGTAATTAATGATCACGGAAGTTGTTCGGAAGTTCGACCTGTTTAAATGCTCATGCGACCGTTTAGGTACATCTGTAAATTTATTTGCGGTAAGATGGCTTCCTGTCAACAACGACCTGCTACTGTCAAATTTACGCGATTTTGTTAATAAAGACGAAAAGGTCCAAATAAAGTATTGAAATAGATTTTGGCTTTTATTTTACAATTCTCCGCACACTTTTGTGCCGTCAAAGGCGGCAATTAATTTCGTTTCATCCGAATGACAGCTAACTCATCTGCTGACAGCAACCGACTTCAAGTAGGGTTTTTTACATAACAATTTTTCCCTACCGACAAAACACATGACCTCTAAGTCTATAATAGCCAGGTACTATTTTTAAATACCCACATTAGGTAAAAATTGCAAGGCGCATATGACGCCGTTCTATTTTTATAAAGAACATTAACTTTAAATTCAGTAAATTTAAATGATTCATCTCCTCAAGATACATAAGAATCTAGTAAATGAAAAAAAAAAAAAAACCGACTTCAAATTCAAAATTTCAAACACGTAAATGTTAAAAACAGAAACATTAAGATTGGAAAGGATTGGACCGATAATAGAATAGAAGGATGCTCATTTTCCAGAAAACTTAAATAAGTGGAAATAAATACTAGTTTTGTAGGAAAAAAATCCTATGAAAACAATTTTTTGACATTTTTCGCAACGGTGCGCGGCGCATTTCGGAACTATTTCTTGCGGCAAGGCTCTTAGCTAGGGCTGCCACCTTTCAAAAACAGTAGACCCGGAGATTTTAGAAATATAGTTTTTTATTCAAATAAAACTTATTTTCAAATAAATTAAATAAAATACTTAGTTTTTTACCTACCACTTTTATTGTTTATAAAAACCGACAAGTTTCGTGAGCAACGCTCTTCAGGGTTTTATTAATACCTACTAATTTTAAAAATAGACATAGACAATGGTATCAATGGAAAAATAATAGATATAGACAATGTTTTTATAAGCAATAAAAGTGGTAAAAACCAAGTATTTTAATTTGATTAAAATGGTGCCACAAAATAAGTTTGCTGTGTTAGAAGAAAAAACTTTTTTTTAGTATAAATTATTTAATTAATGCAAAATGTCATGGTAAATTAAAATTTGTAATGTTTCTTTTTAAATATAAATGACCTAGCTAGTGCTAGACTGACGGACCAGCTTGACACTTAAAACTATATTTTTCATTTTGAAGGGATTGTTTAAGCATTTTTTCTTGCTCAGGTTTCTTCAAAAACTTCAAACTCTGCCTTCACAATGTCCACTGACAAGCAGTTTCGCTCATCTGTCCACAAATTTCCCAATAAAGAAAAGACGCAACAAAAGCATTGCTTATAGAGATTGAAAAAAAATTCTAATTATTCTTGGCAGTTCGGTGAAGGTTGAGGTGACTTTGAATAACTGAACCCATCTTAAATCAACAGGTAATGTTGAATCACTAGATTGTACGAACTGAGGAAATACTTTTAAATTTTCGGGTCTCGTCATAAAGTTTATCTTCGTCGACATTTTTCAAACCAAGTGATTCGACAGCTTCCACAGTATCTTTGTAACTTACTGCACTTGATAGATCGAATTTGGAAAAGATTTTGAATACAGAATCCTCGAAATCGTAATATTTCTGTATGTATTCAAGAGTTCTCCTGTAAACCTCATTGGCTTCTTTTTTTAATTGATCATGATCAGGAGGCCCAAAAACTTTATGTTTCTCATTATCTTGGCACCGTAAAATTCATCATGCAGCCGGCTTTCAACCTTGTCTTTTATGTTTCTCATAATTGGATGCAACTCAGCAGCTGTCACGGAGTTTTTTTCTAGCAATAGTATGACTTCTGTCAGCATATTCATGTAATGATGAATGAAATATAAATAACATTCCTGTAGTGTGATCCTTGTAGATAAACTTCTAGCGTCATTGGATTCGCCTTCGCCGCACTCTTTAGACAGTGACGCGCTCTGCGCCGTGATGGTCGTTTGCATAAATATACCAAACCACCCACACCCACGTCGTTTGTCGCTTCGCTTCCACCGCCCGGTTTGACCCGGAGATATCGATGTTAAACCCGGAGCCCGGACTTGCACCATGCAAACCCGGAGACTCCGGGTCAAACCCGGAGAGGTGGCAGCCCTACTCTTAGCTTAGCGCGGGCGCGATTAGACCTGTCAAAAAACTTCCGAAAGAATATGTTCTGTATGTAACTTGCTATAAATTACATTAATTGACTTTTGGTGTCGTTTACATTGGTAATTTGGCCATAAATCGCTTGCAAGAGCGATTTACAGGAAAAAATTTACTAGTCTAATCCCAGCCTAATAATAAGTGTAAAGTTTGTGTGAAACATGAAGTGATATAAGATTAAATAAATAGAGTTTTTACATCTGTATGGTTTAGCCATCATTTTTACTCTTTTATGTAATGCGGAAGTTTAGTTGCAACTTGAATATTTTTTGGTAAACTATTGAAGGTACGAGATCCAATAAAGCTGCTGTGAGTTTGCATTTGTTTTGTGTGTTTGGGGGGTATAGAATACATTATTATTTCTAATGTTGATTTTGTTTTCATTTTTTTCGAATTTGTTTATGTTTTTAAAGATATTTTTCATAGTTTGCAGTATAAGTAGTTTACGGAGACTGAATAGTTTAGATTCTTTGTATAAAGCATCTGTCGAAAATGTTTTATTTCTATTTTACATAACTTTGTTAATATAATTTTCAGTTTGTAAAGGTTTTATAAAAGCATCAAGCGCACCACCTCATCCTATTTATACATGAGTGAAGATTGCACCAGAGAAAAATAAATCATTTTCAATTTGTCAATATTCAGTACTTCTTTAAGTCTGTAAAATATGTACGTAAGATATCTTAATTTAGAAACGGTATTATTAATTTGTGATAGCACTTTGAAAGTTCATTTGAAAGCTCATCACTTCGTCATTTTTGGAGATTTTTAAAATTGTTATCTAGTTTAATTTGTAGTTGTTTAATATCTTTTTGATGAAAAAAAAAAATAAATTCATGACTTCGAGGAATATACGGGTGCACACCACTAATCACAGGTTGTGCAAAAAGCATTGTCATAAATTTGAATATTTTTTATACAATTTACCGAAATGTTTATTAATTTATATCTCTACATGGCAATCTGTATTTATATGGATAGGTCTGGTGTTCCACCATTGCTGCCATTCTAAGTGGTAGAAGGTAAATGGCTGCGACCTATTGACCATTTCGAAATAGGCTTATAGTACAGTTAATTAAGTATCTACTTATAGTCTGTCAATTAAGAGTAGAAAATATTAATAATGGAACTACAAAATTTGTAGGCTGGCAACACCAATTTAACTGTTAAATATTATTTTAAAGTGCAATGACATTGAATATATAGAACCCTGAAAATCACATTTAAAAAAACGTTATTTGTTCTTAAAAAATTAAAATCGAAGAAGCACTGTTGTTAAGGTACCTACTTGATGACATAAATTTGTTAAATGGTGTTTTACAAAGTGATTTGCTTTCATTTCGTTTAACATAACTTTGAATTTAACAGTAGATAGAAGGGAAGAATCACTAATGGTGAGTTTAGTTACACTACTTTTAGATCTGAATGGTTAAATATATTCAGATTTAAAATGAGAGAAGCCCGGGCATCGCTAGGTACAAGCGAGTATTAAAATGTAAGCAATTTCTAAACTGTGCTTTATTTTATTAGAATATCGTTATTATTCACTATGTTAACACAAAATTGCAAAGGTATAATGTTCCTATATGCATTTCTAATTTTGGGATCAGTGGGTATGTGTATTGCAAGGAAAAAATATTTTTTTAACTTTTAAGCCTTTTTAATTTTTTTTACAAAAATGGTAGATTACACAACTTTACATTTCCACCATGAGTTATATTTTTAGTATTGCCATTTGAATAACAGTGGCGCCCTCCTATGTTTTCTACTCTTATTTGACAAACTGTATAATGCATTATAAAAATATTTACAACTAGTTATGGTAGATCTTCCCCCTTCCCACCTCCTTCAGCTTCACAATATTATACCTCAACCAATGCCGAAGCCTCACGAGTGGGCAGTTGTGACCCTTGTGCTATATTAATTTTCTAAAACGAATGTAAAATTTTGAAGGTTTTCTTTTTTTTTTTTACAGCATCAACAGCAAAACCAGCATTCGTCACAACAAAATTCACAACAGCAAACTGTGACGCAACAGTCACAGCAGAGTCAACAGCAACAACAGCAGCAGCAACAGGCTCTGCAGTCCCAGCAGCAAGCGCTACAGCAGCAGCTGCAGTCCGCACAGCAACAGCTCCAGTCCCAGCAACAGCAACAGTTGCAGTCCCAGCAACAGCAGCAGCAGCAGCAGCACCTCCAGTCCCAGCAGCACCTGCAGCACCCTCAGCAACAGCAGCTGCAGTCGCAACAGCTCCAACAGCTGCAGCAACAACAACAGCAGCAGCAGCACCACCAGCTCAACCAAGCCCAGGCGCCTCAGCCCACGCATATAGTCCAAAAGGGCAGGATGCCTCGAGGCAAGGCGGACATGAAGCCGCGTGGCCGCATGACAGCTTATGCCTTCTTCGTGCAGACGTGCCGCGAGGAGCACAAGAAGAAGCACCCTGATGAGAATGTCATCTTCGCTGCCTTCTCCAAGAAGTGCGCCGAACGGTGGAAGGTAGGCATAATGGCTTGAACATTACATTTATCTCACTCAAGTCCCTGTCATGCAGTGAATGCGATCTAATATTGTCCACGCTTTCTGCTTTCTATCTCTTTGCAGTTAACTTCGCCTTAGAATTCCCACCTTGCTAGCATTGGCAGTTTACTATTATTTCGATTGGCATTTCTTTTCAGACGATGTTGGATAAAGAGAAACAGAGGTTCCACGAGATGGCGGAGAGGGACAAGAAGAGGTACGACCTGGAGATGCAGAGCTACGTGCCCCCCAAGGGAGAGAAGGTGGGCCGCGGTCGCAAGAGGAAACAGATCAAAGATCCCAACGCGCCCAAGAGATCACTGTGAGTCTGACATGGTCATGAAAACTCTCTTTCATTAAAACGCACCTATTTTCCAAACATCAACATTTATTTCTACCCCTTTTCTTTGAATAATTGACAAGTTGGTCCTGTAAAAAGAGAATAGTACAATTTAGAAGGGGATAGAATTTAATTTTGTTCAATGGTTTTTTTTTCAATTTGGGAGGCGGGTATGGGTACCGCCACCCCGGGAACCATTTATTGGATAATCATCAATCACCCCTGCCATAAGTCACACTAAGTGGTTCACTACGTTTGGTGCTTTAGCAGAGGGTGCCCGGGTTCGTGAGTTAAGGTTTTTCTAGGTCTTGGCGGTGGATTCATTTCCCCACCCACTGCGTGGCGGGCCGGATCGGGAGAGTTTGGTTGAGGGAGACCTTTTGATCTCTCCAGCCGTACTCTCGACCTATCACCTTGCACCGTAGTGGGAGGGATGAATTTATACGTTTGTCACTCCTAAACTCGTTGACCCCAGATTTTATTTTTTTGTTCCTTAGATTTTAAATAATCATTTACCTATTGAAGCTTGGACGTTTGAATGTATATTTTTACTTGTATAAAGCCGGGTACAGACTGCTGTAACGTAACATGCAATGTTTGACCATTTCATAAGTGTGGACGCAGCGCGCAAACGAACCGAGCATGTACCTACTCGTATCTGTTTCCGGCATTTCACGAGTTTAAATGCTCTGTGCGTGCTCGTAATGTGAACAGTTTGTGCGCGCAGGGCGTCCACACTTTGGGAACTCTGTTACATTGCGACAATGTGGATGGCAAATTCTTTCATTTCGTGTCACATTGCATGTTACATTTCTTCAGTCTGTACCCGGCTTAAGATCTCTCCTTGATTTTGATTTATACACACATGGAGACAAACTGTAAGCGAATTAAGTCTGTACAAGTTTTACCCACCCAAATTTCAGACGTGTACTTTGACCCCAAGTATGGTCTAAAAGCTATTTACCATACTTTATATACAGACTGCTATTCCATAACTTCTTACTTCCATGTTAGCTATTGAGAGATAGGTATTTAAAATTTTATTCTCATACGTCACTGGGATGACCGGTTTTCATTTCTAGGCTGACCTACTACTAGACAAGTCAGACGAGAGTTTGTAATTAAGGGTTACATGACAACTAAGAATCATGCAATTTCAACACCCCTTTGAAAAGTCGTTAAAAGTTATGAAAAAAAATAATTCAAAAATAGCCCCTAATATCGATCCATAATCGGCAGAACAGCGTAAGCGGCAAAAAGTAAATTGTTCAGGAGAAGGTTTTTTTTAATTAACTTTCTTCATTGATTCCGAAAAGGATTTTGGTTAATGAGGATAATTAATCTTAGGTTGCTGCCTATATAAAGCTGATAATACAATTATCTAAATGTCTTCAGTTGTTGAGATATTGGCGGTAACGCTGTTTTGCCTGTGACCCTGACAGATTTTTTCCCTGCGAAATGTCGCATACGCTGTTCGGAGAACATAATTATTTTTGAAATGTCTATCACGCAATCATGATAGGTAAACAAATAACCAAATAAAATGGTTCCATGACAGTTGATCCTAAAGTTGACTAAATACAATAATTTGCAAGTATGCAAAGAGGATATACGGCCGTAAAACCAAAGTCGATATACTTGAATCTGCAGGCATCTTGATTGAAAATCCGTTGTAATGATATTTTTACTAACAATAATTTCGACTCTCTGAAGCAGTATGCGGTAATAACAAAATACGACATACTTATATGTGCAGTCGGTTTAGTAAAAAATCGCTATATAACATTTTTATCTGAATACAACACCAGAGGCACACCTTCTCCCAACTGTCTGGAGCCAGTGAGACCATGGCCTCCCCAATTTCGGTATGTTATGAGGCTGAAGGTAGTGGGGAAGGGAAGGAGATGTGGAAAATGAACCTGGCTATACATATCTAGTTACCAAACACGGCTAAAGCAATTTCAAGTAATAAGTCTAATACCTACACACCACACACCAGCGTCCAAATACAAAAAAATATATATAAAATAACTTTTATATCCGAATACAACGCAAGGGTCCCAACTGCTCCCTACTGGAGCCGAATCCCTAATTTTAGTATGTTGTGAGGCTGAAGGTAGTGGAGAGGGGAAGGAGATGTGGAAAATGTACCAGGATATTCAAATCTAGACACCAAATACGGTCAAAGCCATTTCAAGTAATAAGTCTAATAATTATATACACTACACACCAGCGTAAAAATATAAAAAAATCGTGTAATCTAACTTTTTTTATCCAAATACAACACAAGAGTCCCAACCGTCTGGAGCCAGTGAGACTATGGCATCCCCATTTTTAGTATGTTATGAAGCTGATGGTAGTGGGGAGGGGAAGGAGATATTTTCATTTTTCATTCATTTTCCACATCTCACTACCTTCAGCCTCACTGCATACTAAAATTGGAGATGCATAGTTTCACTGGCTCCAGACGGTTAGGAAAAGTTGGGCCTCTTGTGCCGTATTCGGATAAAAAAGTAATATTATATATTTTTTTGTAATTTTGCGCTGGTGTATAGTATATAAATAGACTTATTACTTGAAATGGCTTTAGTCGTGTTTGGTGACTAGATCTGAACAGCCAGTTACATTTTCCACACCCCCTTCCCCTCCCCACTACCTTCAGCCTAACAACAAACCAAAATTGGGGATGCCATATTCTCACTGGCTCCAGACGGTTGTAAAAATGATATAATTTGCATTAATACTTTTTATTCTAATATTCAAATACAAAATGGTAAATTAAGAACTTAAGAATTTTCGTTTAGTTTCCGATGCTACCAGCCGCCGACACGTCTGCACTAGTCACTAGGTGGACGCCAACCGACCAAACTGAAACATTCTTGACTGACAGCGTACGACAGCGTAAGACAGCGTAACCGACCACTGTCGCTTACGCTGAAAGCTACAACTACTAAAAAAAGTGTCATGCATATAAGATAGAGCTGCAATATTTTTGTCATTGATGTATTAGGCAGCATTGAACAGTTTTCACTAAAAATTTGAAAAAAATGTCGTTTACGCTGTTCTGCCAATTATGGGTCGATATAACATAGTGTAACCTATTTAACAAATTTTTAATATATATTTTTTTCATCGCTTTTAATGATTTTTCAAAGGAGGTATTGACGTTGCATGATTCTGAGTTGTTCGGTCACCGTAGTTAAGTACTCATGTCACACACCTGAGTCCCACTCGGGGTTTGGGGCCTACGGGTTAAGGATTTGATAATTTTTTCCTGACAGAAACAAAACCATTCGTGCCAATAATGAGTATTTTCTTTCTTTAGTTCGGCGTTCTTCTGGTTCTGCAACGACGAGCGCTCTAAGGTGAAGGCCATCAACCCTGCGTACAGCGTAGGCGACATTGCAAAGGAGCTGGGCCGCCGCTGGGCCGATTGTGATCCTGAAGCCAAGTCCAAGTTTGAGGCGCTCTCCGAGAAAGACAAGGCTCGCTATGACAGGGTACGTACAAATAATTATACTTAACAATCCCAAACTGGTTCGGTGGTTCTACAACAATGACCACTTTAACCCCTCCGAAAATCATGAATATTCACTTAAAATGTCTCAAACGAAATGACATTTTACCAAAACTTTGTGTTATTACTGCTTCACAATTAAAGCTCTATAAATGAAACATTTCTGAACGTAGCCGAATAGTAAAAACTGTTTTAGAAAGGTTACAAAATAAGCTTTAAAATTTTTATATCTTATATATAAAAATGAATCACTGAATGTGTTGCTAAGCGCAAATCTCGAGAGCAGCTGAACCGATTTCGCTAATTCTTTTTTTTTTTAAATATTCCTTGAAGTATGAGGATGGTTCTTACGGAGAGAAAAATTAGGGGAGGTGGAGGAGGCGGAGTGGGAACGTGGGAAAAAGCTAGTTACAAATAAATATTAAGGTTGTGAATATTAAAATTTAAAATGCAAACATTAAAAAAATGTAAAAATGACTCACGTGATGTTTTTATGTGAAAACGGTACTAAAATCACAGATTATGTTAACAACAATACTTATTCTATTGTATAAATGTATAATAAACCCTTTTGTCACCCCACTTTTTTATCATTTCATATAAAAATTTACAATGTTGAGCGCGGTTGAGCCGCCCGTAGGAAATTTGGCGGGTAAAATACACGTCGACCGTGTGACTTGACAGATTAGGTCTGTTTACGTATTTCTATGGACAACTTGAATAGGGATGTACAGCTTGATCCGCTATCGACCTTTTACTTTTTGTTTTAGGGATGTCACTAGAACAATAACGGAGTTAGAACGATTTCTATGGAGACACGCATTGACGTATAAACACGCTTATTGTACTTGACCGGTTAAATGTTTTATTTTACCATTATTTTTACAAAACATTTAATTTTACTTATTGTACTTACTTATGCTATGAAACAGTTTTCTTGCTTTTGCCAAAAATTTGGTTCGTGGAGTTAAGTAAGTTTTGATATTCGACTACTCAATTTTCCTATCTGATGTGCGCCGTCTGGCTTGAAAACTATTATTATTTAAATAAAATCTTGTTTATTTATTTTGTTACATGTAACAATTAGGTTTATTCAAATCCTACTTAATTTTTAATTACCGCCATCTATCTAATAGGTGACTTTTTGCCGGTGTAGCACTAGATGAATGGCCGTGTCAATTTTAATTACGCCCCATAGGCTTCCGCACTTCATATTTCGTCACCGCAAGTTGGCATAATGGTCTTGTAGAAAACTTTTGTAAGACCACCTCCTCACCTTTTTTCCTGTATATATCTGTGGTGCACCACAAATATTTTTGTAGTGCATATGTATTACATTATAGTAAAAGTTTGCTAATTTGACACAATCCAGCCTATTGTCTAATTAATTAATAAACATAGTTGCAGTATGTCATACACATACGTATAATATTATTAATTACTGATAAATTATTGCAATAGAATAATGTGCCCTTCTTTTCCGACCACATTTAATAGTATAAAATCACATTTGTAAAGCAACAAACTTATGAACATAATTTTCGAAAAAATATCAAGTATACTTTTTTTGGCTTTCAATTTTATCAATGTTTGTGTTTATGCACATAAAACACAAACATAATAACACTGCAAGGGGTATTGTTTAACTGAGAGCTCATAAGAACATGGATTTTTTTCCATTCAAGCAATGGCTTATTAAAAAAAAAATAGCCCTTAAGCGATTGTGATTATCAGACGTTTGGTTTTGAATCTGGCCAAGCATGTTAAAAAAACCATACCTTTTGAATATTAATATGGAAACATATAAACTAGTCCTGGGTCGATCGATCGTTTTACACGACCCGGGTCGCTCACGACCCACTGGCGTCACGAGCGGGTCGCGAAGACCCGCTCTTTTCGCGACACAAAATACGAAACTCGATTACTCATCACCCAGTTATTTTCTACGGGCGCGCCGCGCGGTAGTCGCTCGCCGCCCATACCCAGTCATACGCGACACGAAACCCAGGTTATAATTGTGTGAACGTTCTCTCACAGCTCATACCTGTAACTAGTAATGTCATGTCCCAGAAATAAATTTTAAAAAAGACATGCTTCAGGGGTTAAAAAAACAATGTTTTATCATGTTTTGAATGATATAAAAACCTTGTAAAAACGTGTTGTTCTGAAGCTTTTATTGAGAATTGAAATAAGTAAATTAGCTGTAAGCTGTAATGCTTTATTATAATTTCTTTTTATTAACCGGTGACACGCCGGAGCCGCGCGCGCGTCACATGCGCATGCGCGAGAAAATAATTCAAATATTTGAATAATACTTCCGACAAAAAACTTTTGGTCTGCGATTTTGGCCCTTCTATGTACACAATTTGTATGAAGAACAGTGTCAGAGAATCGCTTGCGCCATCATTACTCTCGGAGACGCTACAAGTTTCATTCACCTTGCAACCCTGGAATATTTTTAAAACGATTTCTTCTATGACAATCGGCTGTCAGAATTTGCCGCGAATTTAATGGTCGCAATAAATGCGTGTATCGCGAATAAAACATCACAAAACCTATTAATTTACGTAATAAATGCAAGTAATGTGGTTTTGGTAGATAGTTTATTGTGTTGTGAACGTGTTTCAGTCAATAAAATATACAATAGCTCAAAATTTATCAACAAAACATTCAATTCAAAGTTCAAAATGGTGCTTTTTTAGTGTTTTTTTGTGAATTTTCGCGAAATGGCCTGGCATTTGATAGGTTAAGGTCAGACATTTTACACTTTAACCAGTTTATAGTTTCTATTACAATGCACAATTACATTCACACCCACACGAAAAATTAAAAGTTTTTATGAAAACAGCACTTAGCACTTTGATTAACAATACCAAGATACGCTCTTTTTAAAAACGTCTCCGTGTCTAGTCGAATATTCAAAAATCGAATCTACTAAACAATCCCGCTATGACGTGACACAAGGGCAGGAAGCAGGATACTGTTACGTCACGCACGTGTGTGCGTTGATCGGCAATCGGCGACCGAGTGTGTCGCAGTTGCAGTTCGAGAGTTCCGGGAGCTGACACGTCTCGCCACTCGCCACATGGGCACCCGGCGATCGGTCCGTGAGTCACGGGGTGCAGGAATGTGTCGTGTTGGTAGGTTGAGGGAGTGTGTCCCGGTTCACGGGTCCCGGAAGACCCGGGTGCTGACGAATAAATAACCCGCTCGCTCTTTGGTGGCTCGTGAGCGGGTTTCGACGATCAGGTCTTTCACGATCGACCCATGACTAATATAAACTGCGTATGGTGGTTTGGAAGTGAATCTACATTTATCCCATATTTGTAGGTCTTAGAATACATTTTTTTTAATCTTAAAATTCGCGCTTGAAACTAATATGTAAGTTACCGGAAATCGCCCTACCCTTATACTTATTAATAAATTTATATGAACATAATTTTTAAATTTTTAATAGAACCAGAAACAAGATTTAAAGTAAGATATATTTATAGCATAAGATTACACACAATGTGCTATTTTTTTTAGAAAAAAGATAGTGTTAAAATCATGTAGGTTTTTCCACATTTGACACTTCATTTTTCAATTGTGAATAACAGACTAAAAATTTACCAAGCAGAAATAAAAATAAAATTGTTTTTTGTTATGAATCACTCTAACTGAATTAATATAATGTAAACCTCACAGACGAGGTAATTATGTATATCAACGTAACATGTAACAGAAACTGAGTTAAATAAATATCCTCAGCACTTTTAACCTGTCATGTGCCTTGCCTATTTCGTATGAAATCTCGGAAATCATGCAAACTATTACTTTGACTTAAAATTTTGTGGGTTTATTTTGAACTATCGGATATTATATTTACCGAAACACATTCCTTGAACAATAAACTAATAAACTGTCTATAAAAACAACATTACTTGCGTTTATTTGATAAATTGACAGGTTTTTCGATGTTTTTTTGCGACCTACCACGCTTGAACTTTGACGGTTAAAATCGTGGCAATATGAAGCTCAGATGCCATAGATAATTTATTACAAATTATTCCAAGTGGCTAGGTGTAATACAGGTACCTGTTATGTCAAGAATGAGAATGGCCAAAGCAATTCTGACCTAGTCCTTCATACAGTTTCTTTATACATAAGGGTTAAATCGAAAATTTTGTCAGTGTAGTCCGGCACAGAAGAGGTTTTAAAGACATCGCTATATTAGATCACAATTTTTTTTTAAATGCTGATATTGGCTGACATGTTGTTTGTATAAATTTCTGAATTATTCCAGGACAGGAATATCACTGCCATCTCTTGTAATTCGATAGAAACCGAATCAAGCTAGCTACTAAACATTTTAGCTGTGTGCGGAAGTTCAAAATAAATCTATGCCTTCCAACAGGTTTGTCTAAATGTGTAGTGATCAGTGAGTGTGTATTATATTGATGATTGTTCTTTGCAGGAAATGACTGCGTACAAGAAGAAACCCAAGCCTCCCGTGGTGCCCATTCCTGAGATTGAAGAGGACGAGGAGGAGCCTGAGGAGGAGGAGTTTGAGTAAAGACCCCCCCCTCCCCTTCCCCGCCCCTTCCCCTAAACCCCCCTCGTACTAAATCCTCACAGTGCAGGGAAACCCCAGAACTCCGTCAGCCCACCACCCACCGCCTGGCGACACCGCCTCTCCGAGGAGATTAGGAATACAATGTGTACCTGTTCATTATTATTATTGTTGAACTCGAATTTTAGTTAACGTGACAATTGAAAACAATGACGTTAAGTGTGAGGTGACTAGTTTGTGTTTATGGATATTGGTGTTAAAGTAAGTAGAGAGAGACAGTAGTGGAGGTGGTGTTTAGTGGGTTTGGTGTTTCCTTGCTGAGTACAGGACTGTACTTATTGTCAGGTAGTAGGGATAGTGTCGGGTATGAGAGAGTAGCCCGGGCGGGTCCATCGTATTGTTACAGAATCTCTCGTTGCAATGTCCGAGTGTCTTTGTTGATTGGAAATGGAATATGTAAATAAAAACTTGTATTTTTTTCTATGAATTGCCGAATCGAGAGCGAAGTAATATAGGTGTTCATATTAGCGTAGGTTTAAAGATATTTAATACTTCTTAACTTCTTACCATTTAATTATAGAGTGACAAAAGATCCACGGGGATGTTTGGTTTCGAAGATCTCAATAATGTTTCGTAGGGAAGTTTTGGAATGATTATAATAATTGAAGAGTTTGTTCTGAAATCCGAGAGCTATAGCGATTCTAAAAGTAATTTATTTGTTTGGAAGAATCGTGTTGCAATAAGTTGATAATAATAATATATATATATATATTACCTATCCATGAAACAAAGTAACTCCGCTGGACGTTTTGTGTTTTGTAAGTAAGCTGTTTGCAGGATTGGCAATTTGCTTACATCTTCATGACAAGAGTGCTATTTTAGATTTTCTCAAATTCTCTGTGTATTGTTAGTATGTAATATAAAGATTACACATAAGTTTCTTCTTTGAAATATTTCGGGACTGTTATTTCTCTGTAAATTAATTTTGACTATCAGTTATCAGTCAGTGTCAACTGACTCTGTAAATCTTTAATACACATTATTAGCTGACTGGTTTCACAACTGATCCTCCCCGACTAGTGATTTGTTCTGTTTTGTTGTTCACTGACATTGGTGAGATTTTATTTGTTACGACTTGCAAAACATTAAACGACGTGAGAAGGAAGGCAGCCGATGAAATGATTAGGTACCACGGCACCATAAGGTTATACAGTAGATGTCGTGGCAGAGATGGCCAGAGATTCAGCTGCGTGCTGAATAATACTGGTTGTTCCCGAGCTCTCTATCCCGGAGTTATTCCACCGCTTTGTTTCACATTCAATGTGTAAATAATACAAATGAATTGTTGCCATGCCTTTGCGATTGTTTGATAGATTAAAGGTCCTGGATTAATTACGAATGTAATATTATGTATAGTTTGTTTGGAGTTGGCTGGGAGGAACTGATGGAAGTCGTCTCTCGTGGAGGTTCCCCTTGGACTGTCTAGAGTGTCCAGCCGATACGGACTATAGCGGAGTCTCGGATCCATAGAAAAGGCTACCCAATTAGAGTATTAATTAAAATAAATTATTTTTGTTGTTTAAAGTGTATAAATAAATATACATATTGTGGAGTTCGTACTTCACTCGCAGTATAAGTAGGCTTCACAAGACTGAGTGAGGTGCTCCCCCTTGCCTCTTGGTCTCACCCATCTCATAGCCATAGCCATAGATCTGGCTTCTCTTCTGTTCATGTTCCCAACTATATCTAGAATTAATTTCTTCTGTTTTATCCTTTTGCTGAATGTGTCCCGTGTCCCACACCAAACCAAACTGATGAAAAGAAGCTTATTGTATCATCTTATTCTAAGAAAATGATTGTTTTCTCTAGCATTTGCTATCACTCAAACATTGTATGAAATTTCTCATACTTTTTAGCAATGAAGGCACTTGTTTAAATATCAAGTTAATGATCCTAAGTGTTTTGCGTTGGGACGCATTTTGCATTGGATAGCTAATAGAGGTGTGTTAGTATTCCACATACTAGCCAAATGCTTCCTTTGTTCTGAAATTGTTTTTCTTTATAAAATGATGTTTCATTATTATAATTAAATTTGTTGTTTCTTTTGAAACCGAAAGAGAGCATAATCTAAATTTATGTTTTAAACCCATTAAATGGATTCTGTCATATCTGATGGCACACACTATGTATTATGATAAGAACACTAAGCAATGTTTCATTTTTATCTTTTAAGCTAAATAAATTTTCGAAAACGAAGTGTTTTGATTTTCCTCTTTTCTGTAAGAAAGTTGTTTTTTTTCTTTGTGATAATTTTTTTTAAAATCTTGATTAAAATACCACAAAATTTTTAAAAAAGATGGTGTCGCAGACACCTCCCACTATCACATCTTAATAAGTGGAAAATGTTGCTTCGGCTATGATGAATTACACTCGTTAGGCAGAGAATTGAACCTGCAATGTCTGGATGGGACCTACCGCTTTAGATTGCCCGACCATCTAATCCATTTATTTATTTTGTTGGTTGATCTTTTTAGTGATTGCTGGTGTGTATTGCCCATAGGTTGCGTGGTGTGTATTGTATACAGGTTTTCTTTAATAAAGGTGAGTATGTATGTAAATATCAATTATAAAGGTTAACACATGACTGCTGAATACGCAAATGAATGCGTGTATTACGAAATTTCACTTGGTGCTGAGTACGCACGCGCCTAGCGGGGAAGGACATAGTAAATGATAAGAAACTTTTACGAGCATCTCTAGCTGAACAAATATTACTGCCTCAGCGTTACAACATTTTTTTAAAAAAAGTGATAAAATATTCCCGGATTTCGAATAACCTGACAATATTTGAAAATCTCCTACTACCGCTGCGGAAAAATATTGCCTGAGTTGTGATGGAGGACTTAGCCAGCCGAAGAATCGAACATGGGACGCCTGGGTGGGACCCAAACGTGATGCCAACTCAGCCACTGATCAGACTAATAACTAATCAGAGATCAGTATTCCTCCGGCTTCAAATGGTCGTTTCTCTTGCTCTTGCATGTAAAGCCGCATTCGTGATTGCGGCTTCAATTTGCTCCACCTTGAAATTCGCATGTTATTCGTATTGCATCCGGCAAATCCGGACGGCTTGCCACGTCGCAATAAATGTGTTACTAAGGGAGTGTGTAATATTCTGAGAATGTTAATCTGTAATTAACATGGGAAAATTGCTCCATAATTAGGTGCGCTCAATGCATTTTGGGCCTTCCCAGTATTTGAGTTCCGGGAATAACAGGGAACGGAATTAAATCAACGCGTGCTTTCGCCAAATGAATATAGATGTTCATTCACGTCTACCATCGCATATTTAAATTTGGTGCCTCTATGCTGTGAATATTCATTGTATTGCCATTTATGGACCTGTTCTTGTGACTTTACACCGCTTTTAAGCTTACAACTTCATTATCGACAAAGATATCAGCTGTTTTTATTTTGCACGAAGTTGTGTGCACAATTTCCAACATAAACAGAAAAACCGTTGAATTCGACGTGCATAAATTTGATTTTTTGTTATTTTTGCGCCAAATATGCGTGTTAAAAAAGTATTTCAGCAATCTACTCGTACTTTCAGCGCCCTTGAGGTGATTTTTCACAAAAACGGCGCTATATAAATCATCCAAATATTATTATTATTATTAGCTTTCAAGTTGAGTAGTTTCCGGAATCTCTTCTCGCTATGCGTCAATTATGTGCCTTAAAAAAGTATTTCAGCAATCTACTCATACTACTTAGCTTTCAAGTTGAGTAGTTTCCGGTAGACGTGGGCAGAATGATTCCCAGGAGTGAATCGATTCAGTCTGATTCCCATGGCCTTTTGAATTGATGCCTTTTATTCATTTCTTTAATTCAATTAAATCCCCAAAAAAGTAAAAAAACAATAATAATAATAATTAAATGAATGGGGAGGCTAACACCGCACAGGAGACCGGGAGGCCACGGAGTACCGCAAAAGAGGAGACTGATAAGATACTAAGCATCGCACAAAGAGGAGACCGATTATTCTATCTCATTATCTCGCAGGCTAAAACCTATAGATTAATGTGTTTGTCTCTTTTTAGTGTCGCTTTTTCGTTTCATCAAATTTCAAATCACAATAAGTTGGGAGGCTACGAAGCACCGCACAAAGAGGAGACCAATAGGCTACGAAACACCACACAAAGAGGAGACCGATTATTCTATCTCATTATCTCGCAGGCTAAATCCTATTGTATGTGTTTGTCTTTTTTTAGTGTCGTAATTTTTCGTATGTAAAATGTATTTATTGCTAGCAGTTATATCTTAAAATTATACCGGTTTTCGTTTCACCCTTAAAATTTAATTAATTTAATTTTATTTATTAAACTTATAACTGTTCCACTTCACGTGATCTAATATAAACATACATTTTAACATTAAGATGAGTATTTTATGACAGCTAACCACAGCTAATTGGCCTTATAATATCTGCAAATTTACATATTATATCTACCCAAGAACTACGTAAGTAGAAAAGTAGGTAGGTACTTGTATTCCGATATCTTTCGTACGTATCAAAAAACTGATAATCATCATTTTAGCTTCTCACTTTTCTAGCTGATGTTCGGATTCAAAGTCGTCGACTAACTATGTAATGAAATTGACGGCTTGGCGCGCGGGGGAATGAATGAACCGCACGGACGGATTAAGGGCTGGCATTGAGGAATGAACTAGCAACTTTTGACTAGTGTTTTGTGTCTTACCTCGCAGTGACTTGATTTACTCGCGAGCTGCGGACCTAGAACTGGGATGTGTTTGGGACAGATCTGAGATGACGTCTGACGTCATTTCTGGGTCTGAGATTTACAAAAGACGATGACGTCACAAGTGAAAAAGACTTTTGTTTTAATTCCTGAATAAAGCGCTTCGGACAATTTCGATTCTGACAGACTAGACACCTGGGACGCGGACATTGAACACGGACCTGGGACGGCGGGGACCTTAGGACAATCTCAGGACTATTGATTAGGACAAATGATTAATTCCTTGCGTGAAAGAGATGCTCGGGCAACTCGGCTGAATCGCGCCCGCCTTTTGGGACATGGATTTTGATGATGTTCGGGTGTTTTTAGAATGGCGGCGCGGCGGTAGTGGGATACAATCGTGATAGGCGAGTCGTTCACAATACTGTCCGTCGACCACTTCGCGGCCCTCCGCCCGTTTAATAATATTTAAATACCTATGAAACAATAGCTTTAAAGTTGTGTAGTTTACGGGATCCTCATCTCAGTAGGCGCTAATTATGCGCCTTAAAAATGTGGTATCCGCATTCTGCGTAGCTTTAAAGCTATGTAGTGTACGGGATCTTATCTCGGCAGGTGCTAATTATATGCGCCTTAAAAATGTGGAATCCGCATTCTGCGTAGCTTTAAAGTTATGTAGTTTACGGGACCTCATCTGGACAGGCGCTAATTATGCACCTTTAAAAAAGAATTTAAGCAATCTACGTAGGCGTTGCAGTTGCGTAATTTGCAGGCGCCATATACTCCATGAAAATGGGTTTTCTGCAATCTGCGTAGCTTTAAAGTTGTATGGTTTGTGGAATCTATCCAGCAGGCGCCAAATATGCGCCTTAAGAAAAGAGTTTCCGCAATCTGCTTAGCTTTGAAGTTGTGTAGTATGCGTAGTCTTTATTTAGCAGGCGCCAAATGTGCGCCTTGAAAAAGAATTTCCGCAATCTGCAAAGCTTTGCAGTTGCGTGGTTTGCGGAATCTCTTTTCAGCAGGCGCTTAAAGTGCGCACTAAAAAATAATTTCTGCAACCTACCGTAGCCTTGAAGTTGTGTAATTTGCGGAATCTCTTCTCAGCAGGCGCCAAACATGTGCCTTAAAGAATATCGGCAATCTAATTAGCTTTGAAATGTATAGCTTGTGAAATCTCTATTTGGCAGGTGCCAAACATGCGCCATAAGAAAAGAATTTCCGCAATATGCATAGCTTTTAAGTTATGTAATTAGCGGAATCTCTTGTCAACCGGCGCCAAATATGCGTCAAGAAAAGAATTTCCGCAACCTGCCAAATATGCACCTAAAAATAATTTAATGGTGATGAATTCAGTTTCACCTAAACTAAACTAGACAAGAGTAAAGGCGGGAAAATACCACCCATCTGGTTCAAGTGAGCCTCCATGGAAAACTTTTTCCACTTTAATCTAATCAAGCTTTGGGATTTTGTTTTGTAAAAACACCCTACATGTTACCACACGTATATTGGCTCCAATACACAATACGTTATTTGCTTGTTGTTAGCAGACTATTTTATAAATCGGTAAACGAACTCAGAATAAACCTAATTGCTGCAAAATTTGGCTCCTTCGTTTCCAAAGTCATCAAAATGATCAAAGTTCGGAAAATACCTCTGTACACACATTTGGTGTGGAAAACAATATCAGTTTCGACCTCTTCTTTTGGAACATGGTGCTTCGAGCAACCCTCCTTTGCCGAATGCATGTCCATAAGGCTTTCTCTTGAGTCTGAGACTCTCAAAATTCCATCACCTCCTATTTACTTCCACTGAAACGAATCAGTTTCGTGTTCTGATCAATCATATACTCACGGTTTGTTGTGACAAGCCAGATCTTTTTTTGTTTAAGGCAATTCACCCTAAAAAGAGTGCTATGTGCCGTTAAAATAAAGGGAGATGAATATATTTTGTGAAAAATCTATAAGAGAATGGAAAATCTCAAATATTGAAGTCATTTAAGTCTATGAACTTATATAGGACGGAAAAAACTCTTGAATTATTGAGAGAAAGCAAATATGGAATACTAAGGGGAGATTGGTGGGTGATTTTAATAAGTAAACGATAAATGCCTTTGAATGACAAATGATTTTTACAATTAAAGAATACATGGTCAAGAGTCTCATTTTCCACGCCGCACTGACAAAGTGGATTATCTAGGACTCGGATTTTAAATAAGTGGGATGCAACAGAGCAGTGACCGATTCTCGAGATACAGGAAATAAATCTTTTGGATTTATTCTTGCCCTGGAACCAAGGTTTACTTGGAATATAGTTTTGGATTCCAGCATAAAAAGCACCACTTCGGGTTTTCGTATCAGCCCAATTTTCTTCCCAGGAGCGAATCATGTTGAATTTAAGAATAGGGATGACGTCAGAGAACGGAATTCTAAAATCTAAAGGAATAGAGCCAGATATTGTTCCAAATTTAGCGAGGGAGTCGGCTTTCTCGTTACCTTCAATTCCTAAATGTCCAGGGATCCAAACCAATATTGTCTCGAAATTTAATTCATTCAATGATTTGAGGGTATTTTTGATATTACAAATAATGTAATCTTCTAGATAATGAATGACATTTGAAGAAATTTTCAGTACTGCGCTTAGAGAATCAGTGCACAGTAAGGCTCGACAAATATTGAGAAGCTGAATTTGAATTAAAGCTTGTTCAATTGCGAAGCATTCTGCAGTAAATATAGAAGTTTCTTTAGGCAATTTATAAGACAGATCTAAATTGAATTCGGGAATATGCACCGCAGCTCCACAATCTTTGTTTTCAGACTTAGAACCATCTGTATAAATGAGTGAAAATCCAGGATACTTGGAAGAAATATTGTTTTTAAAATTTTCCTCGACATTTTGATTAGAAGAGGTTAAAATGTTAGTCCGAAAATCAGAAGTTATTATGTTAGGGATAAAATTGATAGAATCAAATGGGATAGTGAAAATACGAAGGATTGGATCTTTCTGTAGATTTTGTAGGGAAGAAGAAAGAGATTTGAATGAAAGAAAACTTTTTAGAAGAAGAGGAAATCGATTTTTATCTGTCAATCTTTTGTCGTTGTTCAAATTGTTGAACAAATAATCAAGGCTTTGTTCTAAAGGATGACACGATATAGAAAAAGATTTCAGAATATATTTATCAGCCAGAAATTGTCTTCTCAAAATTAAGGGAGGCTCAACACATTCTACCTGAAGAGAATTAATTGGAGATGATTTCATCGCTCCAATAATCATTCTGAGAGCTTTGGATTGAATTCTTTCAAGTTTTTTATCCAAATAAGAACGGTTCAGACTTTTACCATTAAGAGTTGGTAAATCTTAGGATTTACCAGAAAATCTTAGGATTTACCAATATTCGGGCTTTTACGGTAACATATACACTTCACATAATAGACACACATTTGGTATTCGTTGATAGTTGTTGTTTTTTTTTTTTTTACATGAGCTCCACACAGGAGGCCCTGAGGAAAATACTTTCCCTCAGGGCCTATGCCATCTTTGGGGATGCTGTGTGAAAGGTTTTTTTAACGAAAGGAAGGAGAGGAGAGTTCTGGGAAGGAAAAGGGTTTATGGGGTGGGTAGGAATCTGGGGTTAAGTGTGTCCTGGTCATCCGCCTCTAAGACCTAGACAAACCTCACCCCATGAACCCGGGCACCCCTGCTAAATCACCAAACGTAGCGAACCACTTGGGGTGACCTATGGCAGAGGTGTTGGTTATCCAATAAAGGTTCCCGGGGCGGCGGTACCCTTTCCCGCCTCCCAAATTGAGTTAAAGTTAAAGAGTGCCACCATATCTTGCTGTTTGGTTTGTTTCTTTCTCTAAATCGTTTGTTAAAGAACATACTTGTACTTGTGACTCTTGTGAGGCACACATATGTCTACGGTGAATCGAGATTTTGAAGTTTGCGTTGAAAACCTGCCTTAAGCTAGCCCAACTCAGTCTCAATAAAATTATAACAAATACTTATAGCTTTTGTGTTGTTTACTTAAAGCTGGGTACAGATTGCCGTAACGTAACACGCAATGTAACATGAAAGGAACATTTCATAAGTGTGGACGCAGCGCGCGCACAAACCAAGCATGTACCTACTCACATCTGTTTCCGGCATGCCCCCAGTGAACATAGCTCAGTCCGCCGAGAACAAGTCCTCCATTGTTCGCGCGCGTTCTGCAGTACAGACACGAACAAGCCGTCCACACTGACACTCTGTGCACACTGCGCGCCATTTTGTGTTCGGCGAAAAACCGACACTTTGTGGATTGCGGCGCGCACAAACAGAGCATTTCAACTCGTGCGCGCCGTAATCCACAAAGTGTCGGTTTTTTCGCCGAACACAAAGGGGCGCGCAGTGTGCACGGAGCGTCAGTGTGGACGGCTTGTTCGTGTCTATACTGCAGAAAGCGCGCGAACAATGGAGGACTTATTCTCGGCAGACTGAGCTATGTTCGTGATGCGAGTAGGTACATGCTCAGTTTGTGCGCGCGCTGCGTCCACACTTATGAAATTTTCCTTTCATGTTACATTGCATGTTTAGTTACAGCAATCTGTACGCGGCTTTAGAATTCTTTAATCCTTTGAACCTTAAGGCGTTCATTGTATTAACATCATATCCTGAGATCCTAGAAACGGTTGAGGCCGGTAAATCGGCCATTAGGGTATATGCCTCACCAAATCAGGGCGGTTTATTGGCCTATACGGTTCAAAGGGTTTACCTCGTGGAGTCTATTTGATTATCAGTTGTCCTACAAGTGTATATATCTTTGTAAGTATCTATTAATAAGTTTATGAAAATACCCAAAGATATTCAAATACAGAAGAGATATGCTATGGTGTCCGCGCAACTGTCGCCGGACTACGCGCTAATTAGCGTAGTTTTCATTCAAAAAGAATTTGTTCATTTCATTGATTTTTTTGAAAATGCGCATTAATATTGGTTAACAATATATTTTGAATAAGGAAAGAATTCTTTAATTTAGTTTAACGTTTGTTTGGTTTATTCATTAATTATTTGTTCTTTTAGTTTATTTGTTAATTGGTAAACAATATCGGCGACACCCAGAAGCGCAGACCCATATAGTAAAAACAGCAGATAGAACATCTACTTATATTTCAATATCTTTGAAAATACCTAAGTGCGATTAGTACATGCGATTTTAAACTGAAAAAAATACGAGTTGAGCAAGTGGCAAGTATCATGCCATTCAATAGATACAACACCATCAGAAGATAATATCTTCATTTTGTTAACGACTAAGATATTGAATGGGGGATATTTATTTAAAAATAAAACCGGTTTTTGAACTGGTAAAGCAGAATTCATTAAAAATTGAAAAATAGATAAAAAATTCTGTTGATGAAATGACAAAGGAACAAGAGCAGGTTCTCGGTGACAATATAAAAAGAGCAAACATGGCTTTAAAATGTTTGTCCAACTCGATGGGGGTTTCGGGTATAGTTTATGACTTCTTGATAATCGGTGAATAGGCAACATTTTGTGGTTGAATTTTCAAACTATGTACGAAGAAAGTCTTGGGAATGGGGGCCAAAGTCATTCTCACTCTCAGTAAGGCTATTCCCAATTAGACATTCTCACTCTCAGTAAGGCTATTCCCAATTAGACATGCCCCGTAATATATTTTGACAATTTTTTAAAATTTAATTGAGCTTCTGCATAATTTTCATAATGAGGACGGAATTTTAAATCTGGGCGCCATCGCCATACCCCAAAATCCATCAAGAGGCTGTAAACTAAAAACTGTCAAAAAACTCAAGAGACGGAAGGAAAAGGTGTTTTTCATCAAATGATGAATTAGAAGAAAAAATTGACTGCGGTCACGTGGTTTGACAATCATGCTGTCATTATTGGAAGCTCATCTGTAGAATAATTTCCCTTACCTATAAAATAAAGATAAAGTAAACTGGACAAAGAAACGATTGACGTCATTTGCCCCGAAAAGTGCAGTGCAATTGCAATGCCTGTATGGGTGGTGTCGACTTATCTGAAATGTTTTTACCGATTCTGAAGCCCAACACTGTTCACATAAATAAAAAAATATTTTTTTCTTCATATTTATGATTCTGAAGCCCAACACTGTTCACATAAATAAAAAAAATATTATAAATTGATTAATTCTATTTGTGCCGAGAAGAGGTTTCAGGTGTTTGGTTTTTTCGGTCTCCTGAAGACTGAATTTGAAAAATGTCCAAATTTATCCCATATATATAAGGTTTTTCCACTTAATGTTTTTTCCGGTCCCTTGAAAACATCATAATTTCACTGTACCTACCTACTATCAAAAATACACAAATCTATAGACTAACCCACAAACGCGAACAAAATGTAATTACAAACAAAAATAGTATAGAAATTAGCCCTGTAAATCCTTTACGATCCGCAATATCAATTAGAGATATGAAATAAAATAAAATTAATAAAGTTATCAAAGTATTTGGGGTTAAGTCAAGGAATCTGTTTATGTCATCAGTGGCGGCGTAAGGGGGGGGCGGAGGGGGCGGCCCGCCTCGGGTGCCAAGCACCAAGGGGTGACAACGACAAAATCTCCCTCTGTAAAGACATGTCAATAATTAACTACCTACTCTTGCACCTAGCTACTTACATACATACTAATATCATATTTTGAAACGCATCGCAACTATATATTCTTTTTTTTTCAGAATATAATTTCTAATTCCCTAAAATAATGAAATCATGTTACGCTTGGTCTGATCTTATACCGCAAGTAACATCGAGCGCGGTGGGAAATATTAATGAAAAATGTAGGTGTGTCTGTTAAACGACTATCAGAGATAATATGGAGTGCTCATCACGACGCTGTTTAACCACTGAAGAATAATTTTGAGAAGCTTATATCAACGTTTGAAGAGATGTGTGATCCCAGCACCAGCAAAGAAAGCGTTGAATAAAGAGAAGCAGCATCAACACCCGTACCAGCTGTGTGTGACTTCAGTTTTCTGTGCTATCTTTCCTTTTGGTGTGAAGTCCTGGAAGAAGTTAATCAGACAAAAAAAGTATATGCAACAATCCGGGATATAATTGGAAAAGTGTGTAATTAAAAATAAAGCTCTTAAAAACTTTCTTCAAAATCAACGCAACCAAATGTGTGAACAAAAAAACAAAAAATGTGTGAACTTAGACACTCCGATTGAAGAAAAAAGAGGAAGGAGGAGATTTCGAAAACGTATGCCTGGAGAAATGGCCCAATATGCTGGACATACATTACCAGAGGAGCTGCAGAGAACAATGTTAGAATGTCACGATAGATTTTATGAAGAATTAGACCTTCGTCGCAGGCTTTTTTTTTAACAATTTGTATTTCGGTGGCTTCACGTGAAAAAATCTTTTCAAAGTTAAAATGAATAAAATCTTAATTAAGGTCCACGATGAGCGAAGCGTGACTATCAAAATTGATAATGTGATCGAATATCTTAGTAAAATAAAATCTCGCAAGCATGTTTAGTATGTGGTGGGTGCTCAATACAAAACCGCCCCGGGTGCCAATCTACCCTACGCCGCTACTGTATGTCATCTGCCTTGGAATTAAAGATGGCAGATTTAAATAGAGGAAGTTTTTCATATGGTGTCACTACCATTGTGTTTGGGGAATGAATCAGGAAGGTGCAGAACCAACTTACCAATGTTGATGGCCACGGGAAGATTTACTATGTAAATTAACTGCCCCATTGAAAATAAGTGCTCTACCTTGTTATTTACAGTTTCATTATGAATGTAAAAAATATATGTAGAGAAGAATTTCCCCAGAGAAAAAAAAAACTGTATCATAAATAGCAATCAATCAGTAATACAAAGAGCAACACAACAAAATAATTCATTGTATTTCCACACAATCTTGGGTATAAAATAATTCATTGTATTTCCACACAATCTTAGGTATAAAATAATTCATTGTATTTCCACACAATCTTAGGTATAAAATAATTCATTGTATTTCCACACAATCTTGGGTATAAAATAAAAATACAGTTGTAAATTTGCAATACACAATATTTATTTAATAAAAAAATAATCGCTTTCACGAGAAGGGTTTTTAATAATGGAATGATATCTATAAATTTCGCACCTTAAAGGCCAAACAAAATCAGACATTATAAAATTTATATCTATCTTTATAAAAATCACTTTCATAAATCTTTATCATGTCCCTTAATAATTTTATCATGCTTAAATTAACTTACATCGTAACAGCACATTGATTGTTCATCTTCATCCGTTCTTTTACCAAAATAATTTTTATATCTTTTCTCTGTAAATATTCATCAACAGGGCTTACAATAGTTATTGTAAGTTCCACTCCGTTCCACACTCCCTCAATAATAAATGTGTACACGTACAATCAGCCTATACATTATATCATAAGAACTAAGTATAACATGTCGACTGAGATCAAACTAGGGCGTTCCGACTGCGAGGGGATTATCAACAAGCGGTTATAACAGGGGGTTGCTGAGGCTGATGGTGGCATCCCTCGCCCTCGCCTGCTCCAAGCGCTATGACATGCCCGACGAAGGGTCGTCTCCATCCGACTGGAACGCCTCGTGCTTGTCCAGGAAGAAGCTGTCGAACCGCACCACCTCTTCTTCCCGAGGGATGCTATTACTAGAGTATGGGTTGGCATTAAGGCTTTTGTCTTCCAGCGACTCTTCGGGCTCTTCCTCCTGAAAGTCTTCAGATATATGTTTAGTGTTGAAGGCGGGGTCCTCTTCCTTGAGGAAGGCGTCTATCTGGTAGTTGTGTTTGGGGTGGTGCGCAGAGTCGCGTGCGAGGCGCTGCAACACGATGGTGAGGTGTCTGCGCACGTAAGCCTCGCGCGGGGCCAGCAAGGCCGCCCGACGCAGGCACAGGGAGGCGGCCTTGAGACGGCCTCGCTCCACTAGCACCACACACAGGTTGTGCAGGCCCTGCACGTTGTCTGGCTCCAGCTGGAGAATGCGGCGATAGCACTGAACACAAAAACAGAAACAAACCATTTCATTAATGGAAGTATTGAACCTATTTGAATCTTGAAAAGTTTGCGACAGCAGATGAGTAGAAAAATAAAATGTGATGTGTGTTTCAAAATGATAATAGGTAAGAATGTAAAGTGATGTTAAAAATATACAAAACATATGTGTATTCTCTCTTGGAAAATGCTTGTCAAATCTCGCGAGAACTCCCGTCAGATTTGTGTCATTTTCAATGGCTGTTATTTGCTTTTTCTACAGGCCAATGTCAGAATTTCAGCTGTGAGCTGTCACGTATGTAAGTTTAGGTCGTTTTAAACACACATTCCTGCAAGTATGCATGCTTATTTATTCATTTAACAGCGATATAAAATCCCACAAATCTGACAAGATCTCGCCCGAGATCTATGTCGATCGAGATAGATCTCGGGCGAGATCTCTTGTCAGATGTGTGGGATTTTATATCGCTGTTAAATGAATAAATAAGCATGCATACTTGCAGGAATATGGGTTTAAAACGACCTAAACTAACATATGTGACAGCTCAAAGCTGAAATTCTGACATCAGCCCATAGAAAAAGCAATTAACAGCCATTGAAATGACACAAATCTGACAGGAGTTCTCGCGCGAAATCGATCACGTTCTCACAAAAAATACGGAATAGTTCGTCTGGAGTCCATATTTTGAGAAAGATATACATTTTATAGAGAGGGTACAGAGACGATTCACAAAAATACCAAGAGCTGACGCAAAAAAATAATCGACCGGCAAAATATGCAAACTTATGATTCAAAGAAATATTATAAACCTTTACAATCTGCAATATTGTTGATTTACCTTAAAAACTTATTCTTCTTTTCATCAGTTCAAAATTTTGAATGATAACAACCTAAAAGAGATATTCTTAATTTTATTGTTTCATTGGAAATTAGGTTTATTTCCTAATTAAATATATCTTCCTTATTGTAAAAAAAAACATAAAACGTTTTCAACCTCATCTTTATGTTAAGTTATTTACATAATATTACATAAATATATTTTTCATCAGTGCATTATTGTATTTTTTATAGGATCACATTGTTTGATTTGTTATTTACACATGTTCTCTACTTCTATTTTCAATTCTTTGCTGTTTTACACGCTCATTTGAGCTGTCTATTATGGGTGGATCACACAGACCGAGTAGATGGGCGAGACGGTGCCCTCGGCCAAGTAAAAGGGCGAGACAGTCATTCTCGGTCCCTGTTCTACTTACTAGGCCGAGTGCCCACTCCCGCACTTCCCTGCACTGACTCGCTTGTCCACTCGGCATGTATAAACATTCACTCGCTGCGTACTCGCCACTGTCGCTCGCACCACGCTACTGTTTGACAGGCTGACTCGGTGCCAAAATAAAAATTACGTTTAACACCTACTTGTCCATCCAACTGTCTCGGCCTGGTATCATTTTACTATCTCGCCAATCTACTCGGTGCATGTGATGCAGGCATTACTTATACTTATATCGTACATGTATATATTTTCAACTTGAAACATACTTTAGACATTATTGGTTCTGACAGACCAATGAGCAAATGCTACCTAGTGGCATGTTTGTGTCAGTGATGTTGATAGTATTGAGCGTGCTACTGGATTCGCAAGTGGAATGGGAGGCTTGTTTATGGGAATGCTCATTTCGATACGGTCTCAGTCAGAACCCAAATCGATCTGTTTATTTTCTTTTTTTCTTTCGCCAAAAGTTTCTTAAGCAAGCAATAAGATTATTTTGTTAACTTCTGTGGGGATAAAACTGACTCTATTATATCGTAACTGTATAACCGTTAACATCTTAGACCCAAATCAACTGTTTTATTTTCTTTTGTCAAAAATTCTTAAACAATTGCAGTGAAAGCAATAAGATTATTTTGTTTAATTCTGGGCGAATGGAGCAGACTGTTTTTGTTGACATTTATTTGACAAGAGCATGTGTGTTCGATTGTTGGTTTTGAGCATGCTAATTCATAAGAATGCTCAAAACAAGCATGCTCATTTATGAGCAAATGTGTACAGTTGATGAGCATGTGTGTCAATACCATATATGCCTACCCTCATGAATTTACTGTGTCTTATTTTATCTTCATCTAAAGTTAATTACATATATTTTTTACCCGTCTGCTTGTTTAGGAATAAATACATCCCTAATCACGTTATACTTTCATAAGACCAAAAATTTCCCGAGCGATCTTACATTTTAAAAGCTATATATCTCTCTTCCTCTCATCAAACATATGTATTTTTCTTTTAACCAGAAAGAGAACGAAATAATGCTTCTTATTGTCTTTGAAATATAAAAGCTATCTTGCATAGATATTTTACAATCTCGATCGAAAGTGACGGTTTCAGAATTTACGCACGAAACCGAGACTTCCGGATTGTGAGGTGCAAATATATTGAACCAAGCAGACGGGTTAATAAAATAGATTAAGTATGTATATTTCGTAGGCTTCCAATATTGTATTACTTAGCAGAAATTCATTTTGCGTTGTTATTTACACAAGTTTCTTAACTTTTATTATTACTATCATTTTTTGTTGTACATTGTACACGTTATGTTATGTAAAAGCCGAAAGGCATTAATGATACCAATAAATAAAATACGAAGACCAGAAATTACCAATACAAATGATAAAATGGAAAGGAGTGACTTGATTGTGACTTTAAAATTTTTACCGAAACATTATACGTAGTTGCTCTGGTATTCAAGAAATCTTCATCACTAACACAAATGTAAAAAATCTCTGTGAACACTCATTAACAAGGCAGGCTAATTTGTTCACTTTTCAGAACAATCATGTAGGTCTCATATTGAATCTTCATTACTAGCATAGTGAGAAAAATGATCTAAACAGTGTTCAAAAGAGAAAATAAAACACTTTCAGCCTTACTAAAAAACCCAGTGAAAATTTTATTCAATTGACAAACGGCCGCGGATGTGAAAACATTACTAATTAAAAATTTGTTCTTTGAAAGAAATACACATGGTTTCCACGGCCTGAGAGGGTAGTTTATCTCTGTTTTAACCATTGATGTCCGAACGATATTTGTAATTTTTCCATAGTATTTTGAATGTTCTATATATTTCTTATTTTTGAAGGTGTCGTAAAAACAAATACCATTTATGAAAACTAGATAAAATTACCTTTTAGATTTGAGTATTTGAAATACACTTTAGCTTTCAAAAACTGCCATATTTTAAGATTCAAACTCGGAAAAAAATTTCCTCCCACAACATTTTTGATCAAAATGTAGAGAAATTTAAATAAAATAAAAATTTAAAAAACACAGTCCTTTTATGTAATAAATTTGGAAGGAAACTATCACCTCACTTTTTCATTGTGCATACAATAAAAAAATAATAAAAAAATTAAAAGTTTTTTTTATTGCAAAAAAAATAACTTAGAAATAATACCGAAATTTAAAACAGATTTCTTGCATCTCTAAAGACGTTAATTTTTTTGATACGTTTACGAACACATGTATTAGATTTTAATATTATAAAAAATTATCACTTTTAAGAAATTCTCTTAAAATAAAGATCTTAAAATGAAAAATTTATCTTATGTGACCTATAAAAAACAATATTCTGACAGTTCAACTTTGAAAGTACGGCGTTTGTACAATAACTTGATTAAACTGATGTAAACCACACAAATAACATGGTAAATATATCAATTATGTGAACAGAAGAGTAAATTCGTCAATACAATAGAAATTATTAAGTAAAATCATAAAATTTTCGATATCCCGCCATAAAACACACCGAGCTGTTTTGTCATCGCGGGCTGTCGCGGGCCGAAGAACTAATGCATAGGCGCGCCAATAATGCCCCTTGCGGAGAAAAATTAAAACAACATTGTTTCCTAGTAAATTAAAACCATATACAACGTTGTCACATCTTCAATGCGTTTTAACAGCGTGACCACGTAAGAAACGTTATTGGTAATAAAACGTGTTTTAGTGTATACGAGCTTTATTTATGTTATTGCAATAACATATTTAATCGGTCGCGCTGTGGTTTTTTTTTAGTAAGGCTGTTTGTATCCAAATTTAAAAATGAACCACAAAAGAATTAAAAATGTACACCTTTATGAAACCAAAGTTTTGAATTGGAATTTGAAAATAATTTAGAATTTTTTTTATAAATTATTTTTGCATGGAACGACAAAAACTGAGGTGACAATTAAGTTTTTAATACATTTTTTTTTTGTTATCAGTAACTTTAGTTTGGAAAATAACTTAAATTGAGCCATTTTTGAAACTTTTTTATGTTTGCGTGAAATTTTTTTTGTTTAAAAAATTATATATTTATTTCAAATCGTATAATTAGAAAATGTATTTTATAACCTTTCAAAAAGAGTTTTCCAAGGGCGCCCATGAAGCTGCCCCGGGTATTTTGTAGGATTCTATTACTTGTGGTATCTCACGCCGTAATCTATAAAAACCAGTAATCTTCATTAGTCCCCA
This sequence comes from Limnephilus rhombicus, assembly GCA_929108145.2. Taxonomy (NCBI): domain Eukaryota; kingdom Metazoa; phylum Arthropoda; class Insecta; order Trichoptera; family Limnephilidae; genus Limnephilus; species Limnephilus rhombicus. The sequence continues at coordinate 34,313,706 of OV815276.1, forward strand.
CTGTCTCCAGCCCAAGGGAAATATCGCCGCGAGTCTGCTAAACGTAGTACAGAGTTTCAAGCAGCGCATCTCTTTCGCAGTCAATAGAATTAATAATTTTTTCCGTATTCAGTTGTGACGGTAGTTGTAGAGGTCGTCCCAGGTCCCAAGGGACATAGTCAAAAGGAATATGTTTTTTTTAAAAATTTTTTTGATTGTGAACTTTCTGAAATTTTGAATGCAAACATGAAAAGTTTTAAAAATGACTCACATTATGTTTTTTCTATCTAAAATTACAGATAACTAACAAAAAAAAATACACACATAGTTTATTAGGCAAATTATTATAAACGTTATAGACAACTCACTTTTTTATGATATATGTAATGTAAGGGAACGTACCCATACTACGTGACCAACTTTTTGCAATTTTTAACCCCCCCCCCCCCCCCCCGGTGACCAAAAACCTAAGCAACCCGCCGCTCATTTGTATGGAGCGTGACATTTTGAAGACCCCCCCCCCCCTAAACGTGTCATGTAGTATGGGTACATTCCCTAATGTGTTATGTTTGCACGATTTGAACATTAGTTATTGGGTTATAACCAAATTAATTTTTTTAAATGCTTGTATATATATTACATGTCATATATGATTTGAGATTCTAATGGCCAGAAGTATTATTGTGATTTTGGGGGTGTATGGTGTGTTGGGCATTCTCCGCCTTTAGCAAATGTTACAGTCAGCCTTGCAGTTTCCATCAATGTCGTTTTCGAAAAGAAGTGATAATTAGAAGAATAGAATCTCAATTGATATCTTACATTTTCTGCTGCATCCAGATCCTTGATAGAATTGATGTAGATATCCCCAAGCAGGATGAGTCCCTTGACGTGATCGGGGTGTCGGCGCACCAGGTGGTTGAGGAAGGGCGCGGCTTCCAGCGGGCGGCGCTGGTCGGCCAGCAACAGCGCCAGGTTGAAGAGGGCGGAGCGGAAGTCGGCCTTCAGGTGCACAGCGGAGCGGAACCATCGCTCGGCACCCGCCGCGTCCCCCTCGTCCATGCTCAGCATGCCCAGGTTGAAGTGAACACGCTCGTTGGTGCCTGCAAATACGTAACCTTGGAAAATATGTTGTGGGATGGAGTTATCCAAACTAACACATATAAAAAATAAGACATTTTTAGTATTGTATTGTCCAGTTTTCGTTAATAAATGTAAATTAACCCCTTAGCCTCAGAGTGCACCTAGACTAAGCTAAGCATCTGTCGGAGCAAACTTTGAGGTATATCATAATCTACTCAAAAATAACAATGACATTGGAGAAACCATGAAAAAGGGAAAGTGTATTAGAACCATTTTTCATTCTAATCAATTTATTAATGAGATAATATTTTTAAACATTTAGAAGATGGAAAATGGCTGAGGCCAAATAGACTGGGAGGCGAGGTAGGTAAACCCTACGTCATCGAGTACACGGATGAAACTACTTTGTAGTGATAATGGACATTTAGAAAACCTTAAAAAAGCTGGTCTGCCGATGCGCCTCTTGGCAGGAGCCGCGCAGTCATGAAAATAGTGAGCGATTTTTTTCGAAAAAATTACGTCATCGAGTACACGAACGGGAATGGTCTCATATGATAAAGGTCGATTAGAAAATGAGAATAAAGCAGATCTGCCAACCGGCAGCCTGGCACGTTGGCAGGCAGCCGGCGTCAAAGTGGGGTAAAAAATAGTAAATTTTACATCATCGAGTACACGAATGAAACCTACGAATAACTATAGTCCAGATCATTCCATTTAAGAATTTCTTGGTCTGCCGACCAGCAGCCTGGCAGCCTTTTGTGTACGATTTTTTAAAGTTTTTTTTTTTTGTTTTTTAATTTTTCCTTTCTTTATTTTTATTTTCTTTCATTATATTTTTAAAAACTTAGAATGCCATATTTTAAAAAAATAAGCGAAAATGATAAAAGAAAATAATTTGAGAGTTCCAAGTGTACCCATCCATCGGGCGAGCCTTTCGACGCCAAACCACTTACGAAATCTGCCGCGGTGCCCCTCACCGCTGTAGTGTGTCCATATTATTGTACAAATTTATAATAATAATAGTCCTTTTAAGATTGCCTAATAGTCCATAGTACTTGGAAGTTCGAACAACCAACCCACTGTGGTCGTAAGAGCTGCTATTGGCCGTAAAACGACGGAAATTTCCGAAACCCGTCCGTTTCATATCGGTTTCGCTTGCCCTGCTGCACCGATTACATCGAATTCAAGATCAAAACCAACAAAAACTGTAGTCTAGATGATTCCATTCATGACTATCTTGGTCCGCCGACCAGCAGCTTGGCACTTTTTTCCGTACGATTTTTAAAGTTTTTTAATTTTTTTTAATTTTCATTATCTTTATTATTATTTTTATTTCAATATGGTTTTAAAAAATTGGAATGCCAGATTAAAAAAAATTAAGCGGCAATGATAAAAAAAATAATTTGAGTGTTCCAAGTGTACCAGCCAGGCTATAATATGGGCTCGCGATGGTGGCGAAGAGCTCCGCGACCAGTTTTCAGTAAGTTGTTTCGCGTCGAAAGGCTCTCCCGTCCGATAGGTACAATCGGAATACTCAAAATTAATTTTTTTATCATTACAACTTTTTTTATTTAAAACTAGCTGGTACCCGGCATGCGTTGCTATGCCATGTAATAAAGAAATTATTTCTCCTCGGCGTCCTTTCCCATTCGTCCCTTTCACCTTCCTCCTCCCCTTCCTCCACATACAAGATTGAAACTAACGAAAAACTGTAGTCTAGATAATCCCACGATTTAGTCTAGATTATTCACGACTTCCTTGGTCTGCCGACCAGCACCCTGGCAGTTTTTTTATGTACGATTTTTTAAAGTTTAAAATTATTTTTTTAATAAAAAAAAAAATATTTTCAATATCTTTATTATTATTTTTATTTCAATATGGTTTTAAAAACTTTGAATGCCAGATCTATCTATTATAATGTCTGAGGTTTTTTAATTAAACACAGAAACTGATTCATATGTAAGACGTTTATTGACACTGTTGACAAGTTCAAGGTTATACATCAAGTGACGCGACAGACCTGCCAACTATCAGCATCTGACAGCTGGTTATTATTATTACCAACATAACATCTATATATATAAAAAATTATTGCTGTTCGTTTGTCTCGCTAAAACTCGAGAACGGCTGGGCCGATTTAGCTGATTTTGGTTTTGAAATGTTTGTCGTAGTTCAGGGAAGGTTTAAACGGTGAGAAAATATGGAAAAATTGTGGGGAAGATAGTAAAAACGACAATTTCATTTTCGCATACAAACTTTTCTACCTACTTTCCTGTCAATCATTTGACGTTCGTCCCTTCGGTATGATAGACAAGGGTTTTGAATCGACAACATATCGTCGGCAGAAAGGCTAATTGACGTAACCAGCAAATCCTCTACTTTCGGGAAAGTCGAAAAAACAAAAAAAAAAATCAGAAAATAGTAATGGTAACCCCTATCTCGTTGATTTTTACAATGAACAACAGAATAATGTTTATGGTTCTACCAATATTTAGATCTATGTAATTATTTAAAAAAATGATGATTTTGGTGGTTACATCCATTCTTTTTTGTGAAAATTTTACGACTGCTTGGCTGTAACCAACAATATCTAGTATGAGAAGCTTGGTGTGCGATTAATTTACGGAAAGGCAAAAGGGCGTAACCTCTTTTGTGTTATTTGTAGCTCCTAAAACCATGGTGTAACCCTCTTCGAAGGGAATCAGACTTACAATTAGTTGATGTAACCAAATTTAAATAAAAAAAATATTTTTGTAATGGGAGGTACGGCGAAATATTCTTTTAACAACCGTTTTTTCCGTATCGAAGGCAATAAGTTGACAGCTCGCAACTGACATTTTTTCGGAAATAGAGTTATGGACATCATTTTTGAAATTTTTTTAAGCTCTATTTAAATAACGTCGTCATTATATCATTACTTTTTTTTATATGCATCACTTATTTTTTTTTAAATAGTTATAGAAAAGAAGTTTTTAAAAACATAGTTCAATAAAAATAATAAAAAATATATAAGAAAAAATAAAAAAAAAACATATCGAAAAAATTAAAAAAAAAATTTTAAAATTGTACACCAAAAACGTCCAGGCTGGTGGCCGACCTATCAAAGAACTCTTCAATGGAGTGTGATCTAGACTACAGTAATTCGTTGGTTTCATTCATGTATTTGATTTAGTCGTTACTAGCGGGGCACGCGAAAGCACTGTGGAACGGGACGAGTTTCGGAAGATTCCGTCGTTTTCCAGGCTGCTGGTCGGCAGACCTGCTTTTTTCTCATTTACTAATCGACCCCTATCGTATGAGACCATTCTCAATGACCATGAGCACAAATATTCACCAACGAATTTACGTCTTCACGTTCACCCTGCATGGGAATGGGTACCGCCCCATGGCGGGAATGGGTACCGCCGCCCCGGGAACCTTTATTGGATAACCAACACCTCTGCCATAGGTCACCCCAAGTGGTTCGCTACGTTTGGTGATTTAGCAGGGTGCCCGGGTTCATGGGGTGAGGTTTGTCTAGGTCTTGGAGGCGGATGACCAGGACATACTGAACCCCAGATTCCTACCCACCCCTTAAAATCTTTTCCTTCCTAGAACTCTCCTCTCCTTCCTTTCCTAAAAAAACCCTCCACACAGTATCCCCAAAGATGACATAGGCCTTGACGGAAATTATTTTCCTCAGGGCCTCCTGTGTGGAGCTCAAGTAAAAAAAAAAAAAAAAAAATCGGTCGGATGCGCACTGAACGCCGAAGCAGGATGCAATAACACGATGTTTGAGCGTGACACATTTTCGATTAAAACAGTGTAACGTTCTCCACAAAATAAAACTCTACGCCCGGGTTAAAGGGAGTAACCCGCATTTTATTAAGAAAACGTCGGATTTTCCATCACTTACATCAATTTTTGGTTGGACTTCCGGGAAAAACAGTAGGTATTTTAAGGGGGTAAATTTTAAAATTTTCATAATATATAAACTTCGAGTATACAGATCAACGCAGTATTTTTTTTCAAGTAAAATGGCATCAAAAAGTGAAAATCGACAAAATGTTGGTTACGTCAATTAGCCTTTCTGCCGTCGATATATCCACATTACTATTTAAATTTTAATATTTTGATGGTTGTCATTGTTGGTTCGTTCAGAATAACAAAATTGCAAACGTCAAAAGAAAAGCAAACAAATTGTTGCCTTGGAAATGATGTTTTTTTTTTTGAATTAGGCAATTCACCCTAAAAGAGTGCTTTGTTGGCATCGTAATTAATATCTATCTCTAAAAATGAATCGCCGAAATGTATGTATGCGGATAAATTCTGAACGATCGCACCAAATTGGATAATACTTTTTTTTTTTTTTTTTTTCCGATATTTTGTATAGTACTGTTGAGCTCTGGCATTATGAAATTTGTATAAAAAATTGTAATAGGTGGCACGCGAGCAGTTTAAAAACTGAATGTACCGGGAATAAATGTGTGGAATGCGAGGTGGGAGGGGGAGGGGAAGGGGGATGGAGGGAGTGGGGGATGGGGGGAGTGGAGTGGGAAGATGGAAGGTGGAGGAGGCAGAGTGGGAATCACCCTAATACCATGCGAGCGAAGCCGCGGGAAAAAGCTAGCGTTTTATGGGCAATCAAGATGCGGAAGTTGAAAGGCGTTGCGCTCATAATCCAACAGTGAAACGAACCATTGTCTTTCTTTCTTCATCAGAACAATGATTTAGTAAAAATGTTCAAAATGGCATTAGATCGTATGCCATTGGACAGCCATAATATTAAACGAAACATATAGATATGTGTGTTTGTTACTCTTTCACGCAAAAAATAGTGAATGGATTTGAATGATTCTTTACAATAATATACGTCATACATCAGAATAATATATACGAGCTCTGGCATCATGAAATTTGTATAAAAAATTGTAATAGGTGGCACGCGAGCTGTTTGAAAACTTAATGTATGGAATGCAGGAGGGGGGAGGGGAACCCGGGAGGGGGGTCCGCGGAAGGGGGAGGCGAATACGGGAGGGGGGAGGGGAACTCGGGAGGGGGGTTCGCGGGACGGGGGAAGGGGGGGAGTAGAGTGAGAAGAGAGAAGGTGGAGGAGAAGGAGTGGGAACGCGAGAGGGGAAGGGGACGCGGGGGAGGAAGGGGAGGAGGAAGGTGAACGGGACGAATGGGAAAGGACACGCAAGGAGAAATAATTTCTTTATTAAATGGCATAGCAACGCATGCCGGGTACCAGCTAGTTTAAATAAAATAAGTTGTAATGATAAAAAAATAAATTTTGAGTATTCCGATTGTAGCTATCGGACGGGAGAGCCTTTCGACGCGAAACAACTTACTGAAAACTGGCCGCGGAACTCTTCGCCGCCATCGCGTGCCCATATTATAGCCTGGCTGGTACACTTGGAACACTCAAATAAATTTTTTTATCATTGCCACTTAATTTTTTTTTAGTCTGGTATTCCAATTTTTTAAAACCATATCGAAATAAAAATAATAATAAATATAATGAAAATTAAAAAAAATTAAAAAACTTTAAAAATCGTACGGAAAAAAGTGCCAAGCTGCTGGTCGGCGGACCAAGATAGTCATGAATGGAATCATCTAGACTACAGTTTTTGTTGGTTTCGATCTTGAATTCGATGTAATCGGTGCAGCAGAGCAAGCGAAACCGATATGTAACGGACGGTGTTCGGAAATTTCCATCGTTTTACGGCCAATCGCAGCTCTTACGGCGACGGTGGGTTGGTTGTTCGAACTTCCAACTACTATGGACTATTAGGCAATCTTAAAAGGACTATTATTAATATAAATTTCTGCAATAATATGGTGAGGGGCACAGCGGCAGGTTTCGTAAGAGGTTTGGTGTCAAAAGGCTCGCCCAACGGATGGGTACACTTGGAACTCTCAAATTATTATTTTTTTTTATCATTTTCGCTTATTTTTTTTAAAAATGCGCTCCAAGTTTTTAAAAATATAATGAAATAAAAATAATAATAAAGATAAACGAAAAATTAAAAAAAAAAAAAAAAAAAACTTTAAAAAATCGTACACAAAAAGCTGCCAGGCTGCTGGTCGGCAGACCAAGAAATTCTTAAACGGAATGATCTGGACTATAGTTATTCGTTGGTTTCATTCGTGCACTCGATGACGTAAAATTTACTATTTTTTCCCCACTTTGACACCGGCTGCCTGCCAGCGTGCCAGGCTGCCGGTTGGCAGACCCGCTTTTTCTAATCGACCTTTATCATATTTATTTATTTATTTATTTATTTAAACGCCCATTGGGCTTTTACATACATTGTTATTAGTATTATTACATTAACTATATGGCATATAAAAGTTTAAGTACATATATGAATAAAATAATTATTATATGTGTAGTACCTACATAAATGTTTTACAAATAATATAGAATACCATTATGGAGAACAGTTTTTTTTTGTACTTACAAACAAAAATAACGGGATTGAAATTAATCAGCATTAGTAGGGACTTAAGCATAATCGAAATATAAATTAAATTACAATATTAATTTGTAAAGTTACATATATATATTAAAGTTTAAAAGTCTAAAAGAAAAGAGTGAAATAAATAGAAGCTAAAAAGGGTTTTTCACTATGGAATGGTGAAGTCATACATTTCAGCAAAGTGTTTATGTAGATTTCGTTTAAGCACTGCTACGGAATCTCTAAATATATCAACGACATTACCAAATTTATTACCAAAATTTTGTATTCGATTTAGGGATATGTGCGCTTGATAATTTGTTTTGAAATTGTCACAGAAAAATGAGACCATTCCTGTTCGTGTACTCGATGACGTAATTTTTTCGAAAAAATGCTGACTATTTCCATGACTGCGCGGCTCCTGCCAAGAGGCACACCAGCAGACCAGCTTATTTAAGGTTTTCTAAATGTCCATTATCACTACAAAGTAGTTTCATCCATGTACTCGATGACGTAAGGTTTGCCTACCTCGCTCCCAGTCTAAAAAGGGATAATATATAAGCCAGACAGACTATCATAATTAATTATGAAACTAGTTCAAAAATGTTCATTTCATTCTCAGCCAAGTGATCAGCATGCCTCATACTGTTTAGATTTGTATGTAAGGTCATTGGGATATTTTCATTGTGTTATTTATTGGGATATTGTAAAGATGAAGGAAGGGGGGAGCCTAAACAGGAAGTAAAACTTAAGACAAGTAAACCAGCACCATAAAGCGCTGGTCATAAATATAAAGAGACTTACTTTGGGACTTACCATCTTTCTCTAGTAATTTTAGCAGTCTTTCCCTCGCTACCTTCCGCAGCTCCACTCGACCCAGTTCCTGGAGCAAGATGGCAGAGTTGAGCAGCGCCTGCTCATGATCGGGGTCAAACTCCAGGGCCTTGTCCAGGTAGGCCAGGGCCTGCGAAGCCTTCCCTTGCTCCAAGAACACCACACCCAGATTATAATAAATATCTGGATTATTACTATCATATAAAAGAGCTCTCTCATAAACTTCTTGAGCTTCTTTAGTACGATTCAGTTTGATGAGGATGTCACCTCTGTTAATATAGGCTTGCGTGTAATCAGCTCTCATGCTAATGGCTTGGCGGTAAAGCAGGTCTGCTTCTTCAAGTCGTGTCGTATTTCGAGATATCAAATTAGCCAAATTTAAGAACACGTTGAGATGGTTCGGTGCTATCCTGGCCTGGTACGATTCTCCGGGCTTGGCTTTTGGCAGAAGGGACTTTGCACGAAGATAAGCATCTTCGGCTTCTTTGAACATTTGAAGATGGTTATATGTTCTTCCTACATTGATGTGTGCTCCGACATCATCTTGCTGAACACTGACAGCTTTGTTAAAGTATTGAAGGGCTTCTGCATATTTTCCTTCTGCTTCTAAAGCGTGTCCGACATTATTGAAAAGCTTGGCATTGCGCTGATTCACTTTGAGTCCTGACATGAATATTGTGTATTCAGATTCCCAGTCCCAATTTCTGAGGTATGTTTTTGTGCCGTGAACGATGAGCAGGAGACTGACGAAGGCGCAAGCTACTTTTTTACTCTTTTTCTCTGCTAAGATTTGAGTTCCATAGGCAACCAGCATACAGAATCCCATAGACGGCATGTAGAGCACTCTCTCGGCAACGACAAATCCAACAGGGAAGAATAGATTTGAAGCGGGCAGGAATGGCAGAACTAGCAGAGCGAGACCCTGAAATTAGACAATAGATGAATTATTATAATATTAAAATAGATATTGATCTATGAAAGGTTATTGTTGACAAGAAAACTTAGTTAAGTTATAAATCCAAAGACAAAATGAGACATAGTGGATAGAATTTATGGGAGTCAAACAAACCCACTAACAGCGACACAATGGCCAGATTCAGTCACAGTACAGCTTCGAGGGCAGCCACAGGTTCACAGATACCAGGTAATTGTAGATCTGCTGTAGAGTAGTAGTAGTAGTAATAGTAGAGCACAACGGCCACGGCGCCCCTCATGAAATATGTATGCCAATAGTGTATATCTTACCATGAACAGTACGGTAGAGTGATGCCTGGAGTGAGTGCGGCACGCGCACACCACCAGAGCGAAGATGGCCCCATAGGCCAGTAGCGTGCTGAGATTCCGGGAGTCCAACCAGCTCTCCACCAGCGGCACGGTGCCCATGGTCCAGTCGCAGCACAGCTCCGAAGGCAGCGCTAGCAGCCACAGGTTCACCGACACCAGGTAGTTGTAGGTCAGTTGGCGGGCGGGCGTCACGGCCACAGAGGCTGGGTTGTCGAACCTGCAAATGCGAAGAGGATAGTATTTTGAAAAGGTTCTCCTAATTTCCTAATTTCAACTTTATCACCTGGTGATAAAGTTGAAATTACTTCATTGCTTCGTCTGTATCAAAATGTTTTCCAATCAGACTTTGAAGGACTGAATTTGTTAAATTATATAATAAAAATCGGCAATTTTTTTTTTTTCGTTATTTATAAGGGCATCTGCCCTATAATTCAAACCAAAAACCCTGCTTTGTAGGTGAGGGTTTTAAATTTTTTTATTTATGTGAATACTGCAGAAGACTTCCAAGTGCTCCCTACGAACCGGAACCAGTGAGACTAAGTCATCCCCAATGGGGTATTTCCACGTGTTTTTTTTATTGCTTAAAAAAATTAAGCAAAAAATTACGATGATTAAAGCATTTTTATTTTATTTTTATACGATGTATATCCCATATGGTTCAATAAGAGTATTATAGATAAATTGAAAAGAAAGGAAACGCTCCGGAAAAGATATCTATTGCACAAAAAGCAATCCGATTATCTAACATTTTCAGCGAGTAGATCCGAGCTAAAATATGAAATAAATTTTGCTAAAAAACAATACATGAAAAATGTTCAGAATGGGAAAGACGATATAAAGTTTTTCTAGGATTATATTAGGTCACAAAAAGTTAACCCAACCTCAACAACATGCTTGACTGAGGAAGGCGTAACTTTTACTAACCCTGACACAATTGCTAATAAGTTTGCTGACTATTTTCATTCCGTTTATAGTCAAGTAACCCCGAAACTTGAAACCAATTTCCCAACAGCATCACCCTGGAATGTTGGAGATATCTCACTCGGATTGACCAACATCCAGGAAATAGAAGCCTGTATCCGGAATATGCGACCTGACAAGGCTACTGGTCCGGACAGTATTCCTCCTTCGATAATTATAAAAATCTCTCCAAATATCTGTGTATCTCTTGCTTACATATTTAATCTCTGCATCATGTCATCCACGTTTCCACAGTGTTGGAAATTAACGAGGGTCAGCCCTATTCACAAAACCGATGAAAAGACTGTCAGAAAATATAGGTCACCAAGCGACACGCGATGCTTTGATTGAGAGGATGGGGATGGGGATGTGTACCTGGTGAAGACAGGCAGCTGTGCTCCCATGATGTGCAGCCTGGCCAGCAGCAGCGCGAGGGTGGCGGCGCCCAGGGCGGCCACGCGGCGCCCCGCCTCCCCCACCCCGCCCCCGCCCTTGCCCGCGCCCGCGGCCCAGCCCCGCACCGCGCCGCCTGCCTCCCACACGCGCACCTGGAATATACAACATTACACATATTATACGTGCCAAGAAACAACTTGTGGGGCGGTCTATTCTCTCTGCCTACCCCTGCGGAGAAAACGGCCAAGTGATGGTTATAGTCGAACAGCTACCAAACACACTCCTAAAATTTCGCACGGGGATAATAGAAGTTATAGAACTTCGCAAAAACAACCATGATAAAACAAAAAAATACATCATCAGAACACCCAAAACTTTTTTTTTCGATGTGAGCAGCAGTAGTAGGTAGTAGCCAATAAAAATATGCGTTAAGAAATTGGTAGTTTTTCTCAGTCGAAGTATGATACAGTTAAAAATGACCGAAGGGGATAGGGTCCCATTAGCTCAGTGGTAGAGCATCGCATAGGCAAGGCTAAGGTCCTGGGTTCAATTCCTAGATTCCTAGATTTAAATTTTAGATTGAGAATCGCTAATATTGTCTTCAGTGATGAAATATTTTCAGTAGTTTTAAATATTCTACAGTATTATATATTATAAATATTACGTATTTCCTACTATGTTATTTGCTGTATTAATGTACGATTCACGTAATGCAATAAAAAAAATGAAATACACGATTATACAGTTTTTCAAAACACTTTCTGTGATAATAATTTTATAATAATTATTACTCTAATAAATGCGTAGGTAGCTAGTGACAAAATCACGCTGCTGGCATGATGAACACACTTTCAGGCTAACGACCGATTAAAAACATTAATTTAATTTCCGGAAGAGGCTGAATTGTTATAATTTCCTAGGTCGGATTGCTGGAAGTTTGGGTGGTGAGGTGAAGAGATGGTGAGGTGGTGAGGCGGTGAGTTGAGAGTTGGGAGTTTGGAGTTGAGGAGAGAGACGGTTATTTGAAGGTTTGGCAAACACCGAGAAAGGGCTGGACCCTTTGAACTCCCTTCCGCGAACACAATTCGGGCACAGAGCGAGTAATGGTTTAGGGCAAGACAAAAGTTAATTTATTAAATGTTGTACAATTTATCTCCTGACCGACCACGGTCTTGACCCTTTGCAAAGTTCGACATTCTACTCGAGATATTCCACTCCTAATTTATTATAGCTATGTTGCGGAATATCATGTTTGTGTTTGAAAGAGGAAGATTGTTCAAATGGAATGGAAAAAAATATCACATTTAATTATATAATACCTAATAGTAACACTGTACCTACACTGTAGATCGGACACAACCTACCTATTGAATAGAAGCAGGGCGTACCTTGAGTTTTTTGCTAATTGCCAAAAAAAATTTTTGTTGTATTTTTAATATAAACTAGCTGACCCGACGAACTTCGAACCGCCTCAGAATCAATAACTGTTGTGTTAACTTATTAGCTGAATTAAATTCAGTTTTTTTATTGAGTTAAAAATTACACGATGAAGCAATGATCGATGCGCAACTGTCCTACTTTGTTTTTTTCAGTATCAGAGTTTTTGTGATTTTCTTACTTTTCCACTTACTTACGGGAATTACGTTTCATTTTCTTTATACGATTTATTATAATTATTGTATTTTTACTTTGGAGGGGTGCAGACATACGTTCACCGTTTGTCTCATTTTCGACTATTGTATTGACCTTTAGTGTGTAAGAAAGAGGGGGAGCATTATATGTTTAATAACAAAATCAAAACAATCAGCGCATTGACATTTTTGTTTTTGAATTTTTGGAATTCACTCACTATTCAATATTATATTTATCACAATATTGCTGTTCAAAAGATGAGAATTCGTTTCATACAAAATGTACGAAGAAAAAAAATTTCTTCATAATTTTTTTTCGTGAAGTTTTCCGATGTTTTAATAGCTATTCTGCTATTCGGGGCGGAGACTAATCCAATAAATCAAATATCATGAAAATCGGTCCAGCCGTTCTTGAGTTATAAATGGTGTAACTAACCCGAGTTTGTTTTATATATTAAGATGGTTAATCTATGTTTACTTGTTCTTGTTCTTCTTGTTGTTGTTGTTGATGTTCTTTTTTGAAATCACTATATTCATCTTAATGTATTTATTTTATTACTATATTACTACTATTATTATATCTATATATAGGTTTTTTTTACATGATTCCACACAGGAGGCCCTGAGGAAAAATATTTCCCTCAGGCCCTATGTCATCTTTGGGGATGCTGTGTGGAGGGTTTTTTTAGGGAAAGGAAGGAGAGGAGAGTTCTGGGAAGGAAAAGGGTTTAAGGGGTGGGTAGGAATCTGGGGTTCAGTGTGTCCTGGTCATCCACCTCCAAGACCTAGACAAACCTCACCAAACGTAGCGAACCACCTGGGGTGACCTATGACAGAGGTGTTGGTTATCCAATAAAGGTTCCCGGGGCGGCGGTAACCATTCCCGCCTCCCAAATTGAAAACCTACTATACAGGTTGTTAAGGGACGTACTTGACTTAGTGCCTCCGTTCACGGAGATACTTACAAGATACTCGATCCTCGTGAGCGTATCATACGCGCCGATCGTTAAGTACCCCCCGTACAATTTTGCTGGTGCCCGTTCACGGCGCTACGCGGTGGCTGTCGGTTTTCAAATTTACAATCAGTATCACGATACCGACAGTGCTGATCGCACGCGACGCGTCGCATCATTTGTGTCTGATACTTATTCGTTTGACGTTTGACAGAAATGGCGTCTGAACATGAAAGTTATGTTAGATTTGTTCTGAAAGTGGAAAAAATGCATGTTTATATAACTATACGTTACCAGAATACGTAAGTAAGGATTTAGTGGAGAAGGCATGGATTGATGTTGGAAAAAGTCACATGACATCGCTTGACTGCGTGTTAACTGTGGAGTCTAGGAGGTTTTGGTTAACTCCACGGCTGCACGTGAAAAATGATCAAGTTCAATATATTTCGGATAGCGCCGTGTACGGAGACTAGCCTTAAAAAGTAGTATATCAGCAGGGTACTTGTGGTTTCGGCACAATTACGTAGATTGTAAGTATCTCCATGAACGGAGGGCCTCACCGTAATCAGTGATTCCTCATATTAGTTGGAATAAAAAAGCCAAACGAAATTTTGGTTTCCGGTGACCTTTTAGACGACTTTTTTAGCTTCAAAATCAAACTTTTTTTCTTCCACATGTCGTCACTGGTCACTCAACCGAGCAACCGACCCATCACAACCCATCACACCGCCCCTAACATTCCAATACCAACAGATTTTTTAAAAATGTTTTTAGTTGAAAAAAAAACATCAAAAGTCACCAGACTCCAAAATTTCATTTAAATTTTTTACTTCAAAAATGCCAGGAATCACTGTCGCGTCCCTTGATACCCTGTATAACGTCACACTTTTAACTAAAAAAAAATAATCGGAGACACGATCAGGAGAAGGTGTTTTGTTACAATAAAAAGGTGTTGTTTTTGCATCGATACAAAATATTATGTGTTATCTAAGTACTAACAACGGTTCGATTATTTAAAGAATTCCAAGTACTTTCATTCAAAGATCTGTACAATAAAAATGCATTGATTCAAATTATAAAAGAAAAAGACAGGTATCAATTTATAACTGAAAACCGTACTAGACATAAATATATTTTCCATGCCTAAAATTAAACACTTCCTTTGCACAAAATTATTATACTTACCAAGGAAGACTTTTGTTCAATCGACTACCGGAAGAAATTAGAAACATTTAAGATAAAATCCGATTAATAAACTCCGTAAAAAAATATTTTAAAGATTAAAAAAGTTTCCGACTAATTTAATCTTAAGAATAACTTATAATTCATTTTCCAAGTGATACTCCATTCTTCAAATAGGTTAAATTTTGTTTTGTTTTTAACAACTAATTACAATATTTCTAGACACATTATTCAAATAGTAAAATTGTTTGATAGTAGATACATACTTATAATTACATAACACCAAACTTACAACTTATTGTTTTTTACATTCACATTGTAATTTGCTTATAATATAGCATTAAAAAATGTACACTTACTCTTCCAGACACAAGCTAATGCTTCCACGGAAGATTGGTATTAAAAAATTTGAACATGTACTTAAATTATTATTCATATAAATGTACATTATATATATTTTATGAAACCTATAAATAAAAAAAAATAATGTAAGATATGAATCAGACAAGAATAGTGAATACTTTTGAAGTACATAAGTATTTAAGCAGCATCAAATTAATACAATCCTTCCCAACTATTAATAATAATAATATTTGGCTGATTCATATAGTGCCGTTGTTGTAAAAAAATACCGCAAGGGCGCTGTACAAAATAAATATACAATAAAATTAATGTAACTGGCTTACAACTAAGATTTATAATTATAACTAGTCACTTAGGTCTAAGATTTATATATATAGCGACTTATAAATAATAAGAATTTGATAAAAATCGTTACTTCAAGTTTTGGGTAATCCATACGTAACGTTTTGGGTAACATACGTGTTTCATACATTATACACGGTGTCCGGAAACTCGTAGCACAGGTAGGAAACTGGTGAAACTACACCGCATTTGGAGTCGATTTTGTGGTATAACTTTTTTTTAATTTGGGCTTTCGTTTTCGAGTAAATCGAGTCCGAAGTTGGAATTTTAGGGTTAAAATTTGAAAAAAAAGGTTACAGGATGTTAATATCAAATGTTTTTTTAAATGTTAAATGCACGGACATATGAATATATCTGGATCTGCCCTAAGTGATAAAAACGTATTATTTCCCCCTCCCCATGGAGCCAGCTGGAGCTCCTCCTTGGACCCAGCTGGGCTTTACGAGAGCCTCGCTTGAATAAAAAAAGGCGATGTCATCATTCTTGTCCTGACCAGCGCAGAGGTAACATCATACATTTTACGAAATATCACGGCAAAATATGAGAGCTTGTGCTATAGACCTACCTAGAACATAGCGAATGTGGGCGTTTCTCTAGTGAGCTCGTCGCAGGTTACAGGGGTAAGTAAATTATGAAACATTTGTAAAAGTGTCTTAACTAAACACGGCAACAAAATATTGCTATGTGAATATTAGCGAACCTTTTTGGGGCAAGCATTTGTCCTTCGCAAATATGTTATTAACGTGGCAAGCAATTCGCGCTCCCATGTAAAACGGTCTATTCATTCAAAGCAGATTTTGCTTTTAAGAACTAAATGGTGATATTATAATGCGAGATGCTTATATACTGTCAGATTGATTTTTTAACGAATCACAGTATCTTTTCCCTCTTCGCCTCCCACAGTTTGGTTTTACCCCTTATCTGTATCTACTGGTCTATTGAATTTGGATGTCTAGGGTTTTTTTAAGGAAAGGAAGGAGAGGAGAGTTCTGGGAAGGAAAAGGGTTTAAGGGGTGGGTAGGAATCTGGGGTTCAGTATGTCCTGGTCATCCGCCTCCAAGACCTAGACAAACCTCACCCCATGAACCCGGGCACCTATGGTAAATCACCAAACGTAGCGAACCACTTGGGGTGACCTATGGCAGAGGTGTTGGTTATCCAATAAAGGTCCCCGGGGCGGCGGTACCCATTCCCGCCTCCCAAATTGAAAATTTTAAAAGGTTAAATGTTTTTTTTAAATGCGTCGAAGCACAGACCCAGCCCCCAAAAGTTTTTTTGGGTTCTTTATTTCCCGCGTGCACCAGGAGTTTTCGGACACCGTGCACACATTGGCAAGCCTCGCAATGACATACAAAAATATCTTTCAGTACTTGGTATCCAGTACTCACCAGCCTTTATTTGTAATCTTTCATATTCTTTTTTTTTTTAACCCTTTGCTTACATCGAGCTTACTTCGCTTACTATGCTTACTTCCTGGGTTCGAGTCCCAGTGGTGCCAATATCTTTTTCTGATTTTTCTGTCTCCAGATTTTCGATTGAGTTTCTCTAATATTGTCTTCATTTAATTAAATATTATAATTCGAGATTTTACTCATAAAGTTAAAAAAAAAAATCATGTTCTTAGGCGGCCTCACACATGCCTCAGTTGCATACAAAAATAAGCACAATCAACGAGTCATTGATAATTCCACAAACCAAAAATTGTAAAAAGTACAAACCTTCTGAGCAACGAACAGCTCGTAAAGAGCGCACACTCCCGTCACGGTGATCCCCTGCTCCTTGCAGAGCATGGCGGCCGCCACGCACACCATGGTCAGGCCCAGGTACCTCCAGCCTGAAAACAACCAACAAATAATGCCATTAACATACTTGTACGTGTAATTTGGGAGGCGGGTATGAGTACCGCCGACACGGGAACCATTTATTGTCTAACCAACACCTCTGCCATAGGTCACCCCAAGTGGTTCGCTACGTTTGATGACTTTAAAGGGGTGCCAGGGTTTATGAGGTGAGGTTTGTCCGGGTCTTGGCGGTGGATGCGACTGCCCACCAGCTGCATGGCAGGCCGGATCGGGAGAGAATGGTTGAGGGAGCCCCCTTGACTTCTCTAGCCGTACTCTCGAAACATTGCCTTGCACCGCAGAGGGAGGGATGGATTTATACGCCCGTCACTCCTGGACACACTCATTCCTACCCACCTGTAACAGACGTATCAGCGTCTTTACAAGAACTGTAAAAAAGGGACCGGTCTCGTGCACGCCTTCCAGAGGTACACGCTGATGATGATGGTTAGAGTTGGCTGGCCTCCCTACATCCAGTGGTAATGGTCCTGGATGCGCCTAGTTTCTGCCTGAGCGGTGCCTTGGCAGTGCCCAGAGTTAGGGCCGACTGCAGCGGTAGGCACCAGGTACTCGTTCAGGCAGAACTTCAGCAGGAGGCAGCAGGTGGTAGACTTCCAAAGGTAGGTGTTTGGAGGAAACTTCCGAAGAATAAAAGACAAGTTGTCAAGTAGAGATGTGAACATGATTTATTTTTAAAAATGTGGGTCCTTTTATACCCAAATTTGGGGAAAAATGTGACCACGTGGTAAAAATTTGTGGTGGGAGGTTTGACCTTGCCCGTACGTATAAATAGGGCGGCGTTTCTGTCACACCTTATTTTGCCGGTGCCGCCCGTGAAAGTGGTCGCTTGAAATTGTGATTTATAAATAATTACACAGGGTAAATTGGTATATAAATGTACATATCTTAATGCTAACATATTTGTGTGGGTATTATTTATCCCTAGATTTTTGGTTTGATGAGTTTGTGGCAATTTTACAATTTGTGCTAGGTTTTTTAATGTTTGGCTAATTGTGGGAAGTTAT
Source organism: Limnephilus rhombicus (assembly GCA_929108145.2). Taxonomy (NCBI): domain Eukaryota; kingdom Metazoa; phylum Arthropoda; class Insecta; order Trichoptera; family Limnephilidae; genus Limnephilus; species Limnephilus rhombicus. The sequence goes on from OV815276.1 coordinate 34,332,019, forward strand.
ATAAAGAATCTAGTATTTTTCCCAGGTCCCTCGCAAGACTAGCTACTGAAACCTGTTTGTTTCATTGTCTTGCAAGGTCCCTGGATTTTTGAAATGGAAAAAAAAAGGTCCTTTTTTGGTGCTAAAAACGCCCTAACATTGCGAGTTTAAGGGTTAGAGGTTTAAATTCTCTTTCCCTGAATGCCCGGCAGGACTCTGGAATGAAATATGTTAATTTCATCGTCCTGCGGGTTTTGTGAGTTTGATTATTTGAAAAAACATATATTTTGAGGTTGGCCTCCTGCAGGGGCCACCACCCTGCCCAGTGGGAAAGGCGCCTGCCATTTTAAGGTTGGCCTCCTGCAGGGGCCATCACCCTGCCCAGTGAGAAAGGCGCCTGCCATAGAAAAATAGCAAGTATGTAAATTATAAGAGTTTAAAATGTCTCCCGGTGGCAACCTTAGCACGCAAGTATTTATTTGTTGCACCGGGGCATTGTACATAATAAAAAAGGGTAAAAAATGATAAAATTTTTACATAAATATTTCGGCGAAAAGATCGTCGCTGGCGGCACGGTACTAACGAGCTTAGTGGCCAGAAATTTCGGAAGAAATTTCAAAGAAATGACCACTAAATGTAGAGGATGCCGCCAGCGATGACTTTTGCTGAAAAAACAAACGAGGGTACGTAACACGTCCGTTACACACCCATAATATACTTTTCCTTCCCAGAACTTCCTCTTCTAAAAAGACCCTCCACACAGCATCCCCAAAGATGACATAGGCCCTGAGGGGAACTATTTTACTCGGGGCCTCTTGTGTGGAGCTAATGTAAAAAAAGATGAGACACTAGTTAAAGTGAAACCCACCCACTATCGCAAACGGTGGCGGTTTTCTCTAAAGATTATTTGTGCAGTGAACTTCCGTAAAAAATATAAAGTGATTTGTATTATAATTTTACCAAACTTCAAACAGTGCGCCATTCAAATCGCATTCTAAGAAATCCACCCGTTCGAATGATACTCCTGCTGCCCCACAGGGAGTCCGAAATGAATTCCAAATCTCATAGGTGCGTTATATTTCATATTTGTGTATATTTATATTCCATATTGTCCGTCATATTTCTTCCGTTCATACAAAACATACTAGGTGCGCCAAAGCGGTAGATCTGCAAATCTTGGGAATCCACTAGCTGCTTGCAGCACCTATGATATTTGTATGGAATAATATTTTGCAAGAATCAACTGTTCTGTGAGTATGGTGATTAAGTGTTATTAAAATAAGTTAATTATTGAAGATACCTATTATACTTTTCTACGTAAAAAATGAATAGAAGAAATAAAAGCATTTTTGTAACCGACGACATTATAACATATTCTTTAGCCAGTTTAGACGTTTTAACGAATCTCAGAATTGCTAGGTCACTAATCTCTGGTGTAGTGATGTTGAAAATCCTTAGATCTATTCCTGAAAATATATTTATAACATGTAAAAGGTCAACGTAGAATTTTTTCATATTTTGAGGGATTTTTTGTTGTTCCTTTTTAATCTCCCAATGATATAGGCCACGAACTGTCACCGATCCCAACCCAACACTTTAGTCGACCTACAAGCAACGTCGGCGTTTGACGTACCTACGCCTATATCGAAATGCTGTGTGTTACGTCACTGCACAAACAACGCCAAAAAGTTTCCTAAAGCCGACGTAGTAACTTTCACTAGAAAGGCGTGTTTTCATATCATTACAAAATTATTGTCAATTAAACTATAAGAAAGTTTTGCCTTAAGTTCGCAAAACCCAACGTATATAGGTACTCGGCTATTGCCGGCATGGTCCGTGAGTATCGTTCGGCTGTCGAACGCGAGAGTGCACCACTAACTCCCACGAACCAAATGGAAAAAGTGTCCGTCTATATGGGTGGCCTACTCTATTTTACATAACTCTGTTGTTTGGATGCGAATGTTCAATGTTGATACCGAAACGTAATAAACTTCAAAATACAAAGCCAAAAATCCCGAACACAAAACAATGAGAAAATTTCAAATATCTCGAGTCGTTCGTATTTCTTTGTGTTTTTTTTCTTTCGCAAACGGAATTCCTTTGTTATCTTCCAGGGCTCAATTCCAATATTCTACATTTGAAATATGTATCTCTGTCCAAAATAATGTCCCGCAATGAAATAAATCACATTTAAGTCGTGAGATAGAACACCTGATTCTATTAGGGAGAAGGGAGAAGACTTTTTTATTATTATTTTATGATATTTCCCCCTTTATCCACGCGTACTGGATTATTGTCATTGCGGGAGAAGTACGATCGAATTCAAAGAATCGATTAACGGTTAATAATATGATCATGTTTCGCATTGTTATTTTTCATTTCCAACGGGTTTCGGATAATTTATTCGCATTCAGCTCCTATTCCGCTGAAATAATATTATTCATTATTGTTTTGCTTTGTGCATTATAATATTATTATCGGTGTTTACGTAGAAAGGATATTTGAAAATTATGAATTTTGCAATAAATAAAAAAGTTATTTTAAAGTGTAATAAAATATAAACAAGCATTTTGAATAATTCCTTAAATTATGCCAGCGCAGATTAACAAACTATTTTTAATATGTCTTAAAAAAAATCACACCTTTCAGAATTTTGTCATAATGACCATTACATAAATGTTTGACGAAAGAAATTATTGTTAGGGTAAAGGGGGGCAAAGTGGAAGGGGCGGGCAAAGTGGAAAGTTCACATAAAACAAAAAATAGCGACTTCCCCCCCGTTGCACTCACTTACCGCAAGTCGCATGTCGCCCTTGTACCCCTGATGAAATTTAGCACGGCTGCGGCGACCCAGCGCGGTGCACGTGTATGTTGAGTGATTTGTGCAGATTCCTTACGAAAACATTCAAACTTCAACGGTTGATTTTTCATTAAAAGGTGAGGATTTAGTTATATGCTATTTATTATTGCATTGCATATAATATTTTAATACGTTTGTGATATTTTGATACGATTTTTCGATACATATATTTTTTGTTCCTTTCATACCATTTGGGCAAAGTGGAAAGTTGTATGTGAGGGCAAAATGGAAACCTTTCCACTTTGCCCGCGCTCGTGAGATGGCCAGTTTACTCTAACATAACAAAAATCCCTACAAAAATCAATTGGAAGAAAAAGATGAAAATTATCAAGGAAAGAGAGCAGAAAGTAAAAAATACAAAAGAAAATAAAAATTGAGAAATTGGATCAGAAAAAGAAAATTAAAAAAAAAAACAAAAAATCTGCAAGAAAGATGAGAAACCATTTTCTTGGAGAGAAACAGTTAAAGAGAACATTAATTTCAACCTCAGCCTGGCACATCAAAATAACAACATTTTACACTTTGCATGTTTTGCAAATAAATTTACATTGATACTCCAACTGAAGAAAGGATTCAATTTAATGTCTGTCAAGAATGGGCACATGAACTGTGTGTCGATATTGGCAATGATGGAAAATTTACCTGCTTTAATTGCCAATCCCATTAGAGAAATCATGCTATCGTATTTTGTATTTTATTGTTCTATATTTAATAAACTTTTAAAAACTAAAAAAAAATATACATTTTCTTAATTAATCTGTACACTGAAGTTAAGTTTTCCACTTTGCCCCCCCTTCCCCTAATGGCTGCCATCCCATACGACGAAAGCAAATTTTCATTTTACGTTATTGTAATTTTGAATACAGTATTTTCCATCGCCCTGAATCAAATAGAAAGTTGTCTTTACTAGTACCTAATTAAGGTGAATCAAAGGTTTTTTAAAACATATTCGTTTTAAGCGTGTCCAGCGATCCCGAAAGTTTACCGTTTTTTAAACCCTCCTATAGTTGAAAAAAAGTTTTAAAAGTTTGGACCTATATTTAAATTTTCAAAATTGAAATATAAAGTTTTTTGAGTTCTCTATGTCATATAGAATCCTTATATTGTCACACTTGTTAAAAAGTGTGACAATATAAGGAGTATTCATGAACTAATTGTAGTGCGCATTAAACCTTTGACCACCCTAAAAAAGTTCTAATGGACCTAAGGCCGTTCGATAAAAAAAAATACATGATTTTATTATATGTATTATTATTCGTTTTAGTATTTATTATAAAATAATAAATAAAATATCAATAGTATTACAATACAATGTAAACACCGAGTGAACATCAACATAAGCCCTCTCTTTTGATGAAATAAGACAAGGTTTCATCAACATCTGAACAAGGCTTCATCATTACAAGCAAATATTATTTTCCCAGCGGAAGCACCTCCTCGGCGGTACAATGACCGGTTATTACGAGGATAAAAGGGCAGGAAGCAGGGGCAGAGAGAATGGAAAAGTTTAGCGAGATGAGTCGAGATGATGGGTCCATTGGCGGGCAATCCCTGAATGGGTCCCTTAGGGAGGGAGGAGAGAAACATTTCTTTACAAGGAGAAACGCATTAACAAGTTAAAAGAAGAACGTCATGAGTTACAAGTCCGAGGGAAGATGTCAAAACAAGGAAATACCTACACATTTTTCACTATTATTTTTTTCATCAATTTTTGCCGAAAAAGCTTTCTTCGTCCATTTTTTCCAATCAAAATTACCATTATGTCTAGAAACAACGCAAATTTTTAAATGAGTATGACGAGATTTAGACATAGATACACAAACGTATCTGAGAATTTTGTGGAATCGCTACTGGTGATATTCTGAACCACGCTAAAATCTTTTTTCTTGAACACTAATATTTTATTTTATTTACAGGAGGTCTTGAAGATGTAGTGCAAACGAAACGTTCATTGATGACCCTTTCGGAATAATCACAGGAGACCAGATTTGTCCCAACGCACATAGGTCTCACATAAGACGCCGTAACTCCTTTACTATCATAGTTAGAAATATGTTCTAATCGGTGTTAGAAAGTAAAAACATCATGCTTTATATTCCAATCTAAAAAATAGCCACCAAAAAAATAAAATGTACACTTTTATGTACACAAAGTTTTGAATGGCAAATTGAAAAAAGAATTTGAAACTTCGGGAATTTAAAAAAAAAAATTTCATAGAGCGAAAAAAAATTGAGGTTACAATAATGTGTTTGTTATACATTTGTCTAATAAAATGTGCATCGGTTTTTATTTTTTTTTATTATCAGTAACTTTAGTTAGAAAAAACATAAGGTGACCCATTTTGAAAACTTTTTTATGTTTGTATGCAAAAATTTTATAATTTTAAAAAAATATATATTTTTCGAATTCTATAATTTGAAAGCGTATTTCATCACCATTCTAAAACAGTTTTTGGTTTTTGAATGTGTTCAGAAATATTCCAAATATTTGCTTTTTATTGTAAAGCGAAAATATTTTGATGATCCGAAAAAAAAGCCAAATTTTTGAAGGGTTAAAAGAAGAACGTCATGAGTTACAAGTCCGAGGGAAGATGTCAAAACAAGGAAATACCTACACATTTTTCACTATTATTTTTTTCATCAATTTTTGCCGAAAAAGCTTTCTTCGTCCATTTTTTCCAATCAAAATTACCATTATGTCTAGAAACAACGCAAATTTTTAAATGAGTATGACGAGATTTAGACATAGATACACAAACGTATCTGAGAATTTTATGGAATCGCTACTGGTGATATTCTGAACCACGCTAAAATCTTTTTTCTTGAACACTAATATTTTATTTTATTTACAGGAGGTCTTGAAGATGTAGTGCAAACGAAACGTTCATTGATGACCCTTTCGGAAGCCTGTACAAATAAGCGTATAAATTATCACTATTTATGGTTATCATTGTATTACAAAAAAATTATAAAAGAGTAACAACTAGACGTGAAAAGACAGACACACTACCACACGATATTGAGGCTGCAGTAAACGATGCGTTTGGCTAATGGGACTTAAGTGTCGTGTAAGATAACAATGAATACAAAAACTAGCATGCAAAGACGGTTTGAGGTGCCTTGTCTTAAGTCTATCTACATTTTCATTGACTTGACACTAATGTTCATGACAGATTGTGAATTTAAAAATTATATCGTAAATGGAAAGGTGGAGACGATTAGTAAACATCAAAGTCATCACTGCAAAATGCTTCATTTTATATAATGTATTTAATTTGTGTATAATGTATTAGAGATAGAGTCAAAGGTACCGTAAAATATTTCATGTTTTAAAAAATTACGCACCAAAAATAACCAATTATTATTCACCCTTTGTTCTAATCTGAAAGCATGTTGCCTCTTGAATTCTGATGATGCGGTCTGGTTTCTAACAGTATGGAAGATCTACAGTCTCTCGTGTCTAGGATGAACGAAGTATGATGTGTGAGGAACGAGTTAATGATGAATGAAAGTAAGTCTAAAGACGTTGTTTATTTGTTCATTAAGTCATACACAGTACATTATAATACAAGCTATAAGGCATATTAAATTAAATTTTTACGTAGTTAGTTTATGTACCTATTACGTTAGTCCATAGAATGTCATTTGATAGTTTCGTCTGAGATATGAACGGGTATTAAAACTTAATTGTGTTGCGTTTGTGGAGAGAGAGTACGAAAACAGTGTGCAATATAGTGTTGTCAATAACGAATACTTGGAGCAGGTGGATAAATTTGTGTATTTGACGTGGGAAGTTTGTTTTCGAGAGATGGGAAGGCTGTTAGAGATATCGAAAGAAGGGTAAATGCAGGTAACTCCGTTAATAGAGGACTTGACGCGGTTTTTGCTAACAAAAAACTATCAAAAGAAGCGAAGCTAGCAGTCCACAATGGTACCTACCTTCAGAGTAACTATATTGTTATTCTGAGTACCTACCATGGTGTTTTGGAAGTGAAACTTAGTTAGCCCCGTTAGAGTGATTTGAAATTCGAATGAAACGGAAATGACGCACTACGGCACCTGCGGAGTATCTAACTGCGCTCAAGGCTCCTATTGGTTGAGATATAAAACGGAAACGACGATAGGTCTGCGCTCATTGGCCGCTTTGTTTTTTTACGGGTCTTCGGAATATAATGCGTAAATTCGCGCCTCGCCGAGCGCGTCCTATAGCGCAGCGGTATAGTGCGTCGCAAATCTCAGCGGCCAGAGAAATCCAGCGGGCGGAGGTTCGAATCCTACGAAATCCAAAAAAATAAACCTTTTTGCTTTTGTAAATCAATATCCAATCTTCAAAACGACTTTAAAATAAACAGGCAAAAGAAAGCGACATCTAGCAACTTTCTAGTTTCACTTCTATCGCAAGTGATACCCACTACAATTTTTTTTAAAGAAAGTCAAACATTTCCGGATTACGAATAACCCGAAAATATTTGAAAATCTCCTAATAACACCACAGTAAGCGGAAAATATTGCTTGAGTCGTGATGGAGGACTTAGCCAGCTGAGGAATCAAACACGGGACGCCTGGGTGGGACCCAAATGCGATGCCAACTCAGTCACTGACCGGTCAAATGTATGGCAGTGAGGCATGGAAATGGGAAAGGAATGATGAAAGTAGAGTGAATGGTGTAGAAACGTGATCCCGTGTGTGTGTTAAAACCATATGGTCGTGTGAGAAATGTGAAGATCCGCAAAGAACGCGAGGCTGATGTAAGAGTAATAAGTAAGATTAAGAAGCGTATAGACAGTTACAATAATAGAAGAGTATGTGTATGAGACGATGTATAATTATGAATAAGGCAAGGAGTGTGTGCTAAGACCGAGTTGTTTGAATGATGTAGACTTTCGTTGTGGGTGAATAATATAATATGGATAAGTGTTAATGTTCGCCGGAATTGTGCGCCATATCATTTGAATTACATAATGATGAAGAAACACAGAAATTTATTGGAAATTTAAGGCCTGATTGGCCAGAATTTTGGATAACAAAATACGCCCCCGTCGCATTTTTTTGTGTTCTTTTTTCTACGCCACCACTAGAGATGGGTAAGTTCTGCATTTTTCCGGAGGCCTCCGAGACGTGATTCCTTTTAAAAGTACTTAAGTTCTTGGAGCAGGTCCCGGGAGCCACTCCCGACTCGCGAATGGCCCGAGCGCGCAAAAGAATTCGAACGCGCAACCTGCTTCCTACTCGCAAATGGATCGAACCGAGACGCTCGGGTTCCACCCTAGCCGGGCTTCGGAGCCGGAGAGCTCGCAAAATAACTCGAACGCACGACCTACTCCCGAATGGCTCGAATCGAGACGCTCGGGTTCCTCGGAGCCGGAGCCCGCACGCAAAAGAACTCGAATGTGCGACCTACTCCGACTCGCACATGTGGCTCGGAACGTGACTCACGGGTTTGACGAGTGCGAACTGCCACCGTTTGCCACCGTGCCGCGTCGCGCCGCCACCCGACTGTGGCTCGGCCCGCCGAGTTCCGGCTACAAGTACTGTACCGGGTTCTTTGGGAGTAGTCGATTTGAAAAGGGAGTAGGAGTAGGAGCCGCTTCGCGCGAAGAACTCGAGTTTAAGAGCCCACTCCAGCTGAACCTACACATCGCTAGCCACCACCGCAGCAGACACGAAAGTGTATGAATATTCTGAAAAAAGCTCTTACTTACATTTAAATGTAGTACTTACTTATAGTAGTGTACACATAATACCTACATAAAAGCGAAGTATTAACTGCCTAATACAAACACCGAAATACATAATGTACTTAAACAAATGGCGTGTGGCGCATTTCAGCAGGTACCTACCTAGCAAAGGTAAAACCGCGTATCCGAAGGATGGAAAGTATTTGGTGGTCTCCCGGGAAATGGGGCTCACTCGGTGACGTGCAGTCGCCAACAAAACTTAAATGCCGTGTCTTTATTTTACTCAAATTATACGTAGCGTCACGCATCGCCAGAAAGGTTGCCCCGCAAGGGAGGTGCGTTAGGCTTTCTGAAGGAATACATTCCCCCCTTTGACGATAACCTTTCAGACAATAACGCACAAATAATAGGATTGGTGCCATTGTCAATGCATGAAGGGAGAAAATAAAAATAATTTTTTTATTATTTTTAAGGTGGCGTAATAAAGTCAACAGTGAGATAGAGTGATAAACTCTCTATATCCAGGAAGGCAGATACTCTTAGTAGAAGAGAGACCACCATTCAAAACTGAAACACTGCACGCTTTCAAGGCCAGATTTGAATATCTGTTTGGAGTATATCTATCCTGTTCCTTTTCCTACATAGTTCCTACATACAAATCTACCCACCTACATACTTCCTTCTACCTACTTAATGACATTGCAACTCAGTGCGGTGATAACTTCGGACAAGCAAGCAGTGTATTATTATGATTATGTTCTATTATGTTCGTATTTTCGAATTGCAAGTGCAAATTACCAGTTACGTAAAGACTTCAAAATAATACTGTTGGTTTAATACCTATTACAATCTGTGCACAGTTTGGAACATTTTATGTGGAATGTGGATTGGAATGGACATCACCAATCCGGCCTGCTACATTAGCCTACAGTGAGTTTTACGCTTCCTATTTCCCATCTTCTAAGAAAGTTTCCTAACAATATCTTCTCCTACTTTCTAGACTTCCATCAGCCTTACAACATTCTAGAAATTGGGGATGCCGTAGTTCGTCTGGCCCCTGGAAGTTGGAAATTTAGGTATCGATAAAAACGAGTATTTACGTAAATACGATTAAAGCTTAAAACAGATGAGCGAGTCTCAGGAGCGCATACATGTGAAGAGAACAGGCATAATATCGTGCTCCGCGCTAAAACGCCGGGATTTTAATTAATTTACGATAATATTATTAAATATGCAGCGACCTTATCTGTGCAGTAAATGCGCGCTGGATTGAATGCGCCTTTATGCCCGCATTGAACCCGCACCAGCGTCATGATATTATTGGGTATTACTGAGCACGGGATATATTGGCGGAAGTGAAATCATACTGAATTTAGTAACCCCCGGGAGACCAGAGCGGGAGCGGTATGCTTCAGTCGATTAACACGAAACAGTCGCTATCAAATGCTGGGATCCGGGATCCATCGACTACGCCGAGTCCTCGGGGATGTTTGTATGATAGAATGGTGGATGCAATCGCTACTTGCTACTCGCTACCGACCAGGCAAAAAGTCGATTCCGTTAGTTTTACCGGCAAGGGGATGTTCGTGGCAACAAATGCAAAATTACATTTGTTAGACATAGTTCCAACAAAATTCATTTCAAAAGCAATTTAGTTACAACAAATTTAATACAAACTGGCAAGTAGGTATTAATAATGTAATATCGCAGTGGATCAGAAAATGAGAATACATTTTGTACGAGTATTTTAAAATTTTACCACCATCTGTTATTACTCTAAACAACCGATTTTCTACAAAATGTGATGTTTACCAATTAAATTTCATATTTATCTTTTTAAATAAGAAAACAGATTGATTGTGTTTAAAAACTGTATGTTTCCCGAATATAATAACATTGTAACACACGGGTAAGCATGATTTTTAATAACGTTATTTCTTGGAACTCGAAAGTACCTTCGTGTGGCCAAACAATTAAAGGTTAGATGATATCTTTCGAATATCCTTAAATCACATTTTACCGCCTCGAAAACCAGAAATAAGTAGTGCTTTCTCGAGGAAAACCTTAATACGAAAGTTTACTAAAGGTAGAAGCTGGAAAATGAAAATAGAGCCATAATCCATACGTTTACTCGATAAATCTTTCTGTCATTTATTGTATAAATATTCAAATGTGCTGCCCAAAAGTAGCCAAATGCATAAATCTCGCCGACTGAACGTCAAAAAATGGCTAACAATAAATAATATAAATGTGCGTAGAACAATATTTCAATATTAAATGAAAAAAACGAGTGCGAATTGAGGTTATAATTACACCTCGCGTACTGCTAGGGAACACGCCAAACAGTCATTCTGTACCAAGAAAAACTACGCCGTTATTACTTCAAATCTATAAATTATTCGCTAAATCAGAAAAGTCACGGAATTCCCCTGAATATTTTTTCATTTTAGCAAAGAAAGGAAGGAATTGGGAGAGGAGGGTGGGCGAATGGGTGAGATGAAAACAGAGAAGAGAGGTGTAAATATAAATTAAGGTGATGGAAAACACGTTAAACATGTAACAGTCCCTGCGGAGAGAATTCCCCGAGAAATACAAATGTACCGCAAAAAATATTTCCCCCATTTGTACTTGTACCTATTTACAAGGCTCTGTTTTTGTCCGCCGCAGTGGAGCCCGTCCACGGCGCTAAATAAACTTCTCGGTTTGATGTTTTTGTAATAATTATATAGGAATTTAGTATCAGTTCAGCATGGGGAATCGCGTTTTGGTAATCGCAATTCTATAAATTTATGTGTACGTACAAAGAGTTTATCAAATATTGCATTATCTGATGCTCGTGCTGTTATTGGTTGATTCAATGTTCAATTCACAAAACTATTCACATAATGCTGATAATAAATGTTGTAGCTGCATTATTTACTTCTCCAACGAATCAATGTTGTAGGTTTTGGGATGGAATCAATAAAGTTGTAATTAACGTCAACTAAAACCGCAATAATTATGAGGGTACTTTATTTAACACAATTTCCAGAGAAAGAAAAGTTTATCAAGATCGGAAAGTCCTAAATAACAATTTGCCATACTGGGAACACGGGGTAGATGGGTTAGACGGAGCCGAAAAAGTTTCGTGCCAATTTTCAGCTCCAAAAAAAAAACATATTACCGATTTTCGATTGAAGACAAACAATTTGCCGATGCTCGCAAATAATATTATCAGCGAAGGCGAGGAGCGCAAACAATGTAATGTCACTGAGTTTTGCCTCGGCGCTGCAAAGTGTCGGGAAAAAATAAAAACAAAATGGCGCCGAGGCGGGAAACTCCATCATGCCCGGAGACGTTCATAAATGGACCGTTTTTATGATGTCAGGAGACCGTGGCCGATGCGAACACAGAAACAGCGAACACGCTGCACAAAGGCGTGCAATTTGTTTCCTACCTGCGGAGTACGGAGCTTGATAACAACGGGGCACGGGGCATAAGGAGGTGGGTTTTTAGCGCTCATCGAACGATCGAGGTGAATCGGTGCTTAGCGTGCATATTATATAAAGCGGGAGAATGGAGATAGTGCACAATGCACAGGGTACAAGTGCGGAGTGTAGCGAGACTGCACGTTATTGGAGGCACGGAGGTGGAAACTCGTGAAGAGAAGACCCTCCCTAGAGAAGTAGAGTGGGCGACATTACTGTCAAGCACACACACAGATATATTGCTACTTGTTGTAAGACGGATCGCTTGAACTTCAAATACGTGCTGATACAATTATTCCAACTTTATTCAGAAATTATTTATTTATTTATTTGCAAAAACAGTGTAAAAACCAATACATTGCAAAAGCGGTATATATATAATACATAAATTTACATTTAAGATACAAATTAAAACATGAGCGATATTTCGCGTTTAAACTCGTTGTAGGACATATGGAAAATATCCACATTTCCTGCGAGGCCATTAATTAACCTAGTAATTCTTCCCAGGGGCATCATCATTGGCAAGTTAGTTCTGCACCTGGGAAGAATCAAAAGCCTGTGTTGGCGGCCTTGCGTGAAATTATCCGGGACATAGAATCCTATTTTTGCCAGTATATCTGGTACCGATATAAAACCATTTAGAAGCTTATAAACCATCAGTATTAATGCGACATCTCTTCTGGAACCAAGGCTGCAGATACCCAACATTCCCGAGATAAATGCCGTTGGAAACAGCCATGGGTAAAAACCAAACATAAATTATTCGATGAAAAATATGAAATTCATTTTAACACAAAGGATTTTTTACGTCCAGTCTACGTGATCGCAGTCCGTTTTAACTTATTTGAAAATTCTTGTCCCTCGATAGAATTTCTGCAGGTGCGCGCAGGCTTCGCGGGAAATACCTCTATTATCAATGCCTTTATCCCCGGTGCAAGGCCAGCCATATTACACACAATCAATGTTGTTATAGTACAACGATGAAAGAGTACTTCGCAGAAGGAAATTCGACCTCAGAAAATAGGTTCTGATAGCATTGTTTTAAGAAAATGAACAAAAAGCATCCCTGAAATACGTCATAGCGGAAATAGAACCGACCTTAATTCCGTAAAATGTTTTATTTATTTATTTATTCATAAAATAACTTAGGTATACAGTTAATTTAAAGGTTTTTCGACTGCCACACTAGGCTCTTGCACGTAATATGATAGTCGAAATATGTATATATATATATACATAATTAAATAAATGTAATAAGTATTAGTTCGTTAAATATTTATTTATTAATTAATTAATTTTATCAATTTATTACTTTTCAGCACACTGATGGGCTTTTGCTATTTTTAGTTCCCAAATGCTTCCAATCGTCTCCCAGTGAGGCTGTGGCATCCCCAATCGGGTTATGTTGTGAGGGGTTCCATGCCAACTCAGAATCAACTCAATTGATCACCTCTTTGAAAAGTCATTAAAAGCTAAATAATTTAAAAATAGCCAATAACCTAACCTAAAGTAACCTTTTTTATAAATTTTATTCCCTTAACGCATAACCTAAACTAAGGTAACCCATTTTATTCATCACTTTTATTGATTTTTCAAAGGAGGTGTTGAGTTGAGTTCATGAATGGTGGTATTTCACCAGGGCGAAACTGAGAGTATCTTCCACTTTGGAAAGTGCCGCAAATATAACATATATTATTTAAAAATTGTGAAGCAGCACAAAAGAATTAAATAAAAATACTTCCAGGATTTGAACCCGCGACCTCCAGATTCGTAGTCGAGGGCTCTACCCCCTAAGATATTAAAAAAATTACAGTTCTATGTTGAAAAATCAGTTTAATAGTTGAAAATCAATTTAATAGTTCTTGAAAAATCAGTTCAAAAGTTGAAAAATCAGTTCAACAGTTTAAAGTAATGCACAAAAATGTCATTTTCCATTTATTTTTAACGGTTAAATGTACTCGCAAATATTTTAAACTCGTTGTCCCTAGAAATTTACGATATAAAAAGCTGAGTAGATTTGAAAAGGCCAAAGCTCGTCAATGGTAGGATTCTCTGTAAGGAACCCCCTCTCAAAGTTTAGAATTCAATACCTCGCTTATTTCAAAGCACTGTAAAATAATACCCGTGGAGTTTTTGCTGCACCACTAAACAGATTTTATGTTTGCTTTAAAAACTAAAATTGATGAACCAATATAAACAAAAGAAATCACAGTATGCAATTCACACGCGGTAGAAGTGAAACCTTCAGGAAACTAAAGTAGTCAAGAATGGGGAGGCTTCGAAGCATCGCACAAAGAGGAGACCGATTAGTCTTTCTCATTCTCTCGCAGGCTAAATCCTATAGATTTATGTGTTTGTCTCTTTTTAGTGTCGCTTTTTCACCGAGTTTCAAATCACAACGGTGTTAAAGAAGTTTTCACTTCGAAAATATCGGAGAATGATGTCAGTAGACAATAAAATACAAGTTGACATGAAAGTGAGAATTCAGTGATGGGGGTTTCGAATTAAGTTTGAGGCAAGCTCGCGTAATTCGATATTATTCCGTTAGGTGTCGCCTGCTAATGTCAAGTTGCGATAAGAGAGAGAGAGGGAGGGAGAGGTGACAGCGGACAAAGGCCAGACCACTCATCGGCAAGGATAATTACCAATATTAATTATTCTAATGTCGTCGCCTGGTGAAAATAATTCCTATCCACGTTTGACAATTCTTCCGTTGAAGATGCAGGAAAAGAAACAAAATAAGGGTGCCAAGATAGCTTATTGATGAATTTTTACCATAGGTAATATAGAAACAAGGGAAAAGTATCTTAAACCATTATTAGTGTGAAACTGCGCGCAAAAAATTATCGCCAACATCGTTAACTAATACTATTTCAAATCACGTCTACGCAAAGCGCACCGCTCTTTCTACCTCCACACCAAATGCATAACTTAACACAATGGCTCGGCCGCTTTCATGCCATATCTACTTTGTTTCTATTATATCCCTCTTAATAGTCAGTGACCGGTCAGTGGATGAGTTGTCATCATGTTTGGGTCCCACCCAGGTGTAGCGTGATCGATTCCTCGATTGGCTAAGTCCTCCATCACGACACAAGCAACATTTTCCGCTTACTGTGACGGTAGTAGGAGATTTTCAAATATTGTCAGGTTGTTCGTAACCCGGAAATGTTCTTCTTTCTTTAAAAAAATAAATAATACGTAAAATACCACATTAATTAAAAATAAATATATGTACAATACCACATCATGTTATTTTTTCACATAAGGACTTCAATAATTGTTATTTTTTAAATTATTATTTTTTAATTGATAAACTAACGTTTAAGACAAGATTTTTATGCATAGCATAAAGGGTAAGAATTATTATAAGCAATAATTATCAGCCTGAAACACTCATCTACATTGAAAAAATCTTTCGGGAAAAGATACATGACGCCAACAGGACTTGAACCCGTATCCTTCTGATTGCCGGTCAGGTGCTCTCACCACTTTTATTGACTTTTTATTTATTATTTGGGCATGATGTGAACATTTGTTATTGGGTTGTAACCTAATTATAATAATTTATTGTTTTCTTTAATGCATGTAATGTTATTAACCTGTAAATGTTCCTAATAAAATAAAAATAATAAGCGTAATGAGTTAGATTAAGAAAGGGATGCTAGGATGGTTTGGGCATGTAGAGCGAATGAACGAGGAAAGGGAGTAAGGAGAATATATGACGCAAATGTGCATGGTAGAAGAAGTCAGAGACGCCCGAGGAAGGCATTGCACGACCAAGTAAATCAGATACTCGAGTCGGGCTAATAATAACTCAGAGTGAGAATAAGTGTGAATGAGACGGAGTGTATGCCAAGATCGAGTTGTTTGCGGTCCGTCCTACGTGATGGTTAGTTAGTTAGTTAAAAATAGTGGTAAATAAATTCTTATGCAAATATACTCACTTGTATATTCGTAGCATTGAAGTTAGTAAAACGCAAATAGCGCTGCACAGTTTTAAATTTATTAAAAAAAACTACCACATGACTATCCTTGTTTTAGTAAAGAAATCTTTCATCTTAGAGTTTTCGTCAGAGTTTTATCTCAGATTTCCGGGGTGGGCAGTGGAGGGGAAGGGGGGGGGGGGGGCACTAGAGGAGTAAGAATAGAAATGTATACAGTTAGAGATAAGAGGAGAGATCCTCAAGTTTCCTAGAAGTGGGCACCGATGGGAAGATGGGGTGGATAAGTAAACAAGGCTAAATTAAATCAAACAACTATTTTTTTTCAATCCTACTGGTGTGAAATGACATAAGAAAGCATAATGTTATTCCTACACCTACTATTAATTGCTGTGCGGATTTAAGACGGTTAAAACACTGTCCTACCGTTAAATGAGAGTTAAATGGAAATTTAATAACTCCGTAGCTCGTGATGAAATTCAATTTTAATATGCATTCGTGATAAAAAAACATTTAAAACTTATCACAAATATTTATGACTTATTAAGATCGCAAGTAGACGTTGAAAATAATTGCGTTTGACAAATCGTATGCGAAAAAAAATCACGACGTTAGAGCTCATCTTTCGAGAGGTTAACGAATATGACGAACTAAATTCTTATTTGCGACAAATTGAAATATCCAATTTGTGTGAATATTCCAGCTGTTGCATTTAAAAAAAAGAAATCTCTATAAAATAAGAATCGCAAGGAAATTTCAGTAATATTAATTCTTTGGTAAATATGAATGCAACAAAAATATGCAAAAATTCATGTTAAAATTAGTCAACGGCTTGTGATTCTAGTTTATATTCCACGAGCAAATATTGGGAGAGTTCAGATAATACGTTGACGGACTTCTGATTCCGAGAGAACATATTGAAATATTCTCGTGTCCTTCCCTTTCATCCACATTTTATAGTGTTTCTCCGAAACGGGTCGAGTCCAGCTACCACGTACAATACCACGTCATTTTAACCTGTAACCACGGAGAGGGTCTACAGTCTACAGACATAGATAATAACTAAGACTATGTAAATTTGCAGGAAGCAGCGAAACTAATAATATAAAAGCAACACCAAAATTTCAAATTCCTCCCCATGTTACAAATTCGTCACATCATATTTTAGTTCTCTACCCACAGTTTAAACTGGAAACTCTAACCGTTCCCACAGGGAAACTCTAACTGTTGAGTTATCCTCATAGCATAATATATTCTATCTTTTTCAAACCTAACTGGTAGTTGATAATCGGTTTCGTCCAAGTATAACTATGATTCTGTCTTATTGAACATCCTTGCATGCAATATAATTAGTTTACGAACGTACTGAAAGTAATACAGTATTTTCACAAACTATAAATAACTTAAAAATGTCCGGAAGACATTCAATTTGTCTGATTCTGACCGTTGTACTAAAATTCGTATTAATTTAAAAAACCACCTAATACAGCACATTTCGAAACGGTTCCAACACGCAACAACGTCTTCGTCACGTAGAAAACGACGCTGGCCGGCGTGACATACGTCAACGCCGCCATACTCACGAACAAAAACGAACATGTCGTTTTGGCAGCAAATTAAAAATGCCAAATTTTAAAACGATGTAGAAAATATATTCGTTAACGTAAAAATAAAATAAAAATGCCAACATTATTGTAATTTTTTCATTATTTTTTTCAAGAATAAAAAAACAGTGAAAACATCCTACTGCGATAGAAATTAATAATTGAATGACACAAAAGCTGTACAAATTTCGTGACGTCAGAACTCACCGTTAAGATGATTAACACTTATTTCTTGACAACAGTTTACTTAGTGAAAAAAAAGCAAAGAAATATTAATATCCGTACTATTTGTACGAGAATCAATGAATGTTTCCCTGAAATGGAGGCCAGCCTGAATAATAAATTCTAAAAATAATTTTTTGTTCTAGCGACATTTTCGCCGTACTTTCAGCACCGGACAGCAATAACGTCCGGGAGGAAAGAGCGCAACTTTTTGGCGTTTGTCTACGTTTATTATGTCACCATTTGTCATAATTGCCTTGATATATCCCCACTTCCGGGTGTTCTTACTCCCCGCAAGAGGCGGCCTAAAGTGCTGACGGAGAAGGAGATTCACACGGGAGAATAAAGATTAAGAAAGCCCCTAAATATGCTTCTTATTCGCTTTAAGGCCGTTTCTTCCACTCCGGCCTCTCGCCTACGACACAAGATGGAACGGTGAACATCGTACAACAGAATCTTTATTGTTCAACACACAGGATGAAACATGAAACGAATAACAAAAAAACACCCCATTATTATTTATGGCATAAAGAAGCGGATTTTCGTAACGGCGGGCTTTTAGGATAATTTTTACGGAGCATTTTGCTGAAATAATTTTATTATAAAAACTTTTCACTTTCTTTAGACTAAACTTTTTTTTTTTAGCATTTACGAAGCACTGGTGCAGAAAACGGAAGCGTTTGAATTGTGGATCATTAGGTGTATAATTAAAATACTCAGGGAATAGTCATAGATTGTCTAATTAAATTAGGCGGAAAAATAAGAAAACTGTTTTGAATACATTGAGGGAGAACCTATTACGTCACCTAAATGACATGTCAGGGGAAGATGGTCGAGGTAAAGGGTGATACCACACTTCATGATTTAGAGTGCTGCACTGCATTGATGATAGCCAACCTCAGATAGAAGAAATAAATAAAAAAAATACTTTGCCAAAACCACGATGACCAGATTTCACAAGTTCAATAATGAAGTATTTTTATAAACTTTTAACGAATACAATTCTCGCAAATCAAAACATATTTTTGAAATAAACGCCTAAAATATCTTGCAGATTTTCATATACACGTATTTCCAGACAGACCAATCAATCAAACCTGAAGATCCTCCAAAAGAAATAAACAAATCGTAAAGAATCAAAATAAAAAAGAGAGCAAACTTTATTAATAAAAAGCACTACAATGGCCCGCATATGCTAATGCGCAAGTAGGTACTTATGTGAAGCGGGAAATTTATTGTGAAAAGTTTGAAAATCGAACTGGAAGATTGATTGCTCCTATTGTCCGGCAGACGGCACCACCTACCCTTAAAAGTATATAACATTATATGGTACAAGTTTGCTCAGCACGCTGTGTCGTTTATAGCAAAATTACAGGACAGATCATTTTATAGGAAGGCCGGTAGGCGTATGACTTGTATTGTTTGTGAGTACCCGTGAGCAAGTATTTTTTTTAAATTTCTGATATTACTTTTAAAAAGCTTTCAAATATTTTCCAGAGGCTTGTTGAAAGATGAGTGAACACTTTCAAAACTTATTAAAAATGAAATGTAATATGGCCGTTTAAAAAAATTATCAAGAAATATATTATACGTTGTGTGTGTATGTATTGTATTGTACACTGTACGCACTGTGTCATTCATTGAATGTTGTTGTTTTAGAAGATGTTATAGGTAATATGTAAAATAAGTCAATAGTGTTTGGTTGAGTCGTAAAAGCCCGGGCGACGACGGGGTACATCAGCTAGTTCTGAGATAAAAATAAAGATTTCAAAAGAAATAACCGGTTGCTATGAGGAATAACGTTTTAATTGTCATTTTACGTGAATGAGTTCTCTACACAACAAATAGCTAGAAATCTGAGCCGATGTTCAAGTCAAAGTTTGTTCGATGCCTCCGTCTCATAAGGCTGGTTGAGTGGGGGTGACATTGGGGTTGATGTCTGAAGAGCCGCAAACGCCTATAAAAAGAACCGCATGGGGCTCGCGAGTCGCGGGCTGCCGACCACTGGTCTAGCGAAATGTTTACTATGTTATTCGAGCAAGTTTCGTAAAAGAATGGTTAGAATAATTGCTAAATCTAAGAAGTCAATAAACAAATACTAAATTTAGGTTTATTAAAAAATATCATTATCACAACATCCTGTAAGACTTTTTGGGTTCTGTATTTGTGTTTAATCCTGAGTGTGTTTACGTAATGTATTAGGTCCTTACATATGAAAATTGGCGTTGTGCCGTACTGGCAACTTTGATCACAAATATCTTCTCTTTGGTTAGGAATTCCAAATTCAAATTTATACAGCTATTTACTCATGTATTTGTGTTTCGAAAATTAAAATTCATTTGTTTTTTCCTTAATTGTTTTTTTTCTGATGTGTATGGCGACGGTGCCGCAAAAGAAAACACAGTTGTATTTTTTTGTTTGTTTTTTTTTGTTTCGTTCACTACAGCTTTCTTAAATCTGGCCAGATGATTACGGCAGATGTCTATTGTCAGCAACTGCAAACCATGATGGAAAAGCTAGCTGCTAAACAACCGAGGCTGGTTAATCGCTCTAGGCCACTGCTGCTTCATGACAAAGCTAGACCACACACTGCACAACAGACGGCTAGCAAATTAGAGAAGCTTCAATTGGACATTCACCGTACTCTCCGGACCAAGGTCAACCGTACTCTCAGGACCAACAGATTACCATTTTTTTTCGAAATTTGGATAACTTCTTGCAAGGGAAAAAAATTCAACTCCGATGGGGCAGTCCAAACCGCCTTCAAAGATTTTATTGATTCCCGTCCGTTTTTTTAGTAAAGGGATCGATGAACTACCTATGAGATGGCAAAAGTGCATAGATAGCAATGATACATACTTTGATTAAATAAATATATTATATTACAAAAAAACGACTTTATGTTCCTCCCATACAAAACGCCAATTTCATATGTAAGGACCTAATATTTACTACTTAAAAGTCAATAACTTAATCACCATTATAAGGAAAAGTTGGTTGTGGCGATTGCTCTTGAAAACCAACAAATGGGGTTAAATCCAGGCTAGAGTGAAGTTTGAAGGTGTATTGAAAATAACATAACAAGTAGCCCAATTTGTTGATCGGTATTGCAGTCACTAAAAATTTAAATTCAAAATAAAGGAAGAATTTTATAAAAGATTTAAAAATGTTTTAATGTTTATGAAAAATGAAAAAATAAGTTGCCAAACGATCTGTACTTCGAAATGACAAAAATACAACTGACGAATGTAGTCGAATAATTCGTAATAATTCATACCGAACAAGTACCTTTTTTTAGTTAAACATAGGCAAAAAAATACACTGACAGAGGCAAAATATTCCTTAAAGGCCGAATACGGGGCAAAAACACCCACATTCAAAGAAGTAAAAACAATTCAATAGCACAAATTTCTTTAAGCATCCAGTTTCAAAAAATGCTTAGCTGTCTAAGGGCGGTGGTGAGGGCACATTTAAAGCGGCAATGTGCGGTAAATGTCGCAAACAAATTCGAATAAAAAGCAATCGATTAGACGAAGTAATGGGATTGTTCTTCGCCCGATAGGAGGATTCACGTGATCAGAAATGATAGAGAAATATAAAGGATTTGTTACTTTGTTCGAAACTGTTACGTTACGTCATGCCTCATAAGAGAATCTCTAATATTATCTAATATGATAGACTCCCTCCCTCTTCAATTAAGAAATCAAATGACATCTCCAATGAGACCAGAGGCGGCTCTAAGGGTCTAGAAGTGGAAGGTCAATCGTTTTTTTTTATCAGAGTTAATATTGTTAATGCGTTGGGAAAATTATAAAAAACACCTACATGTAATTAATTTGCCGGTACCCACCTATTCCGAAGCCGGTAGCACAATATGGTTTCATTTGAATTATTCGCAATGTCTTTCAATATATTATCTACAGAAATCGACATTTTAATTTATTCAATGCAAATCCCGTCAACTCTTCAAACAAAATACGCAATAAATCACACAAAAACTTTCGGCTGATATTTTTTGACGTCTCTCTCTAACATCTTAATAAACGTATTTCTGTCTCGCTTCGGGCAGGTCTCAAAGTTCTTTAAAAAAATATTTGGTATGATTCTAAGCACACGTCAGACATGATCGTGTTTACCTCTTTTATCTGTATTGCAAAGAAAGAGATAGTAGACTTTTCTGAGACAAATTTTGAATTGACCCCACGATAGGTACGTATAATTGCTTCTCATTATTTGGGCGCAATGGCGATGGAATGCTATGATATTATTTTTTATGAACCTGCAAAAACAAAATAGCTTCTCATTTGGATACTAGATGGCAGTGATACATGATAGTGCTTGCGAATACAAACTTAACGAAGTATTGTTTTCCGAAATACTAAATTTAAACTTTAGGGCGCTTTAAAATTGACAATTGCGTAGTTTTTTTAATCCAATTTTTTAGAAGGTCATTGACCTATTGACCCCTGCTGCCGCCACTAAATGAGACTCTATCTCAACTATTTTATTGAGGATAGAGAGAGCCCAATCGAAGCTACAGGAAAAGAAAAATAACGGTTAGAAGTTGGGGGATTCACAGTTCCTATGAGTTCATGATTCTTCGAATATGGCGTTACACGCACACAATATAACTTCTGCTGAATTATTCTGGGCTACAGCCTACAGAATTAAGATTAAAGATAGACAGGAAAGGGCACCAAAAGAATAAGAAGAGGAGTTTAAGAGTGAGTCAATAAAGGCAATTAGTTTAAAAGCGCCCATGTTCATCCATTTAAAAAAAAGGCAATATCTTAAAATTTATTAGAAGATTTGGTAAGGCATTTCAACCTTGTCATGTATTCGCACAGTTACACAATCTAAGGTTATCAGGAGAGTAATCCGGGCTGGATATGGTCCAAGTTTTCCAATCTCAGCAAACTTTGGATTGTCAGACACGAGGACTTGTCGCATTTTGCAGATTCCGGGGTGAAGCGTGCCAGCGATGGACAACCCTTGGCCTAAGTCGGCCTTTAGGTGCGTGCAGGAATGTTAACCTTGGATCGAACTACTTCTAAGAGCAGCATAATTCGGAATATTGTAAAGTAATATTACAAAAAAATGTTATTTTAGATGGAAATGAATTATGATAATTTGTATAAATACGAAGGAAGTCTACGTTTATAGCCGTTGGGATGCTATCTAAGATATAAACGAAGTACATATTTTAAAAACAGAAAAATTGAGCATCTCACAAATGTTAAGGACCCCTTAGAGAGAGTCAAAACGTAAATTTACATCGTTAGTTACAAACACAAATTTACATATCATTTCCATTTTCTACAGAATTGTTGGTTCTTATGCTAATTTTAAATTTTTTTTTCTCTCTTCTTCTATTAATTGGTATATATATATATATATATATAAGTACGTATATATATATATATATAAGTACGTCAAAAAGTATACGTCAAAAAGAAAAGAAAAAAGAAACAGAGTTAAAAGAAGAAGAGAGAAAAAAAAAATATATATATATATATTCTTCACGTACCTTACTCTTTCTAAAAAAAACTAAAAACCGTTGTTTATGTGCATTTTTATCATGAGCATTTCTCTAAAAAAACGCGATTTATGTAATTAATTTAAAAAAAACTTTATTTAATGTAGGTATAATAATATTTTTGTTCTTTTAGTTCCTTGGTTTTAATTTTATTACGTCGGTTATGAAAGTTAGTCTGTTTCAAGTTCACAATCCTTCAAAACTGATAATGAAATATTTACATTTGGCAGAAGTAACAATAGATCTGAAAGGCAATAAATACTACCATAGTATTTGAGACAATGCTACCATAATATTTTTTTATTGTCTGTTGTCAAGTTTCACAATCCTTCAAAACTGATAAACAAATGTTTATATTTGACAGAAGTAAACACAATAGATCTAACAGAAAATACTACCATAGTATTTATTTATTTACTACTTTGTTTTGACAGCTGTTGCTGTCATGAAATGTCACAATTTCAAAACATCAAAATCGATTTTAGAATAATCATCATTGACAGGTGTCTGGTTGACATGTAAACAAATCTATCTTATTTTGACAGCATTTATCTTTAAATACGTGTTTACATTTTTAAACTGTTTTATCATGGATATAAATACCTTTTAATCATATAATTGTATTATTAAGTCAAATCGTATTTACTATGACAAGGCATATACTTGATGTTTAGATTTGAAGGTAAACAAATTACTGTCCATAGATAAACAGATGAGAAATACAATCATAGGCAATCGTTATTTTTTTTTATCTTGTATCTTGGTTGCGTGAATTTCACTGATTGTCAATTTTTTTATTTAATTTTAAATTTTTTTTTATTTACAAAAAGATACATAAAATATAATAAATTTTATACAATAATTAATTACATAATACATGTATTTGATGTACCCCCATAAATAAGCAGGGCTTGTGTGTATGGGGGGTAATACATGGCCTATGAACCAATCATGTCAACATCTATGACAAATTATGACATTTGATAATGCAAATAATAAGATATTAGTCTAAGACTCTTTGACGAAATATGAACAGAGCAGAGCAAATGACAAGGAATGGTAATGAATGATACATGGCAATAAAGTAATATTACATATTTTTATTTTAACTTTACGAGTAAAACCTCAAAATGTAATATTTACAGCCAATAAAATATGCGTTAAGAAAATGAAGATAATGTGGGTAGTTTTAATATTTTTTTTCGATTTTTCTGTTTCCAGATTTTCGATTGAGTTTAGCTAACTGTGTCTTCAATTAATTAAATAATATTATATATTAAACTCATTTTATCGGGGAATTTTCTACTATAATAAAGCAAAGCCACGTTGGAACGCTAAATGTTACATAAGAAGTGGGTTGGTGGGTAATAGTGGTGAGACTTGTTGTCTGTTCTTTGGTATTTAATATTATTAACCCGATTAGTTAAGAGGAAACCCGGTCGCCGAGAAATTTGAAAAATAATAGTATTTTACCAAAATGTTGCTGTCACTGTTGCTCTAACTCCCCCGGATACCGAGCGAAAGGAACAACTGCACCTCGGGCTAATAATACCTAAATAAAATCATCAAAATCGAGGCTTTGTATTTCCCATTTTTCTCCTCCAAAACTGGACCGATTTTTAAGATTTTTTTACTAACTGTATTCGAGAGACAGCTTACTCTAAGGTCAGCAGATCTAGATGTTAGTAATCACTTAAACTAACTTTCTAGGTCAAATCGAGCCCTTGACTATGATCGCTAACTCTTTTCGTGTAACTGACCCTCTCATTTGAAATAAACTTCCCCCAGCTCTTACTAATATCCAGAATTTGACTGAATTTAAACGGAACTGAATTTTCAATACACGTAATAAGCCACGTTCTCGAGTTTCCGGTAATTGTTTGGTTTCGGTTTCCTCCTAATTGTACTTTTATGTTATCCGAATTTAATGTAAAATTTATTGTAAAAAGTTAGTTTAGTATATTATATTTTATTTTAAAAGTTCTTGTTTTGTTCTGTTCTACATAACACCGTTATTGTCTATTATACTGTCTTGTGTGTGCTATAACAGCACTGTTTTTGTTAATCTTTGTTCTCTTGTCATTGTTTTGTAAATATTGTATATTCTTTGTTGCATAATATTTTATCAATATTTTGTAATGGACTCGTATGGAGCACTGTAGGATTATTTTTAATTTATTATAGTTAAGCGCACTTGAAGTTAAATGTCACAAAACTGCGCTATACAAATATTACGTGATTATTATTATTATTGAAGAAAATACTCTAGAAAATTTTGGTTTTCTAAAAATACATTTTCTAGTTTGTATACTGAACATCTGTTGATAGAGTTCAAACCAGGCAATTTTGACGACTTCGTATGGTCCTAACTCCTATAAGAAGTAACTTATCAAAAAAGCAAAACGTACCGACACGCAAGTGGTCGATAACTATATTATAATAAAAAATATTTGCAGTAGTTTAAAAATCCAGAGAGAAAATCGGGGAATACGTTTGTACGGACAAAACGCCGCCTGGTTCCCTCTTAAAAGAATTCGCGGCGAGGAAGATATCGTATAAAATCTGAACTGCCATCGGACACTCATTTCCTATCATGAACAGAGAACAGCGGGCAGAGAGTTCCAGTTTTAAATGATAATCTTCGATTCATTACCATCACTCAAGCAACATAAGCTTTCCAGGGAATTATCAGTCCAAACAATCAGACGTTCGTTTTTAAATGATCTGAAAATCCTCATCTTCAGATAAGCGATCTGGATCCGAGCCCCGGCCCCCGGGGTTGAGGAATCGAGGGCGTTAAACGGACAAAGGGATTAAGCCACGGGACAGTTTTAATCTAACAGAATTATCGGGTTTTTATGTGTTCGCACGTATATTCCTGATCCTGCTGATTGCTTCCGAGCAAACGTGGGAAAAATTCCTGAAATTTTACTGAATATTTACTCAATTTCAGCTGAACGAAGATTTATGACAAATTTAACTATTGTTAAGGACGTATATTAATACATTTTTATTATGTTATCTGAAGAAACCAAAAGATTATTATTAATGGGTTATACGAGGACAACGACAAAAGTGATTTTTCTTGAATTTTTCCAGGAAAGATATTTTAATTCATAAACGTCAAAATTTATTCAGGTACATGTTATTGGAACTTTTAACTTTATACCGATTTTTTTGTTTTAAAATAATGATTTTTAAAGCTGCTGTAGCCGATCTCCAGGAGGTCCTCGAAAAATTCGAGCAGGATATCTTGGATTGGATCTACTGAAATAAAATTTAAATTTAAGATCTCGTTAATGTAAGGTATATTCCAGTATTATTTGTAGGGAAAAGCAAAATATAACTTTTCAATGGTGGCTTCGATACAATTTTTTTTTAAATGAAAATTTTGGCGTTAAATTGTTTATAAAATGGAAAATATTTATCGGTAATAAAAATTGGTAAAAAAAGAAAAACACCTTTGTTTAATTACTAAGAATATATAATTATAAAGATTGTGTAAAAAATTGAGACTGATAGGTTTAGCCGTTTCCGAGAAATCTTGCTCGCCGACTTTAAAGACGCAGTTTTGAGAAAAATGCTACAGTAGCATTAAAAATCATTATTTTAAAACAAAAACAAAAAATTAAAATAAAGTTAAAAGTTATAACAAAATGTACCTATATGAATTTTTACGATAATAAATTAAAATGTCATTCCAGGAAAAATTCTTGACATAATCGCTTTTTAAGGCCTCCTGACTGCGTATAACCCCTTAACACAAAATGTTCTGTCAAAGTAGAAAGGAAATATAAATTAAACACCCAGTCATGTCGTAGTAAGGGGAATTCCATTAGGCTTATGTTACTGAATAATTTGGTATTGAACTGAAGGATGAGTGAAATGTACCGTCCGTACCGGAACAGGTTGTCGGCAGGTTAATCTATCTTATAATAGGGCAGTAATAATCAAATGTGATGCAGTAACAAGACTAGTTGGGGGAAGTGTGAGAAAGTCCGCCAAGATAAAAAAAAAACTGTCATTACTCAATTCCAAATTAACATATCTGTCAAAACGTTAAATTTAATTTCGGTCATGAAAACAAAAGTAGGCTCGCATTATGCATAGTTAAAATTAAAACAAAGTTATGAGGAAAGTGCGTAGAGAAATGATGACCAAAGTTTAATGGAAGTCGAATTAAAATAAAAGTTATACGAATGTTTGCGAACTTTGCAGAATTAGTAATATCGAAGCTTTTATGTGGAAAAGAACACGATCAGAATTAAACAAATTGGTCCACTGAAGCGTAAACAACTTTAACGACCGAGCCCATCCCATCCCCCTTTGTAAGTAACAGTGGAATAATAAGTCAGCACTAAAAACTATTGTTGCCGTTGCCAAATTCGTATTATATGTAAATTTAGTATAAGTCAAACGCTTCATCTCCATAACTGTATCAAGCTCAAACATTGAGAATACGCCGCCAATGATACTCATAACGTATGTACATTTGCAGATATAAAGACAAAATTCATTAATAATAGGGGCTCTTTTAGATATATGATTGGATGCATAAAAATATAATGAGATAATATTTATACATTTTGTAAGATATAAGAAATTTGTGAATAAAGAATTTTCAACTTTCAAGAAGAGAATTTAAAACAAATGGTTTAATTTCACGATCCAGGAATAAGGCAGATACTTTCGAGGGAATCTAGATTCTAAATCTCTAAGAAAAGAGACCAAAACGCCATCTTTAAATGCCCGTGAAATAAGATTGTGAGCGCCATTGCCTCTAAAAGGTGTTTAGCTAACCCCGGCGTAATCCCACCGTTTGGTATTTAAAACTTCTCACCAGATAATATCAATAGCTATAACCACTTTGCAGAGTAATCCCTTAGTACTTTTTCTACGCTCACTTATAGTTTTTTAAACCGGATTGTCATGTGAGCCTTCATAGACGCTGCGCCAACACTTTTATATATTAGAAAGAAAGAGGTCTCCGCTTTTAGGGAATAATAGTTAAAATACCGAAACATGCATGTATCATGTATCGCAACTTTTGTCATGAGTCATGACTTGTTTGGTCGGTGTCTAAAAGTGACGATAAGAATATGTATTCTTGTTATTAAGTAAGAGAGAAGAGTGGCGGGTAAAGATGTGTAATTTTCCAGGAAGAGCAGGAAAAGCAGGAACAGCGCGGAAAAGGCATTCGGATCCTCATTAACGAGTCATTACACGTGACAGAGAAAAATGGCTGCCGCTCCATACAGCCATGATTTGAATAGAGATAACTCACGTTCTCTGAAGAATAAAACATTTTCCAGAGGCGCGCAGTGCGGTATGGGAGGTAAGAGTAAGACTGCTAACAGCAAAGTGTGGGAGACGAAAGAAGAAGACGGGAGATCTGCGAACAGAAGCCTGAAGATTAAAAGTAACGATACCAGCGCTGCTCTACCGTTTAGCTTTTCTAGAGGAATTTTTCGATCTTATCGTTGCCAATACGGCCGGAGTTTTCCAGCAAAGTTAGAATGATTGAAACGTATTTAAAGGTATTATATAGCGGGAGGCGACGTACAAATCGATTACAATAAAAGGTTCAAAGCTTTCAAGAAGATTACGTGGCTGTTTTCGAAAAACGTTTTCATTAATGCCCCTCCACATACCGACGAATGATTCAATGGACTTTTACTGATATTTTTTTACATTCTACATCAGTTATACGCTACTGAATGGCGAGGCGAATATAATACCTACATATCTTTACATAGGTATCTCGTTTGATGAAATGAAAGTAAAAGCTTTTTCAGATTATGAAAATACGTGCGATTGTTTAACATGCCCCGTTATTTGCAAATAAATACCCGAACAAATAACTCGGTATAGAATTTAATGCGCTGTAATAAGAATTAATGACGGCAAAGAAGAAAAATAATAAAGACGAACTTTTACGTGGCGATTCTTTTGACATAAGAAAGTTTTCGTGGATTCATAATATCTTCACAAAAACAGTAAGAGTAATCGGATAAGAAGATAAACTTGAGGAAAAACGTTCAGTAAAAGATACTTCTAGCGAGTGTTTGGGCTGGACATGGTTGATTTTCTTTAGAAACGCATTTTTTCCATTAGTTTTTCACTCATAAAATTTATTTAACCTATCGTGATAAAACGTAGATGAGGTTAAAGGAGAGGGTTATTTTAATGAAAAGGAGTAGAGTATGTCCTGTCCGTATAATGAAAAGAGAGAGCTGATTAATATTTATCATACACGATACTGCATAGAATGGATAGCAGGCTGGAATTTAATAGCTCGATCTGGGAACCGACTATATCGTTTTTCAGCTGGCGGAGGAATATCTATTCACTAAAATACAATTATATCGCTTTAAACAGAAACTCGTTGCACGCGTAACGAGAATATTACGTCTACGCTGGTTATACAGCATTGAATTTATAAGATACAAGTATCTTCAATATAACGCGAGAGTACTGTGTAGATTTACGATTACTAAGATTAATGCGACACTAAGCCGAGCAGCCAGTGGAATGTTTGAACATAAACTTGAACAATACCAGTACCTGAATTCGCAGCAGTCACAGGGTGACAACTTTACTTACTGTATGTATTCATCTCAAATACGACCTACAAATATTTCTGTTTGCCTTAAAAATGGTTACGCTCAGTAATCATGAATGGTATAACAGCGAGCGTAAACTAGCGCGGTAAGTCACCAAAAAATCACATGGGTATCTTCGAGAAAAAATGTGAACTGCCTGCTCTTTGTAAAACCCACCTGTAAATAGTAAATTGATACTTTTTGAACACTTGGGCCTTAAAAAGAATACAAAATGAATCCCTGTTTCCCTTGGTCACGCCATAACTTCAGAACGACTTTAACTATTTCATTCATCTTTTTTTAAAGTTTTCTAATACTTTGTAGAAGGTTCTTACGGAAATAAAAATAAAGAAAATTGCGCAGAAAATAGGATAATTTCAGAAAACTTAACGACTATTTTAACTTCGCATGTTTGACAGTTCGCGCGTTTGATGAATGTGAATTTAGCAAGCAGCTGTTTTTTAATTGAAATTTAATTTTAATTTTTAGCTGAAATTAGATTGATTGTTCTAATAATATACGAAAAATGGATGTTTGTAATATACGAAAAATGAAAATTAGAATAAAAAAAATTGTAATAGGTGGCACACGAGCTGTTTGAAAACTGAATGTACTGGGACCAGAACGCGGGAGGAGGGTTGGCGGGACAGGGGAGCGGGAGAGGGGAGAGGGTAGGCGGGAACGAGGAAGGGGAATGTGGGAGGGGAAAGGGATGCGGGAGGGGAACAGGGACACACGGGGAAGGACACCCAGGGAGAAACAATTTATTTCTTTGAATATGGCATTGCAACGCATGCCGGGAACTAGCTAGTAAATAATAAAGAAAAGGTAGAAGAAAAATATTTTAAAAATTCCTTTCATTTTCAATTTAAAAATATTGAATAGTAAAGACAACTGTAAAAAGCTCTTATTGTTTTATAGAGAACGTCGGTGTTGAGTAGCGTTAGAAGTTACCATATAAAAATACGAAAACTTTTGACAGGCAACTCGGGTGAAATTCATAACAAGACATGATTATAGTAGATATAGCGGGTTCGCGAATCGTCAGGAGAGACATGGGAGTACCAGGAGAACATGAAGGCACGAAGGCGGCAGTCCCGAAATAAGCGCACTATTCTACGCCACGTCAGTCAACACGGGGTGGAGCGACTATGAAAAGAGTGATTTTTCATTTGCACCGTTTGCTAGAGAGACGGGCGGAATCTTAAAGACAGATTCCGAGTCATTCAGGTGTTCAGGGCAAACAAATTTTATTTAACTTTCTGTGATATTTTCACATCAAATCAAATATGAAGACAGTCATTTTAGAAGTAGAGGTATTTCATATATGACACTTTAAATTCGTCAAAAGAAAATTATGGAAAAGAAAAATAAATATGTCAATGGAAATTTTAACCCCTTCTTGATGAAAGGCGGGTTGACTGTTCCATCGTATATTATAAATTAATAAACACACGATATAATTAAATATAACGAGGTAAATCATGAGCTCACTTTACAATTACTTCATCTCGTTCTTTTCAATTCGGGAGACGGGTTTGGGTACCGCCACCACGGGAACCATTTATTGGAAGACCAACCCCCCTGCCGTAGGTCGCCCGAAATGGTTTGTTACGCTTGGTGATTTAGCAGGGGTGCCCGGGGTCATGAAGTGATGATTGGCGGCGAATAAATTTACCCACCTACTGCATGGCGGGCCGGATCGGGACAGACTAGTTAAGGGAGGCCATTTGACCTCTCCAGCCGGACCCTCTTGACCCATCGCCTTGTACCGCAGTGGGAGAGATGGATTCATACGTCCGTCACTCCTGGACACATTTATCCCAGATTCCTACCCACCCCTCTAACTTTCTCCTTCCCAGAACTTCCTCTCCTTCGATCAATGAAAAGACCGTCCACACAGCATCCCCAAGTATGACATAGGCCCTGGGATTTTTTTCCTCCGCACCTCCTGTGGGAAGCTAATGAAAATAAAAATCCCTTGAACGCCCATAGAGCTGTTACAAACATAATACATGTAGAACAATAATATGGTAAGGAGTAAGGAGTAAAAGTACATTAGTTACTTAAACATTATAAAAATAATAGCAAAAACTACGAGTATTACTTAAAATTGCAGAAATACATTTCAGATAAATTCACGACTAATTTTATTTTTGCGTTGATTTAGGTAAGGTTTGGAACTTATCGAAAAGTTCTGTTTATTTATTTACAGTTTGGTGAAATCGCGATAGTGAGATATGTGAATAGTTAGAATTATTGGAGTATATACGAGTATATAGGGTTGTTACAAAAGATGTGGAGTCGAGTGGATTGACAGGGACTCGGATATTTATAACGCTGAACATTTGAGGTCTATGAAGTTATCCGGTAATTTAAAAAGAATAAGAATATCACGAAGCGTTCTTCGGGCACAATTTAGCGGTACTTTTAGATTAGATATTAATGTTTTGTAGCAGATATCATTTACAGAATGTCTCCATTCTCCGTATCTAAGAAACTTCCTTCGTACTTTCTCCAGGCGGAATAAGTTACTAGTATAAAAAGGAGACCATAAGGAAGATGCACATTCTACCTGCGATCTCACAAGGGAGCAGTAAAGTAGTTTCATTAATTAGCGTTATGAAAAGTCCTTGTGTTACGTATTACGAAACCTAAAATTTGCATGGCCTTATTGGAAATTATTTTACAGTGACAAAGAGATTTCCTGTCGAAAATAACACCAAGGTCTTTGATGAATGGTACTAACACGATTTCGTTATAATTTAATACGATTCACAAACGTACATCTCGTGCACCGTGCGTCGTTCAATCTCCTGATTTTTGGCATAGTCTGATCAAATATTTGGATAACTTAATAATGCCACGACTCTATCTAAAAATCTATCGCCGCCGGCTTAACTATCAAATTGCCTATCTGGATTGGGCAAATTATTCAGGAGACCCAAAAAATTGGATAGAATAGCATATTTACAATTACAATACCGTGAAATAAGGTGCATTTAAAGATTTAACAAATTTTTATAATTTTTGTAACTTTTCTGGCTATTTTAAACTTTTATTGTAGATAAGCAATTTCATAGACGATTTTCCACTTATTTCCAAGTCACTTTACTATCTGTTCATAATATTGTCCTCCACATCACAGGTGAACTACTAGCATAGAGGACAAGAGCTTGTTGTATTTCCAAGTCACTTTATCACCTGTTCGTAATATTGTCCTCCAAAATACAGGTGAATTCCTTGAATGGAGGACAGTAAACAATAGCTTGTATTAACAAAAATCAAGTTTAGTAACAATAATTAAAAATGCTCCTGATCGGTCTGCTTCTCCTGCTCATCCCTAACCCACATTTTCTGTAATTGCTATTTTCACTCATAACTTGTATTTAAATCTGATATTTTTATTAGCGTTGTTTCTAAACTAGCACACATTTAAAAAAGTGTTAAAGACAAATAATTTTGTTTTTCCACTAATTATCAATTAATTTCACAGAAAACGTGATAATTTCCCACGTCCCACTAGAGAAGAAAACTAAAAACAACTAAAATGATACTTATCTACCCCTGCGCTGGAGAATGTGCCGAAAGAGGGTGAAATAAACCAGCGCCACAATAAAAATAGCACTCGGGGTGGCACACTCGCACCGCATTGCTATTCCTGACGACTCGCGGCTCGCGGCGGGTACCGCTTCTCCTCTCTCCTGCTCCCCGGGGTGTTAACAGTGGAAGAAGAGGAAAAATAGGAAATGAAGTGAGGGGAATTGTACGAGGATGATGGAAGGAGCGAGGAGTGCGGTGACTCAATAGTTTGTTGGAATCCACTTGACAATGCAGTTCGAATAAATTCATTTGCGAAAAGGTATTTTTCTGTTTAAAAATTATATTGCGATTTAATTGGGAGAAGTCTTATTTGTGACGCCATAAATAAGACTTGCTACTTTGTTACGCTGTAATTAAGCGTTGAGTATAATACTGTATGGTCTATGTTTTCACCACGAACTTTACGGTTTTACCGAGCGCCAAAATACTGCTTTGTGCAGAATTATGCCCGTGGTGAAATAAAAACATGAAACTACATCTCAGGAGGGGGCATAGGTATGTGATCTCCAGCGTGTTAGGGTATTAAATAAATACAAGTATCTCATTTCCAATTTAAATGTTAAAGAACTTTTATATTATTTTAATAATATCAGGTACAATAAAACGTAAAGTGACTCTACTCACCCTCAGGGACCGATTGAGGTTATACTATCTAGCTATTTCACTATATTCCTGACCGAACCGCGTCTCGTAGTTCGCCACAGGATGATGGGCAGGACCTCCAGCCGATTCTCATCTCGGCCAGTCCGCAACAGGATAATCGGCAGGACCTCCAGCCGATTCTCGTCTCCACAGATCGCATCAGGTTAAACGGCCAGTTCGCAACAGGATGATTGGCAAGACAGGGCTCTCAGCAAAGCCAGGGCTCCAAGAGAAGTGGAACTCCAAGGGAACGATGTTACGGGGCTTACGTAGCAAGCCAGCGGGACCGTTAGTATTCCCGCACGTGCATTTTCTCTCATACAAGCCGGTGAGCGGAATTATTCTTCTCCACGCGTTTAAATAGGCATTCTTATTGTCGGCACCCGACAAGTACATACCGGCGCGTCTCGTGTGGCGAAAATACTCATCCCGATCGCCTTGATAACTTTACGGTAAACTTCTCGTAATATAAGAACTACCGCGGAGAGCAATCTCGCGACATTATTCAATAAAACTTTGGTGCACTTTCGCATCCTGAATCAGAGATCGTTCCACATTAATTATTACGTGCCAATCGACTGAAATTTAAATCTTCGTCCCTTTTAATAACTTAATACTATACGACTGTCACAGCCATGATCTGGCCCAAAAGATCATGCCGGCGAGAGTGGGTTCCATTGCCGGACCCGGAAAAGAAAAGAAACTCCCCCTTCCATAACGACTTGTGTTGCCAGTCCTCCTGTTGTAACTATCAACAATTAATTCACTCAATAGTTCGTGCCGCTAGGTTCGACGTTATAAAGCAGTG
The DNA here is from genome assembly GCA_929108145.2 of Limnephilus rhombicus. Lineage (NCBI taxonomy): Eukaryota > Metazoa > Arthropoda > Insecta > Trichoptera > Limnephilidae > Limnephilus > Limnephilus rhombicus. The sequence goes on from OV815276.1 coordinate 34,366,966, forward strand.
TTCATATTTTAAAATAAGAAAAGGTAATGATTTCAGCACTGCTTCATAACATTACCCCCCGCGCCACACAAATGTTTGCCCTCAAACATGTTTCGTTTAACTAACAAATTCCTAAGCTATTCCGGTCAATCCTCAGGGTGTTCTAAAAAAGAAATTATAAAATACACATGAATAAAAATGAAAAAGTGAATCATCAAATGTGGTAGGCACACCATGTTAAACTTAAAATTGATGATAGCAAAAGCTAATAGTGATAGAAAAAGAAAAATCAAATAAATACGAATGAGTTCATTATGATTCCAATCGCACCCATGTTGTCCGGCAAGATGGTGGCTTCACAATGCAGTCATTCAAGACCAACACTTAAAACTAGAAGAACTTAATCTAAAGAACAATGTGAACTAATGTTCCGTGAACGGGGTCCGCAAACACCCACAGCATTGAAAATACTGGGTGAGGAACAGCTGACTTTATGTCTTGGACTACCGTTAACGTTACATCTACAGCATAAACAACATTAATTATGTAAGTATAAACACTAATCAGTGGACAACACATCCTTAACCTTAATTATACCTATGTGTGTCCAGCACATTAATTAAACACCACCATATGCATTAATGCATCACTGACCCATAATAGGGTTTTAGAAAGCCATTTAGGCAACACTTTAGGGTGCAAGCAACCCTCACTTCACTGAATTTACGTCCCTTTTAGGAGATATAAGAAATGTTCACTACGAAGAGTTTCCTATTCTACCTAAATCGGTCGTTCGAGCGAGTATATGAAGTGAAGTAGTATTGTAGGTACTAAGACTAATCAACGAATTTTATAAAATAATATAAGTATGACTAAACTATTCTTTAAGTATACTCACAAGCATGTGAGTTGTTATTACGTGTTGAATTCACAACATTTCAAAGAATTTATTTATATTTGAAAACAATCATGTTTCAGATGGGAAGAGATAAACAGAAAAACAATGCTCAAAACACAAAGAGGTGTAGGGCTGGCATCCCTGTGTGTTCCGAGTTAAAACTTAAGAATAAACACAAAATTCAATAACCATGAACGCAGTTCAATGGGATGTACCCTGAACACAAGGGGAAGTGGGCATGTGTTCCCCTTGTATTCGAGGTTAACAAACATAATAGACAAAAGGAAAATAAATTATGTCATTTATTTTGTTATTTTGCTCGTGCTCAGTCCAAAAATTATACAAAATTTATTCCAAATAAATTACAGATTATTACGCCTAACGAAAGCGAAAACTTATAAAACAACTCGAGTAAATCTTACCAGAGTGGAATTTGATTGCAATGAATCATAACAAACTACGTGAGTTTGCGTAAACGCGCCCCAAGAAAACCTGAATGAACAAAAGAAATATTCCTATGACAGGATTTTGACTGTCAGAATGTCGGGTCGTTTCAACTCGGTTGATCAGGCCGGGTTAAAACTCCCAGGCATCAAATATTAGCTAACAGATATGATAATTTGCAGTACTCGGTAGGGATGGCCAGACCCTCCGAAGTATTGCCACAATAAGACTATACCGGTATGTTATTTGATTTTACTATGTCTTTCACATGAAAATCACCCGCAACTTTTCCGTTTAAGTCTGCAAGTGTATAAATTAAGTTGGATTTTTTCTTTACTACCACGTTCTGAACAAACCGGGGTGCCAATTTTTGTGCGAAATAATTCAATGCGTTAGATTGCGCAAAATTCCTCCGCCACACCACATCACCAACCTGATAGGTAATGTGTTTTCTGCGCAGGTTGTAATGGTCAGCTCCTTTTTGAAAAGCTTTAAGAAGAGCATTCGAGACTTGCTCATAAACCGATGACAACTCTTCCAATTTCTGTGCATAAACCTTAGGTTGAGCACCAATTTGCGAATTGGTTTCCTCATCCGCTATTGGATTACGGTGCAGATCACCGTCTAGTATCTGCTCCCGACCATGCATCAGAAAATAAGGTGTATAACCTGTAGCGCAGTTTACCGTGTTATTCATCGCTGATTGAACTTGCGGAAGAAATTTAGACCAGTTTCGGTGGTCTGATTCAACTAAGATGGATAACGCCGTGCCCAGGGTTTGATTATAACGTTCGACTACGTTGTTTTGAGGCGTATAAGATGAATTGTAAAATGGTGGCGGCATGTTATAACTATTAAGTAATTCTTTAAATTCTTTCGAAACAAATTGACGACCATTATCACAGACGATAGTTCGTGGTACGCCGTGAACAAGAAAGATGTTTTCTTCTAAGATTTTTATTATGCTTCTCGCGGTGCCATTGCGCAGCGGAAATAGCCATGTAAATTTAGAAAAAACGTCTACACATGATAGAATTACGGTAAAACCTGAGTAACTCCTAGGTAAAGGACCTACCAAATCTATCGACAACATTTGCATGGGTCTTGTGACCTTTTTTGGGTTTGAGGAGATTCCGTTAGGTGGGGCTGTACTTATTTTGTGGGCCTTACAGACTGTACAACGATTAACAAATTGCTTAACATCCTTGTACATATTAGGCCAATAGTAACGCAATTGCACCTTTTTGTAGGTTTTGAATACCCCAGGATGACAAGCTCGCGAAGATTCATGTAAATTAGATAGAATTGCCTGTCTACCTTCTTGCGGAACTACTTTTTTCCAGGCAGTATCCTCGCACAGAGCTAGACGAGTCTTTGTGTGTCGGAACAATTCATTATTACGTATTTGAAAGTTCTGGAATCGTTGTGGGAATTCTTCGCATCCTTTCCAAGCTTTCAAATACCACGTATCCTTTGTATTATCAATGTCCACACCTGTTAATACGGCAAGGTCCATTCGTGAGAGTACGTCTGGAACAACATGCTGTGTCCCTTTGCGATGAACAACGTCAAAAGAAAATTGTGAAAGGCGAGAGCTCCACCGTGCAAGACGGCCACTAGGGTTAGACAAGGACCCTAGCCATTTCAAGCTTGAGTGGTCAGTAACTACCGTAAAATGAGCTCCTTCTATATAAGGTCTAAAGTGAGTCACCGAGTCTAGCACAGCTAGGAGTTCCCGTTCAGTGATGCCATAATTGCGTTCATGCGCATTTAAGCAACGTGAGTAATAAGCAATGGGATGCTCTTGCCCGTCCACGTTCTGAATCAATACCCCTCCAATTCCCGCCGAGCTCGCGTCGGTGTGGATAGAGAAAGGCCTGGTGAAATCCGGGCAGCATAAAACTGGAGCCGTCGTCAACGCGCGTTTTAAATCATTGAAAGCAGTTTCAGCTTCCTGGGACCACTTGAAATTGCTGATTCCATTTTTTGAACCTGTGAGTTTAGTAAGAGGGGCAGCTATTCCCGAAAATCCTTTAATGAATCTCCTAAAGTAACCGCACAAACCAATGAATGCCCGGATTTGTTTCGCATTTTTCGGGACTGGGAAATTTTTGATGCTTTCTATTTTTATTGGATCCGTACGGAGACCCTGCGCATCTACTAAATACCCTAAATATTTAAGTTCAGATTTGCAGAACTCGGATTTTTTAAGGTTTATTGTAAGGCCTGCGTCTCGCAAACGTTCATATACACGATTCAACAGATTAAGATGTGAATCCAGGTCTTCTGATATCAAGATCAAGTCATCCAGATAGCAAAAAGCATTATCGTCAAATTCCGGACCAAAAAGGACATCTGCCAATCTTTGCAACTCACTAGGGGCGTTTTTCAGTCCGAATGGCATACGGGTGAACTCAAACAAACCCCGTCCAGGTACGACGAAAGCTGTCTTCTCGCAAGAGTCCTTGTCTAAGGCAATTTGCCAAAAGGCCTTTGAAAGGTCTATAGAAGAGACGTACCTAGCTCCACCTAGCTTGTCTAGAATCCGCGATATATATGGCAAAGGGTACGCGTCGCGAATCGTGACATTATTAATTTTGCGAGAGTCTAAGCAAAAACGACCTGTACCGTCCTTTTTTGTAACGATCAATACCGGACTCGACCATGGAGAACGTGAGGGACGTATAACTCCTAATTTTAGCATTTCATCTACTTCTGCTTCCAATTGTTTTTGTCTTGCTGGAGATAAAGGATAATACCTCTGTTTGATCGGAGGCCCTGTCGTATTAATTTTGTGCTTGACTAAATGCGTTAGACCTAAACCGCGCTTTTCGAAAGAAATCGATTCAAATTTTTTAATAATAGCAGAGAGTGACCGACTCTCTGAGGGACTTAGAGATGAGGCTGGCTGAATTGCCCGCAACCCATTGATTTTGTTTTCCGAAGAATGACAAATAGCTTTTGGAAGCAGCTCCGGTGCGATATGGAATTGCTTCCAAAAGTCTATACCTAGGATAAACGATGGTGACAATGTCGGGATGACGTAGAAAAGAATTGTCCGGGTAATTGATTTGTACGTCACCGGCAACGACATTGTACCCAGGACAGGCTGACTCGCACCGTCCGCTGTTGATACACAAAAATTAACCTTAACTAATTCTACACCTAATTTAATAAAAATTTTATAACTATCACCTCCCAAACACGATAATGAGGCGCCACTGTCCAACAGTGCGCTGTAAAAATTGTTTATTATATATACATTTACATACGGACGACCATCGTTTTCAATCTCCATCCCCTGTGGCAGTGGGCCCACTGTTCCAGACGATGGGACCGAAAGAAACTGATGTACTAGTCGGAGCCAACTCTTCCATTCCCGATTCCTCTGCGCATAGGATGGGACGTGGTAAGAGAGACTCCGCCCTAGTTTTCCGACTTACTGTTATTAAATCTTCCTTTAACTGCTCCCACTTTAGAATTATTTCCCGCTGCGGCTTTTTTCCTACAGTCAGCCACAACATGTCCCGGTTTATTACAATATAGACAAACTTGAGTCTTAACAAAGGTTCTAGAAGTTCGTTCAGTATTTTGATTATTTGTATTGAACGAAGACGAAGGTTTGTTATTGTTGCAACCAGCATTGGTATTAACGTAGTTACGCCCAGCATGACTATAACTATTACCATTAAACGACCGTCTATAGTTATTCTGAGAGAACCCAGTACGTCTATCAGTACCGGTATTACTGTTTGTCAAAGTTTTATTAGTAGGCACGAATCTATCCTCTTTATTAGTACCGTAGTTTCATTAGATTTTTTTGAAAAAGAAGTTGAAGAAGTAGCAAATTCCTCTGGTGGTGTCGCATAAGACTCTAAGTTCCCTGCGTAGATTGTTAACTGATCGAATGTATCTATATCTCTAGAAACTAAAATGTTAGTGTACATTGGCAGCAACGCCTTTTTGGCAAGTCGCAAAAGTTCCTGCTCAGGAAGTTTAGCTTCCAACATGTTATTTAGGGATTTCATCCTAAGGGAAAATTCAAGTACCGACATACCTTTGGGTTGCCTCATATTGAAAAGTTTAACTTTTAAATCTGTTTGTAGGTCATTTGCCTCAAATTGATTGATTAAAAGTTTAGACAGCTCGTCCCATTTCAATTCTGAGTGATATATTGACCTGAACCAAAGTAATGCTAGGCCATCTAGAAGATCAGGAAAAACGCGTACCAGATTATCATGACTAAAATTTTTTGTCCTACATTTTTCTTCAATTAATAAGAGAAATTCTCTTATGCTTGATTTACCGTCAAATTTAATCTTCCAATTTTCTACATTGATGGAGGGTGATTCTCTATAAATAATTTTTGTATGTTTAATTATTGTAGGGTTGTGAACGGTCCTACTCTCTGAATCTGAATCAGAAGAATCCATATCTATTTCTGATATTGTTGGCATCTTAAGGGCTTTATTATATGCACGCGCCTGCGAGCGCAGCGCGTGAGAGGTGGTTGCCGGTTCGAGAGAACGACTTGATAGTTCTCTTATGAGATCCTCTTTAGAAGCGTTGTTGACGTTCGAAATAGGAGTTGACATTGTTATTGATGACGTACAATATTGATTGTTGATGATGTAAAAAAAAATTTTTTTTTTTAAGTACGAGGGAAAAAAAAATTTTTGGCAACCCTGATTTTCGAAAAAAAAAAAAAAATCGAGATATTAATGTGTTTAGTCGATTTAATTTAAAATTGACAATAAAAATCGTGGTTACAAAATAAAATCCCACATTTGAAATACTAAAAAAAAAAAAAAAAAAAATATTTTTTTAATAAAAGAAAAAAATATCCCAACAATTTAGTTAAGTATGTCAAACTATTTCACCGTATAAGATGTACTCGTGTTGTTGATAATTTATGACACTCTTGTGCATAATGGAATTTAACGGAATAGATTATAAATTTAATCTCATTAATTACCATTCACTTGATTATAATGAATTATTTATTTAGTTAACTAGTTCATTTAAATTTGTATTAAGAATTCATCTACGATATAAACACAACATACCGTAATCTGTCACTTTTGACATTCGCTTTTCCACAATAAACATCAACTTGCATAGATGATGTTTACCTTTTATCATAAACCTTCAACCATAGACAATAAAAATTTTTTTTTTGAATAAATATATACTTTTTTTTTTCAAACTTATCATAGAAGAAGCATTGTCTATGATTGAAACCTGACACTTCTATGAAAATATCATTTCAAAAATTGAGGTTATGTTGACATGTTGACAATGTAACCACACACTGGGATACTGAGCACGAAAAAATACAAAACATGACCAATGTAAAACACCAAACACCAACGTAACCCGCAGGAGATCAAATAAACGAGCTAAACCACGTTGGGCCCAATTTGTTACGCTGTAATTAAGCGTTGAGTATAATACTGTATGGTCTATGTTTTCACCACGAACTTTACGGTTTTACCGAGCGCCAAAATACTGCTTTGTGCAGAATTATGCCCGTGGTGAAATAAAAACATGAAACTACATCTCAGGAGGGGGCATAGGTATGTGATCTCCAGCGTGTTAGGGTATTAAATAAATACAAGTATCTCATTTCCAATTTAAATGTTAAAGAACTTTTATATTATTTTAATAATATCAGGTACAATAAAACGTAAAGTGACTCTACTCACCCTCAGGGACCGATTGAGGTTATACTATCTAGCTATTTCACTATATTCCTGACCGAACCGCGTCTCGTAGTTCGCCACAGGATGATGGGCAGGACCTCCAGCCGATTCTCATCTCGGCCAGTCCGCAACAGGATAATCGGCAGGACCTCCAGCCGATTCTCGTCTCCACAGATCGCATCAGGTTAAACGGCCAGTTCGCAACAGGATGATTGGCAAGACAGGGCTCTCAGCAAAGCCAGGGCTCCAAGAGAAGTGGAACTCCAAGGGAACGATGTTACGGGGCTTACGTAGCAAGCCAGCGGGACCGTTAGTATTCCCGCACGTGCATTTTCTCTCATACAAGCCGGTGAGCGGAATTATTCTTCTCCACGCGTTTAAATAGGCATTCTTATTGTCGGCACCCGACAAGTACATACCGGCGCGTCTCGTGTGGCGAAAATACTCATCCCGATCGCCTTGATAACTTTACGGTAAACTTCTCGTAATATAAGAACTACCGCGGAGAGCAATCTCGCGACATTATTCAATAAAACTTTGGTGCACTTTCGCATCCTGAATCAGAGATCGTTCCACATTAATTATTACGTGCCAATCGACTGAAATTTAAATCTTCGTCCCTTTTAATAACTTAATACTATACGACTGTCACAGCCATGATCTGGCCCAAAAGATCATGCCGGCGAGAGTGGGTTCCATTGCCGGACCCGGAAAAGAAAAGAAACTCCCCCTTCCATAACGACTTGTGTTGCCAGTCCTCCTGTTGTAACTATCAACAATTAATTCACTCAATAGTTCGTGCCGCTAGGTTCGACGTTATAAAGCAGTGTTCATATTTTAAAATAAGAAAAGGTAATGATTTCAGCACTGCTTCATAACAACTTACACAAATAAAGACGGTCACGTTGATATGATTAAGATAATAATATAAAAAAGTAATTCGTATTAAACTTGGATGCACACTCTTTAAAGTCATCAGTGTCATCACCTTCAGAGATTCCGGAGAGGGCCTTCTCTAAAAAGTTCTCATCTGTAAGCTCAGGGGCTACGTTAAAAAATATTATTCTTGGTTGCCTCTTAACTGGAAGACGGGCACTCAGCAAGTCGGAGCTGGACATAACAGGATCATTTAAAAGCCTTTCTTGTTCCTGGCTCCGTGGTAACCTTTTTATTTACCTTAAAAAGAGATAGAAATGATTTAGTTTCATTATAAGGCAATAATTTATTAACCCAGTATATTCGCCCACATTATTTTTTCTTATTACTTCATAAAATTTTATCTTACAGTTTTTTGTCATTTTTATTAACTATCATACCAGGCTAATGCCCGTGTTGTGGTACTGATGTGGTGATAATGACATTACACTTAAAAATTGAAATGTATTGAAAAAGCTTGCAAGTGATATCGTTAGATGCCAGCAGGGAAGTACTTCTTCCCACCGCGACGGCCGGGGGCCGATAGTGGTACCCCTGTAGATGGGGACCAGCGAGACAAGTTCCGATAAGCTAGCCGCCAGATCCCCTTTACCTATCGCGTAGATAGGTCAACTTGCAGCCTTCCTATTGTAAATACGTAATCTCTAATAAACCAGATTGTTTATTCGGAACCTAATATTATTTAGAGATATATTATAACAAACAAGAACATGTCTAGTATTCATACCAAACAGTAGTTCAGAATAAAAAGGCTTTTTTTTCTTCTTTTTTTTTCACACACCAGATTTACGCACTATTGAAATGTCCGGGTTAAATTTTCCCCACAGAAAAAACTAAACCCTTTCACACACTTCCTCAAATGATCATCTAATCAATCAACGCTACGCAGTTTCACTATATAAGTATATACAAAACAATACAAGAAAAACATGTCAACCTACCAGAGACCAAATGAGAAAATAATTCACCGACTCCAGATATTTTCATATCAGAGGGTTCGGCTCTGTGAAACTCCTAATTGGACCTATAAATCCTACTGATCCCTCAATATAAATATTTAAAAAGTCTTTTGTAATCCTACATGTATTTAAAATGACTGATTTTTGCATTTTTAAATATAAATTCATTGACAAATCTAATACGCCTAAATTTTGAATGAGAAAGCTAGGTATAATGCCAGTAGCCGAAATAACAAATTGTAATTATTTTTATAGTCTGAGAATGCCAAATTCTTTTAATCTCATTTCCTAAATCTGTATATTTTCTTATTTTTTCAGAAACAGATTTTTAAATATTACAGGAATTTGGAATAGCTACATCAAAGATGTACGTTATTTTTTTAATTTTGCCATGTAAAACTATAACAGGTCTATTATGACTAATTGTTCAGTCTGTTAGTATAGTTTTATCATAATATATTTTATAAAATTCATTTTCTAAAAATGAATTTGGTTCATATTCATAATATGGTACTATATTAAGGCAGTCAATCAAGTTATGTTTAATTACTAAACTTTGGTGGATTATTTTTAAAACCTGATTGTACCTAAATATATACTCGGACGGCGCTAATACAGAACATCCCGATATAATAATTATCGTTCACGGGTCGTTTCTTCGACTCGTTTTTATGTTCAACAGCTCGGCTGTGGAATGATTTGCCGGCCTCCGGTGTTTCCTCCTTCCTACAACATAGGTCTCTTCAAGATCAATGTTCATTCCTTCCTCTCCTCAAAAAGACCCTCCACACAGCATCCCAGATGACATAGGCCCTGGGGGAAATTATTTTCCTCAAGGCCTCCTGTGTGGAGTTAATGTAAAAAAAATAAAATAATATGTTCTATAGTTTCCGGAAAAGCCAAACATTTTCTAAATAAATCATCAATTTGATTTACATCTTTGATTATATGTTTCCTATAATTTTTAGTATTAATGACTATCTTGAATGGCAAGCATAAATCCTTCTATTTCTGCGCTCAACTCTCCAATACTCAACAATTTGTTTGACGAAAGTTTGTCAACATACGTTTGGTTGAGATAATTGAAGTGTTTTGCGTGAATAATTATATTTGACCAGGAATCTAATAATTCCTGGTTAATATTTATAAGAATGTAGGCATTCTCGTCATATAAATTTAAAAGTGTAATGTTTCCATCTGCCTTGCAAATTATTTTGTGCATTTCTATTACCTTTCCTATGGAAAAAAATTCTAAGCATTTCTACCTGATTGTGCTTCAAAGATGTTATTTTGACTACACCTCTACCTCCTAAATTTGTAGGTAAATTAATTCGTTCTATAGCTGAATTTGGATGATGGCAATTAAACTTTGTTAACGTAGTTCTAATTAATCGTTCTAAACTATCTAAATCTGTATTGGACCATTTAATTATGCCAAATGAGTACATTGATAGAGGTATTGCCCAAGTATTTATTGCTTTTACAAATTTTTTTGCAGATAGATTGCATTTTTAAATTTTTCTGATCCTAGTTTGAAATTTGATCCTAATAATAGTTTTAATTTTATAAAAATGCAAAAATCGGTAATTTCAAATATAAAAATGCAAAAATCGGTAATTTTAAATACATGTAGGATTACAAAAGATTTTTAAATATTTATATTGAGGAATCAGTAGGATTTATAGGTTCAATTAGGAATTCCACAGAGCCGAACCCTCTGATATGAAAATATCTGGAGTCGGTGAATTATTTTCCCATATGGTCTCTGGTAGGTTGACATGTTGTTCTTGTATTGTTTTGTAATTATAATACTTTTATAGTGCAATTGCATAACGTGGATTGACCAGATGATCATTTGGGAAGTGTGTGAAAGGGTTTAGTTTTTCCTGTGGGGAAAATTTAACCCGGACATTTAAATCTGGTATGATCTAATCTATTCGATTGCGGGTATCCTAAATATTTATAAACCTCATCCCCTTTCATACATTTAATTTTGAAATTTCTAAATATACCCTCGACTCCATATACAATTTTGCCTTTCTCTATATGGATCGTTCTACATTTATCCAAACCAAAAGTCATTTTAACATCATCTGAAAAATTTTTAACTACCTTAATCATTTTCTCTAAATTTGATGCAGAATTCGAAAATAATTTCACATCATCCATATATAATAGACGTGAAACTATGCTACTCTCTGTTGTACCACTCTTAATTTTTATTTCAAACTTGCTTTTAATTAACATTATAGATAGAGGTTTAATGCTCAGCAAAACCAAAGAGGACTCAATGAGTCTCCTTGAAAATTTTTTATTATTTATTATTAAAAAATTATTAGTTATTACTATTTATTATTATTATTAATATTATTTGAGAAGTCCCCTACAGATCTTAAGTGTTTGAATATAAGGAAATACCCAACATTACAAAAATACAGATAGTTCAATGTTAATCACAATGATTTTTTTTAACTTAACGAGTATAACCTCAAATTGTAATATGTAATTTAATGAAGACAAAGGCGAATCTCAGTCGAAAATCGGAAAACAAAAAAAAAACTGAAAAAGACACGGTCACATCTGGGTCTCGAACTCGAACGAGGATTTATTACGTTACAATAAATCATTTTCTAAATCCACTACCTATTCTGAGGTCCAATTATTAAATTTTTTTTTTTTAAAATTATTTTTCTAGGGTGATTAGAATCGGAAATATAAAATAGTGTAGATCTCAGTGTTTTTCTTCCGTCGATTGCGTTGTGTACTCGTATACGTTATCCTTTATTTTCCAGTAAGTTTTTTTAAAGAAGTCTCTCCCTGTTGACATGATTCAGTTTTTATTCGTTTTTGGAACCTAGATTGTTTATTTTGTGTTTTTATTACGACCGGAATAATATTCTACAATTTTGGTTCTAAATAGTACTGGGTCTTTAGTCCAAAGTAGTATTCATTGCGGTAGTATGCATATGTTATGCGAGTACATTATTATTTATTATTAGTTCTGATTATTCTATTTTTCATGTTAGGTTCGTCGTTTATGAGAAAGAGAGAGATAGATGTTAGAACAAATCTATCGGCGTGCCTTCATGTATTTGCGAGCAGTAAATAAATTAAGTTTTAATTTGATCAATGCCAAATTTCAATAAGTGTATAGGTATGTACCAATATGTTTCGCTGACAGCAACATTTCCCGCTTTTTACCACTGGTGATTTCGAATAGCGGTTTTAATTATGATAGAAATCGTGGCGTATAATATCACATTTCTCGAGGAACTGTCATTTTTGGCATAATGGAGAGGGTGATGTCGAAATATGGTTTTTCGGTGTGACGATTCCGATGCCTTGTGACATATCAAATCACATCTTTTGGAGGGGCCCCTCATATTTTGACACAATGGAAGTGAAGTGCTTACCAACCAAGGAGATATTTTTATTTGAACTAAAAATCGCTTGTAGATTGATCGAAGGTTTTTTTAAATCCAAAGATTCTGAAATATAATATGTACACTTAAAATATGTCAAATTTATATTATTTATAAGTCACGTTATAGAGATGTTCTATGTAGTTGTAAATATCCTACTAATAAAACAAAAAAAAAGTTATTCGAAGTTGTAATATCACATAGGTACAGCATGGAAAAAGTCGGGAAAATCCCCAGCCTCGTACTAAATTCAAACGGGAGTAACAACAAGTATCATGAAGGGACAAATGAAAATATTATTCCGAAATATCGAATAAACATCAATCTAATTTCTTTCGAATAAACACAAATGTTTTGATAAGGTACCTACTTCAAATCAAAATAATCCATAATAAAACATCTCTCTCGGTCTGATTTGAAAATCCATAGTGGATTCGAGTAAATATCAGTTAACTAGTGTTGAACGTGACCTGCTAATGTCGACCTACTGTCTAGTACCTACGAGGTACCTACTAGACAGTACGTAGGTACGTACCTGCCAGGCACCAGTAGAGCGCGACCAGCACGTAGGGTCTAGGGCTAGACTCTAGGGTGGTAAGAGGTGTACACACACGTAGGTCTGCACAGGTTCACAGGTACAAGAGATAAGCAGAATAATAGATAATCCTAAGAAAGTATTTGCGGATTAACTTGACTAGTAACTTGGCTCCGTATTTCTTGGTAATATATTTTTATTATAAGTCTAATAATACATACCTACGAAACGAATTACAGCGGTCGAAAAATTATTTTCCCCCAAAAAACCGTTTTTCCACACCACAATATAATTATATAGCAAAATCTATTAAAAAAAACAGTTAATTTATGTGTTACATAGAGGAGAGACAGAAACGGCAACACACACACCACTTTCCTGTAGTCCTGGGTCCTGGTCAGTGAGAGATTATTCACTAATCACGTTCCACTTAAAAACAACCAGTCAAAACCATTACATATAAAACGAAGGGGTCTTAGATTAAATTTGCTTAACAATTAGAAATCAATAAACGAACAAATGACCCCAACATAACGCTAATTAATAAAGTAAGGAAAATTAAGAAAACCCTTACACTTAGTGCAAGGGAAACCAAAGGGAAATATTCCAAACCCACATAATCACTCTCTCAATTAGTGTCTCTGCAAATTGGATGATAAATCAATTTAGATACTTTCAAAAATTGACATTTAAAATATTATAAATAAGTCATCCGTAAGTGGCTTCACCACAGTTTGAAAATGACCTTACAAGTCGAAATAGCTATAAATAAAATACATTCTAAAATACTTGCAGAACTCGATAATAACATTATCAAACTTAATTTCAATTAAATTTCTAAAAATTAAAATGGAATTCTATGAATTAAACACAAAAACAAATAATAATATGGAGGATATATTTTACACAAATGTGTTTTACACAAAATCGATTTGCGAGAAGAAGTTCACCACGTACGAAAGCACTACGGATTACATCCAGTCTTTATTTTCGTTAGATATCCATTTGGTATTGCATTTGAAGACTGCAGAAAGATTTCGATGATCGAAGAAGAGTTGCATGCGGATGTTCTTTTCGATGAAACAATGCCAGTTCAAGTTTCTGAGGCCCGTTTAATCTCTTTGGTGACAAAATTCAAACATGCTGTGGAAGATGCTGATGATTAGGATTTCCTTGTGCTCATCATTTGATGCTATTTTCATCGTTGGTGAAGACATCGATCTCCGTGTTCTACTGACAGCATCAGCACCACTCCAAAGTAGTACATACCATCGCATTTCTGGGAGAGGTAAAACTGTCAAAATACCGTAATCCACCTAATTTGATATATACAGGAGCAGTTGAGAACATTCTGTTTCTCCATGCACTAAATATATGTATATCTTAATCTTTACCTTAAGATTAAGATATACATATGTTTAGTGTACATATCTTAATCTCACCCTTCTGTTTTAATTCTATTCATAATATGTATTTTACCTGAAATATCCTTGTAACTACTATATTCATTTATATACCTGTACGCCTGTCTCGACACAGGTATACCCTAGTGAGACAGGCATACAAATAAAACCATTGTAAATATATTTTATTATAGATAAATAAAAAAAATTAAAAAATAAAAATCTCTACTACATGACCTTTTGCAAGGCAAAGGCATTTTTTTGACTCCTACTGATTGGATTAAAGTCGTTTTAACATTGTTTAACGTGTGTGAACAAGTTATCATTCGATACCCTATTTTTTAGACCCGCACGTGCACCATCCATTTATTGCAAGGATTTCTTTGAAAATGTATTTTTTAGATTTCCTACGAGTTTGAAGATAGTTAAGGAACTATTTATTGATTTGAAAAAATCAATGAAAAGAATGAATGTTTATCTAATTTGGTAGGCTGGTATGGGTACTGCCACTTCGGGAAGCACTCATTGGATATACATAGGTCAGGATAAGCAACGGTTGGTGACTTTCTCGATCCAAACATCGCCTTGCACCGCAGTGTAGGGAATTTTTTTAAAACATTACGTCCAAAGAGGAGGCCCTAAGGAAAGATTTTTTCCTCTTAATGTTTCCTCTTCCTCTTCCTATGTCATCTTTGGGGATAGCGTATGGAGGTTTAATTGAGGAAAGGAAGGAGTGAACATGGCTCTTGAAAAGACCCATGTTGTGGAAGGAAAAATGGAAGCCGGTTTCATGAATTCATACATCCGTCACTCCAAGACGCACTGGTCTCCGAATTCCTGCCCACCTCACGAATTACTCCCCAGAACTTCCTCTCCTTACTTTCGCCAAAAAGTTCCTTCACTCAACACCCCCAAAGACGACAGGACGTGAAGGAAACTATTTTCTTCAGGGCCTCCTGCATGGAGTTATTGTCATGTACAGCGTTAAAGATCTTTAAACAAAGCGTTAAAGTTAAAATTCTAATTTATTTTCCTACGTGTTTGAAATCACACCTACTGCCTTCCGCGGTGTAGCACGGAGACACGGACGCCGGTACAATAATATTGGACGTTGTACCTAATTGTTCTAAAACCTTTCCACACGGAAGTCGGCAGTATCAAAAGTAACGTTAATCCCGTCACAACGTCCACAGTCACAATTTTCATTATTTTTGTCGGGGCCGGATATTGGAAATGCCAAAAGGACAATTATTTTCGAGAATTCATAAAGTTCACCGACCGGGAAATGGCGATTCGAATTTGATTGCAAATACGACATTTAAATGCCAGTCCCAACTGACGTTAAAATAGAATTCAAAGGGATGGAATTGCGAAACAAAAGGCTTACTACATTTACTACCCTCGCGATGAGGAAACCGGGTAGACCCACCGTACAAAGACTTTGTGCATTGCATGCTTCATTTGGTCAAAAACACAAAGAAGGAAAATAAATTATTAAAGAAAAGTTTTATTCGTTTATGGTCCTTTGCGAATTGAAGATAATCAAAGATATAAAGTTCTCACAATTTTTAAGATAAATAAAAGTGCACGCAGTGGTAGTTTAACGTGAAATTGTAATATAAAGGATTATTAATTCTTGGAACGCCAGCGAATCCGTAGCGGATTTGCATAGAGATTTGCCTCTATTTAACTCACCGTACTTGCCTCGATTTTATGGCATTTTGAGTCTTAAAAAAGCTCCTAGCATATTAAATAAATTTTATTCGCTTTGAAAGGAAACAAGTTTGTTTAAACAAGAAACTGGGTTGTCGTTTCCTCACTTGCGAAAATTGATGTTTTATGTGTGAGAAAGAGCGTCACAAATTCAGTGACAAATATCATAATTTATTTGAAAATGTCCAAGTACTGTATTTATTTACAGGAAAGCCTTACATGACTTTTTGATGAACGCGAAAAACACTTATTTTGCTGTAAAATATAAAAAAAACTCAAGAATATTTTTCATTTCTTCGTTATAATACATTTCAATTTGACACATTTCATTTATTGGATAACCAACACCCGTGATATATGTCATCACAAGCGGTTCGCTACATTTGGTGACTTAGCAGGGGCGCCCAGGT
This sequence comes from Limnephilus rhombicus, assembly GCA_929108145.2. Classification (NCBI taxonomy): domain Eukaryota; kingdom Metazoa; phylum Arthropoda; class Insecta; order Trichoptera; family Limnephilidae; genus Limnephilus; species Limnephilus rhombicus. The sequence goes on from OV815276.1 coordinate 34,383,367, forward strand.
TCATGGGATGAGGTTTGTCTAGGTCTTGTTAGCGGATGCGTTTACCCACCTACTGCGTGGCGGGCCGGATCGGGAGAGTCTGGTTAGGTAGACCTATTGAACTTTCCAGCCGGGATGGATCGCAGTGCACCGCAGTGGGAGGGATGGATTCATACGTCCGTCACTCCTGGACACATTGACCCCCCGATTCCTACCCACCCCACATACCTTTTTTCTTCCCAGAACTTCCTCTCTTTCCTTTCCCTTAAAAGACTGTCTACACTGCATCTCCAAAGATGACATAGGCCCGGAGCGATTTTTTTTCCGCGAGGCCTCCTGTGGGGAGCTAGAGAGATTTTTTTATAGATAGACGTACACCATTTACATAAGTATGGAAACACATTATATTATCTGGTAAGACGTAAAATGTACAGAAATATCATTTTACAAAAACCAAGTAAGTTATTACGAAAATGGTGTCGGTCAGCATACGGCGAGCTGCTCCGCATTTTAGTTGGCACACAACGGGTTAAATCAATTACAAAAAACAGAAATACAATACAGTGGGAGTAATATATTATAACAAACCTGTAACTCTCCTCTTCTTGGCTGCTTTGGAGTAGCAGATGAGGGCTCCGAGAAAGAAGACTGAAGATAGCATCTCAGCTCGACCAACTACTCCAGTCACCTGCAAATAAAAACACAAATTAGATACTTGTAAGTGTTTTAGAAACGATGAAGATCATTGAAATATAAACTTGATCATTATCTAAACCAATATGCATTTATAGTGAAATTCTAAACTTTTAATCTCTTCCCGCATGACTGATCATAACTAGTAATAAATAAAACATATTAATTTTTATTGCTTATTTTAGAGTTTAGGGTCGTGTCATCATTATGTGTACGTTATGCATTAATAGACCACATTTTTGTCACAGCAGCCAATGATCAGTCAGAACCTAATCAAATATATAAAAAGAATAATTAAATACATATATTTAATAATTCAAAAAAATGTTTAATTTAAATATTAGTTGAAAATATAATTTGGATGGAAACTCTCGGTGAAAGCAGGACAAACAGGTTCCCTACGTTTTTTGCATGTGTCAATACACACTGTACTGAAATACTGGTCGTGAGGGAAATTATTTTCTTGGGGCTTCACGTATATAAAAAAAAACATATTTTTTGTAAACCATTAAGTCGAGTATAATTTAGATAAAAAAATTTGAAAAAATATAATTTTGTATTTTTTTTCTTGTTCGATGGCCAGGTTATTAAATTGTACTTGTAAGTAAATATCAGGGGTGTTACGGATATTCGCATCCGCATCCGCAAATGTGGAATATCCGCATTAATTCAGATATCTGCATCCGCATCCTCAGAAGTGAACCTCTAATAATCCGCATCTTATATTTATATACCTAAGTGTTATAAAAGTTTTTTTTAAACTTCAAAGTTCTCCAAACTCCTTTTTCCAAAACCACCTTTGGACAAAGACACTTTAAATACATAGCTCGCAAACTATACAATCCACTACCAGCTACAATCAGACAAACTGACTCCTTGACAAAATTCAAACAAGATTAAAAATTAAAAAAAATATAAGAAAGGTCCCAGTAATATTAGAAAAAATTCTTACCAATGATAACTGTGTTTTTTATTGAAGATTTAAATTTACGAGTTGAGCAAAACAGCATGCGTCAAAATAATTTGTGTAAAAGGGGCAGTGTTCGACATCAAACGAAAAATTTGTGAAGGATATTTTGAGACTTTTACCATCTCTGTTCGATGAAAAATGAAAAGCTGTAGTTAAAATAAAATTTTGAATTTCCTGGCAACGGTTGATGCCGACATTGCGAGAACAAATTGTGAATTTCCATCATAATGTGTCCTTTTTAGGTATTAAAACACCTTTATATTTTCTTTCGCTTTTTTATATGACCGAACCAATTTCACTTTATGACGGGCATCTCCAGACTGGAATCATAAGTTCATAAGGTGCGAATAAAAAAGCGAAAGAAAGCAATATAGGTTTAAAAATCCATAAAAAGTTACATAATAATTACATATTTAGTTTCACATTAGCAACGATAATACCCTAAAAGTTATTATATTATAATTGGAGATGTGCAGTGCCAGTCTCCCTTGGAATTCCTGTGTTTAGAGCAGGCGCAGTTTACAACAAAAATACAAATAACAACACAAATGTTAAATTTAAAATAAAAGACAATATAATCTAGAAGGGTAGTGTAAATAGGTTTGTACTTTTTTCCGATTTTGAAACAGACCTAAAAATAGTCTACATTATAAAATCGTCCTTGCTTTAGCAGAAACTTTAGCAAGTTCACATTATTCCAGAGTCGGATGTAAATTCTAGTCAGTAGTACGGAAAACCCTTATGAATGTGTGGCAATATATACAAAGAAACAAATTGGAAATATATTTTTAGTCATAAAGCGGCCCACATGGTTATAAACAGACTTTGTTACTGAAAGCAGTAATATAGCGCAAAAAATCTTCAATGACGATGTATTATGCCTATATTTCTATGGGGTAGGGTAGGGGGTGCGCTCGAAAAAATCTCGCCTATTCGTCCGTAAAATTTAGGCATGCGCCACGAACTCTCGGCGAGTAATCGGATTTGCAATTGTTGTGAAAATGTGCAATGAACGGAAATAGTATTGTGATACATCGAACTCTCCTATTGAGGCGCGCACATGGCCAGGTCTGCCGAACGGTTGGAAAGGTACCTGGGAATTGCCCCAAACTTTGTACATTGCGTCTTTGACATATCCCACGTTTTTGATTGAATTTTTCATATATAGATACGTATTATTTATGTATAATTGGAAAGCTGAACAAAAAAAATGTATTAGTTTACTTTTCTTAGTAAGTTAAATACAACTGTCCTGTACATATTTTAATTAATTATTTAGATCAAAATAAAGTGTTTTTTTACGCTACATTCGTAGCGTAAAAAAAACACTTCATTAATGTAGGTGTATAAGATTAATGGTGTGGTAGGTGTATAAGGTTAACTGTATGTTTTAACACGAAAATGTATTAATTTACTTAACTTAGTAAGTTAAATACAACTGGCCAACCTGTACATAATTCAATTAATTATTTACTTTAAAAGGAAGTGTTTTTTTAACCTTATTCCTAATATATGAGTATATATCACATCCTGTCTCATAAAAAGTAAAGAAGCTTATCAATGAAGGAAGCAAGGTTATCGGAATAGCTGCGTAGCTTCCGCACATATATATATATACAGGCCTCTGTGGTCAAGGGGTAGGGCTCTCGACCCGCAATTCAAACCCTGGCGTGCGCAAGTAAACTTTATTAGATTAATTTGTGTTATTTCATAATTTAATAATTAAAAATAATATGTTGTGTATTTGCGGCACGTTCCAGAGCGGAAGATACTCTCAGTATCACCCTGGTGTATTCAGAATTCAAACGTTGTTTGAAATGGCTTTGATGAACAGACCTGAATAACCAGGTACTCCCCCACCTTCGTGTTCCCCACCTCTTTCCTCTACCCACTATCTTCAGCCTCACAACATGCGGAGTTGGGGATACCATAGTCTCACTGGCTCCAGATGTTTGGAAGTAGTCGAGACTCTTGTGCGGAATTCACACAAAAAAAAATAGATATTGGAGAATGTCCATGGATTTTCACGAGAGTTCGTTCACCAATTGTTTTATAATCCGCTTAGTCTAGAACATGAAGCTAAGTTGAAAAAATAGGCATTTGTATGGAAGCCAGACCGAGCTTTTTCAAATATGAAAAAAAAAATCATAGACCAAATATGTTACGATAGCATACCATCTGTTCGGGTAAAAATCATGGGCAAAGGGATGTGATGTGATGAAATAAATTAGTTGCGTAAATGCTCAGTTAAAACATGATACGTTTCGTGGAGTTGTAAAGGACTGGCACTTAAAAGTTTAAATACAGGAACTAATGTGATATACGAAAGAAATAAAATCACACCATAAAAAATTTCGAGCTTCCTCCGAAATGTAAACATAAAATCACGAAACGCAATAAACGGACGGATTTTTTCTCAGTTCTAACGTCCAATCATAAAAAATTCCTTACATAAACGGGAAATTCAAAGTAAATATTAATAGGAAATTCAGATTTCACACGCTAAGTTTGTTTTCTAAATAAAATGAAAATTTTCCGCACGTAAAAACTATTTCCTTAACACGAAAACATTTTAAGAATCTAGTCAATGCTAATGTAATTATTTTAAATAATTTATGAACGAACTTTCGTCGCTTCATGAACATCCAATGCGAAAATAATTTCGGGGATGATGAAATCTCAACCAATATAAATAATTAAAAAGATAATTAATTAAGGAGGTCGCACACGGCTAGCGGCCAGCGGCGTTTGCAAAAAATCTAAAATTCAAAGCCATCAAATTTCTAAATGCTGACACGTTAAAGAAGATCAATTTAAAACCACAATTCCGAAATAAGAAAATGGCCTAAGGGCTTCAAGTTACCGCACCCTTATCACTGTTGACGCCGAACTCCCTTCCTTCCTCTAAATAACACGAAGAATTTAAATTGTGGATCAAAATCAATGCAATTATCCCGCAAAACGTCGAGGGTGAAGGGCCATAGAGCGGGGAAGGGGGCTATTATAGAGTTTTCTGTCGGTTAGTCAGAATAAGGCGCAGACATGATCTGTATGCAGATGACAGTTATGGCACTTCACCCCCTCCCGTCATTCTCCTAAGCAGTCGGAGCGGCCGCCGCGCCGCTATGCGCCGTGACGCCCGTAAATCGGGAAAACGAATTGGCTTATTATATTGACACGCTACCGGCGTACCGGCATCAGGGGTGGACGTTAACTAACCACGAACTTTTAGATTAATTTATTGAAAAGCATATGAAATGTTTTAATTACCACTTTAGAAAATTAAAGATGTTTGACGTCGAAAATTCAATATTTAACTCTTAAAGTGGGAAACGCGACTCGGCGAGTGGTGAAAATTGAAAATAATATAGTTGGTTGAAGAGGCGTAAGTTAAGAAAAGTGGTAATTAAATTATTATTATAAGCCAGTAGCCAAGATCCAGAAACATAATTAAAAGTTTAGAATTTTTGATGTTTGCGCATACAATTAATAAACTCGGGAAAGTTCAAAATACCAAAGTTAATCAAAACATTGGATGGGTAACTTCATATTCGGAGAAAATTTGGTTTTCATAAAGCAATTATTGTATTAACGATGGTATAGATATAGGTAGATAGTGCGAAAGAGAACACCAACACAGTTGGATTTAGACAATGTTGACAATGCGAAACCTGTTTTCAAAGTCAACAATAAAATCTCCGGGGATTAAAACCGAAATCTCTGTTGTCTGAAACAAAACCATACGTAGACATGACTTTAATTTAAGTATTTGGAAACATTATAATAACGAAAGCAACTGAGCAGAAAGAGGTTACAAGTAAACAAAAAATAAACAGACAAGTTTTAGTAATAAGAGCAAATGCTGCCAATGCCGCCATTTTGACTTGCTTCGTTAATCTGTCAGGATCGAGGGTTTTGTTAGAGTCCTAATGTTGATGGCTGATTGGCCTTCATTGGCAGGTGAGAAAACCCACCTAATCCGGAAATTCCTGGATATTGTTGAATAGGGGAATTTTAAGGATTTTCCACAACAGCTATCAATCCGAGCGAGCCCGATAAAACTTAGGTCGTGATCAACAGACAAAAGCCGCCTTTAGCCAAACAGAAAACTCCTTTACAAATGTTTTTTCCAACTTTCTTGCTTGGAATAACAGAGGAATAAAAACGCGAGGAGAGAATTTAATGAAAGGAATCGGAAGAGAGAGGAGATTATTATTCGTGTAAATTCTAAAATAATTTGCTGACGTCTGTTTTTAATGTACTTATAATTCGAATCTGAAGGAAAACCCAATAAACATGTTGTACTGGGGAAGGGTTCAGCCAGAAGAATAAGGGTGGGAACAGGTTACTGGTACTGATAGGGAAAAGTATATATTTTATTTTAAATGCCTTATTACTTGCGTTATATCCCATTAACCCAGTATTTGATGACTCTATTCAAGGAAAATTACAATGTCTAATACATTAAAGATTAAGGAAGGCATAATAGAGGTCAAGGGTTCAATCCCTGTATCAGTTTGGACCGAGCTTTATGTGGGTATAAATCCTTATGTTATGTGGGAAAAACAATGCACATGCTTTTATTTGTAATCACTAGGGCGTGTGTGAGTATGGCATTAGCTTTAATAGTCCTAAGGGTTCCCGTAAAGGACATGGAGCATTAAATCCCAATGCTCTGAAACAGTCTTGAAACATTGCCCAAACGATGGAATTGCTTCTGTGGAATAACAGGCCCATTCCCGCTATTGCTCCGTTTCACACTACGGACATTTTCTCCTTAGACATCAAAACAAAATGAAAATAAACGTTTCATATGACCTTGGTAATAATGTATTTGTCAAAATTAAAGCAATATACATACATCAAAGTCTAAGAAACTTTTACCTCTAATTAAGAAACGTAAAACGAGTTACTTAGCGACATTTCATTACGTTTTATATGTTTTGGAAAAAAAAAACTATTTTAAGTGTACATTAGCTCTCATCACGCCCTAAACTCCCAATTTTGCCAGAGGTATAAACAACAAGAAGAAATTAATTTTAATTTGAAGGTTAATGTAAAGATTCAAACAAAAGACATTTTAATATTAGACATTTTCACCGGACCTGGATAAGAATTATACAAGGCAAAATATTCTAAATATGCAGTTACAAAACTCTGATAAACAGTTAAGTTTTTTAATGACGAAAAAAACGGGATGCCTATTCGAATATCGGGAACAGCTGTTTTACGGGAAAGAAAAAATACTACCCTTCCCAATTATTCTCAGCGCAAAATTTTAGGAAAGCGTCCTACTTCACCTGAAATGTACGAAGTCGCCAATTCCACAGTAGGTATTTTGTTCACAAAACACTTTTTCTGTTTAAAATTCAAATAACGTATGAAATACTCTCTTACCATCAATGTACACAGTACAGGTTAGCCGGAGGGTTTTTATTTATTATGTAGGTTTAGGTAGATGTAGGTAAAATAAAGAGGAAAACCGCATAAAAGAGTTTAGTACACTTATCCGCCTGACTGTCATCATAAAAAAAGGAAACAGAAAAATAATGTCTGTTTAATAACACGGCAGAGGAGATTTGAAATAATAAAAATACAATTTAATGATGTTACGTATAAATTTGAATGTCAAATAAAGCTGTTACCTGGGTGAAACAGACGGGGGGACAAATAGAGGATCAGAGACATTCTTTACAAAGGGACACGCAAAATAATATCCTGGAAGGGTGCGGGTGTTTAACATGGCCACCAAAGTATTATAAAAATGCTACAACAATTATAAAATAAAGCACCACAGTCCAAATGGCGGGAATTTTCCGGAAGCTCGGGGCTTTTAATTGTCGGGAAAACGGCCGAGATTTGTCAAACAGGGCGAGGAATACTAATGTATGAATTGTAAGAATGTTGGACGAAATGCTCATTGTTCGTAATGTCTACTCGACAAACTAATGCACATTTTACATCGTGCCGTAAAGCTTAGCTCAATCTTGCGGGTTTCGGGACGAAGGTTTTGTCACAAATCTTAATGACGTCAAGTAATCTTGAATTAAGAATTTTAACTTCAATGGTTTGACAGGAATTTTTAAAGATAAGGGTCTGAATTAATACGTGCATTACAAACGGTTACTCAAGTAAACCACCAGGCATGCGGCAGGCGGGAACGGGGAGGGTCCGAAGTTTGGGACAAAACCATGAAAACTAAGGGTCGATCTTGAAACAACAACCGAAATATTATATTTCTGAAATCAAGCCAATTCATTTCGCGAATCGTAAAAATAGGTAGTGTAAAACTGAGAAGGGAATCAGCAATGTTTTTAATTAATAACTATAAAAAAGGTTTTTTTTAATAAATAACGCCATACTATGCCAGTTAATTCCATAGAAAAAGTTCTGTTCTTTCACATAAGGAATCAATCGCCTGGACGACAAAACAACAAAATAATTATTAATCGTAATAACATAAAATGTGAGAATGGTTATAAGCAGTAACAATTTTGAAGGCGGGTTTGGGTACCGCCGCCCCGTGAACTATTTATTAGATAACCAAAACCTCAGCCATAGGTCACCCCGAGGGGATCGGTATGTTTGGTGATTTAGCAGGAGTGCCCAGGTTCATGGGGTGAAGTTTGACCGGGTCCTGCAAGGCAGGCCGGATCGGGAGAGAGTTGAGGAACCTTTGACTTTTCCAACCATACTCTCTCGGAACATCGTCAAGCACCGAAGTGGGAGGGATGGATTTACACGTTTGTCACTCCTGGACACATTGACCCCTAGATTCTTACCCACCCCTCATACCCTATTCCTTCCAAAAACTTCCTCTCCTTCCTTCCCTAAAAAGATCCTCCACACATCATCCTTAAAATGATATAGATCCCGAGGGGAATTATTTTTCTCAGGGCCTCCTTTGTGAGCTAATGTAAAAAAAATCTAAAAAAACCTACAAGTTGCTTTCACAAACACAGAAAGTAGGTAATTTGTTTAAAATGTTGACTATGGGTGTACCTAAAAGGGTGGATTCTCGACTCGAGGGGGATGATAACTAAAGGTTGGGCTTTAATAACCACCAAAGGGGCTACCGGACCGTGAAACACTACAGGTCATCCCTTCATCCCTTCATGGGGATCGGCGGTCTGCCCTTTTAACTTCGACGTTTCACGGAGACACAACTGGCTGTTAACTGGATACAAGTTAATGACACAACAAACATATTGTGGATAGACATCAGCAAACAAACAAATTATGTTGTAACTAGGAATAAAGGCCTGGTAAAGAGTAAAAAATTAATAGAACAACTCGAAATACATTTTCTATGAAAAGTAGTAGTAAGAGTTATGGAATTTATTTATTGTTCTTATACGCCCGTAGGGGCTTTTATATAGATTATAAAATAATATTTAAGATATCGAGGATTACACATACATAGAATTTATACCAAACGTTATAAAAGTGAAAAAACTTTTAAGAATATACAAGTAGTTTTTAAAGAAAAAACCACTTGTATATTCTTGCTTAAAACTGTGAAATATTTTAAACAATGTAATATTTAACAATAACATAGAACAAAATATAATATAAAACATTACAATAACACATCAAATCGTTAAATATATTATACCCACGTTACAATAATTTGTAGGATTCCACAAAGTGTTGGTTTAAATTGCATTTTAGAATGTAAAGGGAATCAGCGAATACATCTACAATACCACCAAACTAGTTGCCTAAATCATGCATCCTATTGGTAAGTGAGTGTGATTGATAGTTGGTTGTGTATGTGTTGCAAAAGAATGTTATATTTTGTCTAGTATTCCTTGTCGGTACATGGAGTTTAATACTAGTAACGATGGCAGGGCTGTCAATTAGGTTGTTCATAACTCTGTACAATAAAATTAGGTCTGAAATGATTCTTCTGTCAGACAGCGTAATTAAATTTAGTCGATTCATTAAACTTAAATAATTAATGTTTTCTATTGGAATTTTGAGTTTGAAATTTAAGTACCTAAGAAATTTGTGTTGAACACGTTCTATTTTGTTAGAGTGTACTTTATAGAAAGGGGACCAAATAGGTGAATTATATTCTACTTGACATCTAACTAATGAAATGTAGAATAAAATATGGAAATGGAATAAAATATTTGTAAGGTATGTATCAAGTAACAAGTTAAACAACTTCCAAAGGGAAATTATGATAGTAGCACAATCCAGGTAGCCAAAATTACAATGTTTTATATAAAAATAAGAATGGAGAACATAAATTAATAAGATAAAATTTTGAGTCAAGAGTTTTCAAATAAATGGTAAAGAAGAGTATGAATTCCGTGAAATAATATCATTACAAAAAAATGGACGAGTTCTGAAAGATTTGGAAGGCAATTTACCATTTACGTTTGATGAAAAATCTTAAGAAAAACGTTGGTTATTATTAAACTTTGACAAGAATTACGAAAGGGTTTATTTATTTTCAGGAACTTGATAATGCTTTCGGTAAGCGAAATTTATTTTTATTTTTTATTTATTTTATTTTATTTAATAAATGTTACAAAAATTTCATGTTATTATGTATTCTATAAAGTTTTTTCTAAAAAATATATATTATTTAATATATCTTACACCTTTCTTTTAGCAAAGCTCGTGTTAAAAAGGCGGAGACAACGAATGTAGATAACAATTTTTATTTAAGGTTAAATAATATATATTATTAAATAATATATATATATATATATATATTTTTATATATAAATCAAACAATAGATAATTAACAGTAAACAAAGAAAAAATCGTTTTTATCATGTAATATGCATCTGTAGTTCAGATGCTTAACATGTGTAAAATGTGTATGTATGTATGTATGTAGTAAAAAATTGCAAAAAGTTGGTCACGTAGTTTGGGTACGTTCCCTAAGTCTTAGTCATAAGTCACTAGCTATGTCTTAGCTACTAGCTACAAGTCTTAGATATAAGTCACTAGTTATAATTACATCTTAGTTATACCAATTTTATTATATATTTACTTGTACAGCGCCCTTGGGGTGATTTCTCACAAAAACGGCGCTATATAAATTAGCCAAGTATTATTATTATTATTAATAATAATTACGGTCTGAAAATGTAAGGATCTTTTTAAACGTAAAAAGAAAAAAGATATATTTAGAAGTATATCATACGAAGTATAGTAAGTAGGGTGTTAGGGGACGTTCTTGACTTACTTTAACCAGTGATTTCTGAAATTATTTGGAGTAAAAAATGTAAATGAAATATCGGTCTCCCGTGACATTTTGATGGCTTCTTATATTTTTTTCAAAATTTTATTTCACCAAAATCAAATTTTTTTTCCCGCACGTTGTAACAGGTCACTCAGCCGAGTAACCGCCCTACATTTTACTCCGCTCCCAACTGGCTAACACCTACTATATTTTTATGTTTTAGTAGAAAAAAAAAATAAAAAAGTTCACCGGATACCAAAATGTCAATTACATTTTTTTGTCAGGAATTACTGGTTAAAGTAAGTCAAGTACGTCCCTTAAAACCCTGTATAAGAATATAAGTGAACTTATGAATCCTACGGTCTAGAAAAAATGGAAACTCGTTCTAATAATACGGCGCACAAAAACTTAGCTGACAAAACTGTATGGCTCATATTACATTTTTCAACAAAATAATAAATAAATAAAATGATTGTTACACATTATTCGAAAGAATTAAAATCTTATCGAGAATTATCACCCTCCTAAGATCACAATATGAGCGTAAACACTGTGTTTACATCTCATAACTGCCAGACTAGAACAAATTGAATGTGATTTAAATAATAATAGAAAAAAGGGAAAAAAAAGCTCAGACAAGCAATTTGAAGATAACCATAAAAAGATTGCGGGGAGGTCTGGCGGCGCCGAACAAATTGATTAATGGAATTAAAACATGAAACAATAAAGATAAACTAAATAATATTTCATACACGTCAGACATTGATTTGTATGGCCGACCTCTGCGGGCCGACTCTGGGGGTCGCGGTCGGCGGGATAATTGAATGCCTGTCAAACTATCCGAGAAATCCAAGAAATAAAAAGCGAATGAAAAATATAAGCTGCAACAGCGGTTAATAACCTTTATTAATAGATAGTATTTTATTTACGAAAAAATACAAGCATTTTCACGAATAACACCTTCACGAAGCAAAAAACCTTCTTTAACAGAGAGCTCTGGCGTCGTGAAAATAACACAGAGTTTTTTATTCCGAATTTCTGGGTTAACGAAATTGTGGCGATAAACAATAAAAAGGTGACAAAGACAAAAAGTTAAATTACACTCTTTGTCTAACAGAATAGATTACACTTCAATTTCGGAGGCAGGTACGGACAGCCGCCTCGGGAACCATTTATTAGATAACCAAAAGACCTGCCAGAGGTCACCTCAAGTGGTTCGCTACGTTTGATTACTTAGCAGGGGTACCCGGGTTCACGGTGTTAGGTTTGTCCAGGTCTTGGTAGCGGATGCGGATAGATTTTTCATCAGGGCCTCATTGGAAGATTTTTTTGTTTTATTTTAATGACGCACTGCTGAAAACCAGTAACATTCCAGGAGAAATTTCCTTTTTGTAAACAGAATCAATGATAAATTAACAAAATGTATAAAATTGTAAAAGACTGTTGACAAATAAATGTTTTTATTATTATTAAAGAAAAAAAAGTCACCAAAGACCAAAATTTCCTTTACAATTTTTACTCCAAATAGTGTCAGGAATAATTGGTTAAAAGTCAAGCAGGTCCCTTAACATCGTGTACACACATATTAAAGAAAAGTTCCAGGTAAAATAATAATATTGCCTATTTAATTTTATCGAAATCCTACTGTTCCCTTACTGAGGAGGGTAAATTAAAATTGGTAATAATAACACGACTAACTGACGATAGCGATAGAAATCGCTGCCGAAGGGTTGTTTACCCCATGGTCTGACAATAGCCCATCGTCTTGGCGATTTTCTCACCCCCGCTCACAACTCGTGTAGGCCAGGAAAAGGGCGGCGGGCGGCGGGCGGCTCTCGGGCCCCAGGGCGGCAGATAAGCTAGGGCGGCAGGGAAGCTTGGGCGGCTAGAGAAGCCAGTCGGACAGCCAACTCGCCGAATATTGTAGTCATGCTAGGAAACTCCGTGACGCCATTCATCATGGCGACCTTCGTGACGGCAGAGTAATGTTACTTTTTATTTAGTTACCTCCGGGGAACTAGGACTCGGCAGATGGATGGATAACAGTCCAATTCCCGCTAAACTTACTACCTAACTTTTAATACGCATTAAACAAGTATTCATACGAACAAACGCAAGAAAAACAATAAATTACTACCAAACTTCTAGTCATAATTCACAGGAAATGAGAAACTTGCTGGGAATCATCTGCTTTTTTCCTGTTGTGTTACAGTTCTATAAAAAAGTAAGGTGAATAATTATTAGCACTGTTCGGGAAAAAACAAAGCTTTATAAATTAATGAAACTGATTATAACAAACGTGCATCAACAATGCACTTTTCATTAAATACAAAACATTGTAATAAAAATTATAAAAAATCATTGATAAAAGAAGATGAATTAAAATGGTGTCCACAAAATAAATTTGCTGTAATTGAAGAATAGAAGATGAGATAAGAAAACAAAAATAAATACAAAAGCGGAAGATCTATATTACGTACAGGACAGGTTACAGGTGAAAAAGTTACTTATTTATTTTTATTTATTTATTAATTTTCAACGCCCTGATGGGCTTTTACATGACAAGTTTATAATACAAAGACAGTTTTTTTTAATATAAAAGATAAACTATAAAAATATAACTAGTAAACATCATATGAAAGGTAGGTATACAGATAAATTTGAGGAAAGATAGTGCATTACAATAAAAGAAAAAGTTTCGAAGTTGTAAATGGCATAGAAATAAACTAGTAGGTATGTTAGTAATTACAAAATTTACAGGTGACTGATTAAATGTCATGAATAATACATGACAAAATTCAAGATACACAAAAAGAAAAAGTTAACAAGTTTTTACATTGTAGATTAATATAGAAATACACAAATATATGCAATAGACCCTAGGACCCTAGGTGATGCTCCTTAGATATCAAAATATTCTACATAAAAATATTGTTCAGATATTTCTTGAATAACGGTAAACTTGTATTAAATACATCGATATTTGAGGTGTATTTGTTCCCTAGTGTGTGTAGTCGAGAAATTGATGCATGTATGGTAGTTGGTTAGAGAATTATTGTTGCAGAATAATATATTTTGCCTTGTCGCTCGAGTTGGTACCTTAAAGTCTTATAAATGATATAAAGGTAATAGGGGTTTGCAGTTAATCATTTGATTTGAATTTATTATATCTTATGTACATATTTATCAAATTGACTTGAGAATAAGTCTTAATCGAATGGATTGAGTTATTTCTCTTTTAATATGTTTTCAGGTTTGCCCCAACAGTTTCCTATTCCGCTCATACAAAATGAAATGTAAAAAAAGTGCCTTTCGTAAAAAATGGAATAGAATGACACAAGGCGGGCATAGTGAAGTGAAAGCTATTCTACTTATCCCTTCCACCAAAGTGCTACTAAATTGATGTAAAAGCAAGAGAGCATTAATAAAAGGAGAATGGAGAGAAGGAGAACACAGAAAGGTATTAATTCGGATATTGATGACGAGGATCCGAGCACCAGATATAATCCCGGATTTTCGTTCATAAGGCCAGGGCCATTCCTCTATAATAAATAGGTAGTGGGTAGCAGTTGCGAATGAGAACGCTCGCATACGGCAGTGAAAGAAATATTGAGAGATTACGCCATTCTTATTACAAACATACCCACCAAACCTCCCGATACTTCTGACACGGTTGTTTCGGGAATTGTATATTAGATAAAGAAGGAACCAGAATTATTAATAAGGGGGGTGAAGCCTTTTTTATAAAAAAATATATAACACATGCAAAATAATTTCTTTTCTATATAACAGACTAACAATGCCAAAATTCTAATAATATTTCAACCCGCTTCGTCAGAGTTTCTAAACTAAGTAGACTTATTTTTGGTAATTTATAAGCTATTTACTCTATGATTAAATAAAACTCATAATATATTATGAATGACGTTGGGAGTTGAATATAGTTGATTGATTAAAAGAGAGATTCGTGATTGATTAAAAGAAAGAAATGATTAATTAAATATTGATCTTCAACCTTAAAATTTAGTCAGACATGTTTATTACGTCACGCGTGAATAGCGTTACACACTGAAAACTGAAAGTGCTAAAATCTTATTAAAGCCTAAACAAGGCAGTTAAAGCGCTTCCGAAATGAAGTAAAAAGGGGCCTATGTATTTGTGCGTATTTGTTCGCGGTGCCGCCTGACCTTCGGGCGGCCAAATACTTATACTTTCACATTAAACAATATGAATTTATCAAAAGATCTTTGTAAACATCTATGGAATATTTTATAATGGTCACGCGAGTTGCCAGCGGTGATAAATTGAGGGCAAAATTTCTTTGACTGGTGCGGAGGGTAGGTAGGTGGGTTAGGTACCTACCCAATACCTCCACTAAGTCAGCAGTCGGGCTTTACGAGTTCTCACAGTTGGCACATATTATTTTTTTGGCTAGGGAATTTACGACCGTTTTGTGTGCGAGTTTTGGAATAGGGACCTACCTACAGACGTCGTTCACTTGGTTGGGCGAGTTTCTGAATAAATTCTAAATCATGTGCGGGGTTTTATTTAAGATTGTACGAGATAATTTACAATAATGGGCTAGAATTAAGAACCCGAAGTATTTCCATTAGGGTGATAAGGATTTAATATAAGTATTAGAGATAAAGTACTGAGAATTAATATTCAAGAAAAATTGGACTTTTTACACGTTCTCAAGAAAACAACAACGGTTGAAGAAGCGTAGTCATTTAAGGCGCTGTATCCGCGGTCAAAAAGAAGAAGATGGAGAGATATGTAATTACGAATGTTAGAGGAGCGCGCTAATATTTAAAGCGATAAAATCGATGCGAAAATTGTGAAAATGTTTAATAAAACAAGACTCGTTCAAAATAGAGCAAAAATGTGGGCTTAAACAGCATTTAAAGAAATACTGTGTTTTTTTTTCATAGATATAACTTGTAAAATAACTGAAACAAACGTGATTATAATAATTTTTGGAGCATACTTTGCGATTTTTTTCTATCGAGGGAATTTTATATAATTCGCGTTTCGGCGCGGGGAGAGTCTAGATATTATCTTCAAGAAAAGCATATATTTTTTGAGAGCTTTAAAACTTAAAATGTTTAAGGGAGATATATAAGAAATCGGTAGAAATTCAGGTAGCGGCGGCTTAAGTAACGAACTTAGAATGTTAAAAAAATGGGTTTGAGTGAGATTATTAGGAAAAATCATACATTTCAAGAAGTTTGTGGTCAAGAGAACAACAATGGTTGAAGAAGACTAGTCATTTAAGTAACGAAGTTACATAAAATGTAAAAAAAAAAATAGGTTGAAGTGAGACTATTAGGAAAAATTATACATTTCAGGAAGTTTGTGGTAAAGTACACAATTTTTTCTGTAATGAGAGAGAGAGAGAGAGAAAATTATGCAAATAAATTAGGTAGGGATAAGCAGACATGAATCACTAGGTACTTTCTGTACTTGCCTTTACCATTTCTTTCTGCCACACAAAATTCCCCAAACTGGAAGGCTATAATCCCACTGGCTCCGGAAAATAAGACTCTTGCGTGAAATTCACACAAAAAACTAATGAACAAAGAAATAAAAGGAAAAAGTTAATCCAGGGAAGCCGCAACGTTGAGAATATCCATTAATTCACCGCGGTATAAAAGCTCGAAACGCAAGTAAAAAGCAGCTAATGTCTCGTGCGAGCTTTATGTATATTATCATTATTTAGATACGTATGCTAAGTGATTCGGGGAGCACAGGCGGGCAGGTACCAGGCAGAGGGTAGAGCCTTCATCCCGGATTTTAGGATGATTTCCCCGACCAGCCTCGGCACTAAACTTCTATAACTATATTTCAGGGTGGCATTTCAGCCGGCGCACAGTGCTTATCTCCGCAGTACCTAGTAAATATGTTGGCATTACACGCAATGTTAAAATTATAATTAGATGGTCGCCGCGTGAAAGGTTGACGATAGTAATGATAATATTACGTCGGCGTCGGTGCGGTCTCGTAAAGTGAACAGAATTTCAAGAAGAAAAGCGTGTACAAATAATTATGGAGATAACTACATGTTTCATACTGGGGCTTTTAAATATTAAAGTTACACAAAGCTGGCGGATATAAAATATTAAGATGAGAGCAGTTTCTGTTGTTATTTTTTTTTACATTACCTTCACACAGGAGGCCCTCAGGAAAACAGTTCCTCTCAGGGCCTATGTCATCTTTGGGGATGCTGTGTGGAGGTCTGTGTGTTAACTGGATGCCGTGTGCTGCTGTGGGTCTTTATAGGAAAGAAAGGAGAGAAAATTCTGGGAAGGAAAAGGGTTTGAGGTACGGGTGGGAATCTGGGAGTAAGTGGGTCTAGGAGTGACTATCCTTTCCACTCGGGTGCAAGGCGATGTTCCCAGAGAGTCCTGCTGGAGAGGTCAAAAGGTTTCCCTCAAACAGTCTCACTCGATTCGGCCTGCCACGCACTTGGTGGGCAGTTGCATCCGCCGCCAAGATCCGTATGTATCACAACCTTATGAATTCGGGCACCCCTCTTAAGTCACCAAACGCAACGAACCACTTGGGGTGACCTATAGTAATATAAATAAAGCCATGAATATCCACAAAATTCCAATATCTCCTTATATTGGAATTTCAAACAAAATTTGGGAGGCGCGTATATGTACCTCCGCCCCGGAAACCATTTATTGGATAACCAACACCTTTGCCATGGGTCACTCCAAGTGGTTCGTATGTTCGCTGACTTGGCGAGGTTTGTCCGGATCTTGGCGGCAGATGCGTTTGCCCATCTGCTGCAAGGCAGACCGGATCGAGAGACTGGTTGAGGGAAGCCTCTTGACCTCTCCGACTGAACTCTCGACCCATCGCCTTGCACCGTAGTTGGAGGGATGTATTCATACGTCCGTCACTCTAGGACACACTGACCCCCAGATTCCTACCCACCCTTCCCAGAACTTCCTCTCCTCCCTTTCCTTAAAGGAAATCCTCCACAAAGCATCCCCTAAGATGGCATTAGCCCTGGTGGAAATAATTTTCCTCGGGGCCTCCTATGTGGAGCTTATGTAAGTTGATATTTGTGGCCGACTGAAAAGTTTGTGATATCACGATACATGC
The DNA here is from genome assembly GCA_929108145.2 of Limnephilus rhombicus. Lineage (NCBI taxonomy): Eukaryota > Metazoa > Arthropoda > Insecta > Trichoptera > Limnephilidae > Limnephilus > Limnephilus rhombicus. The sequence continues at coordinate 34,401,324 of OV815276.1, forward strand.
TTGAATTAAGAATACTGAATCGTGTCCCGTGTGATGTCACAAGACTTTACCTTCGTTTTACCCATATTCACCTTAAAAGCTTATAAATTAGTCATTTTTGAAGATATCGAAATAGTAATTTTATTGCCGTCATTAACCCTTTAAATAAAAAAAAAATCATAAAAAAATTAGGAGACGACTTAATTTAAAATATAATATTTATTTGCGTATTTAAATTATCTTGAGGTATGAAAATGCGGTAAATATATTTAGGTACTCTGCCCACGCTAAAAAGACAGTTTTCTCCATTTTAACCAAGTGAGTAAATCGCACATACTTGTTGATGGAAATAAGCTAATTCGATAGGAAACATAATATTACTTCGATGAAACCACAAAAAAAGCATTTATGAAAAAGCAAAAAAAGCATTTATGGATTTGCTATATTTGGCTTAGTGGTAGAGTTTACATCCTATTGCTCGTAACACCACCCATTAAAATATTAACTTAAACATTATTTGTGCATTATATCATCGATATGATATACACATTGGGAGTATCAGATACGGACATAATGGGCATGCTCGTTTAAATAAAGTGATGAAGGCAATAGCGTTTCATTTAATCACGCTTCTCTGAATTTCCAATTTTTAATTGTGTTTGTGGTGCCACCTAGTGACAAGAATATAAAGCAACAAACAAATTTAAATTAAAGTCGCAGAGTTTATTTAAAGCTTGGTTCGCACCTGGAGACGACGGCGAGCACGGCATGAGCGGGCGGCAGGCGACGGGCACGCTCACTTGTCCGACTACTTTATCGTGTTTCACTCCCAATTTTATTTCACGGTGTCGAGAGCTGCTGTGGGCCATCCGAAAGCACACAGTCCCCGGGGAGGTTCGGGAAGGAAACACAGAAATGTCATTCCACGTCCTACAACTTATTACGCCACCTCCACCCCCCCCCCCTCCGCCACCATTCCTCCCCCTACTGGTGAAATTTCAAGAAAATGTCAAAATCGTTGATTCCACGCAATAAGGATGGGAAAATACAGCAAACTCTCTACACCAGGGATAGTCAACTTGGAAAGCTTTTCTACTGCACTGAGTTTACAAACTATCAAGACCATTTAAAAAAAAATCAGAATGTATAATTCACACGCGGTAGAAGTGAAACTAGAAACTCGCTAGATGTCGCTTTCTTTTCTTTTGCTTATTTTTTTTAAAGTGGTTTGAAGAATGGATATTGATTTCACAAAATAAAAAAAACGTTTTTCGTTATTTCGTAGGATTCGAGCCCCCGCTCGCTTGATGTCTGTCTCTCTGGCCGCTGAGACTTGTCAGGCACCTAGCCAACTACGTTATGGCAGGCACTCGCCAAAGTGCGAGATGATTTTTTGCGAATTAGAACCGAATATTTGTGACGCATTTCCGTTTCACCCGAATTTAAAGTCACTAACGGCGCTAAAGAAGTTTCACTTCAATAACAAAGATTATAGTGGTATGTAAGTAATTAAGGCGACATTGTACCCTAAAATATAGACTGAATCTTAACGACGACGTAAGTGAAGAAATCATGTACAAAAATATGCGACTTGTATCCCGGCGTATTGGACGGACCTACTGTCGAATTTGCTCCAGCAATACTCTCATATTTTGTGGTAATCTTAACGAAAGTAAACGTTAGTAAAGAAAGCATGTACACAAATATACAGCGCGGCTCGATGCATTAGACGGACCTACTATTGGTCGAATTCGCCTAAGCATGCCTGACGAATGTGATATTTCCGTGAGGTTTTTTTAAAATTAATTCAGATAATCGTATACTAATATTTCATATGTTTCTAAAGAAACCTTCGAAAGTTATTCATTCAACGCATTGACGTAGTTTCTATAGACGTGCCCTGTGAAATTAATAATGACCCCGAAACCAAATAAAGTTGGCTCAAGGCCCATTTATGAAAAAGTGCATGCATTGTTTTGCATCGTTTAGATCGCATATTTCTTAGTGTTGTACCTTTTATCGGTCTATAAGGTCTACACTGAAACTAGTTTGCATTCCAGCCGTACGGACCGGGGTTAATTTTTTCAAACAAAAAAATATCCCACTACCGAATATTGTACAAGGTACACGCCGCGAATTTTATTTTTGAAAACGTAGTCAGCTATAAGAATACAAAAGAAAATATATGCCTTACAGATCGCATTTACACACCGCATTCATTAAAGTGAAAAAAATATAGTCTTTAAAATATGTCGAGCAATGTTTCTGACGTCATTCGCTTGGCCCGGTTCGTTCACTACTACATTGACATACAAGGACAAAACAAAACACACAATGAATGCTCTCGGGTTATTTCTTCAAGCGACTTTACGAGCGTGTACGGCTAGTTTAAACCAAATAGGATTGATAAATTCATCTCCATAATACGTCACGCGTGATTTTTGAGGCATTTTATTGGTTGATGAATGACAAAACTACATAATGGGATTTGAGAACGAACTTTTTGATCGGTTTTAGGAACTGTAGGAGTTGTATTTTTAACATTAATTGGCGTCATTATTCATAAGCAGGCTACTTAGGTAAGGCACATCTAGCCATTATTGATCGAAGATTCAACGCCAAAAAAATAAAATCTGGTGCTTACCGCTAAATTTATGATTGAAAAACGTTTTTTAAATTAACTGTTTTACGTAAAATACCTTAATTAAGGGGGTATTCTAGTCTAGAAATAAAGTTGACGAGTTGTCTAGAAAATAAGTTGTTGAGTTGACTTGATTCTGAGTTGGCGTGGAACCGTTTAGATCATATTTCTTATTAATTCTCTAAATTAAAAATCATGGTCTTTAAAAAGCTACTTATTGATTTTTTATTTATTTATCTATATAAGGTATGCTTACATTATGTTATTCGATGCCTGTCTCAGGGTATACCTGTGTCCAGACAGGCGTAAAGCGTCAGGATTAATATTCCCTGACGGTATTTCAAAAACTCCTTTTACCTACTACCATCATTATAAGTGGAAAAGGGTACTTGTACATTGTATAATGATGGTGACTTAACTAGAAGAAGAAATGAACCCACGACCCCTGGGTTAAAATTGACAGTTTTCACGAGATACTTAAAAAACAAAGAGAAAAGACAATTACGTAAAAAGCGGAGCAAAATATGGCGATGTTAAATTTTGCATCTTTTCTACGATATTTTTAAGAAAGCAAGAAGTTATCCAAACAACTAAAGCTTGAATTAATTATTTTTTTCAAAAGTTATTTATGAATTAAAGTTGTTTATTAAGTTTGCGGATCACTGGTCCACACGCCCCCAGTCGGTTCGGCACTAACTTGGCACGGGTAAGCGACTAAAAGCTTTTCATTGTTTCATACCGGAGGAACAATGAGACACACTATTATTTCGAAATGACGCCAGGAAGAGTGACGGTGGTTATATGAAAATACTGAAATACACGGCTGCTGTTCGTCGAGACCATCAAAGTATCAGTTTCATGGTGAGTTCACTGGAAACAGATGTTATGACGCTGTAACCTTGTCATATCGACATCTATTGAACGCACTTATCACAAAACAAATAAAAGTCTAAAGATATTGAATATCATCTTCAATACGTAAAAAAAAACCCAGCAAGAGGTAAGGAACGAATTTTCATAGAATACATAATAGACACTAGACCAGTATAAAGTCTCAAATATGTATAGAGAATCTTTAAAAACATATTTTTATTCTTTTTTTTTAAACTTAATGAGTAAAACCCTTAAATTATAATATTTAATTAAATTAAGACAATATTTGCGAAACTAAATAAAAAAAAACTGGAAACAGTAAATTAAATATCACAATTTGAGGTTTTAATCATTTAGTTAAAAATAAATATTCACCCTAGACTTGGCAGAAAAGTCAATAGATGTCTCATATTAAAAATAAAAATTAATAAAAAATTATCACAGACACTATCTAGGTAGCATTTAATTCGGGTTTGAATCTTGCAATCTTACATAAAGACGGCAGCCAATAAAATATGCGTTAAGAAAATAAAGATAATGTGGTAGTTCTTAGTTGAAGTATGATACAGTTAAAAATTACCGAATCTGATAGGGACACATTAGCTCAGTTGGTAGAGTTGCGGCCCGGAAAGCCGAAGGTCCTGGGTTGGAGTCCCATACCTTTTCCTGATTTACTGTTTCCAGATTTTTGATTTAGTTTCGCTAATATTGTCTTCATTTAATAAATTTAATTAAATATTTTAATTCATTATTTTTACAGTTGTATTTTATACTCTACATTACTTGACACATATTAATTTTAGTACTAATTTTAGATAGTCTGAATTCCATAAAAATCAGTCAATCTTGAAAAACGTAATATTCTGTTAAAAATATTACATAATATGTATGAAGGTACTTTGTCGCTTTTATGAATTCTTCACACGATTCTTCCAATTTCGAAAATGGCACACACATTCAAAGAAAATTTTATTTCGTGGAACCAGAGTTACGCAGGAAACACCGACAACCGAAGTCTTTGAATAAAATCAGGTTTCATTTCTAATATTTATTTACTAAGGTATGTAGGTATGCGTATGTTAAATATTAGCTCCACACAGGAGGCCTTGAGGAAAATAATTCCCCTCAGAGTCTATGACATCTTTGGGGCTGCTGTGCGGAGGATCTTTTTATGGAAGAAAGGAGAGGAAGTTCTGGGAAGGAAAGGGTGTGAAGGATAGGTAGGAATCTGAGGGTTAGTGTGTCCAGGAGTGACGGGCGTATGAATCCATCCCTCCTACTGCGGTGCAAGGCGATGTTCTGAGAGAGTACGGCTGTAGAAGTCAAAGGGAATCCCCAACCATTCTCTCCTGATCCGGCCTACCAGGCAGCTGGTGGGCAGACACATCCACCGCCAAGACCTGGACAAACCTCACCCTGAAGCCTGGCAACCCTGCTAAGTCAGCAAACTTAGCGAATCACTTGTAGTGACCTATGGCAGAGGTGTTGGTTATCCTATAAATGGTTGATATAATTAAACGTGAAACACCTATGTACATACATACTAGTTACATAGGTAACCAGTATGTAGGCTAATATAGCGAAACTTTAGGGGGTGATTATTCACCAACCTCTTTGATTAAACGCACCCCCACAGGTATATGGAAGATCCACGTAAAAAAATCGTAAAGCAAGGCTCAGTTTCACTAAATCAAAATAATATATATTACGTAAGTCTTTCAGAAAACTAAATTAGACAAGATAGGAAGGCTACGAAACACCACACAAAGAGTAGACCGATTATACTTGTTCTCTCCCAGGCTAAATCCCGTAGATGTGTGTTTGTTTCTTTTTAGTTTTGCTATTTTTCGTTTCACCGAGTTTCATATCACAACGATGCTAAAGAAGTTTTCACTTCAATAAAAGAGGTGTAATAAGTAATAACAGTTGTATTCCGCGGAGCAAATTCTTTGAATTAGATAGACCGAAGCATACTCAAGATATCTGTAATTGGTTCCTCCGCAGTCAGTAGCCAGTATTGCTACTTCACTTGGTAACAACTAATTGCCATTAAAAAAGCGATTTTCTTCTGTATGGAAGACGGAAGTCGGGAAGTTTCCTCGGCTGAGTTCTGCAGATAGGGTGAAAGAGACAACCGCTAATGCGGTGTGCCAAAAAACTTCAGTCCGAGTGACTAATTAACGAGAATAATAATTTGAAAGAAAGGCGTTTTTAGACCACTGTATATTCTTTAATTTTGGTTGTTTCAGTTAATTTTCGGGTAAAAATTGTGGGGGAAGTTTTTTCAAGTTCTTCTGGTATTTTCAAATTAAATAATTAATATAAAATCACTTTTAAAAGAATTTTCCAAGGAGAAGATGTTATATTTTTCAAAGAGAAAGACATCTTTAAAAAGAACCCCCAAGATGAATAAAGAATTTAGATATTGTCCTTCTGGGCATGATTTCTAGGAAAACAGTCAAAAATCCTAAATAGAAAATGAAGGCTCTTAATTTAAACATTTCAGATAAAAATTTCTTGTTGTCACATTTAAATTTAAGGAGTAGGAAAAAACAAAATAGAACAAAAATAAATTTTTTAGAATGTTTTAAGTAGGTGACGGCGTACAATAATTCCAATATTTCCATACGAGAGCAAACGTGTTCCGAAATTATACTCCAGGAAGAGTCGAAGTGTCGAGTCAAGACTAACAACGCGACATTCTCAAAGTTGGAAGACAAACTTTAAATGTTATGATGTGAGTAACGCAATGTCAAAAACCTTTTAAGGTGTGCTGAGAGGAAAATATCCCCCCTCCCCTCCCCCAAGAAAATATTACCCATAAAAAGACGGCGTAATCATGCCGAAATAGAAGCTGGTAAAATCCGCGATAAAAGAATTCCAGTCTTGCAGGGAAAGGCTGACGAGTGGCTTTTGGACAAAGATAGTTGTGGGTTGAGAGTCGGGAGAGAGTGAGTTATTTGGCAAGAATCCTTTTAAAAATCTCCAAGAATTGGAACACAGAGGGAGACAGGGCGGCGCTGCTGACGGCGCGTGTTCGGGGAGAAGTGCCGAATTGCCTATTAACCCGCTAATCGTAAACAAATCGGGAAATATTGCTTGCAAAAACCAAAAAACTCACAGACCTCCTCTACAAATAAAGACGACGCCATTCATCCCCCCCCTTCACCCCGTTGAGACGTGAAGGGTGGTGGTAGTTGGAACGAAATTATTTTACTTCCCGACTATGAATTTTCAGCGAAAATATTTCCATGTCGTTATAAATATTTGAGTGAAAGAAGCACTTTATCTGGCGAAATAAGTATTTTCTGGCATAGGCGAATTTTTGATTTTGAAATGCTTGTTTATTTCCAACACATGTTGCCATGGAGGCTTCCATTTATGGCTTTTTGGTTATTCAATGAGAAGGGTTGGGTTATTACCCACGTAGTTACAGGGAAATTGATAGAAAACATCACAACGCGTAGTCAGTCCCTCTGCCCTTACAAATATGGAAGTAAGTATTCCATATCAACCAACATGAAAAGATCATTTTCTAGATTAAAATTTGATTCTTCAAAAAACATTTAATACTTTATTCATGTGAATCAGTGTGAAGTCGGTGTCCCGGGTTATGTCACGTTACTCGGAAATGTTTCAATACAGACTACCGTGGAATGATGTGACTTCGAACATTCCAGGTAAAAGCGGATACTTGTGCAACATTTTACACTGCGGTAGTGTTGCGGGAAACAGGTTAGGAGTTGCTTAAATTATGTTCTTTGTTACGTTTACAACAGTTGTTTTGGTATCTAGGAACTACGTAAGGAGAAATTTTCCGTGCATCTTTACAGCTTTATTCAAAGTTGATGAAAATAACAACACATTTTAATTTTGTTTTAATACGAGATATGATAAATTCACGACCTTAACCGTCAACAAGGATGAAGCAGACTTATTAAAAAAGAAAAGAGATAAAAAACAACGTCTTATATAATTAATTATTTTCAAGCTCATCGTTTCAGGAAGGAAAATTAGTTTGAAATAAATATTTTCGTGGAAATTTACTAGCAAGAGTAAACGTGAAGTATAAATTATATACTATAGCCTTAGGTACCAATAAACGTATTGTAAATTTTATATAATTGATACCCAAAGGTTATGTAAAAACTTTACTTTTAAACTAAAATTTACTAAACAGATATTTAACGGCCATAAAAAGTTACACCCATGGTTTATATAGCGGAAGAGGGTAGTTAATGTGTTATAAAAACTTGAAATATCTCATCGAATTTCGAAATATTTCCAAAGTATTTCAATGGGCTATATATATATCTTTTTTATGCTATCTTGGTTATATGCTATCATATATCTTGTTTTTGAACTTGTCTTAAAACAAATATCATTTCAGAAACTAGATAAAATTACTTTTTTAAATTTTGTATTAGAAATATACTTTAATATTTATAAAGCGGAATGTGCAAACATGCAAAAATTGAAAAAAAAAACAACATATATCTTACTCCAAAAGTCAATAAAAGTGTATAGAATACGATATTTAGAAAAAGCATTCCTTTTATTTAGAGAATCTGCAAGAAAACTGTCACTTCACTTTTAATCTTGTTTATATAATAAACAAACATTATAATAATTAAAAAAAAATTGACTTTTCGGATTTATTGCTTCCGCAAGGTAAAATTTGATTTCTGGATTCATATTAACCTAAACATACATCAGGCATTTTGTTATAAAAAAAATGTTCAGAGAAGTCTTATTAAATTCAATTAATAAAGCGGTCAATTAAAAAAGCATACGTCAGAAATTACCTCACTCTTTCAAGACGGGAAACTAATTCGTCCGTCTGCTAAAATGCGATGTTGCCAGCTCTTTCGCAGCAAAGTTAAAGTTTTTTTTTTTAGTAAGATTATTATATTCTCAGATTTAATTCCATGTCTAATTAAAACACCGTTTAACGGTTGGGGAGTGTTTTAAATTAGTAAGGCCGCTAGTAGTTACGCAACGAATCCATTAAATGCATAACATTTTTATCAACCATGATATTTTTTACTACATAATTTAGAGAAATACATAACAAATATCGATTGTGAAAAAACCGTAATAAATATGGCCTAACATAATTATACGTACTACATACATAACGTAATTTATTTTAATATGCCGATAGAGGAGATTTCATGCCTGGGCGAAAGCTTCACACTAGCCTTTTACGGCTGTCATAATAATATAAATTATTTTACCCTTTGCTGCCATACATGCTCTATTAAGACGTATAACAGAAAAATGATCAAAATTATAAGAATACTTTGTTAAAAATATGTATTTTGGAAATCAGATGTGGTATAAAATAGTAAAAATTAGGGAAAAAATATATCATTATATGTACAAACACAAAACCAAAACTCAATGGTCACGGTGCTATTTTTCGTAACAAAATAGATAATAGTACCCAGGGTCAGCATTTGAAGTATTTGGGGAGAGCTTTAAAAATAATCAACATTTATAGAAACCTATCAATTATCTTAACTTCTCTACAAAAAACAAATTTAGTAATTCCTGAAATTGTAATGCCTAAAATTTTCGTGCCTTCCCCCTTGAATAGTTGCAAATTAAATACATTGCACACCGATCTGCCTCCATTATGCCAAGCTCACATTGAAAGAATTCAAAGATTCTTTTTACACAATCATAAACAAAACTTATACTTTTCAAATTACACCGATTTCATTAAATTTCACAACTTTAAATCCCTTCATACATGACGTTTCATTTTTGAGCAAATTCTCAGGACTCGCCTGGGCTCACCAAATTAATATCTACAAATTTATATACCGCCATTTTACTATACACAAAAAATTCTACACAGACACGACACTGACTACAAAGTTAAGAATCTGTAGGTTGTAAGGTGTAGCAAAACATCTGTATAAAATACAACGCCAGTTTTGATAACTAACTTTATAAATAATATGTTAATTAACAAGGACTTAATTTCAAAATCTACCGGCAGGACAGAATTCAGACAGTTGTGACAACCTGACGGGCTGAATTCACATCGACAGTAGCCGTCTCGTTTTCGGCATTTGATCGGCATTCCGGGGCCGGCACGGTATGAGCAAAAACTGGTCGCTCCAGGGCCGGCATTCCACAAGGACTGGCCACTGCCCACTGGCCACTGGCCGAGGGAAAAAACACACCCTGGGGACTGCAGAGTGCGGACTACAACACTACATTGTATTCCCGACTGTCGACTGAGGTTTATTTCAGAAATAGGAAATAAAAGGCTTCAAAGGTGAATACTGGAAGGTTCGCAGGGAATGTAGGATATGAGACTACCACCGACGAAGTTGATCGTAATAAAAAAAAAATTATAATACACAAAAAAATATATAAAGAAAATAGAAATGTAAAGGAACATCTGAGAAGACCGAATTCAGAAAACTAAGTTCCGATCTACACTACCAATTTAAATAAAAAACAAACACCGATCACCCTTATAGAAGTCATCACAAACAACAGAATGTGAAGCGTCCTTCAGGGAATTTTACATCTAGAAAAAAATTACCATAATTATTATTAGATTTTACAGATTTTTCGATTACCATACAGAGGATACAAGCACAAAACTAACACAAGAGGAACGCACAGAACTACGACACCTTATGAAAGTATGCACATTGCACAAGGAGTGACAAGGAGAGTCAGAATAATTTCTAAAAAACATTTCTAAACGATTGACGATGTGTCTAAAATCAGAAAAATACTGATTGTGTGAATTTGAATGTAAAATGATTATAAATTTGTTATATACGTGGAATAAAAGTAAGAATTGATTTAAAAGCAAAAAAGGTTTTTAAAAGAATTAAAACTAAATTATTCTTATCTAAAGATCCCGTTTCAGGTTGAAAAAACTTCTCGCATTAAATCTGGCAAAACAATTAATTATAATAAAGGCTCCAAATTATTAGTTTAAACCGCCAAAACTATACTAACGATGATTGATTAACGAGTCTTACATAAGAAGTCTGCAAAACCCAAAATGTCAAGGAAACTTTGTTTAAAAAAATCTCTGTGTAAGGTTATAAAAAAAATCCTTTGTAATAAGAACCAAAGCAGGCTCGAGTCGCGAAACTTTCAAATAAAAAAATACCGTTCGATTCGAGAATTTAATTTCATCCAACGATCTTCATCGCTCGTCTTCTCTTGCCAAGATGGCGGCCTGGATGGGTGTTGAATTTCGAACACGTCTTTCGGCGGCAAAAACTCGCCGCACAGTGGTTCCAAATACCCCAAAACTTGGAAACAATTCACAGGACGGATTTACAGGAAATAAAAGGTGATATTATTTTTTGGTATGGGTAAAAAAAATAAAAATATTCGGTTTTAGTAAGTTTTACTGTGATTTCTGCATTTTATTAACAAAAATATAAAATTTAAAATGATAAAATTAAATTAAAAATATAAAAGTCCACATCCTTGGAAAATACAGGCCGAGTAATGTTTAATTTTTCTTTTTTAACATTCTGATGCAGACGATGAACAATCATCATCATCATCATCGGTGTTAAAAATACTTGAAGAATGAATATTCGGAGGAATTATTAAGTCGTTAACTTCCTTAGGAAAACGATTTAACTGTTTTTTTGGGAGTTTCCTGTAACTAGTTATGACAGGGTCAGATGTTACTAACATTAAATTAAAAATATCCTCATTACATTTCTCTCGAGAAAAGTTTTTGCGATATTTTTTTAAATCTTTGTTCTGAGCTTCCTGAGCCTCTTCTGATAATTGGCCAATCGGCAGCAATGCATTCGATATTACGTCTGGCCCGTGGATTAATAACTTATGCACAGTAGGGGGCATATAATACCACGGATACAATTTAACGAAATACTTAGCAGTATCAAGAGAAAACTTCCTTAAATTGTCAATATTAATATCGTAACCACTTACTAAAATGACATGCATTCTTTCTATAATTTTTTTTATCTACGCCTGTGATCTCTGATGCCAAATCTGCGTTGCGGAAAAATCGCCTGGCTGTATTGCCGTCATTGGAATTTCCAAAACCAGGCTTAGGCTGATCGACTATTAACCCCATTCGATTTTTGAATTCCTTTTGTATATTAGCTTTATGTTTCGCCACAATTTCCGTGTCTTGATTTCGGGCTTGCCATTTTTTTATTGGAAGTTTATAACCCACATGCAAAAGACATTCGAACAGTCTAATCCAACACTGACAAACCAAACTGTAAGGTTGAAGGTTTATGTGGTCTTGTTAACATTTTATCTATAGAATTAAACTCTTTAGAACTGGCACCACAAATGTAGCAACGTTGTGTAGAAGCTGTATCTGTCAAGGCGTTACAAATTTTCCCATCAACCATTGTTAAGATGAGTTCATGCGACACCATTATAATTTTTCCATCAAGTGCCACGGGTGAACTCGTGAGATTTTTTATTTGCGCACTTATTCTGTTCTTTTCAGCAATCGCAAGTTGTGTCGACTCTTTGGCAAAGTTTATCTTAATTGGGCGGCAATATCTGGTGGACGATGGGCGAGGATTCTGCCACACAACGTTTGTATTGTCAGAGTTCCCGCATACTAAACGTATGGGTACGATTGAAGATATAAAAACGCTTGAATCATCCGCATCCGCTTGCGTCCCAATGAACATCTGTTTGTAAGAACTATGCCCTGAACTGCCATCAAAGCCCCACTTTGAAATCAACCGCAAATTGTTTGATTGTTTACTTTTTAAACCACAAATGATTTCTTTTTGCACATTGATCACACGTTCAGAAGTGTGATTCAAAAGAGCTTGAACAGTTACTTCTGCAGATGTAGCAGTGATTGTTATGTCTTCTTTTTTTGGATAGCACGCTTTTTTTGCTTCAAGTACTATATTGTATGGTGGAAACCTTTCAGGATCTTTGGATCTTATGACACTGTACTGGTGCTTTGTAAGCTTGGCTTCCACCATGGTTGAGAGGGCTTCCTCCCCAGACATCCGTCTAGAGTGAGTATCTTCGAATACCTCGTACGCTTGTCTGTACTTAGATGCACGCCTAGGTGAACGAATGATGTCTTCTAATAATTTTGATGCAACCGGTTGTCCAGAAGCTCTCAAATTCATTTTTGTTGCAAACGCCAAATGAGAAAGAGGTGAATTTTTCCGAAGATCTTTAGTTTTTAAGCGTTTGGATCGGTCAGAACTCTGTTCAAATTGTATTTCCGGGCGACCGCTTCTATGTTGTTTCCCATATAATGTAAAACTGATAAGCGTCTCAAGCCATTTTTTATTTTGCATCACAAATTTAGCCTTAATTCGACGAGCAATTATCCATCTTGTTTTAAAGCGAAATTTGAAGCCCGCGATCTTTTTACCGAGTTTATCCAACCCTTCTTTAGGGCAATTGGTGAGGTTTATAAGTTTTTTTTTTCAAATATAAAAATCGTCTGTCCATCTGTTGGCACTTTGAATTCATCAGTATGTCAAATAACTCCCTTTGTCTCAGGAACAAATCCCTTGAAACCGAACCTGTGACAAAAATAATATTTATGAAGCACAAAAATTTAATAGTAAGTAAATTATGGAAAAATTACTGGACCGAAAAGGGGCATAAAAGTAGCAAGATTTTTTTTCTTAATATGATTATAAAATAGTTTAGCTACAAAAGTGTATCAGCACTTTTACGAAATTCTAGGAAATATGTAACTATAACCTTAACTGTTTAAAAATTTATCGTATTTTTTTTCAAATTTCACCAGATATTTTTAAAAAATATATCGCAAATTTGTCACATTATAAAATGAAAAAAAAAAACGTTCCGTATTTAGTACATACCTGAAGGTATTGGATCCATGTTGAAAAAAATATGCCAGCAAGCGTTATACAAAGTTATCACTCCCTATATATTGTATTATAAATGTTGCACTTTCACACAAACGTCTTGCCTGCTCGGGAAGCCGATCTTTACTGACGTGGTACGCAGCGACGAAACATTTTGCCGAGTTCGGTGGTAGGGGGAAAGATGCGCTAGGATGTGTCGTCAAGATATAGCAACAAAATTTAGTGGTCCCTGTAATTTGAAATTTTGAATTGTTTCCAATGCTCCCATACTGGTAAAACCATAGTGCGCCGCCCCGAAATAGCGTCTGCGAAACGAAACATCGAGGTAGGAAAATGCACTATACCTACTATTATTTAGCCAAGTCACTTCTTCGCTAAAATTAAATAGCAAAACTTCACGGGGTGTAATTTTATTGTTTCTACATAATTTTACGTAGGTACTACAACTCACACTATAAAGAATCCGTTGCTTGTCCGGATTAGAAAATAATATGTTTCAAATTTCCTTAACGGAAGATGCCCTAAAGATGGACACTGTAAGGATATCTGAAATGTTTAATAAATGAGGAGGATGCAAAACACGGCATAATACCCTAAAATCTTAAACTTGAAGAATAACATATCATAAATAAACACGATATAAGCAGGTAGGTGTGGCCATTAAGTTGAAAATCTTAATTTTTCGTAAAAAACTTCTTCGGAAAGGTTTTCACTTTGTGATGGCATTATTTATTTTAATGAAAAGACGAATAACTTTGTTTACATAACTTTTATTGATGTACAATCAACTTGTTTCATGAAAGATGTTCACATCATCAGGATTAAATGTAAACTAAACTTAAAAATTAAACATATATCACATATGGGAGGAAAGGGTGGAAGGGGTAAGAGTGGGGGAAGTTTATTAAAATTAGGGATTTCAAAGTCATTAGCACGGAAAGACCGGTTAAGTGGGAAAAGGTTCAAAAGAGGGTTTATAAAAATTTGCTGCTTATTAAATATGTCTGCTTTATTATTCACATTTTTCCTAATTTCTAAAATCTCTAAATTATTTATCTGTATTTTATTTTTGATTTTAACTTTATGAGTAAAACCTCAAATTGTAATATTTAAATAAATGAAGACAATATAAGCGAAACTCAATCGAAAATCTGGAAACAGAAAAATCAGAAAAACGTATTGACACCTCGAGTCCCAGAAAATATTCATCCTAGATTTGCAGAAAAGCCGATAGATGTCGCATATTAAATAAAATGGATAAAGATTTATTCAGACACTATCTAGAGAGCATTTAGTTCGGATTTGAATCTTGCAATCATACATAAAGATAGTTGCCAATAATATATGCGTTAAAGAAAATGAAGATAATGTAGGTGGTTCTTAGTCGAAGTATGGTACAGTTAAACATGACCGAATTTCATATCGACACCGTGGCGCAGTGGTTAGTGCGTTTGCCCGGAAAGCAAGAGGTCCTGGGTTCGAGTCCCAGAGGTGTCAATATGTTTTCCTGATTTTTCTGTTTCCAGATTTTCGATTGAGTTTCGCTTATATTGTCTTCATTTATTTATTTATCTGTGATGGGTTAAGTGGGAAAGAAGGTTTATAAAAATTTGCTGCTTATTAAATATGTCTGCTTTATTATTCACATTTTTCCTAATTTCTAAAATCTCTAAATTATTTATCTGTGATGCCTTATAACCCATGTGTAATATTTTAAGTCCATGGTTTTTGTCAAAAATTATGATAATTTTTTAATAAACGATCTGCGAACTCAGATTCGCTATTGCCATTTAATGCCCTGAGATGTTCTTTAACCCTTACTTCAAAGTTTCTATTTGTTCTACCTATATAAAAGCACCTTCCCCTCCCTTCCACCCTTTCCTCCCATATGTAATCTATGTTTAATTTTTAAGTTAGAATACATTTGATCTTGATGATGTGAACATCGTTCACGAAACATATTGATTGTATAAACAAAGTTATTTGTCTTTTCATTAAAAAAAAAGGAAATCTTAATAAAGTGCTCGACATCTCTTAAGAATTATTTGAATGTTGACAAAATAATGTTACCAGCTTATTATATATATTGCCGATGCCATCGACTGGCTGAATAACCTCAGCATACCACTTTGAACTACACCAACTCTCCTCCACTATACGGAGATATTATTTATAATGATGAGCGCTATAAGGGAACACGCGTGGTATTAATGGATTGTTGAAATATTATCTCCCAACTTGAGGGAAATTGATATCCCTCTACGAAACTTTTAAGGGTGAAATTCGAGACTAGCTTTTGTACTAGTCTTTTATAAATTCCATCAAGGAAATATTGGGTTCTTTTTATCGACACGACATAGAAAAATACTTTGAACTGTGCTCCAAAAGAAGGTTACACTATTCTTTATATTACAAGGTATGCAGAAACCTAATATTACATACTATACAATAATGTAGATACATCTAATGAGAGTAAGAGGTAAGAAAAGTTGGTAACACATAATTAGGAAGGAAAGTAATTTTATTTTATTCATTAGCACGAAGAATTTGTTTCTTATTTTATTTTATTATTTTACATCACCTACGAGGCTCCAGGAGGTCCCGAGGAAACTAATGATGGATGCAGTGTCTTCAAAGAAAGAAAATTCTTGGAAGGAAAAAAACGTATGAAGGGCGGGCAGGAATCTAAGAGAGTGCATCCAAGAATGATGAATGATCCATCCCTCCCACCGCGGTGCAAGGTCTCCCTCAACCGGCCACTCGATGCCTCTAACGCATGCGCCGTTCAAGACCCGGATAAACCTCATCCCTATGAACTCGGTCATCCCTGTCAAGTAGCCAAACTTAACAAATTACTTGGGTGACCTATGGTAGAGCTGTTAGTTGTCCAATGAATGGTTCCCGATTCATGTCTTCTTCGGTGTCACATTCGTGTAAAATCGTGAAACCTTTATCGATATTGTTAAATTTGATACTATTGAACAGCGAAGTAAATTTATGTAGCTAACGTTTATTATGGCGCTTTATACACAGACATTAAGCATTTTATAAAATTTTGTTATCGTTTATAAGCATCACGGTCAAAAAAATACTAAAGATGACCACAGGTATTAATTTCCAATGTTTTTTTTTAGGACAATAATAACACAATAAATATGTATAAAAAAATAAAAACAACGAAATAAATCAAATCATCCTTATTCTCAAAAACTCGCGGCCTTTCACTCTATGATTAATAGATTAATTACGATTCCTTTGTCTGTTCCGAATTACACTTTGGAATTAAATATTATTAAACAAATAGCAGTTAATAATCGTTATTCTGCTAAATTAATAGATCAACTAATAAATAAAAAGAATAAACAGAAATTCTTAAAACTATATATTTACCCTTTTTCTAAACAAATAAACAATCAATGGCGTAGAATTTTGTTTGTTAATAATAATATGTCAAAAATAATTAGTAAAAATATTCCCGGTACTATACAACCAGCATTTTATACAAATAATAAATTAAAAAAGTTCATCCTTAACAACAAAGATAGCGACATTAAAACAAATAAATCGGGCGTTTATAAACTAAATTGTAAAGACTGTAATTACTTTTATATAGGTAGAACAAATAGAAACTTTGAAGTAAGGGTTAAAGAACATCTCAGGGCATTAAATGGCAATAGCGAATCTGAGTTCGCAGATCATTTAATAAAAAAATATCATAATTTTGACAAAAACCATGGACTTAAAATATTACATACGGGTTATAAGGCATCACAGATAAATAATTTAGAGATTTTAGAAATTAGGAAAAATGTAAATAATAAAGCAGACATAATTAATAAGCAACAAATTTTTATAAACCCTCTTTTGAACATTTTCCCACTTAACCGGTCTTTCCCTGCTAATGGCCTTCCCCTTCCTCCTACCCCTTCGTCCCATATGTTATCTATGTTTAATTTTTAAGTTTAGTATACATTTGATCCTGATGATGTGAACATCGTTCACGAAACATGTAAATTGTGTACAAATAAAAGTGATGTAAACAAAGTTGTTTGTCTTTTCTTGAAACAAAATTTTGTTTTTGTTTATAAGCATCACGGTCAAAAAAATACTAGACCACAGGTATTAATTTCCAATGATTTTTTAGGACAATAATAACACTATAAATATGCATAAAGAAATAAAAAACTTCGAAATAAACCGAACAAAAACCATATTGACTGCTTCAACTGCCCCATGAACCCTGGCATGATTATTAACTTCATGGCTAAAATGACTTATAAATGAAGATCTGTAATAGAATCTGTAGTAGAACGCAAATTTATTATTGCAACTCCTCTAACAATACTAAATTTGCCAATTTTAACTGTTCGTTTACCTTTATTTTATTAATCACCTTTAGACAAATTATTTCATAGTTTTAAATAATTTAATACATTATGGACATCTATCTTTACTAAAAGGTGGCTGGATTGACAATGATTTGTTTACTGACGAATATTTATGCTCATTGTGTGTTTGTGAGTTTTAAAAAATATAAATGCAAGGGTAGGCATACCTAATTTTGGATGAAGACTCCCTAAACCACGTTCTATCTTCACAGTCCCATGCTTTGCACAGCCCGTGTTTCTACTACACAGGTTTTTTCGCCGACCGGGGGGTTTGAGGGCGGCCTTGGGCACTCTTGGTTCCTCTCGGGCGCCGCTGAATGAGGGCTGAAGAGTACCCTTAATATATAGAATATGCAAAGTTGGCATTTATCTGAACTTTATCTGAATATAAGTAAATGCCAGATAATAAGTTTTTTCAGAACAAATCAACCTCTTAACTATCAATATAAAATTAATAATGTTTCCCTCACCTCTGTCAGTGAGATTAACGATCTTGGCATTATTTTCGATTCCAAATTTAACTTTCTTCCACATATAACTACAGTAACCAATAAAGGATTAAAAATGCTAGGTTTCATTCTTCGAAATGGCAGAGACTTTCAAAATATTTCAACATTAAAAATCCTGTATGCCTCTCTAGTTCGAAGTCAAGTCGAATATAATTCTTCTATTTGGTCCCCTCATTACAAAATCCACTCCGACTCCATTGAAAAAATTCAGCATAAATTCTTAAGATTCATTAACTATAAACTTGGTCTACCAATAGAATCAATAAATTACAACCACTTGATGAAAGAATTAAACTTACTCAAACTTTCAGATAGAAGACTTATTTCCGACTGACTTTTATTTTAAAAATTGTTAATGGTATTATAGACAGTCCTGATTTATTAAACCTAATTACCTTCCACATACCTACTAGAACTACTCGATCTAAAATTCTTTTTAATTGCAACAAAAATATCAGGACTGAGTCATTTAGATACTCGCTTATACCTAGATTGCATGCAGTTGGCAATGCTTTCTCAGAAGTAGTAGATGTGTTCAACTGCACCGAATATAGTTATAAGAAGGCTATAATATCATACTTCAATCATAATAATTAATGTTAGGTATAATAGTGTTCATCATACTCTAATATAGATTCCAAACTACTTAATTCATTTATATTAATTATCAGACAGACTAGTTAAGTGATAGCTAATAAATGTATAATTTTTTTTCAAAATTATTATTTTTATTATTGATTCTCTAACTGACAGCCCTGAAAAGCAGAACTAATTAGCAGTACCTGTAGTCATTTCAAACTGCAGTAATTTCAACTGAAGGTAACAATAATATTATCATTACTAAGTTACTCCATTTTAGCCAATTCCTAGAATCCACAATATGTACAAATAAAAGTAAAGTAGGTATATTATACTTGATGTTGAGAATTTTTCTAAGAAGTCACCTTTATTTACTTATTTTTACTCTGCATAAAAATGTGTATTTTGTACGAGCTCATATTCTTTTTTTTTGTATATCATTGTAATTACCCTCCTGTGTACCACTGTGTATCATGCATAATGTATCACCGTACTGTAATAGCTATTTTATGGCGTTGAAATAAATAAATAATTTGTGGAATTCAAAATGACTCACAGACTAAACTTAAATATTATCCCTCCTAAAAATGTTGCAGCGTAAAGTTAAATAAAAGCATTTTCAGAACACGAACTCGGAATAAATCTACTTAAGACATAGACCATCTCATCAAAATCTATTTGATTGTATAATCACAAGATTGAAGCGAGAAGCATTTTGAGTCAGAAACAGTCCTGAACTAAATGCATACTTATGGATGTGTAGGTAATCATTAAGTTCTGACTGCCTCTCGAAAACTCCTCCACCATTGTCGGCCCCTTAGACTACCCCTAATTCCTTATTCCCAAGGTTGCGGTATCCGTCTTCACACCGCCCAACTACAAACGTTTAGGTCTCCCAACACTCCTTCAACGAGACTCTTCCTGGGAACTTCTTTATAGATAAACCTTTTTGTTAGTCGGTCCATATATTCCATTCCCAAGTCATCCTAAGTTGCCCTAGATAGCTTTGCAGGTCAGTAGACTCAAGTTCTAGCAAGATCTCATTTGCGTTTTCTATTTGAGGAGAAGGTGGGTAGGTACCTATTGGCCCTGTAACGTAAGATGGCGGTCGTTAAACGAAAAAAAAGGTTTTAAAAATATAATATCCCTCGCCTCGGAGCCGGGGGAACGGTAACGAGCGCCCGAGTGTTTAGCGAGTGGCTAGAGGGATGAACGATATCGCAAAGGGAGAGCCGAGATTCACAAATTTGGGTGATTTTAGCTTTTAACGATCTGAGAATTTACATACTCGCACTTGGCGAAAATTTCACTTCTGCCCGGGGTTTATGTATTTATATTCACACTTGAAGACTTGGATGACATGGCTGCTCTGGGAGTGACGAGCTTTGAGTTTTCATAATAATTATTCTTTCTGAAGATAAGAACACGGAGGTTTCTGCCAAGTAGGAATAGGCGAGTGAATATGATAATAAAACAATCTCACACCCAATACAAAATTGGTTAACTGTTACGAAACAAATGAAATTAAAGGTGGCATGATTCATTCTAAAGTAAGACATTTGAGAAATGTTGCACTGGTTACGGCCAAAACGTTGCTTAATTGACTTTAGCTGTGTTTGGTAAGCAAATTTGGACAGACAATTTTAATGGTCAACCTCCCTTTTTCCCTTTCAACCCATACTTCCATTAGTAAAGTAACCTTCCCTATCTTGAAGATAACACAGACAAATAAATGAGAGGTTGGTAAAAAAATAATTACAAAAATGGGAACTTTCGCAAGTAATTCTATTGAGCATGTAAAACCTAACCTAACCAATTTTCATTTATTCTCTGGGCAAAATGAATGCGAATAAAAAAATATTTTAATGAATGTATTCTTCAAAACCCTCACCTGCCTACGTTAATTTTTCCTTTGTTTTATAGAAAAATTACTTTCCCTATTGTCACAGAAAATTTTAACGAAATGAAACGAAATTGTAAAATAAATGAGGTTCGTAATGAATTTATTTTAATGAAATATTTCGAAGAAAGGTGGCAGAGAAAATTCAACTTCAGAAAGGTGTTAAACTTATCCCAGTACAATATAATATCTATATTATGTATTAAACATGTAGGATTATATTGCGCCAATCCGCCTTTAAAATGCCAATTAAATTGATATACTAACTTTGGATAAAACTATGTCTTAAGACCGAATGTCTCTAAGTATTATTTATAAGGTAATCATGATAGTAGTTCGTAAAGTAAATATTATGTTTCCGATAAAACTATATTTAATACCGTTAGCGTAAAACATAATGATAATTTCCCTACAAAGTCCCACGTAATAATATGCTGTCACGCATGAAACATGGGATACTTAATTACCTCCATCAAATCGGTCAGTAGGCAGTTTCACGTTAGCAAACGACAACACACCCGAACAAAAGAAACCATTTTATTGTTATTATTACGTCTGAAAATAGTAAATTTGTTATCTTTTGTCACATAAATCCCGCTTGGCGTTCGCGTAGGAAGCCCGCGAAGGTTAGAACGTTAATCTCGGAATAAAATGGCAGAAAAATAAGTCGAGGTATTTGCGACAACATAAGAATACCTGCGAAATACGGTTTATGCGCTAATAAATCAACAGGACGCAAACAAAGGAATTAATTAAAGCTATGAAATTAACCAATCTAAATTGATTGATATCTCCAACAATAAATAAAGCCGGTTTATGTAACTCGGCGCAAAGTCCGGAAAGGGGGGAGGTGAGAATTCCTCTTTTATATTATTATCAAACGAATAAATGACTTTGCAAAGATTAATATTAAGTCGAAAAATGGGACGAAATTCAACTCATTAATAATTCTCACAATTAAGATACCCTTTTGTAAGTCTTAATATTAAATTGAGTTATGGTTATTCGAGCGACGACACGGAGTTTCATATAATTTTCAATCAACGCCCGTTTCAGCTTAAACCGAAAAAAGTGAAACTTCCGAGGAATAATTGATATAATAAAGATTTGAGGCAATCCCGCGGGGGTATTCCGAGACCTCACAAATTTGTTATTTAACTGAGTAGAAAAAAACGAGGAAACGAAGGAAGGAAAATATCTTATAAAACACAATTAAAATGAAAGATGAGAAAATTCAAGTTTTGTAATTCGTGGATCCGAAAAGCTTTAAAAACTCTCCCTACATAATTCTCTTGTTGTCGGACGGAGCAAGCGGGTGCCGGACGGGGCGGTGTGTGGGTGGTAATTTTTGATGGAAAAAATCTTAAAATAACCCTAAGTACCTATAGTAACACAGTTCCCCTATAAAGGCAAGTGGGTCGGGAATATGGGAGAGGAATAATACGGAGAAAAAGTTCCCGGCGCGGAAACTTCGGCGGTACATACAAAGGTCACTGTGGGAGGGGGACCACCCCATCTCCCCCTAGTCGCCAGTCTCTAGCGCTCTAGCGCCCTAGCACCCTAGCCCTCCACCGGTGGCATTGTTTTACACGGCCTGGGTGGAGACTTACTCGGATACGCTTATACGAGAAACATTGGGAATTCTCCACTCTATTTGAAATGAAAAAAAAACTCCTGCCAAACTATTGATTTTAACTTCTAATCTATCTGTTGATATAAAAAGTTACTTTCTTTGAAAATTCCATTCCACAAGAAAAAGTACCTATTGTTTATTTGTTCGTTTAAAAATCGCATTATATACATATGATGTTTGTTCCAAAAACAGAAACTTAGCATCAACATTAGCCACGCTCAAAAAGGTGCAAAACAAAAGAGCTTTGAAAGTGTTGTTTAAAAATCTGTGCAATGAATTTACGCAGCAGCTCTATTTAACGATATATTCTCGTGCCATACTATATAAATGGCCAGTAGACAAAAATAGGTCGCGAAGAGCTCGAAAAAATGACTGATCAATTAAAAATTTCAAAAAAGTAAATTAAGAGCACAAAAAGGCATTTTGTTTCTAATATATGTTAGTTACCCAAACAAAAATATATTCATTTTTATCGTAGAACCGTTTGAAAGTTCGAAAAATATTTCTTACAAAATAGATAGTTTAGGCATCAATCAAATAACATCACCTGAATCTATTATAAGGTATGGAATTACAGCCTGGGGACTTTCCTGTAACACAAATGTAAATCATGTTCAATCGGTTCAAAAATCGTTAGTTAAATTATTAGCGCATAAAAGTTTATACGAACGAAGACATAATGTTCCGTACTTTTACCAGAATCTCAAAATTCTCTCAGTAAGAGCAATTCTGTGGTATAAAATTATACCCCAGCATAAAAATAGCCCTATATACATACATAAACTGGACCACACTTACAATACCCGTTTTACGCTAAATGAAGGACTTTTTTTTTTTTTTTACAGTGAATACCGAACAAGAATCTCAACTGCTCCCGTCTGGAGCCAGTGAGACTATGGCATCCCCAATTGGGGTATGTTGTGAGGCTGAAGGTAGTGGGGAGGGGAAGGAGGTGAGGAACAGGAAGGTTGGGAAGTACCTGGCTATTCAGATCTGGTCACTAAACACGGCTAAAGCCATTTTCAAGCAACGTTTCAATTCTGAATGGTGGTCTTACACCAGGGCGATACTGATAGTATCTTCCACTCTGGAACATGCCGCAAATATACTATATATTATTTTAAATGAATTAATTGTGAAATAACACAAATTAATCAAATAAAATTTATTTGCGCATGCCGGGTTCGAACCCGCGACCTCCGGATTGTAAGTCAAAAGTCTTACCCACTGGACTACGGAGGTCGCCAGGACTAATTGTACCTAAGCACTTAAACAAATATGGACAAAGAACGCTGGACTACATGATACCAAATTTATTAAATATGTTACCTGCTAAAATTAAAAAAATGTACAAATGGTAAAACAAATATTATGTTGAAGAATTGGCTCGCCGAACGAAAAAAATTGTATTAGACACTAACACAAAAATTGTAAGTGCAAAATAAAGTAAAATAAGTTTATTTATATCTTCAAAGTAAAAGCACCCATTGACACACTACTAAAAAGTAGTTTATTGGGACTTTTCTTTTTCTGTAAAATATTTATATTTTTTCCTGTATTATTGATTTACCTTGTCTTTATAATAAATAATTAATTTTTTTTTTTTTTAAACCAACTATTTTTATTCCGAAGTGTGTTTAAGTTATAATAAACATTAACGAAGTTTATAAAAATATCTTCAAATAACGTATTTGATGTATAAATATGTATAACAAGTATAATAAAAACATAAAAATCTAATGTACCTGCTCTACCATTGTTACTATAAAAAATAGTTAACAAAACTGTTTTACATTAACTTCTTGAAGGAGCCTACAAGGACCTAAATAAATAAACATCTTCACGTGGGGAAGAGATGGGGAAAATAATGAAGGTGGGGGAGAGTTACGCAGGCGTGAATTATAAACAATCTATTTAATTTGGCCTTAAAAGTGGACTTTAAGAGAACACTCCGAACATGACAGGACATCAGGCATGATGATTACCTTGCATAGAAATGTAATAAAAAAGAAGGGTGATGGGTATGAATTTCAAGGTTTCTCTCATTACCTGACCGAATAGGGTTTTCATGTTTCGATAGAAAGTGAATATGTATCTCAGAGTAGTTTCTGACTTAATTTGAAGAACTGTTTATAATGAAATACACAATTCAATGGGGTATATAGAATGGGGTGGCACTTATAAAACTCATACACAGTATTTTATACATTTATTTAGAAAAAAAAAACAGTGATTAAATTATAAACAATAAATATTCGTATGTTGTGACCAATTAAGTTTACATTTGGATGGTGTGTAGAGGGTCTTTTTAGGAAAGGAATTTCTGGGAAGGAAAGGTTAGGAGGGGTGGGTGTGAGTGTGGGAGAGTGTCCAGGAAAGACAGACGTATCACTCCCCCCCACTGAGGTGCAAGGCTATGTTCGAATAAAATTGTTTAATAAATTACCGAAGAAGTTAAAATAACTTTATAGAATTCAAACCATAACAGAAAATGTTTACTGAAAACTTGGCTGAAAAAACTACGTTTGAATTTCGGTAGAAGTAAAATATAAAAATTGTGAATAATGCTGAATAACGACATTAATAATATATTTTACTAAAATAAACTTACCACATAAAGATACTATGATAGAGAAAATAAACCCCTGAGACGCAAAAATAGTTTATGATACACCTACACCTACAAGTTAATTTTTTTGCTCATGGCATAGTCTTGCGATGTTTTCACCAGATAAAACGAAATTGAAAAAAAATATTTACAAAAAGACATAACACAAAACACACTATCCAAGCATCGCCAAGAGATCAACCGTTGTGTACACATAATAGGTGGGTACTTTAAAGCGCGAAGAAGGCATTATATAGTTCATTGCACTTCCACCTTTCCCCAAGGAAGCTTTTGCAAAGCGCACCATGAGTACAAAAAATTACCTGCACCTTGCATAAAAATTACATGCACCAAATCGATTGAAAATCTCAGATCGTGAATCTGTGCTGGTATTTTATTGAATACCCTTTCAGAATCGGTGTTACTACCAGAAGTATGGATGTTGTTCTCGTGTCTGGAAAATCTTGGAATGACAGTTCAAGAGCAGCCGCGGGCCTCCAGCTGAAGAAGCGGCGAAAAGTTCCCGCTATAAATATTAGATAATGCAAACGCGACGACTGGAAAAGTCCGCGTTTTTCGGGAAAAGGGGAAACATCAATAATTCAGTCCCGCTAAGGGATGAAATATTGAATTGGCCGAAATTATAATATGAATGTTTAATTCGGTGTCGTGATAACAGAAAAACGGGAGCTAAATGTACCACGATTATTATGACGTCGAAAAAGTTTTGAATTGTTTGTCAGATTTAACCATATAACGATCGTCGCACTGTAATGAGTTATTATTATTGGCTTATAAAAAGCAACATTTACATAAAAAAACAAACAATGATCGTTATGTCACTTTTTCATGGGAGAAAGAGGGATTTCAATTATTACTCCTCTTCGGACACAATTTCTTTATCGCCGTTCATGTGCTTTAAAAGTTAGCATATATAATTAATTTTACTACCCAGTATCGCACGAAATTTGAGTTGAAAAATAAAGAATAAAAAATGACGTTTTCTTGCACTTTATTTACATCAACCTACAGATAGTGGCTCTGATATAAGCAGAAGATTTAGCCCTAACATTTGGGCAGTATGAAGATTCAATCACTGCATCACTGAACATCATCGAAGGAGGACTTAATGGTTCACAACGTCACCTTGAGGATAATTCATCTGTACACATTTGGGAAGAACATTACGAGAAGTGACACAGCTGGGAAGGCAGTAGAAGTTTTAACTCATTCTCCACAAATCTGGATAAGCACACTGGAGTTCTTGGTGGCAGCGGTACCTTCTCTCTTCATGCTTCTGACGCCAGGTGGCGTAGTGGAATTTTTTGCAAAAATTCTCTTGGCCATGGGGGTAATGCAGCAGTTTGAGCCAGTACTTGCTTAATTTAAACGGAGTTTTACAGCCACGCGGGTGCCTAAGAGAATCTACAGCCAGCTGTTAATGTACAGGCGCCGGTAGGAGGGTAGTGGCGAGAAGTTTCGTTGGCGTTTGTCAGTTGAGTTCTGGGAGTACTTCGTGCGACAGCTGGACTTCAAGCCGTCGAAGGTCATGGCCCCGATACGCGTGAGCGAACCTAATTTAATTAAATCAACACGAGATAGTTTAACCTTTAGTTTAACGATCATTAGCGGTTGATTAGGATCCCTATAAATATGTATTGTTTATCTTTATAGGCGCCCTTCAGGATTTCCTTATAATGCAACCATTTTGTTTGATAACCACATGTTTCCGAGATAACTAGCTTAACATTAATTGATAACCTGAGGTAATCAACCACCCCTGTAGATTTTTTTAATATAATTATCATGCTTTACCTTTTAATAATGAGTCTTTGAGAATAAATCTGCATCCTTGTTACTGTTCATTCCCGTCTTTCTGTTAATGAGCTACCCACAAGCCCATACTTGTAATCCTATTATGGATTAATGTTTTATTATAATATGAGTAGTAATAATGATATCAATGGGATCGCGGTGATGCGGAGATAGTAATTAGGTAAGTTATACACCGTTACAGTCGTTTTAACAGCTCAATGGATATTTCACATTTCTTTAACTCAGTTGAGGCCAATATCTAGAAATTCGGTAAAAAATGTTGCAAATTTCATGACATAGATTTTCTGCTGTAAATTAAGAATTAGTACAATAGTAAAAATAGACCTAAAATATAAAAAAAAATGACAAAATTAGTGCATTCATGAAACTTTGCTCATACATTTTCTTAGTTGTATAAATGAAAATCGGCAGGGTACGCCCAAAAAAGTGGCGGAACACCCTTTTAGGGGTGGAATCTCCCGTTTCTTTATATAAAAAAAAACATTTTTATGTCACCAAATATTGATACTATTGATTTGAGAGTGGTTTCATCAGCACGAATGAAAATATGGTAAACGATACCTAAAATACCCCGCCCCCTCCTCTCCCTCCACAAGAGGGATATCCGGCAACTTTTTTTTGGGTGAACTTCATAATGCACGAATTTGGTCATTTATCAAACCGAATTTTACAACTCAAATCACATTTAAAAATAAATACATAACAACTTCGTCAAAAACCTCAAAATGGTGAAACACTGGAGTAAGCGGCCCCTTTCACACAAAACGTAAATATGGATTTGAAGCCAAAATATCCAATCAAACTGAAATTTTTAATCAAACGGCATAGACGGATATGAGCTCTTTTATTTATTTGTGTTTTAAATTATAAAATATAGGCCATTTAAGAGATTTTTCATGATTTGGCAACTGAGGGTGTTTTTTATGAGTTAAAGATAATTATATTAAAAAAAAAACTGATTGCCTTTTGTAATATACAAATATGATTAAATATCAAAATAAAAAAATAAAACATTTTGATGGACAGTAAGAAAATCATTTTGATGGACCTAAATTTAAATTACCAACGACTGATTTACGTTGGAACACCACTATGTGGTATAAATTAGAATTTCTACCCAAAAACGCCTTTTTAACGATATTTAATTTTTTATTTTATATTTCGTTATATTAGCGTAGTACTTTGAGCAAGACTATTTTTTAGTAATTACATTGGACTCACAAAAAATGCCAAATTTGCTTCTAAACTTAGGAAAAAGTTAGTTCTTTTAATGTAAATAATTTAATAATAATTATTTAAAACAAAAAAATAAAATCACCCCTACCCGTACTATATATTTACTATTACAAATTTTAATTTTAATTTAATTTAGTTTTGTACGCAAAAGACCGCGCAGCCGTTACCCTTGATAATAATAAAAATAGTTTTTGACAATACATTGTTACGATTACATCGATTCTATTGACAAAGGGTCACCGCTCAGCTATACATTCCGGACATGTACTACAAAACAATATGTTTGTTTTATACAGCTTAATATGAAATCTTAATGATAAAATGGGGTACTCGGGGAATATCACAGAGTTAACAAATAAGTTTTTAATCACGTAATGATATTAGGTCACTCATGCTCTATAACGTTGATAAATGACAACTTAATAATATTATAACAAACGATAAACTGAAGTTGGCGGAAAATTAGATTCAACGTAGCGTACATTACGCAAGTAAGTACACTTTTGGGTGCCTTATAACCCATTTTTCATTTAGCAGAGAGTTAGATAGCCATCCCCTGAGAATTTTTCATACATTAACCAAGGAATTTTCCATGAGACATAAATTAAGACGGAACCCCGGGCGCGGAGGGCCACTGCCTCTTAATATTAATACACCATCAAGTGACGATAGCATTTTCAGCATCACGGGAAAGTGTGGCTTGTTAAAGGGTAATCCTATTACGCAAAAGCTGATCCTTATTTCTTTCTGTGCTCACATACCTACACACGGTACGTTAAATTAACATCGAAAAAAAGTAGGTACGGTACCCAGTGGTTTAATAATAATTTGTTCAATAAGTTAGTAGGTGTTAAGCAATAAGCCAAAGAAAATGAAGTGGCCAGTAATAAAAACAAATACTTTTGACAAAACCTTATATTTAAAAGAAAAAAAACCTTATAGTTAAATTTCGAGGAGTTAAGGCATCAGTATTCATTAGAACCATTCGTGTCAATTGCGGGAAAAACGCGTATATTCAAGAACTTTATTGAGAGGTAATATCACAACAATCCTATTCTTCGGATCCTGCTCAGATTTTCCACTTTCTTTCCACGAGAAATTCTCTACGAGAAATTTCCTTAAGCCTCAGGCCTCGACCATATTTTACAAGAGGATCAAAATATTTCTGCTTTGCAATAAAATCCATGTTAACGGAATATTTCTGAACGTATCCGAAAACTATAAAGTGTGTTTGGAAAGTGATAAAATACGCTTTCAAATTTTACAATTCGAAATAAACATATAATTTAAGAAATATGAAAATTTTGCATGCAAACATAAAAGGTTTTAAAAATGGCACATCTTACGTTTTTTCTAACCAAAATTACTGAACACGAAATACAATAAAAAACCCACATATTTTATTAGACAAATGCATTATGAAGGCTACCTCACTTTTTTGGCGTTCGTGGAAAAATAATTAATACAAAAATTCCCAAATTATTAAATTGCGACCGAAATTATGGTTTCATAAAAGTATAACAATTGATGGGGATCGTATACTTACACACCAATCCCC
This sequence comes from Limnephilus rhombicus, assembly GCA_929108145.2. Classification (NCBI taxonomy): domain Eukaryota; kingdom Metazoa; phylum Arthropoda; class Insecta; order Trichoptera; family Limnephilidae; genus Limnephilus; species Limnephilus rhombicus. Next base: position 34,430,915 of record OV815276.1, read on the forward strand.
TACGTTATTTGAGAATGTCACGGGTTTGTTTGCAATAATAAGCCGAATTTTTATCTGACTCCGATACATTTAAGATTGGTAAATTATAATGCGACAATAAAATTTAAACCGGATGTTGAACTATGAGGATAGTAATCTCCGCACACAGCAGTCGAAACCAACGAAATAACCAAGAATGATTTTGATAATTTTTCTATCCCGACAGCGACCGGTGGAACGAACTAGAATGTCAGTATTGCCATTCAAAAATAATGTTTTTGTGGCTGTTGGCTGCTGTGCTTAGGTACTATCCACAAAAGTGTACAATTTACTTCTTTTGTGGTTAATTTTTAGATTGAATTGTAAAGCGTGGTGTTTTCTCTTTCTGACACATTTCTCAGTATGATAAAAAGGGAGAAATAACGATATCCTGGCAGGTTAGAAAAACAGGTTGTTCATCAAAATTATAAAGATTATAATTATTTATCGATGGACCACCGAATTTCTACAGATGTGCTCTCAAAAAACTGCCTGCACGTTTTGAGTCAAACGTAAACAATGCAGTGGAAGTGATTTATACAATATTTTGTTAAAAACGGCACGAAGCATGCATCACCTCCGAATTATTTATACCTTTTGTATTCGTTATGGCGAAATGCTTGTACTTCCACTTTTAGAATAAAAATAAATCCATTTACGTTTCGTGACTACATTGTCAACGTTTCCAATCCCGTACTCAGAATGTACTGCACGCTAACCAAAGCTCCGCGGCACCTACTTCTCTCACTCGAAGCGCGCAGTTTTATGCGTCTGTTGAAGTAATTCCAGCGACGCTTGTAGATAACAGGTGTACAATTTATTTTCCATTAACGATGTGTAGAAAAAGGATTCGCTTTGAACGGAAAACCTCTTACATCGAGGAGTGGGTGATGAATATACCTACCAATTGAAACATAGTCACGAAAAGACAAAAACAAAGACGATGGGGGTTCTCGAAACCGTAAAAAGATAAATTTACGTCATTTGCGTTCTTAAAACTTTATACATAAATATGAAATAAACTTTGAACTGTATAAGTTTTCAGTCTTCCAAGTGCAAAGTTTCACTCACGCCTACAAAGGCTTAGACAGGTCGGAATAGCTACCTCCAACAATGATAACCTTCTCCAGTCAAGATGGATACAGAACACCTGTACTAAATATTAAGGGCAGAAGGCTCGATACAAATGTTCCCTGTCAAGGAAGGGTAAGTTGGTAAATGGGACACCACAGTTCTCGTAGCCCAACGGAATTCTTACCGGACCTATAAAAATAAGGGAAGTAGTGCGCATCTAGCTTTCTACAACTTTCTACAAACTATTCTCCCTTACTAATTTAAGACCTAAAACAATCTGTTACTTGAAGGTAAAAAATCTACGCACAAAGCTATATGCCATTTTTGGGATGCAGAATAAACAAATAAATACAATTTCACAAATTTAAAGCAGGGAGTTTGAGATGTTTATAAAACGCACAGCAAAAAGTAATTTAGGGACATTTTTAAACGACTTCAAAAATGAGGAGGTTCTCAATTCGACGGTATTTTTTAAATTTTTTTTTTAATGTTTGTTACCTCAGAACTTTCGACTGTGTGGTGGTGTGAACCGATATTGATGATTTTTTTTTTATTATTTGAAAGCTGGTGCTTTGGACACCGACTTCAAAAATAACAATCGTACCTACATATTGATGAGTAGAAAAAGTAAGTTGATTATTAAGTTGTAGAAGAATACGAAATTATTTTTTTACTTTTTAGTGCATTTTTTTAAGTCGTTTTATTGTTTTGTTAAATTTTTTGTTTATTATCAGAGTTCTTAAAGGTCAATCGGGATATAAATGATTCGAAGCTCGTGGTAGAAATCCAAAATAGTATTAATAAAATAGAATACAAGTAAACTATTCAACTGATTATAAATTGCACGGTTTGATTGGTATAAGAATCGGGTTAAAATGCCGCTAGAATGGATTTATCGCACGTGTTAATCGGTAATCTTCCGAATGTGTGCCAATGTTTGACGATCGAAAAATTGAATACTTTCCGCGAACACGTCAAAGAAGAAAGCGAAATTTCGGCGGCTCGGGACTTATTTAAGGACAAAAAAACATCACGAGAGAGAGGGTTAAATAGGTCGGGTGACATGTTAACCATGGGTGAAGCGGGAAGAAATATGAACAGTTTGAGAGGAAATGGACCTTATATCGTAATACAGAATCTACATACATAATTCACATCCAGGGAAATTTTGGAGGCGTGCCAAAGGGCACAAAAAACGAACGTAATTTGTTGACCATTTAAAAAAGACGTGTTTCAATAGATACATCCTTTATTTTTGGACAGTTACAGAATAATAATTCTCGTTGTAACGATGCCCGTTTATGTAACTGGGAAATTGAATGTCAGAAACGTGAGAAAAAGCGTTTTAAAAATATCTATTCTTTAAAGCATTAGTTCAGACTATTTAAACGAGTCGATTCATATCAAATTGTATTTACTTGACACCCATAAAATATAACATAATTATTTCCCAGAATATGTTAAATTTCGTAATTATTTTCTCCGTATCGCATTACCAAAATACGTGGGGCCTTAAAACAAACAATAATTAATTAATGAACAAAGTTTTCACAAAATTATTTTGACGCGATGCCGTAGAAATAAACACAATATTATTAGAAAGTCAGTCAAATGCGCCACATATTGTTTGGTTCGGTCGCTCACAAATTAAAACAAATGAATCGTGAGCTAACATCCCTCCCATCAAAGCTTATCGATCGATAAACACAATCAGGCCGGGGAGGGAAAAGCTACACGGGTTGGCAACAACGAAATATTATCTACCTAAACCACTAATGTATGTGGCTAAGCTAGTATCTTAGTAGGAAGATACCTACACATCACTCAGTAGAAAACAATATGCTAGATAAGCACTTGGTTCACAAGCAATTGAATTATATTGGGCCAAATTATTTTTCTGTTCCACAAAAAAAGTTTTTTTTCGATTAAACAAATTCAATTTTCGCTGTTGATTTTTATGTATAACTTGCGAGTACCCGCATGCATTGCTATGACACTCAAAGAAAGAAATTGTTTTTCCCTGCGTATTCGTTCCCGCCTCCTTTCCCCTCACGCGTCCCCTCCGCTTCCCCACCCCGCGTTAACCTTTCACTTTCCCGAATCCTCCCTCCTTCGTTCCCCTCCTCCAATAGAGCTCACCATTAAATATATAGAAACCTTCGCGGGTATGCACGCAATTACTCATCAATCGCAAAACAATGAATGTATAGGAAATAATTTCATACCGCCAGAGCTCACTATTTATAGAAACCTTCGCGGGCATGCGCACAACAAATCACCAAAGTTTCATCGCAATCGGATGAATGGTTGTGGAACGCATAACGGACAAGAAGAAGATTACCGACCGGAAGAAACACATAGAAAAAATAGAATTTTGAATATCTTAAAAAGTAATAAGGTATTTCACGGGAAATGGGGTATTTCCACAAACGCGGGATTCTGTTGAAAATGTACGGAATATTTAAAGATCATTTGTATGATTTTAATAATTCTACTAAAATTGTTTGATTTTTATGTTTTCCTTCATTCAATATTATTGATTTTAAAAACGATCTAAAACTGAAAAAATCAAAACGGCCCGTGGTTGGCAAATGGGTTTGTGACGTCACAAGTGTCGCTCAGCTGAACCATCATAAATAAACACTGCCAGTGAGCGTCCTCGCTCATGACGTCACACGATAGCCACGCCCCAAAATATCTTTTTAGCGGTAATTCAAAAATGGAAAACTTTTACTCGCTGTAGAAAATTTATTCGTCAACATAAAAATAAATAAAAAATGCTATAATCATTCGTAATTTGTTGCTTATTTTTTTAAGCAATAAAAAATTGCCAACACGGGCCGTTTTGATTTTGTCAGTTTTAGATCGTTTTTAAAATCAATAATATTGAATGAAAACATAAAAATCAAACATTTTTAGTAAGATTATTAAAATCAGAAAAATAATCTTTAAATATTCCGTTCATTTTCAACAGAATAGATGAAGAGAAAAAAAACGATTTAATTTATCCGTTTTTACTAAATATAAAAACTTTCAGTCAGAATAATAAATAAAAAAATAAAATTCTTTTTCCAATTCAAAACACTTGATTTTTGATAACTTTTAAGTCTTAGCTGTGAGCACAAAAATTAAACTAGTTATACTGTTTATTTTTTGTTTTGTTTTATAAACCTGTAAACCGAGTAAATCGAAACCCTATGTGAGATTCGAACCCAATCCTCCAATCCTGCGAGCCGAACTTTGTGACCAATGTACTAATTATCACATTTTTATACTCGCCATACTAAATAAAATGTTATCATGTCGATTTTGAAAATTCAATCTCGTGTATTCTATCAATGTTGATCTATATAAACAATTTACACTGGAAATAAAAGGATTTGGTAGTTCGGCTTAACTAACCTCGTCTGAAAGCAACCTTATTTACTTCACGTAGTTTGGTATATCAAGTTGCTTATAAAAATAAAGAAAATTACAAACCATCGTACAAAACAAAAAAAAAAGTGATAAATAACAAGGTAATCTTTCGTAAAACTTTGAGGTTTTTTTACTAAACAAAAACGAGCCGTAAAGCAATTTTGTAAATTTCAACAAACTTAACAAAATAGATCACAATACTTTACCACCCGCACTTGTAAAATTATGTACATCACATGATTATTTAATTGGGAATGGAACCCGCAAAATTCAGAATCAAAGACAGATATGTTGACGCATACAATACTGAGATCGTGAAAGCGATTAGCTTATATTAACTAACATTAAAGATGAGGCCATTATCAAAAATAAGGTGTTATCCATCAGGATAATTCAACAAAAGTAAGTAGCTTAGGCATGTAGGTATTTAGGATGCTAGCAGAACGACAAAAGAAAATTCTATGGACAGTCGCAGTCGGTCCAAACAAAGCCAAAGACTGGAACTGCAAAGGAGCGAGGTCACAGAAGTAGTGCGAGCAATGTCAGGAGGCTATTTGCGAAGCAACGGAGAATTGGAGAACAACCTAATAGGAATAGGGAATGAAAAAATAACTTAACAGTTAATATAATGCAATAATAACCATTCGTCAAAAAAATATATGTTGTCCTATTTTCAGTGGATGGATTGCTAGGTTTCTTTTATCGATTTCTTAATGGGAATCGTATTTAATTGGGTAATTAAACATTTTAAAACCCCATTGTAGTTAGCTCATCGGTTATGCAACGATGGCGGGGACTTTAGTACAATGACATAATTTCCCCAGACCCCGGGTTTGACGTGTCCCATAGTCAAACACATCCCATATCATTATGACTGAAGACATAAAGAATTCATGAGCGAATGCCATTAAGTTTGGCGTTGGTTTACAACGTAATGAACGAATGTATTGTTATTTTGAAGGATCGCGGACACTTTTATGAAATAATGCATAATTCAACGAGCATAAAAGTTTACCGTTAAAAAAGATGGCTGGAGTTTTAATGGGATGTAGAAGTCGGATAATCCGGTACAAGATGAAATAAGCGAGATGTCGAGAGCATGTAGGAGAAAGAATAAAAAATATGAAAGTTGAAAGCTTTATTTTCTAGGATGTACCGTACTTCAAATGTATCAATAGTGATGTAACAACTGTCTCAAAGGGATCCGTACCAATAATTTTAAAACTGAATAAAAATCCTCTCTGGAGAATATTCCGTACCTATATTATTTTATGGTGGAATCATTGTATGAATGCTTTATTTTCCATTCCTTTGATAAAATACCGTGATTTTTATTCTAGCTTTGACCAGGAATTGAATATGTTCATCTGTAGAATAATGTTTGATAACTATAAGTACATCTATCGACTTGAATTGGTGATAATCCTATTAGCAATTTTGCCAAAGAGTCTGGGCGTTTGTCGTGATACCACTGACCACGAGTCTGTAAGTGCGGCCCGCGGCGCCCTTAGGTGCAGCCCGCGACGCCTTTAAGTGTTACCCGCAATGCCCTTAGGTGCGGGGCCCACGACGCTTTACCCGCGGTGCCCTTGCGTGCGGCCCGCAGCGCGTATCCGTACCATCCAAGTACCAAGTGCGGCCCTTGGAAAATTTTATGTGCAATTTAGGTTGGCCAGGCCTGGTGTAAACATAGAAGTAAACTTGATGGAAATTGAACACAACATTTGGTGAAAGCTTTTTACTCCACGCCAAGGTGAAATATCGTGACTTTCCAGAGCATAACTAACGCAAATTCATAGCGGTTTTGTTTAATCATTGTTTTAGGGGGTTATAATTTATTTGCACCCCATTAGGCTACGCTCTGTTCACTGTTGCTGTATGATGTATATTGTAAGGCTGTGGGTGTACAGTGTGTAGTCGGCAGTAGGTACCCTGGCAGTGGCTGCCTATTGGCGTGCCGCCTTCAAATTAAATTGAATTACAGGAAGAAACGAGAAACGCGATGGAGAACAAAGTGATATTATCCAGAACATGCCCAATGCCCGGCCCGATAATAAATACACAACAAAGATAGGAACACGATATCCTAATGAGCAGTGAGCAGGTAGATAGCACGCATACAACTAGAATATAATAAAATAAAAACTTAAATTAACGACCCCCTACGCAGAGCGGTAGGTTTCTTGGATCCGAATCTAGAGATTGCGGATTCGGAACCCGGCGTGGGTAAATTAAATTGAGAGTATACAGAATAATCGCTGTGATAATAATATATTGTAGAGGCATTATAAATATAAAGTGCACTATTCAGAATTAGTTGCGGCTTCAAATGGGTTCAGTCGTGTTTAGTGAATACAGAACTGAATAGCCAGGTATTTTTCAGGTACAATTTATTAATCATCTTCCCCTACCTACTAGCGTCAGCCTCACAAACTACTCAAATTGAGGGTGTCATAGTCCTAGCGGCTCCGGTCAGTTACGCAGGCGCGGTAATTGCATACAAACGGGGATGCAACTGAATTATTTTGCGCAATAATGCATTCCGTGTGCCGAATAATCAGAGTTTCGTCGACAATGTTTAATTACTTTATAACAATTTTCTGAAAAGTTTTATTCTTCCCTGTGAGTGAAAAGTGCGTTTTGATCAGCAAATAATATCGCTCGGGGCCTCGTGTGCGAGTTAATACAAAAATACATGTAATAAAAACTAATGTAAGTTACAAATAATAAGTTATTTCCACTGATAGTAACTTTGTGGTTTGACATTAAATTACATGAAATATAATACAATCACCGTTAACTACTACTGTTCTCTCTCTCTGGTTTCAATCGTGGGATTGGTTTGCAGCAATTTCATCTATACGTTTCTTCCACTCTTCCCTGTCTTGTGCGGCTCTTTTGAAGTCTGCATATGATGAGCAGCGCACGTCCACCAGCAGGTCCTCCAGGTACTCTCGGCGTGGGCGTCCCCTAGCGTTTGTCCCCTCGGTCATACCCTCCATTATGGCATGTAAGAGGCCTTCTTGTCTTATTACATGGCCGATCCATCTTGCGCGCCTTTCGGACAAGGTCCTGAGCAGATGCCTTCCTCCTTCGATTCTTTGGAGAACCTCCTCATTTGTGATGTGGTCTCTCCAGGAAATTCCTAATAGTCTTCTATAGCATCACATCTCAAAAGCCTCTAGTCTCCGTTTATCTCTTTCGGATAGGCACCATGTTTCGCAGCCGTACATCAAGATACTCCATACATAGGTCTTGATGAGGAGTATTCTCAGTTTTAGGTCTATATTATTCGATTCTATTATTTTCGACCTTTTATTGAATGCAAGCCTAGCCTGGTGTATACGGCTGTCGACCTCGTTCGTTCGGCCTACAGTCAGCAGCTTTGTTTTGTCTTACAAAACTACTTTTAAACACGGTTAAATTGTATGCCAGGACTTCCCGAGGATTTCAAGTAAGTATTATTTAAAAAAAGCTTCTTCAGTTCCAATTACGTCGTAATAATGTCCATGTAGTAAGGAAGGTTATCCAATATTTAAAACCTTAAATTTGATTTAGTGAAACAGACATGAACTTTAGATTTTGACGGCCGAAAGTATTTTCGTTATTTGTTTTTGGGGTGTTATGCGGTGTTGCGCTACTCTCCTTCTTTAGCCAACGTTTCACATCTACCGGATCTGCTAGATCTGCCCTGATGATGGACACTGCACCGCTGTCCGAAACGTTGGCTAAAGAAGGAGATAGCGCAACACGGCATAATACCCCAAAAACAAATAACGAAAAAAAAAGATATGAACTTTTACAATATCATTTTAAAATACCTAGCATGAAACTAATTCTCTCTAATCTCTACTAGGAGAGTTCGCGCAACTTTTTCGTTCTTTATCTTCTATCTAATACAGCGGTCGGGGAACCGGGGTAAATTACCCCAAGTGGGGTAAAAATGTTTTTTTTTGGGTAATAAGGAAATTTTTCTAGTTTGCTATTTCATAAACGTGTTAGTATTTTTACAAACATAATCAATTCAAGTGTTTGCGTGAGAAGTATTTTCTATTTTCATGTAACTTTGTTTTTTCGTGTAAATTAATTCAATAAATAATGTAAATTTAAATGTACATTGATTGTCTTCTTTTCAAAATGGGAATGGGTGGAAGGGGTAATATCGACTTACGCAAAAATATTTTGGGGTAATGGTTAAAAAAGTTCCCCGACAGCTGATCTAATAGCTCATACAAAGAGATAATCTTTCTAAAAGTCCCATTTTCCAATTAATTTGGTAAACATCATCGAGGAAATAGTGAATTTTCAATGGCATTATTTTTACCGTGTATTTTCAATGGTAAGATTGAAGAGGATTGTGTTTGTTTTAGCCGTAACAATGAAATAGATTTCAGGAGATGGTGCCTATTATAATTGGATCCATATAATTGAACTGTTATTATCACGTTCAGAATAAATGTCATGAATAATCAAAATACCTTTGTGATATTCGTATTTTTTGCGAAATGTACGTTTTGTTGGGGCTTCGTTAGAATATTCATAAAAAGGTAATCTACTAAACGTGTACGCAATATTTATGGATGCTATTTTTTATTCCCTTCAAGATGAAACAAAGAGAAACAGGAATTTATTAACATATAAAAAAATCGAGTGTGCAATTCACATGCGAAAGGAGTGAAACCTTCAGAAAACTAAAGTAAAAAACATTGGGGAGGCTACGAAGCACCGCACAAAGAGGAGTCCGATAATACTATATCTTTCTCTCGCAGGCTGAATGAATGCTTTAGATGTAAGCATTTGTCTCTTTTTAGTGTCGCTATTTTTCGTTTCAACGAGTTTCAAATCACAACGGTGCTAAAGAAGTTTTCACTTCAAAAACACAATTGATATCACGCAACCTCCAAACTGAACAGCCAATATATTTTTTGCGCAAACAAGTGTTGTATATACTTATTCACTGTTTGAAAACCAATTCGTCAAAAATAATGCAATGGTAAGAATTTGTTCAGGCTAATCCTCTCGTGGATTCTACCTCCCATGTGATTAGAACGAATTTAACCCGCAAAAATAGGGACAATTTAATTGTTTTGTCTTTAATGAGCGGCTCTGGAATTCTCCATTTAGCCACCGCCTAGCCGGATACTACCGATTACTCGTGAACTCAATATTTTTTTGAATTTCTGTTCTGCTGTGATCTTTTCCACCGTAGTGATTATTTCTTTTTTAATGTTTTTAATTTTTTTAACCTTGTGAAGGATGATTTTTCCATATTTTTGTGGTCGAATTACAGGCACCCTTTCCCATAAATTTGGTCTATTGGTATTTGTGTTTTCTTCATCTTCGGAGTCGCCAGATGTCGCTTTCTTTTGTGTTTTCTTTTGCCTGCTCATTTTGGAGTGGTTTGAAAATTGGATATTGATTTTTAAAAATTAAAAAAATATTATTTGATTTCATAGACTTCGTTCCAGTGCACCTTTTCCTATACATTTGGTCATCTCATTAATTAGTATTTATGTTTTCTTCTTCGGATTCGATTTTTTTTTGATTTCGTAGGATTCAATTTGGTTCGAAAAATGACTGCAGGCGCTCTATACCACTACACCAAAGGAAGCTTGCTTGGGACGGTGGATTTATCGTAATATATTGGAACCGTGTTTGATTATATTGGAAATATTTTATTGCTATCTCATTCTCTCAGAGGGTAAATCCTATAGATATAGATGTACGTGTTTGTCTCTTTTTAGTGACGCTCGTTTCCGTTTCACCGAGTTTCAAATCACAACGGTACTAAAGAAGTTCTCACTTCAAAAATTCACACATAAACGATGACATCCCCATCAGTTGTAGAAACACAAGATATGGATAACTTTTAAAAGTTGAAACATAAAACATCATTCAAGTGCGCACAGCACTTCTGCCATCGGCAAACAAAAAAAATAATATTCAACGATTATTTTATATGAAGTTTCATACCCGCCACTATTAACAGCGAAGTGGCAGCTTTCCATACATATATATGTATATTTGAATCCTGACGTCGGACGTGCATCATGTAAACACAATAAGTACAAAGTTACAGGATTTACGGGACCGAAAGTCTTGTTGAAATTTTAGAAAATATGAGCATATTTACGTATAACGAGAGTGCGACGCAGAGATGTTCTTTTTATATTCCGAGTAAAATATGCCCCAGAGCGCGAAGATTAAACTGAATTCCTGGTAAATTTGGTTTGAAAAAAAAAACACAAACACTCAAGACGAACAAATGGTGAACATTTGGTTACAAGTAGCATTTTATTTTCACGTAAAAACGCTAGAAACGCCGAAGCAAGGTGATAATGGCTTCGAGCAATAGGAATAAAAATAGCTTTTATCCGTTTTATTAAAAAAAAAGTTAATATCTGAGGACCTGCTTACGAACATGCGTCATCAGTACCGGTCGAATGTGATATCGATAAAATGCAAACAACTTGCTGCGAGGAAACGGTCTAACTGAGAATTCTCGGAATAATCTTCAGGAAATCAGTATTATCCGTGCAAACAAACAACCCCTCCAAGTCGGGGATGGATTTGCGCAAACAAATTAACAATACGACCCATAAAAGGGTGGAGGGTGGGGCTGTGGACTGTGGACTGCGGAGTCACGGGGTGAAACAAAAGAGTGGAAAACAAAAACAAACGCTCGCGGATATAAAGGCACACCCACAACCCTTTGTCGCGAGACATGAAACGGAGCGCACTCTGACTCCGGTTCTGACGACTCTCGGCCTCGGCTTTCTCTTTGGCCCTTCTGCCCCTCTGTCCCGCTGCCTTCTGCATAGCGACGCGCGACGGCTGTATTATTCTTTATTTCATACAGGGGGACGTTCATCAATTAAGAGAGAAAGAACTTTAACAAACTACCACAAATAAACATATAAACACGCACGCTTCAAAGCTTTTGAACACATTTCTGGAAACCACTTAAACAAAAGAGCACATAAAACTTTCGAAGCCGTCATAATTACTAATTTCCATTGAATGAACAAGGAACTATTTACGAGGAAGATAAACCGTATAATTCGCAAAGAAGAAAATAACCAAATCACGCAAAACTCTCCAAAGTCTCAGACCCTCCAATAGCCGAAAGAGCAGATTATATATTATATAATTGTGTGCTCTAATAAATTAAGCTTCCTAACAAATCTTTAATTTGACGAATACGTCTAGGTAATCTTCTACCGAAGCAAGTCACGAATATGTGTGCCAAGCCGCCATCAGTTACACGCTTAAAATATTCCTTGTTAACGTTTATTAATCCAAAGCCATTTTTCAATCTTTTGGAACCTTATCTGGGCTGTGCACGGAGAAAAATGTGGAATTACACAAAATTGACAAGTGAAATCGTGATTGATAGCCCAAGTTTACATGAGCGAGGATAGATATTTCACGGCCAACTCTAAACATGTAGGGGCGGCCGCGGCGGTACGGGCGCGCTTAATGCCGGGAACTCGTCAATTAATCCTACACAACGCGATATTCATTCACGAACATTATTTTGACAAGTATTATGAACATTTGAAATGGATGATTTATGCTAGCGCTTTGGCAGGCATTCGTCTTTGAGACACGTTTATACCTGTGATGTGTCGTGGGGTTATTATTTATGGAACGTATTATGAGACAGAGTACCTTGTACGCAAATACTTTGCGTGTTTTAAAGTTGGGCGAGATTAGGTTAACGAGTTTGACGCGTGCTGAACAAAGGGACAACAATGGCCAGGTGTTTCACAGAATATGAACAATTCATCAATTTTAAAGATATATTTTTTAAGTTCTATTCAAATTCTGTTATTATAACAGTTAAGTGAAACAACTGTCCCATAATTATATAATAACACTAGCTTTTTCCCGCGGCTTCGCTCGCATGGTGTAAGGGGTGTTCCCACTCCGCCTCCTCCACCTCCCTCTCACCGCCCTCCCTCCCCCCTCCCTTTTCCCCCACCCATTTCCCCCCCCCATCTCTCCCTCCCTCCCGCTTTCCATATATTCAATCCCAGTACATTCAGTTTTTAAACAGCCCACATGCCACCTTTTACAATTTTTATTCAAATTTCCATTTTTCATGTATATTAAATTTGGTACCTAACATAGGTACGTATTTAAAATATCTAAAATTCTTGATTCGATTCAAACTATTAGGGGAGTACCTATTTTAAATAAATTTATCAACTTAAAGATTTTCAAAAATATAAACCTGATTTAACAAATCATTGTTTTGCAAAATGTCATTCTCAAATACGCGAAATGTCAAACGTGCGATAGTAGTTAGGTTTTCTGAAATCATCCAATTTTCTGCGCAATTTTCTTAATTTTTCTCTCCGTAAGAACCATCCTCGTACTTCAAGGAATATTCTAAAAAAAGAATTAGCGAAATTGGTTCAGCTGATCTCGAGATTTGCGCATAGCGTTAGCGCTTAACACATTTAGCGATTCATTTTTATATACGAGTATAAGATAAGATAACTTACATAGAAATTTCAAGGAACTTGAAACATAGGTTTGAAATTTCATGAATTGCTCAAATTTCGTGAAACAACTGGCCCTAAGTAAATAAGACGTGGATTTAACTGGCCTTACTATAAACGTGATTTCAATTTTACACATCTGATAAACAACAATTAAAGTATGGAAAATGGTTGTTGGAAACTGTAAAAGCGAAATTTTCTTTGTGTATCGTAAGAGAAAAGGGTTATCCGTTTACCTAAAATGCATATTTCGTTTCTTCTTCATTATTCATAACCCGTAATTCAATTTTACATACGATTTTATACGGTCGGCCTCCATACTCGAGGAGTGAGACTCAGAGGCCGCGGGTTGAAATCCGTGCGTGGGTAAGTAAATTTCAATTAACTCTCAAACGAAAAATGTGAAACGAAAAGACACTGTTTCACAACCGATTCACATAAAAAATAGTATATTTGCGGCTCCACAGTGCAAGCTACTCTAATGAACTCACCCTAGTGAAAGACCACAAATTAGAATTGAAATGTTGCTTGATATAACTACTTTGGTGACCAGATTTGAATAACTAGGTACCTACTTCTCGGACTTTCTCTTTCCACCTCCTTCCCCTTCCCACTATTTCAATCTTACTACATATCCCAATTGGGGATGCCATGGTTTCACTGGCTCTAGACTGTTATGACTCCTTGTACGGTATTGACATTAAAAGATATAAAAACATACGTTCTAAATTTATTTAATTCCCTGACCCTAACACAATAGTGCATCCATGTTATGAATTTACAAATGATATATTTTACAAAAGTTATAAAGAAAGGAAATAAAAATATTTTATTAACACATCATTGACCAGATTTTTCGTTTGGTTTAATGTTTTTTTTTTTTTATAGAGCAGTTAACCAACTGAATATAGAACATCATTAAAATATATTTCAAAGGTCGACTTAAATGAAGGGAAAGGAAGTAAAAGATATTATAAAGCAAAGCTAATAATTCGAACACGCTTATAATAAATCCCGCCGTGAAATTGATAACAACATAAATAAAGAATAAAAAGTAGATATGAGAGCATGTAGGTATTTAGGAAAACAATTGAATGCTGGGATATCTACTCACAATCAGAAGATATAATATTCATATACTTACCTTCAGAATTTCAAGCACATGAATGCATCAGTTAATATCAGGAATTATTTTGTGTAACACTTACCTAAAACAAAAAGAAAAAACATATATTAGATAAGTACATGGGTACGCATTAATAATGAACGCTATTATTTTATTAATAATATTTATTTTTTTGTATAGTATTCATAACATTACGCATTTTTTGGTAAATTAAATTCAACTGGATGAAAATTCTTTCATGTTTTTAAATTATCTTAACTTATAAAAAATGCAAGTTGTACTCATTTTGTCTTATAAACATAAACCTAACTGAACAATCAATCACACTTGTAAAATTATATCTCAGCACAGGTTTTTCACACTTAGCGAGATGGGCAATTCTTCAGCACCGATATCAAATGTTCAATATAGTAGGTATGTAATCTATCTACATATAAATGAATCCCTTGGTCACGCCATAACTTCAGAACAACTTTACCTATTTCATTATTTTTTTTTTTAAGTTTTCTAATACTTTGTAGAAGGTTCTCACGGAAAGAAAAATTAAGAAATTTGCGCAGAAAATTCAATAATTTCAGAAAACTTAACCCATCCTAACTAAATCATGTATATACGAGTATTTAATTAAAATTGCACTGCACAGATTTGTGCGTCATGCCATCTGTAAGAAAATATTAATGAAGCAAAAAAGTGCGGGTCGTCTAATTGTTTTTATCCTTTAAAAGCCAAAACATAGGAATTCAATTAAAACCGAGCGCTTGTCGCAAAGTTCAAATAAAATTTGACCTACCTACATAAATCCCCAACGCAAGCAACACAACACGTAATAACATAACTGATGCACGTAGATACATCGGTAACGGAAGCCCTTGCTTAGTGGCAGTGGCAGGTGGGGTGTTGGTTAGCCTTTAGTTAATACGATATCTGAACTACCGACTACCTGCTAACCAGATACCTATTAGTTACCGGCGGGCTGTATGTGTGAATGTTGGGTCGGGGTCACCACGTCACCGGGTAGCGGGTAGCAGTGCCACGTAAGGTTACCGGAAACACGTTACACGCTGTAACGTGGAGCGCAGAGGATTTTATATGGCGTAGTGTGCTTAGTGCTTATTGGTGGAAATGTACGGCAAGAAAAGATTCGCCATCGGTTTATTCGCATGATTAGATTAAAAATATAAATAATAAAATCAGGATAAATGGTTTATCATTTTATAATATACTGGCAGACCCGGCCACACGTTGCTGTGGCTAACGAAACACAACGCCATTACCCAACCTTTATAAAATCCACACCACTAGCTTGCCAGCTGCCCCCTGCCCGCTGCCTGAATTGAATATTTGAATTTCTCGACTTTTCTCTACTATAATAAGCATGTTTTTATACATATAAACCTTCCTCTTGAATCACTCTTTCTATTGGTGAAAACCGCATGAATATCCGTTGCGTAGTTTAAAAGATCATTTTGAGCGACTTCATCAAATAAAATAATTCAAATCAAATACCTATTTACTCTAGGACAGGGATGGCGAACCTTTACGTATCAACGTGCCATTTTTCTAAAGAAATGTTTAATGAGGTTATAGACGTGCCATCAAATAATTTTGTTTACTACAAAAAATTGGAACATTTTGCATTATACGCGTTTTTTGTTTATACGCGCATTCACACTTTTTTGTAGTGATCAGTGACGTGCCCAAAATATTGTGTCGCGTGCCATTAATGGCACGCGTGCCATTGGTTCGCCATCCCTGCTCTAGGACATCTATTTTCCAATTTCTTCCGTAGAACGAATTTCAAAAGTCACTATAGTACGGCCCGCCAGCCGTTTTAAATCACACAAAAATATGTTTTCTTTAAATTTCTCGGCTTTTCTCTAATATAATTTACATGTATTTATACATAAAAATATTCCTCTTCAATCACTATCTATAGGTGAAAACAGTATGAAAATCCGTTGCGCAGTTTAAAAGATTAACGCGCACATACATTTTGAGCGACTTCATTTTATACTATGTAATGAAGCAGTACAAGTTCTGCGACGCATCAACTGCGCTCATTATGATTGCGCGTTTTGATTTTGATGTTACTTTTAAAGGCTCCTATTGGTTGAAATTAAGCTAGTCTGCGCTCATTGGTCGCTTTGATTATGACCTCACTTTTCAAGTATTGGTTGAGATTGTTTTGGTAAAGTTTTGCTTCTACCGCGTGTAACTTTTTTATTGTTATTGATAAATGGACATTGGAAAGCTCAATAATATACTTGATGGAAATGCTGCTGTGAGCTGAAAAGCGTTGTGTCGATCAAGGAATTGAAGATTTAAAAATTCGTGAAAATTACACGATGTCGGAGCTCACAGTTTGAGAAATATGGACGATGTTATAGTAGATTATCACAGAATCCTTAGCGATAATAATGGTAAAAGAGGAAAGTTTAATTAAAATAAACTATTTGTGTTATAAAGAAGGAAATATTAATACTATTATTATCAAAAGCGTTTCGTGAAAGAAAATCCATAGAACGACGAAAGATACAGTGGAAAAATATGTTGCGGCTCGATACGGAACGAAAGCGGCAACGGTTCACGGCCACGGCGAACTTTCCGTAATTATGGTTTTCATAATGATTTAAGAAAGTCCGTATATCATACAATATATATGAAAATTTCTCAACGTTTCCCCGACAGCCTGCGTTAAAGGGCGCCCGTAAATCAGGCGGAGTGAGGCGCCGCGGCGGGGCCTACCTGTCTCAAATTTATGGTGACCATTTAGGGGGTATTTTCATACGTCTTACTCGGCGTCGGACATGGAAGGAGCGCTGAAGATATTATATCCAGAATGGACTTAAAGTATTGGCGGAGAAGTGGGGCTCAAGCGGCGAGAGAACACGTGGTACGCGCTGTGAAGAGCGATAAAAGGAAATTTAGTACCGAGGGGAGAAGTATATCAATGACTGTATTTTATGTGGTGGTTGCCATCTATTTTTGGCCGTGGACACATTAAATGCCATTGAAATACTAATGTCAAAGGCCATAAGTGTTGTTAAAAAGTTGCCGAGTATCAAATAAAAATCATTATTTACTTAATTGATTCTTCATTTCGTTCAATATATTGTGGCATCGCTGTCGCTAAAATAATGGCACTGGAACAGGATGGAATTAACACCTATCAAAACTAAGCCACTCCTTGACTCCTTGATACAATTTATTGTCTATTTAAAATTACAGGAACAGTATTTTACACAAAGCTAAATTAATCTGATATAATAATAATGATAAAAATTTTATTATTTTTCTTTTTTGTTACAAGTAAGTAGATGATATTCTCACAGGTATCTCTCGTGCTGAGGATTTCATTTACACATTAAAAGGCCCATTAACCAGCGGCTGAAATTTAAAATTTTGTTGAAAGATAGTCTTGAGATCGTACCCTTGCAACTGTACAGGGCGATTCCGATGAGAAAGATTGATTGTTCTGCATCTCAATTTCGATTTTATTCCATTCATTTTAAAATTTGCTTTAATATATACCTACATTCAAGTTACTAATAAAAATGCTCAAACGCGTGATGATAAAATTATGTAGTATTTGTTATTTCTTTTGTCTCAAATATTTACAACTTTTCTAAGCAAAATAAGTCTGTGAAAAAATCTGAAAAAAATTATTTCGTTAGACCGTAAATAAATAGACAAACTGAAGTATTTTCGTCGCAAAATAGGTGCGCGGATTTAAAAAAATTGTTTTATTTGAAATAAAAATAATTGTGAAAATTTTCCATAATAATTTATTTTTATTTTTAATGATTTGAAATGTGTGTTGCATAATACAATATGTTGTTCGAAAAATTAACAAATCTGCCAACGACCAACGGTACCTTATTGTAATAAAAATAAACATATTTTTTTTAAAATTGAAAATATAACTTTACTAGATAAAATAACAATCTTTCGAAATGTATTTATATTTTTTGTCGTAAAGAGTCGATCCATCTAAAATTTGATTTAAAACTAACACATTTCGGGTTGTATCCGATTACTACCTCTTAATATTTATTTATATGAATAATATGAAGTTACTAAAGAATTATAAATATGTAGTGTAGTGCTTTTTAGTACTGCTGTGTGATTTCTGTTTTAGACCATATTTGGTGTCAATATCTACTCTATTTCTGATTTCCCTAAGTTTTGCATCCAACTTTTTATTTGAGTTTTAAAATGTTATGTAAGTTATAATGTTGCGATTTTTGAATGAGAGTGGTTTTGTTGTCGAGTTTAGCACTATAATAACATTTTCGTAATATATAACTAGAATTTATATCAGGACTTCGACTGAAATTGGGCGTCCTTTTTCCTTATTGAGAAATAATAAAGCACAACAGCTTAGAACCTAGAACAACAATTTGCACCATAACATCAAGCACACACCCGTTTTTCATCAAACCTTTGCGTGGTCCCAAAAACTAATAACTCATTCGCTCAACGACAATTCTGGTGCATCGCTCCTAAAATATAGGTAATAATGCTCCGAGTACTGACATAAAGTCAAGTAATTCTAAGTCTCTTTTTATAGCACGTGTACAACGTTGGATTTACGAAAGGGGACGAGCGTACTTCAAAGAATACATGAGTTCTTAACACTACATCTTATTCTCTACCTCCTGAAATTAGAAACACGCAAACCAAAAGTACATTTAAAAGTAAAATCATTGATCACCTCAAATAAACATATCCATCACAAGTATTTAAAAACAGACTTACCTTTATACCTACTGTGTGTATATATGTAACCATGTACCTACTGCAATCTTCTTATATATATGTAACATACTTGAATTGTATATTTAAAGAAAAAAAATTATATTAACCTGCCATTTTCATAATATTACTACAAAATCTTAGATAACCACTCTGTAAATTGCCATCTCAACACAGGCGTTTCACACCTAGTGAGATGGGCAATACGTCATTTTATAACCAAATGTAATATGAAAATAATTAAATAAATAAAATAAATAAATAAATAAATTATTAATTTTTGCATTTCAAAATTTTTATTTCTATTTTTCTTTAAAATGTTATTTTTTTCCTCTTAGTTTTTCACTTAATTTTATTTGTATTTTAATTTTAATTTATATACCTTTATGTTTTAATTTACATATTTGTATAGAACACATGAGTTCTTAACACTTAATCTTTATTATTAGTTTATGTATTTCAAAATTTGAATTTTCATTTTTATTTCAATTTTTCTTTAAAATATTTTTTTTTCTCTCTTTCTTTCTTTTTCACTTACTTTTAAGTATTTCTTAATTTTTAGTTAGTATGTTTAATCATCTGTTTTTAATAAAATAGTATTTATTAAATCCTATTTAAAATATTAAATGTACGACTACCACAACACGGGCAGCCTAGTGTGGTAGCCAAAACAAAACCAAATATCTGTAACTAATAAAATTTTATGAAAAAAAAAAAAAAAATAGAGACAGGAAGAGCTATTTTAATTTTATTACGCCAGAGCTCAATGTTGTGAGTTACTGTTGCCTTTTAATAGGCTTTGGTTAAATTCTGAACTGAATCATTTCTCAATTCCTTAAAGAGAACATTCGTACATTCCAAGAAAGAAAAAGTAGTTCAGAATTTTTTTACGACCCTTTGATATCGGGGAAAAGAGTCATTGATCTCACATTAAGCTTTCAAAAGGCTTTGAGATTTATGAGGAAGCAATATATAAGGCGGGTGCATAAAAAAGGAAGATTTGATATTCTACGACGCAAATTGATTGACGAGATATTCTATTCACAACAAAACTCCGGCGTGAGAAACGGCTTAACGCGCTCGAGTGCAATAGCTCAAACACTTAAACCATAAAGCGAAAGTATGAAGCACAAAGCAAGATGATTTTCTTAGCAAAAAAAGGTAAAAAGAACGTTTGGTATTCCTCTTTTACAGAAGGGTGTATTTTATTCGTTGAAAATTTGAGTAGAGCGGATGTAACGGGGCTATTTCCGGCCATGGGAATTTCGTATTTTCCATTCTGAGACACAGTGGGAAATATTTTGCGCACGAGCCTCCCCCACCCCCCTCTATTATCGGAAACTACGTAAGCCCCGCGCGTGACTCGAACCCGGAATGAGTTATTGTGAACACAGTTTGGGTTTCACGTGATTGTGATCAAAATATTAGATGAACAACGGCAACTCGCCGAATGATATTGATAGATTGAAAAAAGTGCCCTTAAAACGTTGGAGTGGAAATACATAAAGGGTGCATTGCAGAGTTAGGGAATGCGGATACACGTAGACTTTTACTATAGCGTACACTGTGATTGTTTACACTGTAATTTCGTAGATAAATAATCTACATGGATTCAGAAAAAAAATGTTCTGCGATTGCTAAAAAATATGTTCTGCTAATTATATTATGTATCATTTGTGTCTCAAATGGCGTATCTCATGTTTCTTGTGTCTCTTGCCTCTCTTTGTATTATTTGTTATTTGAGCGAACTTTTATGTATTTTTATAATGTTTTGTTATTTAATCTTTATTTAGAAACAATTTCAAGATTTACAAATGTATATGATTACATTTATGTAATTGTTTTTACCTATTTGTGTATCCACTGGGTTTTTTATAACTGGATTGTTCTCTTGTGAGTGACAACATCAGTAAAAACCCAGTATAAATAAATAAACAGTATACACTGTAACAATAAACACTGCAACTAATATACACTGACTCATATATACTGTAACAATATACGAGAACGGTAGTTAGCACGTACACATTCCAACTTTACACAACTAATGAAATATTATTTTGTACAACAATAATATCATGATGGATAATTATTAGCTAAACCAGCAAGAATTTAATAGAGCATATAATTTAATGATAATGAGCAGTTAAGTGACTGATGTTCGGCATTTAAAACTATCAACGGTCTGAACTGTTAAATATATAGTTAAATTATAGGTACATTGTAAGTCCAGGTAAGTAGTCTGGGTGGTACGATAAATCTGCCGTGAGAAATAATTATTATAATAATATATTAAAACAGTTTTAAGCTTTTCTCCACTTATATAAATTACAGACCATGGAATCATTGGACCAGTTTAAACATGGCCTTAATAGGCTGACACCGTAAACAGTCAAATAAAATAAGTGGAAAAAAGTTAAAAACTGTTTTAATATACTATTGTATGGAATTCCATCACGAATTATCAGTATCAAAATACTGAGATGGAAAGCTGTCACAACTGTTTTCGACCCATTCGGCTTTAGTCGCCAATTGAGCTAAGCTGTCACAGTTGTGACAGCTTTCCATCTCAGTAATTCACAGGCAAACGCAAAACTCTGTGTTCAGTTTGATGGAAAAAATATTTACCATGACCCCCATCCCCGCTATCTTGGAGTAACTTTGGACAGGAGCCTGAATTACCGGAAACACATGGAAACAGTGGGCAAAAAAACCAGGACAAGACTAAACTTAGTCAATAAGCTGGCTGGTACTAGCTGGGGATGCGACGCCAACACGCTCAGAACGGCATCCATTGCCCTGGTTTTCTCAGCAGCTGAATACTGTGCTCCAGTATGGGCCAGAAGCGCCCACACTTCCATGGTTGACGTTCAGCTTAATGCCACAATGCGAACCATCAGCGGAACCTTAAAATCGACTCCTCTTCCTTGGCTCCCCGTACTTGCAAATATAACCCCGCCAAATATCAGGCGAGAGATTGCAACACTGAGGGAATACAAGAAGGCGCTGCAAAAAAGCGAAATACCCTTGCACGATGATGTCGTTTCTCACCCGGCATGCCGCTTAAAGTCTCGAAAACCCTTCTGGACGGAAGGAGAAAGACTCCTTCGAACACCTCTAACCCCAGAAGATAGGTGGAAGCTTGAGTGGCAATCAGCCAACGTCAAAAACGCCCATCTCGTGCAAGACCCCACTGAGAGACAGCCTGGGTTCTCATTGCCTCGCAAACTCTGGACTGCCATCAATAGGATAAGGTGCTCCCATAGCCGTTGTGCTCATATGATGCATAGATGGGGCCTTAAAGAGTCGGCGACGTGTGAATGCGGTGCGGTGCAGACCACCGAACATGTGGTCAACGATGCCCGCTCTATTCATTCCCCGGCGGGATTGATGAGGTCCACAGGGCAACGCCTGAGGCCCTAGACTGGCTCGCAGACCTAGATGTCCCCCTCTGACCCCCCACCATACGAAAGAAGAAGTATCAAAATAGAAATAATAACAATTATTAGATATTACAATGTTTTTGGCACAGTTAGTGCAACATAAATTAAAATCTGACGCTTACAGCGTGAAAGTGTTGAAATAGGATAACATGTGAAATATTAGAAAACAAATAGGTAAGGAAAAAGGATGGTAGAGTAACAATGAAATTGGAGTAAATATAATATACAATATTACACGTAAGGTCAGTTTCTTTTCCCAAGTAAAAAATGTTTAATAGATCAAATAAACAGCAATCGTGACTGCTGAGTACGATTTTCTATAAGAAAAATAAACCTGTTCTGAAAAATCAGTATTTTATTTCTATTTTAGTCTAATGGCGCAATAGAGAAGTGTGGGAGTGACAGATTTAGTTCTGAATTTGAAGGTGCCCTGTTAAATTAAGTAAAAAAGTAAGAATGTTTTCCCTCTACCAATATAATACAATTATTTATAGATAAAAAGAGCAGTTTCTCAAGTAGAGGATTTCGAAGAAACTTTGTGCTTAACGAAAATATTTTTTCTCCATCTTTTCTTGAAAATTTTGTGCAAACAACAAACATGAAGAAGTGGATTCCATGATTTAATACTCTTACAACAAATTATAAAGTCCGCCTCGAAACAGGAGGACTGTGAATGTAGTGAGGAGGACTGTGAATAAACCACTTTACTATTTATTTTTAATATAGTCAAATATTAAAAAAAATATACCAAAATACAATACATATTGTTAAGAAAACAATGTGAAGGTTTTTAATTTAGTTTATCATGGGTGCTAGGCGGTTATTGCAGTTAGCAACACCCTATCAATTTAAAAGCAGAAAATATGACCCATAAACGTCTAGCATCGGCCATACTTTGCACCGCATTGCTTCAAGTTTCTGTATAAGGTGTGAAACAATATAAGTTGTTCATGCATCGTTGCGAAAAGGGAAGGGAAGTTTACGTGAGAAATACAATTTTTCTGCTCCTCAGGCACTATGTAAAACGGAAAATTTTCCCGCAAAACAAACACAAAAGAAGACGTAATAAAAAATTCATTACTCTGAAAGTTTAGGTAAAATATATTGTGCGGAAAAATCTCGCCATTTTCTCGCGAAACCGCTTGAATCATATTGAAATTAGAATTGCATTGACAAAAAAACAGCCGACGTGTTAGATAAAACTTTGCATTTATTTCAGTAAATTGTACTAACAAGTTAAAAAGGCAAAATTACGCAGCCTATCGACGAAAGAGCGGCAATAGTAAAATCAGTAGGTAATAATTACAGAATAATATTATCTAGAACATTTTGTTAATAAACATATATGCTGTAAAAATATAAGTATTTCATAAATCTAGACTTAAAGAAAGGGTAACGTTTAATGAGAGGTTTGGTGCAAAGGGTAGATAAGGTGCGTGTGAATATCTAAAAATCTGTTTCAACTTAAATTATTCTTAAAATACCCTGCCTCGTTTATTTAATTTAAGTAACAATTTCTTCTACAAACATAATAATATTTTGATTTATTACTCATTACGTCATTACATAGGTTGCATTCAAATAATCCAAACTCGATTACTAAGATTTTTGGTAAGAAAAAGTGTTTATGCACAAAGAGATATAAAATTATTATATGACTTAGTATATTTCCTGTTCGAGGGACATTATGGTTTAAAATTGTATGCAAAAACCTATTTTCTGATTCCATGTATAAAGAAAAAGTACATCATATACATAACACAAGGTTTAATCAAAATGATGGCAAGTCCATTCCAAAAATTACAAAGTAAATACAGGCATATGTCAATGCACATAAAAAGCGAATCAAACTGCACCACTGAATTTAAAAAAAATGCAGAAAAAATGGTAAACAGATGCGCATGTAATCTTATGTATAAATATGCCTATGAGTGTGTTTGAGAATCTTGTGCGCCTTTGTGAGTGTGAATGACTATGCATATATTGCCTTGAATTAGTATGCCTACGTATTGTAGTCACTTGTAATGTTATTCTTCTAAATCTATTTTATATATTGCGGTTTCTCGTTATACGTATGACAAACTGCTTTGATAATTAAGCAGGTATTTACAACGATAATTAAGAAATAATTAAAAAAATACTTATTATTTTATGTGTTATAACTACTAGTAGTAGGTATACCACTTAAATTTATAACGCATGATTAATATAAATAATTTTTTTAACTTTCTCACCGCAATGTACTTGCTACAGCAGCTGATATATACTTAATGATAAATTACAGCAATAATATACAGTATCTTCCAACCACAAGCAAACGCTTCCTAGGAAGAATAATTTTAAAAACCTGTTATCAAGTAATGCCAAAAATTGTGAATTACCCATTAGATTATGTTATATGCTGAAAACATGGCATACAGATACTTTACATTAGGCGATTATATCAATCAATAGTTGTATTTCAATGTAGCATTTAGTTTAGTATTATTTTAGATTATAATGCGTCTCATAAATTTCGTTTTCGTCAAATTAAACAGTTAAACGGTTTTCGCAACAGATAACAACTCCGAGGAAATTTGTTTCAATATTTGGAAGAAATACCTATAAGTTTTAAGGCTTTGCAAACTTGATAGAAAAGGTCATTATTTCACTCCTGATAAAAAAACCAATGTCATAAATAAATAGATCACATTACGAACAGCTGCGATACGGCGTGAAGTAAAAAGCGGGCAAATCTAAAGAATGTACTGCTGAATAAAACCACAATA
Organism: Limnephilus rhombicus; assembly: GCA_929108145.2. Taxonomy (NCBI): domain Eukaryota; kingdom Metazoa; phylum Arthropoda; class Insecta; order Trichoptera; family Limnephilidae; genus Limnephilus; species Limnephilus rhombicus. The sequence continues at coordinate 34,456,023 of OV815276.1, forward strand.
ACAAAAGTTCATTTGCATCCAGGCGCGATACCAACAATTCAATCGGCGCGTGGCTGCTTACCTATTGTGTAAATGCGCCGAACCAACCATAACTAGACGAGACTCCAATTAAATCCTTTGAAAGTGATATCCGCCCTCGCTGCGCGACTGCCCGCCCAAGAGGCGCCCGCCCCCGCCCATTCCTCAGCCTAACCGACGTTGGCCCTGGGCTGCCATTTGTTCGTATTGATCGGAAACTCTCGAGGAATTGACAGGTTAAATACATGTCAAATGTGTAACATTTGTTCTGGGAGCTCGCGCTGCGCCAGTTGCCGTCTATTGTATCGATGGCGTTTCATTAAAAAGCAGGTGAAATTTCCACCGACATCAACTTGTCGACGTAATAAACCGCTTTTGTGTGAAGAGAATTATACGGAATAATTGGTCAAACAAAGTTCATTTGGCTAGTTCATGTTTTCTCTGAAACCTTAATACCTATTAAACCGAAAGGAATTAGCGGATTAAACCATAACGTGGATAGAAGCCTTTGAAGTGTAGATGTACAGGCGTATTTTCAAAATACCACTAGGCAATCCATTTAGAAGTTAGTCATCAAACGGCCAACAGTGTAAAATTGTACTGGATTAAAAAATAAGAAAAGGCAAATAACTTTGTCACATCACATGGAGCGACAAACACAAGATTAACAGACTGGTAAACCTACATGCTTGGAACGAGTGCAGTTCCTCGTTCTGGGCTACAGTCCGCAGAGTGAAATTTGCCCCGATGAAAGCCAATCTTCGATAAAAGAGCATAGGAGAAGACTTTTTTTTAAGGATGGCAGTTATCGATATTCAGGTTTTTTCGTAGGGCTCGAAGATCAACCCACGAGGAATATAATTATATTGGCAATATATCTACTTACAAATGCTTTATTTGCAGATTTTTTAATTTATTATTTTTAATTGTTAAACTAACGTTTAAGACAAGATTTTTATGCATAGCACAAAGTTGGCGTCATGTATCTTTTCTCGGAAGATTTTTTCAATGTGGATGAGTGTTTAAGGCTGATAATTATTGCTTATAATAATTGTTAAAAACATTATGTTATTTAAAGCTAAGAATTTATGTAATTCCTTTTACATATATACACCAAAATAATACTGTTCATAAATCTTATTTCTGAAAGCTTTTAGCAACCGCGAAAAATGACTAGTTTACATTGCGTAAATTACACTTTAACAACCCCTGTGGTAAAAAAAAAAAAAAAAACAAGCTCAATTTTACATAGGGAGTGCTGGATTCATGGCGATGATGAGTTTTTGCATATGTGCAGAAGGGTAGTTGCGCCTTATTTATTAAGAGCACATAAATTTGGTATCGTTACGGTATACCATTTAATATTCCGATTTGATCTCACCAGATCATGGTTCATACAGAGTGTTCAGGAACTTAATTTGTATTATTAATTCAGCCAGTAGGTATTTAGCCAGTTTTGGTTTTTGCCATTGTTGATCGATTTCATTATTACCAAGTGTTAATCATCGTACAATTCTCTAACGCGGGTAATAACATTATGGGGATTTGTAATTGCAACAAATTAAATCGAATTATCAATAAGATATTTACTATATACGAGTTTGTAACATTCGATACAATTTTATTACATTCGATTTCGATTTGAATTAGTATCGTATTTGAATTAGTAACATTCGATAGAAATGCAGGAGTATTCATTCCTACAAGGAAATAACCGTTATTTAAAAACCGTCTTCAAACCGTTTAATAATTTGTTTTTAAAACCCCTTTATTTAGATATTTGAAATCATGTAAATGAATCGGTTACAGCAACTCAACAAAACCATTCATTAAAATTGACATCCCGTTCAAATACAATTTATAATTTTAATATTACATTTAAAATAAAAGACATTCAGCATCGCACCGTTGGAAATGCATAATTATAAGCGGAGGCGCAGTTTATAAAATAATCAGTTTACAACAAAAATACAAATAACAACTCAATGTTAAGTTTAAAATAAAAGACAATTAAAGTTTCAAGTAGAGGGGTAGTAAAATAGGTATGTACCTACTTCCTTTTTCATATTTAGTAAGATACCTAAAAATAGCCCATGACATTATAAAATCGTCTTTGCTTTATGCGTCCTTGTAAAAGCAGAACAGTAAATTGGTTGTGATAAAATCTTTGATATTAGATCTGCCTTGGCTGCTGATTCAAGGCTTGGGTGACTGATTTATATTTAACATATGTTGTGTTCTGTCTAATGGCTACTGGAAGTGCATTGTATAGCTTTGTTACAAGGTATCCGAGGTGATTTCTCACGGAGACAGCGCCGTACAAATCAGCCGATATAAGCTAAAATTTCTTTGACCCAAAGCTGTTTCAGCGAAAGGGATAAGTAAGAGACTACGCCCTTTGGTTCTAGAGCAGAAAGTAAATGGTGATACAACGCAAAATTATGAGCCCGTCGTGTAAGAACTCGACGCACATCTGCCATATTACGATTTTTTCAATCGAAACTCGATTTTTGAATCAAAGCATCGATTCATTCTGTTTTCATACCAATAATTCCAATGCATACTAGTGCAAAAGGTAGTGTAGACAAAGTAAAAAAAAAATATTAATTGAGTTGGACCATAAGCTAGATGATAATTTTTTACGCTTCTCAAAATCGTTGAAAAAATGCACCGCGTAGCGTGAAAAGCCTGTGACCAGTGGCGTGCCCTTGCGGGTCCTAGCCCTGCATACAAATCGGGGGCGGCCCATTCACCGTCAGGGCCCGGACCATAAATCACTCGCTCTCTCCCCAATTCACCCAGCCCACTCACCGGACGGTGACGTCACCGAACGAATCTGCGAGGAACGCTGTAATAAATAAGATGGAAATAATACATGTAAGTAGGTACACTTTGAGATAAATTGTTCTGTTACCTAACAAAGATATATTTTTTACTTTTTATTTAGACAGACTTGGAAGATTTATTGAGAAGTAACGGGAATACTTTATGTAGTGGGTTTATTGTAAACCGTGGTCTCGGTCTTTACAGCAAGAATTGAAGAACCTACCAAGATATTGTGATTTTGAACATGATCACAAGATCTTAAGAGGGAATAACTAGACACAACCGGATATACGTCATTATAAATTGATTTCAGACCACAAGATCTTAAGAGGGAATAACCAAACTAAACCCGAAATAGGTACGTCAATTTTAAATAAAATTTTAGACATATTGGCTCTTTTCCACAAAAAAATTATAAATCGATTTAAGACCACAAGATCTTAAGAGGGAATAACCAGACAAAGCCGGAAATACGTCACTTTTAAATCAAATTTTAGACATATTGACCCTTTTCCACAAAAAAATTATAAATTGATTTCGAAAGACTGTTTTTTATATAGTAAACATATGTTTTAAATTTTGAAAAAATATGTTTATTTTTAGTAGGTACAATAAGGTTTTACCGTAGGTCGTTGGAAGATTTTGTTAAATTTTCAAACAAAATTTTGTATGATACAACAAACATTTCAAATCATATAATCATGCAGTATTATAAATAAATACATTAACCAGTAAACATATGTTTCAAAATTTTAATTTTAGTTCAAATAAATTCATTAAAAATAAACCCGAGAACGTATTTATGACGAAAATTTCTCTGTTTTGTCTATCTACTCACGGTCTTACAAATTAATATATTTTAGATTATTTTGTACATTTATATTGCTTAGACATTATTGAAAATTTATAAATACTTGCGATCAAAAAATAATTATAAAAGTACATAATATTAATATTTTTTACATCACGTGTTTGAGCATATTTGTTGCCAACTCGAAGCACCAATACCAGTAACCGTTTGAACGCGGGAGCGATAAGACGTGTCCGCGGCGCTCTTCTAAGCAATATTAGCTGAAATCGTAAGGCGACTAACAGGAAGGCAGAGCGCTGCGTTCGACGAAATCGGAATTTTGGTTTGCTGGTCATTCGCCCTTAACTACAATGCAGACTCTATGGCCGCAAAAACTATCCAACAATGAAATCGGACGTCATGAAATTTGCACCATTTTTCTATCCGGAATTACCACATCAACACAACTCATTTTGCATTTTTGTAGTTTTAATTTAATTTAATGTTTTTATTACACTCCGCTAAGAAATTTACATATTGAGCTATGAAGTTGAAATATATTTTAATAGTTCGTTCCGTATTATAACAAGCAAAAAAGTGAAGCCGATTTATAACGACAGTCATAAGAATTTCATGTACTATTATTATAAAACAGATCACTTGACCTTGTTTGAATTAAAATATTGCACACTGTACTTGCTGAAAATCATTTCAATATATCTAATAAATGTTCCACGCATAATCCACCAGAACAATATTCCAATAGTCCTTTCCGGGTTATGATCAGTCGCTGTCGCGTTCCCGTCGGATCGGCGCGGCGCGGCGCGGCGTGACGGTCGTATTTGCGTTCGGCAAATCCGGAATAAATGTCTGCTGTCTCTCTTGTGCAACCACTTCTATTTCCCCGCCACTTGTGCATAAATATTCCTATTTCACTCTGTGCGCCACGTACCCCTTGCCAATACACTTTCTGTCCGTGCGGCCCGTAGCAATTTATTTGACGTTTCGTTTCTGTTGCTACCTGTGAAACGTAATTTATTAGCCGCTGCGTTTCCGGCCCTACTCGGTTGATATAATTTATCGGCACACCTTCGATACACGCCGCCAGGAGGCGTGTGTTGATTAAGGATTGGTAACACTCTGTGCATTTAATACAAAGGAAAGTTTGCAGTTGGAACGAAGAGCTTAAAAGCATCGAGGGTGAATAACTTACTGAAACTTAAACGAGTAAGACTGAAAAACGACTGAAAAAAGTTCAGTATTAAATATTTGCTTTCACCCAAGTACATATAATATTGGCGCTTACACAAAAAAATCTGCACCAAATTTATTGAAGTGAAAACTTCTTTAGCACCATTGTGATTTGAAACTCGATGAAAGGAAACGAGCTACACTAAAAAGAGACAAACACATACATCTATAGGATTTAGCCTGCGAGAGAATGAGATAGCAATAAAATATTTATTTAATTCACGGGTAATCCAATATAATACGATAAATCCACAGTACCACGCAAGTGGAATAAATGTGTAGTGGTATAAAACGCCTGACGAACCTCTGCAGACATTTAGCAGACCAACAAATTTAGAAGTTCTTTATCAAATGCAAAGACCTCAAATTCCTAACCAACCCTTATACCTTTTTCCTTATCTCATTAATTTCTTTGAAATCCCTCAAAACAGCATCCTCGAAGATGGCATAGGCCCCGAGATAAATTATTTGCCTCACGGCCTCATGCGTGGAGCTAATGTAGGTAATATAAATATTTTCTAAGATTACCCGGGAAAGTTTCGGCCTTATCTTATTTATGACACATTAAAATACACAAGTCACGTTTTCTTTTACGGCTCAACTTTGTTATAATACTGCTATTAAATAAAGCAAAAAATAATGCGACCAGTAAACAATCCAATAAATTATCTTTATAAGGTACACACATCGGCGAATCGGGGAAGGTAAGACGGCGCTATAAGAAAAGGATGGTCGAGGGTTAATCTTGAATAACGCTTTCTTGGCACCGCATTTAAAATATTAAAATGAGTAACGACTGCATCCACCGCCGCTGTAAACTTCAACCATTAAGGCAGATTTATCACTAAATGACGCCGTAAAGAATTGTACCTAAATTGAGAACAGGGGTAAAAATAGTGGGTGAAATGCTCTGAGCAAACCTGCCAGCAGTAGCAAATCGATTAAATCCTTTAAAAATCGGGACGCGATGGCCGGGTCAGAGTAAAGAAGTAGCATAAACTACAAGGACTCAATTATTTTCCGGTTAGATAAGGAGAACTTTTCATGAAGCACGTAGCTAAACAGGAGAACCTACATACATCAAAATGCGAATATAGACACTCTTGCTGTTTTTGAAGGCTCCGTCTGTATTATCTCAGATAGGTATAGGTTTCAAGTTAAGTAAACAACATTAAGATGTTAGCAATACAAGGAAAAAATCCTCGGTTCGATGGAAGTGGGACACAACCGAGAAAACATTTCTGAGGAATTACTTTGAAGGGAAAAGCTCCACTGTACGAATAAAACCTGTCAAAGGAAGTAAATTGGGACGAATGTCACAGGCTGACGGAAATCATACTTCGGAAAATATACAAATTAAATAGATTTAGTCTACAAACGTGACAGCGCTCTAAAGTGATAGCACCCAACTAACAAAAAGTTGTCAAACAAACTCGTCGAAGGTACGCAGTGGTTAAATCACGCTAGTTTTCTTTCTTTGATACTTTGGATAATAAGGGTACGAACTGCTTAGTAGAATCCTTTTCCAACGAAGTTGAAGCATGGTTATATATGTACTTATACACTGAAGACCCGCATTATATAATAATGTGAAATGGAATAAGTGGAATGAACGGCTATGAAAATGTGAAGTTTTATTTGAGTTATCGAGTTCCCGGCCGCTGCCGTCGGAAAATCACCGAAAATGGATCAAAACAACAATCTTAAGAACAAGGGGGAAGTGCTAATCTCCAGGGTAATTAACATGAAAATTTAATATAATATTGTTCACGGATAGACAAGAAATATTGGAGAAAGTTTATTCTTGTTGCCTCATTAAAAATTTAGAGCTTTATGATGCCTTGAAATTGTCATTCAAATATATAATGGAAAATTCAAACAATATGCAAATTTTGATTACGAATGGTTTCCGCGAACGGTGTTTTCGTTTGTCAAAAACTTTCCCCAAGCCCGAAAGTTCTATTTACGAGTCTTCAAGAAAAGTATCATATCTTCCGCTGGTACACAAATTGAAAGGTGTGTAGCGTCAAACAAAGAGATCGCATGTCCCGCCACCCTTGGAAGTGGATTTTCCACGAGCTAATGGTATCCCACATTACGCATAAATCACCCCCGTTCAAATTTTCTAGTGAAATTTTGTTTGATAAAGGCAAACACCACGGAAATAATGTTTTCTTTTGTGAAGCGGAAAATGCTTGTCAAATATGATTAAAATAGCTTCGCCAACTTGCGGCGGAGTGGAGATGAGTTACGATCGATTTTTGCGCTGTGTGTTAATACAAAAAGCAACTAAGTGGGATTATTATAAATAAGGAAATAAAAGATTAATAATAATAATAATAGTAGCTCTGTCTAATGACATCGGTCTAAGCCTCATCAAACGCAGACGGTACACAGGAGACAGTTGGGATAATTGGATCAAAAACCCTTCTGAGTAATACAAACAATTCAAGACGTAGTATACTAGTGTATCATTTTTCTGGTGGGTTTATATTAGTATACGTAGAGAAAAAGGTTTTGTTGTTTTGCGGTATAATGTTAAGAGAACGGCTGCGCTGCCTTTTTCATACAAAAAATAATTTTGGATTTGAGGCCAAAACACCGAACCAAACCGAATAATTACTTTTTTTAAACAAAAGTTATAGCAAATGTCTAGTACGGATACTTAAAAGATTTACAACTCTGATTATTTATGTTTTAAATTATAAAATATAGGCCATTAAAAAATTCAATTTTGGATGATTTTAGTGGTAACTTTGGCATTTTTTCTGAGTTAATTATAATTATTTAAAAAAAAATCTAGCCCTATCTATTGTACTACTAAAGAAAAAAAAACAACTTTTTTGTGCAGAAATTTAAATTCATAAATGACAAAATTTGTATTCCAACGTAAATCGGTTCTTTATAATTTAAATATACGCCCATCAAATTGCTTCTTTTCATATTTCTATAATAGAGTAAAAAAAAAATAAGTATCATTAACTCACAAATAATTGCCTAAATAGTTGCCTCTAAAATAAAAATAAAAATTGCTTTCTTTAATTGCCTATATTTTATAAGTTAAACACAAACAATAAATAGCACATACCGTACTAGATAATAAAGATACCTTTTGATTAAAAAATAGTTATTCAATTTGGATGGGTATTTTAGCCTCAAATACAAAATTAAGTTTTGTATTTGAGAAGTACGAGTACGATAGAGCAGATTTAAGAAGAAAACATAAAATATATTCACGAAGTTCAAATGATGATAATAGCTATAAAAAAAATTGTCAAAATATTATGAACTTTAAACGGAATACACATCGAAAATATTCATGGTAATGGTAACCGGAAACTAAGGGCTACTTTTTCATTAGCCGAATAGAAGGTTTTAAAATTCCTATTTCATACGGAGGAAATATCTTTCGATTTTATACGTGCTCAACAGCCTTATTTTGCTTCCCTATTACCTGCATCCCTTCTCTTTGTATCTCTAAACTGTTCTGCCACTCTTGGGCGCCGGAAATGAAACACCGGAGGGAGATTTCGCCTACCGTTTAATTTATATCAGTGCTTTCGAAATAAGTGGGAAAAGCGCGGATTTTAATGATGCCAAATAAAAGTTAGGTGCGCTGGGTAAATATTGTGGGGCTGCTCGGCGAAATATTGTAGATAATAAGCGTACACGTTGGCTAAATGAAGAATAAACAGAAAGCAACAAATGTTGATTAAAAAATTGTCATAGGATTGAATCGCGATATCACACGGATGACAAAGCTCTAAGTTTTACAACAGTTTGCAGTACGATGCCAGAAAGATTGAATAATTCATAAACAGCTTACAATTTGGGAGTTGTACCGCCGTCCTATCATTTATTGGGTAACCAACCCCTCTGCCATAGGTCATCGTAAGTGGCTCGCTACGTTTGGTGACTTAGCAGGGGTGCCCGGGTTCATCGGTGAGGTGTGTTTAGCTGTTGGCGGCGGATGCGCTTGCCTACTACCTGCGTGGCGGGCCGGATCGGAGAGGCCTGTTTAGGATTACCCTTTGACTTCTCCAGCTGGTATCTCTCCACCTATCGTCGTGCACCACCGGGGAAGGGATGGAATCATACGTCAGTCACTCCTGGACGCACTGACCCCCTAGATTCCCACCCACCTCCTCACATCTTTTTGCTTCGAAGAACTTCGTCTCGTTCCTTACCTTAAAAAGACCCTCCACACAGCATCCCCAAATATGACAAAGGCGCTGAGGGAAATTATTTTTCTCATGGTCCTCTTGAGTGGGGTTAATGTGTATGTATGAAACTTAGCTGATGAAAAATACTTTAACGAAAGATTGAATAATAATTTAACAGCCAAGTTTCACAACACGGTTTGTAGTGCGAATCCGCAAATACTACTAATAATAATATAATAATGATTTGTATAGCGCCCTTTTGCGAAAAATAACCTCAAGAGCTCTGAGAAAGATTGAATAATACTTCAACATCCGTAGATCGACCTCCAGTAAAAACAGCGACTTGGCTTTGTGGAATAGCCCAGGGCCCAAGCCATTGAGTGACTTCCAAGTGGAACCTGCTGGCAAGTGCCTATACACATACAACCTAAAGAACATTCGGACCGGGAGTTATACCGGAAAAATAGTAAAATAACAAAGCATTATTGCGGGCCGGCGATAAAACAACGTAAACACCCGTAGGGTTCTTTTGTCAAACAGGCCGAGGCTGGGCCGGGGGAAGCAATTGAAAAGCGCGGACATACAGTTGATTCATTGCTTGCCCAACATGTCAGCCTGACTGTTTACATCATTTCGTGAGTAACGACAGCCAATATTGTATTGTGCCGTAATGTTATTTGCAGAGCGGGAAATGACGCAGAAAAGCCCGATATTTTGTGTGTAAACACAACTCGATTGATTTGCAATAGAACCTTTCACGATTTAATTGGTGTTCATGCAAAAATACGGTTACAGCCCACCATTAGGTTTATAGCTTGATTCGGTCTTCGTTTGCTGGTCCGACCAAAATCCCTTACAAACAGCACCCTCAACATATACGAAAACAGAAGATAAAAGTGTTTGAACCCTACAAAAGGAATTTATCGCTCTACTATTATTTTTGACAAAGCCTAAAAGTATGCATTGTCAAAATACAAACTTCGTGAAATGGCCTCCGTATATTTGACATGAACACACAGAATAATTACACAGCTCGACATGCGGTGCCGTAAACAAAATATTTAGCAAATATTTCACCTCACTGCTATTAAAAGGGCGCTCTGAAACCGCAAGGGTGTGATTACAAATACCGCACCAACTTTGCAACCAACCTTCAAATCCAATGTTTCCATGCACAGTATATACTCGTAGGTACTCAGCTGTTATTATCGGTCTACCCGGTGATCTCAACTTTTTATTTACTTGCTTAACGACCAAAATCAGAAATGGTTCAATTTGTGATTTAAAAAAAAGTTTGATAAATCTGTTAAATAACCTTACGGAAGCATAATTTAATCGTGAATGTTATTTATTTAAATTAAGCACAAAAGAAGATAGTGAAACATTCAAATATTAAACAAACGAAAAGGTTACGAAATAAGGAACCTTAAAGGGAAAACATAACATTTGTAACGGTTCACATGTCCCATTGTGTTTCTAACTTTTCATTAAAAGTTAAATTTATGAATCATAAAACAAAGACACGAAATATGAAATTATTATGAATGTGTGTTCAAAAACATTATCAAATAAATTCAACGAGAATTTCCTTCGTGCGTTGCTTTCATGTAGAAATATTAGCCTCACACGGGGAAGGTTTTCTTCAATGAGAATTCAGTGGCGAGGATTTTAAAGACGATGAAAAGAGTTTATTTTATACGATAATGATAAATTCACGGTGAAAACGTCTGGATTAGTTCAGAATAAGAAAAAGCAACGAGAAAAATGTTTTCAACTGAATTTAGCTGCGGAAAAAATGGTTATCTTAATACGCAACTAACATAAACACAATATAACCAATCTACAGGGTTCATCGAGCGTTAAATAATGGTTACAAACACCAACATATCGTAGGGGTTGTGTTGAACACTAATTTAAATAGAATTGAAGCAATGATCGCTCAATCGCAAATCAAAGCACCAAGAACAAAGCATACAGAGCAGATATTTCAATCTTATAATGGTATAATTCAAATACTGCGTAATCAAATTTGATTTCATCCGGAATGTAGGAGAAAGAGAACGAAGAGAGAGAGGTGGAAGAAGAAAGAGGAGAGGTCTCAAATTAAAGAACAAGTGAAGCGAAATCGGTTGGTACGATAACAATTGAATATCGGCTGTAAATACCTTCTTTCTCGGAAAGGCGAAATTGGAGCGAATTGTTTATAAATTGACTTAAACCGTGGGTTGAGAGTTCGAACTTTCTATGGAATACATTAAATTTCAAGAAGATATTAATTTTATTTCAAAGCTTCCAGAAGGCAAATTAATTTGGATTAATTTCCACATGAGAGTAGAATATAATACACGCACCCAGAAAAAGAAATAGGTACATCGAAAAGTAGGGTAGGTAATTGAAAAAGAGGACTAAAATATGGAAATAATTTGTTATTAAGTCTACTTACAGATGCAAGCTGATCTTGATGCTGTAGCAGAATGGAAAGAGAAAAATAATTTTGAATTTAATATTTAAAAAAAACGTGTAATAAAAAAATGTGTAATGACTTACACCCGCTCGCAGAAGCCCATACTTTTGATAACCAACAACATGAAAGGACAAATATTTTACCGAGTCAATAGCATTAAAGATTTCCGTATTGTCGTTGATTCCAAACTACCGTTTATGAATCACATTAAAAGCATACAGCTTGCTACAAACTCGAGGGGTTTCAAAATCTCAGGTATATCTCTGTATGCGGACGCATAGAACATATTAGATGTTCATGTAGCATACGAACTTACTTTATTTTTTATTTTTATTTTACATGACGACCTCCGTAGTCCAGTGGGTAAGACTCTTGACTCACAATCCGGAGGTCGCGGGTTCGAACCCGGCATGCGCAAATAAATTTTATTTGATTAATTTGTGTTATTTCACAATTAATTCATTTAAAATAATATATAGTATATTTGCGGCATGTTCCAGAGTGGAAGATACTATCAGTATCGCCCTGGTGTAAGACCACCATTCAGAATTGAAACGTTGCTTGAAAATGGCTTTAGCCGTGTTTGGTGACCAGACCTGAATAGCCAGGTACTTCCCAACCTTCCTCTCCCTCACCTCCTTCCCCTCCCCACTACCCTCAGCCTCACAACATACCCCAATTGGGGATGCCATAATCTCACTGGCTCCAGACGGGAGCAGTTGAGATTCTTGTGCGGTATTCACTGTAAAAAAAAAAAAAAACATTAACTCCACACTTGTGAGAGAAATAATAAATCCTCAGCCTATGTCATCTTTGAAGATGCTGTGTGGAGGGTCTTTTTAAGGAGAAGAAGGAGTGAACATGTTGTGGGAGGGAGGAAACACAAAGGCTGAATCGTTCGACAATCGTTCAACAGCCGAGCTGTTGAACTCAAGAACGAGTAGTAGAAAGACCCGTTCTCATGTGACTAATGTCAACCGTGTGCATAGGTTGGGCGCGTGTTTGGCACGTTTCCCGACTGTGCACCGGTGCCGAGGAGATCACTGACGCTAGTTCCTCGGCAACGGTTCGTGTCCCTGAGGTGCCAATATCTTTATCTGATTTTTCTGTTTCCAGATTTTCGATTGAGTTTTGCTAATATTGTCTTCAATTAATTAAATATTACAATTTGAGGTTTTAATCATAAATATTACTTATATACATTTCACTATTGAGGAGTCAGGTTGAATACAACTCAACTGTATGGTCTCCTTACCACAATGTGCATTCTCAAACAATAGAAACAGTACAAAAAAAAATCCTCAGCTTTTTCACTCAACGAAAGAACAACCAAACCACATTTATCTGTTACGAATTAAAGAATTTATCAAATATGAGTGACAGAAGAATTGTTTCCGATCTAGTATTTGTATTTAGAAGCTTGTGTAATAAAATTAACAACTCTGAAATTTGAAACTCATAAATCTCGTATACTGGCCAGATATGTAAGGTTGGTATCACCGTTTTATTGCAGCAATTCTTCGACCGCTGCCCAATTCAATACACCACTACACAGAATTCAAAACTTGTGAAATATGTATGCACACTTACTCGTAGATGTATGGAATATGTCGCTGGTACAATTTAAACACGAAATAACGAATAATTTATCCATAATACAAGTACCTACTCACTGAAGAAGTTCTTTCGTAAATTTATTAAACTTCATCGACAAATTTTTTCTACATATCCATACCTATTGTATAAATGTATTTTAGTTATGAAATGAATGATTCGAATAAATATTATAAACCATTAAAACCTGAAATATTATTAATTTATTTTTCCCTATATTATATAATATAGTTCATAATTTTGAATGATACAAACCAACAAAAGGGCTATTTTCACTATACTATTAGGCCAGTGCAATTAGCGCAAAAAGGGGGTCGCGATCGGAATTATTTCGGTAGTCCCAATTTTTTTTTACATATTTTATATACTCATCTCCTGATGTAAAATCTGAGTTTTCGACCTTGGGTCGCTTGAGTTTTCGCCGCCATTTTGAAAAAACCAGCCGAAATCACGCTAAAAGCTAGGTTTTCTCAAATATCTCGTTTCCAATAAAAATTTCGGATAAAGTAGCTTAACAAGTTTAGTAGAACATAAAATTACCTACAATTTTCACGTAAAGAATTGTCTTCCATCTCTAATAAATATCGAGATATGCAGTCGTAAAAACATGTATAAGTTCATAAAAACAGGTAAATTGCCCGACATGGTTTGGTTTTTTGTGCGTATCTCTTTTCCAGTACAATTTTGTGAAAAAAATACTGATATGTATTTTGTAGAGGATAAAATTTCATAAAAGACGTAAGTATATGTTTAATGTTTTTATCGCAATTAGGTATCCACATTCTGATACAAAATTTTCACAAAAATTAGGTCAAAAACGGAATCAGAAGAACAGTGTTGGCATAACTTGATTATTATTTTTTTTAAACAATTACTGTTGAAATAACATGTTAAGTATAGATAATTTTATGTTCTACTAAACTTGTAAAGCTACTTTATCCGATTTTTTTATTGGAAACGAGATATTTGAGAAAAACTAGATTTTGGCGCGATTTCGGCTGGTTTTTTCAAAATGGCGGCGAAAGCTCAAGCGACCCAAGGTCGAAAACTCAGATTTTACATCAGGAGATGAGTATATAAAACATAAAAAAAATTGGGACTACCGGAATAATTCCGATCGCGGATCGCTAATTGCACTGGCCTATATGTTATTTACAGATATTCTTAATTTTATTGTTTTACTGGAAATTAGGTTTATTTGTTGTAATATGTAGACGTCTTCTGAACTTTAAATATATCTTACATATTATATGCCGATCGTTAAACATTTTAAACATTCCTCATCGTTATGTAAAATTATTTACATATATTACCTGTGTCATCTTTGGAGATGCTGTGTGGAGGGTCTTTTTAAGGAAAGGAGGGTGAGGAAAGTCTAGAAAGAAAAAAAGTACGAAGGGTGGGCAGGAATCTGCGAGTCTGGGTCAATGTATCCAGGAGTGACGGGCGTCCATTCCTTTCCACTGCGGCGCAAGGCGATGGGTCGAGAGAGTGCGGCTGGAGAATTCAGGAGGTTCCCCTCAACTAGCCTCTACCGATCCGGCATCCGCCGCCAAGACCTAAACAAACCCCGACCCATGAACCCGGGCATTCCTGCTAAGCTTCCAAACGTAGAGAACCACTTCCAGGTGACTTACGGAATATGGGTGTTGGTTATCTAATAAATGGTTCCCAAGTGGCGCGGCGGCATCCATACCCGCTTCCAAACACTGGTTCTAATTTTAAAACAATAATCAAAGTAAATCAACGAAACTTCCTAGCAAATGTGTTATATGAGTCCTTTTTTCCAACAGCACACATCCGGAAAGTTGCATCACCGTTTTCCAGCGCTGCGCTGCCTGGAAACTGGGAATTTCGAGTTGGCCGGACACTGTTTTCGTAGCGCCATTGTCAGTTCGATCCAAAATGCAACCCGCTGTTTTTCAGGAATTCGTTAGAATATTTTGAATCTGACCGGACAGCTGAACTACAAAAAGCTTAAAACAAACTGACTATTGATTCTGTTCGATATTTACATGTGTTTTTCAACGTGGTAATTAAGTTTGGACAAGAGTTACCTCGCATAAAACCAAAATGAAAAGGGGCATTCGGTGGACCGTAGACCTTTAACAAAAGAGGATTATTAATGACTGTGTGAAGAATGGATTTCGCTTTGCTTGGTTTATTACAAAATTGTTATGGTTGGTAATTTTCAAAGAGTTTGGGATAAATTCTCCGCACTAGGCAAACATGCAAAATAGTACAATACGTGCCTGGCAGTGGACAAATGAAATGTTAGAATTTTTCAAAGAACGGAAAACGAAATTGCAAATATTGGTCACTATTATTTTTAACTATAGAATAGAATACCATTTGGTGCTCATTTTTATATCTATTCGACATTTAATGAGGGCTCCTATGATTCTAACCCCCCATATTAAAGTTAACATTATTCTGTAACATTATTCCACTTCCTTATTTAAGACTCTGTTATAAGTGTTCAAAAAGAAGAAAAAGATCACTGAAAGTATTTGAAAGGGACATGTGTAAAAAAGAATGCTAGGGGGAGCGTGCTAATATAAACACAAATGATACACAATACCCGAGCTAAAAATAAAGAACTTCTCCAAACTCCCTTTTCTAAAACCACCTTTGGACAAAAACACTTTAAATACATAGCTTGCAAACTTCACAATACACTTCCAGGTACGATTAGACAAACGGAATCAATGACTAAATACAAACAAGATATAAAGAAATGGATTATAAGTATTGGACGTCACACTACTGCTAACATCTGTAAAATAGATTACAAATAGACAGAATTACCATCTCACGTATGTCCTTACCCTTATTAAGGAACTTAAAATAGTAAAATCCTATATGTATAATATAACTCCCTATATAGATTCGACAGGATTTACTACTTTATTCATCTCTTCCTTCACCTACATAATGCTCTCTTTATGGTATTAACCCTCAATTTAAATCATATTTCTGTTTGAATTGTATAAATCAGTATGTATCTTAGGGAACGTACCCATACTACGTGGCCAACTTTTTGCAATTTTTAACCCCCCCCCCCGGTGACCAAAAACCTAAGCAACCCGCCGCTCATTTGTATGGAGCGTGACATTTTGAAGACCCCCCCCCTAAACGTGTCACGTAGTATGGGTACGTTCCCATTACCTTAAATATTCTTATGTTATAATTAAATATTCTTATGTATTATACTCATTTATGTACCTCTACGCCTGTCTCAACACGGGTATACCCTAGTGAGACAGGCATCGAATAATGTAATGAAAACATACCTTATATAGATAAATAAATAAAAAAATAAAAGAGTATTTATAATAGGCCACTTGCATGGATTTCATAACGACTTGGAAAAAATCGTGTGGATAGATCTTTTTACTAAGATTACGAAAATGTTAGTAAATTTTTATAGAAATGTACAGTTTTTTTTAATTTTAAATAAATAAATCCATTATTCGGGCTCGTGACGTCACTACATAAAAATGTTCCGTCTCCGAAAATGTTCCTATTAATTTTGTAAAATTTCACACTGATTTTTTTTTTATATGGCATCACTTTGATTTCAGGCGAATTTTTGAATTCGTTCACTAGATTTATTGTTTGTTCTCTGCGAACTTATCATTTGGTTTGACTTTTCGACAGATTTTATGAAGAGAACCCCGTACATTTTAGATATCGGTACGTGTTTTAGAGGTATAATGGTTATGGTGCTGATTTTATCACAATCAAATTTTATAATATTCTTGTTATTATTATAAGTTACAAGTACAAGTGTATTACATTGGATTTATTAATATATACGTTGTACATTATAATGATTTATGATCAATAAGATGGATCAAGGAAAAAAATATTTATGAGATGTAATATTTTTGGTATGCCTCGTTATTCTCCTGTGCCATTCGTGTGGAAAACGTTATTTTTTTTAAAAATGATTGTCGGCTATGTAATTATCGTTTTTTCGCACCTATAAAATTATGTCCCGTCTTTCCGGTTTATAAAAATTGGTCTGATTTTTCGGATTGAAATTTTCAAAAAATCCCCAGGGTTTCAAAAATACGATTAAAAAAAAATTACAGAATGTCTTAGAATATTTGCCTAAACCGGATTTAAAAATAAAAGTGATGTAAGTGGCCTATTATAAGAAAAGTTACTGTTTTAGGTGTCTATTTTGGAAATATTTAAACCCTTAGGCCTAGGGGATATTTTGTAGGAAGGTAAAAAAATATTTCCGCTTTGAAATAAATTCCAAATAAATGGAATATTTCTGAACGCATCCTAAAACTAAAAACTGTTTTTGAAAGGAGACGAAACATGCTTTCAAATATAATAACTTGAAATAAACATTCATAATTCAAAATGTCGTTTCATGTGAAAATAATTAATAAAAAATTCTCAAACTTTCATAAATTTTTGCGGTCGGAAACTTTGGTTTCATAAAGGTGTAGATACATTTGAATTATTTTGTGGTTAACTTTTAGATTTAAATAAAAAGTTTGGTTTTATCTTTCTAAGACCGTTTAAATCATATTTCTAACCATGATAGTAAGAAAGATATAATGATTTCTACGAGACCTAAACGAGTTGCTCCGAAAATCGAACAAATTAGCCTGAGGGGTTAATGAAACACGAATTATTTAAAATATGAGTTAAGTACTATTTAAAGAAACACTGTGAATCATTCATGTCCTTGACGTACTAAATAACATATCCAGATGTGTTTTATATAATTTTCGAGGCATACTTGGCAATTTTTTTTTTATCAAGGGAATTTCATTGAGGTAATTACTTTTTCTACTCAGCGCCTGAATAGAGATTATATTAAAAAATAACAAATACATACTTTTAAGAGCTTAAAAACTTAAAGCGTTCAACGAAAGTATGTGATAATATATGTTGGTAGAAAATCGGAATGCGGAGTCTTAAAACATCACCCATTTCATACCGCTCCGGCCATTTTCAGGTGGGATCATAGTTTAAACTACTACTAAACAAACCAATTCTGTAATACTACGGATTTTTTTTTATTTTTGACATTAGATCCACACAGGATACCCTGAAGAAAATTATTTCCATTAGGGTCTCAGATAAATAATTTCCTCATATTTTCCCAGTCATCTTAGGGGATGCTGTGTGGAGGGTCTTTTTAAGGAAGGGAAGGTTAGGAAGTTTTTTTTTTTTTTCAATTATTTCTGGCTTTCACCCTTCAAGGGTGTTCTAGGCCAGTTCTAGGAAGTTCTGGGAAGTAAAACGGTATGAGGGGTGGAAAAAGTATGAGGAATCTGGGGGTCAGTGTGTCCAGGAGTGACATGTATCCATCCCTCCATCTGCGGTGTAAGGCGATGGGTCGAGAGAGTCCGGCAGGAAAGATAAAAAGGCTTCCCTCAATCCGGTCCGCTACGCAGCAGGTGGGCAGAGGCATCCGCCGCCAAGACGGTATAAACCAAAGTGAACCACTTGGGGTAACCTATAGCAGAGGTGTTGGTTATCCAATAATGGTTCCCGGGGCGGCGGTACCCATACCTGTCTACCAAATTGTTTAAAAATCAATTTAAATTTGGTTATAAACCAATATTTATTAACATACATATTACCTACTTAAATAAAGAAATTCTCATTCGATCCCTTACTCTCCCACGTACCCTTCACGCTTCCCCACATTCCGCAACTCCCCCCCCACCTACTGCGTTCCCCTCCCCCCTCCCGCGTTCCCCTTCCACCCTTTTGGATTTACCTCTGCTACACTGTATGAAATACACACATTTTTCAAACAACTCGCGCGCCACCTATTGCAAAGTTTTTTTACAAATTTCATAACGCCAGAGCTCACCAGTATATATTTAAAACTTTGCGGGAAAGCGCACAACCAATCACCAGTTTCATCGCATTCGGATCAATAGTGTAGAAAATAATTTCATAACGCCAGGGCTCACTATTATAAATAGAATCGCGAGCACGCGCACATTAAATCACCGAAGTTTCATCGCAATTGGATGAATGGTTTAGGAATGCATAAGTGACAAACAGAGAAACATTCACATTTACATATTAAGATGTTTAAGCGAAAATGTTATAATGTTGATAAATGATCCAATAAATGGGTATCAAAACAAGCATGGCAGTTTGACTAAAAATGTACCGCAAATGGCAATATGCTCCATATGAAGAATTGTTTTGAAAAATACGATTTAGAAATTTTCCCATTATATTCGCTGACAAGCTTTCGAAACGTATTATGAAAGAAATTTTTAACTTTGTGAGCAGAAAGCGTTCAAAACATTAACTTGTGTACTTTATGAATATGAGTGATGTTCGAACAAAAGCTTTACAAAGCGAATAATACGATCTAGAACATACGAATAAAGTAAAGCAATATGAACAATAGGCAATTTCATGTCAAAGTAATTTACTGTTAATTTACGTATGAATAAAACAAATTTGAAATTATATAAACATGAACAACATTAAAATATAATAGTAATTAATTTCTTCATTAAATGTAAAATTACATTGCGGCTCATTTTAAATTAAATGAACATAACCAACTTTGTTTGTAATGTAATTAAAAAGTGGTATAAAAAAGTTGTTTATTTCAATTTAATAATAACTAGCTGACCCGACGAACTTCGTACCGCCTCAGAATCAGTAGTAACGGCTGTTGAATTAAATTCAGTTTTTTTATTAAGATAAAAATTACGCAATGAAGCAATTATCAAAGCGCAACTGTCCGTGTTTTGTTTTTGTCAGTATCAGAGATGGCGTTGTGTACGGATTTATATTTTTGTGATTTTCTTATTTTTACAATTACTTACGGGAATTCGGGAGGCGGATACGGGTGCCGCCGCCCCGGGAACCATTTATTGAATAACCAACACCTCTGCCATAGATCACCCCAAGTGGTTCGCTACGTTTGGTGATTTAGCAGAGGTGCCCGGGTTCATGAGGTGACTTGTGCCCGGGTCTTGGCAGTTGATGCGCCTGCCCACCTGCCACGTGGCGGGCCGGATTGAGAGAGACTGGTTGAGGGAGGCCTTTTGACCTTTCCAGCCGGACTCTCTCGACCCATTGCCTTGCACCACAGTTGGAGGGATGGATTCATACGTCCGTCACTCCCGGACACACTGAGCCCCAGATTCCTACCCACCCCTCATACCCTTTTCCTTCCCAGAACTTTCTATCCTCCCCATTCCTTAAAAAGATCCTCCACACAGCATCCCCTAAGATGACATAGGTCCTGAGAGAAATTATTTTCCTCAGGGCCTCCTGTGTGGAGCTTATGTAAAAAAGTGCGTTTCATTTCAGAGATTTATTATAATTATTGTATTTTTCCTTTGGAGGTGTGCAGACATACGTTCACCATTTGACTCATTTTCGACTATTGACATTGAGTGTGTAAGAAAGAAGGGCAGCATTATATGATTAAAAACAAATGCACCACAATCAACGCATTGACATTGGACGTTTTTGAATGTTTGGAATTCATGCACAGTTCAATATTATACCCCTCACAATATTGCTGCAGTTCTTTAAAAATAGGAGAATTTGTTCCATACAAAATGTATGGGGAAAATAATTTTCTTTATAACTATTTATTTCGTTAACTTTTGTGATGTTTATCCTAGTTATTATCCTATCTGGGGCGGAGACAAATCCAACAAATCAAAGATCATCAAAATCAGCCCAGCCGTTCTCGAGTTATAAATAGTGTAACTAACCCGACTTTGTTTCATATATTAAAAAAAGATAAAGATAATAATTAGCCTTCGTTTTCTCCCCATTTTGAATTAACGGCAAAAACCTAGAAGGGCAAAAGCTAAATAAATAATAATAATAAAACACTAAAATCCAAATTTAAAATGGGAACATTTCAACTTATCTTAATATAGAAAATTATTTCTTTGTTTGTCCCTTATGCGGTACCTAAAATTATTCATCCGATTGCGATGAAACTTTAGTGAGTTGTTATGCGCACACCCGCAAATGTTTCTATATATAATTGTGACCTCTGACGATATTAAATTTGAATACAAATTTTACAATAAGTGGCGTTCGAGTTAATTGAAAAATTTATGTATTTCCTTTAGTTTAGTGGGAGGGAGGGGGAGGGGAAATTCGGGAGGGGAACGGGGGCGCATGGGAAAGGACAGCGGGGAGGGGCAACGGAGGGGTATCGGACGAGGGACGGGCAGAGTTAGGGATTGCAAAGGAGACGTAGTAATGGTAGGGGAAAGCAGGAGTAAACTTGGAAAATCTACGCTTCTCACACTGACAACTGTATGTGGTCAACTTACGGGTCAGAAAACCTTCTGATTTATTCGTGTACACACCAGACGGAAAAACAAGAAAATATTGTGAATCCAAAAGGACTTCAAAAAACAGAATTAAAAAAACAAAAACTTTCTTTGAGCGGTATTGCAACGCAACGGGTACTCACTAGTAAAAAATAAAAATAAACCAATTTTCAATTCCAAATCTAGGAAAATTAGGTTGAAACCACAATGGTGACATTTGAATAAAGGAGTCTCTATCTAGATTTTCAATGGCATGTTTTAAAGCGACCACAAAACACGGACAGTGATTAGGGGAGCACCATAAGGCTGAGCATAAAGGACTGCCTTTCATATAAAAATATCGATCGTTTTATCTTCAAAACCAGATCCAGCTCTTCATTAGCCTCCGTATAATGGGGCGGTCTACCCTTCTCAAAACGAAAAGCCCTTTTATGAGACACATTCGTTTATCGAATGTTTCAGACTACAAGTCTAATACGCCACGGAGGAACAACTCATCCAAGAAAGGGCGAAACACGGAAAGAATACGAAAGTATTAACAAAGATTAAGGTTGAATTATTGTTATAAATGTTTGTACTCACTAACACCCTTCTAGCACAGAATACACAAGTGTGTGTAGTGCTTGACTTGGAAAACAAAACTATTTCTATTCTGAACGGAACTGAAACAAGTGATTAATAATCCAAAAGTGAAGGCCCTTAACTCTATGCTAACTGGGCCGTAAAATTGAAAAGTCAATATATGATAAATCGCCGAAAAAAGTTAAAGTAAAAAGGAGAATAAAGGAAAACAGGAAAGGACAGGCATTATTTATACCTTAATATGAATATTAAAAGTGTATCTAGATAAAAAAAAAACTAAATTGCACCTCTATTATATTTAATACATTCAAAGTTCGTGATACATTAGAATGAAAAAGAAGTGTACCTTTGTAAGTGTACACATATTTATCCGTTAATTGATATTTAAAGTCATAAAGGCAACTGTATTCTTTCGTAATTACAGGGGGTGGTTTTTTTACAGACAAACGTGGTATTTTACCTGGCAAATAAGTTGTATATTCAAACGGAAATATTCAAGGGTACAGTTATTATTATTTTAGTAGGTACGGGTGCGTGTAGAGAACGGAATAGGTAACACTGACGAGCAGTGGCGGCTCGTGACTTTTGGGTGTGCTAGGGTGCTAATATTAAAAAATGGCATCATGGATGTTGTCGTACGCGAAAAATATTTTTTTTTTCAAAAATCGGTGTTTTGTATGAAGATTTTTCAGGAAATCGGTGCGGCCAAACTGAAACTTTCTGAAATTTTTCATACAAGAAACTGATTTTCAAAAAAAAAAAACTTTTTTTTTCGGCTACAACAACATCAATAATGCCAGTTTTTTTTAAATATCAGCACTCTAGCACACCCAAGAGTAACGAGCCGCCACTGCTGACGAGCCATATGAACACGGGGAAATTGATTTAAAGATGTTTGGGAAAAAAGGGAGCACACGTTAATAATATAAGGAAAATGGTAAACACTATAAAACGAGTGAAAATAAAACAGAGTAGTGGGAGCGAATGTGATAATGACATACTTGGAAAAGAGTACTTCACGATAAAATAATAAATAAATGGCAAAGATTCTGTTTAATATTACTTTATTTATTATGTGCTGTTCATGTGAAAAATCATCTCTTAAGAGCTATTTTATGTTATAAGGAAAGCTGGGTAGTGCATTCGATTTAATACATTTATTGATATAATTGCGTAAACTAAAAGTCCTTTTAGGCATCAGCATTCCCGGGATGGTTTTCCAAAGCAAAAATGAAAATAGCAACAGCTAAAAATCATCGCAAAAATCGCATAAGCGCCCATAGGCGACAGATAATTTCAATTTGGGAGGCGGGAATGGGTACCGCCGCCCCGGGAACCTTTATTGGATAACCAATACTTCTGCCATAGGTCATCCCAAGTGGTTCGCTACGTTTGGTGATTTACCAGGGGTGCCCGGGTTCAAGGGGTGAGGTTTGTCTAGGTCTTGGAGGCGGATGAACCCCAGATTCCTACACCTTGTACCCTCTTCCTTCCCAGAACTCTCCTCTCCTTCCTTTCCTTAAAAAACCCTCCAATCAGCATTTCCAAAGATGACATAGGCCCCTAGGGAAATTATTTTTCTCAGGGTCTCCTGTGTGAAGCTCACAAAAAAGGTTCATTAACCTCATTGAAGGGAAATAAAGCGTGAGTTTTATTGGGGTGAAGAAAGTTGTGTTCCTGTCCATCACTTTACAAGGTCACCTCCCGCAGGTTCTAAATGATCATTTACGTTTTCGTTGGGATGATGTTTTTCGCCATTAAAGCTTTTGTAAAATACTTTATTTTTACATGAGCTCCAAACTGAACAGAAGGCTCTGAGGAAAATAATTTCTCTCAGGGCCTGTCATCTTTGGGGAAGCTGTTTTTAAAGAAAAGGAAGGAGAGGAGATTTCTGAGAAGGAAAATGGTTTAAGGGGTGGGTAGGAATATGGGGTTCAACCTAACCTAACCTAACCATTTTAAAAGAAAAGAAAATAATTAAATTAACTAAATAAAATATCATACTTCACATCTTTTTCCAACCTGACTTCACTGAAATCTAATCTAACCTAAATATATACTCTTCTAGACGATTAATTACCTACATTGACAAACCTCCAGTAAAAATTTTAGCTCTCAAAAAAAAAAAAAATTATAGATTAACATATTTAAATCTTACTTCTTAGTATTTTATATAGTTATATTTTAGTATTTTATATAGTTATAAGTTTATATTTCAGTATTTTATTTTTTACATATATTTTATATAGTATTTTATTTTTAACTTCTTTAAAAAAATTTCTTTTTTATAATCCTTTATATATTTATATATATATATATGTATATATATATATGTGTATATATATATATACATATATGTATATATGTGTGTTTGTATGTATTTATATGTATTTTTGTATGTATGTGCATATGTATTTGTATGTGCATACGTATACATATATCTTGTTATATTTTACCTTAAATATTTTTATCTTTTTTCTTTCTCTTGTTTCTAATATCTTATAATTTCTATTTCAAACCTATATTTTGTTCTAGTTCATACACTGTATAACTTATATCATGTATGATTACCTTAACACAGGCATTAGCCTAGTATGGTAATCAAGAAAAAAAACATAAAAGTGTATTTTCAAAAATTGTATGAAATAAAAAAAAAAAAAAAAAATGTGTCCTGGTCATCCGCTTCCAAGACCTAAACAAACCTCACCCCATGAACCCGGGCACCCCTGCTAAATCACCAAACGTAGCGAACCACTTGGGGTGACCTACGGCAGAAGTGTTGGTTATCCGATAAAGGTTCCCGGGGCGGCGGTACCCATTCCCGCCTCCCAACAAGGAGACAATTAAGGGACGATTAAATAGTCCCAATTGTTTTCGTTACATGCCTAGTCTTATTTTAAGATGAAAATTTAACTTCGTCCCTTCTGAACAATTAGAGAATTGTGACACATACCTCTTCACCTAAATGTCGATAATAACAACATTATTAGTACATTTAAAGAATTAGGGATCATTAAACAAGGAGCGTGTAGTTTTCATGGAGTTTAACGAAAATTAAGTAATAAACATGGGAATTAAACAATATCAAGCTATTACCGATGAAGATATAATTTAATGAATAATAGAAATAAAGATATGGAAACCAAAATAGGATATGCGATGAATAAAAAATAGGGTATCTTTGGACAATTTGTAAGTTTGGTTACCCGTAATCTGTAACCGGACAAATTAATCAGAACAGTAATAAATCCGAATTGAAAAGTGATGGAAAAAAACCAGGATAACTAGGTCAAGTTTACTGGCCAGTTTTTTTTCATCACTTTTGATGACTTATATCACTATTCAAAAGTGTTCTGATTTATCATGGAACCAAATAATCAACCAATCAATCATTTTGCAATATTTATACTATAAAAGCTATTAATGACACCTACTAAGTTATTAATGACACTACTACATAATTGTCTTTAAGATTGGGTCACAATAAATAGATATGCGATAGACAAAGCTCTCGGAGAAAAAAAATGTTCGATTGAAAAAATCGATGCCCTTATTTAATAAAAAAAAACGTTATGAAACAGGCTGTTCCCGGGTAATAAATAATATGCATACTTAAAATAATTATTCTTCAATAAAATGCTTTGTACACAATTTGATCTTTACAGTAACGAAGAAAGATGTTTGTAAATAATCTTTAAAAAATGTTTAGACAACGTTGCGTCGTTGGGAAGGCACCTTTGTATTTGGTTCAGGAGAAGGTGGCGAGGATTCTGTGAAGCGTTTTAGAAAGTAATAAATGAAAAGATCTATTGGACGCCACTACAAGAGAATAATGGACCAAGTCTTGTGGCAAAAGATAAGCAGGGTACTAGGAGAATAAGCAAGTGTTCAGAATGCGGGTAGTTTTAAATAGAGTTACTTTCAAAAAAGAAACTTTGGAATCAATTTTGAATCAATTTTCACTTTATTTAAATGGCCAGGGAAAATAACAGTAATCTTAACCATAAAGCACAAAAGTATGACCGTTTGATGCAACGAACCGAGAATGTGATTTGGCTTCCTGAAACTTGCACAGCTTCTAACGTAAATTTCATTATTAACTATTTAGGAGGTTTGAAATATAACAGTGTGCCAGTACTGTATTGCCACCGCGTCTACCAGCATCCGTCTTTCATCTTGAGTAGAGTACAGACCTCCTCAAGGTTCACATTAACAAGACCCTTCAAACAGCCCCTTCCTTAACCCACCTCACAACGTTGCCCATCCGGATGGCGATATAGTTTCCCCGTCTGTACATCTGACATAAAAATACATTTTTCATATTTTTTATCGCTTAAAAAGAAAATAAACAATTTTGAAATCGACTCTAGGGCACAAGCAAGTAATTTAAATATTTGGCCATGTGAAAACCAATATATTGCATATTCATTTACATTTTGGAGTTTGATGGCTACAAATGCAATGAAAGGCTTCGGACGACCGGTTTTTTGAAAGTCATAAAACGTATTAGTTTCACATTTGACGTCAAAAGCAAATGATCAAGCCCGAAAGCAAATATTAAAGCCACTTAAATACGCGTTTTGTATCGCGGCAGCAATAGTATGTACCACGACACGGAAAGGTCACGATTAATATACCTGTCACGCCGTGCGTTACTTACAGGTGAATAAACAAAAAGGGGGTATAGAAACATTAGGAGTTGATACGTACAAAGATAAAATTCTTACAAAAAATAAAATCAAATATTTTTTTTGTATGTGAACGTAGCTAAAAATGGCTTTAGCCGTGTTCAACGATTATGTATGGAAAGCCAGGTACGTCCTAATCTTCCCTTTCCACATCTCCTTTCCCTCTCTATTCTCTTCATCCTCATAACACACCAAAATAGGGGATGCCGTAATCCCACCACTCCGGGCAATGGCACAAAAAAACACTTTTCAGGTGCATAATTTTAAGAACGTTTATTTTTACTTAAATAAACGTTCTGACATTTACACATAAAAGTAACGGAAAAGTATCTTACATAACAATAATTATGATACCGATATGAAAAGGATAATGGATTTACTAAAAGCGATTGCCACGTACATATTTAACGCATTAGACAAAAAACACAAACTACAAAAATATATGTAATAATAAACAAAAATGATTAAAATACTTTCTAGTATCTGCGCTGGTGGTACCAATAATCAATTGTTAGTTGGGTAATTTTGCATCATTAATGTTATAATTAACAATTCATAATTATTCGAATGGAAAATTGGATTAAACATTTTAAATGAAAAACGTTAAAAACCATTTACTCTAATCATAAAAAAACATTGCCATGGAAATGAAAATAAACTTAGTGGGAACGTGAATAAACAGGAATACACAATAATGCGAACGTTGTACAAAGTATTCTTAAATTTCTCGAATACTTTTCTCTATCATTTCCCTAAATCCTTTGATAACATTCTCTGATATTGAACACAAAAAGTAGTAAATTTGGGTTCGTGCTAGAAATAGTTGTTACATGATGAATTTGCAATAAATAGTTAGAAATAGCAAGTAACAAATAGATAATATTAGAACAGTGGAACATAAGCATACGTCCACACTAGTGGGTTACGTGTTCTAAAATTCAATAAAGGATTTATAAATTATAAAATAAAACGAAAATTGGAGTTTAAAATAAATACTATTTTAATAATTACATCGTTATTTATATCTCATTTATACCTTAAAATATTTTCAGGCTACCATAGTGAACCGACAGAATTAATATGTTCATTGTGAGTATTTAGCCTACGAGAGTCCCGAGGAGAATTGAAACCCGCGACCTCTGTATCATAATTCGAGAAACTTACCCGCTCGGCCAGAGTGGTCGTCAAATCAGAAATTTAAACATGGAAATTGTTTGAAAAACGTCAATACTTTATATAGGTAGATCTGCAATTTCGATGTTTTCCGAATTATAACTAAGTTCTTCGATTGATTTTTTTTTGTAAAACCTCGTGTGAAGGAAATGGCTGCTTCTGTGGAGGACCGGAAAATAAGCGAAATCCGCATGTCTTTAGTACGTGTTGGGGTCATACTGATTGGTGGCACGTAACCCTCCATGGCCGCGCATTCAAAGCGCTGATAAATGCGGATATTTAAAAACAAATTACAAAGGAAAAGTGCCAAAGTAAACAACAGCCACCCCAATGACAAACGCCAGCGAGGGGAGGTGAGGGGTGGAGGGATGATTGATGAGTCCGAATCCAGCAACCCCGCGGTGGAGCACGCTTTAACACAAATCCCAAACAATTGTATCCGATAAAAATAAGATGATTTGTTTGTGGAGCAAAAATAGGCGCATGACGTCATAATATAAATGTGAACAGGCCATTATATTAGACGTCAGGCTTGGTCAAACGAATTTATAAATTATCTGCATTTTTATTAATAAACGAGACGAGAAGTAAACCCCCAAACAAACACAGCCACCACTGACTTCAGCATAAATGATTGCCACACTAACCAATATTTAAGACGGTTGGGTCTAAGCTTGCGAAAAATATCCTAATTGCACTAAGGAAACTGAAGATTCACTGGCACCTGCAATAGTACCAAAACGAACAACTTTTTTTCATTTAAATTCCTACCTACGGCAAATAAAGAGGTTTTAAAAATTTATTGTTGACAGTCTCGAGTCTTAACACTACACTTCCAAAGGTCCAAACAGTCTTAACTTGTACTAAAAATCATTACACACAATATCGCATCGACTTCACAAGAACATTTTCAAAAAATATTTTTTTTCATGAGTTTTCATCGACAAGCTTAACAACCGATCCCACCGAAAGTGGACCCAAAAACCAAGTGAGCAATTTCCTCAAAAATTAGAGAAAAAATCTTTTGAAATAGATTATCTAATTATTCAGAGAGAGAAAAGCTTTTAAACAAAAACAGTTCGGATTTCGGCCGGGGAGAGGAGTGAACGACGCTATACGCATATTTATAGAAATATAGATCGTGGAACTAAATACGTTGAACTATTCTTAGAATTAGCAAAGGCTTTTGATATAAATTTTTCAATTTTTCAAAAGAAGCAAACACATTGTGACTTGACATTTTAAATAAATAAAAAGAAAACACTTTGTTTACGTCACTTTATTATTTCTTCCGTCTACCGGTTTCGGTACCTCCGTACCATCATCAGGACTGAATATAAAATACTTAAAATAAATAGTATTTTATATTCAGTCCTGATGATGGTACGGAGGTACCGAAACCGGCTTTTGATATAATTTCTCATAAACTACTCCTCAAAAGATTACTAAATATTGGTATTGTAGGTGTGCTCTGATTGGATAAAGAGTTACTTAGCAGGTGGAAGCTAGCAATTCAAAATTAGTGTACCACAAGGATGCACACTGGGACCTCTTCTATTTATAATTTACATCAATGCTTTAGTTAGGTATGCGAGCGCACGGCGGAATTTATTCTAAAATTTAGGCGGAAATTATAAGGTTCGCAGACGATACGGTAGCTATGCTTGAAGGAGAGGATTGGACTGAACCTCATAAACGTGCTGAAAGTGGAATTAATGCGATAAAACAGTGGTCTTGAAAAATCTACTAACATTAAATATATCAAAAATAAAATATACAAAATTCAACTCAACTATAAAGGGACAACCTTGTAGATCATACACAATAAAAAACAAATAAAACTACTTGGAATTCCCATAATATTGATTCTAACTTAGCTTAGCTAAGTAGCTTAGCGGGTAATAAATTCCAATTGTATGCAATTTTTATACAATAATAATAAAAAAAAGAAAAAAAAAACAGAACTGCGCAAAAATGGTGAATTTTCAAAAAATGTGTGAACAACATCAAAAATCTAGGTATTATTGTAGACAATCATTTTAAGTGGAAATATCACATAGAAAACCTTTTAATAAGGGTTCAAAATTTGATTCACACATTCTTTGCATTATGAAATATAATTAGACAACAAGAAGAAAAATATATTTCGCACTGTGCAACCCTATCTTAACGCATGGTTGTATTGCCTCAGGAGCGCCAGGAAAGAAAATTTTAGATTCACTTGTGAAGGCCCAGAAATCCGTAAACAGAGTCATTATGCGTAAACCCTATAGATTCTCTAGCGATGAGCAATACAAAAAAATTATGTTTTCAATGATCGTCAAAACTACGTAAAAAGGGTTTTTATCTTCGTGCACAAAAACCTAGAAAATCTTAATAAAATTGATCATAAATATGTACAAAAAGTCACACCAGAATGGATCTTGTGGTCTCGGGGAGCAATACTGCAAAGTATCAAAAGTAGTAGTACACATATCAGGGACCGAAAATTCCCCCCGAAATAAATATTAAAACATGCAAAATGTCCTACATCCGTCCAATAATAACTAAATGATTGGTTTGCTTTGGGTAGGGGGAGTTTGAAAAACTATTAAATAATGTCACTTAAAATTACACACTACTACTAAACCTACCTACTAAAGACACACCTAGTAAAAACTTTGTAGATAGTTTTAATAAAAACAATTTTATTTTCAGCAAAATTCGTTTGGCATTTTCACGAGCATTTGGTTCCTTGGAACAGACAACCTCTCTAGCCAAGAACTAATATCGACCTTAAAAGATATAACTCATGTACACATTTAATTCAAATAAATTAAATAAATAAAGCTTAACACCTTTCCATCGAAGCCATTTTGTTCCAGCCAATATAATTGCTCGTTTATATAAATAAGAGGCAGTTTTGGAAAGAAAGATAACCAATTGAGAGACGTAAAAGGTTTATTGTAAATCATTCGGTATAAAGCGACAGCAAAGAAAAAATGATAAACTCTGTTAGCCTTGGCCCGAACCCATCACAGAAAATTACCTATAATTCTTGAGAACAGAAATTTCCACAAAACATTGATTATTTATCCGAGACTCGAGCTGTTGCAGGTGGTAAAATTGAAATGGGGTTAATTAATAAACGCCGTCTTCTGAAAACTAGGAAAACCCACCGATGCGATTAGGCAGTAATTATGTTATGTACCTAATCCACGAGTAAGGAATATTAGGCGCCATAAATAATTTTTTTATTTTTTTTATTGAAAGAATAGATAGTACATATTAAAATCAACAAACAAGTCCTGCTAAGCCAATTGGATTGGCTTGTCAACAGGTGCTAATATTTTAGTTACATATAGGTTTTTACATTTATTTATTTATTTATATCTATATATTACAGTTTACACCTTATTGTTAACATTTTTACATATGTAATATATTTTAAAAACATTTTTACATATTAATATTACATTTCATTATGTTGTGTGTTTGGTAGGTTTGAGAAGGTGAAACTGTTGGTTGGTAATATTGTATGTTTCGTGAACACCTTTAAAATTTACATCTTATATCTACAGATTCAACATTTTTTCATATATATCAATATCAATATAAATATTTTTTTTCGACAAAATTCAACACTTTCAAGTCTTAAACGTCTGAGTAAGATTTTTACTTCAGTGTAAGGACCTTTTTTAAATTCTAAATAGTTATTAACATTGGCAATGATTTGACTGGTGGTTAAGCTGTCATGTCAGAGATATTCATGAATATTTAAAAAAAGATATCTGCTTTTCTAAAAATCCTAAGATCATTTTTGCTAAGAAATTATTCATGTTGGAAGAAGGAACAATAAAATACTACTAAAAACTTAAAGTTAAGGGAGGAGAAGAGGCATGGAAATCACCATAAATAACACAAATAATAAGTGGTAAGTAATGCAATATTTGTGAATTATTTAAACCATGTCTATGATTAATTTAATATGTATAATGAACTGACGATCCTTATAAAATGAATGAATGCGCGCTGGATCAGATGCTTGACGTGTTTAAAATGTGAAATGTATCTGTGCAAAAGTCTGCTTAGATACACGCGATAAAAGGCCCTGCGCGCGGCAATATCAAATGAAAACTACTATTTTCTTTAACTGCCGCGCGTTGAGCAAAAATAAAGTCACCACTTAACCAGTAAGCAGCGTAAGCACGACGCGGGCGGTACAATACCAAAGCGAATGGACCCCTAAATACTTAAGGGTGTACGTAAAATTCTATTTCCGGGCGCCGCGACGTGCAACGCGACATTTCCGTGTGGCGGAGGGCGTTCAACAAAAACGAAGTCCTCGAAAAGTAAAGTGATTCTTGGCCCGGGAAAGCAAACAGGGGGATCCCCGCACTGTTATTAGTGCGGGTCACAGGAGGAAGGCGCTGCAGGCAGCCGACTGCACACTAATTATCTAATTTCACAAGCAGTTTCACCCCGCACAAGTGGGGGAAATACCGGCAAATTGAAAACTGCCACTCATCGGGATGGGCTTCAACACTAGAGTAACTATGACGTCACGCGTCTAGACGGACCCTGTAATTAACCAACGTTGGATTACCATCGTATCGCCCTTCAACGAGATATTGTAACAAGACTAATAAGCTACGCTTGTTCAAACGAGTTTAAGACCATATCAGATGTTCAAATTATGCGCTTCAACCAGACGCCTTTAACGAGAGAAGAGAGCTAATTGAACAGCAAACCACATGCCTACAAATTTTAGCACGGGAAACGATAATTAAAGAATCCTGCAGTAGAAAGAGAAAATATGTATAACATATTCAAATATTGCAAAACACCGTAATTGTAACACATGTAATTGTAACACGTTGCTATATACCATAGCCGAATGGGGTGACCGGACAACTCAGAATGAAACCAACCAAGAGTGACGATAAAAAATATAAAAAAAATGGTTAAATAGGTTAGGTTATTGCAGGCCCATTTTAAAATTATTTTTTCATAGCTTTTAAAGACCTTTCTGAGGTGTTTCTGAGTTGGTTTCATTCTGAGTTGGCATGGAACCAGCCGGATGGGTAGGAAATTCGGCTTCGAGGAGGACATATTGCATTAAGGTGAGCGTCCATCTGTCCGCGCCGGCCGCAACGCACGCACGGCACGCAACGGATTTTTCTATATCTGCATATGAATTAGTACAGCACTGCGTCCACTATCGGCAAATACCGGCGGTCGGTATGGACAAAAATGGATTTTTCTATATAAAGATATAGAAAAATCCGTTGCGTGCCGTGCGTGCGTTGCGGCCGGCGCGGACAGATGGACGTTCACCTTTAGAATCTCACGTAAGTTGCTGTTCTGTTAAATGAAAGGGTTTATTTGCAGCTTCTTCAAAACAACTGGCAAAAGTGGTCAAACTTTGATCCACGGTCCGAGGTTAATCATAAGTTGCAAAGGAGAGAAGTTTGGAATCGGAGTGTTTTATAAAATAATGATCCCGAACAACTGGATAAATTTCCACCAAAAAGCGGTGGACTATATTTATCAAAATTACGTGAATGAATTGAACTAAGCTGATCAATTCACTCTTCGAGCTTAACTCGGCAACAACTTGGGAAAGCTGTAAAATAGGGAATTAATAAAACGGGAATTCTCGGTTAAAGCTTTTTGGAGTTCATTCCGCAATAATAAATGAACTTCGAAGGAGAATTGTAAGGGTTTGATGGTGAGAGAGCTGGCTGAAACAATGGCCACTTAATGCGAAATAAATTTCCAAATCACCATAACAAATTACTCAAGGGAGCCGGCTTTCTTTAATTACTACGAAAATCCGAACAATATTTGCGATTCCACGGGCGCACGTTTTTTTTTCAATTCCCTGTCTGCTTTTTCATGCTTTCAAACACCCTGGCTGCTTTTCTCTTCTCGCATAGCTACCTTTGAGCAGAATCTGTACTAGGAAATATAAAGCCCAGTCACATTAAGCACGCTAATTGAGAGGCGAGTATATTGTATGGAAATAATGGTCTGTCGTTACCGTTGCGCGTTGTTAAGTATTCGGAGAAGAAATTTGGATTTTTGTGTTGAAACACTTTTTCCTTTCAAAGATTTGGTCTTTCTTTCATTCGAGCGTAAATCCGAGAGCTGATATTTCTTTTGTTGACACTGTCACGTTCTTCTTCACCTTGTCGGAACACTTATTAAATTGTGTTTCAAGCATTAAATAGCACAGGGCATTCTCGGCAGATGTTTCGGGAAACCAAGTCGAAGTTATGGCAGCAATGAATAGCATTACACATTATACAACCTCCGCAGATCCACTAGAGTAGGCAGCTTTGTGGGTAGGAGTTTCAATGGCAGAATCGTTATTTCGATCAACTCCCATCGCTTAGGGCTTCGGGCCTACGCCCTACGCAGGACCAAAATATTTCATCCATATTAAAGAACCCACTTGATCAATTTCGATAGTTTGTTCAGATTTCAGCAGAAATGTTCAGTAAATATACCTCGAAGAAAGAGTATTTGAAGAAGAGAGAATTTGTGTACACAATTATATTTTTGTAAAAAATCTTTACACAAATGTAGGGCATTTCAAATGGAATGTTTTCACAACTTGTTTGGGGGACACGGCTCCGTGGATAATTTTAATTTTGGTTTATTGACTCTGGTAAAATTATGTTATCGTTAATGAAGAATGAAAAAAATATTGTTTTTGGTTCATATTATTGGTCAGAAAAGATAGAAATTCTGATATTTTAACCACCAGTTTTGTGCCCTATATCAATGATATAACTTTCATGCATGTATTTGTGTATCGGTTTATTACTTAATACCCGACATGCATTGATATGCCATTTAATAAAAAAAATTGTTTCTCCCTGCGCGTCCTTTTCCATTCGTCCCATTCCCCTTCTGCCTCCCCTTCCTCTCCGCGTCCCCTTCCCCTCTGGCGTTCCCACTCCGCTTCCTCCACTTTCCCTCTCCACACTCTACTCCCCCCTTTTCACCCATCCCGCGAACCACCCTCCCGAGTTTCCCTCCCCTGGTTCCCCTCCTCCCCTTCCGCGAACCCCCTATCCGAGTTTCCCTCCCCACTCCCGAATTCCATACATTCAGTCCCGGTACATTAAATTTTCAAAGAGCTCGCGTACCACATATTTCATTTTTTTATACAAATTTCATAATGCCAGAGCTCTGAGCTATAGCCTATATGTTATTCTGATGTATGAGCTATGTTATTGTAAAGTGTCATTAAAATCCATTCAGTAGTTTTGCGTGAAAGAGTAACAAACATACATACATCCTGTATACAAATTTAACATTAAGTAGGAAATAGTATTTTATACACATTTGAATTTTAACTATCGAAGGGATCTCCATACTAAACAAATCACAAAATGACAGCGAACTTTAATAGTTACCAATTTCGTCTGGACAATAAACGTATAGTAAATAATTTCATAACGCCAGAGCTTATCAATATATATTAATCGCAAATAATTAAGAAAGCTTTTAGTGAAAGAATTTTTAAATAAATTTAATTATTAATTATAGTCATGTCTCGATAATCTTGTATGTGTAACAGTTAATTTGCAGCTTAAAGGCAATAAAATATAAATGTGCTTCAGAAAAAAAAAATGTCGATAAAAAAGTAATATTTTCTCTTGTATCGAGTATGTTGTCAGCATTTCCAACTAAGCTCCAGCCTCTTTGCCACCAAAAATTGGTTCATCTTCCTCGACACCTCTGACACATTATTTTCGAGAAACCGACGTCGGACTCATTGATGCGATCCAAATATATATTTTTAAATGAGTTCAAAAAAATGAAAGTGTTTACCTTGATCTTTAGTAAAAAAAAACTTCATTATATTCTAAATTAACTATTTAGTAGCTCAATATAGTAACCCGTATCTGCAGGAATTAGAGAGCAATATTTTTGTCAGCCAATATGATTAATAAAAATTTATTAATACTATTAAATAATCAAGATCCCCCGGGCCATTCTATTATTTGATGTGTGTAGGTAGTGCCAAAGAGACAGAAAGCAAGCATACTTAGTAAGCCACACAGAAATCCGATCATTCTGAAATACCCATACAAGTCCCAATTGTATTGCCCACACATTAAATGTATTTCATATAATATTCTAACAGACTTAATATTATTGTATCCTCCGTTCATGTGAACGGAATGGCCGATTGGAATCGATTGAAGGAGGTACAATAAAAACAGGCTTAAAATTGTGATCCATCCTTGTCTTTAGTAATAAGATGTAAACTTATTAGATAGCCCAAAAAGCAATTTGATTTAATAATGTTTTAAAATTTAAGCACCTACTCAATTTTGTACAATGAAATAGTAATACAAAACACGGTTAAATTTGTACATTGTATAAAAATATTTCGTGAGTTAACTATACGAAATGCTTTACCTACCTACGTTTATAATCTAAATCACACAAGAGGTGGCACAAGAATTATTGTTCTATAAACGCAACCACTTTATAATAAATTGCCAAAACTCATAAAATGTAACTCCCAAACTTTCTACATGGGCCGGTAGGAATGAATAATTAATTTCTTAAACTTAATTAAAAACAAATAATATTGCGGGAGCGTTTTGTGTCTGGTCTATAAAAATGGTTTATTGCTTAAACTTAAGGTGAAATTCGCAGGGGAGCAAACTCTAATTAAAAATAAACGGGATAAAAACGAAGGCCGGAATATAAAGATTGTCGAGGAAAATAAAACAGTTTCCAAAAGACGTTGGAAACATTAAGAAAATCGTTCATTAGGCAGGAGAAAGTATTTTATACATTTCGGGGTTATAATTTCCAGATGCCGCCTCGATTTCCGTCTCCTGCGCGGAAGGTACCTTGCCAGGAATTGTGGAGGTTTTGCCCTTCGAAGGCCGTTATTCGATGCGCGATGGTGATAACAGTTCCTGATATTTGAACTCTCGGGAACATTTGTACAGTTAATGACAATTACAGTCAGCCGAACTACAAGTAATCAAGTGAAGAATCTTCAGCTGTCTGAAGCACACACAACACTTCAAACCTCCACCCTTCTTCCTCGCCGTCTAGCCCCAGCTTTAGCTTCTGCCCCCGTATCTAACAAATGGAAGCTTTTGTCTTATCCATTCAGTAAAACCTCCATACAGTCCATATTCAGAAATAAAAACTAACCTTAGGAAGTTAATCCGGATTTTCTCCCGCAAAGAACACTGGGATCTAATAGAATTTGTAGTTGGTACATTGGAATGGCTTACACTTAACCTCGGGGAAAAATTTATGTAACGGAAGGAAAAGGGAACTTTTGCGGTTAGATAATAATTCGCTGGATGGCCACCGTATTGCCGCAGTTGCAGAGACCAGTAAAAATATGATCGAGAATCTTTATTGATTCATTCCTACCATCACGTCGTCTTACGTCCCTGAAAAGTAGGCGAGAATAGAAAAAGGGACATGTGCTTCAAACTCTGTATCTCTTCTGTTACGAACATTTTACAGTACGTATATTTTCGTAAAGATTTTGCGAAAGGTTATTAAAGACGTATGAATAGGTTCTTGTGGTGCTCAGAAAAAAATACAAAAATATTTTAGATCCATTCAGGACACAATTAATTACACCAACAATGGTCACTTGAAAATGATTTACCTGTAAGTGAGGGTTTTATTAAATAAATTCTGAAAAACAACTTTGAAGGAATTTGAAAAAAAAATACAAATAAACACTACCCGATTATTTATTTATTTAAAATTTACGGCACAAAGTTCCATTTACAAACAAGTGTTATCTAATATATTTAAACAGTCATAGTAGAGTGAAGAAAGATTTTTTTTTAATTTCTCATAATAAGAGAAAAAGAGAAAAAAATTCTAAAAACTAATGAAAACTTTAAAAGAAATAAAAAGAAAAACTCGTTATGAAGTAACCTCGTTATAATACGTAAGGCTGAAATGTTTGATAAGTAGAGCCTTGTATTTTAATAAGGAAATATTAAAAATATCAGCAACATTGGCATAAAAATTACCAATGGTGAGTATTCTATTTATAACAGAATTATATCCTGCGACAGACGTATAACTGTCACAATAATACATACTAGGGAACCTTGATCTATTGGTAGGTACATGAAAGTGAATCAACTTTAATATATCAGGGCTATCCAACTGATGATTTAAAATTATGTATAAAAATATGAGATCAAAATTTGTAATAAAAAGTCATAATTTATTGATTCTAAAGGGATTCCAAGTCGAAAATTAATACACCTCAAAAACTTGCGTTGAATTTTTTCAATGATATTAATGTGATTATTAAAGACAGGTGACCAAATTGTAGAGTTATATTCTAGAATGCTTCTAACGAGAGATGTGAACAGAATTTTTAATGAGTGAATATTTTTAAAATCTTTGGAAATCTTTAAAATAAAACCTTACATTTTCATAGCCCTGTTCGCTATAGAAGTTACATGAGATACAAAGCAGAGTTTCTGGTCAAAAATGATGCCTAGGTCAAGTATTTCGACTACAGAGATTAAGTCTACATTACAGAGTGCATAATTATATATTATTGGGCATTTAATTTTGTAGAATCTCATAGCTTGGCGTTTGTTATTATTTAGCTGAAGTTTATTACCTGAACACCATTTGAAAAAGTTATTGAGATTCTCTTGCAAGATTATGCAATCGTGCACATCATTAATGACTTTAAACAATAAATAATAATTATAATTGAAATGTGACTTAATTTTGTTTGAACATGTAATAAACATTATATACATTTATTTTTTACTTATACAAGTCCCTGGCGTTGCACGGGCTTTGCGCATAGTATTTTGAAATCTGAAATGTAGGCAGTGACCTAAATCTTATTTTGAAGGCAAAGTGTGCAAAATTTCACACGCCCGCCAAGGACACTCCTTTATAAAAAATATAGGGTAGATACGTTTTTAGATTTTCACGGCCAAACGTACTTTTGTTATTTGTCTTTGGGGTGTTATGCCGTGTTGAGCTACCTCCTTCTTGGCCCTCAAACGTTGGCTATAGAAGGAGGTAGCGCAACACGGCATAACACCCCAAAAACAAATAACGAAAAAAAAAATAAGGTAAGTTCAGGAATTCAGGAAATAATTTTACTGTAAGTAGGAAATCTGATAAAAAACAAGACATAATGCAAAAAAATACATTTCGAAGTTGGGTTAAGCCTGTATATTGGGTTAAATATGGACTCTGATTAACCCCAGATATTAATCTGGATTTCAAATAGAAAAATAAGAGGTGTGGCTATCAAATAACGAGACTGACGCTGTAAAACAATTTATTTTGATTTCAAATATATTTACTTACTATTTTTTCAATATACACCCTCCTCTATCCCTACAACGCTCCATACGAATCTTCCATTGTTCGAAATAGTGCTGGAAGACGTCTTCTATCAGCTCCTTCAGAACGCGTGCCGCTTTCTCTTTCATAGCTTCAACGGACTCGAATCTTCTTCTTTTTAATGCAGATTTATTTATTTTATTTTAAATGCACATTTACAGTTATACATAACCAATAATAAACATACATTTTATTTTATTAAGTAATTATAGCGTTTTTGAATTGATGAATATTTAGTTTAAAAATATCTATGTCAGGGGGCAGGAAATTTAGTAAAATAATCATTTTTCCGAGCGGCATTACTAATGGTAAGTTAGTTCTGCATCTCGGAACAACAAAAGTTCTGTGTCTGCGCGCTCTTGTGAAGTTGTCGGGGACATAAAATTCAAATTTTTGTAATATATCGGGAACACAGATGTTACCGTTTAAAAGTTTATATGCTGTTGTCAGCAAAGCAGTTTTCCTTCTTTCGGCGAGGCTATTAATACCCAGCATGCCGGACAAAAAGGCTGATAGATATAACCAGGGATAATATCCGAAGTCTCTAAGATATAAATATCTCACCTTAGGAAACAGATGGAAGTCACACGGCGCAAGATCCGCCGAATAAGGCAAAAGTTCAAACGAGAAAAATTTAGGCACCATTTTGGCACAAAATTTTTGCATGTTAAAATTATTACGTAGAATAAGGAAGTTGAGTGTAAAATATTTTGACTTATAAATCCATTTGTCCATGTAGATCAAAAAATATCGATTCTAAATATATAAATATATATTTAATTAAATGAAGACAATATAAGCGAAACTCAATTGAGGTTTTACTCATAAAGTTAAAATAAAAATAAAAATATAAATATATTTCTATATTATTATTCTTAGGATTAATGAAACGTTCTTAAAAAATGATTAAAAAGCTACAAACTAAAAACGCTTCATGATTGGTCAAAAGAATTCTGACGTCATCTGTACCCCGGTTTGTACTATCATGATCGTGCATCTCTTCTATTACATGGGAGATGGTTTATTTATGATGATACAGATTGTATAGGCCAAACGCTTGCTTTACAGACAGCCAGTTCTGTCTGTAAAGCAAGCGTTTGGCCTATACAGCAAACTGCAGAAATAAATTAACGTTCATATCACAAAAAACATAAAAATCAAACCAAAATAGTTTTAATATGAACACACAAATAAATATTGAGTTTAAATAAATAGAGAAGCATAATTCATTACCGCGCATATGTTTATGAACATATATTTGTCTCACTTGCACAAGTTACGAGAACAATACCGCCGTAGGATTAGACAAAGACAGAAAAACAAACTTGCGTTGGCAGTGTGGTGTTGCCTACCATTTGAAATTTTACCCAATATAAACAATGAAATAGAGTTTTATTAACGTTAGTTTGTAACAAAATAAACTAATTTAAATTATTTTGAATATGTGTTTTTTATTATATAACTAAAAGTAAGCTTGCGTAACTAATGAAATAATTAAGACATTTTTCGTTCCAATATTTTTTATTATACCAATATTATATAATACTCAAACGGTAGTGTTTCAAAAGGTGTTTTGAAAGTTATTTTCTCAGCAATAGAATTATTTCCACCCACTTCCCACGGCATGCTGCATCTTTAGGTGCACTGCAAAATTATCAATATAAAATACCTTTGACGGCCGGCGTAGTCCCGCGGTAAGGCTCTTGACTCCTCCGAAGGTCGGGGAATCGAATCCCGGCGTGGCAAATAATTTTTATTTGATTTATTTGTGTTATTTCACAATTTATTCATTAAAAATAATATATACTTTGCACATTTGCGGCACGTTCCAGAGTGGAAGATACTCTCAGTATCGCCCTGTTGTAAGACCACCATTCAGAATTGAAAAGTTGCTTGAAATGCCTTTAGCCGTGTTCGATGACCAGATCTGAATAGCCAGGTACTTCCCCACCTTTCTCTTCCCTATCTCCTTCCCCTCCCCACTACCTTCAGCCTCACAACATACCCCAATTGGGGATGCCGTAGTCTCACTGGCTCCAGACGGGAGCAGTTGGGACTCTTGTGCGGTATTTACATAAAAAAAAAACAAAAAAAAAATTACTAGATTAAATTGTAATGACTTCTTTTGTATGAAGATTAAAACGTAATTTTTATTATTATTTCCAAAATATTTTAAATGAGAAGTTACCTCCATAGCAACCTTTTCGCCCTTTTCCATAAATTATGTATTCTCCCAATAAGGTGGTAAAATCAAAACGACTTTTTAGTGGCAACACTGAGCCTTTACTATAGTATTTGACATTTTATATTTCAATCTGCATTTTGTAATTAAATATGAATATGTAAACAATAAACTTCAGTGTGGAAAGTAATTCCGCTTAATTAATTATATGTTTGTGTGATTGAATCGCATTCTTTCACGACGTATTTACCGATTTTGTAGAACGTATCCTCGTTCGACGACAACAACTGTCACTTTATAAATACCATGCTGTGAAGTTCGGGCGGCGTGATAAACACAAATTCTGACTTTAAAAATCAATTTAACTATGAAAAGTTGATAAATTATTATTTAATACTATTAATTCTGATAGACGGTTAAAATTGATGAAAAAAATTACTGGAATTCCTTATTGAAGAATTTAAAAAATCTCCATACTAAATGCCAAAGCAACGTGTTTTTCAGAGTACAAATGACGTCACACACACACCCCGCCTCTTACCGCTCGGATTCCGCTCGTTTTGGCGGGCTTAATAAAATTTAAACTTTGAGAATTAATTTTATTATGAAAACGGACTTAAAAAAAAGAAAATACCAGTATTTAAGTTTGAATGTGAACATTGATTAAAAAAAAAAAATGGACTCCACTTCCTTATTGACCGTACGCATTCTTTGTCAATTCCTACGGTTTCAGCAATCGCACGAATACCGAAGCTTCGAAGATTTACCGATTTTTACGATATTGTCATCCGTTTTTGACCTGGAAGGGCGACCCGAGCGTGAATCATCTTCAACGTCTTTTCGGCCATTTTGAAAACGTTTAAAAAAACACGTGCACGTGGTAAACATTCATTGCGATACACTTCTTTCAATAAATTACATGCTTTTTTCCATGTTTCATGGGAAATTTCACAATAATTTGTTGTTATACAATTTTTCCAGCGAAATAAAAAAAAAAAACTCTAATGCGAATGAAGGCTACGTATATTCGGATTTGTTTACAGAAGCGAGATGTGCCGCACTCGAAAGAGAAGGCTTGACGCTAAACAGCTGTCGGTCGCTGGCGTCTGGCGCATGCGTACTTCTTCTGTAGCAGTGTCAGTCTCGTTTTTATTAATCACACCTCGCATATCCCCGAAACAATATAGGCTGATACTTATCTTGATTAACGTAACAAAATATTGTCAGTAAGCTGGTCACTCATATTGGGAGTTGGGAGTGAGATTTCTTTTTGATATTAAATTGACAACTTTGGAATGAAATTCGTGCAGATATACACCACAAAAGATATCTGAACATGTTTTTGAGAAATATATCATTTAGTAAGCTGAAAGGTAATTACACGATGACTTTTATTGTTAGAGAATAACCCATAGAACTCAAAGTGTTTAAAATCTGCGGAAAACAGCTTGTAGATTCAAACCAAATGTTCCGTCCACAGTTTTAATTCTTATAACACGATTAAAACTAGAGAGTTTTTAGTTTTAGAGTTTTTTTTAAACCTCCTTGTTTTATGTACCTACGTCTACGTGTAATTTAATTAATTATTATGTATTACAACAAACTAAGAATGTTTGACATGAATGGTATGCTCACCTTTGATTGGAATCTTCGCTGTAACCAAATGTTCAAATTGTAAATTAATTTAATAATTGTAATGTGATGTATTCTGTCGGCGAGCCAAAACACAAATAAAAAAATAATAATAAAAGCTGAAATTTAAATAAAAATCATTTCGGGTGTAAACTACGTATGTATATTTTGTGAGGAGATTAAATAAACGATTGAATAGAGAAAACAGGATCGTGCTTGGAAAAGAAGAAAACAAATGTATTTAAAAAAATATCATAATACATAACAATGAGAAGGTAACATTATTATTCTTAGGACGGGCCGTTTCACTGATTTCGAACAATTCATCAAATGTCAAAGTTAAAAGTTCTATTCAAGTTTTGGGTAAGATCTATTTAAGTTTTTTTTCTTCATTTCATCGTGACACGGTGTTTTCACAGTTCTTAAATAATTACATAACTTGAATAGGACTTTCACAGAACTAGAATATTAATTTTGAAATTTAATTAATTTTTTAAATTTTGTGAAACAATTCACCCAATATCGTGCGATGAATATGCAGATGCTGCGTTCAAGTCTAAGCAGGTTAGAACCATCATTATGCGCAATGTGCAATGCTATAAGCGCTAATCTAAGGAAGACTTGCTTGGATCGTCTGAAAATTATAAGAATAATGGGCAACAAGCTTGTATTTGCATGTCAAAAGAACATTGTCCAACAATAGTGTCCCCTATATGGTATTCAAATTTCTGAAATTTGATTGCTGTTATGGTGTTTTTTCGATTAAGTCAAATTTAAATTGGTCCAATCAGCATCTACGCCTGCGCTCATAGTGTGAAGGAAGAAATTTGTCGAGAGGGGAGGGATGTGATGGGATTGGACAGGTGCGGTCTCCCATTCATTTTCAAACCAAAACCACCCCCGCCCATGACTGAATATTCACGAGCTTTCAAATCTAATTAAGCTGGCATTGGTGCTGCATAAAAGTCGGGAATTGAAAAGCGGTAAAGCTAAAATTGAAATCAGCTAAAAAACTGAATTATTTTATAGTGGAAGCAAACGAATCAAACATAATGATGTTAAACAGTCTGAAAATCGAAGGTCGCCAAAGTCAAGTGGAAACACGTGACAACGTGACACGTAAGCAGTATGAGCTCAAAGAAGTTTGCGAATAAATATTACGAAAACAACTGATGGTTTGGAATTAATATTCCCATAATATTTCATCATATAAAAGTAATTTGATCACCTTCAATCCACATCCATAAATTACCTAATAATATCATTGCAATTTAGGAGGCGGGAATGGGTACCG
Source organism: Limnephilus rhombicus (assembly GCA_929108145.2). Classification (NCBI taxonomy): domain Eukaryota; kingdom Metazoa; phylum Arthropoda; class Insecta; order Trichoptera; family Limnephilidae; genus Limnephilus; species Limnephilus rhombicus. The sequence continues at coordinate 34,500,385 of OV815276.1, forward strand.
CCACCCCGGGAACCTGTATTGGATAACCAACACCTCTGCCATAGGTCACCCCAAGTGGTTCGCTACGTTTGGTGATTTAGCAGGGGTGCCCGGGTTCATCGGGTGAGGTTTGTCTAGGTCTTGGAGCGGATGACCAGGACATACTGAACCCCAGATTCCTACCCACCCCTTAAACCCTTTTCCTTCCCAGAACTCTCCTCTCCTCCCTTTCCTTAAAAAAACCCTCCACACAGCATTCTCAAAGATGGCATAGGCCCTGAGGGAAATTATTTTCCTCAGGGCCTCCTGTGTGGAGCTCATGTAAAAAAAAAAAAATGTGATGGTCACCTTTATCATAATCCAACGTACTCCTAATAGTAATACAGTCGTGTATTATCCAACGTTTTCGACGGAGCGTGGCATAAAGTAGCCAAGTTCCCCTCCGCCCTCACCGTATCCTTAGACTGATTCGATTTGAGACCGGACCTACGGCCGACTGAGACGCATAAATAAACCATTTCCAGTCCCAGTATCCAGCACGTAAGTGTACACGCTCGTACGTTACCTCTCGCGTGTATGGAGACGAAAAAAACAAATAAACTCACGACGAAAAGCTCGTAGACGACTGCTACGTTTCTCATTTCGGACACCTGTTCCGTGATCCAATGAAGTCCGAATGAAATTGAAATGTTGATTGGATGTACACGTAGCGAACTACTAATACGCAACTGTGTCACAAACTCATTTATTTATTTATTTTCTCCCTTTGATTGATCCGCCTTTGAGGGTTAAATTGCCTCTAGGGGATATTGCGATTGCGACGTACTTAATTACAAAAGCTTATTAGAAACGAAATAGAGTGCATTTTTTTTTATTAAAAGGGTAATTCCTCACTGTAACAACACTTTTTAGTTATTATAGTACTTAAATTAATTAAAGATAATTTTAAAATGCATACTTTTATATTCCTTCATATACTATGATTTTTATATTCTTTTATATCTTTCCCACTCTATTGATATTACTTTTTACTCATTTCTATTCTTTAATTAAAATAAATTAGTAAATGTCCCAATGTCTAATAATAATTTCCTTTCCGAACTTTCTTTAATAAAACAAATTGCTGTAAATAACGGATATGAACCAAGTTTAATTGATAACATCTTAAATTAAAAACTTAGTAAAAATTCAAAAAAATAAATATCTATACAATTCTAATGATAAAGAATGGCGTAAAATTTTGTATATTAATAATTTTTCAGTTCAATGTTGCAAAAATCCCCCTTCTAAGATTAAACCAGCTTTTTATACAAGAAATAATATCGGTAATTTTTTGAGGAACGCTAAAGATAAAGACCATAAATTGACTAATTCCGGAATATATAAACTCAAATGCAATGACTGTCCATCATTTTATATTGGAAAAACCACTCGTAATTTTGAAATCAGAATCAAAGAACATTTAAGGTGTCTTAATAATAATAATTTTTCTGAGTTCGCTAATCATTGAAAAAAACCATAGTTTTGAAAAAAAAATACGGGGATAAATATTCTTCATATTAACCATAAAGGAAAACGATTAGATAACTTAGAAGCCTCAGAAATAAAAATAAAATCCCTTAAAAATAATGAATCTATTATCAACAAACAAAAAATATTATCTTACAGCCCAATCGTGGATATGTTCCCCCACCCACTCTTCATTAATCCCTAGCAACGCCTCCACCCCTAACACAATCCTTAGTAATAATACATTGTTCCAACCCACTATTTTGTAATTGTCAAATCAGTATACGTTTGCCCTGAGGAAGGAACGGTCGTTCCGAAACCCGTCGGCTTTAAACAAATATACAAGTGGTTCAAACAAAGTAGCATTGTTTCATTTATCTATTCTTTAATACTATGTTTATTTATATTTTTGATGTTATTTTATAATCCTTTATGTTCTCTTACATTATGGTTTCTAGATTGTTATTGCACTATATGTATAATCGACCACCATAATAAGGGCATGAGCTAGGATGGTGGTCGAAAAATCCACAAATGTTTTAACTATAATAAGATTAAATACTCGCTGTACTCGAAACAATAACAAAGATTTACTACAAATTCCCATAACTCATACTACTTTTGGTCAACGAAGCTTCAGATACCTTGCAACAAGACTTTGCAACATTCTTCCAATTAGTATAAAAAAATTTGATTCACAAAAAAAAAACATAAAAATTTGGATAAAAAATAATGATAGAGCATTTACCGGTGAACTCACCCAAATTCAAAATTAGTATTGAACTAATGCTGTTATTATTGTACCAATGTTATTGTTATTATTAATGCAACCAATCAATTGTGTGATTTTATTCTAATATAAGTGTAGGTATGTGCATAGTATAAATTGTGCACATATAAATTGAAGTAAAATTACTGCCTCAACACAGGCTAGCCTAGTGAGGCAGGTTACGAGAAAAAAAAAATTATAATTATAAATCTCCATTCTTTAAGTACCTACTGTTTATATGAATATTGTTTTCTGTTATTAACTTTTGTACTTAAACAACTTTTAAACTGTACTTCTACTGAACTTAAGATGTACTTTTTTTTGTAGTTATAAATCTTTAATTTTTTAGTTCAATAAAGATATTATTATATTATATTATAATATGCAATGAAAAAAGAAAAAAACTAAAAATTATAATTTTTTTGATCAAAATTAACGAACATTGCCAAAGTAACTTGTAAGGTGGTTCTAAGTTGGTTGTATTCTGAGTTGGCCGGTCACTATTGAAAAAAAAAAATAAACGTAGCTCGGCCACATTATTAAAGAGAATTTTAAAAACTAAAAAGCCGCGGTCGGCTCCGAAAGGGTGAGAACCGTCTAGAGTCAGAAAAAACTAGCGATATTTAGGTTTGCCTAAAGCCAGATGCTAGAAACAGCATGAAGAAGAAGTATAAATAGGCTTAACACTGTCACTAGAATTATGTACACACAAGTAAAATATGAAATCGGGTACTTGTCAATAACACGACGAGCGATAAAACGGGTATTTTGTCATCTCGGGCCACACTACAACCAAGGTGGGTGGAAAATGAAAATGGAACAAAATAGATAAGAGTTTGAATTGATAATGTACAGGGCAAAGAATTATTAAAAAAAACATATATGTATTTGAAGAACATCCAAACCCAAAAGCTTTTCCAGAAATAGTTACGAAGTAGAGATTGATCGCAATGAAAAGTTCATGAGAAAATAAAGCGACACAATGTGTTGTCAAGTCGAAGAACTAAGACACTGGATAGTCCGGTGACGTCACAAGGAAAGATCTCAATAATACATACGGTGTGGCTAAAGCTTCAACGGAACAGCAGCGAGCGGAGGACATGCATTATTCAAGATTCAGGTTACTTGTGAGAGTGTTGGGAAACCATTGCTGATTGATTCAGTTTATCTTTCAGGAAAATAACAACATAGGTACCGGAAACATTTTCATACATAAACTTAACACATAAAAATCTTAGCAATCTTCACCGGAAGCAGGTAAATAGTTCTACACAACTAATTGAGTAAGAAATACAAAAAATGGTACCAAAGCAATGATGTACTTTCAACATAAAATTCAATTACAAGACAGAAATTGAAAGGGGAAAAAGTATCGGCGATAGGAAGGTTGTGTTGGTATTGTCTTTGTATTTTGCAAATTTATTTAATAAAATAAACTGTGCAGAGTGTCCAATGTAGAGTTTAAGTAAAATTCTGCAAGGCAAAAAAATAAACAATCCAGTTTGAAAAGAGTGGATTTGGCGAAACAAAAAAACATCAAAGAGAAGAACAACGGCGCGCTCCAATTAGAAAAGAAAATAAATTCGAGGGCACTTAATACAGCCCTATAGCAAAAAGGTAACAAAGAGGGAAACAATAAGCCGGAGATTAAAGCAGCTTTCTTATTACTGAAATAAAGCCAACATAATTAGTGCGAAAAATGTCAATTAGTTCCACGTCTCTGGCAGAAAGGGTGGACGCAACCCGCAACTGGTGGTTTTCAATTTTTAATCACGGAATTTCCCAGAACGAGACGCCTTGTGACTGAGGAAACTTTATTTAAATTAACAGAAACAATTAAATAGCAAAACGAAAGTGAAAATGACTATAAAACATAAAGGATATTTTAAATTGAACACTGTACAATTGAAAAACGTTTAAAAACTAAGGTATTTTACACTTGCACATCTTCGAGAAAATATTATTTAATGAAAACACTTCGTGATTGTTTAAAAGTCTAAAAATATATTTATTTTCAAAATGGTCATAATTCTCTACACGTATTCTTGTAAGGCGAAATAATAATAAACCTAAGTCTTCAAACATAAGGTGTCTGTGTGTGTGGGCGTAGGTACTATTAAAGGTGTGCACGTTTTATGTACCTAAGCATAGACCGTGTGAAGCCACAAGGGTATGGGTACCAACTCGGGTGGGATTTCTCTAATCTGACAGTTGCTTTGAGAGCGCCCCCTGCTACTGCCGTATGCCTCCCTGGCCTAGTGACACGAGCTAAGGGGATGGTAAAGATATTGCAGGGAGGCTGCTGTGTCTCACATATATTACCGTTCAATAATTTGAATAAACGTTACAAGAACACTCTCGCTTTATCAATATTCTCAAGAAAAAACAGAATTATCTTAATAGTGGTTAATTAAACAACCCTAAGTGGAAAACCAATCACTCAAAAAATAAATATATAGTCATTTTGGGAAATGATCTATCCGTATTGAAGTATTGCGCGTACATCGAAACATTATGGTATAGAGTTTTCCAGAATAGATAAATACGAATATAACAATATTATATCCGTTGACCACATCCAATTTGACTTAACTTGAAATAATATCAAAACTACATTCAATCATTAAAGACTCAATAAAAATTTGAAACAAAAAAATCGGAAAAAGATACGGTCGTATCTAGGAATTGAATCTAGGGGGATTATTTTAGGGGACTTATGAAGTTAAAATAAAAATATTCATCCTAGACTTGCAGAAACATCAAAAAAAGTCGCACATTAAATAAAAAAATATATAAAATTATCCAAGACATTATCTAGATAGATAGCAATTAGTTCGGGATGAATCTAGCAATGATACATAAAGACAACAGCCAATAAAAATATGCATTAAAAATAAAGAATTTGGTAGTGCTTTTTTTGTTTTTGAATATTTATTTAGATGTACGCAAATTTTTTTCATACATCTAGTACAGTTTGGCAATTAAGTGTAGAAAAGAAATGATGGTGCTGCGATCTTTTCTAAGTTTTAAATGGCGACACCAAGATGGCTCATAAGACAATGAATGTATGTTTTAAAAAACACTTAAATAAGTTGTATCACAATCAAGTCAATTAAACAACACATTTTTAATTCCTGCTTTGAAAAAAATATTTTTCCAAATGCATTTAAACTCTCAAATATTGTACCGATACATAAATCTGGATAGGTCTCTAAACTTGACAAGTAGTACAGACCAATATCGCTGATATCCCAACCTGCAAAGATATTAGAAAAAATTATAAAGACACAAGTATTAGAGTTTCTAGAATCTAACGCACTTTTGTCCCCAAACCAATATGGTTTTAGATCAGGTCTTAGTACAGATGATGCTTTATTTAACCTAACAAAAAACATATACACCAATCTTTTTTACCATTTGGGTTTACCAGTTCGCACTTTTTTACCATTTCATACAATACTTAATAAAAATTAACAATATCTAACGGCGGCGGGTAGGGATTTCGCGGGTGAAAACTGTTACTGCAAAATAAGTAATTTTTATGCATTTCTATGGACAACTTTGAATAGAGACGTGAAGCTTGATTTAATATGATTTTTTGTTTTAGGGTTGTCACTAGAACAATAACGGAGTTATAACGATTTCTGTGGGAACACACGAGTTAGCTTGAAAACAAGCTTATTGTACTTTACTGCTATTGTTATATTGTCGTGTAAACAAGCTTAGTGGTTAAGTCGAAATAAATAATAAATAACATAATATTACAATAATTAATTTCTAGGCTGATAAAATACATATTTGGTTTCTGTACTACATTGTCCAAATTTACGGTATCGAAAGTAACCTTTTTAAAATTAAGTAGAAACCTTCTCCGGGGTTATAACAAACAAAAATGTTTTTCATTATTTTCATGGATATTGAAACACGGAATACAACAATCAGTAGGAACTCGAGTACCTATATGAAGTCCTTTGGGAAGATATTGTACGGTCATTAGTCAAGATTAATCTACGCGGAATAAAATTAATTAGTTCTTCAATAATCGCAAGTTCACTTTCTGACGTAATTTAAATTTAATTAAATAAAAAGCTTTGTGTATAACACCATTTAATCAAAATAATCGACATGCTTCCCAAAACCAATAGTTTCTTCGTCAGGATAAACGTATAATTAAAATTAACGAATATAAGAATAGACAAACAAGTAAAGACAGATAAGTACCAATGTACAAAAAATAACAATGAGCGGTATTAGATATTTTAGTGATTTATGTGATCATTTAAGTGATTTTTGAAGTGAAAACTTCTTTAACACCGTTGTGATTTGAAACTCGATAAAACGAAAAAGCGAAACTAAAAGAGACAAACCCATACATCTACAGGATTTAGTCTCCGAGAGAATGAGATAGAGTAATCGGTGCTTTGTAGCCTTCCCACTTTGGTCTACTTTAGTTTACCATTGGTTGTGAAAATGGTTGTCGATTATATTGATAAAATAATGGTGGAAATAAAGTTATTTATTTTTATTTAATTAGGACCATGTATTCCAGTCTGAAATAAGGAACATCTATTACATAGTATAAAGTAAAGTCGCTCCCGCTGTCTCAACGCTTAGATCTTTTAAACCACGCAACGGACTTTCATACGGTTTTCACCAATAGATAGAGTGATTCATGAGGAAGGTTTAGGTATATAATTTGTCAAGGTTTTGTGTAAATTGGTTAAATATACAATATATAAAGGGAACGGGCTGGCAAGCGAGCGATGTGGATTTGAAATGTATGCAAATTAACAGATAGCGTTGGTTATAAAGGTTGGGTAATGGCGTTTTCAGTAGATGGCGTTGTGTTTCGTAAGCCACAGCAACGTGTGTCCGGGTCTGCTAGTTAGTAATAAATAAGATTCAGTAAAGTTCTAGCCAATGCAATGATAGTGATACATTTTAACGAATCGCGGTGGAAATCTGGGAAAAGATAATGACCACCTTTATCGCCATTATAGATCAACCCTAAGTTTTAGACAACCCTGTTATTGACAAGTGAAGGATATAAGTTCACGAAGAGGACTGGGCTTAAGAACTGGACTGGAGGACTGGAAAAGCAATTTATTTGAGTCTGTTGTTTTCCAACATGATTTTTTTTTTATTTAATGCCGGCAACCCAGGTTTTCGCATACGTGTACATAATCAAACACATAGATACATATTAAAACATAAATACATATAATCAAATAAGAATTATTGGGAGTTGAAATACAGTTATCAAGGAATTAACAAATTTCCATAAAACCAAAAATTCATCAGATACATAGTAATGCTAGCATCTAAATCTAGAACTATTAAATATCAACAAAATGAATACACATAGTAATGCTAGCGTCTAAATCTAGAACTATAAGATTTCAACAAAATTATATATTTATATATGAGGTAATAATAATATAAGCATTCGTAAAACAAAAGCAGTATTAATAATTAAGATAAAATTTCTATAAGTAACCAACACATATTGTTTCCAACATGTCTCCAGATTTGCCTACCGACACCGAGGCTCCCAAATTCGTCAGCCACCAATAAATGGCTGCCCAGATAATGGAACGGAGATGTCTTTTAATAATTATTTCTGTTTTTATATATATTTCTTACGACTTTATGTCCGGGTTAAATCTACCCCACAGGAAAAACTAAGCCCTTCCACACACTTTTCCACATAATATGATCATCTAGTCAATCCACGCTATGCAAGTGCACTATATAATTATTAAAAATACAAAATAATACAAGAACAATATGTCAACCCACCAGAGACCAAATGGGAAAATAATTCACCGACTTCAGATATTTTCATATCAGAGGTAGTATGTATGTATTTCATTATAATATTGTTATTATATTATTCTAACTTATTTGAATTGTGTTACCACCATAATACGGGCAATTACTTAATTTTTTAAAAATGATGACAAGTCGTCCTTATACCAACATTATAGACGGCAAATAAATCTCTTATCGGTGATGTACTTTTTCTCGTAGCCTTGGGCGTAAGAGAATCCACATAGTAAAATTTTACGCGCGTAACAAATGAGCGAATAAAATGTTTTTTTTTCATTTATTCGGAACGTAAACATCGTCGGTAAGGATACAGCGTGTATTTCCTGCAGGATGAACATATCGTAAATGTCTTGTACGGGTGACATTTCCGGTAACCTACGCCAGGTTTATATACGGAGATAGTCACAAACTAACTCGATAAAAGAAGGCGGAGAACATTGGGTTCATACTATGTATTATTACATATATCTAAAATTTGTTCTCTGATCGGAAACCGGAAGTAAATACATGAAATAATAATAGGCACTATTTTTATTTGGCGTGGTTTTGTTGAAAAATTGCTATTGGATTAACGTAGTTTAGGCACAATGCAAATATAACTTTACACTAACTAGTAAAATTTGTAGCTAGGAAGGTCACAGTAAATGCCCGTATCTCCACAACCTAATACATTTTGAAACAGTAACTTAAAAAATAAATACAAAAATAGAATAAGATAATATAAGAAGATCATATTCTTGAATATCTGAAATATATCTCAAAGAGAAGAAGATACAGATTTCCGGAAAATTCACTTTTGAGGTCTTTCAAGATTTATGAAGTATCGAAAAGAAGCCAGGAAAAACGATTATTCACCCGTGCATTACGACCCACTGCTTAAAACGGTCTGATACAGTTACACGCGAACTAGACGAAGCATACACCGGTGGAAAGGGCGAAAGGGGGACGAAGGCAGAAAAAATATTATATATGTGGAGAAAGTAAACAGACAAGCGAACGTAATACGCGAATCGATTAAGTCCAAAGAAAAAACACCCGTTTTCCAGCGAGTTTCTTTTTCTTCAAGGTTTTTGTGTTGTGATGAAAAAATTGTGACGTTTTGCGGAAATGATAATAAATTATCATAGGAATTGTTGGGTGGCGGATGGACGATTTATATGTATACTATTCAACAAAAGATTTTGTAAAAATGGATAGTGAACTTAAGAAATGTTGAGTTAGTCCAGAATTCGAAAATGGGCACGGATTATTTATCTTTACCCAAATGCTCACTAGCCATGAATCAAGCCTGAAAACATAGATTCTAGAAGCATAGGGAGATATGGCATGGAAGAGTGCCAACTGTCGCCAAGCTAGACCAGACTACGCAGACTACCAAAGCGGCGGAGCCAATGAAAGTTATGCGTTTAGTGTGCAGGTAGAAACAAAGGCTGATGCGATTTGCATTAGTTTCATACGTATTTCAATGGTTCACGGCCCGTTTCCTTTGTTTCTATTATCTATGCTTAAACCCTTAGTTCTGAAAGAATTATAATAATGCAGAATTATTGAATGAACATAATGCACCATGGATAGAAGGAATAAATGGGTAGGTACATCAAAATATATCGAACCCAGTCTAGAAATAAGAAGTGAAAAGATATTATCCATACGAGTATATCGATAGATGCAGGCGCAGGCGCAGGTGAGTCGGGCGGCTCACGCATCCTGAGGCATTAAGCGGGATGGCGTTATAAAGCAGACTTATCTGCCGTAAAGGGGAAAGGGTGAGGCGGAACGACTCGGGGGCATTTCGATAGATATTGAAAACTCGTAAAGAGATATACCACAGACCAATATACAGGTAATATACTCAAAGAGCTACTCGATGAAAACTTCATAGAGAATATCCCATTGACCACTAGGGAGACTATGTCGTGCAGCAGTTTTCAATTACCGCGTCAATTTGTGTGTTACTTGTACGTCATTGCGTCGAAAAAAGCACTCTGGGGAGTTTGTTAGATGGTCGAATAGATTATTCGTGGTTGGTACTTACCCATTTGGCTGTCGATCCTTATTGGTAGAATAACTTTACGGGAAACTTACCTGCAACAAAAAAAAAACAGGATAAAAATAGTTGTAAAAAAAACATTTTTACAGAAGAAATTGACCAAGAAAATAAAATTGGATCTATATTAAAAAAAACCAAAAGCACTTGTTCTATTATCTATATAAATAAAAATGAATCGCCGAAATGTATGTACGTGCATAACTTCCGAACGACTGCACCAAATTAGATAATTCTTTTTGTTTTGTGTGCGTTATTGTCAGGACAAGGTTTGTATAAGTGAGCTCTGGCATTATGAAATTTGTATAAAAAAATTGCAATAGGTGGCACGCGAGCTGTTTGAAAATTAAATGTACCGCGAATGAATGTATGGAATACAGGGGGGGGGGAGGAGGGAGGGGGAAAGGGAACTCGGGGAGGGGGTTTGCAGAGGGGGGGTTCGCGGGACGGGGTAAGGGGGGAAGTGGACTGGGGAGAGGGAAGGTGGAGAAGGCGAGAAGAATGGGAGGTGGAAGGGTAACGGAATGAATGGGAAAGGACACGCAGGGAGAAACCATTTCTCTATTAAATGGCATAGCAACGCATGCCGGGAACCAGCTAGTATATATTAAAAATTTTAATTTTGGATATCTTATGTCAAACCTCGAAAATTACAAAAATTAAAAACACGTGTATATATATTTTTGAAAAAAATATGTTTAGTAAAAGCATGTAAGGCAAAGATTTAGGTATTACATTGGTGATTATAAACGATTTATGAGAAATTACAAATAAAATAACATATAACCTAAAAGAAAAGCAAGCCTAAGGGGGCATGCATTAATTACGTGAGCAGTTTTTCTTCCAATCTAGACCCCTCCCCCCTGGTGAGATAAATTTGGGCCACTTCGTATATTCTTTTCAAGTAACGTAAGATTTCGCTGGACCCCCCCCCCCCCTCCCTTTTGAGCTCACGTAATTAATGTATGCCCCCTAAGTGACAATTGATTGTTTAATAAAATATGCTGTTTAAAATTAAATCTTGTGCTAGTTATCTAAACTTCACAACCAAATGAGGGTAAAACATTTGATGCAATATTCATTCAATTATTCATCTTTCGGTTGAATCTATAGTTTTATAATCTAAGACGATATTTATAGGAATTGCAGCGCCCCACAGAGCTCGACTACCTTATCTACTCCAAAAGGACAAGCTCAGAATAAAAATAAATGCCCCTTTTTTATGAAAATGGTGATGGAAACGTAAAACTTTACGACGATGGCACATTTAATATTGAAAGTAACGAAAGGTCGAACAGAATTGATAAATATTGAAAACGTAACCTCAAAATTCGTCACCAAAAACGGCTCAAATGAAATAAAGTTTTTTCGAATGAAAATTTGAAAAACGAAACTGTCCCAAATATAATATTAAATGCCATAAACGGGGCATTACCGGGAACATCGCGTCATACGTAGATACTGTAATAATCTAAATTTTCATTGTAGGGTTGATTCTATGTCACCGCGTAGGAAACTTCACGAAGAGAGCACGTTGTAAAAAAGGCAAAGCCCTAATGAAAATATGCGCTGGGAATGAGAATCAGAGTGAGCTTTTTTAGTATCTTTCCTTCAACTGGATGGTAAAATAATGTGATCAGACTCTGAACATGGAATGTTCTAGAACAGTGATACGTAAATTGTGGTTCGCTTTCATTGGTGGGCGAGCTCGAATTTACAATTATTAGGAATTTGGAAATTCTGAGAACAACTTCACCGATCGCCCCGATTTATGTAATAGTGTAAATATGTACGAATATGATTATTAATTATTGACTAGATTATATAGATTGGTATATAAACCATTAACACAGCGTCAAACTACAGAAATATCTTTCTTGTTAAAATTATATTTTACTTATGGACGAAAAATAAAGTCTGCACTTTTATTCTCATTCGTCTTAAAGATCAAGATAGAAAAACACGTCGCGTTTCTTTCGCGATAAAATAACGTTGAAAGAAAATAATTATAAACGGTCAAAGCAATACTAATTAAAAAAAAAAAACTTTTAATACTTTAATTTTATTTTACTTAATTTTAATTAAGTTTTTCCGTTTTTTGTTTCATTTAATAATTCACAACGAGGATGCCTTTTGCAAAATCATGAAAAAAATAAGACAAGAAGTGCCTTTGAGGGCTTGATTCGCCCTTGTGGGCCTAATTTGGGTCCATATTTTCATTGAAAACTGTGTTTTCGAAATTCAAATGGCATGGAGATCTACGATTTTAGGTGAGTGTGAGTGGAAGTTGGGGAACGCTGGGCAGTTGGGCTAAATGGAACATTGATTTCATTCAAATTTGTACGGAAGGCAATGACAAAAAAAACAATTGTTTAGCCGTTGGTAGGTTGTCGAAAAGAGGGCTAGCTAGAGCTATTTATCTATTAAGGGGGTGTTCAGACATGTAATATAACCGCTAGCAGGTATCTGTTGAACCGCGAGCACTTATGTTTCGTGCCGTTCACACAGCGCAGATCAAATATTTCTTCCTATGTTAGGAGAGGGGGTCAGTTGAATTAGCGAGCGGCCACGGAGTGCGCATTTTTCGTACTGAATCTAACAACTTGACATCTGTCATCCACCGGTCTTGGCAGCTCCGTAATTAAAATAACCCCCTCTCCTGTTTTTGTCGGAGTGGGGGGCGCTTAACTGTTGGCATATCGTCTCAGGAGTGGTTACGGCGTAAGATGTGCATTGTCTATGGTTGATGTGCGCATAAAGCGCTCAGGTGTGAACGGTCTGAAGGGATTGTATGGAGAGCGATATGTGGCGTGCTATGATCTTTTATATTTATATGCTCAATGTGAACGAGCTCTTAAAGATACACAAATTGATGACATTAATATTTATTTATTTATTAATCATCAAAGCCGTTTTGGGATTTTACATGTTATTAAATTTTGTTGCATTAAGTACATACGTATTGTTTCAATATTAAATAATAGGCTCTATACAAAAAAGATATTTATGTTTGAACAAACACCACACGAGGATTCTAGTATTGATGATATCATCGTCATTCAACAGGGGTCGTTAATTGTGAAAATCACGTTCAATAAAAGCTTCGATTGATACAATATGAAAGAAGTTTTCATACCCCTGAACCCGTAGATATAATAATATAGGCCGAGTCAGCCCGGCAAGTGGCGCAGCCGTAATTTATGGCCTAACAGCCCGCGGGAGACAATTTTTAGGGGGGCCACTTTACATACTCGTAGTCGTATGGCAGCATCCCCCACCCCCCTCCTGCTCTCCGGGGCCGTACGTCACTGGGACGGGCACTTCAGGCTGAGGCCGAAACTTTAAATCTTCCACGGGAAAAATACGCTGGCAACAGAGAGGCGATTTCAGCGGCGTAGATCGCGCATTCGACAGCAAGAACTAATAGTAATGGTCGACACTTTTAAACGTTGCTTCAAAAGAGAGCCGTTATATGATTTCGTCTCCTGTGAGTCTAGGCTTTCTAATGCTATTAGTATCTAAAATGCTGACCTGATTTCCCAGCCCGAAACTGTTGAAAGTCGATATAAATATAAAAATGAATAACTAGTAAAATAATTTTAAATGTGCCATTAAGAAAGTGTATTAAGACGTTTTAGCCTGTTGGAGCCATTTCGGAATGTGCGATTTTAGATCGTTTTAAAAATCAATATATATATTAAAGATATATTAAAATTACACATTTTAGTACGATAATCAGAAACAGAAAAATAATTTTAAAATCATCCACATATTTTTAACAGTATTCATATTTTGTGAAAATACCCATTTTTATCGTTTAAAATATTAAATAAAGGTAACAAAAATGCACCACAAAATAAAAGAAAAAAAACATGGGAAAAAGTCCATTTAGATATTTTGGATTTAAAAGGTCAAAGATTTCCTTAGTTAAGTAAAAACAGAGCATGACAGAAAACCACTTTATAAAAGTTTATTAAAATTATATTAAAAAATACACTTCTTAAAAGGCAAAATATTTTGTCTAAAATAATACCTTGACTTTTTCAGTTCTCTCCGAAGCTTAAGTTCAACTCAGACAGCAGTTAGGTGATATTTTGTTGGTCGATGCCGCACCGTAAATTTTTATGCACTGCAATGCGCAACATAGTTATACCTACAATTCTAAATGCATTGTCATTAAAATAATAAACGTGAAGCTTAATCACAGTAAATGCGCTAGAACTCGCCTATCCCACAAATTCCTGCATCGAAAATGTTGCGGAATTGTTCCCCAGGCCACACACAGCAAAAATAAACACAACACTCCCACGTGGGAGCAGCAATGATATATTTATTTTTGGAACAAGCGCCAGAGGGTGGGGCTGTTTATTCATGACGCATTGGACGTACTGGTACTTCAATCCAACGTAGGATGGTGGCGTATTTATTGTCGGTGTTTTGTTTTGTCACTAATTACAATTTTAACACTTTCACAAGTTTCTGAAAAGGGTGGTGTTAAATTGACGAGGAGGTAAAATAATACTGACTACGGACTAACTGAGTGATTGTCACACAGATGCAAACCACATTAAAAACGAAATGAACCATTTCAAACGATAATAAAACTGCAAGAATTTGCGTAGCTTTATCGATATGCTTACTATCACATGTCCAATGTGCATACCCCTCTTAAGGGGGCGTTCAAGTATTACGTAACGCAATTTTTGAAGATTTTTGACCCTCCCTCCCCCCATGTAACGCGCCGTAACGTTTTTCTGTAGCCCCCCCCCTCCCTAAACGTTACGTAGCGCCCAAGTGACAATTTTTACCTGAAAGTCACAATTAAGTTGCGCGAAGTACTGGAAAGTCGCGTAAATACCTTTTTTCTTGTTTTAATCGCGTATGCGGTAATAAATAAAAAAGAGATTTCGAGAACGGAAAGGGTTGCCAACTTGGATGATTTTAATTCCCTAGTTTTTTTAAATCTAAATAAAGAAAAACATGTTACGTAACGTGTTGTTCGAACCCCCCCTGGTAACGCACAGTAACGTTTCACAAGACCCCCCCCCCTCCCCCAAGTGCGGTACGTAGTACTTGAACGGCCCCTAACCCAAACTAACAGATAGGGCTTACGAAGGGATCGACCATATGGGCAATAAAAGAGAAGAGGAACTGTTATCCAAGAAGTAAAGGCCGTTACTCATATTCGGCGACGCGAACTTTATTTTTAAAATATTGCAGCAAAAGCGTGTAGCTCAGATTTTCCCCGTCAAAACTAAGAGTGGGCAGGCTTGGTAGCTGATTCCGTTTGAGACGGACGCTCCGCTGTCGAATCCCGCTACCTGCCAAATGCGTTAAATTATTAGCTTTCTTAACCAGGAGGGAGTCCGCTCTGTCGAAGTCCGTGATCTCGCAATTTTCATCCCAGACGTCAGTTAGTCTCCCATATAAACGATTTTTGGGGAAAAATTGGCGCACGCAAAGTGTGTGCTCGTGGTGCCCCAAATGTTAACGGAAAAGCTCAATAGCAAAATCGTGTGGAAAGCGTTCGGGTCTTTTCAAACAAAGCGAGGCTCTTTTAGGTTAAAACATGGGTTCACCACCTAACCCCAGAATCAAAAAGGCAATTAGTGAATTGATTTCTATAATTTTCTTCATCTGAGGAAGAGGTGAGGACAATTTTGGCGGCGGAATCAGGCCCTAGTGCCACGACAAACCAGAGCATCGATCGTAATGCGGACTATGTCGAAAAATAGTAAGGATATGTACCTAAAATGTTTTTTTTGGTTAAAAAAATTACTATAAAAATAATAATGGTCTTTAATTCTTGGACAACCCTCTTAGACTTGTTATTGCCAAAGAAACTTAAGACAAAATGTGACATGTAAGAAAAACTCTCATGTTTCCAGTAAATTCTTAATTCAAACGATAGACATCCAAAGAGTATGTATATGAACGAAATAAACATTAGGGCCTGGCAACGTTTTCGTATTTAAAAGTTGCGTAAAATACTACATTCACGGCCACGGCATCTAAAACTACAAACTAGAAAGAATGACAATGACGAGCAATTTCCCAAAGAGAAAAATCTACAAAAACTTTTTTTTCCTAATACAGTTTTAAGTGAATAAATTAAAATAACTCCGAATAAATATTTTATGATAATCTTCAAATGCAAATTCAATTAATTATTGTTAGAAATTACGAATCATAAGAAAACACATCATTTGTGAAAAGCCATCTTGATTTAAAAATACGTCGAAAAGTGCGAATTTTGGCAAAAGAGAAATATCTACATATCAGTGGCGGTCTGTGAGTTTTCAGTGAGTTACAGTGCTAAGATTGGAAAGTACGACGTTATTGTTGTTGTTATAGCTGTAAACGATTTTTTCAAAATTTAATTTTTTTGTATGAAGCTATACTGAAATGTGGATGCGGCGTATCTCCAAACTGAAAGAATCCTGAAAATGTTCATACAAAATATTTATATTAAAAAAAAAAATCATTTCCAGCTACAACAACATCAATAACGTCGTATTTTTTAATCTTAGCACTCTACCTCACTGAAAACTCACGTACCGCCACTGCTACATAATATATGAAAAGTTTCCGAAAAGTCCCATACATTTCAGATCCACAATAAAATTATAGTCTCTAATAAACACAAACAATTATTTTTGTTTTAAGAAAAGACAAACAACTTTGTTTACATCACTTTTATTTGTACACAATCTACATGTTTCGTGAACGATGTTCACATCATCAGGACCAAAAGTATACTAAACTTAAAAATTAAACATAGATCACATATGGGACGAAGGGGTAGGAGGAAGGAGAAGGGGTAAGATTGAGGGGACAATTGGGATTTCAAAGGGAAAGACCGGTTAAGTGGGAAAAGGTTCAAAAGACGGTTTATAAAAATTTGTTGCTTATTAATTAAGTCTGCTTTATTATTAACATTTTTCCTAATTTCTAAAATCTCTAAATTATTTATCTGTGATGCCCTATAACCCGTATGTAATATTTTAAGTCCATGGTTTTTGTCAAAATTATGATCATTTTTTATTAAATGATATGCGAACTCAGATTCGTTATTGCCATTAAATGCCCTGAGATGTTCTTTAACCCTTACTTCAAAGTTTCTATTTGTTCTACCTATATAAAAGTAATTACAGTCTTTACAATTTAGTTTATAAACGCCCAATTTTTTTTGGTTTAATGTCGCTATCTTTGTTGTTAGGGATGATAAGGCATCACAGATAAATAATTTAGAGATTTTAGAAATTAGGAAAAATGTTAATAATACAGCAGACTTAATTAATAAGCAACAAATTTTTATAAACCCCCTTTTGAACCTTTTCCCACTTAACCGGTCTTTCCCTGCTAATGACTTTGAAATCCATCTTACCCCTTCCCCTTCGTCCCATATGTGATCTATGTTTAATTTTTAAGTTTAGTATACATTTGATCCTGATGATGTGAACATCGTTCACGAAACATGTAGATTGTGTACAAATAAAAGTGATGTAAACAAAATTGTTTGTCTTTTCTTAAAATAAATAATGTCATCACAAAGTGAAAACCTTTCCAAAGAAGCTTTCTTCGAAAAATTATTTTTGCATTATCTTTCATTGTACCTTATTCCACTTTAATTAAAAAAATCATAATTACAAATTAAAAACATAACGATATAATAATAAAATAACTTACCGACAATTTTTCAGACATACCCATTAATATTCTGTTGCGATTTTCGTTTTTTAACTTATTCATTTATTGTCCAACATCTAATATTTTAGACACTGTAAATTTTTGTATCTACTTTTATTATTTTTCAAGTATGTATTAGTACATAGACTAGTTCCCCAGTTATATTTCTCTGCCAACTGTGTAATTAAATGACTTAATTAAGAATCTTATGGATCAAATAATTTATTTTATCTTTGAGTGAAAAAAAAAACAATAACACCTAACTTTGAAACGTTCACACAAAAAATGCTTGAGTAAAACCTAGGCAACAATAACAATGCAGTAGCGAAACAAAATAAAGTTATTTTTTTATAACTGTTGGCCTACATATATCGAAAAAAGATAAAATTTGATCTTTCACATTACATACCAACCTATTTCTTTCACTTTTATGTAGATGTAGGTATGGAGATGTTTCAATTTGTGAAAATATTGATTTTTGAAAATCTGAATAAAAAATTTCGAAGATATGTACCGATTTGGGTACACATTTCAGTTTGTGAAAACGATCCCCAATTAGTGTTTTTATGGCTTGCAACTAAGTGCCTCCGTTCACGGAGATACTTACAAGATACTCGATACTCGTGCGCGTATCATACGTGCCGATCGTAAGTACCCCCCGTACGATTTTGCTGGTGCCCGTTCACGGCGCTACGCGGTGGCTGTCGGTTTCCAATCAGTATAACGATACCGACAGTGCTAATCGCACGCGACGCTCGCATCATTTGTGTCTGATACTTATTCGTTTGAAGTTTGACAGAAATGGCGTCGGAACATGAAAGTAATGTTAGATTTGATCTGGAAGTGGAAAAAATGCATGTTTACATAACTATACTTTACCAGAATACGTACGAAACGATTTAGTGTAGAAGGCATGGATTGATGTTGGAAAAAAAGTCATATGACATCGCATGACAGCGTGTTCACTCCACGGCTGCACGTGAAAAATGATCAAGTTCAGTACATTTCGGATAGCGCCGTGTACGGAGACTAGCATTAAAAAGTGGTATATCAGCAGGGTACTTGTGGTTTCGTCACAATTACGTAGATTGTAAGTATCTCCACGAACGGAGGGCCTTAGAGTTCTACAACGCCTCATAATACATAATTATTATGATTTCATGCCAACTCAACAACAACACCCCCTTTGAAAAAATAACCAATATCTTAACCTATTTAACCTACCTTTTTTTCATCACTTTTAAAAACTTTTCAAAGGAATGATGAAGTGTCACTTTGATGAGTTGTCCGGTCACTATGTATTAATGACATTGAACGGAACGAAATAAATATAATGATTACGTTATCCAAATTGTAAAAAGTAAGTTTTTTTTATGAAATATTTTTTAGAACACGCGGTGTTGAAATGAAGACACGGCTATGAACATGAAAATGCTGTCCTATTTGCGAGGAGTACCTACACTACCTACCTAAAAAAAGAAATTATTAAGATTTATCAAAAAGAAATTGCAGCTTAATAGGCACGTATTTTAATTTGTTGATAATTGGTTTAACCTTCTGTCAAGATAAATGCTTTAAAACTCTTTCAACACGAAAAAATCTCCATTCATTTACGGTTTTGCTTTGCATTCATTATGGAACTACTACTGAGACATTACTTTATACACTTGTAACATATACATTTACATATTTTCATAACCATAAACATTTTTATTTTTGTAATTTATTAAAGCTCTGCTATTTTTTAATCATTATTTCGCGTGACATTCGTTTTGTCATCCAAAGTTAATTAATAACGAACCAATCCCTTTAAAGCTTGAAAATAAAGTATTTAGATAAAATCTATATACATACCTATTGGAACAAAGGGGTCAATGAACCTCAATAATTTTGATTAATAGTCAAAAGAAAATTATATTTATGAAACGCGATTAAAAAGAACAAATGATAATTATAATAAAACGCTAGATGAGAGAATTTGTAATCCTAAAACAAAAGAATCAAACAAGTTGGAAAATAAACGAGAATTAAAATAAGGGAAAAAAATATTTTCACCTTCCCTCTCCCCACTCTCACCTTTCCCGCCCCCCTCCCTCCCGGGTTCCCTTTCCCTCCTCGCGCGAATCCCCAACCCAGGTTCCCCTCCCCCTCCACCATCCCACCACCCCTCTTCCGCATTCCATACATTCATTCCCGGTACGTTCAGTTTTCAAACAACTCGCATGCCACCAATTGCATTTTTTTTATACAAATTTCATAATATTATTCTGATGTATGAGCTATATTATTGTAAAGTTTCATTAAAGTCCATTCAGTAGTTTTTGCCTGAAAGAGTAACAAAGATACATCCATACAAACTTTCGCATTTATAATACATTGGACTTCAATTTGAGATTAAAACTAGATAAAAAAAAATCGTATTAAAATATTTTCCCCAGATCTAAAGTAATTTCATCACATCACTCACCAGAGATTAGCGACCCAACAAAAAGATACAATTTGATGATTCATTAATACGCCTGTGGCTAAAATTATAATGTCACAGAACTACAAAAATTGATTAACAACGAAAATTGTTATTATTATAAACAATAATTACCACATTTTAATACCAACTTAAACCAGGAAAATGACGGAAGAAATCTGTTGATTCTTACAAACTACTATACGCAGTACAAATTTGTCGTTAATAAATAATCTTAAATGCACAATATTAAGTAAATACGCAGGGTTTACAGGTGTGTTTTGTATGAACTATTTTTTAGAACAAAAAGTCCCGTAGTCACTGAATTCACTGCACAGACGCACTTTAGAGAAATCGGCTACTATTTATAAATCCTTTAAAACAAGAGATTTTGTGATGAAAATTGAATGCAAATAAAGGTGAAGGTGTAAACTTGGAATATCTTCTAACGTTTTAAGAGATAAACTAATTTAATTAGGTCACCTGGTAAGTAGGTATACAAGATGTTTACAAAAAGATTTCCTAGAAAATATATTGCTAAAAGAAGTGAAAGAAGATATTGTGTTTGTTGAGCAAGATTAATAGCTTCAGCGGAAAAATGCCGAGATTCTGAAAGATCAACATCATTAAAACATAAAGAAAAATATTAAATACTCCCCTAGTACAAAGAATTATTATTAACCGTATTTGGTTGTAGGTAGTAGATATCTAAAACAAAAACGATTAACATTCGTCAATCACCCCCCCCCCCCCCTAGACTCAGAAATGATGAATTGCTTTTCTCAATCACCAATTTACTATTTTATAGATTGGTACCATTCTCCGTTGTCCAGAATTGTCAACAGTAAAGGCCTTGATTTTTTTGGCGAAAGCTTAGACGTTTTTTGTCAGTCTTTGTGCAAATCAACTTTGAATCCATATTTAATAGATGTGACATGGACATCATAAAAAATCTTGTTCAGGCTCGGACTTAACATTATCTTCCTAATGTAGGTATAACATACATAATATTATCTACTATCCCTTTTCAATCGTTTCGTGTTATACGTATGTGATGTAATAATTAACTTTATTAATTATCCCGTAAAGAAATAAATAATTACATATAAATTTTAATTTTTCTTTTACGAGAGGTCAGATTAAGACCTCAATGCCAGTTCCCGAAACTAGGTACAAAAAAAATGAAGAGCATTTAACTTACCATTAAAGTTGAAAAAGTTAAAAAAAAATTGTACGGTTTATAGGCAGTTTTGCAAGTTGGCAGTTATCCGCTTAGTCTGTCCCACTCACCCACTCAAAAGATCACGGCAAAGCCGGAGTTACCGACATTCACCCAACATTACACATGCAAATGGAATAAATGATATTACGGGCCGCGGCGAGTACCAGGAGACCAGGAGTAGAGGAGTGCCACTAGTCCACGGAGTGCATATCGCACAGCGGGCGTTGCGCCGTTACGTCGTTACGGTAACGGCTGCAGTCGTTAGCCGTTACACCGACGGGTAAACACTCGAGTCTCTTGGCTTCTGGAGGAAACATAAGCAAGTTGTAGGTTGAATGCAGCCAGGGGCGTGTCGAGTGAATGGAAGTGCTTAGTGCAGTGCTTTGGCAGTATGTACACTGTATTACAAAAAATGTTTTCTCAACGATTGTGGTGTTCGGTATGTTCCGGCATACTGTATGGTAGCTAACGTTCGAGCAACTTTTTTTTTAACGTGTGCATTCAAAGTGAGATTATTTCTCTACGGGAAGATTGAACAGGGGTTGTACGCTGTTTCTTTACTTCATAAATTGTCTTTCTCTTTTGTATGGGTGAGTCACAAAAAATCCATATAATATAATAAATAATCTCTCTAACTCTAACTTCGAGACAACATTGAAATGACATGATTTGTTATATTCATACTCAACTCAATTGAAATCATTATTTTCACACATTGTAGGAAAGAAACCCTTTGTAAAACCTGGGTTGGTTTCAATCTTTAACGTAGATATGCATATAAATAAAGGTATCAATAAAACAACGAAACTGTAGGAATGAGTGGTTCACAAGTTTGTGCCAGCCCCGAGTTCTCGCTGTTAAATTTCCATTATGAGCCCGTTAAGCGAACTGCATAATTGCATGACTTCTGTACATGCCCTGATACATTGCCCTCGTGGTCTTTCTGTGGGCTGACTTGATAAGGCAATGCGGTGTGCAGCATGCTCTACACTATACAGGATGCCGAGAAATACTTAGCTAATGAGTTGCAATTTAAAAAGAAAAATTCAATAACAACAACTATAGCAAGGAAGCAAAAAATAAAACACGTGTGTTAAGAATTGAATCGTCGAGACACACATTTTAAATGAATCTATTGTCCCTGATGAGGTACTAGGTACTAACAAAGCATGTGATATTTTATCTGATTCGAATAATCGAATTGATCCTGTCTGTAACTTCGGTACAATGAACTTCAGAACTAGAATTTTCTTTAAAATTTAAAGGGTAATTTAAAAAATTGGAACAATTGTGGAAACAATTCAGGCAAGCGATAAAGTAGGTAATAAAATGATTTTATTTGAATGAATTAAACGTGCAATTTCTTTTATTTAAATTTTTGACAGATAGACAGAAATTAACAATGTTAGTTTGGAAAGGCAATGATCTTGATAATATTTTTTTACAATTACCTTCAGCCTTACAAATAAAATCCTATAATTATAGGCGCCCTTGAGGTGATTTTGAAAAACGGCGCTATATAAATTAGCCAAATATTATTATAATATAATATTTGCACGGGTCTAAAAACTATGAAAAGTACTTCATCAATGTATACAGTACACCACTTTACATGCAAGTAAGTATGTCGATGTATTTCATTCTCTCTCTCTCTCTCTCAACTGACATAATAATTTTAAATTTAAATAATACATCTGGGAGGGAGGTATTGGTACCGCCGCCCCGGGAACTATTTATTGGATAACCAACACCTCTGCCATAGGTCACCCCAAGTGGCTCGCTATGTTTGGTGACTTAGCCGGGGTGCCCAGTTTCATGGGGTGAGGTTTGTCCGGGTCTTGGCAGCGGATGCGTCTGCCCATCAGCTGCATGGCAGGCCGGATCGGGAGAGAATGGTTGAGGGAGTCCCTTTGACTTCTCCAGAGTATTCTCTCGGAGCATCGCCTTACACCGCAGTGGTAGGGATGGATTCACACGTCCATCACTCCTGGACACACTGACCCCCAGATTCTTACAAACCTCTAACACCCTTTTCCTTCCCAGAACTTCCTCTCCTCCCTTTCACAAAAATACCCTCCACACAGCATCCCCAAGGATGACATAGGCCCTGAAGGGAATTATTTTCCTCAGTGTCTCCTGTGTGGAGCTAATGTAAAAAAAAAACTATATATAACCCGTTTTTTTATTAAAACGAAAGACAATCTCGTAAAGCATCTACTCATTTCATCAACGAAATCTACCGAAGTGTGTATACAGGGTGTTAAGGGACGTACTTGACTTACTTTAACCAGTGATTCCTGACATTATTTGGAGTAAAAAATGTAAATGAAATTTTGGTCTCCGGTGACTTTTTTTGACGACTTTTTTTTTTTTCAAAAATTTTTTCTTCAAAACCAAACAAAATTTTTTTTCTTCCGCATGTCTTCACTGGTAACTCAGCCGGGTGTCCGATGAACCCCTTACCCCGCCTCCAGGTTTTCAACAACTACCATTTTTTTATGTTTTAGTAGAAAAAAAAAAAAAAAAAAACATCAAAAATGTCACCGGAGACCAAAATTTCATTTACATTTTTTACTCCAAATAATGTCAGGAATCACTGGTTAAAGTAAGTCAAGTACGTCCCTTAACACCCTGTATATAGCATGTATCAAGAATAACACCTTTCTGATATTACTTTTCTTTCTTCCTCCCGCATTGCCTCTCCTTCGTAAAAATATCACCTCTTCTATGTCTTGACTCCAATCTTCTTAATAATTATGAAATTTGCCCATTTAAATAAAATTATTTGTAATTAAAATCAAATCACTTCACGACTAAAAATTACACATCTACCGGATCTGCCGGATCTGCCCTGATGATGGACACTGCAACGATGTCCGAAACGTTGGCTAAAGAAGGAGGTAGCGCAACACGGCATAACACCCCAAAAACAAATAACGAAAATGCTTTTGGCCGTGAAAATCTTAAAACTTATCTGTAATAACATTATTAATAAATATTAATTTCGACGTTTTTTAAACTCATGTAGTTAAAGAAAGTCAAAACTTGATTTTTTTTTTAAATGAGCTCCACACAGGAGGCCCTGAGGAAAATAATTTCCCTCAGGGCCTATGTCATCTTTGATGATGCTGTGTGGAGGGTTCTTTTTAAGGAAAGGAAGGAGAGGAGAGTTCTGGGAAGGAAAAGGGTTTAAGGGGTGGGTAGGAATCTGGGGTTCAGTATGTCCTGGTCATCCGCCTCCAAGACCTAGACAAACCTCACCCCATGAACCCGGAAACCCCTGCTAAATCACCAAACGTAGCGAACCACTTGGGGTGACCTATGGCAGAGGTGTTGGTTATCCAATAAAGGTTCCCGGGGCGGCGGTACCCAATACCGCCTCCCAAAATGTAAATACAAATAATTTAAAATTAATGGTGCGTAGGTACTCACCTAGAGGTCTAAATATTTTCACGATAGCTTAGCCGGCTTAGCGGTTTAATAATTGATTGATGTCAATACCAAAAAAGTAGTAATAATAATAACAATTGATGACTTCTATAGCGCCATTTTCGTGAGAAAATCACCTCAAGGGCGCTTAGTACACAACTTATATCAAAGGCACCAGTCTCATAACAACAATGAAAATGACAGTTGTGCAATGTGCATTCCAACATTAGAAAAAGAAGATAGAATATACGTTCTTATAATGATAGGCGTTAAGCCGCCGCTACCCGAATTTCTACCGATTTCTTACATATCCCCAAAACATTTGATGTTTTTAAGCTCTTAAAAAAATATGTGTTATTTTTAAAGATAATATCTAAACATTCTTTTTCTTTGTGTGCCGTATCAGGTCCCCCCGACGTTGACGTTTGTCTCTCTGTCTTGCGCTGCCCGGAATAGCTCCTCCACACTTCTAATGCCGGTCCACTCTCGTATATTACGCAGCCAAGACATTTGTTTTCTACTAGGCCCTCGGCGTCCCTCTATCTTGCCTTTCAATATTAAATGGAGCAAGTGATACTTCTCCCCTCGAAGTATATGACCCAGATATGAAATTTTCCAAATTTTGATTAATGTAAGCAGTTCTCTATCTGCTCTAGCCCGCCTGAGAAATTCTGTGTTGGTGATCAAGTCGGTCCATGGGACCTTGAGCATTCTAAACATTAACCACGCGGAAACGCAAATTATATGAAATTCCCTCAATAGAAAAAACTCGCAAAGTATGCTCCGTAAATTATTATTTTCGCGTCTGTTTCAGTTATTTTAAAAGTTATATGTACGAAAAAATTCACAGTGTTTCTTTAAATGCTGTTTTAGACAGCCCCCAAGAGATTTTCGCTCTATTTTAAACGAGTCGTGTTTTATTAAACATTTTTACAATTTTCGCTTCAATTTTGCCGTTTTAAATATTAGCGCACTCTCTCCAACATTCGTAATTATACATCTCTCCATCTTCTTCTTTTTTAGTGGGGATATGGCGACTTAATTCTAACTCCTAACACTAAAAAAATCGTTACAATACAAGCGAATTAATGCCGAGTTAATTCCTCGACAAAATGTAGAGAACCTGCCTAAGTCGGTAGATATCGCAATAGGCAGACCTCGTTATATCGCAATAACAGTGTATTTAACGAGTTTTACCCGGTTAGGGCGATGTTCGAGCCGCCGCGCGCCGTGATGCCAAGTTTCGGTACCGGCGTCGTCGATTGCATTCGAGAATTAAATGAGAAGTTATCGCGGCGGTTGCCAAGAATGTTGTTTCGTGGAGATTTATACGACAATGGCGGAGACCGGGTAGATAACCAGACTATTATTATTATTGCTCTTCCACGCCGCGCCGTGTTGAGAAAAACTAGTCATAAAAATAAATTAAATTGAAAAGTTCGTAACTTTCTGCACCACCTTTACCTCAGCCATGTAAAATGCATGACACTAAGGAATTGTACATAAAATAAGAGGCTCGTTAATGATTCCACAATGTTTCGGACTCTGCATAATGATCTTTTGCATAATGTACACAGCACTGATTACTGATACCTACTATGATAAAAAGTAAGCAAAAATAAAAAGATAATCAGAATCAAAAACATTTCGGGAATGCAAAACTGATCCGGCCATAAACATTTGTTTTACGAGGAAATCGACAATGTTAGCAGAAAATAGGCTTTTACGACCGCCCCAATACGGTAAGAGTAAAAACACGGGTATGCGACAGATTTCTCCCTCGCAAAGGCGGCCCGACATGTCTCAAATAATGTAATAAAGAATCGGACATTTGTAAACGGGAAAAAAATTATGCCGGCTAGGAAAACAAATGTTTACGATCTTTTGGTGAAGAGAAATAAAGGAATACGGAGAAAAATATCTACATGGTTTCGGCTTATGCAATATCCAGAGTGCTGGATTCTCATGAAGAGGGTTCTACAACGGGTTTGCCTTCCCGATTTCTATTGGTTACGAAGATAAATGAGGCGTTTGATACGGGAATAACGTATATATGGAGCTTTTTATGCAGTCCAAAACACGGAAACGGCCAAAGCTTTTTATTATTGGCTTCGATAGTAAGATTTATGGAGCTTTTCTTGAAGGGAATATAATTGGAAGAATGGAAACCTATATATACCACAATCCACGAGCAATGTATATTATAATCGGTTAGTATAGGTTGATAAAATAATATTACCTTCATAAATACGTTGTGTTATTCTCACCATCGTAGAAAATAAATAAATGATTAAAAAAACGTATTAAAACAGGATTACAAAATTAATATTTAATGTTCTAACGATTTAAGACCGTTGTACATTTTAAATCAGTAAGTTAGAAGTCTCTACACTCAGAGGGTGACGTTGAACTGTTTTTAATTAAGATATTACGATGATCGATCAAAAGATTAGCAGTTGTAAAGTTTGACAAGGCCGTATAAGTTACCCAAATAACAGTAATTGCCGTGAGCGTTCCCGGCGTTTAGTCGTTTGACCGCCCTTTTATTATTTCAGGTCTTTATTCCGAGGCGAATGGAGAAACTACGCCATCAAAAGTGCGGACGGTAATAAAGCTACAAAGGCGCCACTTTACACCAAGTCTTTGCCAGCTCTAAAGGGGATGTTTGATTAAAGCTGGAAAAACCTTCAAAAATAGACTGAAGTGAAAACGACCCGAATGATCAATACAAATTACATAAACATGGAAATATAACAATTTCTCGAATATTATATTAGAAGTTTAATGAACTAAAACCTTCCGAAGCTCCCTTCAGAAACTCCACAGAAAGTTGGCGCCAATTGGAGAGCAGGGAACAAAATAACAGAACAGAAAAAAGCTTTTATTATCAATTACCTCTTAGGGTTATTTTCCTGTTTTATTTATTCATTTAAAAAATTCCGATGATTTAATGTAATCATTACGCAAAGCTGATTAATATTCAAGTACCTATTTACGTCGAACGAATTTCAGACAAAAAATAATAAATTGGAGATTCAATTACCGCGTTGCTACAAATAACAAAGAATAAACCGACTGGGTGGGAGTAAAAGCGATCGGGCCCTAACGAGCGTAGGTACAAATCATTACACGAAGAATTGCCAAGGGATGGTACTTCTATTCGATTAATTAAAGCCGTGGCCATAAATTTCTCCATTCGAACCGTAAATGCCGAAATCGCGAGCAAATTCGCGTAATAAAATTACACATCGAGAGTTCGCGTCAGAATAAAAGGGAGAAGGTAATTTGGCGCCGTGTATCTCGCGTGATACGGGCACCTAATTGCGCGACCCTTTCTACCAATAAGGGCCGCCCGCGCCATCGTGGAGTTTACGGCACCTGTTACATTATGGTCGGGAAATCTGTGGCCCCAACAAAAGGACTCGCCGATTACGGATACTACGGCGGATTCATACTCACTCGCAAGATTTACGGCCGACCTTACTTTAAAGAATTCGAGCATTGATGGCGGGGGCCGCGCGACATTTGGGCGGGGCGAACAAGCTAACGGAACAGGGAACACGGACCAAGACCGGTGCGGTGCCCGGGGCGCGCGGCTCGTGACCTTTATAAAGCGTTCACAGCGGACATGACACCTTTTTACTGCACCTTTAAGCGTACTCACACCGTACACCGTAATGGCGTAGTACTGGAGTAGAGGGAGATCAGCCATACACTTACACATGAGTGTAGATACACGCATATGATGCGGAAATAAATAAAATGGTACGGGAATGTTAACGATATTCTTACTCATTTCTATGGGTGGAAACTCTGGTTCAATCAACTCAGATTTCTTTTAAATTTAAGTGTCGATTTCAAAATTAGAACGAATTGTGACAAGAATTCAAACAAGCAATAAAATACCTACCTAAAATGTAATATCTTAACAGATTTTTTTTTAATATGCAAGAGTCCCAATACGCAAGAGTCCCAACTGCTCCCGATCGTCTGGAGCCAGCGAGAATATGGCATCCCCAATTGGGGTACGTTGAGAGACTGAAGGTAGTGGGTAGGGGAAGGAATGAGGAAGAGGAAGGTGGGGAGTACCTGGCTATTCAGTTCTGCAAACCTTGGCCAAAGCCATTTCAAGCAAGCTTTCAATTCTTAATGGTGGTATTGCACCAGAGCGATACTGAGAGCATCTTCCACTCCGGAATATACTAGGTTTAGGTATATTCATGTATTGTGAAAAAAAAAACACAAATTAATCAAAATAAAATTTACTTGCGTACGCCGGGATTCGAACCCGCGACCTCCGGCTTGCTAGTAGAGAGCCTTACCACCGAGGCCGTCGAAATTTAATCCTCTTTTTTTAAATTGGAACTGATATTTCATGAATTCAGACAGGCGACAAAGTACCTATCCGTAGTAGGTGTAATATTTTTTTACCAGAAAATGATTTTTATTCTATATTAGAAATACGTATTTTTTTGTTAAAATTTCTAAGGGTCGGATTTCGTGATATTTCGTAAGTCTGCGCTTTTTCCATTTTTCAAGATTTAGCTACTAACATACTAGTTACAAATAAATAACGTAGGTACGTTATTTTTGACCCCATTCTCGTAGTACAATATCAATAAAACAAAGCTCGAAATTTCTGTTATCCATTCGATTGGTCAAACACAAACAGATTAAACAAATACATATCAGCGTTATTAGTTATTACTAATAGTTTCAAACATCTAATGTGTTTATTGAGTAAGTCGAGAAGTTTCGAAACAATCAAAGTAATTAATCGATCAAATATGAATACCACATTCCCTTAGGTCGAAACTTGGCCACCCCGAAAACATACTGCAAGACTCCCGTCAGGAGGGGCTGGGGGGGGGGGAAGGTTTCTGCCACCCCTATCTTTTACGATTGGCCCACAACCTCACACATCACCCATAGGGTAGTGGGGAGTGTAGGTGGAAGTCAGTACGATGGCACCCCCACCGTAAGGGTTAGTGTTTCATGCCTCCGGCGGTTAGGGGGTGGCCAGAAATTGTACATTCCTAGATCGGGAACTATAAATTTAGAGGGTCTGTAAAAAATACATGGCTACGTGGGCAAATTGACAGCACATTTATCTGCGTGCCGGGTATCGATTCAAATTCCAAGCGTAATCATTTGTGGGGATATACCTATGTACGTAAAAAAAGCTTTTTATGTAGATTCGCTACTACTCGTATTTCAGACGACCGTCGGAGTGCGTCAGGGTTAAATTAACAAAGAAACATGTTGATTAAATGGTTTGTTAAATGCTGATTAGATTATTTCAATATTTAAATATTCTGAAAAAGCAGGTACTGAATAGGCTTACTCTGTAAATTATCTTGGAACTGTATTCCTAGAAAACGTAGCATGCAAGCGTGGCTCGAATGCACTAATTATTAGGGTGTTATTTCAACTTTTGAATTCAGAAACGCCCGGGGTCTCAAAACTTGCGTCTTACAAAGAAAATTATATTTTTTAAATGGTTATTAGCCCGCTAAAATGCATTGAAAATCAGAAAACAAACCTAAAACTTTAAAAAAATATATTTTAATGAATTTTTTTTCCTCAATAATTTTACTTTTTAACGTAAGTTTGTTATTAAAAAATGCGTATCGGTGAAAAAATGAAGAAAAAAATCAAGTTTATGAATTAAAATAAGTCAAAAAGAATACTGATTTTATCCAGAAAAAATATTATTTTCCCCTATTATATTTTTAACAAATACATCACATATGTTTGAAAAAAAAAATTTTTTTGCGTTCTTTGTACTGCAGTTACGGAATAAAAATTAAGTTTGGTACAAAATATAAAATATGGACCCTTTGTTTTATTTTTTTTCCAAATCACGTAATCTTTTTCAAAACTTTCGGCCATTTTAGCGGGCTAATATTGAACAATAATTTCATTTATTTTTACGTTTTCGAATAGCTACAGATCATACGAAACTTTTGAGACCCCGGGCGTTTAAAAATAAGGCCATTTTTTTTCTCTCTAGGGAGAACGACACAAGATATTGATTATAGCGTAAAATAGCATTTCCCAGAAAGGGTTTTATTAAATAAAACAAAAATACTTATATAGAAACAATTTTGTGAATTACTAGGAAAATAAATTATATGTGTTTTTATTTTTAACTTTATGAGTAAAACCTCAAATTGTTATAACTCAATCGAAAATCTGGAGACAGAAAAAGATATTGATTTTCCAGATTTTCGATTGAGTTTCGCTCAAACTCAACTCAAAACCCAATCGAAAATCTGGAGACAGAAAAAGATATTGATTTTCCAGATTTTCGAAAATCTGGAAAATCAATATCTTTTTCTGTCTCCAGATTTTCGATTGAGTTTCGCTAATATTGTCTTCATTAAATTAACAACAACAAAAAATTCACCGTTGTCCGGCCCCGTTATTGTATCATGCACATTGATAAATAATTCAAACTGAATGTAGATTTGAAAGTTTATTTTAACTATTTATTATTCCGTAAGAAGATAGAACGGTCAAGTCAGAAATAACATGGATAAATCTTTGGGTAATTTATTTGAGTACATCTAAACATGGCCTGACGTAGATATATTTCCAAACAAAGAATAATAAGTGAAATCTAAGATCAATTCTGAAATAAAAAAAATAAAAAAAACTTTGTACAAGGCATTGTAAGTTGAAAAGGTACATACACTATTAAAATATGCAAAAAGGATTGTGACTTAGCAGGGGTGCCCGAGTAATTAGGGGTGAGGTGCGTCCAGCTCTTTGGGGCGAAAGCATCTGCCCAAAAACTGCGTGGCGGGCCGGATCGGGAGAGGCCCGTTGAGGAAGACCCTTTAACTTCTCCAGCCGGAGCCTTTCGAAACATCGCCTTGCACCGCACTGGGATTCATACATACGTCATTCCTGGACACACTGAATTCCGATTTTTACCCACCCCTTTTCCTTCCCAAAGTTCAAATTCTTCCATTCCTTAAAAAAAACCTTCCACATAGCACCTCCAAAGATGTCATAGGGAGGGAAATATGTGAGGGAAAACATTTTTCTCAGGGCCTCCTGTGTGAACTCAAATGTAAAAAATAAGTACGATTTGGGGTATTATGCCTCCTCCTTCTATAACCGATCTATCGGATGTTACAGTGTCCTTCAGGGTAGATTTGTGAATTATTGTAAAAAAATAAGTATGTAGGAAGTGTGTGTAAAAGTGATACAGTGTTCTAATCACTTATAGTTTAGTACTCTCAAGAGGCTCAAGTTGCAAGGGGAGCGGACATGATCACGGAAGAAGATGCCCCTTCCAGTGGCACTGTGAGCACTGTCAACCTCTTGTTTGCAGGAATGACTAGGTATGGAGTACTTCATGGTAACCGAAGTTATTTGGGGATTTTCTGGAAATTTAAAACTGCGGTTCTTATAAAATAATTGTAATTATATTATATTATCATACGTAACTAATATAATAATTGTAATCCCACTTTGCGGAATGCACAAACACTCCAAATCCAGTCAAATTATTCCCAACAATCAAGCAATCCAAAAAGTTTTTTAAAGCACTCGCAATGTCATTTCCTTATGGGCATATTAGACGTTTCAATTCTGCCTCGCAATTAGGTTGTAGATACCAAATTGCACCGTGTAAACAAGACATTGAATGTTTCCATGTCATTGCGCGTCATCTTTCCACCGCATTGAAAATATTCAACTTGTTTAATATTTTCAATGCGATTGGTTCTGTTGTCCTTCGTGCGCATGCGCGAATGCGGCGTTGTATGCGCGCGCAGCACTGTGCGCGCGTATTGAATTGTCAAAGTGTGACTGTTTATTTTGTAGTGAGTTGTCAACATAGAAAATGGTTTTTAAATGGAGGGAAGAGCATACGCCTCTGTTCTTAGAGCACTTTAAGAACTATCCAAGCCTGTGGAACATTAAATCAGAGGGATATAATTCCCGCGCGCACGACCTGTTTCGAAGACATTCTAAACTCTATGACAGCAATGTGATTGTATGGTCCACTTTTGTCAAGTACGTCTAAACAGCACACCCTTTGAATTATACGCCGTTCAACCAAATCGCATCAATGTGGTTGACGTGTGTAATATCGCCATTACATAATTTCTTTCCATTTTGCACAATATGTGATTTTGGTTACTTCGTAGTGTGCCGCTAAATTGAACTCATTCGCTTTTCTTCTAAAATAGAAGGAACTTCTAAACTAGGAAAATAGCCCTTGAAATCATAAGAATAATGAAACGCGGTAAAGTTTGTGAAGGATCAGTTACTTTACCGATTGGTTTGAATAATTCATTTAGTTACATACCTATAGCTACCTATTCATAAATTAATTTAAGATGAAATGCTGTAATTAGACATGCAAATGAAATGCGCCAAATGTCAAACGTGGTCTAACTACTAATCCTATGTATGTCGTATTCATGGAATATGTAATATTTACACATGTATTGACTATTAATATTACATTATTAACAAATAATTCCATTGGTATCTCCACGTCGCACTATGGTTTTACCAGTATGGGAGCATTGGAAACAATTCAAAATTTCAAATTACAGGGACCACTAAATTTTGTTGCTATATCTTGACGACACATCCTAGCGCATCTTTCCCCCCACCACCGAACTCGGCAAAATGTTTCGTCGCTGCGTACCACGTCAGTAAAGATCGGCTTCCCGAGCAGGCAAGACGTTTGTGCGAAAGTGCAACATTTATAATACAATATATAGGGAGTGATAACTTTGTATAACGCTTGCTGGCATATTTTTTTCAACATGGATCCAATACCTTCAGGTATGTACTAAATACGGAATGTTTTTTTTTTTTCATTTTCTAATGTGACAAATTTGCGATATATTTTTTAAAAATATCTGGTGAAATTTGAAAAAAAAATACGATAAATTCTTAAACAGTTAAGGTTATAGTTACATATTTCCTAGAATTTCGTAAAAGTGCTGATACACTTTTGTAGCTAAACTATTTTAGAATCATATTAAGAAAAAAAATCTTGCTACTTTTATGCCCCTTTTCGGTCCAGTAATTTTTCCATAATTTACTTACTATTAAACTTTTGTGCTTCATAAATATTATTTTTGTCACAGGTTCGGTTTCAAGGGATTTGTTCCTGAGACAAAGGGAGTTATTTGACATACTGATGAATTCAAAGTGCCAACAGATGGACAGACGATTTTTATATTTGAAAAAAAAAACTTATAAACCTCACCAATTGCCCTAAAGAAGGGTTGGATAAACTCGGTAAAAAGATCGCGGGCTTCAAATTTCGCTTTAAAACAAGATGGATAATTGCTCGTCGAATTAAGGCTAAATTTGTGATGCAAAATAAAAAATAGCTTGAGACGCCTATCAGTTTTACATTATATGGGAAACAACATAGAAGTGGTCGCCCGGAAATACAATTTGAACAGAGTTATGACCGATCGAAACGCTTTAAAACTAAAGATCTTCGGAAAAATTCACCTCTTTCTCTTAGAGAGCTTCTGGACAACCGGTTGCATCAAAATTATTAGAAGACATCATTCGTTCACCTAGGCGTGCATCTAAGTACAGACAAGCGTACGAGGTATTCGAAGATACTCACTCTAGACGGATGTCTGGGGAGGAAGCCCTCTCAACCATGGTGGAAGCCAAGCTTACAAAGCACCAGTACAGTGTCATAAGATTCAAAGATCCTAAAAGGTTTCCACCATACAATATATTACTTGAAGCAAAAAAAGCGTGTTATCCAAAAAAAAGAAGACATAACAATCACTGCTACATCTGCAGAAGTAACTGTTCAAGCTCTTTTGAATCACACTTCTGAACGTGTGATCAATGTGCAAAAAGAAATCATTTGTGGTTTAAAAAATAAACAATCAAACAATTTGCGGTTGATTTCAAAGTGGGGCTTTGATGGCAGTTCAGGGCATAGTTCTTACAAACAGATGTTCATTGGGACGCAAGCGGATGCGGATGATTCAAGCGTTTTTATATCTTCAATCGTACCCATACGTTTAGTATGCGGAAACTCTGACAACACAAACGTTGTGTGGCAGAATCCTCGCCCATCGTCCACCAGATATTGCCGCCCAATTAAGATAAACTTTGCCAAAGAGTCGACACAACTTGCGATTGCTGAAAAGAACAGAATAAGTGCGCAAATAAAAAATCTTACGAGTTCACCCATGGCACTTGATGGAAAAATTATAATGGTGTCGCATGAACTCATCTTAACAATGGTTGATGGAAAAATTTGTAACGCCTTGACAGATACAGCTTCTACACAACGTTGCTACATTTGTGGTGCCAGTTCTAAAGAGTTTAATTCTATAGATAAAATGTTAACAAGACCACATAAACCTTCAACCTTAGAGTTTGGTTTGTTAGTATTACACTGTTGGATTAGACTGTTCGAATGTCTTTTGCATGTGGGTTATAAACTTCCAATAAAAAAATGGCAAGCCCAAAATCAAGATAAGGAAATTGTGGCGAAACATAAAGCTAATATACAAAAGGAATTCAAAAATCGAATGGGGTTAATAGTCGATCAGCCTAAGCCTGGTTTTGGAAATTCCAATGACGGCAATACAGCCAGGCGATTTTTCCGCATCGCAGATTTGGCATCAGAGATCACAGGCGTAGATAAAAGAATTATAGAAAGAATGCATGTCATTTTAGTAACAATATCAAGTGGTTACGATATTAATATTGACAATTTAAGGAAGTTTTCTCTTGATACTGCTAAGTATTTCGTTAAATTGTATCCGTGGTATTATATGCCCCCTACTGTGCATAAGTTATTAATCCACGGGCCAGGCGTAATATCGAATGCATTGCTGCCGATTGGCCAATTATCAGAAGAGGCTCAGGAAGCTCGGAACAAAGATTTTAAAAAATATCGCGAAAACTATTCTCGAAAATGTTCTCGAGAGAAATGAAATGAGGATATTTTAAATTTAATGTTAGTAACATCTGACCCTGTCATAACTAGTTACAGGAAACTCCTAAAAAAACAGTTAAATCGTTTTCCTAAGGAAGTTAACGACTTAATAATTCCTCCGAATATTCATTGTTCAAGTATTTTTTAACACCGATGATGATGATGATGATTGTTCATCGTCTGCATCAGAATGTTAAAAAAGAAAAATTAAACATTACTCGGCCTGTATTTTCCAAGGATGTGGACTTTTATATTTTTAATTTAATTTTATCATTTTAAATTTTATATTTTTGTTACTAACATGCAGAAATCACAGTAAAACTTACTAAAACCGAATATTTTTATTTTTTTTACCCATACCAAAAAATAATATCACCTTTTATTTCCTGTAAATCCGTCCTGTGAATTGTTTCCAAGTTTTGGGGTATTTGGAACCACTGTGCGTCGCGTCGATTGAAATTTGATTTACATATTTACCAATATCCCTAATTTGGGGACACAAAATCTATAGTAAAAACATTGAATTTCAAGGAAATGGAAGTCATGCAAATCAAGGAGAATATTCAGAAAAACACTAAGTTTTCTTCATATTTTCTTGGTGTTCTGTCATATTGGAGGACGGCTATCGGGAGTCATTTAATTACGAAGATCGTTAATTTATTGTTATTTGTACAACTTAAACTCAAATTAGAAAAAAAAATTATTATTTTATTTATGAAAAAAAAATTTACTAACAAATTCTGCCGAGTAATTATTATTCCGCTTGATAGTGGTTTTTCCTTGCGAATGCACTTAAAAAATATTATATTTATACATTTAAAAGAAAACCGTCTGAATTGATGTGTACTGCATATCATCATTACATAGTTACATAGTATAAAATGAAGTCGCTCAAAATGTATGTGCGCATAGATATTTTAAACTACGTAACGGATTTTCATGCAGTTTTCACCAATAGATAGAGTGATTCAAGGGGAAGGTTTATATGTATAATACATGCTAATTATAGTAGAGAAAAGCCAAGAAATTCAAATATTCAATTCAGGCAGCGGGGAGCTGGCAGCGGGTGGTGTCTATTTTATAAAGGTTGGGTAATGGCGTTGTGTTTCGTTAGCCACAGCAACGTGTGGCCGGGTCTGCTAGTTTTGTTATAAATTAAGTGCTCTTACGGTGGAATATAAATAAACTGCGCTGCACGAATGTATTCTTATTTAACCCCTCAGGACTCGGGCCTATTTTGTCGGAAGGTCAAAACATTTAAATGCATGGAATATTTATGAACGCATCCGAAAACTAAAAACTGTGTTTGAAAGGCGATGAAATTCGCTTTCAATTCGAATTATAATATAATTTTTGAAATATAAATTTTTTAATTTATTTATTTAAAATTTACGGCACAAAATGCCATTTACAATGCACAAAGTGCATTTAATGCAAACATAAAATAATAATAACGGCTCACCTAACGTTTTATCTAAATAAAATTACTGATAACGAAAAAAATAAAAACACACACATATTTTATTAGGCAAAAATTATAAACGTTATCGTCAATTCACTTTTCTGCCGTTTCGTGTAAACAAATTTAATAAAAAAAATCCCCAAAGTTCCAATTTTTTTTTCAAATTGCGGTCAGAAACTTTGGTCACGTAAAGGTGTATATTTTAATTACTTTGTCAACTTTTGTAAAGCGTGGCGTTTTCTCTTTTTAACACCGTTTAGATCATATTTATAATCATGATATTAAGGGACCCATTACGAATTCTATGAGACCTACTTAAATTGTTCCGAAAAGCGAACAAATTAGCCTGAAGGACTTCGATCAAGTATATCTCGGTCGAAACTGAAGGGTTAAATTTTTTTTTTAAGAAAGACAAACATTCCCGGGCTACGAATAACCCGACAATGTTTGAAAATCTCCTACTACCATCACAGTAAGCCGAAAATGTTGCTTGAGTCATGATGGAGGACTTAGCCAGCCGAGGAATCGAACACGGAACGCCTGGGTGGGACCCAAACGCGATGCCCACTCAAACACTGACTGGTCGACCTGCACCTTACAATATGCAAGACGATCTGCACCTTGCAATATTATTAAAATAATGTATATCAGGTGCCTACCGAGGCTAAACTAACAAAAATCGTGAAATTATGTCGTAATAATATAAATAATTTGTTCATTCGATATAAATTGTAAAAAATAATGACAGAAGCATCGCCATCGTCCCTAATCTAATCGATTAAATTTCACAACACGCGATTGATTGCCAGATTCACAACTAACTCGGTACCTACTAAAAATATTATAATCCGTGAGTATTTCAAATTCCTCATAAAATTGGAAATAAAGAATTTTTCATTTGGAATTTTAGAAAGTTGTTGGTTTGATTTGCCATTCGTTATTAAAAAGAACAGGATTTGCATATTTTAAATGCACCCAAGAAAAATTACAACGTTGGCATTGACAAAGAAAAAAGTACGAAATCTAAACGCAACCTAAGAATAGTTTTAAATATGTTTTTTATTTGATTATCATGTGTTTTCGTATAATTTTTATGCACATGTATCTGGCTTTTTTTAGCCACGACTAGTAATCGTTATGACTTGTTTGTGGAAAGAAATATACGAACGGAAAGTAACGAAAAAACACCAGATCTTATAAATCCTAAATATCTATCTGTGTTTTTCTCCTTAAGTAAAAAATCTACTTACCATCTAAAAACAAAGCGTTATTATTGGAGTGTTTTCCACTTCTGTTGTATACTGGTTGTTTCTAAGCTAAACTTTCCGGATATTTACAAGCGTCTGCATCTGATAAGACAAACGAATAAATCAAAATATGACAAGATAATTGCAAAAACTACCCCAGTTTACCCCAATCCCAGCAAATACGGAATTTAGACGGATGGCCCAAAGTTACCCCGAAACCCAAAACAGCAGAAATACCTACCC
This sequence comes from Limnephilus rhombicus, assembly GCA_929108145.2. NCBI lineage: Eukaryota > Metazoa > Arthropoda > Insecta > Trichoptera > Limnephilidae > Limnephilus > Limnephilus rhombicus. The sequence goes on from OV815276.1 coordinate 34,539,228, forward strand.
CGATTACAGTGGCGTGCAGTACATAAAGGCTGAAAAGTTGTGCGTACCCTAATGAAATGTCAATGTAACTGAAAATGTAATTGAAAAATGACTAATTAAAAAAAAATAATTTAAAAAACTGTGTTCAAAGGGAATTTTCCCATAAATATGAGAATATTTTAATATCACAATCGATCCACATTAATAAATGTATCGATTCGAAAATTGTATTCCTTTGCAACCTGACTTCAAAAACTAGATTTCCTCAATCTAGTTTTTGACGCAAAGTCACACAACCCCATAGTACTTGCACTAAAAACATTGAAATAGTGTTAAATGTTTGTTTGAAATTATTTTTGACGCAAAGTCACACAACCCCATAATACTTGCACTAAAAACATTGAAATAGTGTTAAATGTTTATTTGAAATTAGGAACACAATGTTATCCCACCACTAAAAAGTATTAACTTTTCCATAAATTGTAAGTTTTTAAGTTTCCGATAGTTTCCAAAACTACAGCTAGGTTAATGGCTAACATAATTTTTTTTGGGGTGCTACTATCTCTAAGGTAAAAATTAATTAACAAATCTTTGAAGACAGATATTACCCATTATCATCTCGAATTAACATATTTTTGAAGTATTATTAAAGCATTTTATAGATCGTTTTGTAAAATGATTGAGTTTTATAAGTTTTTCCTACCACGAGTACTATCTAATAGGCCTTAGGGTTTCAATTGCGTATAGGTGTATTGCCACATATCCAATTTAAGTAATTTCACCCAAGTTTTGAAAAAAGGTGACAGTAAAAAAATCGTCATAAAACTATACACATTGGTCAAACAGCAGTATACGCCACTGCCCGGGTGGGTCAGGCCATTTATAAGCAGAGACCGCACACTTAACTTTAATTGTTAGAGGAGATAGTGTGGCTCCAAACCCTTCTACTTCGGCTCTACCATTCTTAGCACGTGTCCTCCTACTCCTACCCCCACTCTCTTATTGTAAGGTATAATTTGTCAACATAACATACAATTTAGAATAGAGGTGCCCGGGTTTATGGGGTGAGGTTTGTCTAGGTCTTGGAGGCGGATGACCAGGACAAACCCCAGCTTCCTACCCACCCCTTAAGCCCTTTTCTTTCCCAGAACTCTCCTCTCCTTCCTTTCAGGGCCTACTGTGTGGAGCTTATGTAAAAAAAGACCAGAGTGGTATTTGTGGTGTAAAATATATCACACTTTTATAGTTTGGGAATCCACAACAGATAATCCCATGTTCCCATGCTTTGTGAGTGAAGTGAATGAGTGATTGGGGAAGAAGTGAACCAAGTGCGTCTTGAGTAAACCTATATTGTGGGAGGGAGGAACCAAAGATACAATTTGACATTTTTACCTTACTTTGGGCACATCAAACATGCCCACAACACACTTCTATCGTTTTATCTCTTGAGTGTTGGGAATTATGTTAATCTGAGTACAGCGTCACAATTCTCCATACTTCAGTTATTAATGAATTCATTTTCTTCAATCTCTTGAAAATGCCATAATAAGCCTCCTAGTAGTATTTTCTAATATTTCGAAACTAAGTTTGGTTTGTTAACTCCCTATTAATTAATACACGATCAATTTTCCTAATATCGGTGTCCACAACGTCAAATTTTCTAACTTTCAAAGTTTATCGTTACGAAGGTGCTTCCTTCATACACAATGATGTTTATTAATATTATTTGCACTACTTGGCTACTCCCAAGATTAATTTGGAGTCTTGCAAACATTAATTAATATTTCCCCCATATTGAAAGAAATAAAAAGCAAAAACAAATCTTTTTTACAGGAATTATGAAACCCAATCCAAGGCACTAGCAGCATTCATCCCTGGTGCACCGGTGCACGTTCGTGAAACTGGACATACACGACCGGAACACCCGTTCACAGGTGATTTAGGTATCATGAGAACGGGTCGTTTCTTTGACGATTCGAAGAAACGACCCGCATTAAAAAATCTACGAGTTGAAGAAACGACTGGAACAGGCTACCGGCATCGATTTTTCCACCTTCATATAATCCCGGTCACTTCAATACCCGCATTAAAAATCCCTTCCTACAGCCCCTACCTTAATCCTCCTCAATCAATGTACGCAGTAAAAGCTTTGGAATTTTCCATCTGCAAATTTTACGACATCACAGCTTACTTACGTTCTACAGTTCTTAGTGAGAAACAGATTGTGTGATTTGTAATCAAGATGTAGGTACAGAGTTTGAAGAATTTTGATTTTTTCATTTTTGATTTAATGAAATCATCCTTATTTTCTGAGAACCAAGGGTTCCCGTCACTAATCCCTATTACAACAACCTAAAGATGCCGGTTTGCTGGCGCGGCCTGCAAAGCGCAACGAACTCTATTTTATTGCAACTGCCATAAAACGGTAAAGATCGGGAACAGAACCTTTTATGGTCTAAGCTCTTGCAATGTAAGTATCTTAATGTTTACTATTTCATCAATTTTATATTGACCGCGCGAGCACGGAGGTTAGCGGAAAACTCGACCATTGTATTGAAACTAATATAATATATTATTTTTATTCTTCAAATTAACGTCGTCTAAGAATAATCGATCTACATTGGCGGATTTTTGTGTTATTTGAGCATTTCATAAGTATAGGAGAGTTTATTTACTCACCTTATTTAAAAGAAAAACAAATTGTCCCGGGTTACAAACGGACCGGCAATATTTGAAATACTCCTATTACCATAATTTTTCAATCAGAAATGCAGTAGATAAACATTAAACAGACTGTCTTAAAAAACAAATTACAGTATGGCTGATAGAAAGTGGCAGAAAAGAATCGGAAAGCTTCCCCAATGAAAACGTTGTCTGACTAAAAAAATATATACTTGAACTAATCACTGTGGACCTCGGAGAAAAAAAAAATCCAGTACACAGTCTTCATTTCCAGCAGCGATCATAGTTGAGATATTGAAGGATACGAGTACCTATATGAAGAGGACTGGACTTGGAGAAGCAGATTACTTAGATTCTGCGGATATCAAATATATCATCTCTATGCATACTTGTTTTTGTTATTATTTGTACTACGAACATGAATCCCGCGTCCAAAAGAGTATTATAATTTTAAAAAGAAAGAAAAACATTCCCGGGTTACGAATAACCCGACAATATTTGAAAATATCCTACTTCCTCCACAAAGGGACCCAAACGCGTTGCCCAATCAACCACTGACCGGTCATATAGTACGTTTCTATTTTTCTCTTATTTAATAAATCAAAAGCCAAATTTCCCACGAAATCGTAAGATTTGTAAGTAGATATTTAAATATCTACCTACTTAAGTATAAATTATCTCCAAGGTCAAATCAACAAACGCTGCCAATTTTCCATAATCTGAATTTTAATGAAAATTTTTTTAAAAAATTATTGTAACTTTACACGGCTGATAAATATTGAAGACAGATTAAGTTTTGGTTTAAGTTAATTGGTTAAGTAACCCCTGTAAAACGGAACCGGAACGGAACAATATCTATTAAAAGTGATTTATATCATGAGCTGTGACATTTTAAATTAATTAGGTACCTAAAATAAGACGAGACGCCATTTTGCGTGTAGCTATCATATTTTTAATTTGTTTGTAAAAAAATACAATTGTAAGAAACTCGGGCAAAGCCGGTAGGGTTAAAAATGAACATCATTATATTTTTGCGTACATACGAATAATCATTAATATTGTTAAAATTTAGACTATTTTTACATTATTTAATAAACCCGTAGGTCTTTTAATTAATGCGTAGAATTAAAATGGTTAGGGTCAAAAGGGTTAACATTTACCAATAAGAGAAAACGAAGCTGTAAAATTATATTTACAGCGAGTCTACGGCGGATGGAGTAATGAAAATGGAAATTTAGGGGTAGGACCTCAATTCAGCGAGGGCGCCGTTTATTTTTGACTGCTGATATCTAAATCATACGCCTGTAAACGTAATGGTATTTGAACACAGTGGGCAATAGGCAGAGGCATACGTACAGGGTACACCCTAAACGCCAAGGGTGAGAAAATGCAAAACAAATTGATATATAACAAGCGAATATACTATTAGATCCAATATGCTAATCATCAAAAGCGTTAAGTTTGATGAATCTTAGATAGAGTTCAAAATTGTTGAAAGGGACATTATACAAATTAAAATGCTTTTTAAAACACTTGTTCACAGCTGTAAAACTACAGAGTTTAGAATAATATTTGTTAACAAGGGATTAAGTCAGTTAGTTACCGGTTGTGAGCAGTGGCGGCTCGTGACTTTTGGGTGTGCTAGAGTGCTGACATTTAAAAAATGGCATTATTGATGTTGTTGTAGCCGAAAAAACATTTTTTTTTTTGAAAATCAGTTTTTTGTATAAAAATTTCAGAAAGTTTCAGTTTGGCGCACCGATTTCCTGAAAAATCTTCATACAAAACACCGATTTTTGAAAAAAAAAAAAAATATTTTTCGCACACAACATCCATGATCCCATTTTTTTAATATTAGCACCCTAGCACACCAAAAGTCACGAGCCGCCACTGGTTGTGAGTATCGTATCTAAGCACAGAAGGGCAATTATTTAAGAATAAGGAATTGTCCTTATCTAAGGGAACGTACCCATACTACGTGACCAACTTTTTGCAATTTTTAACCCCCCCCCCCGGTGACCAAAAACCTAAGTCCGCCGCCGCTCATTTGTACCAAGCGTGACATTTTGAAGACCCCCCCTTTAACGTGTCACGTAGTATGGGTACGTTCCCTAATCTTAAAATTATTAACAGCTTTTTCGTTGACTGCGAATCGAGTTCTCTCGGATGACATCAGAAATGTCCCTAACCTGAAAATTAACCACATTTTCGAAAACTGCGATTCCAGTTCTCTCGGATGTTAGTGAAAAAGTCTGTACTTTTAAGGTTAAGGACAATTCTTTATCGTTAGTAGAAGTAGAGCCGAAATCGCTCGTCCAACTGACAGTCGAGCGTTCTGTACAAAGGAAGGTTGTTCGTTTGATTGACATATCGCATTACATCTCCAATGCACATATGAAAAGGAGGTATGCTGAGTCTATTTTGCAGATATTTAAGGAGCCTGATTTCATGAATTAGCAATCTTACTGTGCACACCAGTGCACCCACGAGAAGAGCACATTGGAGTTGAGAGCACATCGACTGCAAAAAAAAAACGGTACCTGCGCCTAAAATCAGCCATCAATGTTCCTCTTCAAAATCCGAATTAATAAATCCCTTCATACGGTTCCATCCTTAAGCCGCCTCCCAAGCGAGTCGAGAAACCTGGACGTACACAGTACCGACAGGGGAGAAATTTTGGGTTGACGCGGCCAATCCTTGATATAAAAACTCCAAGAAGTGTTTATTTTCCTCTATTCCCGTCTATAGCAACGTACGGCATTGTATGATGGGGAGGTTGTGCAGCATCTATTCTCTACTCTCTAGTGACCGTTCAAAAACTTTTGCAAAGGATCATCTTCAAATGTTCCTCTTCTCATCCATTAAAGTCACTTTTCAAGAAAACTCGCAGTTCTAGAAATTCACCAACTGTATATTAAGATAGTTCTCATCCATATCTGGAAAAATGGTTTGATAATTATCATACAACAAAATATGTACACACACGTGACTCAACGCATGGAAAATGCGTAATACCCACATCAAAAACTCACGAGACAATACTGATACATCGCACCTAAAATATTCAACGCACTAAATAATCAAAAGATTTAGAACAATTACTTTGCAACCGGTGTCCAAAAAATGGACGTTTGAAAAGGGGCGAAATTTCTTTAAAGAACGTAGATATCTATACTACCAATATTTTTTTGTTTGTAAATAACGCTTTAATAGCAGAAAGATTTAATATTTTTTAGATAAACAGGGTGGCCACAAAAAACGGATTTCAAAATTCTCTGATAATTCCAGGTTTTCCAGGGCAGTTTCAATCGTCAGTATCGTTCGTTAGATAAATAATAAAGGGAATTCCGTCATCTATAGCATTTATTATTTTCTTTGCGTCACAATAATCTATTAAAAACAAAATACACCTGTTACAAATTTACGATATTTCGCCTGAAGACTTTTTTCAAGCTTTTGAAACGATAGAGATATAATAATTAAAAAACTATCTAAAAATGGAAAAAAAAATGAAAGGCATTGAAATGGTTCAAGGATTATTTAAATAATAGATATCAAACCACAAAAGTGGGTGAGACAATCTCCGAACTAATGAAGATTACATTGGGAGTACCACAAGGGTCTGTTCTCAGACCTATTCTTTTTATAACGTATGTACATTAATGATATGGTAAAAGTATTAAAACATTGTAAAATAAGATTATTTGCAGACGACGCGTTCATATATATAGCAGGAGAAGATTAAGAACTCATAATGAATCATTTAAATGAAGACCTACATAACATATCAATATGGCTGAAGAAAAATAAACTAAAATTAAATGCAAACAAAACTTAATTTATGAACATTGGAAACACGAGTAACGCAAATAAAAAAAAGACATATTGATAGACGGTGAAGATTTGAAAGAAGTATTTGAAATTAAATATTTGGGAGTAATAATTGACTCCAAATTGACTTTTGCTCAAAATATAAAACCAATTATTAAAAAGATTGCCAAAAAAATTTCGCTGTTGGGAAGAATAAGAAGATTTCTTGACACAGTCTCCAGTAAAAATGTGTACTGTGTGTAATGTAAATCATTGTACCATACATAAATTACTGTAGCAGCATTCTATTCCTAGCCAACGACGGATTGAAACAAATGACAATTCTACAAAACAGAGCTATGAGAACTATATTGAAGAAAAATAGGTACACTTCAGTCAAGAGAATGTTGAAGGAGTTAAATATCTTGTCATTTAAACAAATTATTTACTTCAATACTATAATGTTAATCTACATACAAAATAATCAATGACCATACGTCTATTGAATTCCTAAGAAAAATTGATAAACTACAAACATACACATGAGACGAGGAAAAGAAATGAACTAAGACTCCCCTTCAGGAAAAAAACACAAGAGTCAAGAGTCATTGATATACGGAGCATTGAAGATATTTGGAGAATTATCAGAAGAAATAAAATTGGAAGAGAGCATAAAGGCATTTAAAATTAAATTGCGAAGGTATGTGATTGATTTGGTATAGATGTTTTATTTTAAGTGTATATTATATATATATATATAAGGATTATATTAGGACATAGATAACTATGTACCTATTTAAAATACAGCAATAAAACAATAATAAAACAACTTTGGGGTTTCACAAATCGTAAAATAACAAATTTTGTATTATTTTTGGAATTCTCTGATATTATAAAAAAAAATTGAAATACCCGGACATTTCCCTGATAATTCCAGGTTCGGTAAATTTCCCTGATAATTCCAGGTTTTCCAGGTCTGTGGCCACCCTGATAAATTACTTAAAACTGTTTGACAACACTGATATGACAATAACAATTCACTCCAGCCGGAGTTCAAACATGAATTTATTTGTACAAAAATTGCTGAAAAATAATGTACCTGCCAATGTATTTTTTTTACATTAGCTCCACACCTGAGGAAAATAATTCCCTTCGGGGCATATGCTTCAACGGAATCATCGATATGTTTGGTGTAACTCTAAGTGACCAGCTCAGGTACGGAAACTCCATCGAAACCAGAGTTAAGTTAGACTCTAAAAAACTGGGCGTACTGTACAGGGCCCGCATATACTTTCATAGTACACAACTGCTAACCCTGTACAAATCGCAATTGCGCCCCACGGTTGAATTTAGCAGCCACCTCTGGTCTGGAGCTCCAAAATACCTAAAAAAAAAAAACCATGACTCTGTGCAGAAACGGGCGGTTCATTTGATAGATTCTCCCACCTTAACAGACGGATTGCAATCTTTAGAGCATAGGCGTTAGGTGGGAATGCTGTCCTTGTTCTACCGGTATTACAATGGAAGATGCTCCGAGGAACTAGCGTCATTGATCCCCTCGGCACCGGTGCATAGTCGGGAAACACGCCAAACACGCGCCCAACATTTGTACACGGTTGACATTAGTCACGTGAGAACGGGTCGTTTCTACGACTCGTTCTTGAGTTCAACGGCTCGGCTGTGGAAAGATTTGCCGGCCTCTGTGTTTCCTCCCTCCTACAACATGGGTATCTTCAAGACCCACGTTCACTCCTTCCTTTCTTCAAAAAGACCCTCCACACAACATCTTCAAAGATGACATAGGCCCTGAGGGAAATTATTTTCTTCAGGGCCTCCTGCGTGGAGTTAATGTAAAAAAAAGTAATCTTTAGCCCTGAGGAAAATAATTCCCCTAAGGGCCTATGTCATCTTTGGGGATGCTGTGTGGAGGGTCAGGAAAGGAAGAAGAGGAAGTCCTGGGAAGGAAAAGGGTAAAAGGGGTGGGTAGGAATCTGGGGGTCAGTGTGTCCAGGAGTGACGGACGTATGAATCCATCCCTCGCACCGCGGTGCAAGGCAATGCTGGAGAAGTAAAAGGGACTCCCTCAACCATTCTCTCCAGAACCGGCCTGTCATGCAGCTGGTGGGCAGACGCATCTGCCGTCAAGACTACCACCACAAATCGACCACCACAACATGTGCCTAGCATGGTGGTCGAAAAATCCTCAAATTATGTAATTAGCAATTCAATGCATAAAAAAAATTTATTCAAAGTCTAATTCCAAGTTCAAATTTGTGAAACGTTTCGTGAAAAATAGTAAACAAATGAGTTAGCAAGTGTAACTAGTTGTATTGAAAATAGGTTGATATTGTAGGAAATGGCAATTGTGGCGGGTTATAAATATGTAAAACATTTTAACTGCGATGAAAAAAAGCGATTTCTGTTTCTATCTACAAGCTCTGCGTGAGCCTAGGTGGACTGCGTGCTTCCCTTTAAAAGGTTTTCAAGACTACAAGCTTCAATCAACTAATTCTGCTATTTTCAAAGGTAACAATGAAATGCCAACACATTTTCCGGGCAAAAAAACACAATAATACCATATAATAATTCTACAAAGCGTGACAGGGTGATATCTGATAAAGAAGTCTTTCACCTTTGATATTTAGACAACCTTTTAATTTTCTTGAAAATCAACATTTGAAAAATTGAATAAGGTTAGAATTAAAATAAATAGAAATATGATACCGAAAACACGTATGTGAATTTTTGCAGTACCTACCGTGTATATACTTTTATTGTGCAGTTTGATAAGCATTAAAGTGACAAGAAGCGATTATTGTATTGGCCACGGTTCATTGACTTTCACATGATGAGATGAGGGATAATCTAGTTTTTCCTGTTTCAATTACAAAAAGCATCAAGATAACTAATTCGATTGGTTTTAAAAATTGAAAATGTTTTTACTAAACGCATAAGTATAAGCAGGCTGAATAAATTATTATTATGATCGATGTGCTTTGTTCGCAACATAAACAGTCAACCTGGCTCCCTTCAGAAAGTCGACGAAAATTGACGAGGAGAGGTTAAGTCACTTTCGATGTAAATAACAGGAAGTGACAGCACACGTCAGCTATCTCATGGGTATCTGTCGGGCGCATCTCGCCATTAGCGGAGTAACGAGTTACACAGGTGGGCAGAGGGCCGGGGGGAGGGGGCAGGGGGAGGCGGGCAGGTGGGCCACACCGATAAGGTACCCTCCTTCCCCCGCAGTGCGGAGGTGCCAAAGTTCGATGGGAGTGATGAATGTATTATGTCTAAATTACCGCCAACTTTCGACTAGTCCATCCTACCTTAACCGTATTGCCTTTTAGCCGTGAAATATACATACCTACTACCTACCTACATTCACTGAAGAAATAAAACGATAGAAGCGTGCCCCGGGCGATCCGTTTGCCTGAATTAAGCTTAATTTACACTTACTTCTGGCGAAATTTCTTAATATCTAATTCTTTTTTTTTGAGCAGATAAAACCATTGGCCTGCTTGGGACCAAGGAGTCGAAACGTCAAATATAAATTGCTAACTAACTAACTAACCATCACGCCGTTTCTTGGAAGGGGTAGGCAGAGAGGACGGACCACCAAATAAATCGATCTTGGCACACACTCCTTGCCTCGTTCACATTCATACATCGTCTCATACATGCTCTTCTAATCTTCCGACTCTTCACGTGGCCCGACTCAAGTATCTGATTCACTTGGTCGTGCCACGTCTTCCTCGGGCGTCCCCGATTTTTTCTACCATTCACATTTGCGTCATGTATTTTATAAATTGGCGACATCCGTTTTTTTTTAATCGACAACGATTTCACACTTCTAGGCATTATCTGTAGTGATACCCGTATGACTTCTAATTTGTCTAAAAATAGAAGTTTTTGGAACGTGTTTTAATTCCTTTTTAATCAGTGCTAAATTGGATCACATGAACTGAGTATTTTTTCCAAAGCACGTACTAATTAGTTAACGGGTTACTTAAATGCTTTATATAACCTTCCTTGGCAACACGAAGCCTCAGAAGCAATACAAAAAAAAGCAGACAAACGAACTCAAGCCATAAAAACACAATTAAACAGTCATTCATTTTATAATACATGACAAGTAACTATCGACTTTTAATAAATTATTTTAATTGTTTCATGCTTACAGTAAAATTTTTACTACTTGAAACTCTCTAACCGTTCTTTAACATAAAATTTTGGATATCTCAAAAAATAATACTTATCAATACAATAATAGTCCAGTAGGGTACACATAAGAAAACATTAAAAATGTTCTTTTGGTTAAACGAAACATACGTTATAATGTATGCATTCACAGATGGCGACAAATTGATTATTTTAGGAAAAAAATACTTAAGGAAGTTATACTTTGAAATATTAAGACGAATTATTAGTTTGCCCGTACATATGCAATATGAATAAAGTAAAAAAAAACTCAATAGAATATTGTGTTTGAATGCCCTTCTTGGAAGAATCGAATTTCTATACGCAGAAAACTATTTATTTATATTTACATTGCGTATGTACGGGCGCAAACAAATAATTCACCTTAATATTTTAAAGTATAACTTTCAAAAAGTGTTTTTCTCTAAAATAATTAAATTAGCGTCATGAAAGAGAAAATTATGAATTCTTTCAAGTTTTAGTCGTAGAAAATAGTTCGAAAACGAACACGCCAAACAAAACGATAGAAATAACCTTTATTTCATTCCAATTTTGAAAATATAAAAAATTAACTTAGAAACCGAATCACAAAGGTTGAAATCATTTCCATAGTTTACGTGACATACTTTGGATTGTGAAATAAAAGTAATTTAACTGTTTAGTAAGTGTTCGTATCTACGTACATTCTTTTGCACTCGGCGGAAAGCGCGAGGAAGAGCAGACTAACATAAGGGAAGATTTAGATTAAGGCTAATATATATATTTACACCCAGAATTTAGCGATTCAACTTTCAAATGAAATAAAATAAACATTGTAGGAAGTGGTAATGATTGTTCGTTAACTAATTATTAATAAACAGAGACTTCTGGAGGCTTATAAAGCTACATACCAACTGCTACAAGAAGGAGGTCTTCATGATATTTGAACAAGCTGAATGTGATAAGTTTGTGTAATTTGATTGTAGATATTGTATGAACAGTGGTGGAGTAACGCGATGTTTGTCGGGGCTGATATTATGACCAAGAGCCAAATCCGACGCCAAATTTTCAGTTATCAAAAGTTAAATTACACACATGTATAAAAGTAGTGCAAATATTAATTTGAACGTCTCTGTTACATTATTTAATCTTTAATCATCAACAACATAATGTTTTACATGTGTAAATAAAAGACAATTTTGCTTTTTGCACCCGACGAGAAAAATACTTTGATGAATCATTACATAGTATAAAATGAAGTCGCTCAAAATGTATGTGCGCGTTAATCTTTTAAACTACGCAATATAGATAGAGTGATTGAAGAGGAATGTTTATATGTATAAAACATGTAAATTATATTAGAGAAAAGCCGAGAAATTCAAAGAAAACATATTTTTGTGCGATTTAAAACGGTTGGCGGGCCGTTGAAATTTTTGAAATTCGTTCTACGGAAGAAATTGGACAATAGATGTCCTAGAGTAAGTAGGTATTTGATTTTCCCTTTTCAAATATCCAGTGTTGCATTGCAAGCATTGTATAATTAGTGGCGAGTTAATTAGTTTATATGTATAATACATGCTTATTAAGTAGAGAAAAGCCAATAAATTCAAATATCCAATTCAGGCAGCGGGCAGCTGGCAAGCGGGTGGTGTGGATTTTATAAAGATTGGGTAATGGCGTTGTGTTTCGTTAGCCACAGCAACGTGTGGCCGGGTCTGCTAGTTTATAATAAAATGATAAACGGAATTATTCTGTTCACTGTTCTATTACCACTAACTACTATTACGAGTAATTACTATTAATTATGATAACTAAAATTATGTTTAAGATTAGGTATACATAATTTTAATTTGGTTTTGTTAATTTTTATTTTAGTTAAGAGGAAACCGGGCGGTGTTTTTTCATACAAAGTATGCTCCAATGTCCTCTCTGGATTTTGACACTAGTGCAAATAGTTTTTTTTTCATGATAAGTTACTTCTTATAGAAGTTCGGACACTCCAAAAATCGTGAAAACTGCCTGGTTTGAACGCTTTCAACGTTCAGTATACAAACAAGAAAACGTATTTTAAAAAAGCAACAGTACAGACATATAAATATTTTCTTCTAATACAGAGATAAATAGGGAATACCAAACCTCAATTTTATTTAGGTAGGTATTATTGGCCTGAGGTGCAGTTGTCCCTTTCGCTCAGTATTCGGGGGACTTCAAGCGACAATGACAGCAACAGTTTGGTAAAATACCTATTATTCAAATTTCTCGGCGACCGGGTTTCCTCAAGGCTTAAATTATGTATGTGTATATAGTTTACAACTAACGACGGAGAAAAACATCAAAACACACCCCACATATTACAATAGGAACTTTTAAGCTTAAGGCGACAGGTGAATTTTACGGCACTCAAACGAAATTATCAACACAAACGTGAAAGTAATCGTTATTATTACAATCCGTTACGGGTAACTACGGTTTAATTTCAGCAAACCGAAGCAAGGCGCGTAATTTAACGAAGCAGCAAAGAAACATCTGCTCCTAAATTATTAATTGCCCGACGCATTAAATAAATAGTTAAGCCGTGAGGTTATATCTAAGAACCCATTGGCGTGACGATACCTTTCTTCCGAATTTGGCGATATTCCAAAACAAAAAGTTTTAGTTTGGAACAAGCGTCTGAATATAACTCTTTCGAGAAAACGATTTAGTTTCACAGTGTTTTGTTCGTACAAAACTATAATATATCTATTCCACTATAAAATTTCAACAAAACACTATTGAGCAATAAGAAAATAGTTATCAACACTGTGAACGGATAGATATTCAATATTTATTGTTGATGTATGATGTTAAAAAGCTGAAAATAATATTCTGACTAATTAAAAAAGTTTTCCAAGTCGAATTTTTTTTTCGTAAAGCATTTTGTTGGTAGATACAAAGTTTTCGAAAGGCGGACATGACGAAAGAGACGTTTTTTTAATAATTGGGTTATATTCATTTTCTCTGGCCACTAATAGGAAAAACTCACCATCCGCCACTGCCACAAAGTTTTATAATGAATTTAATAAAACCCAATTATTATAACCATTAGTATGGAATTCTAGCACTAATTTGGAAGTATTATAAATATACATATGTATTTAGTACCTACATTGTCTATTGGCTACAAATTTTCATTAAATAATCAAACATGTTAGGCGTGGTCTAGCGGTAAGGCTTTTGACTCGCAATTCGAAGGTCGCGGGATCGAATCCCGGCATGGCCAAATAAATTTTATTTGAATAGTTTGTGATATTTCATAATTAATTAATTAAAAATAATGTATGTTATATTTGCGACGCGTTTCAGAATGGAAGATACTCTCAGTATTGCCCTGGTGTAAGACCAAAATTCAGAATTGAAACGTTGTTTGAAATGGCGTTAGCCATGTTTGGTGACCAGATCTGAATAGCCAGGTACTTCCCCACCTTCTTCTTCCCCATCTCCTTCCCTATCCCACTACCTGCAGCCTCACAACATGGTTCCATGACAGTTGATCCGGCGACATTTGGTCCGACCGACACTTGATCCGGCGGACAGTTGATCCGGCGGACAGTTGGTTCGGCGACAATTGGTCCGGCCTGATCCTTTAGAAGATTTTTTTCTTCAAGTAAGTATGTAAAGAGGATATACGGCCGTACAACCAAAGTCGATGTACTTATATCTGAAGGCATCTTGAGTGAAAATCCGCAGTAAAAATATTTTTACTAACAATAATGTCGACTCTCCAAAGAAGCATGCGGCAATACAAAATACGACAAACTTATACGTGCAGTCGGTTTAACAAAAAAACCGTAAGAGATTCTTACTTGCGTATAACTTGTAATTTGTTCGCTGGTGTACAGTGTATGTAGGATTACTTGAAATGACGTGACTAGATCTGAATAGCCAGGTACGTTTTACACATCTCCTTCCCCTCCCCACTACCCTCAGTATCACATCATACCAAAATTGGGGATGCCATTGGCACTCACTGGCTCGAGACGGTTGAGAGCAGTTGGGACTCTAATGTAATTTTCAGATAAAAAGTTATACGCAAGTAGGAATTGGTTTTTTTGTTAAACCGACTGCACGTATAAATATGTCATATTTTGTATTGCTGCATGCTTCTTCGGAGAGTCGAAATAATTGTTAGTAAAAATATTTTTACAGCGGATTTTCACTCAAGATGCCTTCAGATATAAATGGATCGACGACTTTGGTTGTATGGCCGTACATCCTCTTTACATACTTACTTGAAGAAAAAATCTTCCAAAGGATCAGGCCGGACCAATTGTCGCCGGACCAACTGTCCGCCGGATCAACTATCCGCCGGATCAAGTGTCAGCCGGACCAAATGTCGGCCGGATCAAATGTCGCCGTACCAACTGTCGCCGGACCAAATGTCGTCGGACCAAATGTCGGGTCACCTCACAACATACCCCAATTGGGGATGCCATAGTCTCACTGGCTCCAGACGGGAGCAGCTGAGACTCTTGTGAGGTATTACTATAAAAAAAACCATTAATATATATTTTAATAAAATACTAGTACACATCTTAGAAACAGTAGCAGCAGTAGTAGTACCAGAAATGCGAACGATGAAGGTAATC
Organism: Limnephilus rhombicus; assembly: GCA_929108145.2. NCBI lineage: Eukaryota > Metazoa > Arthropoda > Insecta > Trichoptera > Limnephilidae > Limnephilus > Limnephilus rhombicus. Next base: position 34,554,503 of record OV815276.1, read on the forward strand.
CTATTTATGTGAGGCTTAAACTTCTTTACTGAAAAAACAGTTCATGTATGTTTCCCGGGAGCTGACGGAGAAATCAACCGATATATTAACCCCGTTACTAATAAATGTTTAAAATTTTCACAACTAATATAAATAATGCATGGTAAACGGTTGTTTATCATATGGGTAAAATTAAAGTGTTTTTTTTTTTAAAGAAAGACAAACATTCCCGAGTTACGAATAACCCGAAATATTTGGAAAATCTCCTACCACCACCACTCTAAGCGGAAAATGTTGTATGTGTCGTGATGGGGGACTTAGCCAGCCGAGGAAACGAACACGGGACGCATGGGTGGGACCCAAACGCTATGCCAACTCAACCACTTACCGTATTAGGAAGAGCCGTTTATTATTAATTACGATTGAGAAAAAATCCATTAGCGGAAAGCTAAAAGCATTTCACTGAGAAAAATACACATAGGTTATAGGTTAAGTACTTACAGGTTTTTTTTCGTAAGATGAAAACTGGAAGAAAAATCATCCGATATGTACTTCCTCATTAATTACAATTATCTAAAATTAAAAAAAAAATCTATTTGAATTAGGTTTGATTTTCTGAGAAAAATTGAAAACCTGCAGCACAAGCACACCCAGGGACAAAAGTCGTTGATGTAGCGACGGAACAATGAAGATCTTTGGCAAATTACAGAGGAAATTAAATTACAAGAAAAAAATCACCAATTTAAATTTAAATTACAAAAAGAATTGATTTATTTACACACCAAAATAATGTTTTTCAAATATATGTACAAGGATTTTGTCAGGACATAGGTAACATTGGCGGTCCATGAGTTTTCATTGGGCTAGAGCGCTAAGATTGAAAAAATATGACCTTATTGACGTTGTTGTAGCTGAAAATGATTTTTTAAATTTTTTTTTATTGTAACTCTTTGTATGAAGATCTTCAGAATTCTTTCAGTCAAGGGATGCGCCGCATCTAACTCCTGAAAGATCTTCATACAAAAAGTTGAAATTTTAACACTTTGTATGAAGATCTTCAGAATTCTTTCAGTCAAGGGATGCGCCGCATCTAACTCCTGAAAGATCTTCATACAAAAAGTTGAAATTTTAACACTTTGTATGAAGATCTTCAGAATTCTTTCAGTCAAGGGATGCGCCGCATCTAACTCCTGAAAGATCTTCATACAAAAAGTTGAAATTTTAACACTTTGTATGAAGATCTTCAGAATTCTTTCAGTCAAGGGATATGCGCCGCATCCAACTACTGAAAGATCTTCATACAAAAAGTTGAAATTGAAAAAAGATTTTTTTTTTCAGTTACAACATAATGTTGTATTTTTTAATCTTGGCACTCTAGCTCACTGAAAACTAACGGACCGCCACTGACAGTGGAGGTAATCCACCTCTTACCCGCCCTTGTATAAGTAACTGATGGTTACTCCTTCAAGGCTCTCGCAAGATTCTAATTTTTTTTGTTAAACGAAGCTACATTTATTTATTTTGAACGAATCTAGACCTCCAGTGTCCTTAGTATGCAAGTGCTTAACAGGAAAAACAAAATGCAAAAAATAGGTTAGTAAGACAAAGATAAATTAAACAGGGCAAAAGAAAAACTCATTCATGAGGCTCCATGAGGCGGCATTGCATCTGTAAAAACCCGCATGCACCTGCATAAAATATAGAACATAAGTAATACAATAAATTGCAAATCAATTGGCAAGTACCAACAAAAAAATGTGAATGGCTTTCGGTCTGACTATAAACTACACTTAGCTTCCGTGTCCCTTAGCCAACCACTCAGTGAAGCCTCAAAGAATGTTAACTGAATATTTGGGGTAAAATACCTAAAGACTAAAATAAAATTCAGCGTTGGGTAGTCAGAGGCAGGACAAAGGATAGTCAAGGTTAACACTGACAAGTAACTATGTATCTATTTAAAAACCGTAAATAAAACCAAGTAGGTATACCGTTTCGTTCAACTGTGAAGATTCTCCTAATGATAGCTAACCTCGGATAGTAGAAAATATCAGAAGAAGAAGGAAAGTATTCTACAGAGAAAGAGTTAATTTAAATACGACATTTTCACAATTTCAGTTTAATAACTAATCGCCGGAAGCGGAGGGCAGAGGTTCCAACCCCTAAATTGACCCTCCATATTTAGAATATTAGACCATAAAACCTATTTTCAAATTTCAGGTTCGGTACGCCGAGCGTAGATGGTTCTTTCAGGAATATATTATCACCGTCATACAACACAACAGCGAAGCGAATACGATACAGTACAGTGTATTCGTGTAGGCAAAGGGTAGAGTACGTGTTAGTTGGAAGTGAAGGAGGGAATGAATTATAACGGAGATAGACGGTTGGTGTGCCTCGTTCACCTGATTACGCGAGGATTTATTGGGTTCACAAATAGAAGAGAAAGGTAAGATATTGAAGGGATAGCAAAGTGTTAGAAATAAGGATACACATACCATACTGACGTACAGACCGGTCAGTGGATGAGTTGGCATCGCGTTTGGGTCTCACCCAGGCGCCGCGTGTTCGATTCCTCGACTGACTAAGTCCTCCGTTACGACACAAGCAATATTTTCCTTTCTGTGGTAGCGGTGGGAGATTTTCAAATATTGTCAGGTTATTCGTAACCGGGAATGTTTGTCTTTCTTTTTAAATAAAAAAAATACTATCAAACAATGCAAAATAACACGCATTCTTATTGAAGTACCGAATGAATATTGTTAAAATCAATAACTAACTATCATTTCCCTCTGTGGAATGAAATGAATACTAAGCTGGTTCGGCACTTAGCTAGACCCCTGGTATTTTTTATGGATCACCGATGAATACTTACAGATTTCTGTCATATGCAAATGTGATACACTCATTGAAAATAAGCCAAGACGTATTAATTTTTTTTGTTCCATATTTTACAAATAAGACAAAATAGTGTTGTAACTTGGATGAACGTTGGTATAAACCACTAGGTATCAATAAATACTACAATTAGAATACTTAATTGTTATGACAGAAGCCTATTATTTGACAGCCTCCGAGGTTGAGGGGTAAGACTCTCGACTCACAATCCGAAGTTCACTTTAGCAGCTTTAGCCGTGTTTGGTGACCATATCTGAATAGCCAGTTACTTTTCCACTTTTTCCCTCCCCACTACATTCACCATCACAATATTCCACAATTGGGGATGCCATAGTTTCACTGGCTCCAGACGGAATCAGTTTGAACTCTTGCATGCTATTCATATTTAAAAAATCATAAATTCAAGAGGCTGTCTTCATTTAATTCGTAGAACACAAAGTAAACGAGCAGCCAACTAAAATATGAGGCAAGAGTAGAGTAAATTCCAATTCCAAAAGCACCATTTTAATTTTCAAATGACGCTTTTCAACCGCAACAACAGAAGTAAATATTTTCAGAAATAAGAAACAATGGAAAGTTTCCAACCTGCGGAAAACATTAATGAGTATTAAAATGGACAAGAGAGACGGCAGAAGCATTTCTCGGAGCGTATTAACAAATTTAATGGAGAAATCTCGAACTATTGCTTAGCGAGAAATTGAATTCAAAGATAAACTTTATTCGAACAATGTAGAAAGCAAAAACAAAGTATAAGTCGGCTCGAGGTTGTCTGATAACAACAGTAATAAATCTTGAATTAATACTCTTAATAAATACAAAAAGGGTTTTAATCTCCATTCAGGGGAGAGTCGCGAATAAGAATTATTTCGGGTTCCTTCGTGAGAAGAGTTCCGAGAAAAGTGTATTAATTATTCGGGGACGATATAAACACCTTTCCATTCTCCTCACTTGACCTGGGAAGTATTAAAGACTCCGGCGAACTTTAAACTTCTGAAATGCCGCTGTATTGTTACAGAACTCTTTCATGCACGGATTTCAAAAGGGAGTGAATGACTTAATATAATTAAAAAGTGTGCCTTTTGTGTGCATTCTCGCTTGGGGACAGGGGCTTTCATGACAAAAAAACTGTCGTTAAAAAACCTCAACATTTTCTACCAGAACAGGGACTACATAATAAAATAAATAAATAAATAAAAGTGTAACAGATTCACATTCTATCACACATTATCAAAGCATTAAGGTTTAAGCCATTCACTTGGTTTTACTGTTGCTATTATAACGATTTGTTTTTGGCAAAAAACAAAATATAATTTATGGCGTACAAAAAATGGAATAACTAACATGCCCGGGGGTCTATAGCGTCAAGCCATCACCCACCGCCATCGTCCCGTTTTAATTTCAGAACTACGCGCAAAAGAAAGAGAAATTAAAAAAAAAAATCATTTTCAAGAATTTTCATCAAGGCAGGATGTAAACATTAGAAAAGTAATTATTTTTCGAATTTTCGATTTACGAACAGAAATAAGCCGTTGAAATCATTTTAAAAATGTTGGAAATTAAAATACGTACAAAGTTTTAATTATTTTGTAATATAAAGAAAGATGAGCTCAAGGTAAGGTTCTCGATGATTTATTTTTTTGTTGTTTTACGCAACCTAAAAATTGTACACTAAATGCATGTTTTTGATTTTTCTCTCACCATTCTAGATACGTCCCTGTGTTATGGCGGATGAATTTTACATTTTAAATTTATTCATAATATGATAGAAAATATATGATAATTAATGTTAAAGAACTTATTTGCTTTAGAACAAACTATTCACATTTGTTCTATCTAAAGCAATATTCTATATATATAAAAAAAAAACTCGTATCACGGCGTTTGTGATCGCACTCCTCCGAAACGGCTAGACAGATTTTTATGAAATTTTTTAAGTATATTTGGTAGGTCCGCTAGGTGATTAGGGTGTCCCTATCCAGAAAAAAATGTCAATTTCTTTTTTTTTGGCATCAAAAAATACCTATAACCCCAAATTTTCACCCTCCTACCCCCACTCTCCGATTGTTTTAATCGGGACTCTCCCATTTTTTAATCGCGATTTTAGTATTTTTGAATGAACGAATTTAACCGTCGCGCGTCGCTTCGTGACGTTCTATTTGAGATACGAACGACGCGACGCGAACAGAACATAACGAAATCATTAATGTCATTGAATGACAGATGACGCTACGTCTGCGTCATCGAAATCGTTCGTTATTTTTTTATTTAACAACCAAAATATTAATTACAAATAATTTATATGGCAGAATAAAATTTGCGAGGATATAATAATATCGACATAGTAACTACTTTCATAGTATCTTAAGCACTTCTGTTTTACTCTTACTATACTTAAACTTACTGAACTCCTTTGTACAACTTTACATGTTAATGAAACTACATAACTGCCTGTATCGTACCTGCTTATATCCTTAATTTTCAGTTTATTATATTATATATTATACGCATATTATTACACTACTGAACAACGTATCTACATATAACAAGTGATACACATAAAGGCCCCCAAGACGTGAATAAATAAATAAATAAGTTATACAATTCAGTTTGATTTATAAATATTTTATATGGCAATTAAATTAAATCATTTAATTAAATAGGGAATACTTAATTATTTAATTAAATAGGGAATGTGAGACATGTCATGAACTGTTTTTAAAATATAATTAATTCAAATATAAAATATAATTAATTTAAATATAAAATATAACCAATTCAAACACAAAAATATATATATCAATTCAAATACAAAATACAATCAAAATAAACAATATAGGTAATCAAATCAAAAACAAAATCACAAGTAGGTAGGTATTCCTTCAATTGCAAATTTTATCAGTTAAGATGTGGTTGAATGTACCTTACTAGAATTCTTGAGTACCTAGACAGCATTTATTAATTTCAGGTAGTTTTGTTTTCGGGATCAGCATGCACACTGCACACGGCAAACAATCTCTATCGGAAGGCGAAGGTGGTGCACAACTGATAATGTGGCCGTAGCATAATCCCGGTAATAATAAGAAACTGCCCAGGATCACGGCATGTGGCACGTATGGAAGAAGGGGGACTTCGTTGGCCGAATTATTTCCAACACACAAAATATTTTAATGGTATTAAAATAGGACTTAATTTTAAACAATTATTATTTAATTTTTAACGCTGTTATTGGAGTGAAAACTTTTATAGCACCGTAGTGATTTGAAACTCGACGAAACGAAAAACAGCGACACTAAAAAGAGACGAACACATACATCTATAGGATTTAACCTGTGAGAGTATGAGATAGTATAATCGGTCTCTTCTTTGTGAGCTGCTTCGTAGCTCCCGTAGCCTCTCCACTCTTGTTTACTTTAATAGTCTTCTGAAGGTTTCACTTCTACCGCGTGTGAAATGCAAATTTTCACTTATTAAACTATGTGTCCGATTCATAGGTAATATAGCAAATTTAAAAAAAGCGGTATTTAAAAAACTTAATAAATGCTTTGCCATTAAAACGTAAATGCTAAAAACTCTGGGTGGAAATGGTGGAATATCATATTATTTGATAATTGTACTGAGAAAAAAACCGATAGTAAACAAATGTCGTTAGATACGAGTAGATAATACGTAGTTTTGGTTCCATTTCCTTTACAGACAGTTCTGTTACAATCCTGTGAAATTTCGATAAGAATTGGAAAAAAATAAATATTATTTTTAAGAAAAATAAGAATTATGTGATGTTTGTACACACGCCTTGCATTTTGGCCACAAATCCAAACGAAGTTCCATAATTAGTTTGGTCCGTCCAGCCCTCACGAGCATCCACCTGTGAGGGCAATTATCACGATAACTCCCCGCTTAACGACGCGTGGCGTGACTTTCAACCTCCGCCGTAAAACATGTGCGAGGGGCGGGCAGGGCGGCAGGGCCACCCCAAACCAACCAACCGACCCTCACCCCTATCCCCCGAGCCACAACTGTGTTATTAAATTATTTCCAAGGAAAACTAAAATACCTTCAAACTATCCAGAAAGGTATAAAGGACAAAACAACGTGATAAACATTAAACATACTAATTTCGGTTTTTGGTACTGTTGGATGTTGTGATTGTCTTATTTCATATTTAATTTCATTTTAGCACTGAGCACTTTTAATTTATCATTTACTAAATCTCGATGTACAGACTCTCTTATCTTAAAGTTTCGCGTCTATGTCAACTTTTACTCAAACATTGCAATACTTTTTGTGTCTATGATCGCTTTTGTCTGTGGCCGCGTCAAACTTTAACTTTGTGTCAACATAATGGCGTGTTGTCAGTACTGTCAAGTCATTCTACTTCTCCACATTTCTCGATTACTTTCACAATGCTTGCCTACAAATCGCCATTCAAGTGTTCAGAATCGAATCAATCTCTCTCTGTAAATTTATTCACTGAAACAAAGTTTACAACAATATCCAAGTAAATCATAAGTGTTTTTACTTACAAAAGGATAACCTCAAACCATAACCTCTCTCAAACTGTTCGTTTCTTTGGTGTGGAAACGAAGGAAGTTACCAAAGGCAGCTCAGTTTACACCTGACTGCAGACTGTCTGGAGACCACGACCTGCGACGCTACGCAGGTTCATCAGTGGACAGTGGACATCTTCAATTTGTCTTTTAGATGAAGCCATACTAAATATGCAAAATCATACAAAATCAAATGTTTTGGTTGTGAAAATTTGATCGCTTAGAAGTATTATAGATGCTGCAATTAAATAATGCGCGTTGAACATATCTTGGCCCTTAAAAATATCGGTAATTTTTTTTTAAGCCTTTTAATAAGCCTAGAAAAAAATAAAGTATAAGGTCTAAAAAAACACTTACAAGTCCAAACTCTCCTATTTATAAACCCCTTTTCGGGTTGTTATTTTACAATACGGCCGGCAGTCGACGAATTTGAAGTTTCAAAGTAAATAAACCCTATGCAGTTCACCCAAGAATTAAATACTTGCCACACCCACTTTTCTCAGTTCGGCTCTGGACGGAGCCGGGAATATACGTTAGGCTCCGCGTCGCTTGGTTCCGTGAAATCAACATGAACAATAAACAAAGCGTAAAAAAGGAGTTAATGTTTTATATAGGCCTTTACAAAATCAGCCTGTAAAAAAATCTCAAATACCTTTTCCAACCTTTACAAAAGCTTTTTCTCAAGTATTTATAAACTCCTCCCATAAAGGGGCGTGAATTCCGATTTCGATTTTTTTCCTGGATTATTGGATCGCCTTAAACAAATACAAAATATTGTTACTGAGGCAGTTCAATTATGTACAATAAATACTTTATATTTCTTACTATACATATGTAATAGCCCCGAAAACGGGCGCTAATAAATAAATAAATAAAAAGTAAGTACTAATGTGAAAATTGCTGCGTAATGCGTAATATAATTCAAGTTTAATTTTAGAAATTGAAACTACTTGTAATATACCAGACAAGCGATAAAATAGGTACCAAAATTCTTTTATGAATTAATAATTTATTCTTCATTAGAAATGCGTATTTATTTTGGTCAAATGATTGACAGATACTTGCATGAATTAATAGAGTGTGACGATACGTTACAGAGAAAATGCACGTGGATTCACTGAACTAGGTCTAGTAGACATACTTCAGCGGCCCGTTCATACAGATACATACGTTAATTTATATCATTGCTACACTTTTCTTTTATAAGTATGAATATAATGTGTATTGTATTTTTATAATGTCATTGAATAAATGTCAGATTTAAGATTTCTTGAAAAAAGGCAATTTCTTTTTTTAAGGGCAATGATTCGGAGACAAATTATTATTTTTATAAATACTTTACATTACTTGCGATTATAATAACCCGTGATCTTTTATAATAAAACATTTAAGGTTATTTAATGTATACAATTATTGGGAAATATTCAGTTATCCACAAACATCCACAGGAAATAATGATATAAACAATTTGGCCGGTCGGTGGTTGAGACACGTGCGTCGGGTTGCACCATTGCACAAGCAACATCTACCGTTTTTAATGTTGATAGCAGGAGATTTTATTTTCTTTTCATAAAATTATTAGTTTCCTAGCTTTTTCCCGCGGCTTAGCTCGCATGGTGTAAGGGAGGTTCCCACTCCGCCTCCTCCACCTCCCCCCCTCCCCCATCTCTCCCTCCCTCCAGCTTTCCATATATTCAATCCCAGTACATTCAGTTTTTAAACAGCCCGCGTGCCACCTTTTACAATTTTTATTCAAATTTCCATTTTTCATGTGGGGGCGATTCCGCTATAGACGATTCTCGACAGTAATTTTTAAATCGCAGTATTTGTTACTTTTTTTATATCAGTGCAAAGAAGAAGGTCAATATTTAATAATAATTTTTTTTTTTAAATTTTACTTCATATTGAAATTTTTGGCGCACTTGGAAACATTATCATTCGAAGAATCGGTATATAAACCCAAAATCACACTGTGCAACACTGGCGCGAAACAGCTGTTACAGATAGTTTGAAGTTATATTTTACTGCTAAACGTGTAGTGACAATATTAGTTTATTCTTATGTGCCGAAAGATGTAAGTACTTGTTGTTATTTTTTAAGCATCATTGACTACACGAAGTCACTGTTAGCTTGTTGCACCCACGATACAAAAGATATAAAAGTTTGTGTTTTTCACAGAAATAAAGTGCTAACGTTTTGAAACTTTGTAAAAGTAAGAAGAAATCACAAGCAAACTTGAATAAAACGTTTTTAAGAGTATAATGTTAGCTGAATTGAAATAAACGTTGACTCAAATTGGTTGCACCCGCGATTGCGTTTTAGAAACGCGGGTGCAACTCTTTGACAACTACCCTTATTGTGTGATTTATCACATATTTTATTGTTTTTTATGTCTTCAATAATAATATACGCTGTGTATTACTAGTGATTTATATTTAATAGGTTTTTTTATATTATATTTAGCTTTTTTATAGAAATTCTATGATTTGGCACGCAGTCTCTCTTAAAATCATCTTCTTTATATTAAAAAAGCAGTTAAAAAAATATGGTCACGTTGGATGATAAAAAGGAAGGACTGAAAAATAAATCAGGCATTCAATCAAAACTTTTCTTTTAATCTGAAAACGGCGATAGCATTTCCGCGGCTCGAACCTCACTGTCTCGTCTCCAATGCATATTGGTTTTGAAATCTCCGAAAACCACCACTGAAACAGAAAGTGATTGGGATGATAACAATCTGGAACCTCTGACAAATTACAAAATATAAAAAGAAATTCTACAAAATAAGAAAAAAAACAAATTTTGGTTTTTGAAAAGGATTAATGGATGTAACATGTTCATAGAATTTTCGGCGAATTTTGACGTGACCGAAAATAAATAATTAACATAAATGACAAAGAAGTGTACTGATTAGTTACACGCATTGTTGGATTTCTTATTTCGTTCCTCTATCAGTGTTTATTGATGTTTATATACACTTAAACTAGACGAGTTGCACCCGCGATAATTTGATGTTGCACCCGCGATTGTTTGAAAAGCTAATAATTCATTGCTTGTTTTTGTTTTCTAAATATTTGTTTATTTTTTCAGTTGATTAGTTTAACGCCTTACGAAATATCAAGGCATAACATCATAAATGTATCACAATTAACAGACTTTTGTGTTTTTGTCTTATGATCTGGAAAGGGTGGGCCAAATTGGTTGCACTCGCGATCGCACTTTGAACCTCCCTCCTGACTATTTAAATAAAATTCTTATAAACAAATAAAAAGTAAACAAGTTAAAATGTATCTCTTCCTATAATAATTTAATTAAAAATGTTTTTCGTTTAATTATTAAGAAGCGTTATATGCATCTAAATGTTGCACCCGCGATAATGGAATCACCCGTATATTAAATTTGGTACCTAAAATAGGTACCTATTTAAAATATCTGGAATTCTTGATTCGATTCAAATTATTAGGGGAGTACCTACTTTAAATAAATTAATCAACTTAAAAATTTTCAAAAATAGAATCCTGATTTAACAATCATTGTTTTGCAAAATGTCATTCTCAAACACGCGAACTGTCAAACGTGCGATAGTCGTTAGGTTATCCAATTGTCTGCGCAATTTTCTTAATTTTTCTCTCCGTAAGAACCATCCTCGTACTTCAAGGAATATTCTAAAAAAAGAATTAGCGAAATCGGTTCAGCTGCTCTCGAGATTAGCGCTTAGCAACACATTCAACGATTCATTTTTATATATACGATGAATGAAGAAATAACATTTTTGCTTTTTTCAATGAATTTTAAACTTGTAATAAAACAATATTGTATTCCAAGTGATACTGCACCAAAGCCCCAACCGCCTGGAAGTAAGGTAAGGATAGGTAAGAAGAAGGATGGGAATATTCCTACCTGGTAAATCAGAACTGCATTAAAAGCACAGCCAGAGCTAACACTCAAGTATCTGAAAATTTTATGTGACGATTTATGTGTTCTTCCGAATGCTACGAATCTTGCTAAAATCACGCCATAGAAATCATTTTGACAATAGTTAACCGCAAAGCCCAAAGATTAGGATGGTGTTTGGTAAAACCAATATCGGTGAAATCGCAAATTTCTTAAACAAATTTAACAATACATTTTCCTTTCGCTAACTGAATGTAAAACGTATGTGTATAATTTTTATGTTTAATAAAAAAACTAAATACAAAAAGAGACTTCAAATCCATTCAAGGCTAAAGTATCTACCTGAAATATATTTTATTAGGCTATTAGTTTTATTCCACGCTTGAAATGTGTAATATTTTTTGAATCTCTAGAATTAAATTTCTCAGTTTTCATCTTGGCAAGTCAAGTTACGTCCCGTGAATTGTCACGGATAACAAGTAGTAGAATATAAGAAAAAAAATGATTACATAAAGTATTCTTAAGTCAAGAAATTTGTTTATATTTTCAGTGCCGAAAATCGTTACTTAACAGTCCCCTCTCATTTGCGAACACGTTCAGCCGAAAACTTTACAACTTTACAGCGAAATTAATTCTCGCATCCGGAAAATTGTGCATGCTTAAAATGATGGGGCAAGTTGGCCGAACGCGAAATAAGCGTAAATCACACATTGTCAAGTGTGCGCGTAACGCGTCACTATTAGCGATGTTTCGGGGATGCGAACCCGCCGTTAGGCCGCAGAGTGACGTCACCCGGGGAAGAAACGAGTAGGTTGTTGGTAACTTGTTATAAAATTTAATTGCCTGAATTTCCCCAAACAAGGACTGCTTGTTCGCGCGTAGGCTGTGATGTGACACGAATATTATATTAAAGTTATAATGTACGGCGAGGTTACAGCGAAAGGCTCGTTTAGGATACAGGCTGTTCTTTTTAAATCGCTGGAAAGACATTTTCAGATAAAAGCAAGGCGTAAAAACTAATCCCGAATTTGAACATTAACTACATTGGCTTCTAAATAAAAAAAACAGTCGTTCCGAAACCGGTCGGATTTACTCAATTATAAAAGTGGTTCAAACAAAGTTAAATTGTTTCATTTACCTATAATGGATAACCACAAAGTAATAGCTACATTTAAAAGTAAAAAAAAATTGTATCTATTTAATTTATTCTTTGAGGTGATATAGAAATAGGCGTATTAGCATAAAAATAGGCTTGCTGGTAAGGCAGTATTAAATATCTTAGATTTACAGATGCAAAAAAGTTGTAGATACGCAACTTCTTGTAGGTAGTGTGGATGTTCAGATTTTGAGTCTTGAAGTGGAAAATGGATGGAGTAGTGTGAGAAAAGCAAACAAGTGAGTTGTTGTGAAAGCCAAGCATTTAGCTGGTGGGGCAGAAAGTGCCGCGGTAATTGTCCCTTGAAGGTGGTATTTAAAAGAGTGCAGCGTGAAGATGTGAATGATGTAGAGTAGCGAATGAGAAACGAAAGGATTTTGCAAGGATAACGATAAAACACCTGTCTCACCAAAACTGTGAGTTTTAGCGTCATCAAAATTGACGGCAAGTTGCTGTTTTAATCATCATTACTGCCCAACACCCTAGAGTGGCATTTGACCTCTTCTACAAGTTCTCCACCGGCAGCGTCAACACATTGAAATAACAGAAAAGTCCAAGAAAAACGTTGAGCCTACCTAAACAGAAAGGTACCAAATTTCTAATTTAATTTTTAATAATAAAACACCATATATACATTTTTGGTACGCGGTGGCTTTATCGTACTTACACGTAACAGCGACTCTAATTAATGTTTTAAGGAAAAATTCTTACGCTCCTAAATATACTTTATTACTACGAGGACTTTCATAACAAAACCAACACGTAGTTGATGGTATCTTTAAATAACACGTTACTAGGCACAAAAAAAATTACTACCTTAGAAGCAATATTTCAATAAAACCGTGGAACAAAAAGATGTTCAATAAAACTGGCTGTGTGAGAAAGTTTTGACTTGTTATTAATTAATATTAGAACGTAAATTAGGCGTATTATTTAATTTCCGAAATACATATAATCAAGAAGGTCCAATAATTTCCCTAAAGGTTTATTTTACACATTTCATGACAATCTTGAGCTTTCAGTTTCACTCATGTATGTTTATGAAAGCAGAGTTGTAATTAATGAAAAAAATATGTTTTTTGGTGTAATAAAGAGAGAGCGAAGAATCTTGAAGAATCGTACAATACAATTTCAAGTACAATTTAAAAAAAAAACTAAATTTCGATTACTAATATATTAAAACATTAATAATATTTATGTAATCAAATTTTGGGGATAATAAAATCGCTATAGAATTTATTTATTTCAATGACCTATCTGCTGACTCAAATTTCATTAGTTTTATCTGAAACACAAGCTCTTGAGTGTTGTCAGACTGAATCTTTCATGACGCCTGTCACAAGGGTTATTTTCAGCGGAGTGTGAGTGGGAAATTCATTAGCAGTTTACTATTTGAGTTGAGAACGATTAAATGATATTCAGATATAATTAACAGATAATTATTTTTAAAAAAGTGCTGGATATTTTTTTTGTTAATTTCATTAAAAAAGGGAAGGAGGATAAAAAGTTAATCCACGTCAACTGTCGCATACCGATTTTACGTGGTCGTCAATTTTTTCCAATAATTATTTAACGGCATTTTTTTTTTCATTGCCGCGGAAAGGAGTTGCTTTCGTGCAATAAAACATCCGCATTCCTCATCCGTCACATGTTCCGTCTAGGATATTTCTACAGCCGGCGTGGTTCGAAGGTCGCGGGATCGAATCCCGGCGTGGCAAATAAATTTTATTTGGTTAATTTTTGTTATTTCACATGTTATTCATTAAAAAAAATATATAGTATATTTGCGGCACGTTCCACCAAATAAAAAGTATATTTCCGCAAATATACTTTTTTCCGCAAAGTAAATTTGCGGAAAAAAGTATCGCCAGTATCGCCCTGGTGTAAGACCACCATTCAGAATTGAAAAGTTGCTTGAAATGGCTTTAGCCATGTTTGGTGACCAGATCTGAATAGCCAGCAACTTCCACACGTTCCCCTTCCTATCTCCTTCCCCTCCTCACTACCTTCAGCCTCACAACATACCCCAATTGGGGAAACCATAGTCTCACTGGCTCTAGACGGGAGCAGTTGGGACTCTGTGCGGTATTCATATAAAAAATAATAAAAAAAACTTCAATGTAGAAACTTCTAAGGAGGGGTTGTTTAAAAAAAAATTAACAATTCATCAAATATTTGAAGTTAATTTTCATATTCTGTGTAAGTTCTATTCAAGTACAAATCGACTCTAAAACCAGTGACAATGTTGATAGATTTTTGTATTAATATGCCGTGTTCCGCTTCCTCCTCCTTTCTAGAGATAGTTTTAGAAAACGTTGCAGGTACCATCACCGGAGCAGATAACGGACATTGTTATTACCGCAAAAAATATAATAATATTTCTATTTTGAAACTGTTCATTAGGTCTAGAAAATCATAAATATATGTAAGATACTGTTCAATACTTGAAAACTCATTTTTTCAAAAATTTAATTGAGACATTGAAACATTTATTAAAGTTAGAATTTTACAAAATAATATAATATCAATATTTCAATCACTCTCTTAATAAAGCAGCTGCTTATGTTTAGGAGAGGATAACTAAATATTTTTACATCTATTTAAAATTAAAATAAAATAATATTATTACAAAACTACTAGTAATTTTATGAGTAATAAAAATATAGGTTAGATTATAAATGATATAAAGTATTCATAAAGCAAAAACATAAAACTAAACAATAAGTAAAATTATGAGGTGGTACTAGAGTATTTTAATTTTAAAATTTTTTATATTTGTCGTAGTTTTCTTCCGATCGTATATCTAGGGATAATTTATTGAACAGTTTTATACCCTTGAATATATAGTGATGTTGTGCTGTTGTGGTTCGTATGGTAGTGGTACGGTTAGTCCTCCAACGGATATGATTCTTTTGCTTATATTTAATTGTGGTACATTATTTTCATTAAAGAAATCTTTATGTATTTGTAGTAGTGCCATTTTGTCATACATTTTTGTAAGTGGGGGAACCGGGAAATGTTGGAAAACATTTATTGTTGCGTAGTAATAGGGCTTTTTTAATTTATTTTTGATTTGTATTAATATTTTTTTAATTGTCTCCGGTGGAAGTAGGGATGATTTATATGCACCCCCCCCCCCAAGCCACGATTCCATATTGTAGTACAGAGTGCGCAAGTGCATAAATAAATATCTTTTAGTAACTACGCCATATAATATCTCCACACTCTTTCTCATTTCAGTTCAACGCTAACGGATGGAGAAGTCAGCCTCTTTACACGGCAGATTAATATAAAATAAATCAATAATGTATTCACGAAAGTAAAATTGAGATTTGTATTACGAGGCGGGCTTATTCACAAGTGACTCAGTAATTCCCACTTCGGCTGACTTTGGCCGCTAGCCCGATAAGAAAGAACACGCTGCCTAGGCAAACTGCATGCGAGGGCGAGAGACGTGTTATATTCCAGGTTCCAGGGATTCAGCGCCCAGCGTGTAGTAGTGTACCTTGTCCAGTGTCCCGTGTCGCGTGGCCGGGCGCCGGGAACGGGCTCCTGAATAGGCAAATCAACCGTAAACTCAGCCGTGCAATGGTAAATAATAAGAACTACCGACAGGGCCGGACAAACTAAAACATTTTTTATAATGATTTTATTTCTATAACCCTACTGTGATTTGGATTACAGATGAAACAGAAATGACGATTACTGGACCTGCGACGTATCAACTGCCACTCATTGGCCACTTTTAAAGTCTTCTGGTTGAGATATGAAACGGAAATTACGATAGGTCTGCGCTCATTGGTCGCTTTGATTACCTCACTTTTCAAGTATTGGTTCAAAAAGTGGTTTACAAGATTGTTTTGGTAAAGTTTCGCTTCTATCGCGTGTAAACTGCACTCGAATTTTTTGTTTAATATCCATGTTATTTAAGGCGGTAGATTATTATTATTTATTTGATGTGATATCTTACATTTCAAATACAATTCAGCAATGTCGGCCTCACTGGTTAGCTCACCTGTGCAGAGGCCTCCATTTCACAAAACAATTATTATTGGAAAAGTTGTGATTTTTCTTTTATTTCTGCTATTAGTTAATGAAAATGGAGGTTTTAAATCAAGATAAGAGTTACGTCGTGGGAGAGGCCTCAAATATTACAAAAGCGGCTATTCGAGAGCCCGATTTGAAGTTTTTTTCTGTACCTATCCGTCCTATTCTGCTGATCTTGGAATGGATTGTTTAAAAAAATTTAACAATTCATCAAAATATTTTAACTTACTTATCACAATCTGTGAAAGTTCTATTGAAGTTTTGTTAATATTTCACATTTATGAAGCAACTGGCCTATAATGATATAATAACAGCACTTGAATATAAATTGCACAAAACGTGAAAATTAACTTCAAATATTTGTTGAATTGTTTAATTTTTTTTAAACAACCCGTCCTTATTTCCGATCACAATTTCATATATATTTTACATTCTTCAACCATGAACTATTATATTATTTTAACCCGCGTTAGAAAATAACAACCAAAATTATATTTCCTTATTTATTTAAAAAAAATTAGCTATCCAAACAAAGAAAAAAATTAGCTATCCAAACAAAGAAAAAAAAACTTATATTGCGCAAATTGTGAAATTAAATGTTAATTATTAGGGAAATTAATTATACATAGTAGTATATGCAATGTGGTCAAATCGAGCTCCATTTCAGAGATGCTTGTGTAGTATGTGTCTAGATAGCGGGTAATACTGCCAAGTCCGTTGAGTCCGGTCCTGCAGAAGCGATGTATGGCCGGTAGTCCGGGCCAAATTGCGTCCAATTCAAAGGGGAAATCCGCCCGACGGCAGTAGCGCCATCTGTTGCAAGGCGATTACGTTGCGCGGTTCCGGTATTGAGGGCTTTCGGTTCGGGCTTACTCCGATCGGAGCTTTTTTGATGCGGGAATGAATAAATCGGGCGACATTGTGCCGCGCTAGGTACGGGCCGTGTATGGACAGATTTACCGACGGAAACGTGATTCAAACACTGAATGGCACTTGGACATACAATTAATCTTGTCGTTTAACCCTTTGAAAGCCTGCCGGCGGCGGCGTTGAAGGGTAAAAACGGCTTACAGGATGTATGAATTTTCATGAATAGGTTGTACACTTTTTATAAATATTTAAAACCAGGTGAAGAATTAAAAACTCATTTATCAGAAGTAACGCGATAAATCATTACAATTCCTATACTTTTTTTCTGACGCAGCGAAAACTTTCCAACGGTGAGCTTTGGCGTAGCAGGTAGCAGGTACCTATAATAATATTAGGTTTAGCACTTTTTTTCTTTCGACAACTTCTAGGTCAACGCAACTGTTTTCAGTTCCCAACCTTTGATTCCACCGTGTGTTTGGAGCTTAGATATAAAACGGGCCTTTATATAGATAAATACTATTGAAGTGTAAAAATTTACACATTTTGTTCTAAATAAATATGCTTACCTTCGGTGAAGGAGGGTGGTAAAAGTAACGTGTTATAAAATTATGGAATTTTTATAGAAGATAACTGGTAACTAACTTTGTCAAACGGCCTCCGTGGACGAGGGGTATGGCTCCCGATCAGTAATCCGGAGGTCGCGGTTTAAAATCCCGGTGCGTGCAAGCAAATTTTATTGATTAATTTGTGTAAGTAATATATAGTACTTACATTGCGGTCTCCGTGGTCGAGGGGAAAGCTCTCAAATACCGAGGGTAGCGGGTTTAAAACCCGGCGTGTGCAGGTAAAGTTCATTTGATTAAATTGTATTATTTCAGAGTTTAATCATAAAAAATAATATAAGGTATACTTTGCGGCACGTTCCGCAGTGGAAGATACTCTCAGTTTCTGGAGTGGAAGACACTCTCAGTATCCCTCTGGTGTAAAGACCAGCATTCAGAATTGAAACGTTGCTTGAAATAGCTTTTTCCATGTTCCGTAACTAGACCTGAATTGCCAGGGGCATATCACCTATCCCTCCCTTCAGCCTCACAACATACCCTAATTCGGGATGCCATAGTCTAATTGGCTCCAGACCGTTGGCAGCAGCTGGGACTCTTGTGTGGTATTCACATTAAAAAAAAAAAAAAACAGAGTGATAAAACCATCCTTACAATTTTTTCGTAGTCTTATAAAATACAGCGATATCCAATATTCACTATTGATGAATTAAGCGGACAAAATTTTTGCAGCACAAAGCTGTTTCCTTACGAACAATCCGTGTATTTACATTACACAATTTGGTTTTGTTCGAACTATTAATTTGTGGGTGGAATTTTCAAAAACTGAATACCACGGAAGTTCTGACACTTCGGCACTTTCTGGAAGTTAAACATATAATATTATTTAGATTTCATACGGGATCTGCCACATTTACGAATTTCGCAATGAATATGGCCAAATCAATTGAGTGCTTTGACAGGAATTGAATCATTCTACTATCACAATAACTCAGTTCGAGTTCAAAGCACTAAAGTCAATAACATTAAGTCGGGAATATGGTCCAAATAATATCCTTTAAAGATGGATCCAAACCGATAAGCAATGGTGGGCGCTACTGGGAAATGGAGGAGAATGGGAAAACATTGCCACCCACATACTGAAGCCATATTTGTATATTTATTTATTTAAGACACAAACCGGACATTTATGAAACACGCTTGTAAGTGTAAGTAATACAAAAATGAATACTATTCAAATAAAAACGTCCCTAGACTAACGCTTCTGCAGCATTCCACATTAATGCATATTCACAAAAATGCAGTGTGTTAAGGGACGTACTTGACTAACTTTAACCAGTGATTCCTGACATTATTTGAAGTAAAAAAGTAAATAATGTAACTGTTGGTTTTCCAAATAAAATAAAATAAATAAATAAAAAAATGTAGTAAAATTTTAGGTTTCGGTGATACTTTTTGTTTTTTTTTTCGGTGATCTTAAATCTGGAAAAATCAGTAAGTATTATATAAGTTGGGGTCGGGGTGAGGGGTTGGGCGATTACTCGGATGAGTGATCAGCGATGACAGGTGGAAGATTTTTTGTTGTTGTTTGGTTTTGAAGAAATTAAAAAAAAAAAAAACAAAAAAGTCAACCGAGACTAATATTTCATTAATTTTTTTTACTCCTAGTCAAAGTAAGTCAAGTACGTACTTTAACACCCCGTATAGAATTTGACAGTGCTGTAGCGGCAGGCCAATATATAAAATGAAAATAATAGCAGTAGGTAACTAAATACACTGAAGAAAATAAACAATAAAACAAAAATTAAAAAAGTGTTTAAATAAAAATAAAAATTAACAATAGTGTTTTATACCAACTTAAAATTATAAATTACAGGAACAGAAATCATGAAGATGTCTCTTGGAAACCAACTATATTATTAGAAAAAAATGTCTATGTAAGATCGTTGCATGTCCAGGGATGTTGAGATCTGTGATCATAATTCCAAACCCTTACTTGAATAAACTTACCTTTGTGGTTCTAAAGGCCGGCTTTCTACGATCGTTTCAACAAACAATACCTCAAATATTCCCACAAACATGCTTTAACGTTTTTTTTTTCTATCGGTCATGGGAAGCAAAAACATTGTGGCCCCGACCTAATCATCCACAAAATGTGCACGTGTTTTTGTCGGAGGAGACCGGCCTTAAACATTCCGAATTTCTTCCTATTTAAAACATATTTTCCTGTAAAACTTTATGTTTTCAAGTTCTTAAAATATTATACGTTATTTTTTAAGATAAAAGCTATATATTTGCAGAGCCGAAACGGTAATTATATGAAATTCCTCCAATAGAAAAAAATCGCAAAATAAGCTCCGAAAATTAATGAAAACACATTTTGTTCTGAAATTTAAAATGTTACAAAAATGAAAAAAAAAAATCACAGTATTTGTTAAAAAGCTACTTAAGACGTTTGCCGAGAGATTTTTGCTCTATTTTAAAGGAGTCGTGTTTTATTAAATATTTTCAAATTTTTCTTTTACGAGATTATTATCGTTTTAAGATTAGCGCGCTCATTCTAATACTCATATTTAAATATATCCCTTTCAAGCCACCCTCTTCTTGTTTTGAAAGCTTACTACGGAGCCTTAAGAAGAAAATAAAATGATATCACAGAAAGTACTCGTGAAAACAGTACAGTCGTAGGTAGGAACCGAAAATGAGGTAAAATTTATTGGAAATAAAGATAGCTAGTGAAAAAAGATAGTAGAAGTCTATTGATACTTGAAAGACTTTAGTATTTTAATGCCAGGAGTGAAAAACAAATATCCTGGCGAAAGATAGTAGAAGAAAGATAAAATATATTGTGCTTGTAGGAAATATTCTATCAATGTTTTGTGCTTCCCGAATATGTGCTCTAGATATAATTTGACCTCAGGTATCGGGGCTATAAAACTCGAACCCAATAAAATACGAACGTGGTGGGAAGGTTCGAGATTTTACCATGTAGGAATACCTTACAAGGTATTAAATATATATTTTTTTTACGTCCTGAAATTCATGACCACATATAAAGGGCACGTTGTGCGTTGTACCTAAATACATTTTAGGGCAGAACGTATTAGGTAAGTACTTAGATGTTCATTTAAGAGACGCAAAGGAATTAGGTATGAAAAAAAAAACATCAAAGCAAAGGGAAGTTCTCCAATAAATAAACGGGAAACATGTGATATGGTAATAGAACGGTAGGAAGGAGGCGCACTCAAATAGCATTAAGGATTCTGGTCGATGTGGGTTAATCCCGGCCTAGATATTGTACCGCAGCACGGGCGTACTAAATCACGAACCTCTCTGTGGTATGGCGGATAATTTGTGAGGGTGTTCTCATTTTTAAGGGAAAACTTCGTTCGAATTTGCGAATGTAATCAGTAAATTGAAGATAAAAGATTAAAAATGTAGCCTTTCAGATACATTAGATATATTGCGTGCCAAGGGTAAGTTATATATGAACAAAAATAAAAAAGATAGTATTTTATTAAAAAAGAAACAACGACATGAATAATTTATTATTTTCTCAGAAAAAAACATTCGAATAGCGGATGAAATCTTGACAAAGGCCTCTTTGAGAGATTAAAGAAAAAAATAAATCACTGACAATAAAATTAATCCGAACTTATTCCTAGAAGTTAAAAGGCCGTTAATAGTAAAGAAAATATAATCTTTTCGCTTGAGGCGTGCGTTTACAATACCATTATAAACAGCAAAAATAAATTATTCGAGGATTACTATAAATTTATCTAAGAATATTCTTGATTGAATGAATAAACCAAAAAGCATGCGTTTTGGTTTCAAATATTGTGTAAAATAAAAACAAAAACAAAAAAACATTTTAAACCTTGGGTAGAACAGAAAAAGGACTAGAGGCAAGGTATTGAAAATCCGGAAAAGTTAAAACAAAACACACCTAATTGGTGCTGGTCAAAAAATTTACACAGAACAGAAAAATATTACGGAAATTTCAAATACACACGTAAATATATCGACTAAGTAAGAGTAGACCATTTAGAGCAGAGAATATTTTATATCATCTTATCTTCAAATCTTCCCATTTCCATTGGCATCACAAACAATTTACAAAGCGTCGGTGGATGAGTGCCTCCGGACATTTCAATATCTTTGCTCCGAACGTGAGTGTTCAAGGTATGAAATATACCTTAAGTTTTAAAAAAAATTATTGGTTTTTTTGCTATTCAAAGAATTCATGCTCAGGAAGAAGAATAATAAAAAAGAATACCCTGAAAAGGAAACAAAGGGGTCGGAAAATATCCATGATGATAAAATTGAAAATGTGCTTAGCCCTGTGTCTTAGAAAACAGGATGGAAAACTTTTCTTGGGTAAAGGGATCAATGGGAAAAACATCATTGCAAAAATGCCATCTCCATATTCCAATTTATTTGTATCTCTTTGTTCATATTAATATCTAAGAAAAACATTCCATTTTTCAACTGGAAAAAATGTGTTTCATCATCTTTACTACAAAACAGAAGTTTCTTAAAAGATGAGCTCTCACGGAAATTGTACCGCACTTTAAACGAACAATGTAGAAATATGAAATTTATATTATGTCCCTTAAATTAAAAATTCAATTCAATTCAATTTATTCATTTTTAAAACATTAAAAAAATAATATTAAAAACATTGTTTACGTCTCTTAACTCCAGTTCAATGAACTCTAGAAAGTGGATTTGCTTTGTATTTAAGTGCTCCATTCAAAATTAGAATCGTTTGTTTGATCAAATTCAGACGAGTCATAAGTTAGGGAACGTACCCATACTACGTGACCCGTTCAGGGGTGGGGAGAGTCTTCAAAATACCACGCTTGGTACAAATGAGCGGCGGGGGGCTTAGGTTTTTAGTCGGGGGGGGGGGGGGGGGGGGTTAAAAATTGCAAAAAGTTGGTCACGAAGTATGGGTACGTTCCCTTACGTAGTTATAATATAATAAATTAAAAATTGGAATAACATTGTCCCGAAACATATCAATAAGCCATTGAAAAAATTCCTGATGTAAGACTTTCTACCGAAATAAACCTCCTGTTTTATTCGAATATTCTATTAACAACACAGTCTTAGAAAGTCACGGAAATGAGAGAAATGGTAACATTTTTGATGAAAAACTAAATTTTGCTCGTCACATCTACAAAATTGAGAACAAATGTATGAAAACACTTGGCTTCATATTAAGAACAACCAAAACATTAATTCCATACGAGCCATAAAACGAGCCTCTAGTTAGAAGCCTAATAGAAAACAGCTCAGTAATTTGGTCTCTCTCTTACAAAATTTATATTAATAACATTGATCAAATACAAAAACATTTCTACGTTTTATAAATTTTTAATTTTCTTTCGTATTAAATTCAAAAACTAGGGGCCGTCTGTTTCAACGCTTGGAGTAAAAGTAAGAGCAAAGGAAATTGCTAAGGAGAAATTTTACCAAAATGGGTTTTTCAATCAATTTTTTTTTCCGAGTAATATTGTACATATTTTAATAGATCGTCATTTATTTTAAAATGCTCTAACAAATATTTTTAAAGCAAAAAAGCTATCGGAGCCTTGGATATTTTGACAATTACGTCGTGGTCTTTAAATTTAATTTTCTGTGTGGCCGCACCAAAAAAATAATGCGATGCGCTTTTCATATAATTTCGAGGAAAATTCTGCTTTTTAGACTGGCCACACTAATAACTATTACTTTATCAAAATGACACTTGAAGCGGCGAGTAGTTCTATCTAACATCATAATATATCTAACTCTACCTGGCGGTTAAAATTTAAATTTAGCCCACGAATTTGTTTCCTATTGAAACAGACGGTCCTAAAAGAAAGACATAAAATAAAATATTTGACTATCTTATTTAAAATACTAAACTCCAAATTATACAGTTCCGAACTCCTACAACTTATGAACCTACACAATGACGACGAGACACAATACTCTATTCTACTGCAGTATATATATATATATATAAGCGCAATTATATTGCTCATTTGCTCATTCTCCGATACAGCGGATTCACGTTATTAGAAACGTTAACTTGGTAAATTTTAAGGATCATATTAAAAACCTATTTTAAAACTATTCTTAAACCTTTGGTTGTCTTTTTCGTTAGTATATTTGTTCTTGGGGTGTTATGCCGTATTGCGCTACCTCCTTCTTTAGCCAACGTTTCGTGCCGTGAAAATCTTAAAACGTACATTTGGTTGTCTCTTTGTAAACCTATCTGATAACTGTATTTAAAAAAAAGTTTTTAGTATTTTTATTTTATCTATGTATTTTTAATTTTATTTTTATTATTTCTTTCTCATGTTCAAAATTATTTCTCATGGTAAAGTTATACTACCTACCTATATTTATGTAAAATCCCTCTGGGCGTAAAATAAATAAAGTTCGGTTGCGCATAAGTGTCGTGTATCTAAAAATTGAAAACTACATAATTCTTATACTTTTTACATTTTCAGTACATTATTATAATGAATTATCTGATCTTAAAATAGTTAGTGATGTAATGGTCAGCACAGTTCATCATTCACAGCATACCTTCCAAAGCGGTTGATTGACGTTCCATTCTCGGTCGTGGCAATTTTTTTTTTTATATAAACTTCACTTTTATTTTAAAAAAACTTTTATTAAATTATCTCGTCATTTTTCACTGGTAGCGATTTAAGATAATGATATTTTAAAGAAAACTGTAAAATAATAAATGCGGGAAAATCCAGATAAATCTGAAAAGATAAAAAAAACCAGTCCTAATGTTGACTTTAGAACTATAGACACCCTACAATGGATTAAAAAAACAGTAGATTATTTTCGGCAAGTAAATCAAACTTCTTCGTAGAAGTTCCTTGTCGCCAACAGGATGGTTATAAAAAATGAATATTATAATACAACTCACCGCTTCAGTGTGTACAGGGTGCACTGCAAACAACATCGCAGCGACGAAACTGGCAACCTCCGACAGGAACATTGCGCACATCCTGCAAAATGAAAAGAGGATGGTTAGCAAGTGATTGATCATCTCGGCTCGGTGAATAAGAAATAAAGAGGAAATAACCCAATATTATTTTTTAAATAAAGAAATGAAATAAATATAGTGAAAAAGTATCTGAAAATAAAAACCTTGCGCTATATTGATTAATCGTTGCAAATTTATTTTTTCCATAAACATAAATATAATTTTCCATATATAGTAACTGTCTCAATTGGCTTTGCCTTCAGCATGATATTTTGAGTTCTACCGGGGAAATGTACCTAACGCCAGGTTTCCACCACATCTATTGATAAACGATATATGATATAGAGAGCCTGTTTTAACTTATTTCATAGATTGTATGAGATCGATCATAGAATAAATTAGGAGGGAACTCGGCTAAAGATAATTAAAGTTTCTTTGTTAAAAGTATTTTTTAGAGTTGCCACAAATATTGATTTTGCCGAATACCGAATACCTAATATTCGGCTAGGCTCTCGGCCGAAGCGCCGAATATTCGGTGATAGTACATTTCGCGGGTGACAGGTTCCGACCTACATCATTGAAGTGCGTGCGGTAACTATGCTGTGGGCGTATTTGTTTAATTTGCGAATAGGTCGTGTCACAACACACGTTATTTGTTGATTGTTACATCAATTTGTGTTACCTATAGTATATTTATCTTAAAAAATACACTGAAACTTATGGTGTGTATATCTTTAAAAAATACATGAAAACTGTTTGCCTAGATCGGATAGCAGACCCTTATAAGTGGTGGTAGGCAAACGCAAAACAGTATCCAAGCCTAGCAGAATTTGCTAAGATTTATTTATTATCTCCTGGTAGCAGTGTATATGATAAGTGATTTTTTTTCGGAAGCAGGTATAATTTATGAGGTAAAGTGCAATCGTTTGCTATTAACAAATGCTGAAAAAAAAGTGTTAATTCATCATAACTTAACACTGACAGATTTTAAGTATTAGATATGCTGATGTTTGTTAAAATAAACATTTATGTGAGTAATATTGTGCGGTTTTTTTGTCATGATTTGATATTCGGTATTCGGCCGAATGGTTCGCAATATTCGGCCGAATATGTTTATACATTGGCAGCGAGTGAATCAAGAAAAGAACAATGTTTCAAAATCTCCTGAGAAATGTTTATGGCTTAAATTTCACATGCAGAACTGTGCATGTGAAATTTAAGCGAAAATGGATGCAATTCAAGATGGATGACGATATAGGATGTCAGGTAAGTATGAGAGAGACAGACCACGTGCTAAATGGGCTAGAAATAAAAGGTACTAAGTCAGGGGCTATATTGATTTCCATTCAAATCTATATGGAAGGCGAATTCTAGCTTCTTCTTCCTTCCTTGCACTGTCCCAACTCATTGCCTAGGTAGGCTGTTGGGGTCGGCTCTTCTCGTTCTCAGGTTGTAATATCTTCTGTTCTGGGTATCGCCTTCATCCAGGCCGTTTCTCTGAAGAATTTTGGAACATTGAGTCATCCAGGAGTTCTTCGGTCTTCCTCTGGATGACTATCGGTGAAGCTCCATAGACATTGCCTGCCTCAGTGTGGTCTGATGGTCTCCGTCTTATGTGTCCATACCATCTCAACTGTCGTTCTTCCAGCTTACTATTTATGTCTGTGACACCCAGGCTACCACGAATGCGTGAATTTTTGATCTTATCTTTTAGTGATACTCCTGCCGACCATCTAAGCATTCGAATTTCTGCTGTTTCAAGTTGCCTAGTGTAGGAGTTGTACATAGTCCAGCATTCGGAGCCATAAATTATTGCGGGTCTTACAATAGTCTGGTATATCTTTCCTTTCAGTTTTATAGGCATTTTGGAGTCACACAATATTCCTGTTACGGATCTAAATTTAATCCATCCCACACCTATTCTATGGATGACATCCGCTGCACATCCTCCGTCTCTGTGGATTAGTGAGCCCAGATATTTAAATGAATCACAGTTGGCTAATGTTACTCCATCCAGTTGCATCGAAGGAGTTACAGCATTTGTGTCTTCAAATGGTAAATATAAATATTCAGTCTTTTTCCTGCTAATTTTTAGGCTATTATCCTCCAGGACCTTTCTCCACCTTTCCAGGCTATTCTGTAAGTCACGATGGTTATCTGCTATCAGTACTACATCATCTGCAAAAAGTATAGTCTTGAGAATACTGTTAATTTCTTGGCTTGTTAGATAATTCATGACCATTATGAATAGCAGTGGGCTGAGGACAGATCCTTGGTGTACCCCCACTTTAATTGGAAATTTTGGTGATGTCCCTGATGTGCATCTTACTTGAGTTTCAACGTTTGTATACATATTTTGTATGGAGAGCACATATCCTTCTGGTACATTGTGGGCTCTCAATGCCGCCCATATCAGGCTTCGGGGAACCCTGTCAAATGCTTTTTCCAAGTCTATAAATACCATGTGCAAATCTTTTTTTGCATCTCGATGTTTTTCAACTATTATTCTGACTATTTGAATAGCATCTATTTTTGATTTTCCCGACACAAAACCGCATTGATCGTCGTGTATTTTTACAATATTCCTTATTCGTGTGTTGATAATTCTCTCATATATTTTCATGGTGTGAGACATAAGCTTTATCCCTCTATAATTGTCGCACTTCCTAGAGTCTCCTTTATTTTTGTAAAATGGAAGAAGGTAACTCTGCCTAAAGTTTTCTGGCATTGGTTCTCCATTCAGTACTTTATTGTGCAGAGTGCACAGCCACAGAAAGGCGAATTCTAGCGTTCTTCTTTATTTCATATTTATATTGCACCGTCCATTTATGAGGATTTTTTCCATGCCATGTAGGTTTCAACTTGAAAAGCGTTATCGATAATATATTTTAATGCTAAATTGATGGCCTCAGCAGACGAGAGACGTCAACATACTGACTCATTTCATCGATAGAGTTGATCGCCTTTTCAGTTACAGTAATGACTCTGTAATACTCTTCCTCCGTTATTATTTAGTCAATGTCTCAGGCAGGAAGGGGAGAAAGAAACGGAAGTTAATAATAGATGATCTTCAAATGCGACAGCGGCGTCAACACGAGGGTGGGAGCGGGAGGCGGCACTGGGGGAGTGGGAGAGGGCGGAAAAGAGATGTTTATTAATCGACGTGTCGCGAAAAACTATTTGACGAAAGCAGAGTGGCGCCAAGGGAGATTCAGATTGTTACGCTTTAGTCATCTGGGAATCACGGCGAGGGAAAACACACAAATAAATAGTGGACTTGTTAGCAAAACACGCCAATAAATCTGTTATGAAAAACATTTCAGAAAATAATTTTACGGTATTTATTATAAAAATATGATGAAATATAAAATAAAAAGTGATAAAAGAAATTTTGATGGGTGTAAATTTTGATGGGTGTAAATTTTGATGGGTGTAAATTTAAATTACAAATAAGCTATTTAGGTAAGTACGAACAAACATTTGTCGATAATACATCTAAATTACTACCCAAAAAGCATTTAAACGATGTTTTATTTTTCATTGTATTCCATAATAACTATAATAAAATTATTTTCTTAAATGTTTTTCATTCACACACAAATAATTTTGCCCAAGTTTCCTCTAAAACCATGAAATATTAAAATCTTTAATGGCCTATATCTTATAATTTAAAGCAAAAATAAATAAAGTAGCTCATATCCGTACTAGATATTTGACATATCTTTTGATTACAAAAATAATTTTTCAGTTTGGTTAGGTATTTTGATCCAAAATTCAAAATTGTGGGCCGCGCGAACGTTCCTCTTAAGTAAGCCTGGATAGAGTTCCATTTTAAAGAATGTTCATATTTTTGTATCTTCATGTCATTAATATTTTATTGTTTTTTTGGGATTGAAAAGTGCTCAGCTCATTTGTTCATCTTGGTTAAAAGTTATTTGATAGTTATGGCAGTGATTTCAGATTTTGTCCGATTTCCGAATATACCTCTCGATTCGACCATGGCAGTTACTGTTTGTAATGAGCCAGAATGGGTACTTATCGATGATTTGCTATTTAAATCGAATAAAATATATGTTTGCCGGATGCGGGTCGATACTGGCTTAATTCCAAAATTATTCAACCGTTCCGCAGCGAGCAAAGTAATACTGAAATGTATCTCGCAGTTTTACTAGCGAATTTCGATGTTTTTAGAGAGGGGGAAGGGAAATTTTAATAAAACCTCAATAAAGGACCCGGACCGACCATCTTTATGGGCGAGCTTAAGTGTATTATTCCGTTACTCGAGAGATAGAAAAACTGCGTCAGATACAGGGTTTAGGTGTGTCGTGGCGGAAAACTTACGACTTCACGCAAGATGGAGTCCTCCGTCTAAATTATCGGATAACTTATCTCGACTGTCGAGCTAAATACTTAGTCACTTACCTAAGTAAGTTACCCACTCGCTATCAGACACGCCCCAGCATGTGCAGGAGAAGGGATGAAGGGTGAAAGGTGGAAGGCTCGAGCTTATGACCTGATATTATATTATGAATGTAGGTATGTGTCTAAAGCTTTAGAGGAAAGTTCGTTTGTTGATATTAATAATTCATGATCCGGATGGAAGTAGGCCATTTAATATATGTTGCTAATTAATAGTATTACTTTGCTACCGACGTGACATACAGAACGGAGCCTGTGAATTTCCGTACTACAAACGAAAACAGCTTTGGCAGGCTTAACGGAACTTAGATAATCAAATACACAGAACATTTGAAACTAAAAACTTCATTTTAACTCAGATTAAGTTTCTTAAGGTTAATTAGCTACCAGCGTACGACTCTTTTTAGATTATCTAGGTGATTTAAAAAAAAATATTTCCTAACTATCAAATTTATATTCATCATAGATAAAATACAGATAAATACATAAACACTTGAATAAAACGTAATATCCTTCGATAATGGTTAAATAAGTTATTGTGTAATTATGTTGTCAATGTTATAAATATAATAAATCATTGTAAGTACTTACATTTAAATTTCCTTCCAAAGAATAAACGTCAAAGGAAAATTTGAATGAGTAAGGAATTTACAATATATTATTGAAATCAAAAGACAGACATCTTTTTTGGCAGAGCAATCTTCTTTCTTTTATCTTTCTCCTTGAATCTATTTAAATGATACTAGAGAAACAGAATACATTTACCGCTCTCCGTTATATTTACAAGAATGAAAGATAAAGTTTTATCCTAGGTACTGCGTGGAGCGGGGGAGATTATTGAACCAATGAAAACATATTAAAAGTGAAAGAAATGAAGTGCCTACAATCACTCGGATATCTAAAAATTGAAAAAGAAAACTCCTCTTATTATTAATAAAGAATTTTTTTATCAAGCAATAACGGAAAAGGTTAGGTATTATTACGCCGTAGCCGATTCTCACCATTTTAAGGTAGTTCAGGCCCGTCGCTAGCCACCTCAATGCCTTCAAATTTAAGAGCATTGCAAAGAAAAATAATATGTGGCAATTTTGGTTGTCTCATTCCAGGTGGCCTCTTTCATTCCTTCCAGCGTTTGTATTTTACTGTCTTACAATATGTAGTTAGGTGAGTATTACCCTAAACACCTTTTTGTCGTGGTACCCAGATAGGGGTAATTTTATTGATGGTAGCAAGTTCTTGACAAATAATAGTCCTGCATTCCATCACCAGTCTGAAGTCGCATCGGTTACCTTCCAGTGCCATTAGGGCTTTCTGGCAATCAGAACACGCTGAACATTAAAATATACTATTAATGGAAAAATTGGCACTTCATAGGATCTTTTTTAGAAAAATGGACGTCATTTGCATTGCCTGGACCTTTACGAGGAACTCTTTTCCAGCTCTCACGAAAAAAAAAACAATAATTTTGATTTACTGATGAATTTTACAAGGACTGTGAAATATTTCCGTCAACTGTATTAAAATTTATTTATATAGAGAATCTATTTGAATTTCGATTTTTTCGTCAATGAATGCAAATATTAGAAGTGGAAATTAACCCACTTGCCGACATTCGATCGAGCTGAAACTCGGCAGATAGACTCATTGTTGAAGACAATGCATTGTTTTAACTGTTTGTAGCAATCACGCACACACACACGCATTTCTCTGAAACTGGCTATTAGCCGGTCCAAGAGATGGCCCTAAAATTGAAAATAGAGGTATAATAGTAAAAAAACTTTTTTTTATTACGAGTTGACTTTTTAAGTGATTGCTCAGTTTACATGAATCTCGTGGAATACGGTAAAATGGGTATTGCACCACCCATCCAGTACTGTTGGAAAAAAATCTTAAATAAATAAAATATTAAATTTTTCCCAGTAGCCTGAAGTCAATCGCGTGTCCTTGCAATTTCAAGGTTTCTCTGATCCGCAATAGCAGTTAATTTAGATATATTTTGTCAAGAGTTCAGATAATCGAGTTTCAACGTCTGATTTAAATAAAACGGCGAAAATTGAACGAAAAGTGCTGAGAGGACAAAATATTAAAGCGTGAACCCATGGAACTATGACATGGAACTATGATTCTATATTCTATCTAGTATCCATACTCTTAGCGTGAACCCGATACTAATTTCGGCTGTCTAAGCATCCTATTGAGTTCATTAAACTAGAGTTGTACTCTGGTTTTTTTAACTGTGAATGAAAGTATCATTTTTAAAATTAAAACTGATCGTCTGCAGAATAACTCCAGTGAAAAATATTATGAAATATTCATACAAACAAATAAACGCTGATTCTTAATATATAAGTTTTATTTAATAATATTAAACGTAGAGTTTTAAAAACATTATTAAAAAGTGCATTTTTAAACGTCTCGTTTAAACACACTGCAAATTTGGTATTATTGAATGTTTAGTGCTGACGTCACTCCTCACCAGTCATTTATTGAAATGTAGGTATGACACAAGCCATCGGTATTAACATTTAATCTTCTACGTACATTTAATCTTCTACCAAAACACATTCAAATGACAGATAAAATATCACTTTACATAAAAGAATTAAAACTATGACTAAATGATGCAGACGTTGAAACACTTTTTTTATAAACTCCATGTAAACCTTCATGCTTCACTTTTACAATTCTACTGTAACTTCAAGACTAACTTTATTTATCTTCTTGAAACCGTAACAAAAAATCAACTAACTTGTATGTGTCACTTTGTTACTACAGTATTTTCAAAGAAACGTTACCTTTAATTTTAAACTTATTGGTGTAATTTAGCACTATAGTTAATATTACCCAAGCACAGTCAGTGCCTTAGTGGGTTCCCATTATGTACTTTTGTCTTATATATATTTTTTACTTTTTTACATTATTTTTATCTTGTGTTATGTTATATATATTTAGAAAATATGTAAAAATTACTTTTGAAATGTATCAAGATATAATGGGAAAAAAATAAAGGAAAAAAAACAACAATTCATGTTATTCGTTATTTCATACTGTTTAAAGATATTAAGTTGTTGTGTTTGTTGAAACATTATTTAGGCCTAAATAATTCAGTATCAAAAATAGAGGTATCTTTATTAGTTTATCTGTATTACTTAAAATACTGAAAACTTTAAACTGTACAAAAAAATCGCATAATATGCAATATCATAATACAACCTACTCCACGGCAAACTCTGCAAACTTCGAAATCCAAAATGGCCGTCATCGAACAGCTGATCGGCGTCGTATCTTATTTGCCTACAATTGTGCAGGTGATGCTTCGTTTTCGATAATATTGATTTTAGAAGATAAAAAAATAATAATTTCAAACAATTTTTATAACACTGTCCAATAATAATATTGAAAAATATAATAATACTAGCTGGTCCCGGCATGCGTTGCTATGCCATTTAATAAATAAATTGTTTCTCCCTGAGTGTCCTTTCCC
Organism: Limnephilus rhombicus; assembly: GCA_929108145.2. NCBI lineage: Eukaryota > Metazoa > Arthropoda > Insecta > Trichoptera > Limnephilidae > Limnephilus > Limnephilus rhombicus. Next base: position 34,587,351 of record OV815276.1, read on the forward strand.
ATTCGTCCCGTTCCCCTTCCGCCTCCCCCCCCCCTCTCACCACCCTCCCTCCCCCCTCCCTACTCCCCCCCCCTCCCCAATCAATCCCAGTACATTCAGTTTTTAAAAAGCCCGCCACCTTTTACAATTTTTATTCAAATTTCCATATTAAATTTGGTACCTAACATAGGTACCTATTTAAAATATCTGAAATTCTTGATTCGATTCAAACTATTAGAGGAGTACCTACTTTAAATAAATTTAACTAAAGATTTTCAAAAATAGAATCCTGATTTAACAATCATTGCTTTGCAAAATGTCATTCTCAAACACGCGAACTATCAAACGTGCGATAGTCGTTAGGTTTTCTGAAATTATCCAATTTTCTGCGCAATTTTCTTAATTTTTCTTTCCGTAAGAACCATCCTCGTACTTCAAGGAATATTCTAAAAAAAGAATTAGCGAAATCGGTTCAGCTGCTCTCGAGATTTGCGCATAGCAACACATTCAACGATTCATTTTTATATATAAGAAGGTAATAAAATAAATAAGTAATTCCACCTAAATAATGTTTTTACTTATCGAATAGTATCATACTTTCTTCAATATAACTGTCATACAAAATGAACACCTGTTGAAAATAAAAATAACTTATACGTAGTGAGTGATGACATCACACGGTGGTTTTCGGGGGATCTTGAAATATTAAAACTGACAATTATTTAAACTACCTACTTAAACTAACTATTTGCAGTTATTTAAGTTAGAAGGTCATTTTTCATTAAAAATTGGTCTGGAGTTCTCTATTCAGATAAGCGATAACGTATCTATCCTATTAATTTAATATTTTTAACAGAAAATTATTATAATTGTCATTTTCCAAAACTGATTTGTCAAGAATTCAATACCTCTAAGGTTAAGACTATCCAGTGAATTTTCAGGGGTCTGCGCTTGTTACACAATAATTAAGATATTGATGCATTTATATTTAGAAATGTTCTGCTGAAAGTTAAAAAGACATTCATCATTGTATGCAATATTTTCTTTTACAATAGCTCCACACAAGAGGCCCCGAGGAAAGAAAATCCCTCAGGACCTATGTCATCTTTGAATACGCTGTGTGGATGTGAAAGACTTCGTGGTCTTAGTCTTATTTTTAGTGAAAGAAATTAGAGAATGTTCTGGGAAGGAAAAAATGACGGGTGGGTAAGAATTTGGGGTTCGATGTGTCCAGGACTGACGGACAAATGAATCCATCCCTCCCACTGCAGTGCAAGTCCCACGAGACAGTCCGGCTCTAAAGTTAGGTCTCCCTCAGTAAGCCTCTCCCCAAACGAATTTGCCACCAAGACCTAGACAAACCTGGATGAACCCATGAACCCAGGCACCCCTACTAAATCACCAAACGTGACCTACGGCAAGGGTGTTGGTTATCCAATAAATGATACCCGGGGTGGGGATACACATAACCGCCTCCCAAATTTTTAATTAAATCATGTCAATACATTATGACGCTGCATTCATTTACATCACAGACGATCGCAAAATAATTTGATTATTTCAAAGGATTTATATAAATATCCTTACACTGACTCCAGACATTAATCTTGACACAAATGGCAGTCCACCACAAAGCGCAAAGAACGACATCGCGCGTCTTCTTTTAATTTCATCCATGTCAGGTTGTCACGGGGCATTAAATTAGTTTCCAGTGACGGATCGTGTTCGGTGTTCATGACGGAGAGCGGAGAGCGACCTCAGCCGACTGGCAAGCCTCATCTTGCGGATCTCGATAATTAAAACATTTGACGAGCGCCGGCGCCGGAAGGAATGTTACGCGGTTTCTGAATGTTACCCGACCCATAAAAGTGACGAAGTTGCGTCAAAATGGTGTGTTTAAGCCTAGGCGGAAAATTGACCATACGTGGTGAGACCGTTTTCTAAAACGAATATAAAGTGGTTTACGATATCTTGGATGAAATATATAAATCTTCTTTTTATAATTTATTTTATGTGAGTACCGCCAATGACGTTATATAAATAGACCCGCCATAGTCTCACATGCTCTTAAAATAATATGGCAAATAAGCAACACTCTTTTGTTTTCAGCGGTTTTCAGTAATTTCTTAATTCAAAAGTTATTCATTTTTTATTTTATTTTTATTTTATTTTATTCATATATTAAAAAGTTGTGCTACATTCACACTGAAGCCAAACTTCCAACTCGAACTTCCAACGCATGAACTACCCTTCTACGCAATCGTCCGAAAGTATGAAGTTGACCTCAGTGTGACCGTATCAAAAGACATTGAAAGAATGTGTGTTTTTTTCTCAAATAACGTACAAAATTGTCGGACGGGGAACATGAAAATTAATTGTACTGCTTAAAATAATCGATAATAATAAGCAATTTGTGTGTACATATAATTTAAATTTTGTGTGTACATATAAATTAAATCTCCAGCCGGACTCTCCCTTCCCATCGCCTTGCACCGCAGTGGGTGGGTTGGATACATACGTCCGTCACTCCTGGAAACTCTGAACCCCAGCATCCTACCCACCCCTTTACCTTTTCCCTCCCAGACCTTCCTTCCTCTCATATCACACTTAAATAACCCTACAAATAAAATCATGAATATACAAACATCAACAATTAACGTCATTTCAGCGGCGAGGAGTAGGCGTCTGCGGTGCAGGCCAAAACTGTTGGTGAATTACACCAACATTCGCGGTCTGCACACCAATTTAAACTCTGTCCACCACCATCTTTTTTCTCAACGCCCCAACCTACTTTTCCTGTCTAAAACACAGATAGCTGAGCCTGTAGACGCCTCCTATCTGGACTGCCCGGGCTTCACCCTCGCAGGCAAGTTCAGACCTAAAGGAGGTGTCTGTCTCTATAGTCGAGCTGACGTCAACTGTGTGCGACTGTTGAATCTGGAAAACTCCATATTCGACGTAATGTGGGTACGCGTCAATCTTGCCAGTACGGTAAGATTCTACGCGTGTTTATACCGCTCACCGAACCTTGGCGAATCAGATACGTACGAGCTCTTCAAACACTTAAGCGACACTATTGATGACCTCTTGCCCCGCTACCCTACGGCAGAGTTTGTGGTCCTGGAGGACTTCGAAGTTCATAACGAACCTTGGTTGAAGTTCTCAGGATCAACAGACTCGGCTGGACGCCAAGCGGAATCCTTTGCCCTTTGCTACGGATTGGAGCAAATGGTTCAGGAGCCCACAAGGGTTCCTGATGTCCAGACTCACCGTTCCAATCTGTTAGACCTATTTTTAACTACTGTGCCACACGGTTACAAAATTGAAGTCACAGCGCCTTTAGGATCGTCCGACCACTGCCTGGTGACGACATCAATCCCTGTAAACTTCAGACCACCAAACGAGAGGCTGAAGAGAAAAGTGTGGCACTATAGGTCAGCAGATTGGTTCGGTCTGCGGGCACATTTTAATGCTTTCCCGTGGTAAGCTGTCTGTTTTCGGACTTCGGATCCCTCAAGATGTGCCCAGGAAATTGGAGAAGTCATCACATCCGCGATGGATGGCTTCATCCAATCTACTGTTAAGGAAACTGGTGTAGGCTCAAAGCCGTAGTTCAGTCGACAATGCGCTGAAGCAGTGCGACGAAAAAACGCGGCTTACCGAGCCTACAACACATCAAGAATATCCGAAGACAGAACAGCTTACAACAAAATGGCAAAGGAAACCAAGAGAATCATAAATAGATAAAAATTTAAGCACGACCAGCAGATCAGCAGAAAGCTGGCTGCATGCCCGCATGGCAGCAGGCAATTCTGGTCGCTTGCGGGCTCAAGAGGTCGCGATTTCTGCAAATCCAGTCTGCCGCCTCTTACCAGACCTGACGGCTCACTAGCAAACACCGCCACCGAAAAGGATAACTTATTAGGTAAAATGTTTGCGGATAACTCAACCCTCGATGACCAAGGTGCTGTCCCGCCGTCGGTTCCTCACTGCGGTTTTCGTATGAAAAAGCTGAGGATCCGGCATCGGGAAGTACTCCATGTTTTACGAGGGCTTGATGTTAATAAAGCTAGTGGGCCTTACGGAATACCTGCCCTGGTACTGCAGAGGTGCGCTGCAGAAATAGCTCCAATTTTGACGAAGCTTTTTAAAATGTCCCTGAAGACTGGCTCTGTGCCCTCTGGTTGGAAAAAAGCGGTTATCCATCCTATTCCAAAGAAGGGTGACCGCTCCAACCCGGCCAACTACCGCCCCATAGCGATCACATCAGTTCTGTCTAAGGTGATGGAACGTGTGATCAACGACAAACTGCTCACATGCCTCGAGAAGAAAAAAATTATTAACGACCGTCAATACGGATTCCGGCGGAACCGCTCGTGCGGTGATCTTCTCGCGTATGTGACGCATATTTGGGGGCGATGCCTGGAACGTTTCGGTGAGACCCAAACGGTTGCACTGGATATCTCCAAGGCCTTTGACCGGGTTTGGCACCGAGGACTTGTCAACAAACTGCATTTTTACGGACTTCCCACATCCTTGTGTACTTGGATTGCCGACTTCTTGAGGGAGAGGTCGATTCAGACGGTAGTCGATGGTTTCACCTCTTCCTCACACCCGATAAATGCTGGCGTCCCGCAGGGATCGGTTCTGTCTCCGACTTTGTTTTTGTTGCACATCAACGACCTTTTGTCATGTGCACCAATTCACTGTTATGCGGATGACAGTACAGTTCATGATAGCTTTTTGTTCGACAAGCCCCCAAAGGGCTCACAAACTCCAACAGCTCGTAGGGCTTTGAAGCAAAGAATGGACGGTTACCTCGAGAGTGTTTTCTCTTGGGGTAAAAATAATCTCGTTGAATTTAATGTTTCAAAGACCCAATCTTGTCTGATTACGTCTAAAAGGGATCGCAATGAAAATCTAGTCTCTTTCAACGGAAGCAATCTTCCAAACAGGCCCTCCATTGATGTGCTTGGTGTAACCCTAAGTGACCAGCTCAGGTATGGGGGCTCCATCGAAGCCAGAGTAAAGTTAGCCTCCCAGAAACTGGGCGTACTGTATAGGGCCCGCAGATACTTTAATAGTGCACAACTGCTAACCCTGTACAAATCGCAAGTGCGCCGCACGGTTGAATTTGGCAGCCACCTCTGGTGTGGAGCTCCAAAATACCTGAAAAATACCCTCGACTCTATGCAGAAACGGGCGGTCCGTTTGATAGATTCTCCCATCTTAACAGACGGATTGCAATCTTTAGAGCACAGGCGTTGGGTGGGAATGCTATCCTTGTTCTACCGGTATTACAATGGAAGATGCTCCGAGGAACTAGCATCATTGATCCCTTCGGCACCGGTGCGTAGTCGGGAAACACGCCAAACGCGTGCCCAACATTTGTACACGGTTGACATTTGTCACATGAGAACGGGTCGTTTCTTCGACTCGTTCTTATGTTCAACAGCTCGGCTGTGGAATGATTTGCCGGCCTCTGTGTTTCCTCCTTCCTACAACATAGGTCTCTTCAAGACCAATGTTCATTCCTTCCTCTTCTCAAAAAGACCCTCCACACAGCATCCCAGATGACATAGGCCCTGGGGGAAATTATTTTCCTCAAGGCCTCCTGTGTGGAGTTAATGTAAAAAAAATAAAATGTTATTTCTTCACTTTTACTAATGTGTGCCAGGTAATGGAAACATTTTCTCATCATACAGGAGGGCATTTTGGCGCTTTTTAAATGCAATTTTCCTACTGGTAAGACATGACCTTACTTGACGAGTGACAGTTTAGTACTAAAGTACTAGAAATCGAGAACAACGCAATTGTCTTGCGTTTGCCTTCGCACTTTGAGATTTCTACCCTGCGTCTAAAGTATGTAACGTCTTTGAGTACCGCAAAAGAATTCTAACTGCTCCCAACCGCATGGAGCCAGTGAGACTATGGCATCCCCAATAAATTTGGGGTATTTCGTGAGGCTGAAAAATAAGACAAGACGCCATATGTATATACGAGTATGTACGCCTGATCCATATTTTCAACAAAGAAAAATAACGCAATTTTTTTTTCAACGTGAATATCTCACAAAAGTCTCAGCTGATCCCGTCTGGAAACAGTAAGACCATTGCATTCCCAATTGGGGAACGTTGTGAGGCTGAAGGTAGTGGGGAGGGTAAGGAGATGGGGAAGGGGAAGGTGGGGAAGCACCTGGCTATTCAGATCTGGTCACCAAACACGGCTAAAGCTATTTCAAGCAACGTTGAAAACATATGTATCGACCGTGATTATTTTTATTAGTGATACTTACATATATAAGCATTACACCAGTGTCGCACCTAGTTTAAAAAGTGTCAGCCTTATTTGGCTTGGCCTATTTCAGCATTCATAAATTCCCAAAGGGTGTGTCACTAGTAATAAACTTACACATGTGTACAAGAATTCGAACTAACTGGGTAGTAACACTGGTTTAATATAAAATTGAGGGTAGAGTTTACAATCAACGGACATTTCTTCAAGATTCGGGAAACCGAGGGATTTCCTTTTTACACATAAATTTCAGTTCGTTCACTTTGGGGCTATCTCTATAGGTAGGTACTTTCAGTATTTCAATTTTCAATAGGTATGATAATTCGTGGTGGAATTCCATTATCACGATTTAGCAAAATTGTTTAATTTTTTATTTTATTTATTTAGTTAGCGGTCACATCCCATCGCGACCATAGTGTTTCAGTTATATCCAACAAGAATATAATAATACTGATTGATATAATTAAAATAAAATCATTATTTACGACCCCTAATACCCTCAAACATTGTGTACATACTATAGTTTAAGGAAAAATTGTACCAGTCTGAAGATTGTCGTAATAGGCTGAAATCGGTAACGGTCATAAATTTGAAAAAGTGAATGAAGGTTTTAATAAATTATTAGGTAGGCACTGCATAATTTATTAAGTACCTATCCAAGCTAACAATTTGAAGTCGTTTCTATTGAAGTGAAATCACACGCCTACGAGGTCTCCTCCACAGTAGATATTTCGGAACGTGTTCGCGGTATGAATTAATGATTAATTATTACTAGCTCTCGGCTTAAAATTACTTGGGCCAATGTTACTCCGAGGATTATAGCATGAATAGCAAACAAGAACAAGATGGTGGGTATTTTCTAATCACACCTTTCAGATAGGTATCTCTTATGTGTATATATGTAGAATATTACTTAATTTTATTTAATTATTTAGCCAATGGAGCGCTTTTTGCCACAATATGGCACTATTTAAAATAGCTTGGATTGCTTTTCTGCCAATTTTGGCAATTTTTTCCCTTATTTTTGAGTAATTAAGTAGTAGTTTACGATTTTATAATACATTTTTTTATAAATCTACGAATATGTGAAAATCGACAAAAGATAGATGAATTCATTGGCTATATAGAACTATAATCTGTTAGTATGTCTCCGTATTGAAATTCGGAGGTATGATTTTTTTAATGTGGGCGCAAAATACAAAAATGATCACTAAAAAATCTCTAGCAATCAGAGAAAAAAGTTTTAACTTGCGCTGTCGCTCTAGTGGTTAGGAGAGATGATTTATAAAAAATAGACTAACGGGGTGCATCGGTGGATAATCGTCCCTATACTCATTATTTGCCCATATTTTAAAAGATAATCTGTATTATTCTGTTCAAATATGTTCGTACCTCTGAGTCTAACGGAAGTGGCGCCATCTATGATTCAAGAATAGTGCCACAAGAGGGCCCCCGTCGGTACAGTGTAAATACAGAGAATTATGTCACCACCCGGTGGGTATCGTTGTGAGGCGGTTTAAAAAGGAAGCTGTAAGAAGAGATTTATTAATATGGGTCTTGAAGAAGCCCGGATTATATGAAGGAAGAAAAACAGATACCGGTAGCTCGTTCCACATACGTGCCGAATTACACAAAACGAGTCGAAAAACCGACCCGTTCTCATGAAGCCAACATCAACTGCGATTATAACATCAGATTAAGTAAAATTTAACATCAGTCGACGGACATCAATATTCTTTCAGGAGTAACCTTCACGAGTATTTCAAATCGGTCAGCGAAAGTACGTATATATCCCAGGAGGGTACCTAGCTAGGAGGATCGATAAAGAATTTATCGATAGTACCGGTAACTTGACATCGTCCCCAAACACGACTGCAAATCACCAACGAACAAACAACAGTTCACGTCGTCAAATAAATTAGGAACGCTTAGTGGTTGTGAGCTGTTTTTTTCGTTGGCCGCCTGCAGTCGTGTTCCGGAGCAATGACAAGTTACCAACATTTTCGATAAAACCGATCGACTATGCTACTTACGAGGCCCCCTAGCATGTTCGATCGATATAGGTTTTATCGAAAATGTCGGTAACTTGAAATCGCTCCCGAGCACGACTGCAGGACGCTAACGAAGAAATAACAGTTTACGTCAAATAAATTAGGAACCCTTAGTCGATGTGAACTGTTGTTTGTTCGTTAGCGGCCTGCAGTCGAGCTCGGGAGCGATGTCAAGTTACCAACATTTTCGATAAAACCTGTATCGATCGACCATGCTACATACCAGGGGTCCTAGCATGGTTGATCGATATAACCCTATATCAACACGATATTGGTAAAATCCGTCATTTATGGTCAGTTATCAATATGTGCTAGCACGCTCAACAATTGATAAGGGATATTCCGACCGACGATTGACAAAAGCCCGTCAAATCGTATGCATTCTTGGTTGACAAAACCCCAATATTAATACGAAATGTAATAAATCCGTTGTCTATGGTCAGTTAGCAATATTTGCGAGCACAGTGAACATACGATTCCGACAATCGGTTGACAAAAGACGCCGTTTTTACCGTGGTTTCCGGAGTGACAGATAAGCTGTCAATGTATAGATTTTTTTAATAATGTCGTTTGTGACGCAAAATAACTGGCTAATTAATGAGTAGAGGTGAACTAAAAAAACCCTCAGAATTTAAAGAAATCGTATACGAGACCCATAGACTCAGTTAATTCATTTAAGAAGCGATCAATTTATTGCTTTCAAATTCGAGAAACGCAAAAAATTAGATAATTTAGAAGCACTAGAAATCAGAAAATTCCTAAATAATAATGCTAGAACCAAATTAATTTATCATTCAGTCCCATTCTAAATATTTTTCCAATTAACCGCTCTGTTCTTTCCGGAAATCCCGCAATTACCCCCACCCCTTTGCTCACCTCCCACTCAAACACCTAACATTCTGTATCATAGTTTAGTTATAATATTCTCCTGACGAAGGAAGGGTGCTTCTGAAACCGGTAGAGTGTTTTAAAATAAAAGTGGTCTTAAACAAATTTATGTGTTTTTTTATTGTTAAAATGTCGTTTAGTCTCAAAAAGTATCTTCGTGCGAAACGTCAATATTTATTTGAGTTCGAATTTCAATTCGAAATTGTCAATTTATTGGTATTTTTCATTTTTACGTAGCACATTTCAAATTAAGAAACGAAAATTCATTAAAAGATCCCCAGTGTTGCCATCGTGTGAGATCGTATGTCGATTCCTTATTTATTTCCCTTCGACGTCGGTCTGCCTATCGATGGTGCAAGCGTGCTAGGGCAATCGGTTCGTTATCGATACGAGATTGTAAATCACCCTGTCCTTTGTTTGACTGGCGATATACCTACATAACTTTATTAATAATGACATTCTTTCTGCGTAATTATATATTGGTTTATTAATGAACGGAGGCAGATCATCGAAGATTGCAGGATTGAATTAAATCGGAATTCAGACGTTTTCGTTTGACAGTTTCGTACTTAACGAATATATCTCGTATTATGGATAATGATCTCATTGTCCAATTAACTCCTTTTGTATTGTCAAAAAATACATGCGGACTCCAACGTATATTAAAGTGTGTGTATTTAATATTAATATGATATCTCAGCAAAAATCTCGATGTAAATGGATCTTTAAATGTTCAAAAGAGAAGATTATTAGTTAATTGTCATATTATTACATTAAATGGATTACGATGTTTTTGACAGGTATTATAGACCGGGAGCCTGGCTACACAAACCCACGTCACGTCATCGAGTACACAGACGAAACTACTTTGTAGTGATAATGGACATTTAGTAAGCCTTAAACAAGCTAGTCTGCCGGTGCACCTCTTGGCAGGTTCCACGCAGTCATGGAAATAGTGAGCGATTTTTGAAGTAAAACTACTTTACGCACGCTCGACATGGGGGGTAAGCTGGTGAATGCGTTACGAAAAAGGATATTATATACATTTTATGCGAACGGTAATCGATGCGAACGGTGGGCGAACGGTCAGGCCTTTCGCACGCTTGACTTGGGGGGATGGGGATGTTTCCATCCCAAGTCCCGGGAAACTACATTATAATGTAAGCGCCTGCACTATATAACATACAACGGGTACCCGGCACGCGTTGCAAGGCCACTGTAACCTCGGGGTCAACTAAACCGTAATGGTTCTCTCCTATATAACATTATATACAACGGGTACCCGGCATAAGTTAGTGAAGTTTTACTTCAGTCGTGTGGTCTAAAGCACACTCCTTTTTTTTCGAAAAAATTACGTCATCGGGTACACGAACGGGAATGGTTTCATATGATAAAGGTCGATTAGTAGATGAGGAAATTAGCAGGTCTGCCAACCGGCAGCCTGGCACGATCGCAGGCAGCCGGTGTTAAATTGGGATAGAAATTAGTAAATTTTAACTCATCGAGTACACGAATGAAACCAACGAATAACTGTAGTCTAGATTCTAAACGATCCCATTGAAGAATTTTACTAGTTCCATGACTGCGCGGAATCTGCCAAGAGGCGCGGCACACCAACTTTTTTAAGGCTTACTAAATGTCCATTATCACTACAAAGTAGTTTCATAGTAGTTTCATCCGTGTACTCGTAAGGTTTGTGACGTAAGGTTTGTGTACCGGCTCCCGGTCTAAAACTCCGATACCATAGACATTGTGACCGCTACATAGAAAGTACCTCAAGTGTTGCCAGCGTATAACAATTTATTTTTTATTACCTTACATTGCTTATCAACATCGGTTCGGTACAAAATCGTCGGTTGTTATAGATATTTCCAAGACCTTTGACCGGGTTTGGCACCGTGGGCTTGTCAACAAACTGTCTTCTTACGGACTTCCCGCATCCTTGTGTGCGTGGATTGCCGACTTTTTAAGGAGGAGAGGTCGATTTCAGGCGGTTGCTGTCGGTTTCACCTCTTCCTCGCATTCGATAAATGCTGGCGTCCCACAAGGATCGGTTCTGTCACCGACTTTGTTTCTGTTGCACATCAATGACCTCTTGTCATGTGCACCGATTCATTGTTACGCGGATGACAGTACAGTCCATGATAGCTTTTTGTTTGACAAGCCCCCAAAGGACACACAAACTCCAATAGCTCAGAGGGCTTTGAAGCAAAGAATGGACGGTTACCTCGAGAGTGTTTTCTCTTGGGGTAAGAATAACCTCGTCGAATTTAATGTTTCAAAGACCCAATCATGTTTGATAACGTCTAAAAGGGATCGAAATGAAAATCTAGTCTCCTTCAACGGAAGCAATCTTCCAAACAGAACGTCCATCGATATGCTTGGTGTAACTCTAAGTGACCAGCTCAGGTACGGGGGCTCCATCGAAACCAGAGTTAAGTTAGCCTCTCAGAAACTGGGCATACTGTACAGGGCCCGCAGATACTTTAATAGTACACAACTGCTAACCCTGTACAAATCGCAAGTGCGCCCCACGGTTGAATTTGGCAGCCACCTCTGGTCTGGAGCTCCAAAATACCTAAAAAAACCCTTGACTCTGTGCAGAAACGGGCGGTCCGTTTGATAGATTCTCCTATCTTAACAGACGGACTGCAATCTTTAGAGCATAGGCGTCAGGTGGGAATGCTGTCCTTGTTCTACCGGTATTACAATGGAAGATGCTCCGAGGAACTAGCGTCATTGATCCCCTCGGCACCGGTGCATAGTCGGGAAACAAGCCAAACACGCGCCCAACATTTGTACACGGTTGACATTAGTCACATGAGAACGGGTCGTTTCTATGACTCGTTCTTGAGTTCAACGGCTCGGCTGTGGAACGATTTGCCGGCCTCTGTGTTTCCTCCCTCCTACAACATGGGTCTTTTCAAGACCCGTGTTCACTCCTTCCTTTCCTCAAAAAGACTCTCCACACAGCATCTTAAAAGATGACATAGGCCCTGAGAGAAGTTATTTTCCTCAGAGCCTCCTGTCTGGAGTTAATGCAAAAAAAAAATGTCGATTCGATATTGTAAAGATAACGATTTGAGTGTGTTAGGACCCCAGGTCTCAGATTTTCAAAAATCTCCGACCCGACGCGACGCTTTGTAATACTTCGTTAGCTTTTTTACGGTGTTAGTTAAATAATGGGACCCTCTTGTGGCGACGCAGACCCTTTGGATTTTCTGTGCTCCTAATAATGCAAACAGTCTAATAAACAAATACGCTCAAACTAATCACATGCGAAGAGTTGGGTAATTGAATTTTAAATAACCTAAATGAATTTATCCCCCCACAGATCTAATTAAAAGTTAAATTTAACGTTCGCGGAAGGGCATGACCCTTGTCCTTCTCTTCCTCCATGTTTCGAAAAGTAATTTATCAACATTTTATAACGACGGTACTGCATATATAATAATAAATTATGTATCCTTATCTCGTAACTTATAATACGTATTGGGTATTTTTCAAAGGAATACTTTGAAATTCGATATTTTAAATTTTCTTTTGAGAAGCACAGACTTCGTGGAAGCGGTAATGCGTATTGTGTGGATTTTATTCACATCGTTTCAAACATAAAATCGTAATGAAATCGTAAATAAGATAAATAAAATTTTAAAATGTTTCACATTATACGCAAATCGAACATTTTCCGCAAATAAAACAGGATAGTAAAACCCCTAGACACCACCCATTTGCGATTCAGTTTGGATCAAATCTTCGCTCACAAAACAGAAACGAAAAATAAGTCAGGTGAATTTTAAGCACTATGTAATTCTTTTTTTTATTTCTATTTTATCTGGGAGACCAACAGTTTGCATTAAAATATAGCATAATAATATCTAAGTTACTTTAATTCTACTATTTAAAGATTTTTTGGGTATTGAAACGGTTGCATGCCAACTTAGAATCAAGTCAACTCAACAGCTGGTTAAATACGTTTTTGATGATAGACACTGCAACGCTGTCCGAAACGTTGGCTAAATAAGGAGGTAGCGCAACACGTCATAACATCCCAAAAACAAATAACGAAAAACTCAACACCTCTTCGAAAAGCCATTAAAAGCTATGAAATATTTTTATTTAAAAATAGCCCATAGCCTAACCTATTTAAAAAATATTATACTTTTAATTGCTTTTCAAAGGAGTTGAGTTGATTTCATTCTTAGTTGTCCGGTCACCATTAAAATACATAGATGAATTAAGTGATTTGAAGGATGATAATTAAGAAAAATTTCGTAACAAATTGTTTAAATGGGAAAAGGGAGGGGGTAGGGTGGGTGGGGGGGATCGATCTAATTGAATTATACTTATATTATAACATACTCGACCACCATAACAGGGGCATCAGCCTAGCACGGTGGTCGAAAAATTCACAAATAATGTAACTACGTAATGAATAAAGAAAAAAATAAAATAATATGCATAACAAACAACAAAAAAAAGTTCAAAAAACGATGGTAGCATTCGATAGTTGTTAACAAAGGTTCGAGCAATCGCCTGTGTGACTTTAGGAGTGTGGTGCTGAGTTAAAAATGTCAAATTGTGTTTAGTGTGTTGAGTACGGTGCAGAGTTAAAATTGTCAAATTGGGTTTAGTGTGTATTCAAGTGTGATTTTAAGGAGTATGGTGCAGAGTTAAAAATGTCAAACTGTGTTTAGTGTGTATTCAAGTGTGACTTTAAGGAGTATGGTGCAGAGTTAAAAATGTCAAATTGGGTTTAGTGTGTATTCAAGTGTGACTTTAAGGAGTATGGTGCAGAGTTAAAAATGTCAAATTGGGTTTAGTGTGTATTCAAGTGTGATTTTAAGGAGTGTAGTGAAGAGTTAAAATGTCAAATTGGGTTTAGTTTGTATTAAGTGTGTCAAAGTCAAACTAATCCGGTTCGTTTGTTGGGAACTCGTAGTTGGATTCGTTGTAGAAGTTCCGGGTAATCTACGACGGACCTGAATATTTTTGTAGAAAGAGTACATCAGCCGAGTTTCTTAGATCTTCCAATGAAAATAAATTGAAGTACGCCGCAGAATCTTGGTGATTTAAGTGGGAATGAGAGCTACGGAAATCTAAATATCGGTTCCTCGATAACTCAGAGTCGTGCAACTTCAAAAACCCTTTGAAAAGTTATAAAAAAAAGAAATATAGCCCATAACCTAACCTAACCAATAATTTACATAACTTTTCAAATGATGAGTTGAAGTGACACTAATTTGAGTTATCCGGTCAAGTATCGCAGCAAACGATTTTGAACAACTAGCTGTTAACACTATAGCGATAAAGCGATGTTCCAGCGATGCTTGTGTGTTGGAAAGAGCGTAGTTGTGCATTTGAGCAGTGTTGAACCTTAGTTTCGGCTTAGCAGTTGATTAGTAGGATTGGGAACAGTCGCCGTAAAAGTTTTAAAGTTATTGAATTTAAGTTTCGTTAACTTGTCTTTCCTTCACATTGAATGGATTACATTTCTAATCGGAAATTTGACTACGTTCATAACTGAACGTGTATAAGCTAACGCGTATGGTTTGAGTGTTTGCATTTGAGCGAGTGGCATTTCTCTTGTCGGAAACACAACAGCAATCGCTTGTAAAGACGGACTGATACGAACTCAGATATTATTATTATAACGTCGCCCGTACCGGTCACTGAAATCCGCTTATTACGTTCCCGGGCACGTCCCGCCTGCTTTAGTCCCGGTCCCCGGATTATACTTTTCTAGAGTTTCGCAGCCCCACACACTACACGATTACACATTTTATACTCGTAAAATAATAGATAAGCCCTCTGGTCATACGTCTAGGAAACATAAGATACAACATCTATGCGGCACAACGGCTTGCAAATATATTTTATCTAATATAGATACACCTCTTTTTTATGTGCATAATAACGCATAAGAGTCCCAACATCATTACCGCCTAGACCCGGTGAGACTATGACATCCCCAATTGGGGGTATGTTGTGAGGCTGAAGGTAGCTGGAAGAAAAAGGAGATGAGGAAGGTGGCGAAGTACCTGGCTATTAAGATCTGGTCGCCAAACATAGATAATTTTTTTTTAACAATAGCTACACACAGGAGACCCGGAGGGGAATTATTTTCCTAGGGCCTATGTCATCTTTGAGGATGCCGTGTGGAGGGCCTTTTTAGGAAAATTAAAAAGAGGAAATTCTGAGGAGGAAAAAGGTATGAATGAGGGTTGGGTAGGAATCTGGGGTCGGTGTATCCAAGAGTGACGGACGTATTAATCTATCTTTCCACTGCGGTGCAAGGCAATGTTCCGAGAGAATCCTGCTTGAGAGGTCAAAAGATCTCCCGATCCGGCTTGTCACTAAGTTGGTGGGTAAACGAATCCGCCGCCAAGATCCGGACAAACCTCACCCCATGAACCCGGGCAACCCTGATAAATCACCAAACGTAGCGAACCATCATCACGTAGCGAACCTATGGCAGAGGTGTTGGTTATCCAATAAAGGGTTCCTGTGGCGGCGGTACCCATATCCGCCTCCCAAATGGAAATTTAAAGCAACGTTTCAATTCTGAAAGGAAGTCTTACATCAGGGCGATACTAAGAGTATCTTCCACTATGAAATGAGCCGCAAATATATATTATATTCTTTTTAAAAGATTAAATTAAAATAACACAAATCAATCAAATAAAATTTACTTGTGCACTTCGGGATTTGAACCCGCGACCTCCGGATCGCTAGTCGAGAGCCTTACTCCTCGACCACGGTGGCCGTTCAACTTATGTTCAAAACAAAGACTGGCTCGTAAAAGTCAGAGTAAGTTACTATCTATTAACCTATCTGCCATGCCATTTCGTTTTTTGTATTTCTTCTATTTGCATTATACAGTTGCGAACATATTTTATTACATACTAATGTTTACTAATGTTTAAACTAATGTTTTTTTTAAGTAATTTATTTTTACGCGTGTATCTACAAAACATAACGAATCACCTGCACAACTGGAAAAGAATCCAAAAAGAGTAGATAATAATTAAAAAAAATAAAAATATTTCGTACTTTCAATAATATCAAAAAACTGTGACATTGCCTCCAAATTCTTTGTTTTAATTACTTTTTGGGGGCAAAGGTTTAACTCAAGTCTGCAAAGTTTTTGTAAAATTCTTAAATTTTAACAAACTATTTTTGACAGATTTTTCTTCTGCAAAAGTTTGAAAATGTCACTTGTCTCCGAAATGAAATATGATTTTATAAAATTTGTTTTAAGACTTTGTTCTCAAATTAAAACGGGGGTGGATCCTGAACAGATTATTAAATTGTCTAATATTTTTGACCTGACAAGTACCTAGAATACATCCACGTGTAATTTTCTGTTATTGTTATTAGTCGGTACTTTAACAATGTTGGGTACTTTGAAAGCTTTCGAATTTTAGATCGCTGTGCTTTAATAATTCGGAGTCATCAGACTGCAACTTCTTAGGAGGCATTGCAAATTGTTAAAATATTTTAGAAGTTGTTTATGTCAATCACGACCAATAGGAGTGGGCGGTGACAGCAATAAGCCAATGACAAGGCTGCGAGAAGAAATGGCGGCGATTACACCCAATCACAGCTGTCAAAACGAGGATGACAAGTAAATTTGCAGGAGTCACTGATATAAGGTTAGAAATTATAATTTTGTGTTTGAATTTAAAGCAAGTTATTCTCCGCAGAGAACGTGAATAACAGTTTCACTTATGGATTCCACTAAGCTCTATTCGTTTTACTGAAACTGTATTGAGATGATACAGAAATGAACAGTTTTAACGGTTAACACAATAAGCGTAATTTGAACAGGTAAATGTGTATGTATCATATACACATATATCATGTATACCCATAAAGTGTTTGCTACATGTGAAAAAATATAATAAACCAAATTACTAACTTTGCCCCCGGCTTTTCCAGAGATTTTAACTTCATTCACCATTGAACAGTATGAAAACTCTCAATAATGGACAAGCATTACCATGTCATATTTTTTATTGGTAAATTGATAACGCTTGAAGAAAATGACGTAAGCTGAAACTAGCCATTTCCGACAGAAACACCGCGAATTTTAAGACTTATTCCCGAGGTTTCCGTTTTAGAATTTGAAAAATATGTATTTAAAATAAGATTTCTTCTTCCAATAAGCATTCAGTTTTTACTTTTACACTGCAGGCGAACGAAAAGATTCTCATGCCCTTTTTTATCACCCAAGAGGAAAATCAAATTAGCGATCCGATATAATTTAATCTCCTCGCCGGGGTAATCCGTTAATTTAAAATAATAATCCCCGAAGAGCGGACGGAGCCACCGGCGACCGGCAACTATCGGAACTATTCGCAAGTTATGATCCCTAATATCCCGCCGGTGCAAAGTTGGCCCTTCCCGCGAATACCGACGCCTCTCGGCCGCGTGTAATGTACGGCCTTTACTTTCCGTGGTTTCTGCAAGCCGTTCCGATGGCCTTATTCCGAACACTGACAAATCTAACCTCTGGATTAATAACAGTACGTCTAAAGGTGCGATTCCGTGCCACGCGGCAGTCGGCAGACGGCGACAGCAGACGGCGACTGCAGTGCCGCCGACGGCAGGCGGAACTAACGCGCAGGTTCCAAAGTCGACGGCATTGACGGCACTGCAGTTGCGTCCGCTGCGTACTGCCGACGGTTGTGTCTTCCATTTAAAATTATGAATAATAAAATGCTGCAAGTGTTATTGCAAGAAAAAGAAGACGACGATGATTTATTATTGTATTATTATTCAAGTAGAAAGCCTATACTGCCAATGTACTTAAATAGATTGGAAGAAGGCGCTTATGAAACTTTGATAAAAAGACATCTAAATGAGAGTGAAGACATTTTCAGAAGTTATTGTCGTTTAAATAAAATTGAGATCTTGAGCGATTTCTTTCCTAACGTTTTCTCTTATCCTTTGATCTTTATAATGAACATTCTTGCAATCAAATAAGTACGGATTTTTAGACACCAAGTTAATCAGACTCTCGCTTTCTCCGTCTGTCAACACGTCCATTGTGTCTGAAGTCGACGGCAGTACGGCAGTACTATGTTTGCACCCGAGTGCCGTCTGCCGCCACGCGTCAGTCATCGACGGCAAGTGCCGCGCGGCACTTGTAGTGGTGTGTCGGAAACGGTCCAATACAAGTGCATAGAGTTAAGTAGTGCCGTCTGCCGTCGGCGACACTGCAGTCGCCGTCTGCTGTCGCCGTCTGCCGACTGCCGCGTGGCACGGAATCGCACCTTTAAGGTGCGATTCCGTGCCACGCAGCAGTCGGCAGACGGCAACAGCAGACGGCGACTGCAGTGCCGCCGACGGCAGGCGGCACTAACGCGCAGGTTCCAAAGTCGACGGCATTGACGGCACTGCAGTTGCGTCCGCTGCGTACTGCCGACGGTTGTGTCTTCCATTTAAAATTATGAATAATAAAATGCTGCAAGTGTTATTGCAAGAAGAAGAAGACGACGATGATTTATTATTGTATTATTATTCAAGTAGAAAGCCTATACTGCCAATGTTCTTAAATAGATTGGAAGAAGGCGCTTATGAAACTTTGATAAAAAGACATCTAAATGAGAGTGAAGACATTTTCAGAAGTTATTGTCGTTTAAATAAAATTGAGATCTTGAGCGATTTCTTTCCAAACGTTTTCTCTTATCCTTTGATCTTTATAATGAACATTCTTGCAATCAAATAAGCACGGATTTTTAGACACCAAATTAATAAGACTCTCGCTTTCTCCGTCTGTCAACACGTCCATTGTGTCTGAAGTCGACGGCAGTACTATGTTTGCACCCGAGTGCCGTCTGCCGCCACGCGTCAGTCATCGACGGCAAGTGCCGCGCGGCACTTGTAGTGGTGTGTCGGAAACGGTCCAATACAAGTGCATAGAGTTAAGTAGTGCCGTCTGCCGTCGGCGGCACTGCAGTCGCCGTCTGCTGTCGCCGTCTGCCGACTGCCGCGTGGCACGGAATCGCACCTTTACACAGCGATTCTCAATGTTGTCCCGGAATGCGACCGTTGGAGAGAACCAGGGCCAGGGGGCGTTCTTGCTGTTTATCCTTAGCTAAGGAATATGCTCACATCTATCCCCCTCAGTTTAGCTTTAACGAGAGTGGGTGAGACAGCCGCGAAGCGATTAGGTACACTATTTAGCTAAGGATAAAGAACGGAAATCAATCGACGGTACAACATCGACCGTTGAAGGGCGGTAAGGAGGGTAATAAGAAAACCCTGAAAAAAATGATTTAGACTAAAACATTTTGAACATTTTTCACCTGACTACAAAGGCATGTCAATCAGCTGACGACGCGCGCTACAGAAATAGAGATTGCAATTGAGATCTTGGTGTCATAGACCATCAAAGTCATGCACCATCGTAAGAATCACACACACATCATCTCCAGAAAAGTTCCCACAAAAAAACTCAACACATAAACCCGCTACAAGGTAGACAGAAAACTTATAAATACCAAAAGCAAACAAAACTATATTTCAAAAAGGACCCTACTACATGGCCATTAAAGTATATAACAACCTCCCACATGACATTAAACCAATAAACGATATACTCTCATTTAAATCGTCACTAAAAACATTTCTTTTAAGCATATGCTTTTTTTTTTTTTTAAAAAGAAAGACAAACATTCCCGGGTTACGAATAACCCAACAATGTTTGAAAATCTCCTACTACCACCACAGAAAGCCGAAAATGTTGCTTGTGTTGTGATGGAGGATTTAGCCAGCCGAGGAATCGAACACGCGACGCTCGGGTGGGACCCAAGCGCTATGCCCACTCAACCACTGACCAGTCGAACGTGTCTTTATACTCTTAATAAATAGGTACATTATGTATATTAAATACTTCTGTTTTTCTCATAAAATGCAACATGTAATTGTTTAGTTTTATAATATTAAACTAATTCCTCCCTGCCGCTAAAGTATATGAAATACACACATGTTCATTTATACAAATTTCATAACGCCAGAGCTTACCATTATACACAGCCAATGTTACTCGCTGATAATGTAGCTTTCTATTGCTGAGAGAATTTTTAAAATCGGTTTAGTGGTTTAGGTCTGAAAGCGTAACAAACAAACTCACGCACTTTCGCATTTTGGATGTATCGTATTATATTTGTATTAATTAGGTTAGCTGGAAGAAATAGAATATACCTATAAGCTACACCTTTTGCACTTGTATTTTTGTGCTTTTTTTCATTTACAGTTTAGGGAAGCTTTGGCTGTCCAACTAGGAAGGTTAATTTTTGTTTGTTTTAAAAAAAGTTTAAAAGCTGGTTGAAAATACTCAAAACGTTTTTTTGAAAGAAAAATGTTAATGTTATTATGTTCTAAATTACCTGAAAAGGTTGAAGAAAACTTACAAAAGGAGTCGGTGAACCATGTACATTTGGGAAAGTCTTAACTGAAAAGGGAATTATATAAGTTTGAGAAGTTGTGATATAATATGTATTATTGGTAATATCTCACAATAAAAGTGACAATTCCTTGGTTTCTCCATCCTGCGCTTTCCGCTAACTTCATGCTACAATCGCGGTCTTCAGAATCAGCCCTTAGCAGAAACGTGGAACTAATTCGGCAATGTATGTGAGACACAAATTTGGGATATTTTCCCGGCCCGAGTAATTGATCTTGATTTACGATATGGGTGCGGGATACTGATTCTCTAATTTCAGTTCGTTATATCCAGTTTCTTATTTTTCAGACCACGGAAATCATTTCTCATTCCCTGTTTTTAGCCGGGTAATTTGAAAAATCATAAAAACACGTACAATAAATAGGACGTGTTTTTATGATTTTTCAAATTATGTTTTTTGTTTTTTAAATTAGTAGCTACTATTAAATGTTTTTGGGAATTTATAACATATTTGGCGTTTGAGCCTTCAAAAGCATCATAGTATGGAGTTATACGAATTAACCAAAATAACGTTACATAAAAATGCACCAATTCATTGTTACGCGGTTGAGAGTGCAGTCTTGATAGCCTTTTCTTTGATAGTCCCCCAAAGGGTACACAAACTCCAACAGCTCGGAGGGATTTGAAGCAGAGATGGACGGTTACCTCGAGAGTGTTTCCTCTTTTTTTTTTTACATGAATACCGCACAAGAGTCCCAACTGCTCCCGTCTGGAGCCAGTGGGACTATGGCATCCCCAATTGGGGTATGTTGTGAGGCTGAAGGTAGTGGGTAGGGGAAGGAGATAGGGAAGATGGAGGTGGGGAAGTACCTGGCTATTCAGATCTGGTCACCAAACACGGCAGAAGCCATTTCAAGCAACGTTTTAATTCTGAATGGTGGTCTTACACCAGGGCGATACTGAGAGTATCTTCCACTCTGGAACGTGCTGCAAACATACTATATATTATTTTAAATGAATAAATTTTGAAATACACAATTTAATCAAATAAAATTTTGGGGTAAGAATAACTTAGTTCAATTTAATGTTTCAATCATGAGTTGCAGAAATAGCTCCAATTTTGACGGCACCGGTGCACAGTTGGGAAAAATGCCAAACGCGCGCCCAACGTTTGTACACAGATAACATTTGTCACATGACAACGGGTCTTTTCTATGACTCGTTTGTGAGTTCAACAGCTCGGCTGTGGAACGATATGTCGACCTCTGTGTTTCCTCACTCCGCTCTTCAAGACCCTTGATCACTCCTTCATCTCCTCAAAAAGACCATCCTCACAGCATCTTCAGAGATGACATGGCCTTGAGGGAAATTGCTTTCCTCAGGGCCTCCTGTGTGGAGAGTTAAAGATATTTTTTTTTATTAAATCTCTCTTCATCACGCACACACTTTCTTCCTTTTAATTATAAAAAAAACATATATTACTGACTTATATCTAAATTCACTAGTTTAGATTGAGAACTATTCTCATCCCATACGAAATCACTAAGATTTTTTATCTACTAAGGATATGTACATATATAATTTAACTATGTAAATTTTAATATACAAACCTCATCACTTGTAACAAAAATGTACAGTTTACGCCTAAATAAATAAGTAAACATGTATAAAGAAATACCGTAGTTTTATGTACAACGCTTTATTAACACGCCAACAACCAATTTAAACCTTACCGTGCTTTCATCAAGGCAGATACGAACTATATACAGGGTGTCCAAAAAGGGTATATGAATAAAATAAAAAATATAAATAATCAAATAGGTTGTATATGTTTTATTTGCAGACATTGAATGGAAAATTATTTTGAAAAAATAATGGTGTCTAGATAACGACCCTCACGCTGCTGGCACTCCTCTAACCTTGAACGAAGATTAGTAAAAACGCGCAAATTATTTTGAAAAAATAATGGTGAGAGTGCTCGCCCGCCTCGGTCTTCTTGGAAGTATGGACCGATGATGCCTTTAGCAGACATTGCAGCCCAGACTATGACCTTTGGGCTTTGGAGTGGTCGCTGATGTTTCTGTTTTGGATTCTCCTCAGCCCAGTAGCGACAATTCTGCCTATTAACGTATCCGTTCAAATGAGAATTGACTTCGTCGCTAAACAGAATGTTTTCAAAGTTAGAGAACCTCTCTATCATTTCATTGACAAATCTTAGTCGATTAGCGTAATCGGTGTCGTTCAGTTCTTGAACCACCTGGATTTTATAGGCTTTAAGATGTTGTAAGTCCTTTTTCAAAATTAACTGCAAAGACGATTTTTTGATATTGAGTGCTTGACTTTGTTTGCGAATGGATACGATGGATTTTTGCCAACCGAAGCCCTTACTTCTTCGATCGTTTTTTCACCCCTAATAGACCGCAGGTGACACGTGTTTTGAATTCGCACAGTTGATCCGGTATTTTCAAACATCCAATGCTTTTTAATGCTCTCGTCACTTGGTGCATTGCGAGAATGATATCCCGCACGACAAAAACGCTCAGCACTGACTATAGAATCACCGTTTCAGTAATAGGCTCGCACGCAAAAAGCACCGTGCGTCCCCGGGTACGATCACATTGCTACTTAATCTCCACGAATTAGTTAGTGCTCGACCCTGTCCATATCCCGCATCCGGGCCCCGCTCCTATATGACGTCACAAATAACAAAACTCTTCTACCGTTCTTGGACACCCAGTATGAAGTAGTGAGAGTTTTCATGAAACTGGTTGTAAATCATATTAATAAAGTATAATTTGTTTATTAGTAAAACAAGAACCGTATATTATCATTAAGAATAAATTTTGTTTAATTTTAATAATAAAGTAAAAATTGGTATTATTATGGTTTATTAAAATTATTACTTTTATTAAAAAAATATTTAAATTAATAGATAACTTTGTATTAACCACTTAATTATTTACAAAAACCGACATGTTTCATCAGCAAAGCTGACTTCTTCAGAGTTTTGACATAACTAATTTTAAAAATAGACATATATAGGTAATAGAGAAAAATAATAGACATAAACAATAATAAAATTTGAAAGAAAATAATGTGTAGGAGACAAGGGGTAATATAGAACAATTAAAATGTTAAAAGGGAAATAGATTTAATAATGGGTCATTTAAAAACAATATTTGATTATTAATAATATTTAAATTTGCATTAACACTCTTTCTAATCTTTAAAACTTCTAATTTATCCAACTGAATGCCATTGACATTACAATGTATTAATTCTATTCCACTGTTAAAATTAAAGATATGACTAGTTTCTATTAAATGGTTGGCAAACTCCGAGAAACTATTATTATTTAAAGCTTTCATATGCTCTTTAATCCTTATTTAAAATATTTAACATAATTTAACATACTTATTTTACCCCCACCCCCACCCACCCGTGACTCCGCCTCCTACCCTTCCACCAACCAGTATCTGATGTTCTCTCCCTCTCTTATATGCTCTCTCTCTTTCTTTTGTGTTAACCTTAGAATCTTAACTCTGTACTGTAATTTAGTTTATATGTTTATTGTCCTGAAGAAGGTTGAGTTCAACCGAAACCGGTCGACTAATATAAATAAAAATAAAGTGGTTTTTAAACAAAGTACTTGTTTCATTCTATACTTATATTAAAAACTTTTATTTCTATATTCTTTGAAAAATCTATTTTTATTCTTCAGTTTAAGTTTTATTATGGTTTAAACAATTTTTGTCTTTTAAAAATTATTTTTGTTTATACATTTATTTTTCTAGTATTATTTATTATTATTTTAATATAACCAATAAACGACTGAGCATAGTATGGTAGTAGAGAGAAAACAAAGAAATAGTAGTTTAAAATTAGTATTACTTAAATAAAAAGGTTTTTTTCCCTTCCGAACCGCGACGGTCATGTTATTTAAAAAAAAACGGACCCCTAATGAAAGTAATTCGTAACCCCTGGTATAGGTAAGGTATACGAGTACTGTACCCTTAATGTACGTTCATTGAATCTACGTATATCTACTATCCAGCATATAAAAGCTGTCGTCAATGTTACAGTTTTTCTAAAATAATGTATGTTGAAAAACATATGTATGTAGTTATTTCGAATATTGAATTACATTATTTTGTAGGTTGAATTACGTTCGTAGTTATTTAATAAATCTTTGATAATTGTTTGCATTTCGCTTTTTAAGCATTATTTTCATTATATGTGAAATACTCCTCCCACAGCCAAAAACTATTAAGCCCAAACCATGGATAGTAAAATAAATTTAAAAATATAGAAATATATATTGTAACCATGAAAAAGGGATACAGTGATGTACACGGAGTGACGTTTATTTTTACTTAATACACGGTCCGGAAACTCGTGGTACAATCGAACTGGTCATTCTCGCAAAAATAAAGTTGGTTGTTTTCAGGTGGGAAAAAATATAACAAGCAGTAATTGTTGAATGAAAAACTAGTATATATTGAATTATTTGGTGGGTATTTGATAAGCCCCCATAGCTCAGTGGTCAGAGCATCCGACCGGCAATCGGAAGGACACGGGTTCAAGTCCCGTTGGCGGCAAGTATCTTTTCTCGGAAGATTTTTCAATGTAAATGAGTGTTTCAGGCTGACAATTATTGCTTGTAATAATTGTTACCCTTTGTGCTATGCATAAAAATCTTGTATAAACGTTAGTTTATAAATTAAAAAATAATAATTAATATTTAACAAGTTTAAGTATTTCCCCAATAAATGCAGAGATAATTTGTCTCGACGCCACCTAGCGAGGGATTTAACACTAACAATGTCTTTCTCGCAAAAATAAAGTTGGTTGTTTTCAGGTGGGAAAAAATATAACAAGCAGTAATTGTTGAATGAAACACTAGTATATATTGAATTATTTGGCGGGTATTTGATAAGCCCCCTTAGCTCAGTGGTCAGAGCATCCGACCGGCAATCGGAAGGACACGGGTTCAAGTCCCGTTGGCGGCAAGTATCTTTTCTCGGAAGATTTTTCAATGTAAATGAGTGTTTCAGGCTGACAATTATTGCTTGTAATAATTCGAACTGGTCACATTTAGGACCCAAAAAAAGCATTTAGATTTACTTATTTCTATTTTTTCGGCAACTAAAGGGGGAAAAAACTTTGGAACCGGGTCTAAGCAATGACACTTGATGATTTTTAAAAGACACTGAACAATAGATATTAACACCCTAGCGTGGTTTTTAGGTTAAATTGGACCTAAAAAAATTCCAACTTCGAATTCGGTTTACTCGAAAATAAAAGCGCAATAAAAAAAAAATTACACCAAGGACGACTCCCAAAGTCAAGCATATTCACCAGTTTCCCGCTGGTACTATGAGTTTCCGGAATTTTCCATCAACGCATAAGTAGTAGTTTCATTAATAAGTTTGTAAATTCTGACCGCAATGTTAGTGAATCAAATTAAAATTTAAATTAAAACACTTTTTAACTTATTTCCACTTATTTATTTATTTCATCAGTACCGGTTTCATCCTATTATGGACATCTTCAGGCTGGCAATTGACATTCTTTTGTTACAGAATTTATACAAAATTAGGTAGGTAGGTAGGTACACAATGTTAAAGTAGGTATATATGTTTGGGTTATTAGGTTACAATTGTTCTTTAAGGTAAATATGTCATGAATAAGAAATAATAATGTTTACATTGGGAAAAAATATCAAATGAAATAATAATATAACAATGGTCACTATAGCAGAATAATCGATAATTTAATAAATTAAAAATAATGAATTGTCCTGCATATCGCGTAGGACAAACCAGAAGAGAAGAATCAAACTGCACAAAAGAACACCTCGCTAGTTGGGCAAATCAAAAAGAGGGGGGGGGGGGGGGGGGGTTATGATCTATTGAACACAATCCTGCATTTACCAGAAAACAAAAATAATTTCTATAAAGATAGAGATGTCAAAAATTCTTCACGTTTGCAACAAAGGACTCAGATTAGTAAGTAATTAAAATAGTAAGTTAATCAAGTATTGAGAACCCTCTTTGCATCGATTCGCGAGGTGTCTGCAGAGGCTTTTATAAGAATGAGGATCACAGAGAAGAACAGCATTGGAATAAATAAACAAAAAACTAAAAAAGTGAAAAATCTTTTGTTCCATCGATCCTGATTCCGCGTAAACCGTTGTTTATTATGCAAACAACGCTCATTTTTCAGAGGGCTTATAAATTATACAGTTGGGGGTAAAACAGGTTGGAATATTTCTTCTTGTTTTTTGAGCAAAAAAAAAAAAACACGAATTATTTTGAGAATATGCCCCTAGCATCGTTTACCAGGCTGAGTTAGAACGGATTTTTATAATACACTAGCTGGTATCCGGCATGCGTTGCAATGCCATTGAAAGAAATAAATTGATTCTCCCTGCATGTCCTTTCCCGTGCGTTCCCGTTGAACTCACGAGTCCCCTTCCCCCCCGCATTCCCTTTCCACCTTCCCCAGAGCTCACTATTATACAGGGTGTAACAGGACGTACCCGAGGGATTTTAAGCAGCGATTCCTGAGCATATTTGGAGTAAAAAATGTAGTTGTCATTTTGGTGTCCGACGACATTTTTTTCTATTAAAAACAAAAAAATATGTGTACTTCGCGCTACTGTTCCCATCGCTATGGGAATTATAGTGACCGGTCAACTCAGAATGAAACCAACTCAGAAGCACCTCAGAAAGGTCATTAAGAGTGATGATAAAAAATAGTTAAAAAGGTTAAGTTAGGTTAGGGTTACCGGCTATTTTAAAATTATTTTTTCATAGCTTTTAATGACCTTTCTGAGGTGTTTCTGAGTTGGCATGGAATCAAGAATTATCACGTTCTGATGTGTGTGAGCGATACGCGCCGTCTCGTGTGGTAAATATGCTGTTAGAACGAGACGCAACGCTTATCAAGTGTCCGCTAGACTATAAACGCGCTACTTTTTAAATAGTCAGTTGCGGCGTGTGATGGATAAATATTTTTATTGTTTTTAATAGAAAAAAAATGTCATTGTACACCAAAATGACAGGTAAATTTTTTACTCCAAATATGCTCAGGAATCGATGGTTAAAATCCCTCGGGTACATCCTGTTACACTCTGCATAAAGAAACCATCGCGGGAAAGCGCACATCAAACCACCAAAGTTTCATCGCAATCGGATTTTTTTTTTTACATGAGCTCCACACAGGAGGCCCTGAGGAAAATAATTTCCCTGAGGGCCTATGTCATCTTTGGGGATGCTGTGTGGAGGGTTTTTTTATGGAACGGAAGGAGAGGAGGGTTCTGGGAAGGAAAAGGGTTTAAGGGGTGGGTAGGAATCTGGGGTTCAGTGTGTCCTGGTCATCAGACCTAAACACACCTCATCCCATGAACCCGGGTACCCCTGCTAAATCACCAAACGTAGCGAATCACTTGGGGTGACCTATGGCAGAGGTGTTGGTTATCCAATAAAGGTTCCCGGGGCGGCGGTACCCATTCCCGCCTCCCAAATTGTAAAGTTTATTATTGGTTAAGCTACGCATAAGGGACAAACAAAGAAACATTCAATTTTATATATTATTTTTAAGGGTGAAATAAAATAAAAACTTAAAAGATTTGACACGGATACACAAATATTCGTAGGTACGCCCCTTTATCGATGTATTTCAAATTACAGACGTTTTACATCAGTTTACCTTGTCATTCCAACACGATAATAGTCTATTATTAAAAATGATGACGGCAGAGTTGAATTTTTTACATCGACTGAAATATGGGTGAAGTCTGTTTGGAGGGCACTTCAAACAATTGACACGTTTTAGAGAACAAACTCGAATTTTATCGATTTAATATATTTAAAAATAATAATCACACACTTCTTGTTTTTACAGGTCGTGGAGTTTCCTAAATATTTACTTTAAGTGTACTTTGTAATAACGAGGCGTGTATTAAACGTTTGCTGGTCAGTAAAAACGCGTCAGATTTGATTAAAAAAAAACGTGAATTATTATTCAAGTTCCGAGCCTCGCATGGCTTGAACGTAGGCCGTACAGCCGTACACGTAAATCGTGCCGTGCCGACATCAAATGGGGTCATTTATGCGAGCAACCATAATTTGAAGTGACATTTGGTGGGCCCGCTTTCCGCTTTAAAAAAACGCGTCTTAAAATTTAATAAGGATCTCTTCGAGAAGAGTCCTTTGTGTTTAAGGGCGCTGAATGTCAGACACTAGTTTAAAATTTAAGAGAGTGGCCATTTTGCGAGGCAGAATAAGGTGAAAGCGCTGTAAGGTTTTAATTAAATGGCGCACTTTTAACACCAAAAGGGTTTTAAGAAGAGGTTGCGATGCTTTGGGGTAATAAATTGTTAATGTATTCCGGAGTTCTCCCTCCGCCGCTACCGGGGAATCATGCTAAACACTTTATCGTGCGACCTTATGTTTGAACAACTGATGTTTTGATAGACGTGGAACAAGGGATTTTGCTAAGCAGGGATAATCTTTTAATACGGTCTGCTTCTATGAATTAAGTAATAAATAGTGAATACGCCAGCAATTCATTTAAATTAGTCCATTGTACGTTATATTTCATGTAGTGAGTGTAGTACACACTTATAATAAATTAGCATGCTCTTCCTACAAGAATCTTTATTCGCATTTATGAATGCTATTTGAGAAATTTCCTTCCGCTTCAGTTCTCTAATATAAAAAGAATTGTCAGGAAATGTAAAATTCTCTATATCAAATATAATCAGCGTGACCTGGTAAGTAATATAATATCTATAAATAATATCACAATATAAGCAGAATAAATCTCCATTATTCAAGATAAAACCTAAATAATTCATGAGAATACGGGATAACGAAAGAAGTTGATAATTCGGTGAGTAATACGAGAATCGTTGAAAAATCTTTTCTAATGTACCATCCGTTATATCATAAAAATCTTTTCTAATGTACCATCCGTTATATCATAAAAATCTTTTCTAATGTACCATCCGTTATATCATAAAAATCTTTTCTAATGTACCATCCGTTATATCATAAAAATCTTTTCTAATGTACCATCCGTTATATCATAAAAATCTTTTCTAATGTACCATCCGTTATATCATAAAAGTCTTTTCTAATGTACCATCCGTTATATCATAAAAATCTTTTCTAATGTACCATCCGTTATATCATAAAAATCTTTTCTAATGTACCATCCGTTATATCATAAAAATCTTTTCTAATGTACCATCCGTTATATCATAAAAATCTTTTCTAATGTACCATCCGTTATATCATAAAAATCTTTTCTAATGTACCATCCGTTATATCATAAAAATCTTTTCTAATGTACCATCCGTTATATCATAAAAATCTTTTCTAATGTACCATCCGTTATATCATAAAAATCTTTTCTAATGTACCATCCGTTATATCATAAAAATCTTTTCTAATGTACCATCCGTTATATCATAAAAATCTTTTCTAATGTACCATCCGTTATATCATAAAAATCTTTTCTAATGTACCATCCGTTATATCATAAAAATCTTTTCTAATGTACCATCCGTTATATCATAAAAATGTAAACAATTTAATATTTCCCATCCGAATATTATCGAAATGAAAACCAAACCTTTACAAAATACAGCTCATTCACAACAGAAATATCTTATTTAAAAATAATTCTAAAACCATTAAAAAAAACCATATAATAGATAAAAACCTAATAATCGACAAAACATAATAATCGACAAAAATCTACTCAGCCGTTTTATTTTGAGTCAGTTCAGCGTTTAATTAGCTACACAACGAATAGCTTCCGAATAATATCGAAATGAAAACTAAACAACCATTATACAATAAAGCCCATTCAGAACAGAACAATAAATTTAAAAAATAGCGCAGAACCACTAAAAATCACGGGATATTACAATTTTATGATTTATGAATTTGAAAGCATGTATGAAAAAATATTTGCGCGGGGTAATTGCCTTTCATGAGATTATCAGAAATTTACGTTTAGGACGAACACAGTTCGTAAACTTGTTATTTACAACGTTTGTAAAAAAATATTCAAAAGAAGTACACATTGCAAATGAAGAATTTTTATTCGAGAGAAAAAATTTGGTACCTACTTTATCGTACCTAATAATCGTCCTGACAATCAGTTCAATTTTTATAATCAAACGAAACCCCAGTTCCAGAGGTAAATGAACCGGAGTTATATACAGGCACACCAACGAAATTATTATTTTTGATAATAGAAAACCACAAATAAAAACAGACAAATAAACGAAAAAATAAATAGACAATTTAATGACACAACAGCGCCCTTGAGGTGATTTTCCACGAAAACGGCGCTATATAAATTAGCCAATTATTATTTATTATTAACAGTGAATCAATAACCCATGTATTTTACATTTACATACCTTTTATAATATTAAACAGAGTGTACGAGATGTAGATACTTAAGGATGTTCCTTTCATCGATGGTAGGTAGTTTATTTTAATTTTATATGAAGACTTAAAAACAACTTAGCGTCTGAAGTGTATTCAGATTATTCCTAAGCCCTCAAGTGTGCTCAAGTATTTCCGGGGTAAAATTCACGGGAAGTTTCATCTGCAGAGCATCTGAATAACGAGCGAAGAAAACTAAGAGAGATCTCTACGTCAGCATTATGATACATCAAGCATCGCAAAGCGGAGATAATCGCCCCCCCCCCCCCCGTGCCAGTATACCCCGGGAAGATGCTGGGGGGTTAATTCAACGGAAAATAATGGCACTTTTAATTATTATGACGGAGGTAAGACGCTTTTTTTTATTTCGAAATAAAATGCTAAAGGAATCATAATTGAGAGACGGTTACATAAACAGTGTACAGGCATGAAAAATTGGTGAAATATGGAATGAAAACAGTTGTAATTTTTTGAAGTGAAAACTTCTTTAGCAACGTTTTTTTGTTTTTTTTTTTACAGTAGCTCCACACAGGTGGTCATTGGGAAAATAATTCCCCTCAGGGCCTATACCATATTTGAGGATGCTGTGTGGATAGCCTTTTTGGGGGAAAGAAGGAGAGGAAGTTCTGGGAAGGAAAAAGGTATGAGGGGTGGATAGGAATCTGAGGGTCAGTGTGTCCAGAAGTGACGGACGAATGAATTCATCCCTTCCCCTGCGGTCCAAATCCTGCTGAGAGTTCTGCTGAAGAGGTGAAAAGATCTCCCTCAACCAGTCTCTCTCGATCCGGCTTGCCACGCAGTTGGTGAGCAGACGCATCCGCCACAAAGATCCGGATAAACCTGACCCCCATGAACCCGGGCACCCCTCCTACCCAAACGTGGCGAACCACTTGGAGTGACCTATGGCAGAGATGTTGGTTATCCAATGAATGGTTACCGGGGCAGCGGTACCCATACCCACCTCCCAAATTGGTGATTGTAATTTGAAACTCGATAAATAGCGATACTAAAAAGAGACAAACACATACATGTATAGAATTTAGCCTGCGAAAGAATGAGATAGTATAATCTGTCTTCTCTTTGTGCGGTGCTTCTAGCCTCCCCACTCATGTCTATTTTAGTTTTCTGAAGGTTTCACTTCTACTAGGTATGAATTGCGCACTCTGATTTTTTTTAAATATTTGTTTCAAAGTTAAGAATGTATTTCATAAGGGTGAGTACCTTTCTTAGTAGAATATTATATCGTAGAAACATAATCCCGAGGAAAAATGAGAATTTTGAAATTTATAAAATGATCATGTAGACTAGTGGTTTTCAACCTGTGGTACGCGTACCCCTGGGGGTACGCGAAGCAAAAATGGGGGTACGCAATACCGTGGCGCGAATGTAGGTTCTAAAACTCAGCTCTACTTATGTGAAATTAAGCCAAACTTTGTAAAACTTTGCTCTACAAAGCAAGCTCAAGGGTCACAATGACCGTACATATGTTAACATTGTACAATAGGCCACTTGCATGGATTTCACAACGACTTGGAAAAAATCGTGTGGATAGATCTTTTTACTAAGATTACAAAAATGTTATTTTGTAATCTTAGTAAAATTTATTTAGTACTTAGTTTTTTAGAAATGTACAGTTTATTTTTTATTTTTAAATAAATAAATCCATTATTTGGGCTCGTGAGGTCACTACATGAAAATGTCCCGTCTCCAAAAATGTTCCTATTAATTTTGTGAAATTCGACACTGATTTTTTTTTATATGGCATCACTTAGATTTCAGGCGAATTTTTGAATTTGACATTTAACGTTCACTTGATTTATTGTTTGTTTTCTTCGAACTTATCATTTGGTTTAACCTTTTGACAGATGTTATGAAGAGAACCCCGTACATTTTAGATGTCGGTACGTGTTTTAGAGGTATAATGGTTATGGTGTTGATTTTAACAAAATCAAATTTTATAATATTCTTATTATTATTATAATTTACAAGTACAAGTATATTACATTGGATTTAGTAATATAGACATTGTACATTATAATGATTTATGATCAATAAGATGGATCATGTAAAAAAATATTTATGAGATGAAATATTTTTGGTATGCCACGTTATTCTCCTGTGCCATTCGTATGGAGTAAAACGGGAAATCGGACTTTTATTTTAACTACTGTAACACGAGAAACTCTTTTTCTACAAAGTGATTTGAGGTTAGAAAAATTCTTTCTTTCAATATACTTTCTGAGTTTGGAGTTGTATATGGAGAGCACGAATTTTTTTTCGTCGAAATAAAAAGACGTGGAACAAAATTTGTTCAATTAAATTATTATTTCGCGAGTAGAATCACTGGTTAGGGAACGTACCGTGACACGTTTAGGGGGGGGGGGGGGTCTTCAAAATGTCACGCTCCATACAAATGAGCGGCGGGTTGCTTAGGATTTTGGTCACCGGGGGAGGGGGGGGGGGGGGGTTAAAAATTGCAAAAAATTGGTCACGAGTATAGATAGGTACGTTCCCTTACATGTGCCCGAGTTATAGGGTAAAAAAATGCATTAATTTTGTTTGTGGACTTGATTTTAAAATTCATGTAAAAAATATGATAACAAAAATGCAAATGAACGTGTTTATGATTACACGTATACTATACACAAGGTAGATGCACTGCTGAAATCCAGCTTCATTCTGGAGAAATTGTGAATTGTAGCTGAGTAGTGACCTTTTCATCAATAGAATCAATGAAAAAAGAAAAAAATATGCAATCTTGTAAAAATCTATTGATGAATGAAAAGAAATAAAAAAATATGGAGGGTATGGGGTACAACAAATTTGTATTAAGAGTCAAGGGGTACGCTCAAAAAGGTTGAAAACCGCTGATGTAGACCAAAGAGCGTGTAGGCTAGTAATCATCAACCTTTTTAGCTGGAGGGCCAATTTATTTTCAATTAGTTCGCGGGCCACACGGGACAGGGTACATACAGCTTGACATTGTTCAATTTGCAGTCGGTTGTGTCGCCAACCTATTTGTATTTTCTAAAACGGTATTTTTTCCATAAAACAACAATAGAACGCAAAAACAAAGCCTTGCAGGCGAAAAATTTACATCTCCAAAGCCGAACCCATAAATGATGTCGATTTTTATCAATGTGAAATACTCGACAATTTTTTTTTAAGTACCTACTTGCTGTTTTGGGCAACCATTGACTTTAGTTGTTTTTTGAGTAAAAAAAAAATTTATATTTAAAAAAAAAGAAAACCTTTCTTATATTAATTTCACACACGAGATCCCGAGGAAAATAATTACCCTCGGAGCCTATATCATCTTTGGGGATGCTGTGTGAAGGGTCTTTTTAGAAAACGAAGGAGAGGAAGTTCAGGGAAGGAAAAAGGAATGAGGGTTGGGTAGGAAACGGGGGGTCAGTGCTTCCAGGATTGACGAATTTATGAATCAAACCCTCCCCGTGCGGTGCACGGCAATTTATTATTTTTTTTTATTTAATGACAATATAAGATAAAGTAAAATTACGAAATAAGTAAAAATATAAAGTAAAGTGGTTTGTTCACAGTCCTCCTCACTCGGTATCCCTGTTCCGAGGCGGACTGTGTGTTGTTGTATGGCTGTTGATTTTTATTTCCTCATCTTCTAGTTTGTTGATTTTCACAAAATAAACAAATAAATAAAATAAAAGTACAATAAAAAAACACATAAATTTGTTTAAGACCACCTTTATTTTAAACACTCTACCGGTTTCAGAAGCACCCTTCCTTCGTCAGGAGAATATTATAACTAAACTATGATACAGAATGTTGACAGATATACAAATTTTAGTGTTTGAGTGGTAGGTAAGCAAAGGGGTGGGGGTAATTGCGAGATTTCCGGAAAGAACAGAGCGGTTAATTGGAAAAATATTTATAACTAGCTGACCCGACGAACTTCGTACCGCCTCAGAATCAATAGCTGTTGAATTAAATTCAGTTTTTTTATTAAGTTAAAAATTACGCAATGAAGCAATTATCAAAGCGCAACTGTCCGTGTTTTGTTTTTGTCAGTATCAGAGATGGCGTTGTGTACGGATTTATATTTTTGTGATTTTCTTACTTTTACAATTACTTACGGGAATTCGGGAGACGGATACGGGTGCCGCCGCCCCGGGAACCATTTATTGAATAACCAACACCTCTGCCATAGATCACCCCAAGTGGTTCGCTACGTTTGGTGATTTAGCAGAGGTGCCCGGGTTCATGAGGTGACTTGTGCCCGGGTCTTGGCAGTTGATGCGCCTGCCCACCTGCCGCGTGGCGGGCCGGATCGAGAGAGACTGGTTGAGGGAGGCCTTTTTACCTTTCCAGCCGGACTCTCTCGACCCATTGCCTTGCACCACAGTTGGAGGGATGGATTCATACGTCCGTCACTCCCGGACACACTGAGCCCCAGATTCCTACCCACCCCTCATACCCTTTTCCTTCCCAGAACTTTCTATCCTCCCCATTCCTTAAAAAGATCCTCCACACAGCATCCCCTAAGATGACATAGGTCCCGAGAGAAATTATTTTCCTCAGGGTCTCCTGTGTGGAGCTTATGTAAAAAAATGTAATTATTGTATTTTTCCTTTGGAGGTGTGCAGACATACGTTCACCATTTGTCTCATTTTCGACTATTGACATTGAGTGTGTAAGAAAGAAGGGCAGCATTATATGATTAAAAACAAATGCACAACAATCAACGCATTGACATTTGACGTTTTTGAATGTTTGGAATTCATGCACAGTTCAATATTATACCCCTCACAATATTGCTGTAGTTCTTTCAAAATAGGAGAATTCGTTCCATACAAAATGTATGGGGAAAATAATTTTCTTTATAACTATTTATTTCGTTAACTTTTGTGATGTTTTAATAGTTATTATCCTATCCGGGGCGGACACAAATCCAACAAATCAAAGATCATCACAACCAGCCCAGCCGTTCTCGAGTTATAAATAGTGTAACTAACCCGACTTTGTTTTATATATTAAGATGGGACTGAAAGATAAATTAATCTGGTTATTCATTATTATTTTATTCTAGCATTATTATTTAGGGTTAATGCTTTTTACAAATATAAAATAAAAGTATTTATGTTTGCTGTCTGCAGATTGCATTTGGGGTTTACTTCATAATTGGA
This sequence comes from Limnephilus rhombicus, assembly GCA_929108145.2. Taxonomy (NCBI): domain Eukaryota; kingdom Metazoa; phylum Arthropoda; class Insecta; order Trichoptera; family Limnephilidae; genus Limnephilus; species Limnephilus rhombicus. Next base: position 34,623,604 of record OV815276.1, read on the forward strand.
ATGATTTCCTAATCTTCATGTTTATTTAGCCATAATTTGATGTCTTATTTAAACTTTTGTATCTCCATGGTGTAGCAAGGAAATTATGGTTTTTCTGACCAAAAGTTGTATTTAATTTCGGGATGTTCAGTAGTTTTAGAGTGTTTGGTCCTTATAGTTTATAGGGTAGGTGTGTTGGTCAACAAGGTATTCATATTTTTATTTAAATTTGAGCAGTGCATTTTTGAGTATGGTTTAATAATGCTGAACTGAAAATTTCTTTTGATGGAGTTTTTATGGGAACTTTGAGGATTATTTTTATTATTAACTTTTGCATTTTAACTAGTCACAGAACTAATCGTTTTAACAAGTTCTGTGATTATTTCAGTTTTATGAAGCTACTGGCCTATAACGATATAATAACAGAACTTGAATAGAACTTACACAGAACGTGAAAATTAACTCTCATTATTTCATGAATCCATCAATTTTTTTTAAACAACCCAAGGGTTTTTTTAAACGTCCTAAGTGAATCTGACGGTAAACAGGCAACTCACATTGTATTATAACTATTCAGTTCTCGAAAATAAAATCTGCTTACGAATTACTAGTCCTTTTACTAGTTCATTACTCTCTCTCTATGGTTTCAATCCTGGGATTGGTTTGCAGCAATTTCATCTATTCGTTTCTTCCACTATTCCCTGTCTTGTGCGGCTCATTACTAGTCCTGCGTAAAGAACTTTATTAAAAAAAAAAAACAAATCCTGTAAACATAAGTTCGGACTTGTTTCCAAAATTATTATTTTGTTACACTATTTACTGAGGCGTTTTTATAAATGTGTTATAAATTACCTATTCAATTTTAGCACCGATATGCCAGGCGGTCAGTTTAAAAACGAACATTTAGATCCTGCGCGGAAAAGTCCCACAATGGACTGCGCTGCAAATCTTTGCTTTAAGTACTTTTAACTTTACTTTAGTGGTTTGCCTCCAGCTCGTTGAAATGATACCCAGATTGCATGTTACGGCAAGTCTACCAATTTAGATGTCTATGGTGTAGGCTGAATTAAAAAATACTTAAAACCACTCGACAAACGTTAAAAACAATATTAAAAAAACCGCAAAGTCTAGAAAAACCGTAAGGTAGAAAACTTCTTTTTCTTTAATTTTTTTTTTATGAATACCTCACAAGAGTCTCAGCTGCTCCCGTCTGGAGTCAGTAACTCCATTGCATCCCCAGTTGGGGTATGTTGTGAGGCTGAAGGTAGTGGGGAAGGGAAGGAGATGGGGAAGATGCCAGATTGTAGAAGGTAAGAATCAGAGTTCGAAAAATCAATTCACAGTCAAACTTAAATATAGTATCGGAAAATAAAACCATATTCTTGAAAATACTAAAGAGTCTGTCACTCCACATAACAAGCTAGTGAACATTAAATTTCTCTTTCTGATAATACATAAACTTTTTTTTTAACCAAGCTTCGACAGAATTACATATAGGCTCAGTTGTTTAGCAGAAATTCACGTGCGACAAAGTCATCAAATGGTCATTAAGAGCCATTTTGTTTTTTCGACAGTAGAAAGGTTCCCGTTAAATGCCGTCTCTAAGCCATTTTTAGTTTTTTAAGCAATGCGATCAGCAGAAGAGGAAAACCATCATGTTGTAATGCTTGTCAGCTGAAACGCACGTAGCATCGGCGTTTAACGAGGACGCTTGAAAATGTCAAAAATGTTGAAAATGTCAAAAACAGAATCACTCTGATGGCCATTTGATGACAACTTACAAATGAATTTCTGCGAAACAACTGGGCCTTAGTGGAGAAAAGGAATCTTGAATTTGATTTTTTTTCTAATTGAGGACTTCTAGAATACCAATAAAAAAACCATCGTTGAAGAATATGAACGAAAATTTGTATTAAATATAATGCGAAAGGACGATTCAAAGGTCCCGTACCGCACTTGAATCAAAACGTAATATTATATGCCTTCCAACAAGCCGAAATAAAAATATAATAATAAAACCGTTTAAGTTCCCAATCTACCGGGGAGCCAGCGTAACCGAGGGGATCAATAAGGTAAAATGAACATTAATGGTTTGTATGAGGCAGGTTAATTTGAGAAATTGAGGTCCGAGGTAGACTCAACCCTAGCTCTAAAGATATCAGGGTCCCCTTAGGTGCTAGCTGAATCTATTATTTTCCGTCCGAGCTTATTGAAAGAAGGATTACGTGTGCGAATCTCTTGATACAAGGGATTTATCCTTTGCTGGGTTGCAGAACTGTAAAAGATGCAGACAGTCATCAGAGTGCAAAAAAGTCACCTGAGACCAAAATTTCATTTACATTTTTTAATCCAAATAATGCCAGAAATCACTGGTTAAAAAAGTCAAGTACGTCCCTTAAGCCGCCGCTACCCGAATTTCTACCGATTTCTTACATATTCCCCTTAAACATTTGAAGTTTTTAAGTTATATGTTATTTAAAAAAATATATGTTATATTTTAAGATAATATCTATACATTCCCTACGCCGAAACGCAAATTATATGAAATTCCCTCGATAGAAAAAAATCGCAAAGTATGCTCCGAAAATTATTATTTTCATGTCTGTTTCAGTTATTTTACAAGTTATATGTAAGAAAAATTCACAGTGTTTAAATGCTGTCTTAGACAGCCCCCAAGAAATTGGTGCTCTATTTTAAACGAGTCGTGTTTTATTAAACATTTTCACAACTTTCTGTTAAGATGGGAGAATCTATCAAACGGACCACCCGTTTCTGCACAGAGTCAAGGGTTTTTTTTAGGTATTTTGGAGCTCCAGACCAGAGGTGGCTGCCAAATTCAACCGTGGGGCGCACTGATTATTACTTTCGTTGTATCCCTGACATACAGCTACATATTTTCATGTCTATGATTCCTGATGATAAAGATAATACAAATCTTCTAAGAGTTTTTTTCTCCCCGTTACCAACCCGAGGAAATAGGTTATAAAATCCTAAAATTACTGTCTTGTAAGAACAAAGAATATACCTTGAGTCTTGCTTAGCTTTTTGAAGTGATTTACTGGGTCCAGGTTCGGGGGTCTGGTAAACTGGGTAAAGCGGGCGCGGTTCGTACGATCCTGTTCATGATAAGACGTATTTATGAAACGGAAAGCCAATGGTTTATAGGCCATCAAATTGATTAGGGGGCTCGAGGCAGAACTGTTCCCAAATACAGTTGTGTGGGAAAGGCGATGTGATTGTTTTCAGATATCACGGTGGAATTGTGGACATTAAAGATAAGGGAAAAAACATGGCACTGGAAGTAAACAAAGATAATAAAGATTTTATTACGCAAAACGACCATCTATTGTAACGAAGACCACAGATTAGATTTTTAGAAAAAAAAAACTTTCTAAATAGAGGTACAGGATAGAACGAATTGCAAAATAAATTAAAAATCTGAAGGTGATGATGATAGGACTTTAAACAAAACATAATATTTAAAAAAATAATGTGCGTTTATTTCACATATTACAACACAAGTTTCACTTGTACATAAGAGTATATAACCTTTGGGGGTGTAGATTGTAGATGCTCGGGTTTCGCGCTAAACGACGATTTTGAGTCGAACCTCGGCATTCTTATTCCAACAAATCCATCACTAACCGTACTGTAGCAAACTGCCATACAAAAGGCACACACCACTCTAACAGCCTGTGTGTAACACGGAAAGTTTTAATAGTGATAGTACTATTTCCACACAGCAAAAATATAGTTTCTACGTCACTAGGCCAACCTACTAAAAAAAATGTTATCTAGTATTTAAAATTAGCCACTTTCTAAGCGTTTTTAGGTCTTCTTGCTTTAATTGCCGGAGAAATTTCTAATATTCAGATCAATTTATCATTGTTAGATTAGGTTTTTTTTTAATATGAATGTTTAATTTATAATTAAAAAAAGAGTGTTTAAAATCGGGAGAAGTCGGGAACTGACCAATAATTCTTACAACTGACGTGTGTTACGTCGAAGAAGAACTTAAAAAATTGTGCATGCTTTTTAAAATATTGTTTTGTATTATTTTATACAACAAAAAGTGCTAGAAAATAAATAACAACAGAATGTTTAGTCTCTTAGATATCGGGCAATTTTATCGACGTTGTAACCACCCGCATAAGTATGTAATAAATATTCAGCGTTCTGAAAATTGCATTCGTGCGACGGGCTTGGGTTGACATTGTAGCACAATGGAATGTGCATTGGGCTGGAATATTCAATAAATAATGCACATTGCAGTGGAACAGGCGACAACAGGTGTGGAAAATTATGCCGTTAATTAACGTGAAAGTCGCCCTGGGCGTGCATTCTGCCGGCTACCGTGAGCAGCACTAACTAGTTGTGTAGAAGCTAATAAGAACAGCATCAAACAGGTATCCGGGAATAGCATCGATAGTTTGGGGGTGATAAGAATAGCACCAAACAGGTATCCAGGAGCAACATTGATAGTTTGTGAGTAGTAAGAATAGCACCAAACAGGTATATTTATGAGCACAAACTAGTAAGCAGGTAATAAGATTAGAACTAATTACATGTCGGCAACTATGTTACTTTGAATAGCATTATAGTTAGTAGGTGATAAAAATAGCACCAAAAACGTAATTAGTAACAACGAAAAGTGTAAACTAGGTACATACCTACTACGTTAGTAAGAAGAGCACCAGACACTGCCAGAAGGTAATAAATAAGCAATAAGAAAAGCAATAAGTAACAATCTCATATTTCAAATTTCAGAATTAACAATATTATCTTCCACTATTTTTTTTTAAATTTACTAATATGACGGTTTGACAGTAGGTGGCAATGGCGGAATTGGTAAACGCACACCTCCCGGTTAGACGAGAGGTGCTGGGTTCGAGTCCCGAAACCATTATCTTTTTCTGTTTTTATGTGTATTATATATTGATATGGGTTCCGTAGCTCAATCGGTAGAGCTCTTGCCATGTAAGCAGTCCCAGCGAAGCCAATATCTTTTCTGATTTTTCTGTCTCCAGATTTTCGATTGAGTTTCGCTAATACTGTCTTCATTTAATTAAATATTATCTTCAGATACGTTTTAAGATTTTCACGACCAAAAGCATTTTCGTTATTTGTTTTTGGGGTGTTATGCCGTGTTGCGCTACTTCCTTCTTTAGCCAACGTTTCGGACATCGTTGCAGAGTCCATCATCAGGGCAGATCCGGCAGATCCGGTAGATCCGGCAGACATGGATGATGGACTCTGCAACGATGTCCGAAACGTTGGCTAAAGAAGGAGGTAGCGCAACACGGCATAACACCCCAAAAACAAATAACGAAAATATTATCTTCCACTATTTTTTATTAAATTGACTAATATGACGGTTTGACAGTATGTGGCAATGGCGGAATTGGTAAACGCGCACGTCCCGGTTAAGCGAGGTTCTGGGTTCGAGTCCCGAGACCATCATCTTTTTCTGTTTTTATGTGTCTTGTTCTCTTTCATATTTTCGTTTAGATTATTATTGTTATCTCCTTTTTCAGTGTTATATTACATTTATTTATTTATTTATTTATTTCAACGCCCATTGGGCTTTTACATACATTGTTATTAGTATTATTACATTAACTATATGGCATATAAAAGTTTAAGTACATATATGAATAAAATAATTATTATATGTGTAGTACCTACATAAATGTTTTACAAATAATATAGAATACCATTATGGAGAATTACATTGAAGGGGAATAACCTTCAAAAGTTATAAAAAGAGAGTTTTTCTTAGAAAAATTTAACGATTTTTATGTTTATTAAAACAAATATTAATTTAACATCTATAAATAATATTATACAAGCCATTTAGCCAGTGTGATAGGATCAAGTACTGCAGACCAGGCAAGTTACACCTATCAAAGGATATCAGAGGTACCGGATCAATTGATCGTTGACGCCTTCGGAATTAAGTAATTAGGGTTCTGAGGATGTTGAACACATTTCGCACACCCGAAACCAAACTGCCGTAAGTCAAACTGAATATGGAAATACACAGGGTGTGACGGCACATTCCGGAAAATTTTAAATAGCCACCCTTGAACATATTTGGATTTCAAATTTTGTAGATGTAAATTTGTCGTCTGACGATGTGTTTTTTTTTTAAATAAAAAAACAAAAGAATAAAAATTTTCCATCGCACGTCGCTATTTAATCGAATTTCCTACTATCAAGATCGAAGTCGATGTCGAGCATTTTCAGTTATATTAATACTTTGTAGTTAAAACTTATATTTACAATAATTTATTTTTATGTCTTATGTCTACATAATTTTTTAATTTTGTTTTTAAAAATATTTTTATGATATCTATTAAATAATTAATCACCAGTCTTTGTAATGTTTTTTGTTCATAAGTGCTTATTTGTATAAATCAAAATCAATCAAAATCAAAATCAAAATCATTTATTGTACAAAATTTACATTTAGTACAAAAGGTATAACTTATAGGTACATATATCCTATTTCTTCCAGTTAACCTAACATGTTATGCAGATATGAACACAAATGAAATATAAATATAAAAGTGGTGTAATACAAAGTGAATTTGTTTTAATTTATTATATAAATATAAAAACAGTTGTACCTATGTGAGGTATTCATTTAATGTGTAATGAGACCTGTTCAGAAGGAATGTTTTTAGTGATGACTTAAATCTGAGTGTATCTTGTATTTGTGGAAGGTTGTTGTATACTTTAATGGCCATGTAAAAGGGTCCTTTTTGGAAAATTGTTTTCTTTGCTTTTGGTATTAACAAATTTTCTGTAAACCTTGTAGCGTGTTTATGTGTAGAGTTTTTTTGTGGAAACTTTTCTGGAGATGATCGCACTAACATGCATAACTCCATTATATATATGTCGGTGACTGTAAGAATTTTCAAATTTTTAAATAAAGGTCTACATGAATCCCGATTAGCAGAGTTTGTCATTTTTCTTATACATCTTTTTTGGATGATAAAAACATCTTTGGCGTTTACTGAGTTTCCCCAAAAGATAATTCCGTATTTTATTATTGAATATACATAACCATAGTATGCGGCCATTACCGATTCGATGTTTAATATATTTCTCAGTGTACCTAGAACAAAAGAAAAGCTACTTATTTTGGCTACTATTTTGGATACATGTTCTTTCCAGTTTATATTTGCATCTAGTTGTATTCCCAGCAGTGAACAAGTTTGGGAAGGTTCGATAATATTATTATTGAAGTTTACATTTATGTTTATAGGTGTAGCTTGCACTGGACAAAATTGTAAAACTTGAGTTTTGTTAGTGTTCAGTGACAGATTTTGTGATAACAGCCAATTTGCTATATACTCGTACCAGTTTGTCTTTTGTTACTTTTAATTTTATCCTGATGAAAACACAACTGGTTTCGAAACATGTTGATAAGTGATACATCTGATGTTGTGTCTAAAAAAGGATTTGTTTTCATTAAACTTTCAGTTATGTTGATACTCATGGGCTATCTTAACAACATCGCCTCCGTTAACAACATTCCTATAGAATTTTCTTGCTGTATCCTTCCGGTTTCTTAGACCAATGATGTAATGTTTAGTTGCAGAACTAAAAAGAGGCCTACCAACAGAACAGAACCAACAGCCCTACAAACTCTTGCAGGCTTAATACAGAGAAGCCTCTGTGGGAAGCGAACGTTGCAGCGATCTTGAATCGGAAGCATTCCTATTGGTTCACGCCAATAGCGATCCCCAACATTCTCACAGTCACCGTTTGCCGTGACAAATAAAACGGAACTATTCTGTTCCAGATTGCCGAATAAATATAAGCTTAGTAAATCGCTTCTTGTTCGCTCCCACTTTCATATACGAATTCTTTATAAGATGATAAGGTTCGGATGTAAATTGTTTCAATAAACAGTAAGTACATTGTTCAATGCTTATTTGATTTATACACAATCCACCCACACACACATTACTCCCTTTGGTGGTCGAATATCACCCACTCTCGCTACATGTCCTGCGTGTCCTGCCCTGCGGAATCGATTTTGTTTTATCATATTTATACTGTTAAACACAACAAAAGGAATCTGCTCGCATATTATAAACAATATGCATTTTTTTACAGTAGCTCCACACAGGAGGCCCTGAGGAAAATGTTTTCCCTCAGAGCCTATGACAACTTTGGGGAAGCTGTGTGGGGGGTCTTTGAAAGGAAAAGGAAGGAGAGGAAGATCTGGGAAGGATAAGATATGAGGGGTGGGCAGGAATCTGGATGTCAATGGGTCCAGGAACGACGGATGCAAAGCGATGTTCCAAAAGAGTTCTGCTTGAGAGGTCACAAGGTCTTCCTCAACCAGAACCTCCCGATCCGGCCTGCCACGCAGCCGGTGGGCAGACAAATCCGCCACCAAGACCCGGACAAACCAAAGTCACTAACCACTTGGGATGAACTATGGCAGAGGAGTTGGTTATCATAACGGCTATCATAATAATTAGGTTCTCGCCGGTAGGAAAAAGGTGTTTTATCTTTCTGTAAAGCTGCGGAAAAATTCTTTATTAACAGCATCCTGAACCAATAACGTCCAGTTCTGTCTGAGAGCAGTCTGCCAGTGTTTAGGTACGTGTACTGATGAATCATTCGAGGCAACCGAGCGCCTTGATCGATTATCATCAGAGCTGTAACTATTTACTCCGCGCAGTATCAATAGTGGTTGGTCCACGGGCATCAAACGCGATGCGAACACGAACTGAGGCATTACATAATAATAGCAATTGCTTAGCGTTTAGTTAGTTCGGAATTTCGGAACCGTAATTAAACCGGGGCCAGACGTTGTTAGTCAAAGTTTTATGCATATTCTGACAATATAAGCGAGCGGACTGACTAAATAGCGAGATATAATAATATGCCGGATTTTCTGTTAAAAGATTGTATTATTATATGTACGTTTTAAATAAAAAGATCTAAATTTGATAGTAAATGACATGTATGTGTCAAAACCGATAGCAAATATTTAAAAAATTAAGTAACGCGTGGATGCTAAATGAACGAACACGCTCTAGAGTCCAAGCTGCCGAAATGAGGTACTTGAGAGGAATGGCAGTGGTTACGAAATCGGATCATATAAGAAACTCGACGATCCGAGATGATCTAAATATTGAACCACTGCTACTCTTCATAAAAAAATCGCAACTGAGGTGGCTTGGACATGTACTGAGAATGTCTGATGACCGAATTCCGAGGAAGATACTGAGTGCGATTCCAGAGGGTAGACGTCCTGTGTGCCGACCCAGGCACGGTTGGGCGAGACAACTCCAGAAACTGTGTGAGGAGAGGATGGGTCTACAATGGACGGAGGCTGAACAATCAGCACAAGACAGGGACGTATGGAGGAGCCTTGTCGATGCAATGGGTCCCCGACCCGAATAGGACAAGGGGAAGAAGATGATGATGATGATGATGAAGTAAAACAAATACATAGAAAATAAAACTTTTCAAAATGTCTAGAAATTTTTAGAAAGTTAATGCCCTAGAGATACAAAAATACTATTTTCGCGCTTGACTTAAGTTTTTACACAAAAATTTTCAGTTCTAATTCTGAAAATGACTATTAAATGAAGACAATATTAGCGAAACTCAATCGAAAATCTGGAGACAGAAAAATCAGAAAAGATATTGGCACCTCTGGGATTTCTAGGTCATCATTTAATTAAATATTACAATTTTGAAAATGACACTTGTGTTCAAAACCAATCCAAGTTCTGGAGTTCATTGAACCGGAGTTACAGATACCGATTAGTATTTTTGATAACATTAGAGACATTTAAGACAAAACGCAATGGCGGACTAAGCCCTTCCGAGGCCCGGGGGCGGCAAAGCTGAATGAGCCCCACCCCCTAGTTTAAGTAATTTTACAAGCTTTATATTCAAAATCACACGGGCCTCTGGCCTTGAGGGGCGTCCAAACGCCTCCATGTTCCCTTGATCAAATTCTGAACACGGCTTTAAGGCATCAGGACACTGTAAAAAAAAAGTCAATTTTTTAAACTTCATTTTTCATTTGTCAATAATGCTCTTACCAAATATTTTAAGGAAATTTGTTTGCATGTTGTTTTATCCTTCAGCAAAACTTTGAACGCGTTTTTCTAGAAACTACGTTTTTCAACCTGGTTGCCAACATATTAGAAAAACTATACACTCGTTTTGCATGCACCAGGTCTTAAACTGTTCGAAAATCCAGTCACTATGGCACCACGTAAGAATTTTTTTTATAAAGGGCCCCTTCAATATATTTTTTTTGAACCATGAAAATTTACCATAAAAAATCAAAATACAATTCGCTGATCCGTCATTTTTTCTTTTTTTTTAAATATCAAAATTCCCCTACTTGGTGCCATAGACACGGATTTTCGAACAGTTTAAGACTTGGTGCATGCAAATCGGATGTACGTACAGTTTTTTAATATGTTGTCAACCAGGTTGATATGTTTTTAGATTTTTCCGGCCAAAAGTATTTTCATTATATGTTTTAGGGGTGTTATGCCGTGTTGCGCTACCTCCTTCTTTAGCCAACGTTTCGTACAGCATCGGATAAAGAAGACAAACACGGCATAGCACCCCAAAAACAAATAATGAAAAGATTGAAGCACGTGTTAAAAAAGTTAAAAAAAAAACGCATTAAAAGTTTTGCTAAAGGATAATTCAACATACTAAACTGTTTCAAACGGTTCACATGGTGTATCTCCGTCAATTCTTCGAATTTCTTTAAAACATTTGGTGAGTGCATTCTTAACAAATGCATATTTCAGAAAATGAAATAAAAAAGACTTTTTTTGAAAAAAATATTTTGCAGTTTCCTGGTGCTTTAAATAAAGCCTTGTTCAGGATTTGATCATGGGAACATCGAGGCCTTTGGAGGCCCCTCAGGACCAGAGGCCCGGGGCGGGCCGCCCCTTCCGCCCCCCCGTTAGTCCGCCACTGACAAAACGTAATAATATTTCGTTTTATTATGAAATTAAATGAAATATTATTATTATTTTATAAGATAATACCCTGTTGTATTCAAAAGATGATAGAAAATAGAGAATGAAGGCGGATGTGTGGTAAAACCATTCAAGATCGTGTGAGAAATGTGGAGACCCGCAAAGAAGGCAAGGCATTATAAGTAAGAATAAGAAAGGGACGCTTATGCGATTTGGGCATGTAAAACGAATGAACGAAGAAAGGAGTATAAGGAGAATATATGACGTGAATGTGAATAGTAAAATAAGTCGGGGACGCTCGAGGAAGACAAAGTGAATCAGATACTTGAGACAGGGCATGTCAAGAGTCGAAATAATAGAAGAGTATACATGAGACGATGTATGAATGTGAATGAGGCATGTTATATGTGTCAAGACCGAGTTGTTTGGCAGACCGTCCTCTTTGCCGACTCCTGTGGAACAGGCGTCGTTTTTATGTAATTTTTTATTAACGACAATCTAAGTAAAATAGAATGTAAAGTAGTTTGTTCACAGTCCTCTTCACTAGGTATTCCTGTTCCGAGGCGGACTGCATGTAGGTGGTTGTATGGGTGTTGAAAATGATTTCCTCATCTTCTAGTTTGTTGATTTCCACAAAATAAACAATAAATAAAAATAAAAAATAATTTATGTTCGTTGTCTGTAGGTTGCGTTGGGATTACTTCATATTTTAATGATTTCCTAATCTTCAAGTTTAGTTAGCCATAATTTGATGTCTTTTCTAAACTTTGTGGTTTTTTTTAATTTTAATTGGAAGGGAATTATATAATTTTGTAGCATGGAAAAAAATGGTGTCTCTGGCCAAAATATGCATTTAATTTTGGGATGTTCAGTAGTTTTGAGGATTTCGTCCTTGTAGTGTAGATGTGTTGGTCAGCAAGTGATAGTTAATGAGTTTAGTTAGTTAGCGACTTAAAGAAGTAGGTGTCTTAAAATTAACATATTTAATCTTATCTACTGACAAAATGTGTAGAACAAGAATACGTACATTTTTTATGGTAAATGAAAAAAAAAACACTTTGATTAGTTATTAGGTTGCAGCAACTTCAGCGTAAACTTGGTTCAGAGATTAACGCTATCATTGTAAAATAAAATAAAAGTCAAGTGATAAAGTTTTTGAAGAAGTGTGTCAAAGAAATTAAAAATTCTGTAATTGAACTTTTTAATGGTGCGGATAATTTTTTTTTTCAAGACACGAGTTTAAACAGAGGATTTTCCAGACGAGAGTGCAATTTTCCACATCTCAAAGGGCAAATGTAGGTGGGATTTTTTAAAATTTATTTTTGTTTTCTTTGTTTTACAGATTTTTAGAGAAAAATGTGTCCTTACTGGGATACCCCGTTCTAAGGACTTGGAGTAATAATGAGAGCACTGCATCCTACTAATGCATAGATACCAATATGAACATACTGTTGTTTAATAACAACAGTTTGATCAGTCGGTTAACATGAAATTTTAACGTTAAATACATATCGGCATTTAACGAAACAAAGCCTCATAAATTATTCAAATTTCATGAAAATATCAAAGTTGAATAAATTGCGCCTACTGTTTAAACAAATAAAGCAAAAAGTATGATGAATAATAGCACTTTATTAAAATACTCGCACGGGGTGATAATAAATAGGTATTACGGACAGCTCGATTTACGCATCAAAAGGTTAGGTATTTTATTAAAACTGTAACCAATAAATTATTATCTTAGCAAGCGCCTCGGGGGTCTGATGCTTTTGAAATTGCAATATTACAATCACAGACTAAATTAAAAAGCATATACATATTGTATAAACTGTATATTTTTTTGATTATTCCAGGATATGGGGAGGATAGTGCACCCACATATCCCATTTACATAGTAAAGAAACAACAAAAAAAAATAAAAAAATAAACAGTTATTAACAACAAAAATAAATAATCCATTACTATGCGGGGCACTGTCTTGAGTGAATATAATGATCTTCAGTAAATAGTGATATTAATTATGCCAGTTAGGAATAATTGAAAACGCACCTACGCACGCTGTTTTCCCGTATAGGTAACATTTAAAAATATATATTTTCATCAAAATAGAATTTTTATTTTATTAACTTATATACTTTGTTAGAATTTAATTTTAATTTACCTATCCTGGGCCCATAGCACAAACACTCCATCAAGATTTTATCGACAAATTCGATAATTAATAATCGTTCCCGAACACGACTGCAGATCACCAACGAAAAAAACAAACAATTAAACAACTAATTACAAATGACTATTTGTTCATTTTCAATATAGTAAATTCACCTTTCAATTAAACGAATTTTGTTATTAAATTTAGTATCTATACTTACGTATTCGGGAAGTGGATGCAAATTGAACTGAAAGATTCTGTTAGGAACCCGGTACTTAAAATGCAAAAGAAACTTTCTAAACAAAAAACTATAACAAATAATTTAATATATTTTTAATCAAATTATTGATTCCGAGACAGTTGAACCCCCCCCCCCCCCCCCCTAGTTATGTAAAACAAAATTGGATCGCTCTAGAAAATAACATATTCTCAAAGTGGGCGGTGGGCAAAATAAGGTTGAGAACCTACATATGCTCTAGATCTAGATGGACTATATGCGTAGGTACTCAATACCTATTTAGCCTACATTCAGACTATACCATTTTGATGACGGGCGAGACAAGAAACGATAAAATTGGTTCTAATTATTTGGCATTCCACAACATTCCAGAACATCTCGGAACATTCTGGAATGTTGAAGAATATTCGAGAATGGTCTGGAACGTTTGAGAACATCCTGGAACATCCCAGATCATTGTGGTACATTCCAGAACACTCTCGAATGTTGTGGAATGTTCTGGAACATTGTAGACCATTCGAAGCTTTTTTTTATGGGTGGGGCTAACCATTGGTAGGGGTATAAAAAGCAAGATTCGTCGTGGGTTCGAACGTTATTCGAGTTCAATCTCATATCAAGTCGCTGAGCGAAGCCGGGTACCCCAGCTAGTACTTAAATATATTAAGATAAAATATTTATATGTCTACAAATATATCTTTTGTCTGATTAGATATTTGTAATTGTACATACCTGGCTGTGTTTTAAATTAATGTTTATATCTGGATTATTCTCGCGGAAGTGAGAATATCTAGACAAACCCAACTTAAATAAATAAACATAAGTTTCATTTCATGCGAGAATTAACTCAGACCAAAAGAAATTTACGGATTAAAAAAAATATATTTTAACCAAGAGGGCATTCTAACAGGTAAGCTTAAACCTTCCTTAGCAATGATTTTAATTATGTTTCCGTAAAGAACAGCAAAGGCTGTGATTTACACTAAGAAATTTTCAATACACAAAAAAAACTGTTATTCAAAACCTCTGAAAAAATCGTAAGTACATCGGAGAGTTTAAGAATAATACTTTATAAGTCAAAAAAGTAAAAGGCGGGCGAAGAGAGCAAATTAGCAAATTATTACACTAAGTACAGCGGGGATTATTAAAAGGCGGGCGAAGAGAGCAAATTATTACACTAAGTACAGCGGGGATTATTAAAAGGCGGGCGAAGAGAGCAAATTATTACACTTCCTTAGCAATGATTTTAATTATGTTTCCGTAAAGAACAGCAAAGGCTGTGATTTACACTAAGAAATTTTCAATACACAAAAAAAACTGTTATTCAAAACCTCTGAAAAAATCGTAAGTACATCGGAGAGTTTAAGAATAATACTTTATAAGTCAAAAAAGTAAAAGGCGGGCGAAGAGAGCAAATTAGCAAATTATTACACTAAGTACAGCGGGGATTATTAAAAGGCGGGCGAAGAGAGCAAATTATTACACTAAGTACAGCGGGGATTATTAAAAGGCGGGCGAAGAGAGCAAATTATTACACTAAGTACAGCGGGGATTATTAAAAGGCGGGCGAAGAGAGCAAATTATTACACTAAGTACAGCGGGGATTATTAAAAGGCGGGCGAAGAGAGCAAATTATTACACTAAGTACAGCGGGGATTATTAAAAGGCGGGCGAAGAGAGCAAATTATTACACTAAGTACAGCGGGGATTATTAAAAGCTTTAGAATAATGAAATACAGTAAATTATCATCTCATTCACGCCTGAGTAAAGCAAAACTTTAATGAGAAAATGGTGTTAACGTTTTCGGCTTAACGATTAAAATATTAGCAAAAAGGAACCGAAAGCTCTTTGATTCAGCATTACATCTAAAAAAAACCAGACGCCCAAGAATATATAAATCAATAAACTTTATTAATTTCGAAACGCTAAGATCGCCTCGCAACCTTAAATACTAACACCTGGAAGGGCTGGGCTAATTATTTAACGGGACGCCCTTGGCCTATGTCATTTACTTCGGCTAAGTACATTACTTGCTTTACAAATTCGAGCTTTGTGAATATAAAATTGTGTTGTCGGTGGTAGGCTTTTAAGGTTATCTTTGTGAATTCTGCGGATAAAAATAAAGTGGCTTTATAAAATACCTTTAGCAGCAGTGCTTGAAGAAAATCGAAGGCTATATCTAAAAGGTTTACGTTAAATAGACTCGGGGAGGGAATATTCAAAATTGGTACTTGGCATAAAACAGTGTTCTTTATGTGCGCCAAGCTTTGAAATAATTATTTTTTGTATCGCAAAGTCGGGCATTAAAAACAGGCAGCTTGCCATTCGGGAAAATTAAAAAGGGCCTCTTAGAGGAAAAAGGGAGGTAGGAACTACGATTTATAACCTCGCGTTATTGTACTCGATAAATACTTGCGAATACCTAGATATTGCATTAGAGAAACAAACTTTATGAAACAGTGTAACAGGCGTTCTTATTATATCATACGTATGAGTTCAATACATACACGATAATATTATTTTATCATACGTACGAGTTCAATACATACACGATAATATTATTTTATCATACGTACGAGTTCAATACATACACGATAATATTATTTTATCATACGTACGAGTTCAATACATACACGATAATATTACTTTATCATACGTACGAGTTCAATACATACACGATAATATTATTTTAATGTTAAGTTATTTGCTGCTCACATTCAAAGCGATGATAATAATATTGCCATACTTCAAATGTTGACGGCGTTATTCATAAAGAAGCACATGTCAAGAAAGAATTGTTCCTAAATAAAGCTAACATGCTAGAAAGTAGGAAAGATGACCCAAGGCCTGACATTATTCCAAATATCATTCAATTTTATCACATCGGTGTAATGATAGAATTCAGTTTCAGATGAAGCAAAAGCAAAACTAAGCAGATCTTTGATCTTCGGGTCCAGCCCTCAGGCGGGAAATCCGCCCCTAAGCCATGTTCAAGAATTATTTTTTTGGAAAAAGGAAGAAGACATTGGTAAAAAGGGGCGAAGCATTTATTTGGGCATTAGAATTTTTTACACTCGCATGAAAAAAACCTGTTATTATGTGTCGAGCTGTTGAGTAGGGTAGTTGCAAGGTCGGGATTAGGGAGTGAGAAGGGAGACCGAATTCCCATGAACTATATTCGGGATCAACCCTTCACCCTAAAGTTGGGACTTCCTGCTAGATTACTTTCTTTTTCAGTTTCCCCGTATTTTGGTCACGCGAGGGCGGCCGTATTAAAAAGGGCAAAGAAAACGAAAAAACGAATGTTTTGTCTTTGTAACACTTCAAGGAAATAAAATATTATACGTGTAGGTATGTACATCGTTATTTTTAAGGGTTTAAGGGAGAAGGTTTTAAGTAAAAAAAAAAAACAACAAAAAACTACGATTTACCACTTCAAATAAGATTTCAAACACTCGGTTTGGTAAAAATAAACATGAGCTGTATAAATTAGCATTGTTTGTCTGACATACTCTGTGTTGGCATGCTGTATTGAATAATTTAATCAACTTCATAATTAGTTGGGAAACTTGACAACCTCTTGGCATCAGTTGACCTTTCTCGGTAGGTTAAGAAATTAAGATGATATAAGCTTTGTTATGGATCATAGATCATCCGGGCATGCTCCGAACTCACACTCAAAACCCAATACGTCATCTTATCTAATGATAAGGGCCGAGAAGAAATACGCGCCGATGGGCGAGGAGGTGAGATTATCTCTAATATCATCCGAACCAATTTGAAAGATATGAATTAATTAAACTTGAAGAAAATTAATGTATTGGGAAGGATAATACCAAGAAAACGCAACTCATGAATGACGAAAAAGAAAACAAACTCGCGGAAGCGGAAAAGTGTCTGAAAAAGCTTTAGTAGGGCAGCGGACAAGCGATGAATTATACATTTATTAGAAGAGAAAAAACTTTTAACAATGTATCACTTTAATAAATTGGTTCTACAAGTAGAGAAAATATGTGCTGGAATGATTAGTTAGGGTCGGACTTAATTTGGATCAACATAAATAAGGTTTATTTAAAGTTTAAAAAATAATTATTATTATCTCGTGAATAGAAATGAGAAGTGAACAGTGAAAAGCGAACAGTGGGGTGACTGTGACCGTAGGTGTAGAGTAGAGTAGAGCGCCGAGTGGTGGTGAGGAGATAGGAGTGTCCCGGAGTGCTGAGCGTCCAGCGGGCGTGATCGAAACGGATGACGCGGGACAAAGGTCGCGTCATGTCATTCGTTATCAAAAGCGAACGATTTAGCAACCCATGTAGGAATATTTGCGCACTAAATCATGTCGGCCGGGGATTACGTTGCCAAATTTAATGTCGTCAGGGGTCGAGCTTTAAGCAATTAGTTTTATCATTCCTTACCGCTGCGCGCCGGTCAAATAAGCAGATTAGTTATCACTGATTAGGTATACATAATGAATGGAGGGGATCTAATTATTGACGTTGATAAAGAGACGATGATCCTGAGATTATTATTATCCCCGTGGATGGCGTTGGGAAAAACAAGAAAGGAGATTAATGACGACGCAGCCGAATACAATTCATTATGAAGTTTTCCGGTGAGACGATACTCGGAACAAATTGAATTTAATTGTGCGCCGTTTCAGCGGTGACAGCTTGCCAAAAAAGTACAGCGAAAAGGCAACAAAATATCTGTGACAAAGACACGTAAATTATTACGCAGGATCAGCGGAACGATTAATTTTAGTTTGTTTTCATTAAAACGACAAAGACGTCCGAAACAAATCCCCTTAACAAATTAGCTCCCATTAAGCCAATTTCCGCTGATGTCAGGGAGTGAGGGAGTGATGGCTCAACAGCCATTCAGGAAAACTTTATAAACACTCCGACACCGTGCACCGCCTCTCCGGTCAAAAACAAAGCGTTGATTGAATGAAAATATAGACCAAAATAAGGCCTTCCTACATAAAAGAAGGGTAAATCAACTCCAGGTGGATTGCTACTACCTCCTGGCTTCTAGGTACTGCTGCCAGTCGGGTCATGTTTCATAATCACTTCCACTTCTGCTACCGGAAGTGAGGTAGAATTACCGGGTAAGAACTTTTGCTTCATTTGAGGCTTTTGTCCCGCGTTTCAGCGCTATGTCGAGAGATTAACTACTTAACTTACTTCCGACTTAAATAAAATAAAATAAATAAAAATGTAAGAGGAAGGCGTACAGTCGCGTCGGCGCAGTGGAGGTACTTTACCACGCTCTAAACCAGTTTAAAACGATCTTAGATGCATTTGAACCTACATATTATGCTCATACTAAAAGCAGAAGTTCTGTTTACGAGGTTAAATATATAAAAATGAAGTAGTATTTACCTGTAGTACATAAGGCATACTGTGGCGTGAAGCAGCAAGTTCAGAAAGTGGTAGCCCGCAGGCTGCAGTCCGTGGAGCATGTAGTTCCATCGGAACGTCACTACGGTCAGAGGGCGATAGGACTTGTGGCTTTGTTCCTGAAACAAATTAAAGAAAGCATTTTTAATTTTGAGGAAATATACATTTAAAACAAAATGAAACCTTTTTACATGCTAAATCATCGCCACGTGTTTGGTTCTTAAACAGTTTAAAAAATTGAATCTATATTCCCAAGTCCTTCATTTATTCCTTTGTTTCCCTCCTCTTCTTCAAGTACCTACTTAGTTACTTCAAAAGGAAAAGAAGATGTTTTCATACCTACGAGGTAACTCATTTACAATATTGGAACAAAAATTTAAAATTACCTACTTATTGTTTTGAAAAATCGAAGTGACATCGGTCACAGCTCGTAATCGAAAACTAATCAATCGCATAATAGAGAACTCCAGTCCAATTTTTTAATTTTTTTAATGAATAAAGACCTTCAAACTTAAATAACTGCATTTTTATTTTTATTTTTATAGTTAGTTTTAATAGTTAAAATAATTGTCAAAGTTTTAATTTTTAAAGACTCCCAGAAACGCACCGTATCTATGGTGGTCTTCACCCACCGATAGTTTTTTTACTTTTTAAGTTGTCATTTTGAATCAGTGATGTTATGTCGAGGGAAATTTCCCTAGATCTAGGGGAGAAAAATATTTTTTAGGGATAAGGGAAATCAGGACAAAATCTAGGGAAATTTCGAACTCTGGCAAAATTTTTATTACATATGACAATATTACTGGTATTATTTATATATATATATATTTTTTTTTTTTGGAATTCCTATGAATCTTAATTATTGTTCATGTACTTACATGCAATGTTATTTTTAACACTGACAACTCAAAATGATATTAGGGAACGTACCCATACTACGTGACACGTTCGGGGGGGGGGGGGGGGGGGGGTCTTCAAAATACCACGCTTGGTACAAATGAGCGGCGGGTTGCTCATGATTTTTATTTTGCAAAGTTTTTTTATTTATTTGGAATTCAGTTTCTAATTCAGTGGTGAGTGTATTCGTACTTTTAAATTATAACTTCACGTTTTATTTTGAAAATCACGGTATTATTAGTATATTTACCAAGTTCCGATATCTTTCCAATTAATTATCATATTAATTAACATATAACAGGATTAGTGTTACACAATCGGGTGGCTACGTAGGTAATTGCGTAAATGTGAAATTCTAGGGAAATTTCACTTCGAAATCTAGGGAAATAATTTTTTGGGGCAGAACATCCCTGTTTGAACGAAGAAACCAGAAGAATAATGGCGGTCATGGCGGAATGCTTTGTAATGACTTTTAGGTGTGAGGTGTGTTTTTTATTCAAGATTAACTGCTTTTAATATAGAAAAACATTGGTAAAATGTCCACGTTACGTGTATTTAATCAAAGTGCAATATAAAAACAATAAATCATCTCTTTCATTGCAAATACATGTGACATCGTGTTTTGTGTCAGGCGTTACTTTTTAGGTACATTGTTTTATGTATAATACATACAGAAACACTGGTATTTATAATACACTGATCATGACGAGTGTGTAACAACTTGTATAAAAAGCCCTATACTAAGAACAATTTGAAAATACATAACCAAATGTCAAAATAGGACACGACTTTAACCTCAAATAGACAAAATTTATTGCAGATTGTCCGCAAATATAGCCCTTTTCGTAAATTGTTGAGGGCCTAGATTATGTTTCAATAAACACAATAACTATTATTTATCTAAATCTCTATAAACAGTATGAAAATAAACCAAAAACACGAAATGTTGAATTGCATAGGTACGTGTGCACTTCAAGTCATTTCAAATGTCAATGCAATACAATACACACTATCACCAGGTGACAGGTTAACAGTGACGTCACCGTTAACCATTTCAGTAATGCCAACTTAACGCTGTGTTTTTAGAAGAGGTTTAAAAATGCACTTTTTAATAATTTTTTAAAAACTCTGCGTTTAATATTATGAAATAAAACTTATATATTCAGAATCAGCGTTTCTTGGTCTATATGAACATATTTTTTTAAAGCCATACTATTTTTCACTGGAGTTCCTTATTTACTAATTTATGAACTCTAAAGTGTCGGTAACTGTGACATATAGTTGTGCCGTTATTGTGGGAAGCTGCCAGCACCAGGATCGATCCTGAAACAGTGGAGGAAGCCATCAAAGGTAGGGACTTATTCCTTCCATCTGCAATTCCCATTACTGAGTTTTAAAAATGCAATCAATTGTCTTGTACTAGCATAATTCAGATTTGCAGTCCATATCTCTCTAGTGTCGCTGCATCGGTCGTGACACCACGCTTGTCTAGCCTTTGCAGAATCGAACGTATAATCAGCACAAAAACTGTCGAATGTTAATACCTATATCAACGCCAAAACATATTGAGAATTTCAACTTTAAATGGAATAACGAGTATATTTTGGCAATTTGCAAATGATAGTCCTAAAAATGAGATCAATTTTGCACGGGGTCAATCTGATAGAAAGCGTTGTTCACCATCAGATATTATAGTGATTTATTTTTAGGATATGTTGCCATGTTGCGTTACCTCCTTCTTTAGCCAACATTTCGAACAGCGTCACAGTTTCCATCATCATATGTGAATACATCTGCCCTGATGATGCCCCGAAAAATAAATCGCGGTAATTCTTTTGGCCATGAAAATCCAGAAACATATCCATCATATTACTGGCCAGGAAAAGCGAAGCAGTTGTTTAAACGAAGTTAAAGAGATAATTTTACAAGATTTAAACAAAAAAGTTGGTAAAATGGCTTTAAAAAATCCCCCTCCTGGAGTTGCAAAGCTCTTCCACAGCGACTTGAAAACCAAACATTTAGACAATTCACTCTATTGAATTGTGAACATTTCGAAGAATATTAAGGTGATCCAATAGTCCAGGAAAAAATCGAAATCGGAATCCACGCCTCTTTTAGGGAGGAGTTTAAAAATACTTGAGAAAAAGCTTTTGGAAAGGTTGGAAAAGTTATTTGAGATTTTTTTTATAGGTTGATTTCGTAAAGGAATGTAAAAAATATTAACCCCTTTTTTGCGCATTGTTTATTGTAATAACAAGGAAATTTAAAATTGATTTCACGGAACCAAGCGACGCAGGCGGGGCGTAACTGATACGAAATGGGTGTGCCAAGTTTGTAGTCCTCAGGTGGACGGCACTTTAAAAGTCCAAATTCGTCGAATACCGGGCGTATTGATTGATATCAAAAATAACGACGAGAAAATGCATATTTTATTTTATTTTGTGAAGTTAGAGCGTAAATATATATATATATTTTTGCAATTATTATATAAGAAACTGAATTTTCCACATAAAACAATAAAACCATATCCGAAAAGGGGTTTAAAGTAGGAGAATTCGAACTTGAAAGTGTTTTTTTATAGACCTAATACTTTTTTTTCTAGGCTTAAAAAAAATTATCGTTATTTTTAAAGGCCAAGATATGTTCTACACTCACAGCCTTACTAAAAAACCCAGTGAAAATTTTATTCAATTGACAAACGGCCGCGGATGTGAAAACATTACTAATTAAAAATTTGTTCTATGAAAGAAATACACATGGTTTCCACGGCCTGAGAGGGTAGTTTATCTCTGTTTTAACCGTTGATGTCCGAACGATATTTGTAATTTTTCCATAGTATTTTGAATGTTCTATATATTTCTTATTTTTGAAGGTGTCGTAAAAACAAATACCATTTATGAAAACTAGATAAAATTACCTTTTAGATTTGTGTATTTGAAATACACTTTAGCTTTCAAAAACTGCCATATTTTAAGATTCAAAATAGGAAAAAAATTTCCTCCCACAACATTTTTGACCAAAATGTAGAGAAATTTAAATAAAATCAAAATTAAAAAAAACACAGTCCTTTTATGTAATAAATTTGGAAGGAAACTATAACCTCACTTTTTCATCGTGTATACAATAAAAAAATAATAAAAAATTTCAAAGTTTTTTTTTATTTCCAAAAAAATAACTTAGAAATAATACCGAAATTTAAAACAGATTTCTTGCATCACTAAAGACGTTAATTTTTTTGATACGTTTACGAACACATGTATTAGATTTTAATATTATAAAAAATTATCACTTTTAAGAAATTCTCTTAAAATAAAGATCTTAAAATGAAAATTTTATCTTTTAAGTAACCTATAAAAACAATATTCTGACAGTTCAACTTTGAAAGTACGGCGTTTGTACAATAACTTGTTAAACTGATGTAAACCACACAAATAACATGGTAAATATATCAATTATGTGAACAGAAGAGTAAATTCGTCACTACAATAGAAATTATTAAGTAAAATCACAAAATTTTCGATATCCCACCATAAAACACACCGAGCTGTTTTGTCATCGCGGGCTGTCGCGGGCCGAAGAACTAATGCATAGAAAAATTAAAACAACATTGTTTCCTAGTAAATTAAAACCATATACAACGTTGTCACATCTTCAATGCGTTTTAACAGCGTGACCACGTAAGAAACGTTATTGGTAATAAAACGTGTTTTAGTGTATACGAGGTTTATTTATGTTATTGCAATAATACAGTTAATCGGTCGTGCTGCGGTTTTTTTAGTAAGGCTGTCAGTATTTAATTAAAGCATCCATAAAACTTCTAACGATCAAATTTTCAATACAAAAATACATGATTTTGTATGATTTTACATTATTTCGCATGGCTTCATCTTAAACAAGATGGCAATATCGATTACGCCGATCGCAAGAACGCGAGAAACTTGATGTGATTGGAAACAGGAGAATCCAAATTTTATCACTTCCCGGAAATAATTCCCGAAAACCGGAAATATATTCAATTACAACAGATGGTCTCCGGTTCACATAACGAGCATTGGAAACATTTTATTTTGGCCTTTGTTTCTGCGGACACGTAATGGCGCCGACAATTAAAAAGCCTTTCCGCAAATTATTTCGCCCATGGGCGTACCGCAAACATTTAATTGGGTTTTGTTACCGGTGAATTCTCTATTAGCCGATCGGTCAAAGTACCGTAGGGTGGCCGAACTTGCCCCACGGCCGGTTTGCCCCGTGTAGTTTCAACTAAGTTAATTTGATCGGAGCTTAGCAGTCGATTCAGGCTGGGGATTGTTTTTCTGATCAGTGCGATTTGTTTATTTAATCTTTGGCAACAGAATGATTTTGGGATACAAATCAGGGGTAGTTTGATTCCCAGGAAAAGTTGCGTTAGGGCTTTTAAATGTACCAATTTAATGATTTATCGCATTGCGACGTGCAAAGTAGCTTTAAGTTTTTAACACAGCAGCTTTAAGCTTTTCAACACAGCTCAGCCCTATAACAGGATTATGAAAATGTATGATAAGTTATTACCTGTGTATCGAAAGTAAAGAAATTAGTTCTCATATAGCTATAAATACTGCATCATAAGAAAGATATTTTCATGGCAGAGAGAGAGAGAGAGAGCGAGAGAGAGAGAGAGAGAGAGAGAGTAAACCGTGTGATTGGTATTATCTACTAGATCACGTCAAAAATGCACACAATTATTTAAATTGATGTCTATATCGGTCATTTGTTTTGTAAGGCAAAAAATACTCATGTTACCCATTTTTCACTCACATATTGTCCTTTAACCCCACATTCCTATGAATTAAGCAGATTTGTTGTGATAAACGTTAATGTAAATGTTTTATTTTAAATTAAATTAAATGGTTTTAAAGGAAATTTAGGCGTGTCAAATGAATAATATTATAAAATACACATTTTTTTCATAATTTTTTAACACATTTTTCCACCATTCATTTAACACAATACAGGGAAGTTATATCTTATTATATGGTAAATAAACTTGCCATGAACATTGAAACGAGGAAATTGACCCAATAAAGTAAGTGGTACCTAGTACCTACGTGTTACGGAAATAACAAATCAAGGCAAACAATAAATCTGTTAAAAGATTATTAAAAACAGGAATGAAAAGTCAGGTCAGTAATAAATGTTTGTGAAAGTAAGTGACAGTAAGAAAAGTTATCCCGAATTTGTCAGAAAATAACTAAGTTATACCCATTAACGGGTTATGTACATCAAAAAGGCATTTAAATGTTAATCAGTTAAAACCGGGATGCTCCATGAATAAATTAAGATATATGTTTATTTAATGCGAGCCGGATCGAAATTTCAAATTGGTCAATTAAATTTTAGAGTTTGGGATCGAACTTAAAATAAGACAAAGAACCCAAAGAAACTTTTTGAAAAAATCCGGTTAATTTAATTTGATAGTAAATCTGAAACAATTTCAAACATTTGTATGAATTAGGGATATCTCCGATACGGCGACTTTCGTGACCCTGAGGGTAAGGGTTCAAAATCTGGTGCAGCATTTTTAGATTCATCAACCAGTTAAAATTTATTTTTGCAAACGAATGAATAGAATAATACTGTGCATTGCAGAGAATAAAAAATACATGGATTGGTGAGAGAACACTCCAGTTAAAAGGCTAACCGAAATAAATTCCAAAAATGAGGGTTAGATATAATATATTGTACTTCAGTGACCATCCGCCAGTTGGTACGCACACACCCACCCCCACCCCACAGCGTAAAGCCTACCAAAATGTGGGGGTAGTTTGGTAGTATAAAACCTTTCCTATGCAAATAATCTATTTGGCATTACTATTATGCTACACCGCTTTCTGGGGGCGGAAAAGGACCAGTTTCTTTTACGACTGGAACGACGTTTAATAAAAAAGGAGTGTTCTTCACAGCTCAGTGGACCTGAAATATCAAACTCACGGGTTCGGAAGTTGAGTAAAAGAAAAGGCAGAAGTTTTTGTTGGAGGTTTAGCTTTCCAATTTGCGAGACCCCACCAGCGATAATCATTACTTCGGTCACCGTAGTATGCCCGCGTTTTCAGTAGAAAATCTTGAAAAAAGTTAATTGTGTTAATTTCTGACACTCACACCAAGCTTCTGATAAAAAAAAACAGTTAAAGCGTTGGGAAAGCGTAACGTGTTACGTTGTATCGATCGCCGGAGAAAACCTTCACGTGTTGACTGAGAAAGAAAAAAAAAGCGATATAGTTTGTTTTTCAAGCATAATCAGCAAAGCTTTGAACGATTTAACAACGCTGCCCACAAAACGAGTAAACAAGTCAAAAGGGATGACCAAATTTCACAAAAACAACTTAAATGCTAATGTAGCAATTACATTGTGGAAAAGATACTGAACTTTACACTTTCCGTGATAAGGACAGCGCCTTAGATTAATGCGACCGCTTTGTCTAAACAAAAATAAAATCGCACTTAGTAAATTAGGGGTTTAAGTATTCAAAAAATAAGCTCTCTGCAGTGTACAGTAGTTGGATACTTAATTCTGGCTGGATTTTCTCAGTTAAAGTAATGAAATTATTTGAAACGATGATAACAGGCTTAAATAACGGCTGACACATTTAACGTAGTTTTTATTACGAAGCATTAAATTAATGATACCACTCTAAAGTAAAGATATCCTGTAGATACTAAACTAAAGGTGGTCAAATAGTAGCTCATAATCCCAAATGAAACTTTGTTAGCTTTAGAAGCTCCCCCAGCTTTACTGTTGGATTGCTGCGATAAAATTATTAGAATTCTTTGCGTTTACCTTTCACATTTTCGCCGACTAAGTAAGCGGGAGTGGCTTTAAAAATTCACAAAAGGCTAAAAATAGAGAAAGACATTTTTCGAAACCCAATACGGCCTTATGCCTTAATGATCATTTTGGGGCTAATGCTTTCCGAAACTGCACGATAAAAAACAGAGCTAATAAATATCTGCCATTTCGTACTCTATTCCCACAACTCGTTCACAGTTCACACACACCAGCGTTCGAGACAAATTTAAGCTATCGCATGCTCGAAGCACTTAGGTAGGTATTATTAAACAATTCCATGGCCGACTGTCATACATCAAGTTGGGCGGTTTCCACCGTGGTTACTCGGCTATTCGGCTGTTCGGCTATTCGGCTACCAGGCCGAGATGATCAAGAAAAGGTTGACGACGTCAGGGGAGGGATCGCGTGACAAATTGTACCTAGGCGGTCAACTGAGGTAATACACACGGCGCTGGCGGTGTCGGCAGTTAATATTCCGTGACACTTGTATATTTTAAAACTAGCCCCCTTTGTATGGGGTACAAGTGTTTGGGCGAGTGGCTAAGTTGGTATATTCCCGTATAAACGCCATTCAACCACTTCAGAAAACACGCCCATGGAAAATAATAAAAACGAGGCATCGTACAAGTAAGCTATCAAGTGACTGAGTGATTAAACTTTCATTTGCTTTCCCAGCACAGACATACTCGTATTTGTCACGGGGGTTATGAATACATAAGTACTTAAATGAAGGTGAGTTCCCAGAATATTCATTAGCCACAATTCATAATCATTAAACTTGTAAGAAGACTGCCTCGGTTGCTTTGCTGTACAAAGAATTCTTAAGGAATAATATATCTGCGATTTAATGCCAGAAGTAAAATGTCAATCAGGATATCAGGAAGTAGGTACAGTAAAACGTCCCTCATTTTAATGCCGTTAATAACTAGGTCAGGTGTTCAAGATTAATGGAATTTTGGCCTAGGTATCTAATATAGAAATCTAAATACCATTTCAGCGGTTTTACGTAAATAGATAAACAAACTCCAATACTGAGATATTCACAAATTTGACATAAACCCTTTTAGCATTAAGGGGGCGTTCAAGTATTACGTAACGCAATTTTTGAAGATTTTTGACCCCCCCTCCCCCCATGTAACGCGCCGTAACGTTTTTCCGCCCCCCCCCCTCCTAAATGTTACGTAACGCTCAAGTGACAATTTTTACCTGAAAGTCACAATTAAGTTGCGCAAATTACTGGAAAGTCGCTTAAATGCCCCTTTTTCTTGTTTAAATCGCGTTTGCGGAAATAAATAAAACAAGAGATTTCGAGAACGAAAAGGATTGCCAAGTTGGAAGATTTTAATTCCCTAGTTTTTTATCTAAATAAAGAAAAACATGTTACGTAACGCGTTGTTCGAACCCCCCCTCCCTCGTAACGCACAGTAACGTTTCACAAGACCCCCCCCCAAGTGCGTTACGTAATACTTGAACGGCCCCTAACCTCCATATATGAATATATTCTCATTTATATTTTGTATACTTATAATTTTCTTATCTATGCATATTCTGTATCCATATTTCAAATTATTGTAAAAGCCGTTAAGGGGCCATCCATAAATTACGTCACACGCATTTCGGTCAGTGGTTGAGTGGGCATAGCGCTTGGGTCCCACCTGAGCGTCGCGTGTTCGATTCCTCGGCTGGCTAAGTCTTCCATCACAACACGAGCAACATTTTCGGCTTTCTGTGGTGGTAGTAGGAGATTTTCAAACATTGTTGGGTTATTCGTAACCCGGGAATTTTGTCTTTCTTTTAAATAAAAAAAAAAATAAAAAATAAAATTGACCCCCTCCCCGTCTCTGTCACACATCGTCACATTTGTGAGACCCCGTCCCCCCTAGGGTGACGTCACATATTTTGCAATTTTACATCAAAAATAAGTTTTTCGTTTACATTTATGTTCTGGGTTTTAATAATTAAGATTTTTACATGTGATGTGACAGAGCTGATGACCCCCCATACCCCTTGTCACGCTTCTCTAACCCTCTCCCCCCCTTAAGGTGTGACGTAATTTATGGATGGCTATGTACTGTAATAAATAAATATATAATTCAAGAAGAATTAAGCATTGGAAAAACATATAAATAGCGTACCTACTTATTTTGTCGTTTAATGACCTAAATAATCCCCGATACCACAATACAAAATGAAAGTTTCCGAATCTATTAGAAAAGTTGAGCGACCAAGTAAGACAAAGAAGAAAACATCCGGGCTTAGGAAAGTCACGGCAAAAACATATCCTAATAATGGAATGAAAAAGAAGCAAAAGAATATTCCAAGGATTGTTTTGGATACGTCTTCATTTAGGGAAAGTTCCACCTCGTGGATCCACCCCGCCCAAGCCTGAATAGCCCGGACACTAAGAAACGCAAGTTAAGGTTATTCGTTTCCGTCCCAGCCGGTTTATGGGCGAATTTGTAAAGGAAGGATTAACGGTACATTCTGGAGGAAATGTCTGTTTTCGAGGTTGCGAAATATGCCTGTAGGCAAAATAATAATCAATTTTATGAAGTCGTAGTAGCATTGAATTGAAAGGGTGCGGAAGTATTGATGGTATAGACAGCGTTGCGATAGGTTTATTGGGTACGGTAACATAAAAAGTAAAAATAACATGATTGCTATTATGAAAACTATGTATCGGCTGTCCAGTTTTGAGGTTGTGTGATATCAATTGTGCTTTTGAAGAGAAACTTATTTAGCCCCGTTGTTTGAATTGAAGTTCGGATGAAACGGAAGTGCGTCACTAAAATGTAATATTTGACAGGTCCTCGGTTCTAATATAATACGGTAAATTCACGGCTCCGCGCGAGCCTCCGATAGCGTAGCGGAGTAAAGCGCGTGACAAATCTCAGCCAAAATCCTACGAAATTCAAAAAATAATAATTTTAAAATCAATATCCAATCTTCAAACCACTTTAAAATAAGCAGGCGAAAGAAAAGAAAGCGACATCTAGCGACTTTATAGTTTCACTTCTACCGCTTGTGAATTGCACACTCTGATTTATTTATTTTTTTGTACGTGAAAACGGTACAAGAGTTCCAACTGCTCCTAAAGGCCCGGAGTCAGTGAGACTATGACATCCCCAATTGGGGTATGTTGTGAGGCTGAAGGTAGTGAGGAGGGAAAGGAGATGATTTCAAGCCATTTTCGTTATTTGTTTTTGTCCAACGTCAGGGCAGATCCGGCAGATGTGACACATCCGCCGAATCTGTCCTGATGACGGATACTGCAACGCTGTCCGAAACGTTGGCTAAAGAAGGAGGTAGCGCAACACGGCATAGCACCCCAAAAACAAATAATGAAAATACTTTTGGCCGTGAAAATCTAATAACGTATCATTTCAAGCAATGTTTATTTCTGAATCGTGGTCTTACGCCAGGGCGATACTGAGGGATCTTCCACTCTGAAATGTGCCGCAAATATACCTTATATTATTTTAAATGATTAAATTGTGAAACAACAATCACATAAAATTTACTTGCGAGCGCCGCAACCTTCGCAACTCGCAACCTTCGGATTGATAGCCGAAAGCCTTACCCTTCGACCATGGAGGCCCTTTAAAGAAAGAAGAAAACTTTTTAAGATATCTGTTGTCATAAAATAAATAGGTATGTTTGAATAAAAGTTGTTTCTTTAGTCCTACCATGTTTATGTAGAAGGAGATAAGCCAACTTTCTCCAGATATGCGACCGAAGAAGGTATGAAGGAAGAATAAAGAGTCAAGTTTTCACAAAAGGATTTATTTTTATACACATAAGTTACAACAAATATCAACTGAATGTGAGAACCGGAATGTTGCGGATAAATTCACAAAAGAGCAGACGCTGTAGATGCACCTGACAAAGAAGTTGCCCGCCATCGCAGAATTGCAGAAGGAACTTTCCAGACTCGGTCGGCCAAGTTTTTTCCCGTTTTTGTGTGGTCGTCTGCCGAACTAGAAACTGTAGTCGACAAAACTTTATATAGCCTTGCTTTATGATTAAGCTCAACGGGAAGTCAACAAAAGCCACCGAGGTAGAAGGGCACTCCTATCTTGTTTAGGAGACATAGCTTCAGTAGCTGCTAGTGCTTACTTTTTGTTTAAGTACACCGGAGACTCGGATCAAGATTAAAACATACCAAGTGGCACAACCACCCACAAAGAAACAAGTGTGGGGTTTATGTCGACTGACGGAAAGCGAAGAGATAACAAATGCGAACACCTTTTTATTTCCCAAGTCTGAAGTGCTATTTTACAACAAAACGTCAAACTGATGTAACTCCGCTATAAAACTGAGTTGTGTGGATGAGATAGATCCACTTCTAGCCGTTGCCGTTCGCCGGACTCGTAAAACGTCGCTGGCCTTACGATGAAAACTCTACCTACGTTTATGGCGGAATGTGACACGGTTAAGAGAATTTCTTTGCCGAGCTTCAAACGTTGCTATTTAAATCTACAGAAATAGTTACTTTGTCTAGGTATCTACTTAGATATAAACCATATTTTTGTAAATATTGATATAGGGTCTGTCAATTAAGAGTAGAAAATATAAAAAATGGAACTACGAAATTTTTAGGCTGGCAACACCAATTGAACTGTCAAATATTCATTTAAAGAGCAATGACACTGAAAATAAACAACAGTGTAACTGACATTTGAAAAACATTTTTTGTTCTTAAAAAAAAAACAAACAAAATCGAAGAAGCACTGTTGTTAAGGTACCTACTTATGACATAAATTTGATTAAATAGTTTTTACAAAGTGATTTATTTTAATTTTACGAACAAAATTTTTAATTTAACAGTAGGTAGAACCGAAGAAACAGTAACAATGGTGAGTTCAGTTACACTACTTTTCGATCTGAATGATCTGATTTAGACCTAAAATTAGAGACATGATTTGAAAGTCCGGGCAAAGCTGGGTACTTAATTTATTTATTTATTTATTTGTTTATCAATGCACAGTACATTATAATACAGATTATAAGGTATGTTAAATTAAATTATTACATGGTTATGTACCTATTACGTAAGTTCGTAGAATGTCATTTTTTGATAATTACGCCTGAGATATGAACCGGTCTTAAAACTTAATTATTGAATGAATGAAGTAATAATAATAAAAAGGAAGAAAAGAAGGGGGGGGGAGATAAGGAGACATTTTGAAATCAAGAATTATATGCTCACTAATTGTAATTGACTGATTAAAGTTTAATGAAAAGTTAAGTGTAAGTAATTTTAAAACAATTATATCACGCCAAGAAATTTAATAAATTAGTTTTGTATGTTTGCAAGGAATCATGAAAAATGTCTAAGTGTAGTAATTTTTCATAGTGGTTATAAGTTATGATTGCGCGAGTAATTGGTGAGTTACTCGCTGCATTAGTGTTAAGCTAGTATTAAATAAATGTGAGCAATTTCTAACTGTGTTTTTATTTATTTTACTATAATATCGTTATTCTTCATTGTATTAACACAAAATTGCAAAGGTATAATATACCCAAGTACATGCAATTCTAATTTTGAGATCAGTGGATATCGGAATTGCAATAAAAAAATATTTTTCCTACTTTTAGTTTTTGAATTTTTCCAAAAAATGTAGGTAAGTACACAGCTTTACGTCACCACCATGTGTTATATTTTTAGTATTGCCATTTGAACTACAGTGGCGCCCTCCTATGTTTTCTACTCTTATTTGACAGACTGTATGTACTATCATGTTGAATTTTAAAGCAAAACGCGTGTTCGCAATAATGGAATTTGTTAATCAACATAATATATGTACATAGTAATGAATAAATCACATCGAAACGCCAGCATGAATTTAAATGCAGTCAAGATCGATTTAGAGCAGTGATGATTGCATTCGTCTGTACAAGTATTGCAGTATTGATAACGTCAACAATCACAGGACTCATAATATCCCAGTCGATTAAATTTGCATCGCAGATCCGACTCACCGGGGAGCAAACTTCAATTCGAATGGTAATCAAACGGCGACATCTGTATTCAGGTCCCCGTAGTCAGGTGCAACAACGTGGTCAGGAAACTTGCTACTTCTATTCGGAGACACTTCCTGACAACTCCAATACCAGTGGTGCGAGCACCGAGTGTGTTGAAGCTGATTGAAATTCGAATGGCCGGAACTGTCCGACGGTCCATCCAACTGTTTGGACAAAGTTATCCCGAGTACACTTCATGACGCGGAGCTTGAATATTGATTAGGAACCGAAGGGGTTATATTATGGTCTCATGAATAATCTACATATTTTGATAAGGAGAAGCTGTCTGAACCGCACTAAGAACTTTCCGAGTACATTCAAGAGGGCGATGTTTATATTCTTTACACCGAAATGAATTTTGATCGCACTATTCAGAATTATAAATGTGATGGCAACATCAAAACTTACGTGTTTTATTTTTGTGCCCTTAAAATATTGTACCAGTAGGTTCATCAGTTTAGTAGGTACCAGTAGGTACCCATAATCTCAATCTGTAAGAAATACAACAATATTGTTCTTTCAAAATCTGTATAATTTTGTGTTATTTTGTTAACTTCTATAATTATTGTTAACCTCCACACAGGCTTGTCCTAGTGAGGTAACAAACTGTATTGTAAACATTTTTACCTGCAGTGTAAAGAAACAATAAATAAATAAATATATATAATTTGTCAAGGTTTTGTGTAAATTGTATGAAATATATAATACATAAAGGGAGCGGGCTGGTAAGCGGGTGGTGTGGATTTGATATGTATGCAAATTAACAGATGGCATTGGTTATAAAGGTTGGGTAATGGCGTTGTCAGTAGATGGCGTTGTGTTTCATTAGATACAGCAACGTGTGGCCGGGTCAGCTAGTATTATATATTTCAACCAATTTACACAAAACCTCGACAAATTAAGAACCATATACGTACCAAATACCTAAAATACTTACATACATACCTAAACCTTCCTCATGAATAACTATTTATTGGTGAAAACTGCATGAAAATCCGTTCAGTAATTTTGAGTTTATCGCGAACAGAACTTTAATTTATAATATGTTGCAATATAATTTATAAAAAAATGGTTGCGCCACACATAGCCTAATATTCTAGTATACTTAACTGAGTAGGTAATGTAGTAACATTAAAAAACTCCAAATAATCCAAAATAGAGGAATGAGACAAATTTTTAAATGTTATTTTTAAATGTATTTAATATAGATATATAAGTGTACAGTGGTGTTATATAAATTACATATCGGTACAGAAATTATTTAGAATTGCAATCTCACCAAAGAAGAAGCTAGTTCTTGTGCTTGATGAGCGAGTTACACTAATTATAACAGAAATAGAATAATATTATGCAATAGATAAGTTTATAATAGGATCAATTGAAACTTCTGTATCATCTATATGTATGGGTGTACATACCTACATAGGATACGGTTACATACTAAAATATTGTGCGAAATGAATAAGAGAAATTCGAAAAATCTAAATAAAATAGAAATGAATATAGATTAATAATAAATAGAAAGAAAGAAAGAAACAGGTAATTATTCCTGATGAAGTGTAGCTTCAGTTTGAGTTTCAGTTTATTGATGTCTTTGTAAACATATTATATCAATATTATATCATTATAATCAATAATAATATTTGACGGATTTATATAGAGCCATTTCTGTGAAACATTACCTCTAGGGCACTACAGACAATGCTCAAAGAATTAGATATGAAACAAATAAATTTCTATTAACATTTCAATTTTTATGCACAAAGTTTTAACCATTTACTAAAAAATTTCTTAAGAGACAAACTACAAAACAATAAGACTTCCACACACACCATACAAAACAATAAGACTCCCACATACACCGTACGAATTAGTAAGAAATAATACGACAAAAAAAAACTAAAAACTAAAATACAGAATCGTTTACTGTGTAAAGAAATGTATGTACCTACAGTTTAGGGAACGTACCCATACTACGTGACCTGTTCGGAGGGGAGGAGGGTCTTCAAAATACCACGCTTGGTACAAATGAGCGGCGGCGGCCTTAGGTTTTTGGTCACCGGGGGGGGGGAGGAAGGGGGGTTAAAATTGCAAAAAGTTGGTCACGTAGTATGGGTACGTTCCGTTAGTTCCTAGTGAAATTAAAAACGTATCTAGTTTAAGGAAATTCAAAATAAAACGTAAAACTAAACTAACTAACCATCACGCCCTTTACACGCAAGAGTAGGCAGAGAGGACGGCCCGCCAAACAACTCGGTCTTGCTGCACACTCCTTGCCTCATTCACATTCATAGATACTCTTCTATTATTCCGACTCTTGACATGGCCCGACTCAAAAATGTAATTGTGCCATGTCTTCTTCGGGCGTCCCCGACTTCTTCTACCATTCACATTTGCTTCATATATTTTCTTCACACTCCTTTCTTCATTCATTCGCTCTATATGCCCAAACTATCTAAGCGTCCATTTCTTTTCGGATCTCCTCATTTCTCACACGATCATACATGGTTTTACCACACATACGCCTCAGGGATCTCAAAAAAAAAACTTACCTGCATTTACCCTTCTTTCAATATGTCTTTCAGCCTTCCCGTCTATCGTAAACATACTTCCCAAATATACAAACTCATCCACCTTCACCAAGTATCTTCTCCACTCTAAGTATATCTCTCTCTACTCTCTTAGTTTATGTTCACCTGATTACTGATAAAATTTATGAATACATTCGACAAAATTTGAACGGCTTTTGAAGTAGGTGTTTCAATTAGTAGTGCTTAATTAGAAAGCTTTTTTTACAATTCTCTCTTCGTTCCAATATCATTTCCGATAGTATCAAACAATTCAGATATTGTAGGGCTCATCGTGGGTAATAATTAATAATGTAGGACAGAAAAAATACGGAATGACAAAACTGTATACCTAATCTACTTCATTCGCATTTCATGTATTAGTCTTGTAGTTATTCTATTCCATGGCGTGACATAGATATATTTTTAAGAAAACAATTTGAAAAAATAAACCGTCAATTATGAGGGATTAAAGCCTCGAAAAACAACAGAACGGAAGGAAAACCAATCAAATAATTAAAAGATAGTAGTACCTACTAACAAGTAAACGAATGTAGATCCAAAAACAAAACAAAATACTTGAACGCAATTAAAACGCGTTAATTTATCTTGCGACCAGGCTTAAGAGCTTTACTTAGGAAAATTAACATAGAACCACAAACACACGTCGACAGAATAAATAACTTCCATTAAGCACATCAAGTGAAAGTCGACAATATCAACAACAAATTAATTGTGGACTTAAGGACAATAAACCTTGCTACCATAGTTACAAAGGGTTAATCATAGAGAACAAACATTCATATTTATCTTCTTCTCATACTAATTAATTCTATACGAACACGCATTCTCTCTGAAATACTGTAGGTGCTAAGATGTATAAAACATGAAACAACTCGTTAAGGATCCGCATACAAGTGTGTGAAAAATTAAATTCACAACCAGAATCTACTGATGAACGTTTACCAATTAAGTTCATCCGCATCCATGAAGCGTCTGACAAATAAGTTGCAGAGGAGAGGAAGACTAATCATTGGTATACATTATCCATCAGTGAACCTGGAGGGTGGGACTGGAGGGGTTGAGTGCTGATCCTGGTTCAAATTTTCGGTGAAATTTCTCAACAAAGTGAAGCATTCATAATAAATAAGTTGTGAAAGCCGGTCTCGTCGCGGGAAGAAGGTGTTAAAAACTTTGTTATTGCGTAATGGGCCGCCTTTAGTGTGATGAGTTAATTTTTGAAACAACCGTAAAATATTCTGCGAAAGCATTTTTACGTCATGTTCAGTAATAATAGGTGAGAATAAAAAAGTTATTTTTTGGTTAATCGCCTAAGTGTGTCAAGTGTGCGGGTTTTCACTTAAAAAAGGGGAAGAAAAAAATATAGCGCAGCCCTACCTTTCATGACATAAAGTGAGATAAAAAACAATATATACTCGTATATAAGTTACAAAGTTATACGCCTGCTGTAAAATATTCTTGTCAAAGCCGGCACAATATATTATGTCATTTCAAGAGTCAAACAAGAAGCTTTTAGTGAATCTAAAAATATTTTTACGTACGTATACATGTAAAGTGAGATGTGCTGTATGAAAATTAGCATTTAATAGCCCGTTCCGCGAATCACGTTGAATGGAAAGTCATGCAAAATAAATTAATTTCACAAGTACTTAGATAAACGTTTGATCAATGTATCAGTTTCCGAGAAAGGAATTATTTTAAGCCGACGCTCAAAGACGGGCTGATATTCGAGAGGGCTTGTTTTTGAAACGCGATCTCCTGATCAAAATTGGTTTCTCGCTTGGAGTGGTGGAGTGGTATTGGCGGCTGGGACCCGAAAGAGGAGGAGGAATTACGGGAGAAAATGTTATAGAATTGGGAAAATGATAACCCCGCTGTGTCTTTCGCAGCTCCGGGGGCCGAGATGATAATTCATAATAAAGTCACTCGACCCTCAGGGTGACAAAGTCTTAGCCCCGCTAGAGAAAGGATGCGCCCAGTGGCGGAACTTCAAAGTAATTACTTTTACCTCACCTCCAAAAAATATAAGCCTCTCATCCTCCAAAATATTCATTATGGCTAGGCGTATTTCATATATAATAATATATTGTCACTAATATCAAAAAAATTCTACATTGTAAGACAAAAATTATTAGAAAAATATAATAAAAATACTATCTACATGACTAAAGTAATGGTATCTACACAACTACAGAGTATTATGCGAGTTACATAAAAAAGTTAAAACAAAAAATAAAATAAGTACAAAGTTATTTAATTTATTTTTATTGGTTTTCAAGGTACAATCCCGTTAAACCGCAATAAAGCAGTTTGTCAACAGGATGTTAATGTTCAATTACAATTTAAACATACAGACATAATATTATATGACTATACAGATTGTCACAATTAACACTTATGAATTAATAATAATAATAATAATAGTTTTACATGACAAAATTAAAAAAATAACTTATATCATTGATGTAGCTATTCCAAATTCCTGTAATATTCAAAAAACTGTTTCTGAAAAAATTAGAAAATACACAGATTTAGGAAATGAGATTAAAAGAATTTGGCATTCTCGGAATATAAAAATATTACCATTTGTTGTTTCGGCTACTGGCATTATACCTAGGTCTCTGATTCAAAACTTAGGCGTATTAGATTTGTCAAAGAATTTATATATAAAAATGCAAAAATCGGTAATTTTAAATACATGTAGGATTACAAAAGATTTTTTAAATATTTATGTTGAGGGATCAGTAGGATTTATAGGTTCAATTAGGAATTCCACAGAGCCGAACCCTCTGATATGAAAATATCTGGAGTCGGTGAATTATTTTCCCATCTGGTCTCTGGTAGGTTGACATGTTGTTCTTGTATTGTTTTGTAATTATAATACATATAGTGCAATTGCATAACGTGGATTGACCAGATGATCATTTGGGAAGTGTGTGAAAGGGTTTAGTTTTTCCTGTGGGGAAAATTAAACCAGGACATTTAAATCTGGTGCGTACATAAAAATAAATAATATAATAATAATATTTTTTAGAAAATGAATTTTATAAATTATGATAAAACTATACTAACAGACAGAACAATTAGTCATAATAGACCTGATATATATAGTTTTACATGACAAAATTTAAAAAATAACTTATATCATTGATGTAGCTATTCCAAATTCCTGTAATATTCAAAAAACTGTTTCTGAAAAAATTAGAAAATACACAGATTTAGGAAATGAGATTAAAAGAATTTGGCATTCTCGGACTATAAAAATATTACCATTTGTTATTTCGGCTACTGGCATTATACCTAGGTCTCTGATTCAAAATTTAGGCGTATTAGATTTGTCTAAGAATTTATATATTAAAATGCAAAAATCGGTAATTTTAAATACATGTAGGATTACAAAAGATTTTTTAAATATTTATATTGAGGGATCAGTAGGATTTATAGGTTCAGTTAGGAATTCCACAGAGCTGAACCCTCTAATATGAAAATATCTGGAGTCGGTGAATTTTTTCCCCATCTGGTCTCTGGTAGGTTGACATGTTGTTCTTGTATTGTTTTGTAATTATAATACTTATATAGTGCAATTGCATAACGTGGATTGACCAGATGATCATTTGGGAAGTACGTGAAAGGGTTTAGTTTTTCCTGTGGGGAAAATTAAACCCGGACATTTAAATCTGGTGCGTAAATAATTTTTATTGATATAATTTTAATTGATATAAACTATTTATATTTAGTAACCATTGTTTCAGCATATATCTCAATCTATTTGTAGAATCGCAATGTTTTATAAATTGGTAACATAAATTAATAACTTAAATAATTAAACTATTGCATCCCCATCCGGTGAATTTCGCGAGGCTGAAGGAAATGGGAAGAAGAGAGACAGAGATGAAGGTTGGGAAGTACGATATCCACTTCTGGTCATCAAATATAGATAAATCCATTAGAAGTAAGATTACAATTTTTAATAACTATATTATTTAAATTATACAATATTATGTGAATGAGCCATACTTCGACTCGGTAAACCTTCGAATGCAGCGCCAGTGAGCTTTTTGGTCTTCAACGGAGGCCTTCAATACAACTAACAATCACGCCGCTTCCACGCAGTAGGCAGAGTCTATGGACTGCTACACAATTCTGCCTTGCTTCATTTATATTCATACATATTTTCGGCTATTCTGACTCTTGACTGGGTGTCAGGAATCAAGAATTTGATTAACTTTATAGTGCACAATCTATATATGTAAAAATGAAAATATGTTTGTTTCTGTCTACGTATGTGATACGTTGCTAAACCATTCATCCGATTGCGATGAAACTTTGGGGATTTGATGTGCGCATGCCCGCGATGTTTATATACAATAGTGAGTTCTGGCATCATGAAATTATGCATTGCTAACCGTTCATCCGAAGGCGATGAAACTTTGGAGATTTGATGTGCTCATTTCCGCGATGGAAGTGGAGAAGAGAACGCGGGAGGGGGAAGGGACCGCGGGAGGGCAGTTCGCGGGACGGGAAGGGGAAGCGGGAGAGGGAAGAGGGAAGGCGGAGAAGACGGGGTGGGATCGTGTGAAGGAGAGGTTACGCGGGAGAGAAAGGGGAGGCAGTAACGGGACGAATGGGAAAGGACACGCAGGGAG
Source organism: Limnephilus rhombicus (assembly GCA_929108145.2). NCBI lineage: Eukaryota > Metazoa > Arthropoda > Insecta > Trichoptera > Limnephilidae > Limnephilus > Limnephilus rhombicus. The sequence continues at coordinate 34,663,330 of OV815276.1, forward strand.
AAACAATTTCTTTATTAAGTGGCATTGCAACCCTTGCCGGGAAATCGTTAGTATGAAATAAGAAAACATACTTTTTCCAAGTACACTATGAATATTTGTTAAATAAAATGACCCCCTGGAACCTCAGTTTCAACGCATATACCGCCACTGGCTGCGACGAGCAACTCCAAAGGTTTTCAAGGGAAAGGACTACTAAAAAGGCCCGGCCCTCGAGCCACAAGGTCCCGGCGCCCGTCCGGGAAATCGATACCCAGCTCTCACAAACAGACTGAGGCGCTACTGTAAGGCAACTAGAGTAGAAAATAGTACCTACATATTCAAATGGTTAATTTGTTATGCTACAGTTGGAATAGAAATTTCGTGGCCATGAGCCTTTGATGTTTTGAATTGAAATCGGTTTAATCAAAGGGCTAAATGAAATATTATTTTTAAAAATGTTTTGTAAACAAATTTTCCCGTGGCGGTTGAAATTTCGAATGAAAATTAACATGACTTTAAAAAGCTTTTGACTTCATGTTATTATTTAAGTATCTGTATACTGCGGTGAGGAGGTAGGTCAATAGTCGAGACTGTAATTTGTTTCAACAAGAATATACGAAATCAAAGCACCGTAAAATCACATTTTAATTGAGTTTAAGCAGAAAATACATGTGATGAAGTAGTAAAACTCGACAAAAACTCTAGAAAGATGTGATTTGGCGTCTTGGAGTTTCCAGTTTTCTAGATCAACGCAGCTCGCAGATCAAATAAGCTCGCAGCTATGGAGCTTTGAAATGTCAGTTTACGACGTATTGTAAATTTCACATTTAAAAAAATCAATTAATTTTTTTTAAAGCAGGCCACAAAAATATCACGAATGTGAGTAGTTTATAATAACCAATTAATTATGCCTTAAATCCCGTTGACTTTTTTCTCGGTGCCAGCTTGTTACGGCTAGGGGTGGTTTTCCTTGGGTTGACCCTTTAAAGCTACTTTATTCAGCCGGCTAAGGGTGTTTGTGTGTAAATTAAATGGATCTATTAGTCTGAGCCACCGTCCGGGTGGAGAAATATGATATTCTGATTGAATAAGTCTGCCTAGATTGCATTAAAACTTAAGGATTAGAGCAGTACCATTTTTGCGGGCAAGGGTGAAATGATTATTAATTAGTTACATGGTAAATAAATAAATACTAAAATAAGTTTAAAAAAAATTTAAAATACAATTGAAAGAAAATAATAATATAATAACCGTAAATCATTTATTTGTCAACTGAAAAGTTTGCATCATATTTGGTTTGATAATATTGACAAAAATGTCAATGCTCAGCTGTACGTTCCGGATTCGGAATGAAGCTGGTTTTCTTTCAGCATTGTCTGTATAAAACTGGGATGGCTAGGCCCAGCAGGAACTCAGTAAGGATATAAGATGTCCGACCAACAAAAAGGCATAATATTTTGTGGTTGGACGGTATGAAGGCGAACACCGTAACCTTGCGCACAATAAACTATGAAGATATTAGAAGATCTTCAGGGATTAAGGCGTTTCCTAGAGGCGACTAGAACTCTCCAAGGGTTGTGGCACCAATGATGACGGTTTTTTTTTTTTTTTTTTACATTATATTCAATATTAATTTAATTTATTAAAGAATAGGTACAACAGATTTGGCAGAGCTGTTACAGCAAAATTTTCCATACTGTTCAACTATGCATTGCGCTGCTTTGATAGCTGCCGACACCGAAGTTTCATCCATCGCATCGGTTATATTCCTCTTTTTTACGTTATCACAGGCCCTGAAGAAAATAATTTCTCTTTGAAATGTTGTATTTTAGGATGTTGTGTGGAGGGTCTTTTTGGGAAGAGAAAGGAGTAATCAAGATCTGGAAGAGATTCATGTTGGAGGAGGGAGGAAACACTAAAGCCGGAAAATCATTCCACAGCCGAGCTGTTCTCAAGACCAAGCCGTAGAAACGATCCGTTCTCACGTGACAAATGTCAAAAGTGTAAAAATATTGGACGTGCACTTGACGTGGTACCCAATTGCACCGGTGCTGAAGGGATCAATAATACTAATTCCTCGGAACATCTTCCATTGAAATACAGGTATAACATTCAGAATTCTAAAGTAAATGTGCTTTAAAGGTTGCAATCCGTTTGTTAGGATAGGGAAATCTATCGAAAGGAACGCTCGTTTCTGCAGTCACATCTTCTCCCGCCTTCCGCTTTGCTATTAACCATGAGCTTCTGCAGGTTCGAGTTTTCAGTTTGGCGAGCAACGTGTCCAAAGTTTCCTAGGATTCGTTATAAGCAGATAGTTGATAGTCTATTTTGCCTATAGCGCCTGGTTGCCCAGTGTTACTTACAAGATGATAAAGTGGACAAATAATCGGTCTTTTTCTAAAGTTTTTGAATCAACCTCACGATGTAAGAAAAAAAAATCACGATGGGTACAGTAATAGAGCGTACCCCAATCACCAACCAGAACGTCCGTTAAATGAAATAACGAAGAATTCCCAGGATATTGATGCAATTAGTAACTGATGCATAATTCCGATGCAAGCGAGCACGTAATTTCGATTGTCTAAGATGATCCCCAGCACAATAGTCCCTTTACAGATACGGGTTTAACCGTAGCCATAACCCTGAGTTGCTAAATGCATTATCCGTCTTGGGGATAAGTCCAGTGCAGCATAATCCAGATAGATGTTGCACAGAGTAAGGAACAGATTGATGAACTCAGTAGTGATAGTTTACATGCTTTAGTGTCTGAGTTAGACCCAGAACTTAAATGCATGAAGTCGGTCACTTGATCAAATCTCACAAAATCAACCAATTGATAATTTTGTTTAAATCACACGGATCATTAAATCTGCACGGTTATCACATTGTGAAGCCCCGTTAAGGCCTCGCGCATTTAAATGTAAAGGTACAAAAACAGGGGAGTTGTTAGAGTTTTGCAAATCATTGGCGGATATGAAGGAGGGTGATCCCTCTTCCTGTTCAATTCAGAATCGTGACCTAAAAATAGATTTTAAGCCTGACCTTAATATAGAATTTAGGGTATCTTGAAGGATCATGAAGTTTACATCCTTTTCGGTGATTCAATCGAGCGATTTTTCATATTATTTTGACATTACTCTACATTTTTAAAGCATAAATAATAAATCAATATAACTAAGCACTGGCGGCAGGTGACTGTTTTAACATACACCGAAAAAAAGGATTTGGGTACAATTAAAGAAATGACAAGCAAAGCATTTTAAAAGGGACACGTTTGAATGTATTTGTGCGCACCGATAGTACATATTAAAAGCTTTCCAAACTATTATTTTTTAATGTGAATACCTCACCAGAGTTCCAGCTGCTCCCGTCTGGAGCCAGTGAGACTATGGCATCTCCAATTGGGGTATGTTGTGAGGCTGGAGGTAGTGGGGAAGGGAAGGAGATGGGGGAGAAGAAGGTGGGGAAGTACCTGGTTATTCAGATCTGGTCACTAAACACGGCTAAAGCCATTTCAAGCAACGTTTTCAATTATGAATGGTGGTCTTACACTCGGACGATACTGAAACCCGAAAGATAATTCAGATTAAATTTAGACTCGCGATTGAGTTCGACGATGCTCTTTTTATGTTTTTTTTTTTTAATTTATTTCTTCAGCTTCCTAAAAAAATTAAAATAATTATTAAATACTAGCAGACCCGGCCACACGTTGTTGTGGCTAACGAAACACAATGCCATTACCCAACCTTTATAAAATCCACAACACCCGCTTGCCAGCTGCCCGCTGCCTGAATTGAATATATGATTTTCTCTTTTTCTACGGCTTTTCTCTACTATAATAAGCATGTATTATACATAAAAACCATCCTCTTGAATCACTCTATCTATTGGTGAAAACCGCATGAAAATCCGTTGCGTAGTTTAAAAGATCTATGCGCACATACATTTTGAGCGACTTCATTTTATACAATGTAATGAAGATATTTTTAATCCATCCAGTAAACCACTACATAAACAAGGCTCTCTTAAAATGTATATCATTGCTGTATGGTTAAATTATGATTCTACCTGTATGTCATTGCTGTATGGTTAAGTTATGATTTTAAATAATAGATATAATAAAAACAGGAACTTATTATTTTTTTTTTTTATTCTGCCAAATCAGTTTGTCAGCAGGTCAATTTAACAATATTAATATAACACTAAAGCACAAATACAACAAGAAACCACATTATACAAAATAGATACAGAAGAATAACTTTTAAGTAACTACAACACAAAGGCATAAAATATACAGCAAGACACACAGGAAAATTACTCAAAGTCATATTTATTCATAAGATTACAAACAATATCAATATAAAAGTTTTGATTCGTTAGCCATTTGATCCATTAGTCATTTCTTCTTTACTATTTTAAAGTAGTTGTACCTGCTTTACCCATGTTCCGGTAAGCAATATTGCATTGTTTCCCGCTTAACAATGTCATCGCTGCAGAAGTTCAAAGGGAACTCTAAGACCAAAATAGATGCAACATGCAAATTTCTGGACAAACAATATTAAAGTTAGCGCAAATGGATGGCATGGGGAGCATAAATGCCGTAGATTATGTTCAACACTGGAAACTAGTAGAGCACACGTGGTTTAGTGACTTGGGAGAGCGAAATTATCCATCTAAGATTGTAAGATACCGATTGAAGTTTATGTGTGCTTGGCGGAGGTGGGGACTCACCGCACCAATTTATTGCCTGTTCCGGGAACCTCCGTGGAAGCAATTGAACTTCAGGCAACTTAATCAGTCACAGGCGAATGGATACAAATTACCCGCGGACTTGGGAGAATAGCAAACTCCACCGGGGAAAAGAAAACATTATCATCAAATCCCGCGAAAAACAGATTTTACCAGAAAGGCAACATTACTTAGGCAGGAAAGCTAAATTAGAAAGAACGATCATTTTGATTTCCAAATGACGGATTTTCGCGGGTAAAGGTATGTGAATGTACAAAGTAGATATGCGAGATAAAGGAATGTGATTGACATGATGAATTGAATGTGCTGAAATCTGAATTAAAAGAAACATTTCACGTAAAACTAAATAATTGATAAAGGTATAAAAAAGGAATTGCGTAACCGAGCCTGTAGTAAATTCTACTCGGCTTAAAAGCAAAAAAAAATATTTGTGTGCATTTCTTTCGGAAACGTTCAATCAAAGTCAGTGTTTGGCGCGCGCGCGGCTCACATTGGCAGCCCACGACCCACATTCCGGATAATCCGGCCCTGGAAGTAGAGATGTTTAAGGACTTGTTCTTTTTATCATGCAAATCACGTGCCCACCCCAGATGAGCTCCTATCGAACCTTCCTTTTGTGAAGGAGGCTTGGATGTCATTTATACGAATGATTTCAAAGCTTTGCTTTGAACTTTTCCTCACAAAACCAAGGATTCCCGGAAAGGCAAAGGGTGGCGTGAAAAAAAACTCCGCCCACATATTTTTGTTGGTAGGCGCTTAATTTGAATAATATTAATGTATACGTATTGGAATACCGCGATAGGCGAATGCTGGTGGATTGTTCGTCTTAACACAAAGCAGGAGCTATCCGGATCAGTTAATACGCATAATTACTATTTGTCATTATTCATTCGAGGCGATGAAGGGTTGAGAAGATAGCATATATATGGTTTTGTCATGTACATATATAATTAGCCATCATAGTAAAGCTTCGCAGAAACACAATGAGCGCTCAAATATTAACGATTTTGTAATAGCTTTCGGCGAAAAATACCTACGTCATTAGCCATAAAGTATTGTATGTTGGAAAATATTAATTCCCAAAACAGCCCTTGATGCTTAACATCATGTGTAGTCATAATATGTTAATTAAACTCATAAAAAGGTAATGTGTGCGTCTTTGATTTTCATTGATGAGAAGCAATCAAGTGTACTTTCAGCTTGAAAATTCAAGAAACTTTTCTCAAAGTAACGAACTGATTCATTTTGGGGAAGTACGTTAATTATATGCGGCTCTCAAAGTGAGCAAGAATGAAGGGGAAAGTTAAGATAAAAGGAATTAACGATTTCCTAGCCAATATGATTCCCGAAAGATGCCATTTAATTCGGCGAGTAGACTTGGCTGCATTAAGATCTGCGGGCTGGAGAGATAAAAACCATCATCCCTTCATCCATTGTACGGGGTAAATAATACAAACACTTACATCCGGGTCAAAATAATACTGGTTCACGGCACATCCACAAAGTCCCTGAACTATAAAGACGAGGATGAATTAAGGGAATAAATAGTCACAGGTAAAATAAAGGAAATAACCAAAAGAAATGGCCAAAAAGCACAGAGATGTTTTTGACACCATACAGCGAAGAAAACACTTTTACAAAGTATCAAAAGAGTGTGTTTACATTTTAAGCATTAGGGGGTCGAAAAGTAATACATATCTTGAAAAGTGCTAATGAAATAGTTAGTTCCTTCAACAAGAGCAAGGAATTTTCATCATTTTGGAATTTCACTTCTTCTGAGGTGTAAAATATTTGCTCCCTTTTACAAAGTTTCTCTATTTAGCAAGTTTTGGGTTGAGTTTTTATTTACAATTGGGAACGGAGGTATTAGGGATGGCACCGACACACGGAACCCTAGCAGGACTGCACCAAGCCAGCAGCCAGCAGGGGTTGAAATGGGGAGGTGTGGAACGAAGTGTTTATCCATTTAAGCATAAAAGTAGAAAACCGATTTCCTCACAAAAAAAAAAATTCAACAAATTTTTGTATTATTGAATTTATGAGTTAAACGGAACGCTAGACATCTATGTATGTTAGTTCTTTTCTTGTCGAAAAAATACAAGCGTAATCTTAAAAAGTGAACAAACCGGGCCAGATTAACCACTGGCTGAGTAATGAATGGGATTAATTTAATGCTTGATACGAGCACTTGATGCATGGTACTACCCTTAAAGCGGATCTCACGTGACTTATATAAATTCATTTGTATGCAAATATAAAAGGTTTTAATAACTAAGCATTAAATATAAGTACTTAACAGGGTAAAGATCCCCCTAACGTTCGAGGAAAATAAGGTTTGATAATAATTATTACGGGTATTGTATGAAGCGGTGGTAAAGGTCATGTTTAAAAATAAAATTTAAAAACACATTAAGCAACACATTATCGTGGCAACATACAAATTGACTAATTGACAAATCGCGCACTCTGCTATATTACATGGACAATTTGAGTAGAAAGAAAAACAAGGATTCAAGCCGGTAAACGTTGTTTTAAACTAAATTTAGAGTTGATAGATCAAACACAAAGTTGGCAAGTTAGTCCTGCAGGCCGGAAGATAGAACAGCCCACGCTGTCGGTGGCGAAGATAACCATCGGGAACATAGAAATGAATGCTCTCCAAGATAGCTGAGTTTTCAAATCATCCGCGAATCAATTTGAAGAAATGCGTAGCAATGTGTACATCCCTTCTGACTCGTAGATGGTTCATTTCGAGCATACCCAAAAGAAAGTCGGTAGGATAGAGCCACGGGTAATAGCCGTACTCCCTCATGTACAGAAATCTCAGAAATTTTTTCTGAACTCTCTCCAACATGAGGGAATATTTTACTTGGTGCAAATTACCAAATTACCGACCCACTTTCAAGTCTACTCCTTACTAGGGAATTGAATAGGATTATGAGAACCCGGGTATCTCTAAAATTCCTTTCAGTACGCAGAACAAAGCCCAGCATTCTCAATGAAATGCTACAAACCATCTGAATATGAGTATGAAATGTCAGCCTACTATAAACATGATTCCAAGGTCCTTCATGGTGGAGACACATTTTAGACTTCGGGCGTCCATCGTATACCGGTAATACCAGGTATGACACGCCCTAGTGAATGACAAAATTAAACATTTAGATATATTGAACTCAATCCGATTTCTTTTACTCCAGTCAATAATTCTATCAATATCTGACTGGAGTCGATTGCAGTCTTCTAGGGTTAGTATTTCTAAGAATAGTTTCAGGTCATCAGCAAAAAGAAGAAACCTGGAGTGCAGAATTACTTCTGAAATATCATTAATAAATATGGAAAAAAAGGAGTTGGCCTAAATTAGAACCTTGGGGTACTCCTGATCGTACAAAAAATAGAATAGACTGGAATAGTTCATGAGATACAAACTGTTTCCTGTCTGCAAGATAGCTAGCAAAAAAGGTGAGTAGTCTCGTGGAGAATCCCATTTCAGCCAGTTTATTGAATAAGACGTCGTGATTAACAGTATCGAAGACTTTTGAAAAGTCGTTATATGAACAGTCTACCTGATGGCCTTTATTTAAAGATTTTGATACGTAATCAGTAAACACTAATAAGTTGGTTTCTGTAGATCGACCTTTTCTAAATCCGTGCTGTTCTGAAATTAAGTACGGCTCCGCTTGTGGCAGTGTGTATTTATGAACAATCGATTCGAACAGTTTGGCCGGTGCAGATAGTATTATTGCACATTGGAGTAGATATATATTTGAATCCTAATAAATAATTTCCTACCAAAATGTCGTATCTTAATAAATCTAGAGCGAAATAGCAATGAATTTCGTTGAATAGATTTTGTATTTGTTTTGATCAGCTTTAGTAAAATGGTTTCACATGGAATTTCAAATACAAATAAAGAAATGTTCGTTCGATGTTCGAGTTAAAACGGTTCGTGCTCTGTAAGGTATTTCAAATGATTTTTTTCGTGATGCAATCGTCCTATTTTCATGCAGAATTTTCCCGTGTTTGCGAAGTGAAAATGACCCCTGGGCAGTAGGGGTGCGGTGGAGCATAGTTAAAGGGATGAAAATAAATGGCCTGCGTCCATAAAGGTGGGCGCAAAGGCTTTATTATATTACTGAGATCATACCTCGGCCAGGATATTGTGAAAAGAATTCGTAAAACAAAGGAATTGAACTACTTTGCTTACTTTGTTATAATGTTAACAAGTCTAAGTACCTAGGCATTCTAGAAACGAATTTCTACCGGATATATAAATATTTATTTAATATTTTTACGTGAGTTGGAGCGCAATCTCTAAATATTATAAATTAAAGTCCTCCGCCGCGTCTGTCTGTCAGTTCGCGATAAACTCAAAAACTACTGAACGGATTTTCATGCGGTTTTCATCAAAAGATAAAGCGATTCATGAGAAAGGTTTATGTATATAATTTGTCAAGGTTTTGTGTAAATTGGCTGAAATATATAATATATAAAGGAGAATGTCTGTATGTGGTGAACGAGCGGGCTGGCAAGCGGGCGGCGTGGATTTGATTTGTATGCAAATTAACAGATGGCGGTGTGAGTAAATTTATCAAAGGTTGGGTAACCATCCAGTAGATGGCGTTGTGTTTCGTTAGACATAGCAACGCGTGGCCGGGTCAGCTAGTGTTGGTAATGAAATTAAAACCGTATCTAACCATCTTAAAGCCAGCCAAAAATATGTAAATGCCAATAAGAGTGTTGTATAATTCAAATAGCTTCGATTAAATGGAGTAAAACTGCAAAATATCTTTAAGGTAATTTTATTAGTAAGCATGATTATATTTCCTTGCTTTACAAAATTCTTCTAATGCATTATACAGGGTGTTAAGGGACGTACATGACTTACCTTAACCACTCGGACCCATAAGCTCGTTTTCAAGACAATGTAACATTACTGGACATACGTATGACGTATGAGGTGTACCTGCGTTAATAACCAGTGATTCGTCATTTGGAGTAAAAAATGTGAATGAAATTTTAATCTCCGGTGACATTTTTGATTTTTTTTTCCAATTAAAAACATAAAAAATCAATAAGTATTGGACGGTTCCATGCCAACTCAGAATCAAGTCAACTCAACATCTCTTTGCAAAGTCATTTAAAGCTTTAAAAAATAATTTAAATAGCTCATAACCTAACGTAACCTATTAAACCAATTTTTTAACACTTTTAATGACTTTTCAAAGGAGGTTTTATTATATTTTGATTTAATTCTGAGTTATAGGTAGCCATATTGGACAGTCAGGGGCGAAGTGGGGGGTTGGTTGGTTAATCGGCTAAGGGGCCAGTGACTGCATGCGAAAGATTTTTTTTTGGGGTTTGAAGAAAAAAAAATTGAAAAAAAAAACATTTAAAAAGTCGCAGGAGACCAAAATTTCTAACACATTTTTTACTCTAAATGATGTCAGGAATCACTGGTTAAAGTAAGTCAAGTATGCTCCTTAACACTCCGTATGTTTACATGGACAATTTACATGGCAAAATATTTTGTTTTCTCAGTAATAATTAATAGTAATTTATCTAACTAGGTTCCCCATTTGACAAATTATAAGAATAATAAATTCGCAAATGAAAACGTGCAGCAATATTGCACGTTTCCAGTCCACAGACGATGTAGTAGCAGACGAGGTATTAAAACTAATCGTCTTTATAAATTATTTCTGTAGGATATTGCTAGAATTGCCTTTGCCAAATGTGTAAATTTTTCGGGAACAAAATAATGTGCAACAAAATTATTTTGATCTACTCATTTGATAGGTAGCAATTGCAACGAGTATACCAATAGCAACGAATGGACACGTGTAATGACCTTTTAATTTTGATTTACGTGGCGTCCGTGCAAAGCCGACCATCCGACACCCCGACCACCCCCAGTGCCGTGCGCATTTTTAAGGATGTAATTTGTTAGTAAAACTTATGACGCACCAGCAACTAACATCATAACCAAGCATATCGTATTGACTTAAAAGGTTTGTTGCGCTCAGCAATAATTCCGTTAGCATAGGCTTGTTGAGAAAGTATCGATATATCGATATTTTTAATTCCATATATCGATATTTTTAGCCGATATATTTTGATACGATATATCGATACAAAATATTCAATATCGAAAATTGTATCAAAAACGATATTTTTTTAAATGTATGTATTTAAAGTCACTAGAATCCAAAACCGTATAGGAACGAACGGAAAATAGTAACTGTATTGGGTCATGACATCTGGCGGTTGAAATTTTAAATATTAATAGCTTACAAATCTATTTTCTTTGCATTAGTATTTGTGATCACCAATACTATCTCATGTGTGTAGGTACATACATAGAAATGTATGCTATTTTTCGCCATTTTTTTCTAAGCCACTCCTATGTGTTGGTTCCCAATTGTCGATGATTATTGACTATACCTTGTTCCAAACACGAAGTCCTTTTTGACAGATTATGTAACCCGAGACGCATACAAACTTTGTATGCGTCTCAGGTTACATATAAGTTAGAAGACAGCTTTTTAGTTTTTGATATTTTTGTAATTATTACGTAATAAAAATGAATAGTGATAAAAATACCTTCATTTTTATTGAGATTTTTGTACATTAAAATAAGCAAATTATGTACAAAAATTACTATTGATAATATTGAGCTGAATACACTATTATTTAAAAAACGCAAAATCTCTTGAAAATTTGACCGATATATCGATATTTTTTCCTCGATATATCGACGTCGATATTGATATTTTAATAAATATCGATACATCGATATATTCATATTTTTTTCACTTTTGACATCCCTACGTTAGCATCGTTTTATATTCGATCTAGGTGCACTTTCCAAAGCAAAAAAATAAATTGTGTTATTACTTTATCGGACCTCTCAATATTTATTGATCCATTTCTAGTCAAAAGTATCCACAAATAACCATTTACCTAGTAGACACATGGGAGTTAATGTAAAAAAATGGGAGTGGAGTTGTCCGACACCTCCGACCTCTTTGGTTCCATATAACACCGATCACTTTAAATAATTAATTCCTCAACTAATTTAGTAATAAAAAAGAAAACAGAGTATGCAATTCATACGCGGTAGAAGTGAAACCTTCAGAAAACTAAAGTAGACAAGAGTGGAGGTTATTAAGCACGGCACAAAGAGGAGACCGATTATACTATCTCATTCTCTCGCAGGCTAAATCTTATAAATGTATGTGTTTGTCTCTTTGTTTGTCGCTATTTTAGTTTCATCGAGTTTCAAATCACAATGGTGCTAAAGAAGGTTTCACTTCAAAAGAAATTGGTGTAGATAGATTTTTTCTATGACTATGAAAAAAACGAGGGGAATAATTATGAATGGCTTGAAGGACACCAGATTCAATATGTTTAGTGAGATAGTGTAGTTCAGACCTCACTAATCAAGTTTTATCACTGAAGAAGAAGATATCAACAGCTAAATATTGAACTAAATCATTGCAGAACATAATATCAACAACTAAAAATAAAAAAAAGGTAACGGTCGAAATTGGGACTCGAACGCAGATCCTCCAGTCTTACCAGGTCACCGTCTCCGTCTTATCATATGTCAGACCGGTCAGTGGCTGAGTTGGCATCGCGTCTGGTTCCCACCTAGGCGTCGTGAGTTCAATTTCCGACTAGCAAGTCCTACACATACCACACTGCACTACAAGGACAACTTCGCATGCTCTTATCTACCTACATTGTTGCCCACGATATTTAAAAAAGCCGCCCAATCAACAAACAAAAGCTTGTTCCAATTATTTGGCTTCCAAATGCATTTCCGATTTACGGAACACATCGCCAGATCCAAGTGCTAGGCAAATGATGGCGGCAGCCGTAACCAATAGCCGACACTCGGTGACGAGTGTTTCTCTATGGGGTGTGGACTCAGTATCAGACTATTCAAAGGGCGTGCACAAAGGGGAGAGAATAAAATCGCCAACAAAGGAGGTCCACACAATACCCAGAATTAAAGGAACTTCGAGGGAACATAATGACGACGCTCTAAGACTGGGTCACGATCCAAATGAATTATCGGAGACATTTTAATTGCCTTTTTTATCCCAGTCTACTTTGTGGAGAGGAATTTGTGACTAAGAAATAGTCCATGAAAGTGAAATACGGTGAAGTACCGAAATGACTAAAATTGAAATGGTTTTTTCGGTATCTGTTAATAACAATTGTAAATATATATCATAGTATCATTATTTTTGGCTTTTTTATGCTGGTATGTGAGAATCAGACATTCAAATTACTGTTTTAAAATAGTTCATGCTTGAAACTCGATGCCACATAATTGAAAACAATTAGTTTTCTTAAATTATAATTTTGTCACAAAGCAAAAAACTCAAAGAATGCATTTGAAACAGGATAACTCTTATACGGTGAGCTCCGAGGACGTGAAACAAGAATAAGAACTATTTCCATATGGACTTTCCACGTCAATTATTTTCAGCTCTCAACGGCACCTTCCGTCACATATTCTCGTGCGAAGCACGATAGTAGAACCAGTTTAATATTAGTAGAAATATAACATTTTTTATTACCCAAGGACTCATTGTTTAATGTACGTTTTGTTCATAGAGTTAAAAATCTGTCCCCTTGCCTCAGAACGTACAGAAAATTTGAAAAGTTAGTCTGCAAATATTAATTCAAATTGGTAATTTCACCAGTGTTTTTGCTTGTCGCGTATAAATTTGCCGTACGACACAACAACGGGGGCGTAGTTAAAATTGGATATCAGTTAATTAAAAGTTTTGATTCACGCGGATGGAATATAACAACAGAGCTCGAAGCCAGAATAGGCTGACGAGAATGTTACCGAGATGGAGATCTCATTATCTTTGTTAGGAGATGAGTTACACGCTTCATATAATTTACCATTAATTTTATAAGACGGGGGAAATTCTAATGGCCATAATATAAGAACGAATTTTGTAACAGACGAAATGTATTTTGTAATCAAAACTAACTGAAATAATAACAACTGAATTTCTATTAACTTTATGATGGCTGAGTTTTTAGGGGTTCTTACTCCCCCTTCTTGATCATCTGTTCTGATGATGTTGTTTGAAGGAAGCGTACTTTGATATTAGTACTGTGATAATACAAATATAACCAATTAACTTGGTTGGGAAGTTTTACTCATTTATTGGGATTGTGGCATGATATTAGATATCTACCTATTTTATAAAATTCTATTTATTTGTACTGTACCGACAGTTGTATTGTACCTACACCTACAGTTAGTTGCTTGCATTTCTTCCGCCTGGGCTTTTTAGGAGTTGTTCGGACAACTTTGTTATACCGGACGAACTTATTAATTGAATTATTCTTATGACTGGTGATACTGACTGAAAGTGCTGTAGACATATTAATAAACTTTTGTAAATAATTTTTACTGATGAATGAAAAATCACCTCGAAGACCCTGATCACATTAATTAATTATTATTATTATTTTTTAATTATTATGACGAGCAACAAAGTTACAAATATGTAAAAAAATATATTTTTTATTTATTTATTTCAAGAATTTTTGGTTACACATTACAAATGGTTACATATGCTAGGTTATAAAATATTTCACATTTTATTCTACTACACCATAAGTTGAGTGTAAACAATTAGCAAAGAACTAATGAAATAAAATTTCAACTTTATTTTAGATAGGTACACAATTTAGAAAAAAATAGTTATAGAAGGACAATAACAATACATTTTTATTAATATTAAATATTACAGTTTTCAGTAGGGGTAAATTACATTAAGGGTGGGTTTCTTCATTTACCGAGAATGCTAAATGCAATGCTAATTGTAAAAGTAAACGATCGAAATTTAAAAATTTCTATGCATTTTACCGTTTACTTTTACAATTAGCATTGCATTTAGCATTCTCGGTAAATGAAGAAACCCACCATAAGGGTACAATATATCATTATTCATTATCCAATTTCAGAGACTTGACTTGCTTTTTGAATAATTCATATTTCAGCGTTTCTGTTATACTAATTTTGTTTTTGGACAATAATATATTGTACCATCTTACACCTAAATACAAATAGTGGTGCTAAGCCGTGGTTGTTCTAAGCATGGGGATGGCTATTAAGCCATTAGTTTTAAATCTATTGCTTATGCTATCTGAGGGGTTAATTTTTTAAATAAAATATTCTTTATAAATTTGATATAAGGCAATACAATTCTGTGATTGATAGTACATTAAATTCCCGACATATCTCTATAGTAGGGAAATCGTATGGTTTCCTAAGGATGATTTTTATAATTATTCTTTGAATTATAATTATGGTATGTAATGAAGCCTTAAAGGCACTTCCCCACCCAATAATTCCGTACTGTAATAAGGACTGAATTAATGCATAATAGACAATTTTGATAGTTTTCTTGTTTAATATTATAGAAAACATATATAAGTTTTCTTATTCTTTCAACAGTGAGATTGATATGATCTTTCCATTTAACATTTTTATCTATTAAGATTCCAAGATATTTTAGATTAGATTTTTGATTTAGATTAGCGCAGTCCGTATTACATGTACCGTCATTTGCACAATTTTTGGAATGAATTGTTATGTTAATTAAATTATTTGGCACATCTTCTTGTAGAGAGAATGGAATATAATAAGTTTTTTCTGTGTTAAGTGATAATAAATTGTTATGGAAGCAATTTTTTATAACCTTCATGTCTTGATTGGCTGCATTGGTAATATCGTTCCACGTCTTTTATTCGATAATTATTGCAGTGTCGTCAGCAAAAGATATAAGTTTACCATTAAGTGATAATTTAAACATTTGGTTTACGTATATTAAAAATAAAATTGGTCCAATAACAGTCCCCTGGGGAATTCACTTAGTGAGTTATTTAATTTTATTTTTTGTATATTATTTTGAAACATAAAGAGTATTAATAATGCTCGGTTGAAACCACTCACTTTTTTCACAAACGATGCATTTATACATAACACCTTGATCAGAAAGTTTTAGGACTTTATTCATAAAATCGAAAATACAATTTTATTCATTAAAATCTATACGGTTCCCTCCACAGTACTCCCAGCGACTACAACGCACTTATGCCAGCGCTTAATCTAATCGTCGAAACACCGATTGTACTTAATTTTCAGTATGTCCATCAGAGCCATTTAAGATTTTTTCATGACATTCTCTCGGGTGCTGTAACGCGTTCCGCGAAGAAGTTTTTTAAGTCGGTTGAACAGGAAAAAGTTGAACGGAGCCAGATTCGAAGGCTGGTGGATAGTATTCGTGTTGTTATTGGTAAAAAAACTCACGGACAAGAATCGCATTGTGAGACGATGCGATATTGTGGTGCAAAATTGATGCCATTTTCAGACTTTCGAAAACACGCACGGAGGTAGAGGCACCCAGTATAGCGTAACTTTTACAAAGTTGCGCTATGACGCTGAAATTTGGAGGGAAGTGTCAATGACAGATGGGGTAACCTAACAAAAAAAAATTCCTTTTTTTTTAAATTTATGAGTAAAATCTCAAATTATAATATTTAATTAAATGAAGACAAAATTAGCGAAACTCAATCGAAAATCTGAGACAGAAAAATCAGAAAAGATATTGGCTCCGCTGGGACTCGAACCCAGGTCCTGGGTTCGAGTTCCTTAAAAAGAATTCCAATCGAGTGACCGACAGCGTCACACGGTGGCCGGTCCTAAAACTTTTTGATCAAGCTATGTATAGCTATAGTTTTAACGCACCTCTCAATCTCAATCATCTCAAAAACAAAATGAGTCATTGACTTGTGTATGTATGTTGTCATCGTCAACAGTACTTAAATTTAAAAAAAGAGGAAACAAAAAAGATGAACAATTTAATTGGAATACGGTAGGTACCTATTAGCCAACTTTTATTAAGTAAGCATCGATAAGTAGGCACCGAATGTACACGATTTTTTTTTTAGTAATGTTAACATATGAAGTTATTTTAAATAACATTTTGTGGGTTGACGCGAATGGGTTAATTATTTTTATTTACGAATGAATTTGACAATATTTCGTCGAGGCGTCTTGTCTTCGCAGCATATATTCGCGTCTAATATGATAGGTAGCACTCGCAACTTGTACAAATATGATGACACATGAGGGTTTGTACATTTACCTCTCTAATTACTATTCCCAAAGCAGAGACACAAATTAAACATTTAGCATCTCTGAATGGTATTCCCATTAGTTGACATTAATTACTCTAGGATTCCCACGTAGTAGGTATATTATATTTATGATAAAAAAATTCTCTTTCCAACTACATGATTTTAATAATTAAGACGCCTAGATACTAGCCAAATATTCAATATACTTAGCACAAAAAAGGCGGAAAAACTGTTTTTAATTAGGAACATTATATATATTTTTACAATTTTGATGGTGTAATTTAAATGCGAGAATTTAAAAAAAATATATTTTAAAGCACAAGTTTTCATGACAGATTTTGAAAAAATGTTTTTTGTTACCTACTGAAAACGGTCTGATTTGAAGTTAAAATGTCCGTACGGTGTTGAATCAGATGACGTCACAACAGTTAACAAACTCTCCATAAGGCGCTGCGAATAGGGATGTATGACGTCAGGGGAATTTCGATATGTTTTATACACATTTATCAAAATTTATATTATGCTACAACTTATTATATCTACTATCTTGTTCCACCAGTATTTCAATGGAAGATGTTCTGAGGAACTAGTGTCATTGATCCCTTCGGCACCGGTGCACACTCGGAAAATAAGCACAAACGCGCGACCAACATTTGTCACACGAGAATGGGTCATTTCTAAGAATAGTTTTTGAGTTCAACAGCTCGGATCTGGAACAATTTTCCGGCCTCTGTGTTCCTTCTCTCCAACTCTCTCGGTCTCTTCAAGGGTTCCATGCCAACTCAGAATGAAACAACCTCAGAAAGGTCATTAAAAGCTATGAAAAAATATTTTTTAAATAACCGGTAACCCTAACCTAACTTAGCCTATTCAACCAATTTTTTAAATATTTTTTTATCATCACTCTTAATGACCTTTTTGAGGTGGTTCCGAGTTGGTTTCATTCTGAGTTGGCCGGTCACTCTCTTCTAGACCCTTGTTCACTCCCTCATTTTCGCAAAAAACCCTCCCCATAGCATCCCCAAAAATGACATAAAGGCCCTGAGAGAAATTATTTTCCTCAGGGCCTCCTGTGTGGAGTAAATGTAAAAAAGTTTATGTAATACAATAAATTATGCATTCCGAATCGACGTCCGTCAGTAAAGATGTTCTATCCGAATATACCAGACCAATTATTCATATTTTTCTCCGGAGTTTTTTGTTCAAATTCGACCCAAGATGAGTCAGGCGAGAAAAATAAATGAATCAAAATTAATAGCGGGATGTTTGTACAAATAATTTTTAAAAAACTTTGTAGGAAACAAAATTAATGTTTATGTTTAGAGAAAACATATTCTACATAACTCGATACAACGTCGAGTTTCTTGATAAATACGCCGGGAATTGGGGTTAAGTAATTCCGGCAATGTAACGAATTCATTATGCAGTGACTGATAGAGGAACTTAGAAAATGTCATTAAGACTTGAAAATTATACGCAATTCAGATTGTAAGCATTTACATACGTAATAAGATCCAAGGCGGGAGTTGGCGAGACAGGACCGGATGAGGAGGCAGTTTATGTTTGCCAAGAATATCTACATTTAGAAACACAGATTAACATACTACATCCCGGTAAATCCAGAAGAAAACGTCTAATTACTGTAGATATATGTAGATAACCCAAGAGAAAATAACCTATATTGCATACCAAAACGGGTGGGATTTATGCATAGTTAATTACAAGAGGGTGATATGAACCATTGTTGGTATGATACGGTGCACAATAAAGCCACGATCGTTCATTCAAACTGATGCAAATCGTATCTACGCATAGCGGCGCCCAACTTTGTTTTATCATTATCATCATTATTATTATTAATTTAAAATAAAACAATAACTTTGTAAACACCACTTTTATTTTGTATACTTTATGCCGACCGGGTTTCGCTACAACCGTAGCTTCATCAGGGCAGTATAATACTCTACTAACGTTAGGTTACATGTGTGTTATAATATATAATTTACCAAAAATGGGCTGGACTCGTCAAGTGAAGGAGGAAGAAGGTATAGATGGAGAATTGAGAAGGGGACGGACGTGTTCTTTATCAATAGGGAACAATTTTAGTATGGGACTTTTATTTAAATTTATTTGGTTATTAACTACCTTACTATTAGTGTTTATGGCTTTCCAAAGTTCAAGTGCCTCTAAATTGTCCAACCTTACACCATTTTTAAATTAATAATGTCACATCACAAAGTATCCGCTTCATATGAGCAAATATTATTATTATTATTATCACATAGTATAAAATGAAGTCGCTCAAAATGTATGTGCGCATAGATCTTTTAAACTACGCAACGGATTTTCATGCGGTTTTCACCAATATTCAAGAGGAAGGTTTATATGTATAATAAATACATGGTTATTATAGTAGAGAAAAGCCCAGAAATTCAATTCAGGCAGCGGTCAGCGGGCATCATTACATATAGTATCCTACAATCCTACATATAGACCTCAAACAGATTAAAACTAAATCTTTCAAAGACTGAGTTTCTTTGGACCGCCACAAGCAGACGTCAGCATAACATTGATAACTCCCCAAAGGAAGCGACATCACTCCAAAGACATGTATAAAACTACTGGGTGTCAATCTGGACGCTGATTTTTCCCAACTTAAGTAAACAGAACCGTGAGCACGGGGTTCTATCAATTAAGGCAAATTAAAGCAGTAAGGAGATACCTGCCAAAAGAGGCGACTAAATGACTAGTCAATTCGTATGTGGTTTCACGTTTAGATTAACGGAATATATGCAAGTCTTCCAAAATATCAAATCAACAAATTACAATCCGCTTTCAACGCTACGGCAAGACTAATCACCGGCGTATCTAAATATTCCCATATTTCAGAGAATCTCAAAAATCTTCACTGGCTCAAATGTCCTGAAAGGATCCAGTTTAAGCTCTGTTGGATGGTATTTAAGTCCCTTAACGGAATGGCTCCGGCTTACTTATCGGAATTGCGTATTCCAGAAAATTCCAACTATCGATAGTCGACCCTGAGGTCAGCAGCGTCATCAGCTATCATAGCGCACACCAGATACTAAGTTCGGTGAGCGCGCTATCGGAGTGTCAGGACCTAAAGCCTGGAATGGACTGCCACATGACTTAAGAATTATCACAGACTCGGCGGAATTTAGAGCTAGACTTAAAACTCACCTTTTCAGACAGTCGTATCCATAAACTCAAAATCTTCCACCTTCACATTCAATGCCAGCGACACTGTAAATAACTAACCTGTAAAAACGTAGAAAAAAAACTCTAAAGAGTCCAAAATTCTCCAGTAGTTTAAAATGACTATCAACTCTACTTTTGCCACTAATCTATTCATAAATGTAATACTATGAGTGATGAGGGTAGCCAGTAATGTAAAATCATGCAATGTCCAGTGTGTTAACTGTAATGTCCTCCGCGTGCAAAGCCGTATCTTCTCCAAGCATAAACTTTCTAATTAAAGTGTGTTTATCGGAAGTGACCTGCCAGGTAAGTATGTTTCTGTAGCCATTTGAAAATAGTAAAATTAGTTAGAACCTAAAAATTCTTAATAAATTGTACAGCGCCCTTGAGGTGATTTTTCACAAAACGGCGCTCTATAAATTATCCAATTATTATTATTATATTATTAGTATATAAGTCGCTCAAAATGTATGTGCGCATAAATCTTTTAAACTACGTAACGGATTTTCATGCGGTTTTCACCAATAGATAGAGTCATTCAAGAGGAAGGTTTATATGTATAATACAAGTTTATTTTAGCAGAGAAAAGCCGAGAAATTCAAATATTCAATTCAGGCAGCGGGCAGCTGGCAAGCGGGTGGTATGGATTTTATAAAGGTTGGGTAATGGCGTTGTGTTTCGTTAGCCACAGCAACGGGTGGCCGGGTCTACTAGTATCTTCATATATTTATAATATCATCATTTTTTATCTAGTACCAAAGATATTGAAATATCTAGTACTTTACTTTTTAAACCTTTTATAACAATATACATATTACCAATGTCCTAAAATGAGAAGAATACTAATTTTGAAATTTTTTAGGAAAAAAGTTCCGGAGAGTGTAAACGGAATATTAACATCCTTAATAATTGAGGGGGTAGGCAGTTAATAAGGAAGAAGATGGTTGGGAAGAACCTTGATATCGAGACTAGGTTAAAGCCATCTAAACCAACAAAATGTTTTAATCACGAAAGGAATGAGTAAAGTGCGAATACACGAATAATTACATCTGTACCCTAAAGCACCGCCGTGGACCGGTGAACGTTTGATAATTTAACCGCGACCCGAGGGGGGGGGGGGGAAGGGTGTTCATAAAATCGACAAATAGAAATTTAGAACAAGCAGATGATTTTCCTCCGAATTTTGCAACATCGTGTGCACCTCGAATTTAAAGCTTAGGTATCTCGAAACTGGTTTTAATTTAAGAGTGAATCTGTTTTCATCTTTCGACTGCAACTATTCATGTTCTCGAAAGTGACAATTCAAAATCCACATGCTGACTCTGAAGAAAAACCTTTTTCATATTCCGAAATTTTACAAACAATGAAAAATAATGTCTGAACACAAATTTGGAAAAATACATGATCACATGCGATACTAACGTGCTAGCGGAATGCTGTTAGCGGAGTACTAACCAGAGACTGATGAAATGGCGCGGAAGTCCCGGCACACAAGTGAGTGACGTGAAGATGGGACTTCTCCTTGCGTTATGCGAAAAGTTGCTCGTTATGCGAAAAGTCGCTCGTAAAGGGAGCGTTTTTTTTTTCACAATCTGTTATGCGAATTACTCGTTGGGAGGTGCTCTTCATGAGAGGTTCCACTGTATTTTTTTGCCGATAATTATTTAATTTTTTATTGGGCATGTTAAATTTTTTAATTAATTTTGATTTTTGGTGAGGGCACGGTACCATTTGACCCACGGACCGGGGGTTGGGGACCACTGCCCTAATGGGTATGACTAGCAACTATCAAGGTCTCAGGTTCAAATTCCAGCGTGCAAGTAAATTTCATTTGATTTATTTGTTATTTATTATCACAATTAATGTATTTAAAAATAATACATAATTTGTAGTATATTACGGCACGTTCCAGAGTGGAGGATACTATCAGTATCGCCCTAACTAAGACTACCATTCAGAATTAAAACATTGCTTGAAATGGCTTTAGCCGTGTTTAGTGACCAAATCAGATACTTCCTCAACTTTCTCCTACCTATAAGCCTTACCTCCCCACTACCTTCAGCCTCACAACATACCTCAATTGAGGATGACATAGTGTTTCCCAGCACTCCCAGTGCTATATTCACAATGAAAAAATATTATAATAACAAACATTTTGTATCAAAAATACGATAAAGCATAATAGATTTTTATTTATTTGTACAAAAAAAAAAAGAATAAGGTTTGTAACACGTTAGCTATAAGGACTGGGTCAAAAATCGTAATAGGTTCCTGAGTGGTGTCAACACTTCCGAGCCATAAGGTCCCGGGAGAAATGAAGGGGCCAAGACAAAGCTAACGTTAAACAACGACGTGGAAGAAGAATTCAAATTTCAGGCGTATTTAGGTGACAAAAAATCTCTGAAGAAAAAATGACTGAATGGCTTGAAAAAGTCCATTTTGAAAAATGATTATAAAAACAACATATCTAAACGGTGACACATCTAGATCCGATCAAGACGATCCTGTGGATAAAATGACAACTATGGTGACGTAAGCTAATGCAAAATCGTAGGACGTGACCTAACACTTCAAATTGGGCCTATTTTAAATATACTAATAAAAAATAAACTAATAATGTTACCATGAGATGCTGCTAAAAGTTTAACGGTGAAGATTGTTGGAAAAGAAAAGTTGACCGGAAATTCCTTATTATCAGTTGGCAAGTTGTGAGTAAATGGGATATATTTAAGCATCTATTGGATGGAAAGGAAAGGTTCGCTACTGTTTGAGGAGGGGTGGTCGAGGGAGTACTAAGGATTTGCAGAGGCACTACATCACGTTTGATTGTCACGTGTCATCTAATAGGATACATTCCGTAATAGATATTATGTACCTACATGATTATGTACCGTATTGTTCTGCCGAATACTGCTTTATGGATACCTACCGATTCAAATCAAAATGATGTAAGGTGACTTCGCCAATAGGTATATATTTTACATATAAGAAAATAGAAAAGTCTACACTATTTTATTAGTAATTAAACACGAGTAAACTGTAAACTTCTGTTTTTCGACCAAATCAATTGATGATGTGAAAACATTACTAATTAAAAAATTGTTCATGGAAAAAATTTAACTTTATTTGAACCACTTTTATATTTGAGTAAATCCGACCGGTTTCAGAACGACCGTTCCTTCTTCAGGGCAAATGTATACTTATTTGACAGTTTTCAAATATGGATGGGAACAATGTATTATTATGATAGGGAAGGAGCCGTTGCTAGGTAATAATGAAAGTGGGTGGGTAGGGGAACATATCCATGATTGGGCTATAAGACAATATTTTTTGTTTGTTGATAATAGATTCATTATTTTTAAGGGATTTTTTTATTTATTTCCAAGGCTTTTAAGTTATCTAAACGTTTTCCTTTATGATTAATATGAAGAATATTTATTTAATTTTATTTATTTATTTATTTTTTTACAAAAATACATTTACAGTTTAAGGAATCTTTGACTGTCTACCAAGGAGGGTCTCCCATTCTAGGACAGTCAAATTATATACATTGCTTACGAGTTTCAGCTGAGTTACACATTGCTTATCCATTATATACGACTGTTTTGTTAATAATTACAAAACGAATTTTGGAATTTTTCCAAAGTATTTTCAATGTTCAATTTATTTCTTATTTTTGAAGATGTTGTTAAAAAAATGCCATTATAAAAACTAGGTAAAATTAACTATTAAATTTTTGCATTTGAAATATACGTTAGTATTTAAAAATTGCCATATTTTAATCTTTAAACACGGAAATTTTTTTTTTAGCAAAAATATTTTTTATCAAAATGTAGAAAATTTAAAAAAAAATACAAAATTTAAAAAGCACAGTCCTTCTATTTAATAAATTTGGAAAGAAACTGTGTCCTCACTTTTATCTCGTTCATACAATTAAAATTTATAACAAATATTCTAAGAGAGTAATTGAAAAATTCTGCCACTTTGAATTCATTTTCGAACAATATAAACGCTGATAACCCGAATTTGGTATTTATTTACACCTGCACAAGCCTTTTACGTTATTAAATAATATAATTTTTATGGAAGTTTTATTAAACTTAAGTGGATAAAACATAATTTATTCGAAATAACCTATATTTTTATGTTAACAAAATTAAAGTAACATCAGAGACATTACGAAACCACAGAAATTGACAAAAATTTCGCAAATAATAGAAATTATATTATATTATGCTAATCTAATAGTGAATCGTTAATTTAAACGGTAATCATGTTTAAAAACATTGAATAACTGCCTTCGACCGACATTATTGATCGAAGATAACTGCACATGAAATTTCACACGTCACAAAAGAAAATAACCGCATAAAAAAAAAATTTATTGAAAAAAAGATGGCCACCGCATGCCCCAAAAGGCCGCGCATTTTTTTTTTTACATTTACTCCACACAGGAGGCCCTGGGGAAAATAATTTCCCTCAGGGCCTATGTCATCTGGGATGCTGTGTGGAGGGTCTTTTTGAGGAGAGGAAGGAATGAAGATTTTTAAATTTTTTATTTATTTTATTTATTTGACACAATATCTAACATTTTTAAATACAATTCAGCAATGTCGGCCTCACTTGGTACCTCACCTGTGCTGAGGCCTCCATTTTATAAAACAAAAATTTATACATAATGCATTAAAAATAATATAAAAATAATGCTGCATAAAAAAAAGCTAAAATTAAACTAAAAATAAAAAAATATATAATTTAGGTATAATGTATTTTTTTAATGATGTGTTTTATATTTGTTTTTGAGTGTTACGTGCATGTGTTTTATTCTTTTTATGTAATGAGATTTTGATAATATTGTCTTTTTTGTTCTTTGATCGATTTTTTTTTTATTTTGAGTACGAATTTATTTTTGTTTTCTTCTATTTTATTTTCAAGGGAAAGACTGTTGAATGCTTTTATAGCATGATATTTAGTGCCTTTGTCCAAAACATTGGTCTTGAAGAGACCCATTTTGTAGGAAGGAGGAGACGAAGAGAGTTGGAGGGAAGGAACACAGAGGCTGGCAAATCATTCCACAGCTGAGCTGTTGAACACAAGAACGAGTCGACGAAACGACCCGTTCTCATGTGACAAATGTCAACCGTGGTCAAATGTTGGGCACGCGTTTGGCGTGTTTCCCGACTATGCACCGGTGCCGAAGGGATCAATGACGATAGTTCCTCGGAACATCTTCCATTGTAATACCGGTAGAACAATGCAACTAACATAATAATGTAAACATGTTATTAGTAAAGGTGTAAAAATGCAGTTCACCGCGCAAGCAACAGATATGTCGTTTAACGATCGTTAAGGCGTTTGGTTATTAGTAAGGCTGTAAACGTTCTATCCTCAAATATTCGATTTTTCAAACATATTTAATACTGAGTTATCCTGATACATTTATTTTTGTATTGCCCGGCTACGCGCGCACTAGACAGACAGACAAAAAAAAGAAATAAATATTGTATTCAAGTTATCGCACTAGGAAGCCAAAGACCTCCTACTGCGGGAACCAGTCGATACAATACACGGCGATTTCGTACGCACCCGTGTCTGCGGGCAGCCAATACGACTAGCTAAAATGCCGAACTGGCGATATTGGCTGCTACACTGGCAGCGTGGATTGGCTCCTCCGGGCTGCTCCATTGGCAAGCCTGGCTGCCGAGTGAGTTCCCAGCTACTGGTCAAGTCACTAAATATAATTGATTAAAAACCAATGAAAGAAAATAATATTGCGAACGAGATTTATTTGATTGGCTTCTGCACCCTTTTATTAAATGCAAATAAAATAAACAACATATGAAAAATGTCTAAATAATATGAAAACAAGTGGGTGAAAATGGTTTCTAACGGAAACGCTTAGTTGTAAACTTGCACAATCGAAGTCCCTGATCAAACCCGGATTCGGAACACGGTATCCCCTAACCCCTGCGGATACTTTGAGCTTCTCACACGAGGCGGAATATAGCCCACAGCCTCAGTTTCAAGCTCCAACTTTCCTTGCACCATGCAAAAAAGATAGACCAGAACACACACGAAGTTAAATATGAAATAGGAAATTGAAAAAGTCTGAGAAATACTATAGACGCGAAAATAAAACAGGGGTATTTGTTAGGATTTTGTTACTCCAATGTCCAGACTTGGCGGGCTACTAGCCTAAGCGGGATGAATTTTAAGGGAAAACATGGAAGGCAAAGGGCTGGAGAAATTGTTTTCTCTCAAGTTATGTAAAATTCGTATAGCCCCAGATCAGGCCGAGAACATGTCGAGGAGAAAAATAAAAACTGGCGACTTGAAAGGATAACGGGTAAAAAGTGATTTTCAGTTTGAAGCAGACTTGTCGATGAAAAATTGTTTGTCCAGATAAATACGGCGGGTAGATCTAGGAAATCCGTGTACAAAGGTAGTGTAAATCTAAATGGTGAAATGAAATTAATTTATGAACGGGGGAAAAAACACTTTGGGATAGAATGAGAGATACAGAATTCTTAGATCATGAATGTTGAATCACTGCTGAAAACCATCTGCATTCCAGGAGAAATCCTGAATTGTATCTGAGCAGTGACCTTTTCATCAAGAGACCAATGATAAAAGAACAAAATGTATAATTTTGTAAAAAATTTATTGATGAATAAATGTTTTTATTATTATTAACCAATAATGATATAATTTACTTTACCATGTTCAAATTTCTACTCAACTTTGCAAAGAGATTTTAATTAAAAATACAATACTCCATTTTCGCGTCATTCCCAAGTGAAAGATACTAAATATCGTCTTGGTCAGAGACAACCATCAAGAAAATAAAAGCTGTTTTAAATGGCTCTACGTTCACTGTCCAAATCTGAGAGTCCAGAGTGGAGATAACGGTTATACTTAAAGATAAGGAATTGTCCTTAACCTTAAAATTATTAATGTTAGCTGCGATTTAGTTCCCTCTATTTGTATTCTTCCTTTTTCCTTTTTATTTAAAAACGAGATTATGTACACGAAAAACATCAACAACTTGCTTTCAAAGAAGTCCCAAGCCTTGTTCAAATACTCTTTCAGCAAGGCGATGGTTAGGAAGAGGTAGGAAATGGATAAATGACATTCCGGTAGGAACTAATCATAAAACCCAAAAAAATATTATTTTGTAATCATCCATAATTTACGTTTACCTAGATGTGACCGGGTAAGCACTTTTCTGTAAATTCCTACGTCTTGGTGTGTTCCTTTTTTGTTTTCTCTTGTTATTTGTCCTACTTAACTCTTTTCGTCATGAAACTCATATTTTTTTATATCAAAGTACTTACGTAAAATTGTACCTATTAGTTATTAACTCCTACTTATTTATTGAAAGTTCCTCCAGTCCTAAAAATGAGTTTTGCAACTATCGGTATTGCTCTTACAAATAAAAAGGGTTCAAAAAGTTAGAAAAATATCTGTTGCACTATTGAGCACGTTTAATCCCTTCACGGAGCTTTAGTAGAAAAACGTGTGAATTTTATGGTGACCCACCCTTTGGCCTAGTAAGCCTCCACCCTAAGTCTTGCCACCCCGCTCAGGACGCCCCTCCGGGCGCGGCCCTTTGTGCCGTGATTCTAATTTACATCCCTCGCCACGTGGCGCCGCGGGCGGAAATATTATTACGTCGCCGCTGTTATGTTTCTTGGTAATGCGGACCAGCAAAAATAACGAAAGCCCACAAATTCTGTGACGCTTTATTCTTACTGCTGACGAAAGTATGAATATACCCCAATTTTATTTTATTTTATATTGATATACGAGTCGCCAACTGCCCGAAGTCAGCAGGACTGTGTTATTCCTTTTTAGGGAAAGTTGGGAAGCTGAAGCAATTGGGGAAGATTAGAAAATGGGAAGTAGGAAGATTGGAAAGTACAATGAGGGGCGATTCCGGTTTTACTTGACGATAAGGAATTGTCCCAAACCTAAGAATTGACAACTTTTTTGTTGTCATCCGAGAGAACTGGAATCGCAGTTAAGGCGCCCTATACCTGCTCAAAAAGAAGAAAATGGAGAGTTATGTAAATACGAATGTTAGAGAGAGCGCGCTAATATTAAAAACGATAAAATTTAAGCGAAATTGTGGAAATGTTCAATAAAAAACAACTCGTTTAAAATAGAGCAAACATCTCGCGGGGACCATCTAAAATAGTGAACACTGTGAATTTTTTCATAGATATAACTTAAATAAGTGAATAAAACGTGTTTATAATAAGTTTCGGAGCATACTTTGCGATTTTTTCTATTGAGGGAATTTCATATAATTTCCGTTTCGGCATGGGGAACGTCTATTATCTTAAAAAATAACATACATTTTAAGAGTTTAAAGGCTTCAAATGTTTAAGGGAGATATGTAAGAAATCGGAAGAAATTCTGGATGCGGCGGTTTAAAATCTTATTAATTTTAGGGGGCATACATTAATTACGTGAGCTCAAAGGGGGGGGGGGGGGGGGTCCAGAAAAATCTTACGTTACTTGAAAAGAATAGATATACGAAGTGGCCCAAATTTATCTCACCAAGCGGGTGTTAATTACGTGATTAATTACGTGAGCAGTTTTTCTTTTTGGAAGAAAAACTGCTCACGTAATTAATGTACGCCCCCTTAAGATTAAGGACCATTCTGCTATTATCCGAGAGTACTAAAACCGCAGTTTACGGTTTAACTGTGGTTTTAGTACTCTCTTAATAAAATTAATAATTTTAAGGTTAACTACAATTCCTTATCTTTAAGTAGAACCGGAATCTTCCCCTTGGACTCAGATTTGGACAGTGAACGTATAGTCATTTAAAACAGCTTTTATATCCTTGTTGGTTTTTTTTTAATATAAAACAATTAAAGTAAAAAAATTAACAGAATTCCTTCAATTTAAACTACATATGTACCCTTTTTCTAAAGATATAAAGAAACAATAGCTTAAATTATATTTGTTGATAACGATACCTCTTAAAATTATAAGTTAAAACATTCCCGGTACTATTCAACCGGCGCGCCGCCGGCGTTTTAAATGAATAACAAATTGAAGAAATATATGTAGGTATACTTAATATATACGAATAACTAATTGAAAAAAAAAATGTATACTAACAACAAAGATAGCGATATCCGAATCAGGAATTTATAAACTCAATTGTAAGAATTGTAATTCCTTTTATACAGGTAAAAATGAATCTGAGTTCGCAGATCATTTAGTGAAAAATGGTCGCACTTTTGATAAAAATTTAGGACTAAAAATACTTCATACAGGTTAGAAGGTATCGCAGATTAATAATTTTGAAATTTTAGAAATAAATAAAAAAATTAATGTCATATTTTAAAAAGGCACAAATTTTTTTATTAACCCTCTTTTGAACATTTTCCCACTTAACCGGACTTTCCCTTCTAATGATATTGTAATCCCCAATTCTAATAAAAATCTCCCACTCTTACCCCCCCCCTTCCTTCTAACCCTTCCCCTCCATAGGTGATCGTCTACATTTAATTTTTAACTTTATTGTACATTTACACCTGATAATATGAAATTTGTTCACGAAACATGTAGATTATGTGTAAATATTTTTTTTTTTTTTACATGAGCTCCACACAGGAGGCCCTAAGGAAAATTATTTCCCTCGGGGCCTACGTCATCTTTGGGGATGCTGTGTGGTGGGTTTTTAAAGGAAAGGAAGAAGAGGAAGGAAAAGGGTTTGGGAAGGAAAAGGGTTTAAGGCGTGGGTAGGAATCTGAGGTTCAGTGTCCTGGTCATCCGGCTCCAAGACCTAGACAAACCTCACCCCATGAACCCGGGCACCCCTGCTAAATCACCAAACGTAGCGAACCACTTGGGGTGACCTGTGGTAGAGGTGTTGGTTATAATAATAATAATAATAATAATATTTGGATGATTTATATAGCGCCGTTTTTGTGAAAAATCACCTCAAGGGCGCTGTACAAACTTATAATACATTTCTAAAATCTAAAAAACTACAAGCTAGGCAAACAATTATAAACAACTTATGGCTAAAAATTGCATACATCGGTTCATTGATCACCGATACGAAAATACGTGTACAATATTTTGACCAATGAACGCGATGCTGCCGAAAATTTAATGAAAACAGGACCATACTTACCTGGGAGGTCGCTTGAAATAAACAC
The DNA here is from genome assembly GCA_929108145.2 of Limnephilus rhombicus. Classification (NCBI taxonomy): domain Eukaryota; kingdom Metazoa; phylum Arthropoda; class Insecta; order Trichoptera; family Limnephilidae; genus Limnephilus; species Limnephilus rhombicus. The sequence continues at coordinate 34,693,635 of OV815276.1, forward strand.
TGTATATTGTCCATTTAAAGAAATTTAGATAGAGTTTGCACGCAGAGGACATTATTGTGAACACATGTTATTTAATCCTGAAAAATATTTTAATATTAATATGTAATGTATTCTTTGACGAGTGTATTTTGGAAAGTAAAAGCAACATATAAAGGTGGGAGGTGCAGTAGTACCAATGGCTGTAAGATCCATTGATCCATTGGCTGTAAGACTGATGTTGTATTGGGCGCAAGGAAAGCAAGTGTTATATGCTTAAAATCAACTGTGTTAGGAATCATGTCAATCACTATAAGCGAAGTCATTATATCTGATTTTGTTATAAAGAATTTTATTTGAAAATCAAACTTCGTTGTGTAATTACTGAATTTAAATAATATTTATGTTTCAAGATACTACGATACGGAGCTGCACTGATATCGACTGGCTGTACCGACGCAATATCGATTATATCCCGTGGAGATTCTTCATTGCTGAGGATCGTGTGCTCTACTCCAATTTCCATGGTGGATAAGGCTCTTTCTTCCGGTCCCCGCAGTCCTGCGCCATGTCGAGAGCGAAGGACATCGACGTACCAGAGACGCCAGTGATACTTGTTGGTCACTTCAGCGCATTGGTGACCTTCCTCTGCCTTCTACTTTGTCAGTGACTATGAGTTTCTCCAAGTTGGAGTCCTCAGTTTGGCGATCAACGTGTCCAAAGTATTTTAAGATACGTTATAGGCAGATAAATTTAAAAAAAAATAGAAAAATCAAATATTGTTGATTATTTTGACCATTTACCAATAAAGGTTCCCAGGGCGGCGGTATTCGTTCCCGCCTCCCAAATTGAATCCTCCCAAATAAAGTGACTAAACTAAATTTATTTTTTAATAAAACAAAATAACAATTTATACAGCACGGTCGCACAGGCAACGACTTACTAAAGAAAACACTAAAATTCTACGCTAATCGAAATTTACAAAGTAAAGTAATAAGGGAAGATGATCATAATAATATAAACGAAGACAGCATTACTGAGAAACTTGAAGCAATAAGACGGCGACGTACTCGTACTCGTTCATATTCCGAAATGTAACGAACTCGAGCAGTTATTCCCGACCTGGGCTGAAAACACTTAAGAACTCCATGCAAGCTCAGCGAATTCAATGGTCTGGAGTTAACTGCAAATTTATTCGAAATATGAACCGACTTAAAATACATAATATCCTCGTGACGTCACAGACGGGAGGCAAGAGGCAAGAGGTGATGAGCGGAGAGGAGAGCGGGGTGCGCCGTGGCACAGGGTGAATCGTCTCTTTTAGACATTTTAGAAACTTTCCCGTCGCGCTTATTAATCATTCCTCGAACTTGTTGGGGGTGAGAAGCTTAGTTGGGTCTGACTTTCATCGCTTCCTCGTTGTGTTGGTGCGATGAAGGCCGAGATAAGAAATGTGGGTTGCGTTATTTGAGGGGATCAACAAAGACACACAAAGGTACGGACGTGTTATAAAATACTTACGAAATCCGCACTGAAAGAGATAAGGCGAAAGGTTTGCTTTATGATCTAAGAAAGATAGGGAGCAGGAAAGGAAGATGCCAAACATTTCATCAGTACGCAAACCGTAAAAGTTCGGCGGCTGAGAAAACCACCGCAATTTATACGATGGATGTTCGAGGGGGCGGATTACAGGAAGATTGCTTCTTAGCTTTCAACTTGCAAAACAATGCACGGTCATGTACAGACCCAAATAGGATGAGAAATACTGACTAGATCTTGTATCTACATACAAAAAGAAAACTGGTGTACCAAACTCTGAGCATTTAATATTTCGTTACATATTTTACGCAGCAAAAATACAGAAAATACTGTTAGCTTTGTGCAGAAAAAAAGTTATTCATTAATAACATCTGGAATCACAACATCCTTTCCTAATTGACAAATAGAGTCGTTATACTATTGGGAATTGCACGGTGTAGACGATTATATTATAATAAATTGTGCCTACTACTACTACCTACGATGTATTGGGCTTTTTTTAACAATAGTGGGTGGTGAATATTCCGGATCGCATATACAATAAGATCCGTCGGTTTTTCAGTGATTTTATTTTTATTTTTATTTATTTATTTATTTATTCCATTTTTACAATTTTACAAAGTTAGGTATAAGTACAATTATTTTTTTAATTATGTACATGTAATGCAAATATTTTTTAATGGTGGTAATTATACCTCTCTAATTGAGAATTTCTCGTGTTCTATCACTACTTCTTTAATAAAATATATTCTAATACTTTTCCAAACAATTTTCAACGCCAGCTTTATGTATAAGTGAATTAATTTGTGGCAATCGTTTTAATTAGGTTCTCAACACCTTTATAATCCGATAATAATGACTTAAACGCTAGATTGTGAGCAATAAATTAAGGATTCGAGAAATTGGCGGCATAACGAGCACAATTGCAGGGGATTTGTAAAGGGATTGCGACAAGCCGGCAAATGGAAACACTGGCGCAGGCTATAAACTTTATCCTCGTAATTGGCCGAAGTTTGCGCCGTATGACCGAGCTGACTTGCACCGCTGATCAAATTAGTGACCGCCTTTATCTACGGCACTAAAATGATCGGAGGGGGCGGGGGAGGGGACTTGGCTCAAATGTGTGCCCCACAATTCCAACCCCAAAACTCCACCTGAATAGTTCCCTCTCCCCGATTGTCCCAGTCTCCCCTACTGTACACCTGGTCTGGATTTGTCTAGCGGTATTCATACCTAGAATAGAGGAGTATGGGGCGATGCGGTCTGATTTTGAGAAGAGGAGGGAGAGAATAGCAACTATTGATAGGAATTTTATTTCACGAGCAGACCATCGATTTTCTTGGCGCGTTCCTAACCTACAGCATAATATTATTAATAGACGTGCCAAAATAATATTTTGAATGCAATAAATTATTATGGATGTTGGGTAATGTCTTGTTTCCAATTGATACGAGTGGGGTTCATTTCGTGTCTAATACAGATATAAAATAAGAGAACAACTGAAAATTTCAACGGAATTCAAATGAGTAACTTTATGTGGGTGTTCTTTCATATTTATTTCAAAGCTTAGATAAAACAAATCTTCTATTTATTTATTATTAGTTTCAAAAGCAAGGTTTGTACATGTATGTATAATGTATAGTATAAGTATAGATTCTTTTTTTTTTTCACAGACCTCCTCACTAGGATTTCCTGTTCTGAGGTGGCCTGTAGTTTTTTAAAATATTTGTATTTGGTTATTTGGCTATGACTTCGTGGTATTCTATGCAGGCGCGCTATTGAATCAATGCATACAGTTTGGCTGAAACAAGTGTTGACTTGGCATATAGAAGGGCATTACCAAATTTGATCACAGTCATAACATTTCTACGAGTATATATGTACTTCCTTAGCCAACTATAACTGGCATGAATGTGCAACATTGGGGGTTTCAATATTTCCGAGCTGAAACAATTCCATTTCTACCTGGATGACGGTTGAAAAGTTGGGCGAGATGTTTGCTAGATGTAATGAATACCTGCTGAATATTATGTATCTTCTACTTCCCGTCGTGTGTGTGCTCCTGGTATGGGGATGCTTGAATCTCGTCTTCTATTTGGAGTGTACGCTTTCAGTCGTGTGTGTGTAGAAATTGTAGAATCTAAAATCTTAACTTTAGCAGAGTTTCGAAGTCTCCATAACAACGACTAAAGTGTTCTAGCGAGATTCAAACTTTGAAATTTCCAGGACTAGGATAGGAACGATTTGTTTTTGTGCATAATCAGGTGGCACCAACGAACTTGAACATTCCCAGATTAATAAGGTACGTACTATGTAGAAAAATTATACTTATTTTTTCATGGCAAAATATAAGTAGGTACCCAATTTCCAATCATTTTAGATTTTTTTTAAATGCATAACACTTGTAAACCCCTATATTTATTTAACATAACCATTTCTTATTACTAAAATTATTAGTGAAAAAATTGTAATAACTTCATCCATCCAATGCAAAAGCCCAAAAAATGGGCGTATAAAAAATATTAAATGAAAAAGTAGGGTTGTGCGATCCAAAACGAATAGAGAACTTGAAAAAAAAAATTGTTATAAAAACATTGTGCTCGATGTTATCTGAAAACTTTCTATCCGGGGGCTCATCCATAACGATATCCGGTAACACATGATAGTAAAAACATTGCCGAATTAAAATATATATATATATATATATATATACACATAGATATATATTCATCAAACAGAAAAATTTTTACGACGGGTTGTTGAAAACGATTTTTTTGTTTGTTTTCTGTGCTATCTACGTCAAAGCCGGCGAATCCAATTAGTGCAAAATAGCGGAAACACTGAAATTCGCGCAGCAATATTTGCCCGCCACAATAATTGATAAGCAATAACAGATATGACCGGCGGAAGTGAGCCGCGGGATCAGGTATTCTGGGGTAAGTTTGATCGTTAATTATTATTCGATCGGAAAACCATTGCGGCTTGCGGAAGACTGTCACCATAAACTACTAGTGCCAGTTAATCGGTAAAGTTCAAACCCGAGTACGTACCTTAGTGATAAATGTTGTTTACGATTCGCCTAAAATGACAAGCACGATGAGAGAACAACCTACATTACGGATAATCACGTAGGTAATGGTCTGATTAAAATATAACCATTTAAATCGCTCTTTCGCCAGAAATTTTTAGGTAGCGTAAGATCAATTTCGTAGGCATTGAGCAGCATATAAGTAAAAAATTATTCATAGCACACGAGAAAAGATACATGACGCCAACGGTCCCGTTGGCGTTATGTATCTTTTCTCGGAAGATTTTTCAATGTGGATGAGTGTTTCAGGCTGATAATTATTGCTTATAATAATTGTTACCCTTTATTATGCATAAAAATCTTGTCTTAAACGTTAGTTTAACAATAAAAAATAAAAAATTATTGTTAAAAAGTTAAAACATTTTTACAGACAGTTTGACGATTAATGGCTCAATGGCTGACAAACCAGTATGACAAAAATAAGGAGATGCATGGGCGGTGTTGTCAGCAATTAGATGAGTTATTGCTGTTTTTCGATACATGCAGGGTGTTACGCTGGCAAAAAATGTAACTTACAAAACATATTTTCACATAAAGCGCTTTTCGCTAAGTAATCTCTTCCGATAATAACATCAGTTTTAAAAGTATTTTGATGTTCGTAAAATAAGGCTAAGCGATTGAAGTAATTAAATATGTAATATGCGGCATATAGGTGTATTCTACACAGAGTGAACATATAATATAAAATTCTGTACCTTAACGCGAAGGGTGGCTATTATCTACATAAAAGCTTTCTTCACTTAGCAATAATGGATATAAAATGATACCAAATTGGTTTCATTTCAAAAATGAATAACGTAGATACATTTTATCACTTTCTATTGACGGGAAAACCAGTAAGTAGGTATTTAAATACGTGCAAAGGAAAATAATAGATTGTTTAGTTTATTGCGAAAGAGAACTGTTTCACAAACAAAAACTACCTACTTATTATTGCGGGGAGATATTTCTGCACCAGACGAATACTAATCAATATCTAACGAAAGCCCCCTCCCCTAATGAACAATTTTAACGTCAGAATGTCACGACAGCTACCACTGTGTAATATAAAGACGCTTCTAAATTAAACAAAATTTACTCTCGAACATTCTAAGTACCTTAAACAAGAATAACAAAATACAGTAAACAAGGGTGGATGTTTGCATACAAATTATGAAGGTACTGCTGACAAGTTACTCGAAGGCGTTCAGCAGGTAGAAATAAAAAATGAAAAATAACGCGGTTAACTTAACTGGAAAACAAAATATGTTTTAATCTGAATCAGTTTATTGTTACCATTATCAAATTAAAATAAACGTAATTATAATTAGTAGATAATTTATTAATTAACTAGCTGGTTCCCGGCATGCGTTGCAATGCCATATTCAAAGAAATAAATTGTTTCTCCCTGCATGTCCTTTCCCGTGCGTCCCCCTCCCGCATTCCCTGCCCCTCCCGCGTTCTCTTTCCACCTACCCCGCCTACCCTCTCGCTCTCCCGCTCCCCCGTCCCGCCAACCCCCCTCCCGCGTTCCATATTTTCAGTCCCAGTACGTTCAGTTTTCAAACAGCTCGGTGCCACCTATTACAATTTTTTTTATTCAAATTTTCATTTTTCATATATTACAAATATTTATAATTTAAAAAAAAACAGACAATTCTTTTGTTACAAAAAAAACAGCTGCCTGCTAAATTCACATTCTTCAAACGCGCGAACTGTCAAACGTGCGAAGTAAAAACTAGTCGTTAAATTTTCTGAAATTATCCAATTTTCTTAATTTTTCTTTCCGTAAGAACCTTCTGTAAAGTACTAGAAAAAAAGATGAATGAAATAGGTAAAGTCGTTCTGAAGTTATGGCGTGACCAAGGGAAACCAGGGATTCATTTTTATATATGTAAAGATAGATTTCCGAACGTTTTTTGTATGAAAACTGTACTATAATTATTTCGCTAAATTGAAATAATAGTCAGATACAGTTTTTAGCTATGTACTCCGGAATAAACCGTTGTTGGTATATTTTAAAACGGATATAACTGAAAAGGCAATCCCCAATCATTCTCAAAAACGATGAAAATACATTAAATGCTGAATCCGATCCCATAAAATGGATGATTCTAATAACCATTCCAATATTAACATCTTACGCCAGTTTTAAATACAAAAAATCTTTTTGAATTAAAAAAAGTTAATTCAGGTAATATTCGTAAAATTATCATAAAAGGTAGAAATTTTATACAGAATTGAACATGCAAATTATTATTGAATGGGACTTCGTGTTTATGCCCTGTGCTTTGCATGAAGCCAATTCACTATCTTGAGTGGGCTGTTAATTTTAAATACACGTTGCAAAAATGTATGGAAATTTCACGTGATTGCATTTAAAAACAAATTTCAAACTTCATGCCTAACAACCTTTACGTACCCTGTTTAAAAGTCGTTGCGGCTATAGACTGGGGGTAAAAAGTTAAAACGAAACCAGGCACCTAGGGACCAGTTTGGCAGGGTTGGAAAACTCCTGAAAAACGCTCAAAAGAATTTAGGACATACTGATCTAGTTTTAGACTCCAAGGAGTTGACTCTATTTGCGGGATTATAGTTAATATATAGGACGAGTTCTAACAAGCTTTTAAACTGTGTTGACATTTTAAACATTTAACTATTTTTATATTTGAAATAGTAAACCGTATTCATACGTCGAATGTTAAACTACGGATTTCTGTTTCCCCATCTCATTCCCCTCGCTACTAACAACAATATTGGCGATGCTATAGTTCCACTGGCTCTGGATAGTTGTATTCGAATTTGGAATATTTAACAAAGTTCAAAGGTATTAGAAATGTTTAACAACGTTCATATTAGCATCAATACTTTTGTTTTAAGCCGCCGCTACCCGAATTTCTACCTATTTCTTACATATGCTCCTTAAACATTTGAAGTTTTTAAGCTCTTAAAAAAAGTTATTTTGAAGATTCCATTCCCCACGCCGAAACGCAAATTATATGAAATTCCCTCGATAGAAAAAAATCGCAGAAGTATGCTCCGAAAATTATTATTTTCACGTATTTCAGTTATTTTACAAGTCTTGTGTATGAAAAAATTCACAGTGTTTTATTTAAATGATGTTTTAGACAGCTCCCAAGAGATTATTGCCCTATTTTAAACGAGTAGTGTTTTATTAAACATTTTCACAATTTTCGCTCTATTTTAACCGTTTTAAATATAAGCGCACTATCTCCAACATTCGTAATTACATATCTCTCCAACTTCTTATTTTTGAGCGGGGATACGGCACCTTAATACAACTATGTAGGAATTTTAAAAAACACCGCACAAGAGTCTCAACTGCTCCTAACCGCCTGGAACTGGTGAGACCATGGCATCCCCAATTGGGGTATTTTATGAGGCTGTAGTTAGAGGAGGTTGTAGTGAGGAGGGGAAGGAGATAGGCAAGCGAAAGGTGAGTAAGTCCTGGCTATGATTGAATTGTGAAAACACAAATCAATCAAAAAACATATACGCAGATTTGCATATATGTTATTTGATCGCTAGTCGAGAGCCCTGCTCCCGGACCACGGTGGCCGAGGTGGTTTAACAATGTTAATTTTAAATTTAGAATGATTGGCTGTATCTACCTATTCATATTTAGAATGTGCAATCGTATTTGTAAGGTTTACAACCAGATAATGAATAAGGTTTACATGTCCGTTCTTGACAATTACCTCAGGCAGCGGCACGATAGGTTTACAATTTGCAGGACAGCCTGCCAATGGTCATGTTAGTTGGGAGAGCTGTCAGTTTTCTAAACTAAAGCTCTTTGGATATTGACAGTTTTTACGTTACCGAGAGTGAGTTAAGAGGAATAATCTTCCCTTTACACTGTCAACAAAATTGTTAACTTGCTGTGTTACTTCACAGCACCATCCATAAATAATCCAATAAATAAATCCAGCAATAAAATATACTGATAAAATAATTATATAACTGGAAATTATATGTGTGATGCACCTATTTACGTTATTATATAAAAGGAGCGAATGCATATATGTTTATATTCTTCTTATTGTTTAGGTACTTATAAATTTGTGTATGGTGCATCTATATTATAATTATATATTATTTTTATACCATTTGCAATTCAAAAACTGGTTATTGATTTTTCTTTCTATATATTTAAAAAAATGTATTAAATACATTTAAATGCAACTTTATATCTACCGTGTAGGTATATATCATTTAAAAAAAGTTTTTTATTCAATATTTTGTTATCTTAAAATTGAAAATTCTTGTTGTATCTGTATCATGCAGTAAATCATGTAAAATCTCATCAGGGCGTTTATAATTAATAAATAATACGTCATAAGTGAAAATGGAAGCACTTATGTTTAATAAATAAAAAAAACTTTGCGTGTAAGAATTGTGTAGGTACTAAACCTTTCCATTTAAATGAACTCTATTCAGTATTGAAGTTGAGCTACCTATTGTTAACATTAAATAATTTATTTAATTAAGCGAATTTCATCAAAAGGTTGCTCGCAAATCAATTGTTTGCTATCACGCCACTAAATCAACACAAATCTTAGGGTGCGGCCCCGCTTCCAATCCCAGATTTAGAATTCGGGCAAATAAATAAAATGCCACCATCTGCTATTGTACGGGGAAGGGGTGACACCGCAAGGGGAGGGGTTGATTACCCCCAGGGGATGACTTGCCCTCACGGCCCCCGGGGGTGTCATTAGAGCACGAACCCCGTCTAAAGAGCAGCCGATAATGCAGATGTGATGGGTGGCGGTGACAAACAATTATAGCGAGAGGAATGATGCTGTTTTAATACATTGATAAACAAGAGATTTGCGTTTCATTGGAATTCCCAGAAGTGCCAAACAAGGGGATTGTGTTGAGAAACCATTTATATAGAAACATGAAATTGGCCCTTTTATTACAAAACATGACTCGGTGCAAAGTGGCCTAGATACAAAATATAAAAGAATAAGAAAATTATTTATGTAGGATGGGTACATTATTATTTAATCTGTGAATAGACAAACAGGAAGTCTTGCTTATATCTGGTGGTACGCACAAAATCAGACAGATCAAAACAGGAAGCTTGGGATGTAAACAGTTACACAACAGAAAGAAAGAAAAACAAACAAACATTAGAGGCAAGAAGAAAGAATCTAAAACACGATTAGGTAGGTACATTGAATTCACATTGATATATATATTATAAACGTATGTCAAGTAAGCTATCTACGGTAATTCTCGTCTAAACGCGGAAGCTTATTCTTTCGTTGAAGTCTACTTAAATTCTAACCTCATTTACATTTGTTATTAATGAACTAAGCACTAAACATACGTACCTACTAATTTCTTTAACGACTTATTAGCATGGATTGTAGGTATACAATAGATACGGAATATAATTAAAACTGTAATCTGCATTTTTTACAATTCTGTATTATATTATTCTGTATTGAACATGGTCCGCAACCGATTGATGGTAAGACAAATGTGATCACTACTGAACGGAGACGATCTTTTCTTCATAGGCTAACATTTTTAGATATTTTAAATTCTTAAAATAGTGTTGTTCAACTGATCTAAATGACAGTTTCGTTTTAATTAATTTTATTACACGGAAAGATCTTATCTGCGAAAATTTACCCAAAAAGAAGAAAATGTACAAAATTTCTCAGTTAATAATAAACCACTCACACTAATTAAAATTACTACGAACAATCCAAATGACTCTTGTAATCTGACGAACAACAACCAGGAATTTGCACGATCTTAGTCGAATATTAACAGAAAATATTTTTAAAAACGTTTTGTTTCTGAACGGATTGCTGAAATGCATTTAATAAATTTATGCGGATTTGACGGACCCCGTAGTGTGATGATTTGCGTATTTGACTTCGAGCCGGTAGATTGCGGGTTTGATTGCCAATCAAATAAATGTTGTCACGAATATTTAACAAATCGTTAAATTTTCAGTGTGTGTTGAACTGTGAGTAGGATGCAACAAACAAAAATGGATAAAACATAAGAAAAACACATTTTTTGTTTCTATAAGTAGTTAAACCGTAAAAACTTAAGTAACACCGATAAATAAGCACTAAATTAATACACGTTTGAAATATGTGAAACTTCCCTAAAAATATAAAAGCGTTGAGTTGTAAATGAAACGATTTAGTCGTGATTATGTTAATAAATCTCCACAGTAAAGATGGCGCGATTCCTCTCAAGATGGGCATCCGACATAATTATGCAAATGCAATTCTAAAGATATTTAGAGTTCGCCTCGCAGATTGAATTTACATAATAAATATTAATAGTGTATAAATATTCATTGTTTCGTTTCAGGCGCGCACAAAAAACGTCGGTACAAGAGATTAAACGAAATATCAATCGGTAAAAAAGAATACAACACACTAGAACTGTGTTTTGAGATCTATAAATAATGACGTTTAGAGAAATAAATCTATTTGAGGTTTAGACACGCTCTTTTCTGAAAGCACATTTACTAGATAGAAGATTTTTTTTAGTCTGTAGTTCAGAAGCACGTCAGGGTTCGAAGTTTGTGGGGTTACTGGGGTTGAAAAGCCTTCGTTTGTACATAAATATCTAGACACAAGGCACTAGTATCTCTAGGGCTACGTGCATAGACGTCTTGCTAGATTTACTTCGATATAATTGAAAATAGTTTCATTTAATACCTACGTAAATCTATCACGAATGAATAATTTATCGTAGCTGTTGCTATGTTATTTAATATAAGAAATTGAGAAAATAAATAAACATCGATAACAGTCAATATAAGTTTCTAGGCATTTTTATATTGGAAGGTTCTGGTTGAATCCTAACGGCCATATATAGCTAATGATACCCTCCTAATAACACCATTGCAACTTCTCTTTCTTTTTCATTTGACACACGTATCAAAAAGAGAGGCTACAACGGAGCTCTCAGCTTTAGGACCACACTTAAGAGTCACTAGGATGTTAAGCTTAATGATCCCGCTGAATAAAAGACATCATCAAATTCTATGAAATGCAATTAAATAATCACCATACACTTAAAATAACGTCATGATCATGACTTACAAATTATATTTTATCAACCGATTCAAAATTCTCAAACACTAGTTTAATTTTACATTATTAAGTATCAAATTGACATTTAAAACATATTTTTCTACCTCCGAATATTATTACTTCTTCCCCAGGCTTGTCTCTATTGGCATTTAGATCTCATATTCGTTAGCCGCCAGACAGGAAAAAGGATAGAAGATATTTGCATATTTTTTCACAAGAAGCCGGAGAGATTTACGACCTTCATTCCAATGTGTGCTGATTCGGTCTTTACTCGAATTTTGCCAACGCTATTTCAGATAAATCAGCTCGGAGAATAATATTACAAATGTAAATTTACTTGATAAGATATGCTAAGTAGAAGTAGGTATGTATGTAGGTTCAATAACCTCCACGGCAGAACAGTACGTACCTACCTAAGAATCACTGGTTTGAAACTCGGTATTAACAAAAAAATATTTAATCATGTTGGTTAATTTAAATGCCAACAGATATTAAATAAAATTTTACATGTAACTATATTTGGAGCTCTTTCCAATAAATAAACTCTCAGTACGGCTCCGGTGAGACACTACCGTTCAAAATCTAAACATTGCTAAATGGATTCAATTGCGTTTATAGACCCTCCTTTATCATTCCCATCCATCGATATATGAACTCTGTTGGTCGATGTTCCAATCCCTTCGCCTCGCAACATTTCCAAATGAATGCCCATTATAATTATATAAAGAATTTAAAATAAAACAAAATTCACTTGATCGAAATTGATAACCAAATTAGTTATTACATTGATATCGTGGTTGTCTCTTGTACCTACTACAATGCCTTCAGTCAATCAGCACCACCAGGGAATTAAGTAATTGGTTAAGTAACTCTGTCCCTCTACAGAATATTTTGCTTACATTGACGACGCAATTTTGGAACGAACAAATAATTTGGACTAAGTTGTCTTCATTAGGTCATTTGTATGATAGAGATAAATAAAATAAGCACTTTTGATCGGGGAGAAAGGGTTACTTTTTTATAATGAGATGTCTTCTTAGAATAGAAAATGATTGGAAAACTCTTTAAACTTTTTAATTAAGAACGAAACAATGATAAAATTTCGTAAATATCAAAGAACCATATTGAATTACAAGATTTTAATAAAACATAAAGCCCTTCAGGTACGTTTTTTAAGAGAAACTAGAACAAATTAAGAAAGGGACCCAACAAAACCCAACAAATTAAGAAAGGGACTAGAACAAATTAAGAAAGGGAACAAATTAACAAATTAAGAAAGGGATTAAGAAAGGGACCCTCAGATGGTTTGGGCATGTAGAGCGAATGAACGAAGGAAGTAGTGTAAGAAGAATATACGACGCGAATGTGAATGGTAGAAGAAGTCGGGGACGCCCGAGGAAGACATGGCACGATCAAGTTAATCAGATACTTGAGTCGGGTCATGTCAAAAGTCAGAATAATAGAAGAGAATGTATGAGACGATGTATGAATGTGAGTGAGGCAAAGAGTGTGTGCCAAGACCGAGTTGTTTGGCGGTCCGTCCTCTCTGCCTACCCCTGCGGGGAAACGGCGTGATGGTTAGTTAGTTAGTTAACTAGAACAAATTTTGAACTGGCCAACAAAAATTGTTTTTTTTGGCAGTAGAAATTATAAATGATATTGTTTACTTCAGGGAGACTTAGAGAAAACTAACGCCTATTTTTAAATAGGCAGCCCAAGTATAACCAGGAATATGAAAGCTGGAGCTTTAGCCAATTTCGTCGCTTCAGCGGAAGTGCTAGGGTGGATTATCACCCCACCACTTTTTAGTTTTCAAGGTTTTCATGGTGGCCTTGGATGTGGACTGGGTGTTATTGGCTTTAAAAAACATGAACTGAAGGTCTAGCTGGGCCAGGAAGAGCATGTTATTGCTATAAGCGGCAAGCACGGATGTTGGGTCCACTGGTGTCAGAAGAGGAAGCAGCGACAGTACATGACATGTTACTCGAGAGAATACATTATGTTATTTGTTAAATAGTATTCCGCCATCCCAATTAACAGTAAAGTGAATTCTATAAAAATAGCAGATAGAATATTGATCAGTGTTATTTGTATGTAAGCATTTGAAAAATAACTCGCGTAGTGCGTTTTATTTATCGCGGTTATTTCAGCTTCTTTCAAGTTTCAAGCGGCTTTCCCGTAGATGTAACATTATATTATCAGTGTGGTTATATTCAGAAATGAGTGAAGGTCAGTTCCTTCGGAGAGGCCGGATTGGCGGACTGAAAGTATAGCGCTATATTCAAGCTTTGGTTTTCAATTCTCGCTGGTAACTCGCTCATCAAGCACAAAAACTAGCTTCTTCTTTGGTGAGATTGCAATTTTTAATAATTTATGTACCGATATATAATTTATATAAAACCACTGTACTATATATATCTGTATTAAATAAAAAAAAAAAAAACATTCTTTTTAAGTATAAACACTTGTTATTTCTCTATACTCCACTAATCCTACCAGTTTAGATTATGTTAGAAGCCTTACTGGAGGTTTCATAATAATAATATCAATTTTTCAAACACAGCAAACTTATTTTGTGGCACCATTTTAGTTCAAAATATAATACTCAGTTTTAACCACGTTTGTTGTTTAAAAACCGACATGTTTCGTAAGCAAAGCTTAGGTACTTCATCGGGGTTTAAGTAAACCCTGTACGTAGGGTTTTAAGTAATTGAAGCAATTGAATATATGTAAAAGCCCCGAAAAAAGGCGTTAATAAATAAATAAAAGCAGTGATAGATAATACCAGAATCGCTATAGTGAAAGACCAACATTCACCCAATTCAATCGAAACTTTGCTTGAATGGCATTGAACGTTTTAGTGATTTATATTTGGAGTATGCACAATGTTGTGTTGCGCTACCTCCTTCCCAAAAATAAATCACTCTAATACTTTGGGCCGTGAAAATCTAAAATCATATTTATCACTGGAGCGCTTTTTGACACAATATGACACCATTTAAAATAACTCGGATTGCTTTGCTGCCAGTTTTAGGCAAATTTTCCCATTATTTTTTTTCCAATTTTTCCATGTTAAAAAAGGAAGGTATGATTTTTTTAATGTCGGCGGAAAATATTCAAAATGGTCACCAAAAAATCACGAGCAATCCGAGGAAAAAGTTAAAAATTGCGCTGTCGCTCGAGTGGTTATACGTGTTTGGTGACCAGGTCTGGACAGTCGAATACTTTTCAACCTTTCTCAAACCTATCTACTAACATATCGACCAGCTTCACAACGTAATGAACGCACTGAGCTAGCGAATTTAAAAAAAGGCTCCACATAAGTGATCGAAGAAAAGTATAATAAAATTTATTCCGGTATCAGCTAGATACAAAGAAGCGTCTACCATAAAACAGGATTCCGCAGGATATTGAATAACTCCGTACGAATGTTTCGTGAAAATAGCAATGTTTTTTTCTCATCACGCGATCCTAGAAAATATAAAATTTCGTGGCTCGGACCTTTGAGAGCGGAGGACGTGGATTCATATATCAAAAGCCTTTGCAAACCTTCGGAATTGCCTCATATTTCATACAAAAAAAAACCACGAAAAGCGAATTTTCAAAGTAATGACGGTCTTATGCGCCCGGGCATAAATATTAGATATTTTTTTTGTGGCGGTATTTACAACAAAAAATCGCCCCATGAAAACACCACTACTTTTAATAACCACAATATTTCATTATTTTTCCGGAAAATAATTTAATCAAAGTATTCAATAAATTCAGTAATCAATCAATCAGCGTAATCATTATAAAATATTGAGTTATAATGTTGAATCATTAGTTACATTGAGAACCTTATCTTTTATTAAGATCCTTATCTGTTTATGGGGAGGAACAACTAAACTTATACCCTGTCTAAACATGTAAAATTTATTGTATATTTAATTGTAAAAGAATACATAAGATTTAGAATAATAAAAACAAACATATATGACTGATATATAAAAAACATAAATGACTGATGAATAAAAACTAAATCACAAAGGCATAACTGTCTTACAATACCTACCCGTAGTTGGAAACAGCTCTTACCCCAGTATCAACACTCATTTGTTAGTTTCGTGGATATTTTCAAGATAATTATGGAAATGAGGTAACGAATTCAAAATATTTGCGTCTTCCCAAAACATTCAGATAGAAAAAGCAATGCAAAATTTTATGATACCCGAGGTCACCGTTCAGATTTTGTTGCTCATGTATATATATACCTATTTGAAATAGGTGCTCGTGTACAATAAACATATAGACAATTTGAAATAGGTGCTCGTGTACAATAATTGCTTGTATTGGTAAGTACCTGCATAATATTTATTATAAACGTACTCCCTATAATCTATAACCTATTATTTACATTCCTGTATATTTTTATGTTATTGTTTGCGATATTTGCGATTTGGTACCGTTAATACCAAATCACGGTTTGTTTACTTAGGGAGAAGATTTTCGTGGAAGGAAAATATGATTTTTTCATTTGGAACAGAAATTTAATAATTTACAAAACCCTACTCAGAAGAAGCTATTTTGTGGCCTTTAAATAAATCAGTGGTGGAGGTAAAATAATGCCGCATCTTCTTCAGATCCCTCACGGTGTTTTTTTTACATCCCACAGAAATGTTTTAACTAAGAAAACTTGAAACCTTTACCCACCATTTTTTCCTATACGCGAAGGGTCATAAAAAACATTAAAAACAGATTTGCCTAACTTAATTGAAGTTTTTTCTTCCTGAAAATCACCCATTTCTTTGGCAGATAGAACATTTTTACATAAAATATTCAAGTAAATAGGGATGTTTGAATTCATTACCGCGATATTTGCGAAAGAGAAGTTGTTAGTATTGGTGAAAGCAATATAGCCAAAACGTTTATGATATCTCTGGTGTACGTGGCAAATCTATGGTAACATTTTAATATTTCAAGCCTCGGTAAAAAAGATGGAAACAGGAAAAATGTTTTTGCAAAAGAGAAAAAATCTTAGCAACGTTTACAAAATAGAATAAAAATAACCAACAAAGAATATGATTAAAGTAAAAAAAAAAAAACAAAAATATGCGGGTATCGTCTTTCTGAGGGATGAATATTGTAATACTAGGAATTAGACAAAAGAACGTCCTTGCCCTTGTACGTTGTCAGAATCATAAGGTTAAACATCTATTTCATTTGTATTTCAAAGTAAAGTGACACTTTAATACAATTTAAAGTAAGTATTTAAACGTCACACGTGTAACAGTTTTCCTTCAATTTGGCGTACAAAACATTGGAGCCATTTTATAACTATTCAAATTACAATACAGATTATCTTATCTAAGGACGTCGTCAAAGAAAAGATTTTATTAGATTATATTATTAGGATGAGAAAAGACGCAATAAAAGATTTTCTTTGTAAAAACTCATACGAAAAAGTTATATAATATACAAAATGATAACGAGAGATATCACAATAAAAAATAGGTAGATAAATGGCTACTGGAAACCTAACCTTACCTACTTATAGAAACTGTGCAAGTCAATCAGAAAATGATGTCTGAGATGATATTACATTAAAAATAGGGTAAAAGCAGGAGAAACGCCGCCCATTTTAGAAGAACGGCAGCAAAAAAATGATTTCACAATAAAATAACAAAATGTGCACTGACCAAAAATAATAAATATTTTAGTAAAAAAATAATTGAAAGACATGTATAACAAGTGGCGTCTCGTCTCCAATGTGTAGGTGAGATGCAACCTCTTGGAGGTGATAAATGTTAGAGGCCTTTTTTTCCTTATTGAAACCTTTATCAAGGAACTTTTTCCTCTCATAGTTGCTGCATTTTTTTTTTACATGAGCTCCACACAGGAGGCCCTGAGGAAAATAATTTCCCTGAGGGCCTATGTCATCTTTGGGGATGCTGTGTGAAGGGTTTTTTTAGGGAAAGAAAGGAGAGGAGAGGGAAGGAAAGGGTTTAAGAGGTAGGTAGGAATCTGGGGTTCAGTGTATTCTGGTCATCCGAGACCTGGACAAACCTCACCCCATGAACCCGGGCACCCCTGCTAAATCACCAAACATAGCGAACCACCAGGGGGTACTTTTCGTTTAGATTTGAGAAAGGTGTCATTTGAGAAAAAAAATATGACGGAATTAGCAGATCCAGTTGCTTTATTTTTTGTTACAAAATATTTTTGCAACATTCAATTCAAATGGGCCCTGTAGAACCGGATTCCGGGTATACGAATTTTAGCTGTGAACCGTTTATCGGTGGGGTTTTTTATGCCTTAAATTTGTTGAGGATGTCAACATATTTTCTATTTGCTTAAACTGTAGCAAAGTGTCGGAATTGGTTTGACATTATCAAGTATTTTGTTGGATTTTCTTTGTCGAATTAATTCCTTCCTTTTTATTACCTTACTCATTCATTCATTAGTTGAGTTTTAAGAATTGTTCAAATCTCAGACGAAATTACCTAATGATATTCTACGGACTTACGGAATAGGTACTATAATGACAATACTAATAATTTTATTTAATATGGACCTTATAACAAACTGTGTATCAGTGGCGGTCCGTGAGATTTCAGTGAGCTATGTGCTAAGATTGAAAAATACGACATTACTAATGTTATTGTAGCTGAAAATGATTTTTTTTTTCAATTTTTGTATGAAGATCTTTCAGTATGTGTATGCGGCGCATCCCTTGACAAAAAGAATCTTGAACATCTTCATACAAAAAGTTGAAATTTTGAAAAAAAAAAAAAAAAATTTCAATAACATATATAACATATTTTATAATAACATATATAACATATTTACATAACATATAAAACGTCAATAACATACTTTTCAATCTTAGCGCTCTATAGCTCACTGAAAACTCACGGACCGCCACTGCTGTGTATATCTTAACAACTAAAAAAAAATTGTAAGCCCAAATTGGGCAGATCTAGAACCGCATGGAGAAGCTTTAGAAAGTAAGAGCATCAGTAGGAGGATTTGGTGAGGTTTTCATACTGGAGACATCTTGTTAAGGTTCGAATAGGAATTCCAAATTTCCTATCACTTTCGTGCTTTGATATTTTCTATTTGGATACTCTTTCTATAACCAGCATCAGATTTTTATCAGTCTATATAAAATAATTTTAAAAATAGTTATGTAGGACAATAACAACAAAACTTACTCGGAAAGACATCTCTCTCCATTATGTGTGAGAAATATCATCCGAAACCACAACTAGACTACATTTATAAAAAAAAAACTTTTATACATGATAAAAAAAGACAAATTCAAAGTCAAAATGACCTCTTACTTCATCATATATCTCTTACGCTTGTAATCAACCCCAGAATGACAAAGGCGAACGCCACAAACGCCAATTATATCGTTAAAATGCAATGCCTTTATAGAGTGGTTTTTAAAAACCGACGACTCTTCTCCACATGGAAAGTTATAAGGAGTATGGCGTCTCTCCTGCAGAAAAATGAGAAATCCAGCCAAAGATTACTATAAGAATGAAGACTAGAAATATATTATCCAGTATAAATGCTCAAAACATTTTTCAAAAGAAGTATTCACAATGAACAACAACATGATTGCTAATGCTTTTGAGTAGAAGAAATACGATATTTACTTATAAAACCTAATCTGGGCGTAAAACGAGACTGGATTAGAAGTTCAGAATCCGACGGAATAAAGGCAAAACTGGAAACCCATATGGACCTATTTCGCAGTGGCACAACCGAAGGAGTTACCAAACCAAATGTATAGCACTCTATGGATCCCCCCTGGTGTTCGCCCTGAAGCGCCACGATTGTGATGGACACCAGCACTGGGAAGTTATTGGTTGCTTCCACCAGGTATGTCACTCTCACAATCAATCTCACTCGCTCCGCTCTATGCCAAAGCCAAAATGAGGACGATGGGTATATTAAGGACATGTCCTTACACGGGATAAAGGACGGGAATCCGCCTACTGGTGTCTCGATGGTGCCACTGTGGTATGGCTACAGTGGTACTGTTGTCCCGGAGTTAGAGCGAAAACTTATTTTATTTGATTTATTAAAAACGTAAACCAAATATTTACATAAAGCGTCAAACAAAGTAAGGGAACGTACCCATAATACGTGACCTGTTCAGGGGGGGGGGTCTTCAAAATACCACGCTTGGTATTCAATCGCGCGCACGTGTCGCAGGCCAATCGTAAAATCAGGCAGATCATGATGCACCTAATGCACTTCACGACATGGCTAGGCACATCATGATCTGCCAGATTTTACGATCGGCCTACGTCATATATATTTATTTATTTTATGTATTCATTTTCAGGAAATTGACAGTTTACATTTTTGCAGTTCAGTATTATATAGCCAAAATAAAACCAATTATGGATTTCCTCCTTGTGACTTTATCTCTTCTGAGACAGTATAATAAGTAAATTAATGTGTAAGAAAGGAATATGAAGACAAAAATTATATAAAACAAAAAAATTACATAAAACGAAAAATTACAAAATAAAAAAATTATCAATACATTGTTAGCCGTGGAGAGAGGTTGTACATACAAATCAAAT
Source organism: Limnephilus rhombicus (assembly GCA_929108145.2). Taxonomy (NCBI): domain Eukaryota; kingdom Metazoa; phylum Arthropoda; class Insecta; order Trichoptera; family Limnephilidae; genus Limnephilus; species Limnephilus rhombicus. The sequence continues at coordinate 34,713,890 of OV815276.1, forward strand.
CATAATAGAAATATAAACAATAGAAGCATAATATTATTCACGAAACATCAGAGAAATACCCTTTTATTGACCTCTTACATTTGGTAAGTTCGCAATTGAAAATGTCCATATTGGATAATATGTTATTATACCCACTGCGTAGTCTGTTCAGGCCAGAATTCTGTTTAGAGTTCGTCTTGCATTGATCCACCCTGAATAGGACAGAAGAGCGAGTTGAACGCGCAGGTAAGTACATTGAAATGAATTTTATTTAGAAACTCTGGGCATTGAATGTTATTGTTGACTAATTTATACAGGTAATTTATACAGTGCATCCATATGATGCCTTTGTACACTCAATGAATCAATTTTAAAGTATGAAGCTGCCTCTGCATAATTATTTAATCTTACATATGACTTGTAACAAAGATATTTTAGAAAATATAAACATCAGTTTAGTTTACAAAATATTCGCAAAAAAGCAGAATTATTTAGCTACCAATAACTATGTTTATTTTTCTAACTGAAACTCGGTGCATGATGGTAATATATTATAATTACGCCAAACTAACGGGGATGTTACAGTGTTAATGTCAAAATAAAGTCACAACAAAACAATTATAATTTAATAAAATGACAATTTATAATTAAATCTATTTTGAGAATGAAATTTAATACAAATGGGTGTGGTATAATACAATTTTTTTTGAAAATTTAACAAAACTGCCAATTATACTAAAAATAATTTTTTTTTCTCAAAATTTAAAACATGGGAATGCTAGATAAAGGAACAATCTTTCCTCGAAAATCCATTTATAATTTTTTGTGGCAAAGAGTCAAAACGTCTAAAATCTGATTTAAAAATGACATATTTCTGGTTTTCTATGGTAATACCCTCTTAATATATATCTATTTATCTATAATCTATATAAATAAAAATGAATCGCCGAAATGTATGAAAACATACCGAATGGGTTTCGCCACGCGCCGTCTATTTCCAAACAATGCTGGTAGTTCACATAAACTGATAAAAAGTATTTTTTTATTTCTTTTATATATTCAATAATACCATTATTGAATTTATAACAGTTTTTTTATAAATAAGTTCCGCTATATAATCATTCTTAGGTGACAGCTGTTTCACCTTCTAAAGGCATTATCATTAATAAATAGCAGAACTTGTTTATATAATAAAATGGAGTTCCACAAATTAAACTTGATAACAATAAATACATAAAATGTCTTACTGAAGGGCGCTAAAATAATTCCATAATATTATATTGTATAATTACAATTATCATAGGTTGGTACTACTTAGCTTGAGTGTTTAGAAAATCATTTAAGAGGATGGTATACTTAGGTGTATCGTTTTGTACACGAATTATGATATTATAAGAACCTATTAATATTTCCCAGCAAAGATGTGAGAAATAATTTTATTAATTATTATTTTTAATTTATAAACTAACGTTTAAGACAAGATTTTTATGGATAGCACAAAGGGTAACAATTATTATAAGCAATAATTGTCAGCCCGAAACACTCATTTACATTGAAAAATCTTCCGAGAAAAGATACCGGGACTTGAACCCAAAAAAACACGGGTTCAAGTCCCGTTGGCGGCAAGTATCTTTTCTCGGAAGATTTTTCAATGTAAATGAGTGTTTCAGGCTGACAATTATTATTGCTTATAATAATAATTTTATTATTTATGTGACTTATTTTCGGGTGCGTACCTACTTTAATGCTTCACTCGGGATTCCATTATGAACGTATTATTTCATATTCAATGATAATAAATTAACACCTACATGACAAAAACTTTTCAAAATATTTCGTGAACGATAATTATATCCACGAGAAAAATGCCGGATAATTTTCCGTTAATACTCGTATAACAAAGAATCCACCTGACATCAAGGAAACTGTGGTTAATTTTAACAAATTGGGGTCCAGTTGAGCAAAGTTAAGGCTGGTGGGGTATAAACGGTTAAGTCCATAGAATTTTAGTTAGATTTAGTTGGCAGGGTTAGCCTGTACGCAAATTGGGTTAGTTGGGCGGAGAAAAGTTGAAATGGCCGGCCAATTTGGGTAAAATCCCGTTAAAATAAGTAGAACATTAAATTGGATACCGAGTACTGTTATTGGATTTATTTGTGTATTCCCTGGAAAAAGTCCCTCATTAAAGTTGGAAGAGAAGAAAGGAGGTAATTCGTGCTGTATTTTCGGCAAATTGGTTTCCTACATCGCCAGGCTAGATTTCACGAAATCTCTCAGGAAAGTCGGCAAAAGGTTGAAGTAGCTGGGCGTTTTACCTGACTTTCACATTATATAAGTTCGTAGGAACTCTCTTTTTTCTTACACCGAACGAATTAAAAAAACGTTAATGTGTCTACTGTTTAAGTTATTAAATTGCTGTGGCATGCGATTGTAATAATACGTCATGATTAAACCACTTTTAAAATTTTATTCCACCATTTTTAACCGATTTAACATGACCGTTTTCAGTATAATAAGGGTATCTTTAGTCTGAAGATGCCTGACGGTCCAAAACAGGTAAGCGGAACAAAGAAATAATAATAAGTAAGATTGACAAAATGTCCATTTTCAATCTTTATTATTTTGCGATATTGTAATGATATGGAAAATATTAAATAAACATTACAAAGCAATGCTACTAATAGAGGCTGTAACATAATATCGTATTATGCACAGAAATATAATATCTTCCCGCTCGAATGAAGCTAGCTCTCTTGCCAAGGGAGTCATTATATTACATGGCATACTATGTCTACATTTTATGTTTTGCATCATCGTGCAACGCTGGTATTCGCTGGGCAGATATCTATGTACTTGATATGATACGATACGAACGCGCCACGCCAGCCAGGAGCCCTCCTGTTCCAGCGCGACCGGTATACCACCAGCCACTGATTTTTAGGACTTGGAATACGTGCTCTGAAGGTGGAGTTTCATCAGCCGGTATACACTGGAACCTAGGGTCAATAAAAAATAGACAGGAATCAGGCTAACAATATGGATAAAGCACGGTTAACTTTCCTGCTTCCTGCTTTTTGCTCTAGATTCTAGATCAAGACAGGTTCCTAATTACTAATTACGAATAAAATAAATCTTTATGTGAAAAATTAGGACGTTGTTTTATAGTAATACCCGATAACTAGGGCAAACTTAAGGCACCACTGTAAAAAAATATAATTTTTTTATTTTATTTTCAGAAAGATGCATTTGTTAAGAATGCTCTCACCAAATGTTTTAAAGCAATTCGTAAAACCGAAGGAGATACAGCATTTTATGTGAAACCGTTTAAAACAGTTTGTATGTTGAATTATCCTTCAGCAAAACATTGAACGCGTTTTTCTCGACAATACGTTTTTCAACATGGTTGACTATACATCCGATTTGCGTGCACCAACTTTTAAACCGTTCGAAAATCCAGTCACTAGGTCACTACGCAGGGATTTTATTATAAAAGGCCCCCTTCTATTTTTTTTTTGAAGAGCTTTTATTTTTTCCTGTTGAAAGGGCGTACACAGCAAACTATACGTCGAGTACAAAAATTTGAATACAGTCTTCTATATGTAAATACTGACCATGAGTAGATATTAATAAAAAATTCCATTAATGAAAATAATTACGATAAATACACCCTTTTATTAGGCATGAGCCGTGGTTTTGTGCCTTGAGAAAGAAGTCCCATCCAAGCCTAATAGATCCTTCCACGATCCATATCCTCTACTTAATGTTAACTATTTCAGTGATTAATTATGTGTTATTTGGATCTGATTTCAAATATGCCCTAACTCCACTCCCACATCCTTTTAACTTTAACTTGTATTTGACATAGGAAGCACGCTGTGAAACGGGTAACACAGGGGAGGTATTTGCGACTAGGAAAGCCGCAAAACGTTTCTGAATATTTAATTGATGTTATTATTTAATTCCGGAATTCCCACTTTACGGATAAACACCTTTTCCTTGTTGTAGGTTTAAGATGTGTATTTGAAAGTGTCTGATTTATAACAGTTATAAATACTCGGAATATTATACAGAGGGTAATTTTTAATATTCCATGAAAAGGAACGGCACCACCGAAAAATTTTATGTGCGGGAACGGCTTGTCTGAAAACTGGCTGTTAGGGAGAACGCGGACACATTTTACAATTTTAAAGCGTGAATTAAATGGAATCAATGAAAATAACATTAACAATTCTCAATGAAAATAAGAAGATAGAATAAGACCGAAAATAAAGATAATAGTCGTAACTGGGATTCGAACCTAGATCCTTGAGTCTTGCCGTAACCAACCAATAGAGCTGTGGAGAAGTAAATAAATTCTTTCTTCCAACTTTGTAATAATAATAATAACGTTATATTTGTATAGCGCAGTTTTGTCATTTCACTTCAGGTTTGTGGCGTCATATGATTTAATGAACACAAATGGCGGCGATCTTTACGTGTGTTTGCAAGATTCTTCCCGAACTAAATGTACCTAATCTAGACAGTCTGGTTAAATAAATCCATTGTTATTTTAATGAGAGCAACGCTACGCCCCATCAAGGCTAACATGGTGGGAGTATCGACACTCCACAGTTCAATTCCTAGATGCGACCGAATCTTTATCTAATTTTTCTGTTTAAAGAAAAAAAATTAAGTTAATCTTGAAAATAATAATTATGTCGTTATCTAGTAGGTAGGGTAGAGTGGGGATGGTTGAAACACTTTTACTTCAACTATATTTCTTTCGTATTTATGGATAAGATGTTTATACTAGATGTTCTATGATCTTTCTAGTTATCAAATTAAATTTATTGGATGGTTTCAACTCGTACAGGTAAGCTACAATAACCACTTAAAGACGATGAGGAAATCTGTTTCAATTATCCCCATAGTGTGGACAATTGAAACAGTATGTGGGGATAATTGAAACACTCTAAATGTCTTTGGAATAATTGAAGTAATTTTACATCTTCAAACTTCGCAAAATTACTTTGTGGCATCATTAATTATAAATGAATAACAGATCACTTTGTATAAACCACTATATTATAAACAATATCTACATGTTTCGATAACAACGTTATTTTTCTTTATATTAACATATCCTGATGAAGATAACATTGTTATCGAAACATGTAGATATTGTTTATAATATAGTGGTTTATACAAAGTGATCTGTTATTCATTATAGAAGTAATTTTAATCAATGTTAAAACATTTTATTTATTATAACAGTACTAAATGAGATCATGAATACTGATTTAACTTATCGCAAGTATTTTAAAAACCATGAACGTAAATGTCTTTGAAATGAAAAAAACTTTAAATACATTTTTATTATTTGTATTTAAGTGCTCTTAGTTATACTAACTATGAGTATTTAGCATATTCAACATAGTTTTAGAGCAGAATAGAACGGTATTAAAAATAAGTTTTTCGCTTTCATACAAAAGTGCTTGTTTCAACCATCACACTGTTTCAATCATAACAATGTTGAATTTACCTCTGACTTGAGAGCATTTTTTCTGTGTAAAATTCAGCAACTTTAAGAAGTCGAAAAAATAGAAATGAATTGAATTTGTGGTTTGCGATGTGACATCATTATACAAAATATCGCAATATTTTAGAACAAAAAACTTTAAACATTCGGTTAAGGAGCATTAACATCCATTAAACAAGTAAATAGTATCTATTAAAAGAAAAGAAAAAGCTGAATGTGCAATTCACATGCGGTAAAAGTGAAACATATAGAAAACTAAAGTAGACAAGAGTGGGGAGACTACGAAGCACTTTTTTATCAATGTGAAGGATTTTTTTTCATATTTTTGTCGTCGGATTCCAGTGGACCTGGAATTTTTTTTAATCAAAATCGTGTCAGAAGTACAGAATTTAAGCAATTGCAAGAGTAGGTACCTACCCATCACAAATGATTCAATGAGGTTAATTATTAAAAAAAAAAATTAAGAAAGGATAGGGCCTTTACCGATGCACTCACCAAAATACGAAATTATTAAAGCAACCAATCTATTGGGTGAATATCCTTTAAAACAAGTATGGGTATATAATTACAAAACTAACCAAATGACTGCCTCAAAACAGGCTAGCCCAGTGAGGCCGGTTACGTGTAACCTAAACGTATAACTATAAATCTCTAATATTTAAATATTACCTACTGTTCATGTGTATAGTTTTTTCTCTGTTGTTAACTTTTGTACTTACATAATTGATAAAACAATGTATACTATTAACGTAGATTTTTTTAGTTATAAATGTAAAAAAAACAATAAATCACGTGAGGGCGTTTGATGTCGAATGTGGTCGTATGAGATCGACTTCATCATCCACTTTCAAGATCACAGACGTACCTAGTGGGAAGACTTAACGATTTCAATTTCAGACCTTTTTCAATTATAACTTTTGAATTTTCTCTCAATGTGGACGATTGAAACATGGTTATGATTGAAACGTTGCAATCATCCCCATACAAGTTGTTTCAAACATCCCCACGCTGCATTTTTTGCTTCAAAGCCAAAAATAAGCCTTTTAAATAGAAATTAACGCCACGTAAATTCATTATAAAAATTTAAAATAGATAAAGAAGAGAACTGTAATATATTTCAGAACACGTCCCAGCCATGGCTCGTACAAAGCAAACCGCCCGCAAGTCGACCGGAGGCAAGGCCCCAGGAAGCAGTTGGCCACGAAGGCCGCGAGGAAGAGCGCACCCGCCACCGGAGGAGTGAAGAAGCCCCATCGCTACAGGCACGGAACTGTCGCTCTTCGCGAGATCCGCCGCTACCAGAAGAGCACCGAGCTGCTGATCCGCAAGCTGCCCTTCCAGCGGCTGGTGCGCGAGATCGCCCAGGACTTCAAGACAGACCTGCGCTTCCAGAGCTCCGCCGTAATGGCCCTGCAGGAGGCTAGCGAGGCCTACCCGGTCGGCCTCTTCGAGGACACCAACCTGTGCGCGATCCAAGCCAAGCGCGTCACCATCATGCCCAAGGACATCCAGCTGGCGAGACGCATCCGCGGCGAGCGTGCTTAAGCCGTGACCGACCAACAATCACTCACTATCACCACCACCAGTAGTAGTCAGGTCGAATCGAAACAACTCACCATTCCAATTTCGACCCAATTGACGCGAAACGTCAGACAAAATGGCCCTTATCAGGGCCGTAAAAAAAAATTTAAAAAAAAAAAGAATGTAATATAACATTTCGTCAAGCTGCGAGAGTAAAATGAGTTATAAGATAAACAAAAATGTCTTAAATATTTACTTTTTAGTGCGAAATCCAATAATGTCCCCTATGCACGATTGAGTCACTCGCCGGATAGTGCGCTTTTGTAGAAACGTCCCAACAGACCTGACGGAGTTTCGAGTGTTGTATCACACTCTTAGGCATTATAGTTTTCGAGTAAATTGACACTCCACCCTACAGTTCAAAATATGAGATTAACAGAAATCATTAAAATAAAAGTGCATCGGAAAAGATTGAAGGTTAGTTTAAGATGTTGTATTTTGCGGGGTGGGTAATCTTTCAAATTTAATATTTCAGATATGATTAACAAATACACACAAATGCAAACAAAAGATTGCATATTCTGCTGTATATGTTGTAAAAAAACAGTTCTGGCACTGTGAGCTACGTTGTAACCTCTAAGTCGGTTAGACAATCGGGAGGTATATAAGAAAGATTGAGGGATTTCAACAGCCATGCCATCAACGTTACGCCTATAGAAAACTTGGTTGCTTTCATCACCTCATTCTACTCAAGCCTCCCAAATTTTCAAACCATATAACTGAAATCTTCTTATCTGACTACATAATAATATTTTACGCGAACTCCGTTCTTATAAAAGCGCTGTTTAATCCCTTGTTGCCTAATCCCACTTACACCCTTTTGTGTTATAATTATTTGCACCATCTTGTAACTCCTCGGAGTTTGGGGGCCGCGGAAAAAAAGCAATCAGGACACAATCAGCAGCTTTGTCGGTCCTGTTAACTGTTAACACGCCTCCCGTGATAAAATTACTCGGAATAATGTGTTATTCGGCGATCTCCACCAACTCGGCGAAGTGGCGGCTATTGATTCAAACTTGGCTGTGTGACACGGCGCTACACCATTGAGCAGGAAACCCCTGAAAGTGTCATCGAAACCAATTTCTAAGAAAACTGATCTAATTTATGTAAGACCATTCGACTCAGACCCTAAGCCAGTACCTACTTTTTTCATCAAATTATGTTTTCATAGCAAAACTATTTTTTTGCCTTTTTTAAAAATGTGAATATCGCACAGGAGTCCCAACTGCACCCGTCTGGAGACAGTGAGACTATGGCTTAGCCATTCGTTAATGTGAGGTTGAAGGTAGTGGGGATGGGAAGGAGAAGGGAAAGAATATGTTGGGAAAGTACCTGGCTATTCACATTTAGTCACTAAACACGGCTAAAGCCATTTCAAGCTACGTTTCAATTCTGAAAGTCTTACACCAGAGCGATACTGAGAATATCTTCCATTCTGGAACGTGCCGCAAACATACTGAATATTATTTTCAATAAATAAAAGGTGAAATAACACAAATTAATCAAATAAAATTATATTTTTCAATTGTTCACTATTCCATCCAAATGCTTCTAATGGCAGATCAGGATAAATTATAAGATATAAAATTGTAAAAAAAAAATATTGAGAATATCTATCTAAAGATAAAAAAAATATATTCTCGCACGCCGGTTTTTGAACCCGCGACATTGCTAGTCGAGACACTCACCCCTCGACCATGGAGGCCGTAACGTAGGGAAAAAAGGTAAAGAGCTCCAATACAATTTAGAACCCGGTGACGCCAAAATACAGGCAATGCAATGGCGCTGCGAACGGGGATGAATGATGCCGGGGAAGTTTTTTTGTCGATTTCAAAATCGATTTATTGATTGTACGAATAACCGTAAAAAATCATTTTACTTAAAAAGGAGTTATTCTATCCTTTTACATCTTCAGCAGTCGCTAACATTCATGAAAATTATTGTTTGGATCTCACGAGTAATAAGTATTGAAATTTCCGCGAATCCGTGGGGCTCGGAAGTTTCCAGAGCCGCGGAATCGATACTGAAAAACTGAATTGAATATTGGCACAGGAATTTGCAAATTTATTGTATTATTTATTGGTAAGGCTTTTTCATTAAGCGAACTAAAATATCATTTAATCACACTGCATAAACTTTACTGTATTTTATTTACTCAACAATGAAATGCTTTCCCAGTGAATACATTAAATAAATTTTATTTCATTAATTAGTTTTATTTCACAATTAAATAAAAAATCATAAATAGTATATACGCAGCTCGTTCCAGATTGGAAAACAACCTCAGTATCGCCCTGCCAAGCGATTTTCTATCTTTTGTGAGATGGAGATTGATCTCGGGCGAGATCTCCTGTCAGATTTGTGTGATTTTCTTTTTGTGATTTGACTGTTATTTGCTTTTTTTATGGGCCGATGTCAGAATTTCAGCTGTAAGCTGTCACGTATTTCAGTTTAGGTCGTTTTAAACACGAAGTCCTGCAAGTATGTATGATTATTTATTCATTTAACAGCCAAAGAAAATCACACAAAATCTGACAGGAGATCTCGCCCGAGATCTATCTCGATCTCACAAAACATAGAGAATCACTCGACTGGTGTAAGACCGCAAGAATAATGTCTGACAAGTTCTGAATAGCCAGGTACTTTCCCACCTTCCTCTTAGCCATCTCCTTTCACTCCCAACTTCCTTCAGCCTCACAAAGTACGTCAATCGGGGATGCTAGTCTCACTGGCTCTAGAAGGGTAGATGGGACACTTGTTATCAATGTAAGTAATATTATGTATTTTGTAGCTCTCATTCCCTTCTTCCACGTTGCCAAATTCCTGGTAATGTTATGTTATCGTGAAAACAAGCTTATGGGTCCAAGTGGTTAAGACTATCTCGAACCTGCCCAAATCAAAATATGTATTATATTACGTAGGTATCTAAACAATGTTTTAAATTTCGGAAAGAAAAAAAATACAAAGGTTATCAAAATTCATAACCTGGCAATATTTGAATTCTTCCTACTAACATAATTATAAGCGAAAAATGTTGCTTGTGCAATGACGGAGTGCCCATTATTTACACGTACTGAACACATGATGCCGGAGTGGGAATATCATAGATATTGTAAAGTCTACGGGAATACCCGAAGTTTTGGACCTCTCAGCTAACCCACAGGCAAATGAATCTAATCTTAAACTCACAAAATGAATATTTAACATTTAAATGAAAACAAATCACTTCATATACATCACTTATTTAATCAAAATTATCAACACGTTTTGAAACCAATGGTTTCTTGATCATGTTTGACGAAGAAATCATTGGGATTCAATTTGGGAGGCGGGTATGGGTACCGCCGTCCCGGGAGCCATTTATTGGATAACCAACACCACCGCCATTGGTCACCCCAAGTGGTCCGCTGCGTATGGTGATTTGGCAAGAGTGCCCGGAGTCATGGGGGGGTTAAGTAAATTTGCGTTTATTGAAGAAGTGATTTAAGATACACATATAATATAATATGTTTTCTCTAACACGGTTATGCCGAAACCGGTTCTGTTGTTACAAAATATAGTGATTAACAAAAAGGTACAGTGTAGTTAGTATTTAATAAAATTATCGTTTTCGCTGCTTTATTTATTTATTTATAAGTACATGTTACATACATAATAAATTTACTTCAGGAGATACATTAGGTCACCATACTAGGCAGCTGCCTGTATCATGGTGACCGACGGAGGATAGTTGTTTGAATTGGAGTCTAGTACTCGTAAGTGTAAACATATCTAAGTACATCTAAGTAAAATAATTAAAAAAAAAAATTATAAATTAATATCATTCATTCATTTATTCACGCGCATAGGGCTTCTACATAGAATGCAATACATGTTTTTTTAATTACAGTAACACAAAATACAAGTAACATAATATATGTTAAAAACAAAATATATGTTATATAAAATATAAGCGTTAACAAAATATAGGTAATATAAAATACAATCGTTAACAAAATACAGGTAACATAAAATATACCCAAGAAACAAAATACAGTCCATAAAATACAGGATTTGAAGTTCAAGTAGGTAATGTTTAAAATGGTAGTTCACATTAGTTTATGGGATAGGTAGAAATACATAGTTGGCACATATAGCGTTTGAAGTTTGCTAAGTTCAAATTATTATCAAATACATCCATATCGGTATTTGTTACCAAGACTATGTAAACGTTGTATTGGAGAATGCAAAACGTGGTTGGAGTGAGATGTAAGTATATAAAATGTTAATGTTTGTCTAGTTGTTCGTGTAGGTACATGTAGATTTATTAATTGCAGGAGTTCACAACTGTCGAATTTAGAGTTTAATAATGAATTAATTGCAGGAGTTATTAATTAGAGTTATTAATAAATGTATTAATTGCAGGAGTTCACAACAAGAGAGAGAGAGAGAGATTTAAAGTTTAATAAAAAGGTTAGGTCGTGTATTTTTCGTCTGTTTTCTAAAGTTGGAGTATTTAAAATATTCATTAACGATATTCATTAATATTTATAACAAAAACAAAATAAAAACGAATGTTCATCTAAGAATGTATTGTCATAAGCTTTTCAATGTTTTGTTTCAATATTCAAAAATTCTATTTCACGCATCGCTTTATTTACATTCATGTTTATTTTTCAAACAATTTCGTTTCTTATTTATAGACTACAGACCTGTCACCAGGACACAAATCACTCGATGATAAATAACATCATATTGCTTTTGTATTACATTTTCAATAAAGCAGTAAAAAGGGTATCACCATCGAATCACGACCGATAAGAGATAAAACAGCGTATAATAAAATAGCGAAATGGAGGGTACAGTAAAAACGTATTAGAATATAAGAGTAACGGCACCCCAAATTGGCAACTATAAAATACGATGAGCCGACAATCGCAATAACATCGCAGCGTCGCGACGCCCGGGGTAAGGCGCTGATAGGGGTGCGGGCTTAAGCCGTGAGACTAAGGCCTGATAACACATAAGGGTCATAAAAATTTCATAACGACGCGTTATAACCGGTTATAACTATGCCCGGGTAAGGCGGATCTAGCGGATTCGGCGCTGCCATCTTTAGGGGATGCCGCAAACATTAATCCAGGAAAGCGGTGGCAAGCCTTCTCAGTTGAATTCTGGCTGATGCCATTTAAAAAAATCTAACTCTTTTGACAAGCATTTTCATGTGTTTTCTTCTAAAAAAATACTTAGATGATTTGTGCTTTCATTGTCCTATAATGAGATCCTCTTAAAGATGTTTTTTCAGGTAACTTCTCTCTAGGTAGCTTTGAGGTTTCCAAATTTTAATATTTTTTTATTATTTGGAATAACTTAATGAACTTAACTCAAAATGTGAAGTAACTCTTTTGACAAGCATTTACTATATCAGTATTTTCTTCTAAAAAATACTTGGATGATTTGTGTTTTCATTGTCCTATAATGAGATCCTCTAAAACAGGATTTGCTGAGGTGTTATTCTGGTAACATAAGTAAAAATACAGTATCCTCAATGATATTGTCAAGAAGGGCAATGTGGTTCGACCCATGGCGGCAGTGTCGTATACATAAATTTAAGATTAGTAGCAGTCAAAGATAGATAAATAATTATCTTATAAAGCAGGGCGCTATATCTCTTTTCAGAGAATAAAATTTGGGTGACGCATGTTGTCACGATTATATTTACCTCAACGGTGGGGGCGGAATGGGATAGGATGGGGCGGGATGGGATAGGGGGGGATGGGTTTCTCTAGGCCTCCGCCCACGTCATTAAATTTTTTCAGCGGATAAATTTCACACTTGAAACAGTTGACGTGAGATTTTTATTGACCCCCCCCCCCCCCCCCCCCAGTTTAAATGACATTTGGTGAGTTTTTACTGGACCCCTCCCCCCCATTTTGAGTTCACTTAATTAATGTATGCCCCATAAGTATATTTTTCTATTGTTTTAAGCAGGTAAGTATATGTTTCCAGCGCTGCAGGTGAAATAGAAGATTATTCAGAGGAACCAATTTGTTTGTCTTTCATCTAAAATACATCAATGGAGATAGTCTGAATTATCCAAACAAACACTTGCAACCTAAATTCAAAGAAAGGGTTCACGAGTTTATGAAATGGAGTTTCACAGCCAATATTAGTATTTTTAATAATAATAATAATAATAATATATCTTTATTGAACAAAAAAAAATGAAGATTTATAACTACAAAAACAAAAAGTACATCATAAGTACAGTAAAAGTACAGTTTAAAAGTTGCATATGTACGAAAGTTAATATCAAAAAACAAAATACGTATATACAGTAGGTAATTAAAGAATAGAGATTTATAATTATAAATTTAGGTTTCTCATAACCTGCCTCACTAGGCTAGCCTGTGTTGAGGCAGTAATTTTATGTCAATTTATTATACTGTGAACATACCTACACTTACATTAGAATAAAATCACACAATAGAATGGAACAACTTACATATTTAATAAAAACATAATCAGAAGATCAAAACTTTTTTTCATGCAAATACAATGGTAGGTAGGTGCCTAAGTCGGCCAAGACGGTGAAGTAATTTTGCGTTGAAAGTAATTTAAGGCGGTCTTTCGTCTCCTGAAAAGTGGCAAAATGACAGTCACTAAGATGGATTAGCATCGACGATATTCTTTTTTTAGCTGGATTTTTAGTCCAGTCAATATAGGACAAAACATGGCCACTCCTTGCAAAAGGTCGGGTAGTTCTGAATTTTTGATATATCGTTTGGCTTGCCACGGTGATGTTAAAACTCGGGGACCGCGCCCAGGCAACAACAGTAAAATTTGTGCATTTAAGTATTTTCGTTTAGCCGTACATTTAAAAAAATAAACGTTTGTCGAAAAAACAAATCATTGTGCAAACATTTTTGAAAGAAGAGGATATTTGCTACAATTTGATCGTAAGATGAGCGATGTAAGTATGAAGATGTGTGAGACACAACTTAAAAAAAAACAGCGATTTTTCAAATACTAAGAATTATGTAAAATATAGTGTCCGACCGAAACCTAATCTTCGGTAACCGAAACCTAAACTTTTTTAGACATGTATTGTTTACTGAAATTTGGCATATTCTGTACACTTATACAACACGTGTTAATACTTAAATTAAATAATAATAAAAAAAACAATATTTGAAGTATGTGATTTAAAAAAAATATATTACTGCTATAAAATAAACAAAATTTAGGGGGCATATATTAATTACGAGAGTTCAAAATGAGGGTGGGTGGGTTTCAGCAAAATCTCACGTTACTTGAAAAGAATATACGAAATGACCCAAATTTATCTCACCAAAGGGGGGGTAGGGTCTAGATTGGAAGAAAAACTGCTCACGTAATTAATGTATGCCCTTTATAAAAATAATCAAAACATCTTAACGACTTCTTGGAACAAATATTTGTTAATAATGAACACTTACATTATAAAGGAAGGACCTCATTAATTGAGTATTTTAATTTTATTTGCGTTTACAATTACAACATTCTTATCACACGTGTTAAATGAAATAAAAAGCCATAATTGAAATACATATGTGAAAAAATAATTATTTATTTTTTGATATTACTGCTATAAAACAAACAAAAATTATATTTATATTACAAACATAAACTCACGGCGCAATCACGCCGGACCGGCCGGCGAACTCAGTTGATGGTGGCGGGTAACAACGAGCCACGAACTTACCCGAAGTCAGCCGAGCGACGCACGATAATTCACGAACGCAGAGTTTTGGTGCGGCCGAAGGTTCGGCAGATTTTCTGCCGAAACCGAAACTGATGCCGAAACTAGATTTTTTTTGCCGAAATTTGCCGAAACCGAAACTTCGGTCGGTCACTAGTAAAACATGACCTTAACTATAGGTTGAAGTAAAAATTAATAGTCGCATTTACAAGTACACTGTGTTATTTGGCTTATTTTTTACACTTATTCAGACAGTTACCACGTGTTAAATAAATAAAAATAATTGAAGTATGTAAAAATTAACATTTTTTTATATTACTTCTACGAAATTTATAAAAAAATAACAAAACACGTTAACTACCTATTTCTTGGAACTTCTCGTTCGGCTGACTTCGGGTGAGTTTGTGGCTCGTATGTCACCCGCCATCATCAGCAAAATACTCAATTAATGATGTTCTACCTTTAAGTGTTGATTATTGACAAATGTTTTTTCCAAGATTTCTTTTATAGCAGAAATATCAAAAAAATAAATATATTTTTTTTACATACTTCAATTATTGTTTTTTTTTTTATTTCATAGATATAAGATATAAAAAAATAATTATGATTATAAACGCAATAAAAATTAAAATACTCAATTAATGAGGTCCTTCCTTTATAATGAAAGTGTTGATTTAATAACATTTTTTGTTCCAAGAAGTAGTTAACATGTTTTGATATTTTTTTATAAAATTTGTTTGTTTTATAGTGTTAATACAAAAAAATATTATTTTTTCACATACTTCAAATACTGTTTTTTTTTATCTATTTAATTTAACACGTGTTAACTGTCTAAATAAGTGTAAAAAATAATCCAAATAACAGTAAACAATCGATTTTTAACATGTCTAAAAAAGTTTCGGTTTCGGCCGAAACTGAGACTGACACCGAAGATTCGGTTTCGGTGGAAAGTTCTGTTTCGGTCGGACACTAAATAATTTGAGCCTAAGATGACCTTTGTAGGTCAAAAGGTTCCTGAGATACATAATGTGATTTTCAAAATTGGAAGTGATTATCTGAAGAATTCAAACAAGCGTATGTATATTTTTTAGAGAAAATTATTTTTAAAATTGGAACTCATTTGTCAAAAATTCATAAAATTCAGTGATTTTTTCACAAGTAATTTATTTATTATATAGGGTATGGCATCCCCAATCGGGGTATGTTGTGAGGCTAAAGATAGTGGGGAGGGAAAGGAGATGGGGAAGAGAAAGGTGGGGAAGTACCTGGCTATTCAGATCTGGACACCAAACACGGCTAACGCCATTTCAAGCGTCGTTTCAATTCTGAATTGTGGTCTTATACCAGGGCGACACTGAGAGTTGCTTGAAATGGCTAGTTCTGAAAATTAGAATTGAAATTAAAACCCTTTTGTACTTTCTTCCACTTTTTTCACCAGGACCGGTTTCATCCTACTACGGACATTTTAAGACTGGAAGTTGAAATTCTTATGCTACGGTATTAAAACAAACTTAGGCAGGGGTACACAACATTGTCTCTATATAATGAATGTTTCTATTTTGTTAATTTAAGGTAATTATAATGGATATTATATCCATAATAATTCACTTAGAATAATTTTACTTCAGAGAGCAGTGGTGTAATTTAACTATGTAATTTAAAAATGTAATAACCCAAATATACGGAGAACCCTAATAATAATAAATACCATAGTGCATCAATATTTGTCAATTAGGCCCTAAGCAACAAGGAGGGAATATCCCAACATTCCCAAAATAAAATATCAGTAATCACAAACCTTTTCAATTAAATAAATTCATATATATTCGTGTGAAGTAAAAACATCTATTTACTATGTAACATCATTCATAATTTTAATAATAAACTGTATAATTACCTATAATAATTATCTATATGTACCTAAAATCTACAAAATAATACCTTAAATTAACAAAGTAGAAACATTCATTATATAGAGACAATGTTGTCTACCCCTGCCTAAGTTTGTAAAAAATACCGTAGCATAAGAATTTCAACTACCAGTTTGAAAACGTCCGTAGTTTGATGAAACCGGTCCTGGTGAAAATAAGTAAGTGGAAGAAAATACCAAAGTGTTGTAATTTCAATTGTAATACAATGGAATTCCACCACGAATTATTAGTCCAAAAACGAGACTCTTTAGTTCTGAAAAGTTTGGGTAGGTATTTTACAACCTTCTTCAACTTTAACTTTTCCTACCAGGTTCCTCGTCTTCCGCACAGCTTTCCATACTGAGGAAACCATATATTTAGTTTAAAATCAAATTTGGTAAATCTTAATACACAAAACAAAGTCGGGTTAGTTACGCCATTTATAACTCAAGAACGCCCGGACCGATTTTTATGATCTTTGACTTGTTGGATTTGTCCCCGCCCCGAATAGCAAAATCAAAAATATCGAAAAAATTCACGAAAAAAAAAATTATGAAGAAAATTCTTTTCCTCATACATTTTGTATGGAACGAATTCTCTCTATTGAAAGAGCTGCATCAATATTGTGATAAGTATAATATTGAATAGTGAGTGAATTACAAAAAATCGAAAACGTCAAATGTCAATGCGCTGATTGTTTTGCTTTTGTTCAACATACAATGCTGCCCCTCTTATAAACTAAATGTTAATAGTCGAAAATGAGACAAACGGTGAACGTATGTCTGCACCTCTCCACAGGAAAAATACAATAATTATAATGAATCTCCCTCGCACGTATAAAGCAAATGAAAAGCAATTCCCGTAAGTATATAGAAAAGAAAGAAAATCACAAAAATATAAATCCGTACATAACGCCATCTCTGATAGGTACTCACAAAAACAAAACACGGACAGTTGCGTATCGATAATTGCTTCATTTGTGTAATTTTCAATCTATTAAAAAAACTGAATTTAATTGAGCTTATACGTTAACACAACACTTACTGATTCTGAGGCGGTACGAAGTTCGCCGGGTCAGCTAGTATATTAATAAATTCTGAATAACCGGGTAATTCAAAACCTTCCGATTATTTACTATCTGATTCTTACATTTCAGCATTTCTCAATAATTGAGAATCTGTATTTTTGTATAATAAAATAATAATAATAATAATGCCAGCCAAGGCATCAAAGTGGGTAGGTACTCTAAGGTAGTTATGGCAGGTTGTATAATTATACAGGTAATTTACATAAAGCATTGTTTCGGTCATCCCAGTAAATCCTCATTCGGGTTAATTGAACCCCACATAATCGAGTGAAGGTTCCTACCCTACTTGGTAATAAGATATTATTATAATGTACAGTAGGCATTAACCTGTCAATCTATCTATTAGATAGCTACTCACCTTAAGTAGTAGCTTAAGTCGTTAAATACAAAAAGCTTGCGTATCTAAATGAATTGATAAAATTAAAAATAATACAACCATGATGTTTTGTAATTAAGGAGTAATAATAATGGGGCTTTATAAATATAATAGTAAAAATACATTATACTTATGATAACGGCAGCAAGTAGGTACAATAAGTAGTAAGTGCCTACATACTAAAATAACAGAATAAGAACACATTTATTAAATAATTACTAATAATACCTAAGTGTAATTATAATTATAGTTACAATAACACTTGGGGTATGGAATAATTATGGTTCCATGACAGTTGGCCCGGCGAAAATAATTGATCCTCTGATAGTTGATCCTTCCGACAGTTGATCCCCCCGACAATTGATTCCTCCAACAGTTGATCATTTAAAAGATTTTCTCTTCAAGTAAGTATGCAAATAGGATATACGGCCGTACAACCAAAGTCTATATACTTATATCCACACTAAAAATATTTTTACTAACAATAATTTCGACTATCCGAAGGAGCATGCGGTAATAACAAAATAACAACATACTTATACGCGCAGTCGGTTTAGCAAAAAACCGCAAAAGATTCCCATTTGCATAAAATATATCTTTTTTATCTGAATATAATCCCAAACGTCTCGAGCCTGTGAGACTATGGCATTCACAATTTGGTATGGTGTGATGCCGAAGGTAGTGGGGAGGGGAACAAACTGTCGGAGGGATCATTAGAGGTTATCCACCACATACCCGCCCCGGTATGTGTAACATATGGTTACTCATATGGTTTTCGTAAAACATGTGCTACATACATTAAGAAAAATTTATGAATTGTATTTATTTGTATTAACTGTATGTCTTAAACCCTATTGTTTGTATTTCTAACTGGAGTAACTGTATTTCTTTTTAAAACTGTATTATTTCCGTTATAATTTTATGACTATATTTATTTTATTATGTATTTTATATGTTTTTTTTTAATACTAGATCTATGAAAAAATTTGCTTACATCTAAATAAAGTTACAAAAACAAAGAAACTCCTTCAGGGCTTTCTCAAGGACTCTATTTTTATAGAACGGCTCTACATTTAAAATTTATCGAAACTAGACTTCCATTGTACCTGCACACGTTGTTAGCAAGCAGTATGCAAAGTGCTTACTTTGTACAGGTGTTTGTAATACTTATGGGAAAAAAATTTTACCTCTTATCAAAACGGACAGGGTGAAAACAAAAATACGAAAAGTAGGCGGTTTGCCTTCCCTGCCTCTTCTACCTCCCACCCAGTCTTTTTTGTACGTAGAAAGCAAAAACATAAAATCAAAAAATACAAATATGTCTGCAGATTAGTAGTGAGCATGTCCTGGGTCAGGGCTACGCGACACACAACACATGGCAGTCCTGTTGAGAGTGTGTCTGTGATCTGGCAGGCCGGGAACGAGGGATCAATTGTCGGGGGGATCAACAGTCGAAGGGATCAACTGTCGGAAGGATCAACTGTCGGCGGACAAACTGTCGGAGGATCAATTGTCGGGTCTAATTATAGTAAGTTTACTAATTAGAGTAAGTATACTAATTAAATAGTACGAACAGAAAGTAACATATGTAAAAAATACAACAAACACAAATGCAAAATGAACACGCGTAAACGTTTGGGTGCGTTAGGTAATACCATACACCTTCTTATATTATGTTTCAGAGTGTAAGGTATTATTAACGCATCGACAACCTTTGAAAAGGGTTGGATTACTGAACAATAGGCTAGGAATTAACAGTAAGGAGACATTTTAAAATACGACCCTTCACGCATATTGGAATCTTTTGAGGAATTTATACCGTGTCGTTTCAAAGCAATTAACAATGGAAAGACCCACTTGAACTTGAAAGGATTGGAATAATGAACACAAGAGGGGTCGTTTTACACATACAATCTTCGCTACTTAACTTGGGTATCTGATCTGAAACTTATTGGGATATTGAGGGATTTAGGAAACTTTAACCCCAAACACGAAGTAATGAATATCCCCGGGGGAGGAAAGTGTGAATTAGGGAGGTGGGACTAAGACACTGAGGGATGTGAGATGTGACACAACCACTGGTTGAAACGTGAATTCGCCGGTCTAAGGCAGGCAAGGACAACTTTTTGAGCAGCCAACTGACGATTCCGAATAACGCCCCAGAATTTGCCCCGTGGACTTCCTCAGTTCCAAATTACGCAGCGCCGAGTTTCTCTGAACCTGGGCGGGTGTACAAAATAGATCATCATCATCACTATTAGCTCTATAACCCCTGGTGGGTCTTGGCCTCCTCAGGCAAAATGGATAGTGGAAGTTTACTTGTAAAAAATGGACAGTGGGAGCATTTTGTTCTGATGGTGGATAAGCGAAATTTGTCAGACCCTGGTAGTATTAAACCAGGCTCCTCCTTGAGGCATTAAGCTGGACACGATCATGTGGACGCTTCTAGTGTATACTGTTGCACAGATCAGCTGTTAAAATTAAATTCAATATGGACACTGTCCGGAGCGTGTTATTGTGAAATCCCCCGACTAGATCCAAAGAAAATAACATTTCCAGAAATGTTATGGAGTTGGATTGGGTTTTCAGGATTCGAACCCGATAGTAACATGACGATCGTAAATATTTAAGTAACTAAATTACCGGCCGTTAATGCGATTATTGAGTAATACACCATTTTTTACCCGAGCTGTTTCCATAACACACCTTCGGTAATACAAGCTCCTGTGCAATGGAACTTCGAGATATCGGTTTTAAGACCCGGCATTGCGTATTTCTTTCGATTTATAAATATTATTTTCCTTGTACACTTCACGTTTTTAAGTTCTAAAAAAATTAAATGTTGTCTAAGAAGACAATATCTATACATTTGCTAAGCCGAAAAGGTAATTAACTAATTAAGTATATGAAATTCCATCGATAGGAAAAAATCGCAAAATAAGATACGAAAATGAATAAAAACAAAAACCCATTTTGTTGTTTTGTTTAACGTGTATTGATATGAAAAAATTCAGAGTGTTTCGTTAAAAGCTGCAGTCATTTGCAGACAGATTTTTGCTCTATTTTGAACCAGTTGTGTGTTATTATTTAATATTTTCACAATTTTCTTAGTTATTAGATTTTTTTTTAACATTAGCGCGCTCCCTCTAACATTCGTATTTACATGTCTCCTTTAAAAAGTACCTTCTTCTTTTTGAACGATTACTACGGAGCCTTAAGCCGTGGAATCCCGCCTTTCTACTTATCTATTACATATTTTCCTTAAACACTTTTAAGTTTTAAAGCTCTTAAAAATATATATGTTATTCTTGAAGATATTATCTATACATTTCCCATGCCGAAACGGCAATTATATGAAATTCCCTCGATAGAAAAAAATCGCAAAGTATGCTCCGAAAATTATAATAAACACGTTGTTTTCGGCTATTTTACGAGTTTTATATATATGAAAAAAATCACAATGTTTCTTTGAATGCGATTTTAGACGATCCCCACGAGAATTTTGCTCTATTTGAAACGAGTCGTGTTTTATTAAACATGTTCACAATTTTCGCTTAAAAATTATCGTTTTTAATATTAGTATTTACATATCTCTCCATCTTCTTCTTTTTGAGCGAGTACACCGGGCCTTAAGGTTCGGACGCATGTTTTTCCATCGAACTGAAAACCAAGTTACGCATTCGCCAGGGAATTGCAAAGATGAGGTAAGGGCTTTCGCTATTGTTTTGACCCTTTTGACTTAAGTCACCAGTCGACAAATATTATTTTAGGTCAGAGTTGAGGATTTCTTTTGCTATCCTGAGGGGTTTCGGCTTGGGTTGTGATAGCGATATTGTCTGCTTACGCAAACTTTCACCTCCAGTGTCAGGAAGCTCTCTGTACAGATAATAAGTAGATAACGCGATTTCATTTGTATTTATTGTAGAAATACATTACTTCTGTCTTCTCTCATCGATTACTCCATCGGTACTCCCATCTGACTGCGGCTTATAAATTAAGTGGTATTCCTGCTATTCCGTCAAAAAGCGGAGAGTCGAAATAATTTCTTGCGACGATTATTTTAGGAACGCGTATTGGAAACAACTTGACACCAGATTATTTTTCAGCAGTCGTGCGTAATGGGACGAAAGATTCGCTTTGGCGAATTTCATACCATCTTCGTTCTGTGCTCCCATTACGCCGAACACTAAGCCGAAACGTGAAGCGGTTTAGGGAAAATAACAAAAGCAACGATTTAAAACATAATAATAAATTCATACAACATGTCTGAGATCCCAGGTAGCAGATTAGATGGAATATTGAACAATCAGAAGTCCCCTGTGATTTGGTTGCAAAGAGATTTGGTAACCCTATCTCCTTACTCCTATGTGTAGGGTCCCGGCGGGTTAGGCGGTTAGACAGTGGGGTGGGTAAGGTGGAAAGTTCATGGAAAAACTTGATTTAGAGCAAAGGTTCTTAACCAGCAGTCCACGGACTCCTTGGGAATTGGCGTTTTCAAGACTTGTAAAAAGGATAATAAATAATGGAAAACGATCAGATTTACAAAAGTAACAAGAGTGTGTAATTCACACGCGATAGAAATGAAAAATTCAGAAAACTAAAGTAGACAAGAGTGGGGAGGCTACGAAGCACCGCACAGAGAGGAGACCGATTATACTATCCCATTCTCTCGCAGGCTAAATCCTATAGATGTGTTTGTCTCTTTTTAATGTCGCTATTTTTCGTTTCACCGAGTATCGAATCACAACGGTGCTAAAGAAGTTTTCACTCAAACAAGACATGCGAATTAGCTTAAAAACTGTATATTTTTTATTTAACTTTAGTTAACCGATAAAATTCAACTTCAGATTAACGTGTCTTGAAGGGAAAAAAATTATAATTAAATTGCTCTTTAGAAAATACAGAAGGATGCTCAAGAAAAAGTATATTAACAATTATTAATAAATACATAATAGCGAAATGCCTACCATTAATTTAAAAGAAGGAGTAATTGGTAACTCAGCCAAGGTTAACATTCAGGTGGCACTTGATATTTTTTTTCATTCCCAAGAAGGCATTCTTCAGTTTACATAAATGTTCGAATGGGTTCCATGCCAACTCAGAATGAAACCAACTCAGAACCACCTCAGAAAGGTAAATAAAAGCTATGAAAAAATAATTTTAAAATAGCCGGTAACCCTAACCTAACTTAAGGTATTTAAGCAATGTTTTAATATTTTTTTATCATCTTTCTTAAAGACTTTTCTAAGGTGGTTCAGAGTTCTGAGTTGGTTTCATTCTGAGTTGGCCGGTCACCGTTCGAATGATACTAAAATTGTGTTGAAAATTAATCAATATTATTATATGAATACCGCGTAAAAGTCCCAGTGCTAGAGAGACTATGGCATCCCCAGTTGGGGTATGTTGTGAGGCTGAAGGTAATAGGGGAGGGAATGAGATTGAGGAGAAGTAAGTTGGGGAAGTATTATTAGTATTTTTCAATATGACTGATTTCCGTAATTTTACCGTACGCTTTTAAGAAGTAATTCTGAGAAGCGTCCGTGGTTTTCAAATGTTCTGGCAAAAACGGTTAAGAATCCCTGATTCAGGGTGAGCGCCATTGTTTGCCGGCGGAGTGTTAATATTGTGAGGCCAAAGAAAGGCAGAAAGCGAGGATTCTCAGCAGAATCTTTGTGTGATTTACGTGAGACGCGTTCTGCGAACAAAATGAAGGAGCACTTTAAGCGGCAATAGTTTGGGAATTACGAGATGCGGGGCAAGATAAATACAACTCATGGGGAGTAGGCATACCCGTATGCCCACAGGAGAGATGTAAACCTGCTCAATCTGAAACCAACTTGAAACTCTATTGATACATTGGAAATAATACTCATTAATTACCGATGGTCCCACTCGCTTTAAAAAGACATATTTTAACCCTTCAAAAATTTGGCATTTTTTTCGGATGGTCAAAATATTTTCGCTTTACAATAAAATGCAAATATTTGGAATATTTCTAAACACATTCAAGAACCAAAAACTGTTTTAGAAAGGTGATGAAATACGCTTTAAAATTATAGAATTCGAAAAAAAAAAATTTTATTATAAATTTTTTGCACGCAAACATAAAAAAGTTTTCAAAATGGCTCACCTTATGTTTTTTCTAACTAAAGTTACTGATAATAAAAAATAAAAAAACACATACATATTTTATTAGACAAATGTATAACAAACACATATTGTAACCTCACTTTTTTGTCGCTCTATGAAAAATAATTTATAAAAAATTCCCGAAGTTTCAAATTCTTTTTTCAATTTGCGATTCAAAACTTTATGTACATAAAAGTGTACATTTTACTTTTTTAGTGGCTATTTTTTAGATTGTAATATAAAGCATGATGTTTTTCCTTTCTAACACCGATTAGAACATATTTCTAACTATGATGGTAAGGGAGTTACGGCGTCTTATGTGAGACCTATGTGCGTTGGGATAAATATGGTCTCCTGTGATTAAACGGGTTAAAACCACAAACAACACGTATGATGCAACTTAAATCAATCAAATAAGTCTTAATATAAGGCCGAAATATACGAGAAACCATGAAATTTTTGGATCGATACTTATCGCAGTAATATTATAAGTTTTCAACAAGAATGACTCGATTATATAATAAACACTGCAATCATAAAGATTTAGATATATTTTCGATTTCAATCACCACCTTCAGAATGAACTTATACTTTACATAAACCTAATGATCTCATCACTTAAAAACCCCTTTATAATTATTATATCATGTACCTACTTATGTATTGACTATAGTCTAAGTATTTAATAATATTTAATTTTGGACATCTTTGTACTTACTTGAACTTTAAACTTATCGTTGCATATTGGAATGAAAAATGTGCTCATCTATAATAAGGAACTCCAGTGAAAAATATTATGGCTTTAAAAAAATATGTTCATATAGACCAAGAATCGCTGATTCTGAATATATAAGTTTTATTTCATAATATTAAACGCAGAGTTTTTAAAAAAATATTAAAAAGTGCATTTTTAAACCTCTTTCAAAACACAGCGTTAAGTTGGCATTACTGAAATGGTTAACTGTGACGTCACACTTAACCTGTCACCTGGTGATAGTGTGTTGACATTAGTGCACACGTACCTATGCAATTCAACATTTCGTGTTTGGTTTATTTTCATACTGTTTATAGAGATTTAGATAAATAATAGTTATTGTGTTTATTGAAACATAATTTAGGCCCTCAACAATTAACGAAAAGGGCTTTATTTGCGGACAATCTGCAATAAATTTTGCCTATTTGAGGTTAAAGTCGTGTCATATTTGACATTGTATTTTCAAATTGTTTTTAGTATAGGGCTTTTTATACAAGTTACTACACAATCGTCATGATCAGTGTATTATAAATACCAGTGTTTCTGTATGTGTTATACTTAAAACAATGTACAAAATCACGCCTGAACACAAAATTGAAGAATGATGTCACTTGTATTTGCAATGAAAAAGATGATTTATTATTTTTATATTGCACTTTGTTAAAATACAATAACAGTAGCGGTGAAATGTGGACATTTTACCAATGTTTTTCTATATTAAAAGCAGTCAATCTTAAATAAAAACGCCTCAATTTCTCACACAAAAGTCATTGAGTCATCCTATATTAATTTTATTCCGCCATTTTCTTAAATTCAAAATCAGGGATGCTCAGCCCAAGAAAATTATTTCCCTAGATTTCGAAGTGAAATTTCACATTTACGCAATTACCTACGTAGCCACCCGATTGTGTAACACTAATCCTGTTACATGTTAATTAATATGATAATTAATTGGAAAGATATCGGAACTTGGTAAATATACTAATAATACCGTGATTTTCCAAATAAAACACTTTTTGCTGCGTGAAGTAATAATTTAAAAGTACGAATACACTCACCACTGAATTAGAAACTGAATTCCAAATAAAAAAAAAAAACACTTTGCAAAATAAAAATCATAAGCAACCCGCCGCTCATTTGTACCAAGCGTGGTATTTTGAAGACCCCCCCGCCCCCCCGAACGTGTCACGTAGTATGGGTACGTTCCATAATATCATTTTGAGTTGTCAGTGTTAAAAATAACATTGCATGTAAGTACATGAACAATAATTAAGATTCATAGGAATTCCAAAAAATATATATACGTATATATATATATATATATATATATATATATATATATATATATATATATATATATATATATATATATATATATATATATATATATATATATATATATATATATAAATATTACCAGTAATATTGTCATACGTAATAAAATTTTTGCCAGAGTTCGAAATTTCCCTAGATTTTGTCCTGATTTCCCTTATCCCTAAAAAATATTTTTCTCCCCTAGATCTAGGGAAATTTCCCTCGACATGACATCACTGATTCAAAATGACAACTTAAAAAGTAAAAAACTATGGGTGGGTGAAGACCACCATAGATACGGAGCGTTTCTGGGAGTCTTTAAAAATTAAAACTTTGACAATTATTTTAACTATTAAAACTAACTATAAAAATAAAAATGCAGTTATTTAAGTTTGAAGGTCTTTATTCATTAAAAAAAATAAAAAAAATTGGACTGGAGTTCTCTATTGGAATCATCGCCATAATCATCCCATGATGAAAATATTTCATTACTGTAATAATTTTGTGATGTATTCTGTTGCAAGCAAAAAATAAATGTTGACAATGGCCGGAATGATTATATATAAAAAAGATAATCTATGAAGTATGAAGCCATCAGAAAAAGAAAGCGTATGCAAAGTGATGCGAAAATATTAAGTATTTATAAATTTTAATAAAATATTATTTAAAAAAAGATTTGTTTCCTACAAATAATAACATTTAATTGAGAATTTTATAGTGCATTTTATTTTTATGAAAGGAACCACCCTTATAACAAATATTAATGTTTTTGTATTCAGTATAGTGAGTTCATTACACACTTTATAAAAGCTTCCGTTCAGTTCCTTTTTTTTTCTTGACCACAAAGTTGAAACTGATTTGCCTGATGCAGCAAGAATTCTCCAACGGATGAGATCTAAGAATCCGGAACGCAACTATTTTTCGCTCGCATTGCAATTCCCACGAGATAAGCAAAAACTAAGGATACGCAAAATTGTTTGTTTCACATTTTTTTAGGAAAATCTCCGGGAAGCCAAATAAGGAAGTTAGTAAATAATATTATTCGCAGACGCCTTAAAACGCCGTATACCCGCTCAAAAAGAAGAAGATAGAGAGATATGTAATTATGAATGTTGAAGAGAGCGCGCTAATATTTAAAACGATAAAATTGAAGCGAAAATTGTGAAAATGTTTAATAAAGCACGACTCACTTAAAATAGAGCAAAAATCTCGCGGGGGTTGTCTTAAACAGCATTTATAGAAACACTATGCATTTTTTCATACATATAACATGTAAAATAACTGAAACAAACGTGTTTATAATAAGTTTTGGAGCATACTTTGCAAAATTTTTTCGATCGAGGGAATTTCAGATAATTTGCGTTTCGGCGCGGGAAATGTCTAGATATTATCTTTAAAAATAACATATATTTTTGAAGAGCTTTAAAACTTTAAGTAATAAATCGGTTGAAATGGAGTAAGCGGCGGCTTGAATTCTATGAATGAGCTATTTTTATAATGTCTATAAGCTTATATATTACTTATTCTTATACCTAATGTACTTTTAGAAGGCGTCTAAATAACTAAATAAAATTGAATATATAAAAGAGAGTCTCTGCTAACATAATACCTATTCTGCTTGTAATAATGGTGGTATGAGGAATTCAATTAATGCCAGAATTTATTTTGTCTCGTTTTGAAAAAAGGGTTAATAAAAACAATACTTCGTTTCAACTTAAGGAGAACGTATGCGCGGCCCATTTGTGCCCGTTTCATACAAATCTTAGATTTGGATTTGAGATCAAAATACTCAACCAAACTGAAAAATTATTTTTGTAATCAAAAGGTATATCAAATATCTAGTAAGGATGTGAGCTACTTTATTTATTTTTGCTTTAAATTATAGGATACTTATTTTATTATTTTATAATGGAACTACTTAATTAACTACAAACTTTAGAAGAGCAGGTGAAAACTATTCTTTTATTGGAAATAGAGTAACCTTTTAATAAATACTAACAGACCCGGCCACACTTGCTGTGGCTAACGAAACACAACGCCATCTACTGACAACGCCATTATCCAACCTTTATAACCAACGCCGTCTGTTAATTTGCATACATTTCAAATCCACACCGCTCGCTTGCCAACCCGCTGCGCGCTGCCTGCTTGCCAGCCCGCTCCCTTTATATATTTCAACCAATTTACACAAAACCTTGATAAATTATATATCTAAACCTTCCTCATGAATCACTCTATCTATTGGTGAGAACCGCATGAAAATCCCGTGCGTGGTTTAAAAGATATAAGCGCATAGACAGCGGGAGCGAGTTTGCTTTATACTATGTAAAGATTTGCAGAAAAACAAACAAACCCATCCTCCGTAACGTAGTTTAAAAGATATAAGTGCATAGACAGCGGGAGCGAGTTTGCTTTATACTATGTAAAGATTTGCAGAAAAACAAACAAACCCATCCTCCGTAACGTAGTAGGTACCCAGCAAGTCTCTACTCCAAAAAAGTTACTGTTCGAACACTTCAAATAAACAGGTACCTGTACTGTAACTGCCCCCCGACATTTCATGTTCATACTTACGTATTGGGAACCTTTTCGAACAACCGTACCACTTCAAATGTAAATATTATTAGATTATATTACAAGTAATTTATAAGTGTAAACTTATGATCCCGGAACCCGAAATTGTATTTATTGAACACGTATCAACTTTCAATATACATAAATATATTATGTTATTTGGCAGATATGATGTAGGTACCAATTTGAAAAAAGATTTCCAAGGCATGTTAACTAAAAGGAATATTCATAATAAATATTGCTGCTTTTGAAAGGGTATAGGTATTAAAGTTCGCAGGAAAGGCTAAAATTACGAGTTATAATGTTACCTCAATACGAGTACCTGTTGATTTAATCTTCGTTGTACCATGAACGTGTGTGACCATCAACTATTTTTATTATATTCGCACAAATTCAAGATATTTAATTAAATAATCTCTATTTATAGGCCACAAATTTGGGAGGCGGGCATGGGTACCGCCATCCCGAGAACTGTGTATTGGATAACCAACACCTTTGCCATAGGTCACCCCCAAGTAGTTAGCTACGTTTGGTGACTTAGCAGAGGTGCCAGGGTTCCCGGGGCGAGATTTGTCTGGATATTGGAGGGAGATACCGATGCATCAACTACGTGGCAGGCCAGATCGGGAGAGACTCGTTGAGGCTCTCTAAGTGTCCAAACCATCCAAGCGTCCCTCTAACTCTTTTCATCGCGATAAACATCCGGGCATTCGTTTCGTTCCTAATACGGACACATTAAATAAACTTTAAAAAAATATATGGGTATATATAAAACACGATACTGATGATACCTTCCCAACTTTCATCTCACCTATCTCCTTCTCCTCCCCACTTTTACGATCCTCACAATTAATACCCTAGTCCTACTAGCTCCGGGGCATTTGGTACTCACAGTACAGAAATCACATAACAGCTAAAACCATGTTGTGTAAGTAGGTAATTCAACTAATATTTGGATATTCAACGAACAAATTGAATATTCACCAAAAAGCAAGACAAATAAAAACACGAATAAAGAGGTAGTGCTTAGTGACGTCAGGACATGTTTCAAGGGAGCAGAGATTACCCGCTCATGCAGACAACGTTAAAAACCTTGGAAAACGTATGAAAAGTGAGACAAATATGGCTGTCGGATGTGCCTAGAAAGACCGCTTTACTCTGTCCAAGGTAATATATTTCCCCCAGCTACGGAAGACGTATCGCAAGGTGCCAGAAAAATGTGTCTTACGTACACTGCGCTCAGATTATATATATATATAAATAAATCAAAATATGCTTGCTTGGGTATATGTGAGTATATAAGATGTGTACGTATTGCTATATTAAGCATAGGAAATGTTTGAAACTTTCAAAATATCTTCTTTCCATCCTCGTGAAGGTTTCTGAAAGTTTTTTTAATCATTACAAAAATGTCACAATTTGAGAATGACATTTTGCAAAACAATGGTTGTTCAATGAAAATTCAATTTTAGAAACTCTTTAAATTAATGAATTTATTTGAAGTACTCACCTATGGTACCAACCAAAATCCAATACTTTGAATCTAATCAAAAATTATATTTATTTTAAATAGGTACCTATGTTAGGTACTAAATTTGATTGATAGTATACAAAAATGAAGGTTTGTAATAGAAAATTTGTAAAAAAAACTGTAATACGTGGCGCGCGAGCTGTTTGAAAATCGAACGTACCGGGACTGAATATATTGAACGCGTGAGGAGAAGGAGACATGGGAAGGGAAGGGAAGGCGGAAGGGGATCGGGACGAATGGAAAAAGACACCCAGGGAGAAATACTTTCTTTATTATTGGCATTGCAACGCTTGCCGGGAACTCGCTAGTTATCTAATAAAAACCACACCATCTTAAAATCCATAAATGTAATTATTTCTTATTTTGAAAACCCTGAATTCACGGTGCAAAATTAAGGGTCTCTTGCGTGGAATTGATGTAAAAAAATTCGACACGACCCGTTCACTTTATCGTGCCATGTATTCCTAGGGAGCAGGGTACCTACAATAATTATTCCTCTTGAGCCGCGTAAGCTCCCCTAACCCCTTTCTCCACCAATATTATGTTCTACATTATTTCCAAAACATCTAAGCAATCCTTTGTTAATCTTATCCTTCTTGCATTTATCGTATCTACTCATTCGTAAAACAGTCGAACATGGTTTTAGAACACACATTCAACGCAGAAATTTCGTTAAAATAACAATAAAATTTAAAAAATCCTTAATGATTATGATTTAGGTATCTACTTAATAAAATATCTCATTTCAGTGTGTTTCAAATCACGAAATTTCGACCGGCGATATCGCAAGATTAAAATGAATTTTCCAACAAACTTTAATTATTGTAAATATTAAAACGTGATCATGTTTTCTGATTCACGGAATTCAGCACGAATCAACATCCCATCAGAACCTACAAGGTAAAAATTAATAGGCTTTTTCATTCGCAGAAAATAATGTAAAACCTCTTCTATAATACCAGGTATATATATATATTATAAAATATCTATCTAATATTATAAACGCGAAAGTTTGTATGGATGTATGTGTGTTTGTTTCTCTTTCACGCAAAATCTGCTGAATGAATTTTTACAATAATATAGCTCGTACATCAGAATAACATGTAGGCTATAATTTATAAATCTAGCTAGGAAGGGGTACGGGGACACACGGGTAAGGTGATTCAGGGAAAAACAATGTATTTCTTTGAATATGGCATTGCAACGCACGCCGGGAACCAGCTAGTTAATAATAAAATACTTGCGGCAAATCGAAAAAATGGAACTTAGTAAAATATAATATTTCGTTGGAAAGTTGTAAGTAATTATTATAATTATTCAAATTATCGTTATCCAGTTTTCGGGATAATGACTTATTCATTTGTAAATAGTCGATTCTCGCTTTTCTTTGAAACATGCTGGTTTCGTAGAAGACCATATATTATTTTTCTTGTATAATTTTTTTCCATATTAATTGGTAAATGCTATCAAAATGATTGGTACATGCTGAATGTAGACATTAGTTAATACATTTATTAAAAAAAATACAGAATACAATAAAAATGGGTCATAAAAAATTAGAAAGCAAATAAGAAAAAAAAAAAGATGAGCACACACATCTCATTCACATTGCTCTTTTTTCAGCATGCGTCTGTCTCCCTTTGAAAATTAGTTCACTTAAATTGGCTAAAATATTGTAAATTGTGGGGACATAGAATTCCCCTAGAAGATTTTTTTAACATACTTATTTCGATATACTAGATATTAGTTCATCTTTTGCAATTAGTATTGTGTTATGAGCTTGTTCTACTATTTTGTTACATTGAGAGTGAAACCAATAATACATTTACGGAATGGTAAAAAGGCAATGGTAAAGAGCAACTTTTTCTTGCCAGCAATCATCGTTGTCTTCCTCTGGAAGAAGACGGCAATACATCGATGCAAGAAATCGCCGTAAAAAGGATTTAAGGACACCATGTCTTTGTATATATTAATTTGATTAAATTTCTTTCAGCACAATTCGTACGCAACCAAAATTGAACA
Organism: Limnephilus rhombicus; assembly: GCA_929108145.2. Classification (NCBI taxonomy): domain Eukaryota; kingdom Metazoa; phylum Arthropoda; class Insecta; order Trichoptera; family Limnephilidae; genus Limnephilus; species Limnephilus rhombicus. The sequence goes on from OV815276.1 coordinate 34,746,385, forward strand.
TTATTATCGTTACTACTTTATAAATCTACTGCAATAAGAATTTGTATAAATTTTAACATAGATGGTAGTTATGTATGAATTTAATCGAATGCATTAATTTATGCGAAGATATACCAATCAACAAGGAATCAACTTATTGACATTTCAATAACAGTCTTTCGGTTTTGCATGACAACCTTCGACGATATGCCCTAAAAACTCGTTGAACCCGATTAAATAGAAGAACAGATTACAACAAAAATTAACACTATTTTTGTTGACTGAAGTGCTAGATAATCTTTATATTTTAAGCCTAGGTACTCATCTTTATATTTTAATCCTAGGAACTCCATTGACCAAACAAGAAATGTAATTTAAACATTAATTGAAAATAATACAAAATTACAAGTGTGCGGTTCACACGCAATTTGGGAGGCGGGAATAGGTACCGCCGCCCCGGGAACCTTTATTGGATACCAACACCAAGGGTGGGGAGGCTACGAAGCACAATACAAAGAAGAGACCGATTATTCTCTTGCAGGCTGTATAATGTTTGTCTCTTTTTAGTGTCGCTTTTTTGTTTCATCTAGTTTCAAATCACAACGGTGCTAAAGAAATATTTACTTTAAAAAATCGGCGAAGATTATTATGTATGATTTTGGTTATTTCGTTTTTCCGTTGTAGGTTCATATTCTAGTTGGAATTATTATAGAAAGATATTACAAGATGGGACCATTCCTGAGTCGGCATTCATTGGACGTTTCACACTTGATATGAAAAGTCTCGCGCTGATACGAGTTAAATATGATTTGTCGCGTCGTTCCCGCGACGCCATGTGTCTGTTATGGAGCCGTTCTCTAAATTTGCCTTAAAAGCCTTTTTATCTTCGCGATTTTATTTTCCTTCCATTCTTAAGCTGATTTTTCTTCCCACCTGTAGGGGTGTATGTAAATGAGAATTATGACAGCCGAGACTGGATAGAAGTGTGCGGAGCGTATTTCGCACCGAGCGTGATGTAATATTATATTTATAATAATATAATATAAGATAATATTCGGAAAAACTCAGATCTACATACATACATATGAGATATCTTCCATAAAGGGGCGACATTGCGTGTGCCAGCGATATAAGGGTGGGCGTGTAATATTTACTGCTGCCTTACGATAATACCGCGATAACAGTAAAAATAGCGAAAAAACCGCTAAAAAAGGTTGCGTTTTAAATCAACACAATGACGAACAGATTTCGGCTGTGCTTTAGTTGGAAAATAAAATGATTTATGACGTAGAATATATCTCGCGATGGCTACGTGATACCGTAAACTTTTATGCTGTGTACTGAATCAGAAAGAAAGGGTGTTATAAATTCTCAGACGTTATAATAATAACAATACGAAATACCTAAATAATAACATGTTGAAGGTACACGGTGTACAGTGTACAGGACGAATAGAATGGTCACGGAGCCATCGCCAGGTTAATGGAAAAGCCCGTACGATAGGGGGAATATTACCATGAAGGGCGCTTCAATGTGATTTTAAATGAAAGTAGGTAAATATTTAAAAAAAATTCAATTAAGAACAGCGGGGGTCTAATTAAAACATTTCATTACGAAAGTGAACAAAAATGAAAGTTGAAATATCTATGTTTAACCGGAAATTTGAAGGGTTCTAAAAATATTATCAAAGCTCGGAGCGAAGCGTCTTTGTTTAACGAAGCAGACGTAACAAGATACGAGATTGACGCAGAAGAAATTTAAAACCGCGGGCAGCGATATGACGTCACCCCCCGCACCAAGCGAGTTAGGTGGCTGTATTTTGCCTTGTATTTTCATTACAAATAACCGCCCGCCACCTTTCCTTAGCCCGTCCCTTAGCCCAGAGCTACCTAACTGCCGAGACGTAATATCAAAGGCTCAACCAGACATTAATAATTTCGAATGTTATCTCCCCCGAAGATAATTACTGACAGTATACCGCATACACATACCGTCTTCGCCGTTTTGCAGGATAAGACTATTTGATGTAAAATGAAATAAAATAAATCGCTTTCATTACGAGTTAACGAATAATATTTTCTGAGATAATTTGAATTATTTAGTGTAGTATTTCGGAGACATTTAGGATGGGTGGTTTAATTAATTGGTACAGCAAAACGGGGGATTGGCTCGCATCAGGTTAATCCGTACACATGTTGGTGCCCACTCCGAATGATGATATTTCATCAAATCATATGGGATTTATTAATTAATTTCGAGTTTGTTCGGCACTTTGGAGCCTGGTGGCAGCTCGCCCGTTAAAGGGGTTGCCAAAATGGAATATTGATCACTCTCTGCCTTACAAGGCGGGGAAGGAGGGTGGGGTAATTCAATGTAGATTAGAATAACACAGCAGTGTAGTATAGTGCTTATGTGGAAATTAATTAACGAGCAAACGGTACGTATTTTATGTTAATCCTTGTATAGATTCACCGCTACAGTATCTACAGCTACCCGCAAGTACTCGCGGTGTTCAACATGGAGTATAGTAAGATAAGAAAATAGACTAAAGGAAATAATAATGTAGCGGTAACAGGTAGTTTCTAGTTCCTAGTACTGCGTTGTTCTTCAAATTCGAATCTTGAATGAATATAAACTTACGTAACCAACAAAATGAAATAGCAGAACCTATCGCGACTAACAATATTCGTAGAATTAATTATTTAGAGAATCAAGATTACTACAATAAGCTCATCTAATTTCTACTTAAAGTGAAAGTTGAAACCTTTCGAACTTAAATTATGAAGTGATATAAACTCTCAATGTAAAGAAGGTAGTGAAGGTTTTGCCCCCATTATCCCCTAAATTACATTAATATTCAATATGCACCGTTCATAATGTATTATTGGCAAGACTTCGAATAATAAACACCAAAGATTGCAGAAAAAATAGACTACAAAGCTTTGTCAATAACCTAAAGTCTAAATAAGTAGTAGTTAGTTACATCCACGCTTGTTCGAGTTTCAACACAGAATCGAAGAAACGATATATTATCTTTCTTATTTCTTGCCAGTTATGTGGAAATTTCAAAGCTTAAACCCTCACTTTAGAATTGACTTTGGAAGCTGAAAATAGTCCCGTAGATCTCGAAATTTCAGACAGGGAAAAACTTACCAAATTAAACATTTCTTTTTTCATTTCATTCGATTAAAACAGTTCCCCGTTTCGCAGTTGAGATGCTAGGAAACCATCACATTCAGACGAACACAAAAGTTTATTGGTGTTGATTATGCATTGAATAAGCGCCATCCTTTGATCAGTCTCTGACAATAAACTCGTCAAAATTCCAACTAAAACAGCACAATTAAAATTTACCCTAAGGTTCGTCAACACAACTTAATTCCGTGCTTCACCCGGATTAACCTCAGTTCGTTCAAAAGGGGATAATTAAATAAGAATTATCTTCTACACACACTGGTATAACGTAATGAAGTACAACACTTGACGGGTGGTTCGCAGGAAATTATAAGGTTTCCTCCGCCGCAGTTGACTTCCCTTCATGACCGCAGTATGCAATTGAGGGAAAATAAGGCTTCATAATATAAAAAAGTCCAATGAAACGAGTTTTTTTTAATAAAATCAATAAGTTTTAATTTGCCAAAAGCACTAAGCACTTCTTGCAGGCCGCATGCAGAACCCCCAACCCAATTGCTGTTATTCCGACGCTGCGACAAAAGAATAATAAGAATTCAGCTGGCTGTTTTGCTCACTAACGATCTGATTTGCAGAGACTCATGCAGTCCTGCAAGCAGCATTTTAAATCGGATGGTGAGTAGGGACCATTATTTAACGCGAGTATTTTGTAAATTTTACCTAACCATAAGACGTCGTGTAACTATAATAATATAATGGATACGAGGCATAGAAGAGCAAGAATACGCATATGATTGGCAGGAACCAACATCGATCAAGATAATGAAAATATTAAACATAAAATGAAAATATAAATAAAAACTTACAGCGGCGTTTATAATATACTAGCAGACGCGGCCATACATTGCTGTGGCTAACGAAACACAAGGCCATTACCCAATCTTCATAAAATCCACACTACCCGCTTGCCAGCTGCCCGCTGCCTGAATTGAATATTTGAATTTATCGGCTTATAAACTAATTAACTCGCCACTAATTATACAATGCTTGCAATGCAACACTGGATATTTGAAAAGGGAAAATCAAATACCTACTTACTCTAGGACATCTATTTTCCAATTTCTTCCGTAGAACGAATTTCAAAAGTGACCATAGTACGGCCCGCCAGCCGTTTTAAATCGCAGAAAAATATGTTTTCTTTGAATTTCTTGGCTTTTCTCTAATATAATTTACATGTATATAATATACATATAAACATTCCCCTTCAATCACTCTATCTATTGGTGAAAACCGTATGAAAATCCGTTGCGTAGTTTAAACGATTAACGCGCACATACATTTTGAGCGACTTCATTTTATACTATGTAATGATGATGATAATGACAATACCTAGCACCTTTGTATAAAAACAGTACTTACTAGGAATTGAAACAATGAATTTAAACTGGAATATTGTTTCGTGTTCATTCGACTCAATATCGTACATTTAACCTTTACAAGAACGAGTTAAATTTTCAAGAATGAATTTTAAGAATTGACTTACTTTTCTGAGAATCCACTTAACCCATTATGCGCGCCTAACGTGCATACACGTAAACATAAAATTAAAGAAATAATGAAGAACTTGCGGCAATGATTCAGTAACAGCTAACTGTGGCAAGACGAATTAGACCGATTTGCCAATCGTTGAAATTTGAAAAAAAAAATACATGTTTACTATAAATAACATTATTACCCTTTTGTTTTTTATAAAGAAATGTGATAACTTTTCGGGGATTAATTTTAATCCCTTACGCGCGCATAACGTAAACATGTAAACATAAAATGATAGAAAGCTAGAATGTGTCATCTCCGAGCAATGATCTAGTAAAGGCTAAAAGGCCAATTCGGCGTTTTCGGCTGTGCGGGAGACGGCAAGACGGATTAGATCGGTTTAAAATTTAAATAAATAAATGACGGGAAGAACGCGATGAGTTATTCAGGCAGGCTCAGATTGGCGGCCGCGCCGGGAGGACAGGACCCCTCGGGACTCCAATGTACCTACTTCATATCGCAATTGAGCCATTGTTTTAAATTGGCCCGACAGACGGGATCGCATTTTATTTAAGAGACGGCGAGACATAACACAATACATGTTTTGATACACGCGCAAATGCATTAGATTCGCTGCAAGCCTTTTTATTTTATACGTAAAAGTATGTTCATTTTGTAAGCTAATGTTTACGAACGGATTTCAAAACAACTCACAGTTTGTTCGCTGTAAGCTTTGGCATCATGAAAATAGCGCAGGTTTATCGAAGTGATTTTTCTTGGTCAAGACAACTATTTTAAGCTAGAAAGTATTTCATGAGCTACGGAATTACCATTTTATCGTCAAATAATAAGATGCCATATTGATTTTCAATCGAAATCTCCGACGAAGTCGTATAGTATAGCTAGTTTAAATTATCTTAGGGAAAGTACCCATACTACGTGACACGTTTAGGGGGGGGGGGTCTTCAAAATGTCACGCTCCATACAAATGAGCGGCGGGTTGCTTAGGTTTTTGGTCACCGGGGGGGGAGGGGGGGGGGGGTTAAAAATTGCAAAAAGTTGGTCACGTAGTATGGGTACGTTCCCTTATAAATCTTTCGCCTACGCACATATTTAATCGGTTTTAGTATTATAATTATGATAGAAAAATAATCAAAAGCGCAAGAACAACACGATTTCATGAAAGTTTTCTCGCCTTAATAATAATTTTAATCCTTTTATTATTAAGTTGGCGTAAGGCGTTGAATGTTTTGTATAAACAATTCGAAATGATAAGCGTTTTAATATTAAATTATGCTGTGTTGACTTGAGATCTAATTCTGATGATAAATTTAGAAACGAAACAAAAACGAAACTTTTAACAAAAATAATGAAGTGGATAATATTTGTTAGGATACAATTTATTAAATTTAAATTACCATGCACAAAATATTTAGTTATTAGGTTTACTTAAAGTCAAACAACTGTTATATTATTATCCGAAACGTCGAAAACTTTAGTGGCGTTTACCTTAGGATGAATGGTCTGGACGATTTGCGCAGCTTTATAGAATGTTTTGGTCGATGCTAATTTTTCCAACATAATTTCCATCGTTAGTTGCCAAACTTTGAAATATAAATTTAACTGATACAAAAAAGAAAAGACAACATAATATTGGCTGTTTAAAACAATATTTTAATTAAGTAGGTATTCGAATTAAGTAGGTAGAGGAACATTGTAGTTACCTTGGAGGAAAAGTAGCAACGAATACAGTTGCTTACGTTAATGTTTTTGTCTGTGTCTCATAAGCCGTCTCATAATCAAAGCATTTCGGATAAACAAAGAACATTCACTTTCCAGTACCTCCTGGAAATCTGCATTGGGTCGGTATTATGAAATAATTATTTTTTGTGCTCAGGTAGGTACGATTGAATGACCATTGTAAATCAAGTGACACATAATGAATTTATTTTTAAATATCTTCAGACCGTTTCGCAAAGTTTATTAGTATCGTGGATGTGTATTATTTATGTTTGATATTATATTATTTATGTTCGATAACATAAATAATATTGAATTTTTTTCCTAAATATTTATAACCAATTCAGAAACATGGAATATATATTTTTTATTTCAATCGTAATTATAGGCACAATTTTGTAAGCTCCCAGTTTAAAATCTTACGGTAATATTTATAATCATTTTTATGTTTTAGCTTTTAGGGTCCTTATCACAGTCCTAATAATTCGTACTAAACCATGGTTCAGTCAAACTTTGCATTTTACATCAAACCGTGCCATCATAGCATTAATTCCGTTCTAACCATATAGCATTTAAACCAAAGCTTACATTTCAAACCGTCCAAAATAATATTTTGGCTTAAAATAAATTTCGTTAAAGCACTCTGAAATACTGTGGTTTAGCAAAATTTAAATTATACATAGATATAACCAACAATGTATTTGGAACTCAGTTATAACATTTAAAACCAATATATTTATAACTAATTTGGAATGTTTGGTTTTAAATATTAAAATTCGGAATTGGAATGAATTCCAAACATGGAATTTTGGCTAAATAATTTGGACAAAACAACAACTTAAGAGGAAGCCACAAGCCAAAAATGTATTCTGTGTGTGTCTTATAAAGCCACGAACGTGGGTAATAGACAATATACATACAAATCGCTCTGCAAATGGAGTCTAGCGGTTATGATAAAGCGAAAAAGTGGTTTTAATTTAGTTTGTAACTAACTAACTAACTAACTATCACGCCGTTTCTCTGCAGGGGTAGGCAGAGAGGACGGACCGCCAAACAACTCGGTCTTGACACACACTCTTTGCCTCACTCACATTCATACATCGTCTCATACATTCTCTTCTATTATTCTGACTTTTGACATGACCCGACTCAAATACCTGATTCACTTGATCGTGCCATGTCTTCCTCGGGCGTCCCCGACTTCTTCTACCATTCACATTCGCGTCGTATATTCTTCTTACACTACTTCCTTCGTTCATTCGCTCTACATGCCCAAACCATCTGAGGGTCCCTTTCTTAATCTTACTCATTATGCTTACATCAGCCTTACATTCTTTGCGGATATCCACATTTCTCACACGATCATACATTGTTTTACCACACATACGTCTCAGGGATCTCATTTCAACAGCATTCAGTTTACTTTCATCCTTCCTCTGCCAGTTCCATGCCTCACTGCCATACATCAGGGTAGGTACCAGGACTCCATTGTGGACTGCTAGCTTCGCTTTTTTTGACAGTTTTTTATTAGCGCCAACGGCATTCAGTCCACCATTAATGGAGTTACCGGCATACACCCTTCTTTCAATATCTCTTTCAGCCTTCCCATCTCTCGTAAACATACTACCTAGATACTTAGATATTTAGTTTGTGAATAATTTAATAGCAAATAAAAAGTTAATCAATGGAAACTGTCATAGATAGTGTTAGCCATAAAAAGTTTGTTTGTTTTTTATACGATTTCATACATTTCTAATGAAAAAATGCATTTTATAGGGGTTAACGCTTATGTTTTCATTGTAAAGAAATTAAGTAACAATTTTATTTTACTTAATTTTATTCAATGGAAACGATAGGAAAAGTAAATTTATTCACAGCATATTTTTTTGCATTTATAACGTAAACCGATTTGTAGTAAATATTAATCGAAAAGAGTGATTTAGCATTATTAATCTTCACGGATGAAACAAACGTTTTTTTTTTCTCCATACAAACGTATTCACCAATTTCCTCTCTGGATTTTGGTACTAGTGCAAATATTTTTTTAATATAATATAGGTATCGGCCACGAGCGTATTGGTACGTTTTGCTTTTTATTAATAAGTTACCTACTTCCTTTAGGAGTTAAGACCGCTAAAAATCGTTACAAATCGTTATAATCGTTACAATTGCCTGGTTTAAACGCTTTTAATAGACGTTAAGTATCCAAACTATTCAATGTATTTTAAAATAAAAGCAAAGTGTTCAGACGTACAATATTTTCTTCTAATACAGTTAGTAAAAATATATTAAAAACCGGTTCAGTTTTGGAGGAGAAAAATGGGGAATACAAAATCTCCATTTTGACGATTTTATGTGTAGGTATTATCAGCCTGAGGCGTAGTTGTCCCTTTCGCTCAGTAATCGGGGGGCTTCAAGCGACAGTGACAGCAATAGTTTGGTAAAATTTATCGGGGACCGGGTTTCTATTAAATGTGTGTAGTTACTTAATAGTAATTAAAAGTCATTGATTGTTGTCATATCCTTTGCAATGATCACCTGTTGGTCGTTACCTGATGGTACGACGGTGTATCTTAATTATAATACGCCGGTAAAGTGATGTAACTAAAAAGTGCCACCGGTGGTATTTAACTTTTTTACTGAACTCTCCGCGGGTTCAAGGATATTGTGAAGGTCGAATATATTCTCCATACATACCTACGTGTATGGAAATACCTAAATCAAACTTAACGAATTAATTTAATACTTTAAATTAGAAAACATTACTTATTATTAAAGTAATTAGTTTTTTTAAAGGTTTACTTAATTATTCCTACTGTCCACGTTCAATTTATTATTTACATAAATCAAAATTATAAAAAAGGGCAGTTTGAGTTTAGCGCATGGAAAAAAATTAGGTTAATTATTTAGGTAGGTTATTATTTTTATGTTGTCATTTCGTGATCACAGGGGAAAGTTTACAGAGGTGTTCTAGTCATACAATAATGATGTGGGTGTTATTGTATTTTTGGTTTTGCGTAGCAGATTTTCTGTAATTTCCTTCAAAAATGTTGTGGAAAATGTAGCATGCGGATGAAATTGCAGTAAATGCATAATTTGTTAAAAGAAAATAAAACCACTAGGTAGGTACTTTAATAAAAATAAAAATCAAGATGTTTCAGAACCAAAGGTTTCTTCATCAGGATAATTAAAATTAAAACAATAAAACAGTGGTAACAAAGTTAATTATTTTCATATCAAGTAATGAAGAGAATTTACAATATTATTAAAGAAGCATAATTATATTATCATATTTCATGATGATGACGTATGCTGTAATTTTGTTAAGCGTTCATCTTATGATAAAACAGAGCTGTTCGCCTAGAAAGAGTTTAGCAGAGTTTTACAAGTTTTCTTTCTTACCTTGTGCATCGGTGTCCCCCAGAAGTCATTCAGGAAGATGTTTTTGATCGGAGTGTGCGGTCGCAGATCCCGATTGTCCTTTATTGCGCTGATGTCGTCGAAGACGAACCCGCAATGGATGCAATTGTGGTACACAAGAAAGCAAGTAAGTACCACAATAGCGGATAGGCCGTATGAGACACCCATCACGAAGCTGCGATTTCAAGTCAAATATGTAAAATACGAATTCGAGCGGATTTTTCCCGCGCGCCTGTGTTTACTTCTTGCGGTTGGCAACGCCGATCTTTTTCGCTGCTGTCAAACTCAGGCGTAAACAAAATATTATTATTCTTTATATGTGTTATGTTTAGTTAATTGGAAGTAAACTAAGGCAACGAACACTACACTTTACGTAATTACATAATATATTATTTTTACCAACTAACGGTATTCACATAAAGGCAAATATTACAATATTATTAACAAGATGGGTAGGTAGGTACCTAGTACTATAAATACACACTCTTGGAGAAAAATACAAAGATCGGTCGAAAATATTATTTTTGTTTATTATTGTAAGATACAACTATTTTTATCTATTTTTTGAATTATTTATATTATTTTATTACTTGATTATTTTAAAACATTTATTTTCCACACATTTATTTTTACGCTTTATTTCTATATCACATCTACGTTTGTTACAAAAATTAAGTACACAAGTACGTTTAACATTCATTTATAATTATAATTCTATAACATTCAACTTTTAGCGGCGTGAGTATTATGTTTTAATATTTTGATAACGTTGTATTGTTTTGGAACATCTCGGGTGCGCAAAATGTCAATGTTGAAACATCAACGGAGGCAGCACCGTCTTAAAGATGGTAAGATCAATGAAACGCAAAACGTCAGTTATGGTTGAAGTTTAAAAGCTTTTTATCAAACCATTACGTGTCAGTTATCAGTAGAATATTCGGCCAAGAGGATTCGGGGCAACGATCTCGTGCGCGGGCAGTAACCGAGGGTGAGAGCAGTAAAACAAGGCGATCTGTCACTAAACACATTGTACACGGCGGGATTCTGAGTAAAACCCTTGCCAGTTGTTGTTATTGCGTCGTTTAGTCGTAACGTATACTGACATCAATCACTTGGTTAGTTTTATATCCATGTCACGGCGAATTGCAAGCAAAATATGACATTTGAAGCTGAAAGAACTGAGTTCAGGTCCGACCGCCATTGTGATTCCCGAGCTACTGACGGAGAGCGTCACGTGACTACCAGTTTTGCTAGCTACCCGGTTTGGCCGCGCAGCCGCGCTGCGGGCGGCTCAGCGATCCGTGGTCGATGCGGAGCGGAGGTATGGCCAAAGGCGCGATACAGGGACAAATACCGGTACCGGACCTACTTTACAAAGCTGCAACTTGCAATCCGAAAGATATAATAATAAACAAAATATAATTCATATATTGATCGTAATTAATTTTCAAATCGTAATCGTACGGTAAAGTTTGTCTTCATGATATTATTACAGCAGTTTGTTAATGGTCTCTGCACAAAGTAAAAAAATCTACCGACTTAAATTTTATCATTAATAATAAATTTGAAACGTGGTTATTAAAAAAATGATATAATTTTTTTTTCTGTCAACACTGGGAGTGCACCTGTACTGTGGGTAGAGATGATTTAAAATATCTATACGTATCTTTTTAATGCAATTAAAATTGTACGAACCTCACACGATAACCCGGCATCACATCTGCTCTATTAGATGTCGATCTATTTCATAGAATCTACGAGATGGATCAGTGAGAACAGGTTTTTCTATGAAATAGGTACTCAAAGTCGAATAGACTTCAGCCTTTGTCCTATAAATTGACCACAAATTCACATAGAATAGATCAGGTTAGAACTTTAGTACCCAAATATTAAAATAGTTCACAAAATATCCTAAAAACCATTAGTTTCACTATAGGTGCCTGCATGTTTAAAAACTCATTTTCAATAGGTAGCCTTCCTATATTTAATAATAATCAGTATCTACCATTCCACGTTCAAACACATATATTTTTTTTTATTTTCTGTTTTTGTTTCCTGCTAGAAATAATAGTGACAGGCACACCATCACCGCGAACACCGCGGGCCGAGCTTTCGACCGAAGCATGCGCGGCAACCGCTCAGCTCAATGTAGTGAGTACCAACACTACCAACTGAACCGACAGCAGGTACCTACATTACTAACACAACCGACGGTACCTACACAACCAACTTCATTTTCTCTCGAGTCACAGATGTGCTAAGTCCTAACCCAACGTTGAACATTCGGAAAATTCACCCTAGGGAACGGACGTCCAATAGACGTAATACCCGCTCTATGCGGGCCGATATCATAATCATATTGCTATTGGTCATTCTCTCCATGCAGTATTTCAAATTGATAGAGGTTCTAGCAAGATCTTATTTAATAATTTTACCCCCTTCAGCGTTCAGCGCAGTTTTAACGACAAATTGCTTTGCAATATTTTGTAACTTTAATTTAAAGATATTATTGTATATTGTAGATGTTTGGAACGGTTTCCACCTATTATTTTGGATTTTCTAACGATTCATTAAAATATTAAGATTAATTTAAGCTAAGTGTTCAATATAAATGGATTCAGGCTGAAAGGATACACTTTGTACAATTGATTTTGTATACTATTTTTCACTACATTTGTAACTACACATTAATTCGTAAATCTTTTCTCAGATTTCTTTAAAAATGTTTACGATGAGGAAACACCAGAAGAAAAAATTCCTTCATACTCATTTAAAAAAACCATACATTTAACAGACTGCTACATAACAGAAGAATCTTGCAAAAAGAAACTATGTTCCTTAGACATTAACAAATCTGCAGGCCCAGACTCCATCCCGCCAATTTTCCTAAAACATTGCTCCTCTGTATTGTCTAAACCACTAACCATTCTCTTTAACCAGCTACTATCTTCTGGACATTTTCCCGTCTACTGGAAATCCAGCTATATTATCCCAATACTTAAAAAAGGCGATGAGACTGACATTTCAAACTATCGACCTATATGCATACAATCTGTATTACCCAAAACCTTTGAATCTCTAGTTCTTGATGAAATATATCCCACGTTAACAGAGATATTAAATGACAAACAACATGGCTTCATTAGAGGTAGATCAACTTCAACAAACTTATTACTCTTTCAAAACTATATATTGGAGTCATTTTCTAAAAACAAACAAGTTGACTGTATATATACTGATTTCTCGAAGGCTTTTGATAAAGTGTCCCACAAAATACTGATCCGAAAACTTCATGCTCTGGGAATTAGAGCAAATATTTTGAACTGGCTAAGTAGTTACGTATCAGGTAGAACTTTATTTGTAAAAATAAAATCTTTTATATCCAAACCATTTTCTGCCACTAGTGGAGTACCGCAAGGTAGTCATCTTGGCCCAATTTTATTTCTTATTTTTATAAACGACATAGTCAACTGCTTTAAAGACGTCAAAGTGTTGCTTTTCGCTGATGACATTAAATTATATAAAGAGATAACTATCCTTAATCACTGTGAAATTCTTCAATCAAATATAGACATGCTAAAAATTTGGTGCTCACAAAACAATCTATATTTAAATGTAGAAAAATGCAAAACTTTGACCTTTTCCAGAAAAAAAACACCACTGTTTTTCGACTATTCAATAAATAAAATAAATTTAGAAAGAGTATCGGAAATGCGGGATCTTGGCATAATAATGGATGAGAAACTAGACTTCACGGTTCACATTCAACAAACTGCAAATAAGGGTATGAAAACTTTAGGATTTGTGTTAAGAACAATTAAAAACTTTGAATCGTTACAAATCATTAAACTACTGTATACATCCCTTGTTAGAAGCCTAATAGAATATAACTCCATAGTCTGGTCGCCCTTCTATAAAATTCATATTCATACTATTGAAAGAATTCAAAGAAAATTTCTACGTTTTGTAAATTTTAAACTTAACATCCCTTTAGAGCACATAAATTATCCGTCGTTAATGAATACTTTAAATATTCCAACATTAGAAAACCGACGAAAAATAAACGACCTAACTTTTTTATTAAAATTATTAAACTCTAAATTCGACAGTTGCGAACTCCTGCAATTAATAAATCTACATGTACCTACACGAACAACTAGACAAACATTGACATTTTATATACGTACATCTCATTCGAACTATGATTTACATTCTCCAATACAACGTTTGCATAGTCTTGGTAACAAATACTTAAACAATCTGGATGTATTTGACAATAATTTGAACTTAGCAAACTTCAAATGCCATATGTGCCAACTATTTATTTCTACCTATCCCGTAAACTAATCAGAACAACAATTTTAAAAATTACCTACTTTATGTCAACTACTATATTTTATGGACTATATTTTGTTTCTTATATTTTATGTAACCTAAATCTTTTATTGTATTTTTTTTTTAACCCTTATATTTTATGTAACCTATATTTTGTTTTTAACAAATATTATGTTACTTGTATTGTGTATTGTATTTTGTAAACCCATTCTTTTCACTGTAATTAAAAAAATGTACTGCATTCAGTTTAAATAAATAAATAAATAAATAAATAATTCAGTTTTACATACAGGTAATCAAGGGCGGATCCAGGATTTTTTTCTGGGGGGGGGGGGGCACAAGGGGCGGACGGGCAAAAAAAATCAACAATTACCGTTAGAAATAAACTTGAAGTAACGTAATTCAAGTTTATTTCTTCAAGTTCAAGTATGTATAGAAAGGTTTATGAAAGTGTCAAAACAATCGAAAAATTAAATGTTTAGTAAAGACAGTTTTAGATTCTAAGTATGTGATGAAATGTCCACACTACACAAAAGTACCTTCTGGGGAGGTGGGGAGGAGGGTGGAGGGGGGGGGGGGGGGGGGGGGGGGGGCACGGGGGCTCGTCCCCCCCCCCCAGAATGCTTAGAATCTAAAACTGTTTTTATTAAACATTTAATTTTTAATCTAAATCCGCCCTTGCAGGTAATTGTACATATTAATAATAAATTAACATCAAACGTTTTTTAAGTACAAACATATAGACAGGTAGTGGTTTTTTGTATTAGGCTGGGCGTAGGTAGGTACGTATTAATTTATTTATCAATGTTCTAACTTGTCCATATACTGTTAACATATACCAGCGTATAAGTACAACAATGTAATTTGGGAGGGTATGGGTGCCGCCAACTCGGGAACCATTTATTGGATAACCAACACCTCTGCCACAGGTCACCCAAGTGGTTTGTTACGTTTGGCGACTAAGCAGGGGCACCCGGGTTCATGGGGGTGAGATTTGTTTAGGGTTTAGGTCTTCAGGCCGGATCGAGAGAGACTGGTTGAGGGAGACTCTCTCGACCCATCGCCTTGCACCGCAGTTGGAGGATTGGGTTCATAGTCCGTCACTCCTGGGACACACTGACTCTCAGATTCCTATCAACCCCACATACCTTTTTCCTTCCCAGAACTTCCTATCATTCCCTTCCTTAAAAAGTCCCTCCACACAGCATCCCCTAAAATGACATAGGCCCTGAGGGAAATTATTTTTCTCAGGGCCTCCGGTGTGGAGCTTATGTTAAAAAAATGTAAAGTATACCCACTTATTATTAAAAGTATTTTTAAATAAATTTTAGGTTTGAAAATGGTAAATAATTCAAAAATATATAAAATATAATTTTATAATAATTATAATTTCGGGGGCCAACTGTCGGGGATCAACTGTCGGGTCGCTGTTTTTTATGGTCACTTTGAAATGAATTTTAGTTTTAAAAAAATTCCATATAATAAACAAATAATCGCCGGTTGTAAATTTTGGTAGATATTTGAAGGTATAAAAACCCTTAATTTTTTTTCAATCAAATCATTCTCGTATATCATTTTCAAATATTTTCTTTACTCCGTCGATTTTATTGGTTTCTATCTCATTTTTATTGTTCGTACTGTACCTACTACAGAATACACAGCATTTTTCAAAATGAAATTATTATTTATGGTTGAAGAAGAAGATAATAATAATAATCTAAACGAAAATATGAAAGAGAACAAGACACAGAAAAACAGAAAAAAATAATGGTCGCAACTGGGTCACGAACCCAAAACCTCTCGTCTATCCGGCACGTGTGTTTACCAATTCCTTCATAATTCCAATTTTATAGTTTATGCAGTCATTCTTTCTAAAAAAGTGACAAGTATTTTGGAGTAAAGTGTCCTGCCATTAGATTCTCGCCATCATTATAATGAAATCTGGACAATGAGAACATTTTAATGAGAAAAATTAACATTTATTTTTATTTTAAACAAACATACTATTTCGGTTGTCTGTTTCGGTGAGCTAGGCGTGCGTTAAATCTGGTTCAATGAAGTCAAATTTGCTTTAAATTTAAGTATCATTTCCAAAATTGGAACTGATTTTTCAAGAAGATTATTTTCCACCGGTCTGTGCTGGTAGGCGTATTACAACAGTGGGACACCATGTGTGTTGGGATGGAGAGCAGATGAAAAAGTGGAGGGTTATGACGTACCTGGTGAATCAGTTCTGATATTTCACCGGGCTATTCTGGGAGTGTGTATCACTATGGGATTTCCCGCAAATATATATTATTTTGTGCGCTTTTATAATCTACCTTGACGTTTCACGGTTACGGAACCGTGACAGTAAAAAAGGCAATAAACATCCGTTCCTTAACACAATAATGCTACGCTCTTTCAAAAGATGAGATACACAATTTTCTCCAAAGGGAAAAGTCATCATTTCTCTCTCACACACACCGCACTGTGGCGTCTCCGTAGACCCCTACCAATACTACTAGCCGTGACGATAATTTTGAAAGTATGGAATATAGTTACAAGGATAATATTGAAGTGTGAGTTACGTGAAATAATAATTGAAAATAACTACGCACACTAGGTTTCGAACCCGCAACTACTGGATCCGTAGTGTTGGATAATAACCGGAGGTACTATGACACGGAGGTTCTATTACTCGTACATCATCTAGATTCAGTGAAGATTAATCTTTTTAGCATTTGAAGCCGGAGGCAGTGGCAGACTAAACCCGTCAGAGGCCCGGGGCGGCAAAGCCGAATGAGCCCCCCCCTCTAGTTTAAGAAGTTGATGTAATTTTACAAGATTTTTATTCAGTTTACACGGGCCTCTAGTCCTGGGGGCGTCCAAACGCCTCCATGTTCCCTTGAACAAATCATTAACAAGGCTTTAAGGCACAAGGACCCTGTAAAAAAATTTCATTTTTTTAATTTAATTTTCTGAAAGATGCATTTACTAATAATGCTCTCACCAAATGTTTTAAGGAAATTCGTAAAATTGAAGGAGATACAGCATTATATATGAAACCGTTCAGTTTGAATGTTTTAATTACCCTTCAGCAAAACTTTGAACGCGTGTTTCTCGAAACCACGTTTTTCAACCTGGTTAACATATTAGATAAACTATACATCCGATTTGCATGCACCATGTTCCAAGTCTTAAACTGTTCGAAAATTCAGGTTCGTATTATTTGTAAGGCAGTGTAGACTACTGCCTAGGGGTCCCGACATGTTTAAGCCGGTTTTAGCAGGGCCATATTGTCCATAAGGCAGTGTAGGTCGTGTATTGCCTATCCGGCCCTGACAGGGCTGTATTGTCCATAAGGCAATGTAGGCCACTGCCCATGGGCCACGTGTCGGCTAGGGGCCCCTATTGTAAAGGGGCCCCGAGGCGTGCATTGCCTAGGGGCCCCGAAATTTTTAATCACGTAAGGGTTGTTTTATAAAGGGCCCCCTACTATTTTTTTTTTGTTTTTATGAACGATGAACATTTTCCATAAAAAATCGAAAATAAAATTCGCTGGTCCGCATTTTTTTCTTTTTTTAGAAATCTAAACTCCCCTACATGGTGTCCCCTACATGGTGTCCCCTACATGGACACTCGATTTTCGAACAGTTTAAGAATTGGTGCATGCAAATCGGGTGCATAGTTGGTTTACTATGTTGTTAACCAGGTTGAAAAACGTGTAATAAAAGTTTAGAGGATAATTCAACATACAAACTGTTTCAAATGGTTTCACATTTTTATGAATTTCTTTAAAACATTTGGTGAGATTTTTAAAAATTTAACCATTATAGATCGCAAAAGGAAAGCGCGCAGGTAAAACACCTTATATCTGCAAGGCCAAACCAATCAGGCCACGTACAAAATTTTATTATGTTTATGGTTAAACCAATTGATTAATGAAATAGATTTTCATCGCTAAGTAAAAAGTCAAATTATGAAAATAAAGTTATTCGAAAGTTGTACAAATTGGGTAAAAAAAATAAAAATTGGTATTTTATAAAGTGGAAATCTTTAAAATGTAACAAACGTAGATCTCAACAAAAAAGCGCTGCGCTACGAAGTTAAACATAATTTTGCAATAGTTAAGGGCCCGCAACCCGGATTTCTACCGATTTATTCACGGACATATGAATATATCTGGACCTGCCCTAAGTGATAAAAACGTATTACTTCCCCCTCCCCATGGAGCCAGCTGGAGCTCCTCCTTGGAGCCAGCTCGCTCCATGGGGAGGGGAGAGAGGCTCGCTTGAATCTAAAATATGTGACGTCATCATTCTTGTCCTGAACAGGACGTAAGTAACATCCATACATTTTTCGAAATAACACGCCAAAAACGGTAGCTTGTGCTGTACATTTTACCCACATATTATATGGACATAGCGAATGTGGGCGGCTCTCCAGTGTGCTCGTCGCTGGTTACAGGGGTAAGTAAATTATGAAACATTTGTAAAAGTGTCTTAACTAAACACGGCAACAAAATATTGCTATGTGAATTGGGGCGAATCTTTTCGGGGCGAGCATTTGGCCTTAGCAAATATGTTATTAACGTGGCAAGCAATTCGCGCTTCCATGTAAAAAGGTCTATTCATTCAAAGCAGATTTTGCTTTTAAGAACTAAATGATGATATTATAATGCGAGATGCCTATATACTGTCAGATTGATTTTTTAACGAATCACAGTGATTTTTCCTCTCTTCGCCCCCCATAGTTTGGTTTTACCCCTCATCTGTATGTTTTGGTCTATTGAATTCTGATGTCTGTGGATTTATTACATATTTCCCTTAAATACGGTAAGTTTTAAACCTCTTAAAAAAATATATGTTATTCTTGAAGATAATATCTATACTTTGCCCGCGCCGAAACGCAAATTATATAAAATTCCCTGGATAGAAAAAAATCGCAAAGTATAATAATAATAATAACGTTATATTTATATAGCGCAGTTTTGTGTCATTTCACTTCAAGTGCGCTAAAAGTATGCTCCAAAAATTATTATAAACACGTTTGTTTCAGTTATTTTGCAAGTTATATGTATTAAAATATTCACAGTGTTTCTTTAAATGCTGTTTAAGATAAAGCCCGCGAGATTTTTGCTCTATTTTAAACGAGTCGTATTTTATTAAACATTTTCGCAATTTTCGCATCGATTTTGTCGCTGTAAATGTTAGCGCTCTCCTCTAACATTCGTAATTTCGCATCTCTCCATCTTCTTCTTTTCCCGCCCGGTTGCAGAGCCTTAAGATGGAACCATAAAATTTTTTTTTTTAAGAATTTGTAAAAGAAAAGCTTTCCACTTTTAGCGGCTGATTCAAAAATTATCACTAAGTAAAAATATGCTCACGCGCCGCGGGTTTCTCATCGCTCATCACCGATCTAGCTCTAGCATCTAGTTTAATCTTGTACACAGAGTATAACGTCGATTATCCGCTCTAATTAATACAAGGGAGCTACGTATAATCGAAGACCCCAATAAAAGATCGGATAGGAAACTGAGAGTGTTTAATTCTCGTATAAATAAAACTGTCCTTATTAAGTCCAGAGATCGAGCATCATTTAGCACGAATGGTCCCATTAAAAAGGAATGGCAGCGTTTTCACCAAAGTAACGACTACAGAACGGGAAACACGAAAAGATATTTATTTTTATTTGCAAAGCGTATTTGTATTTGTATATTACGAAACGTTTTGTGTGTCACGAAAAATATAAACTTATTATTTTCCTAGTGAGTTCTAATAAACTCATTCCCGGAAGGAAAAAATATTAATATTGAAGCATTAAAATTTAAATTAATTTGGTGTTTTTGAGAAAAAGTATTTTTTTGATTATTATTTTTTGTTTTTAATAAGCAAATATTATAATAAACACCACATTCATAAACATGAATTAACACGTAAAAATGACACACGTAACACGTATAACACGTAAAAATGACACGTATTATTTTTTGTTTTTAATAAGCATATATTATAATAAACTACCACATTAATAAACATGAATTAACACGTAAAAATGAGATTCGAGACCTTGGCGTAATTTTTGAAGCAAATCTCTCTTTCAAATCCCATATATCTGATATTGTCTCCCGTGCCAACAAAATGCTTGGATTTGTTCTTCGTAATTCAAGATCATTTACCAACGGAATCGCAATCCGAAGAACGTATGAAGCACTTGTTCGCAGTATCTTGGAATATAGCTCCATTATTTGGGCCTCTTCTGAGCAAAACCATATTCTCGAAATAGAAAAAGTACAAAAGAGTTCATGCGTTACCTATATATGAGGGAATATATGTACTACCCTTTCCTGTATCCATCCTTATTCTTAGCAGGAATGCTCGATCTTAATACATTAGAAGCCCGCCGAAAAATATTTTTAGGAAAACATTTTTTTAAGATAATCTCTGGAACTATACATAATCCACCTATTTTGAAAGAGATTAACTTATATGGCCCAGACAAGTATACTCGTGGAAGGTCCCATACCCTTTTTTATGCTCCAAAAGCGAGGACTTCTGCCTATCAGAACGCGCCAGTCAACAGAGCGACTGAACTGCTCAATGAGTCTGCATTGACCATCGACATTTTTAACGTAACCTACAGGCAATTTAACAATTATCTTTTGACGTATGTCACAAAGTAGTGAAACTGACCTTTTTATGTGTTTTGCGATACTTTTTGTCTAATTTGTAATCTTCTCCATAATGTATTGGTGAATAACCGTTTTACGGAGAACATGGAAAATACATAAATAAATAAATAAATAATTAGAGGGTATTTCACCATCGTCTCAACAACTATCCATTATAATAAATAAACAAATGTTCTATATATCTACTTAAATTAATTATTATAAGCAATAATTATCAGCCTGAAACACTCGTCCACATTGAAAAATCTTCCGAGAAAAAATACATGACGCCAACGGGACATGTATTTTTTCTCGGAAGATTTTTCAATGTGGACGAGTGTTTCAGGCTGATAATTATTGCTTATAATAATTGTTACCCTTTGTGCTGTGCATAAAAATCTTGTCTTAAACGTTAGTTTAACAATTAAAAAATAATAATTACTTAAATTAAAATGAATTTTTAATATGATTTTATTTTCCAAGATTAAGATATCAAAATAAGATTAAATTTCTGCCACCTCGGAACAGGCTCAGCCTAGTGAGGTGTTATATACCAAAAAAATAAATTATATGTATATTGTATATATTGTTATATTATCTTGGTTAGTAAATAATTTAAAAAAAAAAAAGATAAAAAACCCTGCTAACTTTTCCGATTATATAGCCACCACTCATTGGTGTGCGAGTACCGAAAAGTAAACTCGGGCTTGATCCTATTAATATTATAAAGATGAAAGTTTGTATGGATGTATGTGTGTTACTCTTTCACACAAAAACTACTGAATGGACTTTAAAAAGTCTTTCACTAAAAGAAAGCTACATTATTTACGAGATCTATAGGCTATATATATTGGTAAGCTCTGGCGTTATGAATAATCTCTGGCGTTATGAAATTATTTATCATACGTTTTCTGTCAATAACAAAATCGATTTATTGCAAACGTCAACCAATTGTCGCCTTGGAAACGATTTTTTTTTTTAATTAGGCAATTCACCCATAAAAGAGTGCTTTGTTGGCGTCGGCGTCGTACTTAATTATATCTAAAAATTAATCACCGAAATGTATGCAAGAGCATAAACCCAAACGACTGCACCAAATTGGATAATTATTTTTTTGTTCGTTATTTTGAGTTCTGGCATTATGAAATTTGTATAAAAAAGTATAATAGGTGGCACGCGAGCAGTTTGAAAACTGAATGCATCGGGAATGAATGTGTGAAATGCGAGAGGTGAGAGGGGGGGAGGGGGTGTTAGGAGGATGTTGGTGGAGGGGGATAGGGGAAGGGGAGGAGGGTGCGGGGAGGGGGTTAGGGGAGGGAGAGGGGGGAGGGAAGGAAGGGGAAAGGGGAAGGATGTAGGGGGGGGAGGGGGTTGATGGGGGGAGTGGTATGGGGAGAGGGAATGTCGAGGGGTAGGAGGTTGTGGGGAGGGGTGGGTGGAGGGAGAGGGGGAGGGGGTTGATGGGAGGAAGTGGAGTGGAGAGAGGGAAGGTGGAGGAGGCGGAGTGGGATGGGAGAGGGGGGGAGGGAAGGAAGGAGAAGGGGGAGGAGTGGAGGAAGGTGGGGGGAGGTGGAGTGGGGAGGGTATGGGGTGGGGGAGGGGTGGGTGGAGAAGGAGGGGGAGGGAGAGGGGGGGTTTATGGATGAGTGGAGTGGGGAGAGGGAAGGTGGAGGGGGAGGAGTGGGGGGGGGGGGGGGGGGGGGGTGGGGGGGGAGGGGGGTTGATGGGGGGAGCGGATTGAGGAGAGGGAAGGTGGAGAAGGCTGAGTGGGAATCCCCTAATACCATGCGAGCGAAGCCGCGGGAAAAAGCTAGTAAGTAATAAATCCTAAATAATGCGTTCGGGATCCTAGACTATCAAAAGATCGTGCTTATAAAGAGGATGGTGATATATTCCCTTATCTAAATAATACTACCTAGCTGACCCGGCCACGCGTTGCTGTGGCTAACAAAACACAACGCCATACACCGGATGGTTACCCAACCTTTATAACCACCGCCATCTGTTAATTTGCGTACAAATCAAATCCACACCGCCCGCTTGCCAGCCCGGTCGTTCATATAGACACTATCCTTTATATATGATATATTTCAAACAATTTACACAAAACCTTGACAAATTATACACCTAAGCCTTCCTCATGAATCACTCTGTCTGTTGGTGAAAACTACATGAAAATAAGTTTAATAATTTTTGAGTTTATCGCGATCAGACAGACATACGCGACGGAGGACTTTAACTTATAATATGTTGAGATGTAGAGATATACAGTTGACGGCGACTGAGTTGACATCACCTCTGGTTCCCACCCAGGCATGGTGAGTGTAATTTCTCGACGGGTTAAGTACAACATCACAAGCATCATTTTCCGCTTGCTGTGATGGTTGTTGCGGCGGGGGGCAAGTGTTCCCTCTTAAGATCGAGGGATCAAATGCTGCGTGGACTGAATGCGAATGCCGTTTTCATCTTTTTTATTATACTTGATATCACTTACCGAACTGCATTCTGCTTTCCACTGATATTGGTGTTCACTGGGAAAAGTATATGTTAGTTGGGAGAGAGGAGGATTGGTGGGAAATGAAGATCACCGCACGAGCGGTTCCGCCGGAATCCGTATTGACGGTTGTTAATAATTTTGTTCTTCTCGAGGTATTTGAGCAGTTTGTCGTTGATCACACGTTCCATCACCTTAGACAGAACCGATGTGATCGCTATGGGGCGGTAGTTGGCTGCGTTGGAGCGGTCACCCTTCTTTGGAAAAGGGTGAATGATCGCTTTTTTTCAACTAGGGCACAGATCCAGACTTCAGGGACATTTTGAAAAGCTTCGTCAAAACTGGAGCTATTTCTGCAGCGCACCTCTGTAATACCAGGACAGGTATTCTGTCAGGCCCACTAGCTTTATTAATATCAAGCCCTCGTAAGACTTGGAGTACATCCCGATGCCGGATCCTCAACTTTTTCATATGAAAACTGCAATGAGGAAACGACGGCGGGGTAGCACCTTGATCATCGAGGGTCGAGTTTTCCGCGAACATTTTGCCTAATAAGTTAGCCTTACCGGCGGCGGTGTTTGCTAGAGAGCCGTCAGGTCTGGTAAGAGGTGGCAGACTGGGTTTGCAGAAATTGCGACCTATTGAGCCCGCAAGCGACCAGAACGCTCTGCTGCCATGCGGGCAGGCAGCCAGCTTTCTGCTGATCTGCAGGTCGTGCTCGAATTTTGATCTATTTATAATATTCTTGCTTTCCTTTGCCATTTTGTTATATAATATTCTGTTTTCGGACGTTCGAGATGTGTTGTAGGCTTGGTAAGCCGCGTTTTTTCGTCGCACTGCTTTGAACCACGGCTTTGAGCCCACACCAGTTTCTTTAACAGTGGATTGGATGAAACCATCCATCGCGGATGTGATGACTTCACCAATTTCCTAGGCACGTCTTGAGGGATTCGAGGTCCGAAAACAGACAGCTGACCACGGGAAAGCATTAAAATGTGCCCGCAGACCAAACCAATCTGTTGATCTATAGTGCCACACTTTTCTCTTCAGCCGCTCGTTAGGCGGTCTGAAGGTTACGGGGATTGACGTCGTCGCCAGGCAGTAGTCGGACGATCCTAAAGGCGCTGTGACTTCAATCTTGTAACCGTGTGGCACAGTGGTTAAAAACAAATCTAACAGATTGGTGCGGTGAGTCTGGACATCAGGGGCCCTTGTAGGCTCCTGAACCATTTGCTCCAGTCCGTGGCAGACGGCGAAGAATTCCGCCTCTCATCTTGTAGAGTCCGTTGGTCCTGAGAACTTTAACCAAGGTTCATTATGAACATTGAAGTCCCCCAGGACCACAAACTCTGCCGTAGGGAAGCGGGGCAAGAGGCCATCAACAGTATTACTTAGATGTTTGAAGAGTTCGGACGTATCTGAAACTCTAAGGTTCGGTGAGCGGTATAAACACGCGTGAAATCTTACCGTACTGGCAAGATTGATACGCACCCACATCACGTCGAATCTGGAGTTTTCCAGATTCAACAGTCGCACACAGCTGACGTAAGCTCGGCCGAAGAGACAGACACCTCCTTTGAGTCTGAATTTGCCTGCGAGAGTGAAGCCCGGGAAATCCAGATAGGAGGCGTATGTAGGCTCGGATATCTGCCTCTCAGAAAGAAGGAGAAGGTTAGGACGTTGGGAGAGAAGGTGGTGGTGGACGAAGTTTAAGTTTTTGTGCAGGCCGCGAATGTTGATAAAATTCAGCAACCGTTTTGGCCTGCACCGGGGACTCCTGCTTCTCGCCGTAGTAATAAAGATATTATTGTTATTTGTTAAATTCATTGGCTGCCTGCGAATGTGCCAGGCTGCCGGTTGGCAGACCTGCTTTTTTCTCATTTTCTAATTGACCTTTATCATATGAGACCATTCCCGTTCGTGTACTCGATGATGTATTTTTTTCGAAAAAAATCGCTTGATATTTCCATGACTGTGCGGCTCCTGCCAACAGGCGCACCGGCAGACCAGCTTTTCAAAGATTTTCTAAATGTCCATTATGACTACAAGGTAGTTTCATCCGTGTACTAGATGACGTAGGGTTTACCTATCTCGTCTCCCAGTCTATTGCCTCAATTTTAAATAATTTATAACTTTTGCCGGACACGGTGGGTATTTTATTGTGGTTATCAAAGATTTTTGCTACCAAACAAACAATACGGTATGAACTACGACATTATTATTGTTTTCCATTTGACCTGAATTTTTGTCAATTTTCTAAACAAACATATAATTCAATTAATCGGAACCGTATTGTGTATTTAGGTAGCTACAGAAAAAAAAACACAAGTTTTGGTTGTTAATTTTCAGAATTAATTAAATTAAACATTTATTTAATAATTTTTTGTTGTTGTTAATTCGTGGCATCCCCTATTTGCGGAAGGTTGTCAGACTGAAATCGATGGAGGTGGGGAAACAGTAGGTGAAAAGGCGGATTGAGTAGTACCTGCAAATTCACCAAACATGGCTGAAGCCATTTAAGCTTACGCCTCATTGCTGTAGAATGCTGGGCTTTGTTTTGAGCACCACTAGGAATTTTAGAGATACCCGGGTTCTCATAAATTTATTCAATTCTTTAGTAAGGAGTAGACTTAAAAGTGGATCGGTAATTTAGAGTTCACACCAAGTAAAGGATTCCTTCATGTTGGAGAGAGTTCAGAAGAAATTTCTGAAATTTTTCTACACGAGGGAGTATGTCCACTACCAGTGGCTTTCTCCTATTGACTTTCTTTTGGGTATGCTCGGAATGAACCATCTACGGGTCAGAAGGAATGTACACATTGCGACACATTTCTTCAGCCTGATTCACGGATGGTTTGAAAACTCAGCTATCATGGAGAGCATTTATTTCTATGTTCAGGTCATCTGTTATCTCCGCCATCGACAGCATAGACTATTCTCTCTCCCAGCCTGCAGGATTAACTTGCCAATGGTCATGACGGTCAGGAGAGCAATCTTGCAGACAAACGGAATCAATTCGAATATCGACATATTTAGCATCATTAAAGCTGCTAAAGGCAAGCTCTATTAATTTTATTTTGCAGAAACAAACAGTACATAATTACACAGTAGAAAATAGTTCCAAAGTTATAGAATTTAACACAATAATTGGTACCAATGACATGTCGAATGTATAACTTACCAATGCTAGTATAGTTGATATTCTTACTGTTTATGTTTTATTAACACTCTTTTACAAACGTATTTCTACAACACACTAAAATGTACAATTTTATAAGTTCTTAAAATAATAAATTTATTGAATAGACTTGAACACACAATTTGAAAAATGGAATGATTTTTATGATTCTAAAATAAAGGGAATTTTCCCCAGAAAATAAGGGATATTACGGAATGCTATATTAAATTAAATCACATTAAATATAACTCAGAAATTCATCATAAATACTAAATAAAGGTCTCCGTAAGGATGCCCACAAAAGAACTCTTTAAAAAGTTTACAAAAACATAAATTCCAAGTACATAAAAAATCTGTGCCAAAAATATTCTGGTTCATCATCTCACAAATGCAAAAAGGCAAAAGCATTATCGTAAAACCAGGCAAAGTAAATAGACAAGACAAATAATATACATAAGTGTAAATATTTGGACAAAGACGCTCTGAATTTGTAGCTGTGTAGTCCACCCAGCATCAAACAAAATAAAATAATAAATAACTGCATTAAGTCCATCAAATCTGGACTTATGAAATTATCGGAAAAGGAACTGATTGGCATTTCGTCATAGAACTTGAAAACCACGAAGTTGAACCACACTAATCTCTGAAAACCCACTATCCAAAACGGATCACAGGATCTCCCAGGAAGGAGGAGTGAGACAAGGTTCTAAGTAGCTCTTTTTGTTTATATTTCATATATAATATAATATCTTAGGTATCAAAATTATAATATGTTAGCCATTTAAAAAATTATAATAATCTCTTTTATGATGCAGTACTATCTCGCGATCGATGCGTTCTGGCGTGATGAATTTGGTACGGATTGTTTAGCCGTAATTTATGGTCAAAGCTATTATTTTTCCATTGTGTATCTATCTATCTATAATATAACAATGAATCGCTGAATGTGTTGCTAAGCGCATAACTTTTGAACGACTGCACCAAATTGGATAATTCTTTTTTTTGTGTGTTCGTTATTGTCAGGACAAAGTTTTTATAAAACTTCAGCTGAGCTCTGGCATTATGAAATTTGTATAAAAAAATTGATATTGGTGGCACGCGAGGAAGCGGCTATTGCTATGGAAGGCGGGAGGGAGGGAGAGATGAGGGAGGGGAACCAGGGAGGGGGAGGGGAACCTGGGAGGAGGGAGGGGGACCTGGGAGGGTAGAGGGGAACTCGGGAGGGGGTTCGCGGGACGGGGGAAGGGGGAAGGGGGGGGGAGTGGAGTGGGGAGAGGGAAGGTGGAGGTGACGGAGTGGGAACGCGAGAGGGGAAGAGGACGCAGGAGAAGAAGGGGAGGTGGAAGGGGAACGGGACGAATGGGAAAGGACACTCATGGAGAAACAATTTCTTTATTAAATGGCATAGCAACGCATGCCGGGACCAGCTAGTAATTACATAAAAATACATTTTTTTAAACATACCTATTCGTTTTTTATCGAACATCCCATTTCTCCAATACATTTTAGCAGAAATTTAGCTAATAGAACGGAAACCCGATCAGCGCTCCAGTCTCCAGTTCACAATAATTTTAGAGTTCCCCAATGTGCGGCTTGCAGTACCCGCGCTGTTTGTCATGGCTTTCCGTTTGTTTTCCTCGGCGGATCAAGTCGCGCGTTAAGGCGAGGAAAGAAAGCCATCGGCCCGTAAAGAAACCGGCAGCGTTCTCCGGCCCGGCATAAATGTATTAGGCGTCCGGGAAGCGTATTTCCAAAACCTATACCGTTTCAGTCGCTTTACATTTTCAATATCAAAATTTAAATATTTAGAAATAAAATTATTAATTTCTAATATACACATTGGAAAGATTATTTTATCTAGATTTTAGAACAATTTTTGTTTTAGCAAAGTGATAAAAAATTATCAATATAGAGGTGTATTTACAATATACGGGAATAATGTTAAAATTTAAATATTTAGAAATATAATGATTAATTTCTAATATCCACATCAGAAAGATTATTTTATCTAAATTTTAGAACAATTTTTGTTTTTGCAATGTGATAAAAAATAAGCAATATAGAGGTATATTTAAAATGTAAATTGTCGCTACCGCGACTGAATCGGTATAGGTTTTGTAAATACGCGTCCGGGAACGTAGAACAGCTCACCGCAGGGGCGCGCCAACAACAAGGAATTTCGTGCTTAATTGAAAAAGTACTTACATTCAAATGCGCCTGAGAGTAAATACTAAACTACAGGGATGTTTTTGCATTGTTTTACTACAGAGAGCTCTAAACAAAGAAAATAAAATATTATTCGTCTTCATAGGATACGTCAACACTAAGCTAAATGAGTCACAAGGTAGTCATCGATCTCTAATGTAAAAAAAACTTAACACAATCTTAGTTTTCGAATCGAACAATAAATATTTTTTTACAATTGATTCTTAAAGCTGCAAAACTCCTGATGGGAATGGTGTTGTGAAATTAATATAATTGCACTCATTTAGAAAATTCACCAAGGAAAATTGTTCAACTTTCATATCCTATTATTACAAAGCGTTCGGTGTTATTAGTTTTATTTTCATAACAAAATTTATATACTAGCAATCGATAACATTAAACATAATAATGATATTGAAAAACGACGCTGCTGTTGGAATTTATAGAAGATAAACTAAAACTGACAAAAACTTTTTAACATTCTTTAAAAAACCTACCACCTCCCCATCGAGGATAACGTTTCATTAAAATATCATATCCGCCGTTGTCACAAAATATGACATTTAGATCAAAGTTATGTTTCTTAATTTCGTAATATTTTAATAATTAAGATGAATATATACGTGAAATCCTATTTAGATACTATTTTGATTAATCTTTACGATGAATCGGCTTACAGAATAAACATAAAATATGCTTCGGATAAATCGAAGCTTTTACTAGCTTTTCTATATATTTTCTATAAAATTATTATTTACGTAACAAAAAATATAAGCGTAAACCACCAAAAAAAAAGTTTTTTCAAGACTTAAATATAAAGTACACAAGAAACAATTTTAAAAAAATACCCCTTTATGGCTAAAACTATTTTTGAGGTTTTTCAAGTTTTAACTTTTTTTCGTTCTTATAAAATTATGCACAAAATAAATAAAAATCACTTTTTTTGCTTACTAGCCTCGTGAAAATAGACGCTCGATTTTAAAATTTTGCAGGCATGAGATTCGAAATATTTTTAGCGTTTATATTCCTCTTAAGTTGCTAAAACAGATTTATTATTACAGTTGATTGTTGTGTTTCATCAGCAGTTTGTACATTGAGCGATATCAAATATATACATATATCTTTTTGTGTGACTAAAACATCCATTACGTATCATATTATCTAGCTACTGATAACATAACTAATAGTTTATTAGCCATGTCAAATCATAATAAACAAAGCTGATTTATGAAAAGCTTAATTCTTTTTGATTCCGCCGGCCGCTGTTTTCGTACGCCCTGCTTCGCGTATTATTTTTTTGTTTTGGGCGGGAAACGTGTTCGCCGCCATTCCGGCGGGATCCGGAGAAGATTATTTTTCATGTCTGACGAGGCGGCTGGACAATTACTTAGATGTTTCTCGCGGCCTAATGAAGGACATCGAAATGTTTATTCTCACCGATCCAGTGGGCATTACAATATTAATAAAATTATCAGAAAAGAGATTAAAGTCAGGGAAAAAAACTGCCCATCCCGAACGAGCTCTCTTTGGTTGCGTTTGTGAAAAATGCCGAAAAAAACTTAATTGTAAGAAATAAAGTATTGATGGTTAAAAGTAGCTGTAATTCTAATCAAATCAATGAAAATGTGAAATCATAATAATACACCGAAAATAACGGTCGCCACCTTATCATAACTATGATTTTCAAAGGTGAGAAAAACATTTATAAAGACCTACACAATAGACAAATACTAAATAGACATATTTATAAACCATAATTATACCCATACCCCTTCCCCCCTATTCCATATCTCAATAATTGGGTGGTCATCACTCTACTGACTAGGGGTAGTTAAATTAATTTGTAATAACCAAATAAAAACACAGAAATAAATGTGTATAATAATATGCATATAGGAACATACGTAGGTACCTACTACATCCAGGTATTATATGTCCTGGAAAATTTCACGCGAGGCCGCCAACAAAGGCTTCGATTCTTCCCGGGTGCAGAATTAACTTACCAATGCTAATGCCCCAGGGAAAACTTAGTAGATTAATTAACTGCCTCGCAGGAAATATGCATATTATCCACATGTCTTGCAACAAATTTAAGCACGAAGTATTGTTTAACTTTTAACAACTATGTGTGACCTTTTTTTCCTACATGTAACCTTATACAGATTTTATGTATAAACCAATTTCTTATAAGACAAACTAAAATAAATAAATACATAATTTAGTGGGTAGACGTAAATATTCACATTTATAGGAAAAAGTATTTTAATCAAAACATCAACATGAAAATAGGACTTCCACTTTTCATCTTTCTAAATAAATCTATTAGAAGACCTGCTTACATCGAGATGAAAAAATATGAAAATAAAATGAAAGCTTGCCGGCCACGTTTCAGTATAACGAGTACCTACCTACAAATTATTATTCTTTTAGGAATATCCGTATATTTGTGCCCAAATATACATAACGATATTATTAAGAAAATATTATTTTTCTTTAACGGAAAACGCGAAGTTGAATACAATGTTTCTTTTTACCATTAATATTACGGAGAAGGCGGCCTGATACTCGTACCAGTGGCGTAACGAATGGCAGGGCCTCGTAAATAAATTTTTTTTTTTGGGACAAATGATACTAATGAAAAGAATCATACCTACATTTCGATATACGTCGCCGAGGTGGTCTTCAATAAAACAGAATAGCTGTGTACTGTGTATATACATAATCATAAGCATTAAAAAAACTCCTCGAACGTCGAATTTCTTGTTCGTACTAGCTATTTTAGATCGCAATGGAATTCCATCACTGGCCAAAGCTTGTAAATATTCATCTAACTGAAAAAATAACATCGGACGCCAATTGTTTTTTCACATCATTTCAATTGTTCAACACGGAAAATGTTAAAAAAGTACGTTAAAGCTTGAGCGAAGGCAGGAAATAAAACTATACGATTTAATACAAAAACTAAAGGTCCATCCTTGCATTCATATTCGTTAAAAAAAAATTGCCCGAGGAAAGTAATTTCGTCGCTACTTCACTGCCTCTCATATTTTAACTCTTTGATGCACGAACTTTTTAAAATTTTATTTTCGCCCATTTTTAAGAACTTTTTCAATGCATAGACTTATTATAACGACAAAAATAATTCTTTTTAAATTTGTCCGAAGGCTCTTCAGTAATGAAGTGATCGATATTTGATACCACTGTGCAATACAGGGGGGTAAAATTCGAAGGTTCAAATCAAAAGTTTAATTTAAATAATAATAGTTTTATCAGGTTTACATTAATGTACACTTTAAAAACTTTTTGCATAATTTTCGATGGCATTACTTTCAATATGTATACAGTCGGGCATAAATGAAATAAAAAAAAACTATGTAAAACGTAATAACCGTAAAACTAATACAGTGCTCTTCTGTAAAAAGTTGTGTAACTGATCCTCTCTTAACGCAGCTATTACAAAGCAAATCAACAGATATCACACAGAAGCTAATGATTTTTCTCCATTTACAAAGAGGGAGTTCATTTCCCCCAGCCAAAATATCTAATTATTTCGTAACGAGTATTATAATTTTGGTTCATGAGGATGGCGGAGTGAATACTTGTGTTAAATAGGAAGACATTTATTTTTGGTGGCACTTTCAAATGATATTTTTGGCAGAGCTAGGTCTTAGATTTTCATTTATGTGATTATTTCATAGGAAGGTACCTGGCTACAAGAGTGTTCATGGCTTATATCATAATCTCATTTAGAATAAGAATCTCTTAATGCCTTGCAATTATCGTCAAACTTATTTTGTTTTCCATCAGGACATTGTTACTGAAAACTTGACGCTGAAATTAGCTTCAGGCCGAATAGCTAAACATCGTAACTATTCAAATATGGAGCCTTTGGCGCAAGAGTGATCTTCCCCCTAATTTGCCCCTTGTGGATAGATGCGATTGAAAATTTGACAAAGTTCTCAGCTTTGAAATATATTATTTTTAAATTTTACAGCCTCCGTTGTCGAGGGGTAAGGCTCTTGACCAGCAAGCCGAAGGTCACGTATTAAAATTCCGGCGTGCACAAGTTAGGAATAACTTGAATCTCAAGACAACGCACCTTGTATATAATTCTATTGTAACTCCTCATTTAAATTATTGTTCTAGTGTTCTATTCTTATGTAACGAGACCCAAAATAATAAACTACAGGTTATACAAAATAAGGGAATGAGGATGATTCTGAAATGTAATATCTTTACTAGAGTTAAAACTATGTTACATAACTTAAATATGATGACAACTAAACAACATATAATATATAATACGTTAACAATTATGTACAAGCTTAAAAATAACATGCTCCCTAAATATCTGCAAATTAATATTACGTACCATGAAAATATTCACAATTATCCTACGAGGAGTTGCCGAGACTTCAGGCTTCCCAAAACTAAACTTACGTGTACACAGAACAGCGTGTTTTATAAAGGTCAAAAACTTTATAATAACCTACCAAATTCCATAAAGGAAGCCTCAAGTCTTGGCACTTTTCGTAAAACATGTGCTACATACATTAAGAAAAATTTATGAATTGTAATTATTTGTATTAACTGTATGTCTTAAACCCTATTGTTTGTATTTCTAACTGGAGTAACTGCATTTCTTTTTAAAACTGTATTCTTTCCGTTATAATTTTATGACTATATTTATTTTATTATGTTTTTTTAATACTAGATGTATGAAAAAATTTGCTTACATCTAAATAAAGTTACAAAAACAAAACAAACAAGTAAATTTTATTATAATGTAAGGTGTGTAATTGTGGCAAGTTCCGGATACTACTCGAATGTAAGACAACCATTTAGAATGAAACGTTGGTTGATGGCTTTAGCGGTATTTAGTGACCAGATCTCAATATCCAAGTACTTCCCCACCTTTCTCTTACCCATCACTTCCCCCTCCTCGATACCTTTAGCCTTACAAAATTCTCCAATTGGGGATGCCATAGTCTTACTGGATTCAGGCGGTTGTAAGCAGCTGGGTCTCTTATGTTGTTTCACATAAAAAAAGGTTTGGGTTTTATTTTTTGGTCAATAGTGCTACTTTTGCGAATTGAAAATATCAATTTGATGGTTAAGACCACTCTTGCAAATACGGCGTTTAGAGGGTTAAGTTTTTTCCTTTGAGGAAATGAGCATAGATGCATTTTCATCTTATAATTTGTCACAAATCGGTGTAGATGTTTGATTTTTTTCTTTTTCTTTTTATTTACCTAACAAAAGAGCCCCTTACTGTATCTATTTCGCCCCCTGGTTGGGCGTGGTTATTAGGCGGGTTAAGAGAGGGGCTGTAGGAAGGGATTTATTAATGCGGGTCTTAAAGAGGCCCGGATTATATTTTTGAGGAAAGAGCTGATCGTTTCGGAAAAATAAGTATCACAGTGTTGTAAAAAGCACGGTCGTATTCCGAACACCATCGCTATAACTTTCCCCGCCGATCACACAGTTTTGATTTTTTTTGTCCTTGGTGAATCTTAGGACCGGTGCGAGAGGGAGAGGCATGGAGAATCCGCCACAATAATGAGCTCTATGATATTTACCAAGCTACCAGACTCTCCACCCATTTAAGGCTCCAAAGATTGAGATGGGCTGGACATGTGCACCGAATGCCAAGCACACGAGTACCGAAGAAGATTCTGACAGGACACCCGGGAGGTAAACGAAAGGCGGGCAGACCTAAACTGAGATAGGAGGATGATGTCAGGAAGGATGCAAGAGGATTACTACATGTTGCAGATTGGAAGACGACGGCCGAGGACAGAGGGCGGTGGAGGCTTATTTTAAAGGAGGCCAAGGCTCGAAATGGGCTGTAGCGCCATTGAAGAAGAAGAGTTTGTGTGATGTCATTCCATTGACTGCCTCTTTGATTCAGGTTAAAAAAAATGAATCCATTTTTCGTCTCCGGTCACAATTTTTTCCAGAAACTAAGAGTTGCAAGTGTTGTGAGGCTATCGTTTTTCTTGTTTCTTTATTCTGGCCGGTTAAGTTTCTTGCTACCAACCTTGCAAAACTTTTGTTGAAAAATCAGTTGTTGAATAATCGTCATCACACTGCCTTTACTAGCAACATTTGTAGTTGTCTGAGGTCACAGGCCTGCGCCGCACAGTGGGCTGAAAATCGCCTTTCATAGACATAGAGACTAGAATTTTTAAGGGTCTTTTTTGGCTAGAAATGGATTCTGCTGATCATTACTATGTTATAAAATTTCGTATGAAGCAATTGCGTGTACAAATGAATGAGTTATCATTTATTTAAGAAAAAAATGTATGGCACTGACATTAAAAATGAGGATATCTCTGGAATCATAAGGTTGGCTATTACATCCTTACACACAAATAATTATTTGTATTTTTTGACGTACTTCGTATTGTGGCACAACGTGCGATTTTTTTTTTAAATCTTTAAAGTTGAAAAAATAACTTTTTTATGTTGATGATTCATTTTAATGCTTAAATGCATTATCATCCTCTTCTACAATATTTATCATTACTGATTAATAATCAATGTTGAAGCACCCATTTCCGTACATTACTTCGACCAGAACTGTCAAATATGCCAATGATGCCAATATGGCGGAGTAACTCTAGAACTCTAGAGTAACTATCGGTTTCGGAAAGTAAGTACGAAAGTTAAAAGTAACGTGCAATAAGCAGTCAAATTGATTGAAAAACGTATTTTGGTGAAATTTAACTATATTAACGGCCTTTTGTTTAACTTTTGTTCAACTTTTAAAAATAACGTACAACTGCTTGTTGTACGTTATTTTTAACTTTTGTACTTACTTTCCGAAAACCGATAGTTACTTTAGAGTTACTCCGCCATATTGGCATCATTAGCATATTTGACAGTTCTGGTCGAAGTAATGTATGGAGATGGGTGCTTCAACATTGATTATTAGTCAGTAATCATGATAAATATTGTAGAAGAGGATGAAAATGCATTTAAGCATTAAAATGAATCAACATAAAAAAGTTATTTTTTCAACTTTGAAGATTTAATAAACACAATACAAAGTACGTCAAAAAATACAAATAAATAGTAGTATATCTGTGTGTTAGGATGTAATGACCAACCTTATGATTACAGAGATATCCTCATTTTTAATGTCAGTGCCATACAAATTTTTCTTTAAAAAATGATAACTCCTTCATTTGTACACGCAATTGCTTCATACGAAATTTTATAGCATAGTAATGATCAGCAGAATCCATTTCTAGCAAAAAAAGACCCTTAAAAATTCAAGTCTCTATATCTATGAAAGGCGAGAAGGTTTGAGAAATAACACCAAATTCAAAATTTTCACTTAACTAACTTTATTTAAGTAGAAAAAAAATAGGAGGCATTACTTATTGACTGACCCTCGTACATTAATAATGAGATTCAACCTTGTGTTAAAAATATTTATTGCGATCTTAAAGTCACTTTGGTTCAACTTTAAAATTTCTATCTCAGAAGAAATGTGGTTTAACAGTGTATTTATTTATTTATTTTGATAGAATATTTTATCCAGTTTATCTAGTAATCAAGTAATATTGGCCTCACTGAGTGACTTACCCGTGTTGAGGCCACCATTTTATAAAATATCTAAGTATCTCCCCAAAGGAATGATCATTGGTAGGTTGGTCCTGCCTCTTTAAAAAAAACAGTGCTATCTGTTACAGAACCATTATAAACCCATTACAGAACATCAAAATATTAAAATGTTTTGATTTTGATGACGTTTGTGCTAGAGTAACTTTAATATTCTTCGATACATTACGTTTATTTAATTTTGATTGAAAATACATTTATATTTTGGAATCTGATCATCTTCGCACCCATTCCTTTTCGTCTATTCGAAAATCTAAGGCAAGAGTCGAGTAAACTTATATCTCAAGCTTAAAATTTAGCATCAAACTGACAGCGCGCTTGTAGCAAAAAGCACACAGCGCTATTATGAATGGCCGAGCGCCAAGTTTCCTACCATTAAAGTCTCGGCGCCGAACATTTTACTACCTTCTAAATAAGGCTTTCCAATAGGTAAATAGGTGTAGTTTGTAGTTCGTATATTTTATGCTACGCGTAGAATATTTAAATATTCAACGGGCAATGTTATTTGGTAGGTTAGGTAGGTATGTTCTTACGAATCGTAAGAATTCCAGAAAGTAATTTGATGGCGGCAGTAATTCTTCTTTTACTTAAGTTGATTCCTTATTGCTGATGCTATTTCGATGATGGAGAAGGCTCCTCCGCACACCTCCGGCACCACGTATTGGACGACATTGAGATGTGGTCATCCCACAGCATTAGTGACCTTCCTCTTCTTCTCCTGCCTTCCACTTTGCCCTGACTACGAGTTTCTCTAAGTAGTCAGTTTGGTATGAAATACTTGCTGACCCGGCGAACGTTCTTCTGCCGTACAAATTATTTCTAGTGAATATTTTGTTGTTAAATAAAAAATAACGAATGTATTGTAAGTGTGTGGGGTTGGGATCTATGACAGAAAGAGGAATGGAGCGCTGTGTGTCACATTTGTTCATACAAAAAT
Source organism: Limnephilus rhombicus (assembly GCA_929108145.2). Classification (NCBI taxonomy): domain Eukaryota; kingdom Metazoa; phylum Arthropoda; class Insecta; order Trichoptera; family Limnephilidae; genus Limnephilus; species Limnephilus rhombicus. The sequence goes on from OV815276.1 coordinate 34,783,619, forward strand.
ACTAAAATCGCGATTAAAAATTGGGGATGAAAAATTAGGGTTATAGGTATTTTTTGTGGCCAAAAAAAAAAAAAAATAATATAAAATTTTGAAAAAAATAGAAAAAAAAATATGTATAGGGACATGGATATCCTAATCACCTAAATAATACATCATGAAATATACTTTACGACCTATTCTCATACCTACCAAATATACATTAAAAATTTCATAAAAATCGGTCCAGCCGTTTCGGAGGAGTGCCCCCACAAACCACGAGATTTTTATACATATAGATTTAATTATTTTTATACCATTGGTAAATACCCTTTTCATTCCCATACCTTCCTCTCCTTCCTTTCCTAAAAGTCCCTCTACACAGCATCCCCAAAGATTCTGTATGGAGCTAATGTAAAAAAAATAAGAAAATATATTTTAGAACATAAAATTAGATTTCGTGAAATAAAATTGCTTCTTTATGATGTGCAAGAATTTGGAGCATTTCTCAGTGAAATCGAGTTGATTTTTAACACTATTTAGACAAATATCGCATAACATAAGTCATGTAATTTCTAAGTCCATAAAATGGTTTCAGCATCGTTTCTGTTAGCTTAATTTCAAACAACTATTTTGTATTTCGTATCTGGAAATGTGGAAAAAAATTATAACGCGGAGATGTATTTGATCAATTGAAGGATGGAGTTGATTATTGAGTTCGTATAAGCCTTATACGAACTCAATAATCATACCATAAGGCGTTTGTAGGTTCTCAAGGTATTGGCGCCATTAAAAGATTTTTGTAAAATATTGACAGTTTCATCTTCATTTATCTTGAATTTTCAAATTGCCAGAAGCTTGGTAGAAATGAAAATAGCAATAGTAATAGCGAGCATCTTGTCCTTTTTTATCTTTAGGAAGTGAGGTCAATATAAGTTGCTGTAAATACACGTGGTTTTGTGTCGTTCACGGAGACAACAACATCGGACTGCTAATTTTCCAAAAGCGGTTATTGAAGAACACGATGGTAGATTATTCCTCAGAATATTATTAGGTTCTCTGTCCAATAATCTCAGAGTAACCTCCGTTAATAACATTGACGCTCTTTAAAATTGGTTTGCCGATCTTTTCACACTCAAATCTCCGGAATTCTTCAGGCGTCGAATCCAATTAGTTAGAAAATGAAATTTTACGTCCTTGTATTCCTTGGATTTCCTTTCATGGGGATTTCCAAAATATCGGGCATTATTATATTTAAGAGACTCATAGTATATTTCCATACGATGAGAGTTGCGTCAGCATTGCTTGCTTACCCCTCTTTACGAAATTGAAAAAAAGTGAAACTACCTTCAAGGCGGGTTTGTTGGATGGTTGGAATCGAAGAGCGGAGCAGACCCACGAGTCAATGAGACATGAAAATGTGAGATGGAAAGACGAGGGTCATAATGGGCCATTGAAAAAAATGTCGATCCCTTTGCCCCGTGAAGTCGCAGGTCGGGACGCGGTATTTTGGCGCCTGGGGCACGTATTTGAAAATACCCCTCTCTTGGTAATGCGACAATTTTTTTCTACATTCTTTCGGAAAGCAGTAAAGTTGGTAATATTTTTCCCCTAGTGTGACATTTCCCCTTTCCAGGGGTGACATTTATGCTTTCTTAAAATGCACAAACATGCAGGGGAGTACTTGAAAACTTTCTCATTGGTTTTTTCATAGATATAAAAGCAGTAACCCATATTATTTGCGACTAAGGAGACCAAAAACCAACGTAAAATTGTGAACTCGCTGCCAATATAAGACAATTAACCGTGCTCTTCATACGTTCAATAATAGTATTTGCCTCAACTCCAATATCGACATTTTCCCTAATTCACTGCTCATATTTAAAAAGAGCATCATGTCAATAATATAAACAGTTCAATGCGCATCCACATCACCACTTCTCACATCTACAAACATACTCACACATACACACACACCTACCTACTACGCACATCACCCGGAATTACTAAATATTTTCGTACATATCATAAATAAGACACTACAAAGAAACATATCATAGGTACCCACCATTAAATATTACTTAATATCTGTATATTTTTCTCATGACTGTAACCAATGTAAAGTTTGTTTCTATATAAATAAATAAAAATAAAATATATAATTGTTTCCCTCGCACATCGTGATTCAGAACGGCGAAAAACCAGAACACTTGAAAAGTGATATAAGTTATTAAAAGTGATAAACCAGCTTAGAAAACTATCCTGGTTATATATTCATCAACCTTTCTGTAGGCTGGGTATTATAGCCTCACGATAGAAGGAAAACTGTTTTCTTGACAACAGCACATAATCCTTTGAACGGCCATATCTATGTATTTCTGATATAATACAAAATTTTGAATCTCAAAAATTTTAGTTTCATGTTTCCGACAATTTACGTTTACTCCGATATTGTTGAGATTTTATATGTTATTTTTGATATTTTGTACCTACATGCTGTGTGGATAAAATTCAATAATATTTTTACCTTATATTTTTTTTTTGCAAGTGTTTTAAACAGTCGTTTCCTGCACTATTTACGAGAATAATTTCGTAAATATTGTTTTATATTTATTTTATTATTGATAAGCCTAAATAGGCGTAAATAAATAAATAAATATATACAGGTATATACGTATTCTTAATTGTTTTTTTATTATGTTCGTCGTATTGCGTATATTTTTTACATTGAGACCTGTCATCTGGTTCCACCACCCTGACACCGGCCCGTCGGATACGTTTTTCGCGCTGTACGTTGAAATTTCTACGTAGGTACCAAGTCACTTAAGTGTGTACATGTTGAGTTGCTCGTGTGTGTATCTTATTCCCACAGGGATCAGTAGAAGCACAGAGTTCATTGTTACAAAATACGCAATTTTCAGCTTCAGCTTATCTTTGAAGGGCTGAGATTGCAATCTGCTATTTACGTATCTACATTAGGTTTATCTATGTACCGGTAAAAAAACTGTCGCAAATTAGTGCCTCCGTTCACGGAGATACTTACAAGATATTCGATCCTCGTGCGTACCCCCCGTACGATTTTGCTGGTGCCCGTTCACGGCGCTACGCGGTGGCTGTCGGATTCCAATCAGTATCACGATACCGACAGTGCTGATCGCACGCGACGCTCGCATCATTTGTGTCCCATACTTATTGGTTTGACGTTTGACAGAAATGGCGTCGGAACATGAAAGAAATGTTAGATTTGTTCTGGAAGTGGAAAAAAATGCATGTTTACATAACTATACTTTACCAGAATACGTAAGAAACGATTTAGTGGAGAAGGCATGGATTGATGTTGGAAAAAAGTCATATGACATCGCATGACAGCGTGTTCACTCCACGGCTGCACGTGAAAAATGACCAAGTTCAGTACATTTCGGATAGCGCCGTGTACGGAGACTAGCATTAAAAAGTGGTATATCAGCAGGGTACTTATGGTTTCGTCACAGTTACGTAGATTGTAAGTATCTCCATGAACGGAGGGACTTACTTTTATGTATGTCAAAAGTATATAATGACACCCCGATGTATCAAAATAAATTCACAAAAATACTTTTTTTGTAAAATCCATTTGAAGTTTGGCTGATAGTATTAATTGAGGAATGAGCAATCATAATAGAAACATTAAATGGGCTAAAGTTCGGTGTTTGGGCTAAATTCCTAAAAAATAAAACTAGTTATTTTTATACTAATTTGGGGTCGGGGAATCCGAATCTGAAAGAATTAGGCGGCGGCAAGCAATATTAACTGAATTACACGACTTTAAAATTTTTTATACACATACAGGAAAATAGCCATTCTGGAAGCATTTTGATTCCTAGAAAATCAAACTAGTTATTTTTATACTAACTATGGGCCGGGGAATCCGAATCTGAAAGAATTAGGCGGCGGCAAGCAATATTAACTGAATTAAACGACTTTAAAATTTTCTATACACACACACATGAAAATAATCATTTCGGAAGTATTTTGACACACGTAGTACAAAGATCATAGAAAAACAAGATAACATAGATGTTTTTACCACACAAAATTAAGTGTTGCCATTAAGCAGTAATATTAATAACGTAAAATAACATGTTTATATTTTAAGTACTTATTTTTTATAAATTTTACTCACTTTTGTATCACAAACCATGTTACATAAACCCGGCGTAGCTGCTAAACTACTTGAAAACAGGGATGTTTTTTTGCCGTGACGCGAGCAGGCGGTATAAAGGGGCACAAACCATGTTACACAAACCTAGCGTAGCCGTTAAACTACTCGAAAACAGGGATGTTTTTTTGCCGTGACGCGAGCAGGCGGTATAAAGGGGCACAAACCATGTTACACAAACCTAGCGTAGCCGCTAAACTACTCGAAAACAGGGATGTTTTTTTGCCGTGACGCGAGCAGGCGCTATAAAGGGGCACAAACCATGTTACACAAACCTAGCGTAGCCGCTAAACTACTTGAAAACAGGGATGTTTTTTGCCGTGACGCGAGCAGGCGGTATAAAGGGGCACAAACCATATTACACAAACCTAGCGTTAGGTTAGGTTAGGGACGCGAGCAGACGGTATAAAGGGGCTGGAGTTTTACCGCTTAGCTGGACTCTTATATGATCCGCGTATCCGACAGGAACCCTTCGAGACAAGCGAGTTTGACAAGGATACGACGGACGAAGAAGACTTGGTCGATTTATAAGGTATGTTTTTCTGCTGTTATCTATTTTCATATTGATATAGGGATAAATATTTTTGAGAGCTGGTAACACTGCCGGCACATGTTTTTGTATATTTCTTGTTTTTCACGTGTGTCAAAATACTTCCGAAATGATTATTTTAATGTGTGTGTGTATAGAAAATTTTAAAGTCGTTTAATTCAGTTAATATTGCTTGCCGCCGCCTAATTCTTTCAGATTCGGATTCCCCGGCCCATAGTTAGTATAAAAATAACTAGTTTGATTTTCTAGGAATCAAAATGCTTCCAAAATGGCTATTTTCCTGTATGTGTATAAAATTTTTTAAAGTCCTGTAATTCAGTTAATATTGCTTGCCGCCGCCTAATTCTTTCAGATTCGGATTCCCCGACCCCAAATTAGTATAAAAATAACTAGTTTTATTTTTTAGGAATTTAGCCCAAACACCGAATTTATTCCCATTAAATGTACAAGCTTTGTTTTCTAACCAAAACTAAATATTCAGGTTTTTAACCTTCCATCGCTTGCCATTTATTTTCATCTCACCACATTCCTAAATATGTTGAGTGTTTTTTCCTACTGCTTTCGAGTTTAATTTGTAGAACTCCAGAGATTTGTACAAATTTAAAATAAAGTTATTTGATTTAATATTGAAAAGAAGCATTATTATTTAATTAAAAAATAATTTAAATAATAAAATGTCCAACCACAAAGTAATTGCTTCTTATGAAAAAAAATATTATTACACGTGACAGCTGTTTTGCATCCAGAAGAAGAAATACCTGTCAAGCGTTTTAAAAATTACCTTGCAGAAGTTTTTTTTTAAAATGAATAAATCGTTTTTTAAATTTAAAATATAATACTTAAGTAGGTACTTATTTTATCAAAACAATCTTAAAAATATTGACTCGGATAATAAAGAAGATAAAAAAATCGAAAGATTATCATTTTTATTAAAAACATGAGGACCAAAAGCAGAGTAGAGCCTGGTTAGGTAGCTACTGTCTTATATATTGGACTGTATTATTACTAATAACAAGTATTTATGAAATAATCATAAATTAAAAAAAATAATCATATACTTATCACTTATAGTTATCACTCCTGACTCTTTATTGCAAATATAAAAATACGAATGCTTTTTTTATCTCATATTGTCAGCCTGTATATTTGCACACATCCAGCAAACACCTTGTTCTTTTCAAATCTTATATTCACTTGAACAAGACAGAAATTACAAATGGAAAGCACTGGCACCAGTTTTATTAAGAATGTAATCGGCGTGTCATCGTGTTTTGTGATGTAGAATTCTGTCGTTTACTTAAAGCGATGTCGTTTTGCTTAATAGCCCTTGCTGTTCCATGTACAAAGATGTCGTAATGAAATTCTCGCAGCAATCTCCCGTTTGAATGGATGAAGCATGGCGACTCCGGGGTACAAAAGGAAACCATGCTGAAAATCGGACTTCATGCTTAAAACATTTGGTTCGGACCAAGCTGTTTATGCATTGCGTTTGATTAAATATAATAATTTAATAAATTTGGCACTCAAAACTGGAACTTAAAAAAATCTATTATGGCGGATTGAATAATTATTCATACACTTGATGAAAACGATTTGTTTAATGGCTTGTAACTGTGTTTACACAATGTTTGAGAATCAGAGCCATTGCTCTGTTCTGGAATTTGTTTGTAAACGAGCAATCGATCTGAAAGATTCCCTGTGACAATTGTTAACAGGATAAATTTGAACACACGACAATATAGAAATGCTGTTTTTTATTCTACCGGTATAACGATGAAACGTGCTTCTAAGAACTAGAGTAATTCATCACTTTATCAGCGAACAATCGGGAGCACAACACAGTGCAATGTGTACATTAATGGCAATTGAACCAGTACCTATTACGTGCCCACCAAGACAGATATTAGCGTCTTCAAGACCCGGATTTAATCGTTCTTCTCCGTCGGAAAACATAATCACAGAATTCACAAATAGACACGGGTCCCCAGGGAAACCCCAGTGTTTCAAGTGAGGAGTTTATCTTGTTCGTTGCTTTATCAACCTCAAAGGACAAGGTGATAATATTAATAAGGTATGAAAGCATTCCTTGAATAAAACTGGTTAATAGAGTACTACCCTTCTAATAATCCTATAGTGGATAATTTTTTCCGCCTTGTTTTGCGAGACGAAATAAAATGCGAATTAAGAGAAGGACTAATAGAGGGGATAAATATCTGTCAATAATAATAAACTTTTTCTTTATTTCTTCGAGAGGCGGATTCCTCGTAAAATAACTTTTTTTCTGTTTCTTTTTACATAACATGCGGATTCCACGTACAAGAACTTTTTTCTGTTTCCTTTTACATACATGTAATATTTGCGAAACAAAATTTAGAACAACTATCTGAACATTAAGTTAATGAAAAAATCAGTAGTCCTTGAATGATTTGTAAGATTTTAATTTAAAAAAAAAGATCGTAAAACAGTGTCTTTCGAAGATTTGTTGGGTTATTTGATTAATACATAGTACTAAAAGGGATTGAAATGACAATCTAGTCGCCTTCAACCGAAGCAATCTTCCTAACGTACCTTCCATTGATGTGCTTGGTGTAACTCTAAGTGACCAGCTCAGGTATGGGAGCTCCATCGAAGCCAGAGTCAAGTTACCCTCTCAGAAGCTGGGGGTACGCCCGCAGTAGGGAGGGTAGAGCCCGCAGATACACCAATAGTACACAACTGCTGACCGTGTACAGACTGCAAGTGTTGCGCTATTGAATTTGGAAACCATCTCTGGTCTGGAGTCACCAGGTGTTTGAAGAAAACCCTTTACTCTGTACAGAAACCATTTGGTAGATTACACTATCTTAACAAACGGACAGTACCCTTTAGAGCACAGGTGTCAGTTCTGTCTTTGTTTTTTCTTCTGCCGGTATTTCAATGAAATATGTTCCGAAGGACTGACGTCGTTGATCCCGGTGCATATTCGGGAAACACGCCAAACGCACGCCCAACATTGTAGGTACACGGTTGACATTTGTCACTTGAAAACGTGTCATGGCCTCTGTGCTTCCTACCTCCTGAAACATAGGTCTATTCAAGATCCATGTGCACTGCATCCTCACCTCAAAAGACCCTCCACAGAACATCCCCAAAGATGACATAGACCCCGAGGAAAATTATTGTGAAGTTGGTATTAAAAAAAAAAAAACACGCGTTTTCCCACAAAAAAAAACGCCTACATAGAAAGTTTCTCAATATTGTTTTTAAATTTTCATGTGGAGCAATTATGTTGAAGCTTACAAACAAAATTATAATATTACCTATTGTGTTTCATACCACGGAATATATGACTAGGTGTGGTCTACAGGGTTCCGCAAAAATCCTTCCATTCTGGAATACCTATATCTAGAAATCAAATTTCGAGTAGAAATCAACGATCTATCTATCTTCATCTACATACTCTACATAATTGCCTCATAACACAGGAATCATGCTTAAATAAAATCATTTCACTAGACCCTAACAAATCTGCAGGCCCAGATAACATCCCACCAATATTTTTCAAACAATGCGTATCTGCAATATCAGGTCCACTCACCGCATTATTTAACCACCTACTTTCTTCTGGACATTTTCCAACCCGTTGGAAATCTGGTTATATTACCTCGATTCTCAAAAAAGGTGACGACACAAATATTAAAAACTACCGTCCTTATGCATACAATCAGCACTCCCGAAAATCTTTGAATCCCTTATTCTCGATTTAATTTATCCATCAGTATTAAAAGTAATTGATAAAAACCAACACGGATTCGTTTCTGGTAGTTCAACTGCTACTAACCTGTTACTTTATCATAACTACTTTACAGAATCTTTTACAAAAAAAAACAAGTTGACAGTATCTACACAGATTTTTCAAAAGCATTCGATAAACTATCACATAACTGGGGTTTCTAAATATTCGCATATTTCAGAACACCTTCGTAACCTTCACTGGCTCAAGTGCCCTGAGAGAATCCAGTACAAATTGTGCTGGATGGTTTTTAAATCAATCTACGAAATGGCCCCACCTTACATCTCCGAATTATGCGTCCCGGAAAATACCGGTCCGAAACAATTAACCCTTAGATCAGCAACTTCATCTGCTAAAGGCAGACTAATAGAACCTAAACGAAAGCCAAATACTATGTTTGGAGATCGTGCTTTTGGAGTATCTGGGCCTAAGGCTTGGAATAGACTCCCTCCGGAATTAAGATGCATAACAAGCCCAACAGAGTTTAGGTCCAAACTAAAAACCTTCCTTTTTGGGCTCTCATACCCGTAATTTAAATATACCTATTTGAGAGTATCATACTTGTATTGTCTATGATATGTCTTAATCACACTTTTCTTACTGAATTAAAATTACTCGATTCCTTACACATCAATCTGTCTCTTGACGAATCACATTTAGATAGATCAAATCCTTATTGGTACTGCTGCACCTCCCACCTTTATATGTTGCTTTTACTTTCCAAAATACACTCGTCAAAGAATACATTACATATTAATATTAAAATATTTTTCAGGATTAAATAACATGTGTTCACAATAATGTCCTCTGCGTGCGAACTCTATCTAAATTTCTTTAAATGGACAATATACAGTGTTAATTTCAAGCGACCTCCCAGGTAAGTATGGTCCTGTTTTCATAAAATTTTAGGCAGCATCGCGTTCATTGGTCAAAATATTGTACACATATTTTCGTATCGGTGATTAATGAACCGATGTATGCAATTTTTAGCCATAAGTTGTTTATAATTGTTTGCCTAGCTTGTAGTTTTTTAGATTTTAGAAATGTATTATAAGTTTGTACAGCGCCCTTGAGGTGATTTTTCACAAAAACGGCGCTATATAAATCATCCAAATATTATTATTATTATAAATTATTACTTAGGAAACTGTATGCCTTAGGACTGAGAGGCAAGTTGTTGGATTGGTTCTCAAGTTATTTGTCTATCAGAATCTTATTTGTTAAAATTAAACATTATAAATCTAAATTAATATATGCAACTAGTGGTCTGCCGCAAGGGAGTCATCTCGGCCCCATACTTTTCTTAATATTCATAAATGATATCATAAGTTTTTTCGACGATGTAGAAGTTCTGCTTTTTGCCGATGACATAAAATTATACAAAGAAATAGCCAATATAGGTGACTGCCTAATCCTATAGTCAAACATCGTCAAATTACAAAATTGGTGTGTCGCAAACAACTTATTCCTCAATATCGATAAACATTTTGTCGAACGAAGACCCCACTATCTTTCAAATACACAATAGATAATAAAATCTTAGAAAAAGTCAAAGAAATTAGGGATCTTGGAGTTGTGTTTGATACGCAATTAAACTTTATAAATCACATACAACAAATAACCAATAAAGGCATGAAAACACTAGGATTTATAATCAGAACAATTAAAGACGTCGATTCGCTGGAAGTTATTAAAATCGTATATTTGTCACTCGTACGCAGCTTGTTGGAATATAATTCCATAGTTTGGTCCTCATATTATCAAATTCATATAAGAAATATCGAAAGAGTGCAGCACAATTCTTTTAGATTTATTAACTTCAAGTTACACATACCTATTCAACACATTAACTACACATCTTTACTAAACGCACTTAAATTGCATTCCCTAGAAAACAGAAGAAAAATAAACGATCTAACTTTTTTGTTTAAAATTATTCACTCTGAATTAGATTGTTGCGAACTCCTGCATCTCATTGATTTTAAAGTACCTACTCGAGAAACAAGGCAAAACATATTATTCTACAACAATAATTCTGTAACCAACTACCACATACATGCACCAATTTCACGATTACACACACTAGGGAACAAATACACATCAAATATTGATGTATTTAATACAAGTTTACCTTTATTCAAGAAATATCTGAACAATATTTTTATGTAGAATATTTTGATATCAAAGGAGCATCACATAGGATCTATTGCATATATTTGTGTATTTCTATAAATCTACAATGTAAAAACCTATTACCGTTTTCTTTTTATGTATCTTGCATTTTGTCATGTATTTTTCATCACATTTAATTAGTCACCTGTAAATTTTGTAATTACTAACATACCAACAAGTTTATTTCTATGCCATTTATAACTTAGAAACTTTCTCTTTTATTGTAATGCACTATCTTTCCTTAAATTTATCTGTATACCTACCTTTCATATGATGTTTACTAGTTATATTTTTATAGTTTATCTTTTTTTATTTAAAAACTGTCTCTGTATTATAAACTTGTCATGTAAAAGCCCATCAGGGCGTTGAAAATTAATAAATAAAAAATCTATCTTTCTTTGTTGCGGCGGGTAGCAAATGATCCCTCTCAAGATCGAGGGATCAAATGCTGCGTGGATGTTGTGGACTGTATACTGTATGCGGTTCTTATTTACCTATTTTATTATATTTTAATCGCACTTGCCCAGACTGCTTCCCTCTTCGTTCAGTGTTCACTGGAAAGGTAGGTATGTTAGTTTGGTTGAAATTTTGGAAGCGAATGGCGATTGGGAATGAACGTTTGATCGCGAAATAATAAGCGAGAATGGATGACGCGTGGCGATGGTACTTGCGAATAGCTGCGAGATTTAAAAGTTCACTTTGTGGTTTGATTACTAAAAACTGTAAAAGCGGTGCGGTTTTAGGACTTCTGTCCTGTGCGGCGAGGTAAATTTCAACTGAGGCAGAGGGCACCAAATAGGTAGTTTCAAAAGGCAACATGTAACAATTGTTAGGAGCGGGCCCCCAAACATGTCCCAAGCTAGCTCTCAGGGGAGGCATGATTTACCCTCTATTCAGGTGGTGGGTCGCTCGAGGCTTCAGAAATTCCTTCGCATCTCAGTCGTCTGGCAGGATACTCCCTCTCTAGGAAACCCTCCTGCCGTAGCAGAATAATAACAGGATTGAGTTAACTAGTTTCATGTATTGCAAATTTAAAACACAGTACATAGGTCATTACAGTACAATTCAACACAAGAAATACATACTACACAATCCTAGCTATCGTGTTTATAACCTCAAGATCCCTAAACGAAACTCTCTGAGTGATGGCTTTGCGCGGGAGTTTACAGTCTATCGTTAAAGGACACAATCAAATGAGGAAACAATTGTACAGCTTACATGATGTTGGGGGGTGTTCGTCTTCCGGCTTCCAGGGGGACCTCCCGAGTTTAGGACAGAACCGAAGTTTACACAGGCATGGTGAAATATCAGCGCTAAACCCGTAGGTTATTGAATTAACATTGCAGGTTATATTTGAGTACAATTCGAGCGATAGTACGCCGGGCGCGAACAGTGGGAATCCACGCGCGGGCTTAACGTGTGCCCGAGGCGGCTCGCAATTCTCAACTGTGGAAGGGATCGCGTGCGGGTGGGCGGATGGGATAGGAAGTAGGAAGCAGGGAACAGGGGGGGAGCAGGGTATTGTGTAGTTTGCGGCGAATTAGGAGTTTGAATTCTTTGTCGTTTGGGCGTACCATAACACTTCCCCCCGCGCTTGGAAAAAAAGCGACGTGGCAATGGAGCTGTAGGGAAAAAAAATCCTCTTATGCTTCCATCGGGGTTTTGAGAGATTCGTTGCTTGAGAGATTTCCTAGCTAGAACATACAGTTTTATGCTATAGTTTGGGTCACAATGTTTGTAGGGAATGGGTGGGGGTACATACAATGTTTGGACAAGACAAATTTGGGAAAAGTACATGGTGTAAAACAACATACAAGGTTATGCAATTGAAAATAACAATACACATGGTTATGCAATTGAAAGAATGACAATACACATGGTTATGCAATTGAAAGAATGACAATACACTTGTACAAGAGAAGAGAAAAAGTGTGTGATTCTAAGGTTTCATTGGTCTTGGAGCTAAGTTTGTGAAGCGTGGATTTGTTTGGTTTCGGAGAATTTCGAAGAAAAGGACGTGACTTCACGGATTCTAAGGATTACATTATCACTGTAATCAGACCCATTTGAGACAACGCTCAGGAGTACACTTGGGCCTTAGAAAACACTTGGTTTTGTCGAAGACGTCGAAGTTCACGAAGTGGAGACTGTGGTTGCTGTGCCGCGACTATGGTTACAGAGGTCATTGAAGAGAAGAATCCAGTATCTGCAGACATGCCAGTGCGAATCCTAAGTGTTATTATGGTAAACACGGATCGTATATAATGGTTATTGAAGCATAATGTAGCTCAAGATAACTTGTATTGGTGCGCATTCAGCGAATACTGGTGGGTCAAGGTAATGATGGTTTACACATGACGATATATGCGTCACTGCATGACAGAGCAAGAGACGACAAGGTTGGCATTGATAGCAAGAGTAAGAACAAACCTAAGAGCTAGCGTGCCCAAAAGGTAGTTTAGAGTGTCATAAAGTATAGTGGGACAACTCAGCTTGCTGTGGCACGACAAGACAACATACGTATGGGCGGTATGGTCTGTGCTTTCAGGAACAATTGCGTAGAAAATGGCAGCAGGAGAGACCTTGTAACCACAGCGCGTGCTGTCAGGAAGTGAAGCTCAGCTTGGCTGTTGGTGATGACATCCGCCTGGGCTTCTTTTTAAATCCGGGAGGAATTATTATTAGAGCAAAATTCTTGAAGTTTACCTGCCTAGGGACCAATGAAGAAAAGGTTTGGAGAGAAACAAAATGTGTCCAGATAATGAAATAACGAAATTTTAACCACCGACCCAGAGAGTGACGAAGAGAGATTCCTAACTAAATTGTGATTACATGAACATTTTCCTTTGCCAGGATGACTTGGCGTTTGCCTAGTGACAATATGTCTTGGTTAAAAAACAACCGGCCCTCTATGGCCTATGCTAACATGAGATGGTAACATTTTCGTAGAATTTCAAAGAACGAGACAAAGAATCGTGAACTAGCCACGGCAAAGGGAAACCAATTCATGAATAAAGGTTGTCAAAAGGAGACAGACGGTACGCCAAGTGCATATCGTACATATCCAACATTCATGAATGTGTTTCGTGGAATTGAGAAAAGAGAGAAAAAAACTGGTGAGACATATGCAGAGATTGAGGGGGAAAACCTGTAGATAACCGGACAGTTACCTATTCGAACTCCAAGTGAGGGCGAGATATGGTCAACGACAGATTTTTCACTTCATAACATAAGTCTGAAACATGGGGAATGGGAGGAGGAGGGGAGAAGGGAGACGAGTTGCGAAACTTGCTAGAGACTGGACCAATTTCCGATTCAAACTCTATGTGAAAATGAAACATAATCAACCAGCAGATTTCCTGACTCTTTACATTTATCAAAAAGGATGAGGAGACATTTGAATACACATTATATCAAAGAGGCTAATCTTTCGCGTGTATTGGGCAAAAGATTAGGGGTCATTTTAAAAACTTCTACATGATTGTGAGAAAAGACAGACCCTTGCTCCAATTTCACAAACCTGGGGGTTTTCTTGTTCGTTCTCCAGACAACGAGTTAGGTGGTTTTTTTTTGTGCTCAATCGATTAACTCCCACAGCACTATGCCCCATAATTGACAGTGAAGCTGAAAACTAGTCCTTTTGGGATAGTAGATATTCCTGGGCTTCTTTCCTTTTTGCAAAGAAGTAAAAAAACAGGAAGTCCACGGGCATTGGCGTTGAATGACAACAAAGGGTTGTGGACTACATTTCGTAGATCGCACACAAAGGGTTTGATATTATTTCGTTCGCACGAATCACGGTAAGTGTTTTAACGTCTCCACGTATAGTGTACAAAATATGTAAGTACATACAAGATATAACTCAATTATAGACAGAAGTCAAAGAGTTTATACAATGCATCCTAAAGAAGATAGCAAAGCCGATATTATGTCGTTCACACGAATCACGGTAAGTATTGTTATTACGTCTCCACGTCTCGTGTACAGAGTTTATACACAGTTATACATAAAAGCGGTACTCATGACAAATAAATGACACACGACCGGAACAGGTTATACGAAAAGGGTGGTACTCATGGCAAATGAATGGCACACGACCAAAATAGAACGTACAAAATGGTTCTCATGACAAATGAATGGCACACGACCAAAATAGAATGTACAAAATGGTTCTCATGACAAATGAATGGCACACGACCAAAATAGAATGTACAAAATGGTTCTCATGACAAATATGTCACACGACCAGCTCAATAACATTTAGCTATGAGAAAAAAGTGATTATGACGAACTTCTCGTATCGCGGCAGGTATTTTAAGGATCCCTCCTATAATGGTGGATGTTCTAAGGATCTCTCCTATAATGTAACAGGGTTACGTTTAAATACAACACAATAAACGTTAACTATGCTTGTTTTAACACAGTTTATAAAGATTTGTTAGATTAACTAACTCCGTAGCCCAGGAGCGTACGATAGGATAACAAGGAGGTAAACAATTTAATGTCACTTCGTATGTTATAAAGGCGGGGTGATGACAGAGTACATTTCTGTTTACACCATGTGACAAACAAAGACAGACCTACATGGTTTTACATACTGTCTATTGCAGCAAACTTCAGTGGGGACAAATAAAAGGGACCAATTGTGGTTTTACATACCCTTTGTGCGGTTACAACATACCAGGTTATGTGCAATTTAGGTTGCAAATACTTGGTTAAATGGCGAAACAGGAGTTGAATGCCTATGTTTGTAAAACGATGATCAAACAAAACATTGATGATTTACGTTAAACTGCGGTTATTTATGTACGGAAATCAGGGTTGCCGTTAGGTTTTATTAACCTTTTCCGTAAGGGTTGAAGCATGTAATACAAGACATACATGTTGTGAAGAGGGACAAATCGAGGACTTCTTATAACAACAAAAGACCGAGTATTTGGTTTTACGTACTTTAGTTGAAACGAGTCCATGAGGATTTGTACAAGGATGGAAAGACCAATTTAAAGGCTTTTCCTTTATTTATATACATATGATTTCAAAATGGATGTGTCAAAATCCAATTTGTTAGCAAAGAGCTCGGGTAGGACGCCATCAATTTTTTGACATTTGAGAAAAAATTGAAAACTACTATACACAAGGAATGTGATTATGTGAGTAACCACTTATCTTTACCATGATGGGTAAAATATGGAGCATGTTGAGATGGTTTACTAGTCCTGGGTCGTGATTTAACGCTTTGGAGTTTACCAAATCGATTTTAGAACGATGCTCCAGTATTTACAGAACATAAAAAGAAAAAAAATGAAGAGATTCCTTCCGATATGATGAAAAAAAACAACAAACAAAAATGGTGAAAATTACAATATTGCATTACATGGCAAAGCGTGCCATGGCATGAACGTTGCGTAGTGTGAGGGGTTGAGAGGCAATGATTGGGTTCATGACTTCCCGAACACTGTCACTCGAGGGGTGTCTCTGCTCTAAAGTGATCAATTTTGGAACAGGTGAGAAAAAAGAAAGAAAAAAAATAAAAAACGTGTGAGACAAAAATTACGGTGGTTGCCAATTCACGAACATGAACGGGGCAAACTACACCGTGGATTGTACATAAATTTACAAAAATGATTTTTTAACAATATTCGTTTTATCAACGAAAGGGTGGGCATGTAATTGACACTTTACACGCCGGTCATTGTAAGACTTGGTGTGCTTACAAAAAGGTTGTGGTGATACACACTGGATCATTTTAAGTTTGCTGAGATAGTGGGGGCAGTTTTACTTGACTCCTCACTTCCAGATTTTGCGATATCCTTAATATGGTAATTACCAATGTGTTTTCCAGAGCAGTCAGACAAGGAGTACACTAGATCTGATATCTTTCTTAGAACTTTGGCCTTCACAAAACGTGGTGCCAGCTTGGCAGAGAAATACATGGCTCCTTGGGAAAGTGTGTTGTTCTTTCTCCAAACTATGTCTCCTGTATTGAAGGTGACATGTTTCCTACGTAGGTTGTATCTGTCCGCACTCTTTTGATGAGCCAGGAGCAAAGCATCAGTGACTTCACTGTAGATGGCCGACAGTTCTTCCAGACGATGGGCATAGTCCGCGGTAGGGTTGCTTGTGGTGGCAATTGACGTAGGAAAGTTTGTGTTCCTATGTAGAGAACCATGAACGACTTGTTCCATACCGTGTTTTAAGAAGAAAGGTGTGTAACCAGTGGCCAGATTAACAGTGTTGTTCATTGCAGCCTGAATTTTATCTAGGTTTTTACACCAAGTACGTTGATCTTTATCAACTAGAATAGCCAGAGCTGTGTTGATTGTTTGGTTATAACGTTCGACGGTGTTATTTTGTGGAGTATACAAGGTATTATAGTAAATATCCTTGATTCCGTATTTGGCAAGAAAATCTTTGAATTCTTGGGCAATAAATTGTTTTCCGTTATCAACAATTACGGTTCTGGGTGTTCCGTAGGGTATAAAAATGTGTTTTTCCAGAAGTTTGATGATGGCGGACGCGTTGGCTCTTTTTAAAGGAAAGATCCAACAGAATTTAGTGAAAACATCCACTACACTAAGTATGTGCATGTGTCCGGCATAACTTCGGGGAAAGGGTCCGACGAGGTCCATTGACAATGATTGTAGGGGTCTGTCGGCACGTTTGGGATTACCCATTAGGCCGGCAGGTGCTGCCGTGCTATGTTTATAAGCTTTACAAGTTTCACATTTAGAGATGTAATTGCGAATTTGCTTGAAGAGACCAGGCCAGTAATACTTCAAGGAGATCTTTTTATACGTCTTGAAATTTCCTGGGTGTATGGAGTCGGGAGCACTATGATTGTCAATAATTATTTGTTCTCTACCTTCGAGGGGAACGACAAGTTTCCACGAGTAATCTTCGAGGATGGATAGTGGTACCTTGCAATTACGGTATAGTTGTCCTTCTTTTATGATAAAATTAGGAAACTTTTGTTGGTTAATTTTACAACCTTCGAAGATTTTCAAGTACCATTCATCTTTTGTAGATGGAGGGGGGGCAATTGTGTCAACATTTAATGAAGCCAGTTCAATTCTTGAAAGGGCGTCGGGAACAATATTGTCCGCGCCTTTACGGTGAACAACATCAGAATTGTATTGAGACAAACGGGAGGACCAACGAGCGAGCCTACCGGAGGGATTACTTAAAGAGATCAACCATTTCAAACTACTATGGTCTGTAACTACAGTAAATTTGCTACCGTCTATGTAACCGCGGAAATGGTGAACAGAATCCAATACAGCCAATAACTCTTTCTCGGTAATTCCGTAGTTTTTCTCGTGTTTGTTTAATGTACGGGAAAAATACGCTACAGGGTGTTCGCCATCTGGGAATTCTTGAGTAAGGACTCCACCGATTCCTACATTGGAGGCATCCGTGTGGAGGGTAAAAGAGAGTGCAAAATCCGGGCAATTCAGAACGGGAGCTTTTTGAAGGGCATTTTTTAGAGTTGTAAACGCTTCTTCAGCTTCGACAGACCATCGGAAATTGCTGACACCTTTACGGATGCCGGTAATTTTATTTAAGGGGGCTGCGATAGTGGAAAAGTCTTTGATGAATCTCCTGTAGTAACCTGCAAGTCCAAGGAAACCTTTGACTTCCTTCGCGTTTTTGGGTCGGGGAAAATTTGCCATGGCTTCCACCTTAGCGGGGTCTGTTCTTAGACCTTTTTCGTCGATAATGAATCCCAAATAACGTAGACGGGACTTACAGAATTCAGACTTCTTCAAGTTGATGGTTAAACCAGCGAACTTGAGTTGTTGAAAAACTTTTTCCAGCATTAATAGGTGTTTTTCAAAGGTATCGCTGACGATGATGAGGTCGTCAAGGTAACAAAACAGGCTGTTATCGACTTCAGGACCGAAAAGTTTGTCCATCAGTCTTTGTAACTCGGCGGGGCTGTTTTTTAGACCAAAGGGTAATCTTTTAAAATGGAACATTCCCCTACCAGGTACAACGAAAGCAGTTTTTTCGCACGATTCTGCGTCCAAGGGTATTTGCCAAAACGCTTTGCTGAGATCGACAGAAGAGATGAACTTGGCGTTACGCAGCTTGTCTAAGGTTGCGTGAACGTGAGGTAAGGGATACGCATCAGCTTCCGTGCAAGAGTTTAAACGTCTACTGTCGAGACAGAAACGCGCAGAGCCGTCTTTTTTAGAAACCAAAAGAGTTGGGTTGGTCCATGCACTTCTGCTGGGAACCACCACACCCATTTTTAACATTTCATCAAGTTCGTTTTCTAAAAGTTTAAGTTTTTGGGGGGCTAAGTTGTAATAACGTTGCTTGATGGGTGGGCCATTGGTTTTGATATGGTGTTCAACCAAATTTGTCAAACCTAATCCACATTTTTCGAAAGATATTGACTCGAATTTATTGACCATTTCTTTTAGTTGGAGAGCCTGGTCCGTGCTTAAATTTTCGTGAGGTATTATTGTGCGGATCTCACTAATTTGAGCAGCAGTGGAGGTTTTGCCAAGAGTATTAAATACTTGGGGAGCAACATTGAATGCCTTCCAGAAGTCAACGCCAAGGATGAAATTCTGGGATATAGAGGGCACTATTAGAAAATTGATTGTAACTATTTTATTGTTACAATTAATTGGCAGGGCAAGGGCACCGATGACCGGTTGGGAAACATTATCCGCAGTCGTCAGGTGTGTTGATTGGGGCGAAATTCTAAAATCACTGTTAACAAAAGGCAGGTGAGCATTGTTGCCAAGACAGCTGACAGATGCACCACTATCAAGTAATCCGGAAAAGGGCACATTGTTAACAGAGAAAAAAGCGTAGGGTCTCCCATCTTTAGCTTGTTTGCAACAAACCGAAGAAACATTTAAGGTCTGGTTAAAATACTTAATGTGTGCTAACCAATCAGTCCATTCTTTAGACCTTGGTTCAGAATGGGTGCCTGAGAGGTTATTATTTAGTTTTTTGGCCTCTTCATGTAGAAATTTGGTGGGGGCTTGGAGAAATCCACCTGAGGTCTGACATCGCTTGGGTTTTGTAACCTTTCCATGTTGTGCCTTGATTTCTTGAAAATGTTGCGCAGTTCGTCGCTTGGAGGAGAGCGGTCCCTAGAGTGATGCCTCTTGAAAGTTCGGGGTTCCTTAGATTCCAGAAACCTTGCTTGCTTGAAACAAGTAGTGGCCAGATGGCCTACTTTTTTGCAAAAAGAGCACACTTTTTTGTTGTTGAATTCTGGTTTTAAACCAGACGAACGGCTTGGCACAACTACATTATTTGACACATTCTTTATGTTTTTCCTATCCTGGTACGATTCCAGAAGGAGACAGACTTCGTTTAGCTGGGCTAGGGATGCAATTTTCTGTGAGGTAATGATGTTCTCGTATTTGCTTAAAAGGCCATCAGTTATGACTGGTAATAGTTCAGCTTCCGAAACGGGATGTGAAAGCTTGATGTTAATGGATTCAGCCCTTTCTATGAATGTTGCTACAGGTTCATTTACTAGCTGTTTAATAGATAGTAAAGATAATTTGATCCGGTGCTGGGCTTCCGTTTTTCCGAAGCTCGAGATTAGGGCAGATCTGAGTTTATTCCAATCTTTGCATTTAGTTTTTTGAATGCGGTGCCAGGGTATCAATTCTGGGGAGATGAGTTCTATGAAGTTTTTTCGTAGAATCTCGAATGGGATATTTTTGATTGTAGCCGTTTCTTCAATACGGTCAATGAAATCCAGTACATCGGAGACGCCATTATATTTGATTTTCCACGAGGATAAATCGTAGGTTTTATCTTGTGTCAAGGTGGGTGCGATGTCCTGTTTTATCATTACTTGTGGCATAGGTTCTTCGTTAGGAACAAGATTATTCAAAACTTGCGTAGCCGAGCGTGAATTATTTTCGCTTGAGGGGGCGAGGTTTATTCTCTTAATGTACTTTTTGTTGAATAAAAGTGCATAAGCCTTTAATGTAGATTTAGATTTGCTTGATGGCGAGTGTCCTCTATCCCTTAAAGCAGTTTGTAAGTGAGTTTTGGATAAGTTGTGCACGTTGGGAATGATGCCCAAATTGGATGATGCCATAGCTTGATTGTTTTCCATTGTGAGTTTCCCAGGTGGTGAAAAAAAATTGCCAGGGGTCTTCTTTAGCAAACGCAAAATTAATTTTGTGAGGCACTTTTCACTTGGTAATCACTGGTTGGTATTTCTAAAATAGTTATAGAAAACTGTATTCCATACTACAATTTGGTATATATGACACCAGAATCTTTGTCAAAGGAAGGCACAAGAAAAAATTTTGCGTGGAAAGACCTAAGTAGTAAAGGTTTTTGTGTTTCACTGACCACTTTTGAGAAAACTTGTGAAATTCACAAGTATTTATTTTTTTTCCAAAAAATTTTGCCAGGACTGACCTTTAGAAAACGGGTTTTTTATTTTTCACAAACCACTTTTGAGAAAACTGTGAAATTCACAAGTATTTATTTTTTTTCCAAAAAATTTTGCCAGGACTGACCTTTAGAAAACGGGTTTTTTATTTTTCACAAACCACTTTGCACTGAGAAAGGCACTAAAATTCACAAAAGGCACTCTTCTGGCAAATAAGGACAAACTTCCGGATGAAAATAACTGAATATGGGATTTGTTACGAAACCACATTAAAATTATTTTATTTTTTCATGGAACCAATCATTGGTTTTATTATTATTTCACTTTTTTTATGTAAGGAAAAAAAACACAATTCACTTTACACTTATGCTGAAAAAAATGCGGTACCTATAACGTAGAATGTGGAAAGAAAGTCATTATTTTGTCCATTTGGTGAAATATACGTGGTACTAATTTGACAGACACAACAAGTGGGCCGATCGGTCTATTGTGCAAGAAAAACGTGAGTGTGAGATTTTTTAATTAAAGAATCCACAAGGTAATTGGAATTCCAAAACCAAATTTACAATAGCGATCTCCATTGCTTCCGACCTTAGTGACAGAAGGGCGATTTTATTATTCAAAACACTGCATAGTGACAGGGAATTGTTCTGCCTGATTCAAACGGATTTTTTGCCGTTGGAGTTTGGCGCGATAAACGCACTTTTGTGCTTCGATGCGCGTGGGTGCGCGCGCAACTCAGAGATTAGGTATGTATTTACCGCGTGAAACATCGGGCCGTTGATTTGGCGCGAATTACTGTTGCTCGTCCGCTGCTTTGTGAACAAAGGGGTCGGCGCGTGCGCAGTCAGATTCGCGGTTTAAATGCTGCCGTCTTTTTGGTTAATACAAAATGGCCATGTTTTCAACTTTGACGCAATTTTTTTATAATTGCAATCAAATCTGCGTTATGGACTCAACTTGCACATGGATTTCTGTGGTTTCCCACAGAATTCATTATTCACTGGGTATAAAACACCAAGACACAGTACAATCAATGTTTACAAACAGTTCCTATGCGGGGAAGATTTCGACAGGGAGCACTCCGTAAGGCGACTGAGACAATGGCAAAAATGAAAAAAAATTTCTGGGCCCCACTATGGACGCCAGTGTTAGGAGCGGGCCCCCAAACATGTCCCAAGCTAGCTCTCAGGGGAGGCATGATTTACCCTCTATTCAGGTGGTGGGTCGCTCGAGGCTTCAGAAATTCCTTCGCATCTCAGTCGTCTGGCAGGATACTCCCTCTCTAGGAAACCCTCCTGCCGTAGCAGAATAATAACAGGATTGAGTTAACTAGTTTCATGTATTGCAAATTTAAAACACAGTACATAGGTCATTACAGTACAATTCAACACAAGAAATACATACTACACAATCCTAGCTATCGTGTTTATAACCTCAAGATCCCTAAACGAAACTCTCTGAGTGATGGCTTTGCGCGGGAGTTTACAGTCTATCGTTAAAGGACACAATCAAATGAGGAAACAATTGTACAGCTTACATGATGTTGGGGGGTGTTCGTCTTCCGGCTTCCAGGGGGACCTCCCGAGTTTAGGACAGAACCGAAGTTTACACAGGCATGGTGAAATATCAGCGCTAAACCCGTAGGTTATTGAATTAACATTGCAGGTTATATTTGAGTACAATTCGAGCGATAGTACGCCGGGCGCGAACAGTGGGAATCCACGCGCGGGCTTAACGTGTGCCCGAGGCGGCTCGCAATTCTCAACTGTGGAAGGGATCGCGTGCGGGTGGGCGGATGGGATAGGAAGTAGGAAGCAGGGAACAGGGGGGGAGCAGGGTGTTGTGTAGTTTGCGGCGAATTAGGAGTTTGAATTCTTTGTCGTTTGGGCGTACCATAACACAATAAAGGCGTGAACAATCTTCATCTATTTCGGTAAGAATGAATAAATTCAAAGTGCCCATTGTTTCTATTAACAGGGAATGGTGTGCATTGATAGAATAAAGTAGATTCTTAAAAAAAACTAATAAATATACCCATACTCTTCTTAGAAAAAGTAATACACAAATAGAAATCTATCACCTTAACAATTTCTTAAAGAAGTTTCTAAAGTTCGTTCCAAAGGAGTCGATTAATGAAGCAGAATTTTGCATATCATTCCCTTCTCACTAATCCCCGCTTTACAAACATTTTTTCGAGCTTCCTTCTTTAACGATTAGCCACTACATAAAATAAAATTGATATCTTTGCATTTTCTTTGAATAAACTTCGATACAAAAAGCGGTGAGTAAGCACTTCCTTCCAGGCCATTGTAAGAATTGTAAGCAGCGTGGATTTAATTAAAAATTAATTTCTTTCCTTCAGTGTGGCGCGGAAAAATATAAATTTGTTATTCGGGTCAGTGGGTCAACTTAATTTCACAAGCACGCAGCGGTGAAAAGACTACGCCGCGCGCCGCGGGGATGAAATAACCCCGGAGAGTTGAATTAAGTGAAACACTGCTACTTTGTCTACATTACTTTATTTATATCAAGCGAGCCGGTTTCAGCATAACCATGCCTCCGCCAGGGTGCGTGTGAACGAGTATTAAGTCTAGTTCATATCTGCTTCGGTTTGCTTAAGTAAAGTGATTATACACAAAGTAAAAGTGTTTCATTAATAATTATTAAATATACCGTCGAACTATTTCCCAAAATAGAATGATTGACTTGTTACATTGATTACTAGATAAAAAATTACACTCGTGAGAGAACCCATGCACTTTTTTATGCTCCGAAAGCAATGACACGCCAATCAACAGAACGACTCAACTGCTTAATAGTTCTGCATGACCATCGATCTTTTGATGGTCACTTACAGACAGTAAGTAACACCCATCTTTTGATTCATGTCACAAAATAGTAAAACTACCCCCATGACCTTTTCATACTTACATTTACCTAAAATATGCAATCTTTTCCATAATAATATATTGGTATATTACCATTTTATGGAAAACACGAAGAAATATATAAATTAACTAGCTTTTTCCCGCGGCTTCGCTCGCATGGTATTAGGGGTTTCCCACTCCGCCTCCTCCACCTTTCCTCCCCCCACTCCACTCCCCCCACTCCACTCCCCCCACTCCACTCCCCCCCACACCACTCCCCCCACTCCACTCCCCCCAAACCACTCCCCCCATCAACCACCCCTTCCTCTCTCCCCCTCCACCCACCACTCCCCCACTCCTCCCACCTCCACCTTCCCTCTCCCCACTCCACTCATCCATCAACCCCCCTCTCCCTCCCCCTCCTTCTCCAACGACCCCTCCCCCACCCCAAACCCCTCCCCACTCCACCTCTCCCAACCTTCCTCCACCCCTCCCCCTTCCCCTTCCTTCCCTCCCACCTCTCCCACCCCACTCCGCCACCTCCACTCTCCTTATCAACACCCTCCCTCTATACCTCCACCCACCCCTCCCCTCACCCCCTACCCCTCCACATTCCCTCTCCCCACACCACTCCCCCCATCAACCCCCTTCCCTCCGACCATCTACCCCTTCCCACACCCTCCTCCATCCTTCTCCTTTACCCTTCCTTCCCTTCCCCCTATCCCTCCCCTTTCCCGATTTTGTTAGGGACAGAAAACGTATGGTAAATAATTTCATAACGCCAGAGATTATTCATAACGCCAGAAATTACCAATATATAAATCCTAAAGATCTCGCAAATAATGTAGCTTTCTATTAGTGAAAGAATTTTTAAAATCCATTCAGTAGTTTTTGCGTGAAAGAGTAACAAACATACATTCATACAAACTTTCGCCATTAGTAGGATAGATCTCGCAAATAATGTAGCTTTCTATTAGCGAAAGAATTTTTAAAATCAATTCAGTAGTTTTTGCGTGAATGAGTAACAAACATACATCCATACAAACTTTCGCCTTTATAATATTAGTAGGATTAACTCTTCCTTTTTTCAAGGCTTGCATCTGATTCTTTCATCAGGAATCTCTGCTTAAAGTGCACGGATATTATGTAAAAAAGTGGCAACTTATCAGCAATTTGAAGACGGCGCTTAATCATTTTTTCTTTTTAATTGGATCTCGCCAAACTTCAGATTTAGAATACTCTCCTCACTAAATTAGGATTGTGATTTATATTAATAACTTATTGGTTTTGAAAAATGGTAACCTCAAAAAGAAAATGATCATGCACTAAAACTCAAATACGTTGTATAGAAAATTACTATTTTTCATTTGTACTAACTCTGTATTTTTGATAAAGTACTCCATAGTAATCCTCAATTTTCTCCAGTAATAACATCCCAGCATGACCAATGTTTATCGCGGTGGCATAGCTCTCTGCCTGTAACCCCGTCCTGAAGACTGCAGTCAATATTTCTTTATGCGCCAGAACACACATATTAATGCATCTTTTGTATGCACGTAATGCCGCCGCGCCGCACGCCGCCACTGCGGGACTTACAGCTGAAGAAACTATTTATCAAGCCAGATTAAGTTTAGTGCTCGGGATTATAAAATCCTTACAAATACCCCTCCTTCCATAGAACCTCGTATGAAGGAGATTATAACACGTTTGATGGAATTAATGAAGATGAATTTAATTTAGTGAATACACAAATTCCAAAATGTGTGGGATGCGAAAACTTTATAAATACCTATATTATTATTTTTTAAATATAATAATTTTTTGAAGTGAAACTTCGATAGCCCCGTTGTGATTTGGAATTCGGATGAAACGAAATGACGCATTACAGCACCTGCGAAGCATCAAACTCCTATCAAGGATCCTATTGGTTGAGATATAAAACGGAAATGACGCAAGGTCTGCACTCATTGGCCGCATTGATTATGGCCTCACGTTTCAAGGCTCCTTGGTTCTTCATTGGTAAAGTTTCGCTTCTACCGCGTGCTAACTGCATTCGATTTTTTTTCGAATAACTTTATGAGTAAAACCTTTAATTGCATTAAATACTCATTAAGCTTTGAAGACAATACTGACGACTGAATTATAATGTTGGCAGCTCTCAGTCTGATCAGCATGATTCATAATATGGTCGAATTAGCCCAGTGGTCAGAGCATTTCCCCAGCAAGGAAGACGTCCTGGGTTCAATTCCTAGATGCGGCTAAATCCTTCACTATTTTTTCTGTTTCACATTTTTCGTTTAGTAATATTAATATTTTTTGGATCATTTCTAGACAGCCATTTTCGTAAGAATCACCTCAAGGGCGTTGGCGCTGAAAAAATATAATTAATAATAATATAATATAAAATAACTATTATCTTCGATGATTAGATGATGAACAACTTAGTTTAAACCACCACTAGCAATACATACCAGCCGAAACCAATTGTTTATTATTATAAATAACAAATCACACGTTTTTATTTTTATGTTTAAAACATAAAAATTGTCTCGGGGCTCTGCAAGGGAAAAGAATGGCAAATAGAAAAAGGAAATTTGGTTAAGTACCTGGTCAGTACATATTTAACTCCATTTCCAGCAATGCTTCTAAACTGAATTGTGGTCTCTCGCATATTATTATTTATTTTTACTTCAATACATTCATTCCTATGTATCTGATCTGATACTAGATATGACCATTATCTAAATATTTATAACTAGCAGACCCGGCCACACGTTGCTGTGGCTAACGAAAAACAACGCCATTACCCAACCTTTATAAAATCCACACCACACGCTTGCCAGCTGCCCGCTGCCTGAATTGAATACTTGAATTTCTCGGCTTTTCTCTACTACAAACCTTCCCCTTGAATCACTCTACCTATTAGTGAAAACCGCATGAAAATCTGTTTCGTATTTTAAAAGATCTATGCGCACATACATTTTGAGCGACTTCATTTTATAGTATGTAATAATAATAAATACAATGCTTGCAATTCAACACTGGATATTTGAAAAGGGAAAATTAAATACCTACTTACTCTAAAACATCTATTTTACAATTTCTTCCGTAGAACGAATTTCAAAAGTGACTATAGTACGGCCCGCCAGCCGTTTTAAATCGCACAAAAACATGTTTTCTTTGAATTTCTCGACTTTTCTCTGATAAAATTTACATGTATTATACATATAAACATTCCTCTTCAATCACTCTATTTATTGGTGAAAACCGTATGAAAATCTGTTGCGTAGTTTAAAAGATTAACGCGTACATACATTTTGAGCGACTTCATTTTATACCATGTATTGAAATGATGATGATTAATAAAATCCGTAACAGAAACATGGCATCAATCGAATGTTGTTTTTTATTATATTCAAAATATTTGATATTTTCTTTGCGTCAAAATGCAACTGTTCAAATTTTCATCTTGTTCGCAGGATACAAGAACAACTACATATATGAGTATGTAATGTACAATGTACATGTCAGTATTTAAAAAAAAAACAAGAAACCTTGTAAATTATTATTTTTTAATTTATAAACTAACGTTTAGACAAGATTTTTATGCATAGCACAAAGGGTAACAATTATTATAAGCAATAATTGTCAGCCTGAAACACTCATTTACATTGAAAAATCTTCCGAGAATAGATACTTGCCGCCAACGGGACTTGAACCCGTGTCCTTCTGATTGCCGCTCGGATGCTCTGACCACTGAGCTATGGCGGCTTAAGCCGGCTTAAGCCGCCATAGCCATGGCATATGCCATAAGCCCGCCAATAAGCCCGCCATAGCCATGGCATATGCCATAAGCCCGCCAATAATTAAGCCCGCCATAGCTCAGTGGTCAGAGCATCCGAGCGGCAATCAGAAGGACACGGGTTCAAGTCCCGTTGGCGGCAAGTATCTTTTCTCGGAAGATTTTTCAATGTAAATGAGTGTTTCAGGCTGACAATTATTGCTTATAATAATTGTTAAGAAACCTTGTAATTTGAAAACCGGCAACCATTATTTATTAAATTGATTGAAAGAACGAGACGGGAAAGGTTAAGTTTACCATCCGTCTCGACTTCTGTATTTGAATATCTTTGGTCTCGACATATCTGGACTATCACCGTTATCGAACCCTCCGTCCCAACGTCCCGTTGACTGTCCTAAATTTTCCTGACAGAACCAATGAGTTCCAGATACCTGTACAATGCAACAGCGCTATTTACTAAGGCGGGAATCAGACGGTTCACTCGGATGAATGTACGTACACTAGAGTGAAAATTCTTTTTTTTTTCATTCCGCGTTCGCATAATATAGAAATTAAAGTTCATCCATTCCTTCACCCTACAATGTCGTCGAACGAGCTCATGCGCGTTGGAATTCGGTTGATTTGTGATAATTTGATCGTATAATTGAATAAAAAGAAGTAGTTAGAAGCATTAAATTGTTAACAGAATTGGCGGAAGAACATCCTGAATCATACTTTAGTTTTTTTTTTTAATCATTTTATCCACATAGGAGGTCCTGACGAAAATTATTTCCCTCAGAGCCTATATCACATTTGAGGATGTTCCATGTAGGATTTTTTTAGGAAAAGGAAGGAGAGTAAGTTCTGATAAGGAAAAAGGTATGAGGGGTGGGTAGGAATCTGGGGGTCAGTGTATCCAAGAATGACAGACGTACGAATCCATCCCTACCAATGTGGTGCAAGGCGATGGGTCGAGAGAGTCCGGCTGAAGAGGACAAAAGGTCTCCCTCAACCAATCGCACCCAATCCTGCCCGCCATACAGTAGGTGGGCAAACGTATCATCTTTGAATGGATAAAAGTAAATTTGAAGGTCATACCACAAGTAGTACCTATTTAGAATTATGTAAGAACAGCAGGGTATTCTTCTCGTTCCACTTAATACCATTTCGATGTTTGTGACTGACGTGTTTTCAGTACAGGAAGCTAGACGGAATGAATGATCCCGTGAAACGCCCATTCCGTATTCAGACGTGTCTTTTTTCTTTCATTCCGTGGGCGATTGAAAGATGCCGAACGCCAATATCGACGGATCGGTTCACTGATGAATTCATTCGGAACTTTTGTTTCATTTCTACTTAAACCGTTTCATTCCGAGTGAAAGAGGCAAAATGAAAGACAGAAATGAACGAAAAGTGAATCACCTGATTCCGACTAATTTTATTTTCCGGCATTTTCCACGGCCGTCGTGCTGGAGAGGTCGCGGAGGCCGGAGTGAGGTGCCTGGCACGTGTTCACGTGGCACTTTGTGTCGTTATTTTTTTTTTTAAATATATATTCTCTTTACCATTTGAGTGTCTCACAAATATTCCAAGAAATACAAACGTTAACCGATTAAAAAGCTAAGTTTTCCACAATTATTTAAATTTTATACAATATTTAATTATAATAAACACAATAAAATAAATTTGTTTCAATTCCTCCTCATTATTTCTTAATTTCTTAAAAATATATTTTTATTCACCCCTGAGGAAGGTTCAGTATGAACCGAAACCGGTTGCATTAAGAAATAATATGGTGGAATTGAAACAAAGTTATTTTATTGTGTTTATTATAATAATGTATTCCCACAAAGTGTTTGCTACATGCGAAGATTCAATATTTAATTGTCGATAATCCTAACGCTTTGTAAGATAATGCAATACGACATTATATTATGTTGGACAAAACAAGACGAAAGATAACGTATTTATCAAATATTAGCTGGTACCCGGCATGCGTTGCAATGCCACATTCTAAGAAATAAATTGTTTCTCTCTGCATGTCCTCTCTCGTCCGTCCCTGCCCCCCCCCCTTTCCCACGTCCCCTTCCCCTCCCGCGTTCTTCTTCCCCGAATTCCCCCTCCACTCTCCCGCCCCCCGTCTCGCCAACCCCCCTTCCGCGTATCATATATTCAGTCCCAGTACATTCAGTTTTCAAACAGCTCGCGGCGTGCCACCTATTAATTTTTTTTTATTCAAATTTTAACTTTCCGTATATTACAAATACTCATTTTTGTATATTATAAGAACAATCAATCAAATTTGGTACCTAAAATAGGTACCTATTTAAAATATCTCCAATTCTTGATTCAATTCAAAGTATAAGGCGAGTACTTAAAATAAATTCATTAATTTAAAGATTTTCAAAAATTGAATTTTGATTTAACACTCATTGTTTTGCAAAATGTCATTATCAAATTGTGTATTTTTGAATTTCTGAATTTTTGTAATGATTAAGAAACTTTTCAGATCTATTGTCATGTGGTTGTAATAATACAGAAACCTTCGCGAGGATGGAAAGAATGTATGTATTTTGAAAGTATCAAACATTTTCCATGCTTAATACAGCAATACATAGACATCTCATATACTCATTAATCCCCAAGCAAACATATTTTGATTTTTATATATATATATAGACGACAGATTACGCTGGGTTTAATTTTTTAAATTTTTTATTTTGTACTCCCATGTGAAATTTGTATTATATTCAAATTAAATAAATGAAAATCTCGAAATGGACATTTTGTGGGATACAATAGGTGGGAGAGGTCGATATGTTATATAATTATTTGACAAAGGACGTCTGCCGGCGCTTTTCGGATTCGAAATACAAAATACAATGCAGGCTGATCCACCCGGCTCCCCCCCTGCCTGCGGTGTGACTGCGTACCTCAGAGACAAAACACAGGAACCAGGGTTGTATTGTGGATTGGAATAATTATAGTGAATAAAAAATGTAGGAACAGGGATTGCAAATTTGTAGATTGGATTAATTGTTTTGACGAAATAGTATTGACTACATCAATGCCTTGAAAATGTTAGGATTCATTCTTAGGACATGCACAAAATTCAATAACTTTAGAACAATGAAAATCCTATATTTTGCTTACGTCTGCAGCTTACTAGAATACGCATCACAAGTTTGGAACCCGCAATACAAATCATATGTGAAAAATCTAGAACGTGTTCAAAATCGTTTTCTACGATACTTAGATTTCCGCAGCTACCGCCCACACCTAAGTCACCAAGATTCAGCTGCGAACTTCAATATACTATCATTAGAAGTTCGAAGAAGCTCGGCCGATGTACTCTTTCTTCAAAAAATAGCCAGATCCGTCTTAGATTGTCCAGAACTCCTAGAACGAATACAGATA
The DNA here is from genome assembly GCA_929108145.2 of Limnephilus rhombicus. Lineage (NCBI taxonomy): Eukaryota > Metazoa > Arthropoda > Insecta > Trichoptera > Limnephilidae > Limnephilus > Limnephilus rhombicus. The sequence continues at coordinate 34,814,736 of OV815276.1, forward strand.
CGAGTTCCTAACAGAAGAACAAGATCAGACATGATTCTTAGCCTCCCTCAGTGCAACACTAATTATAAGCAGAACTCTTTCATCTATCGTGCATCCAACAATTTCAACACACACTATAAACAATTTGCATTTTTAACTCTGCACCACACTCCTTAAAATCACACAGATGCTCTCTCGATACTCTACAATAACAATAATTATAGATATCACCACTCAATGAACTTCCTTTTTTTTCTCTTTTAATTTTTTGTCACGCATATTTTTATTACTATACCTCAACTTAACCGATCCCCCCTCATCCTACCCCTTTCCTATTCCCACCTAAATAACTCGTATCTTGAAATGTCATTTTTTATTAGTAAATATCTTTGGAATCACTACACTACTTGCATACCATACCCAAACCTGTAAATGGTTCAATTATTATGTACTCTGTTATTAATGTAAACTGTTGGTCTCCCAAATAAATAAAATAAAATAAAATAAAAAATAAAATAGGAACCGCTGACCGGCCAACTCAGAATGAAACCAACTCAGAAGCACCTCAGAAAGGTAATTAAGAGTGATGATAAAAAAATAGGTTAAGTTAGGTTAGGGTAACCGGCTATTTTAAAATTATTTTTTCATAACTTTTAATGATCTTTCTGAGGTGTTTATGAGTTGGTTTCATTCTGAGTTGGCATGGAATCAAATTATTTTCCTAAAGGCTTCCTGTATGGAGCTAATGTAAAAAAATAAAGTATTCCAAAAAGCCTACTATTTTCAACTGACCATTACTTCAATGAAGAAAGCTGATCAATAATGCTTCTTCTTCAAATCACTTCCCAATTTAAATAACGTGCGATAAATTACAACAAAAATTCCTACTGAAGATTCTGTTCTAAATATCAACAGCAGCCCTAACGTAGATATAGGGAAATCCATCAAACGAACCGGTTTTTACCTTATAGTCCGTTTTTTCAGGTACGTTCGAGTACCGACATTAGGCATCTGACTGAAGGTGGCTACCGCATTCAACAGTAAGTTATCCTCGCGAATTACACGGGGTCAGGGCGGTCTTTAGGGGCTTAGCTTGTGAGTGGCTAACTTAACTCTGACTTCGACGGAGCCCATGTGCCCGAGTCTTGTGCCTTGGTCACCTTATACCCCGAGAACCTCTTGTTGGTAAGATTCCTTGCATTGAAGGAGGTTTAGGAGAGGAGAGATTGGATTAAACCATTCAGTGTCGTTCAACGAGATGCCTGATGTCATCACCCGGACACACGCGTCGTGGGTTCGTATGTGAGGGAAAACCCGCAGTAGAACAATGATTACTAGTAGTTCTGTGAACAGTAGACCTCGCGACAAAAAATTTTGTGTCTGATTTTATCTTATTTAATATATCAGAATGAAAATTTAAACAGTAATTACCGTAAACAGGTCTTACTTTTCATTTCGTTTTAGTGATTTTTCACAACAACAAAAAAATAATAAAAACATGTATTCATCAATAGATTTTTTAGTTATTATTGATTTATTGGCAAAAAAGCTCAGATTCCGGATTTCTCCCAGAATGCAGCTGATTTTCAGCAATGCCTTGCTAGTTTCACATTTGAAAAAATAATATTTACTGAACCGTAGTTAAAGTTAGCGATCTAGTGACTACAATAAATTAATAATGACCTGACTACAATAAATTAAACAATGATGTGTTAAATAATTAAGTACGTAATATCACATTGATTTCTTATGACTCTTGAAAATGTTGGTACTAGAAAATGGCAGGTCACGGTGTTGCCCTGAACTTGACTTATTGAATTGATGCAAACGACATACTAGGACAGCACAAAGACAATTCGTCTACCTAGTCCCTAAAATTTTACGCTACCACGCACGTTGTCTCAAAAGTGAGAGTTTGGCCATTGATTCCTCTTAAGACCATAATTTTTGTAAACTATCTTATCTTCTAATTCATCTAAGATCTGAATCGAAATGTTGCCTGAAATGTATTCAGCTATGTTATTAAACGAATCTAGGTACCACATCATTCTCCTCATCTATTTGGTCGGCATTACGATTTTCTCTAATTTAGGGATGCCACCGGCAACGGTTGCTGTACCCACTGTAAAATAAATAATAAAAGAACAGATAAATAATAAAATGAAAACAATAAACTTAATTTAAACCACTAATTAGGATGAAGGATCTTTTGAATATGAAATATGCATGATTTTTTCATTAAAGTAGTGGCTTAAATAGAGAGTCAAAGTGATTTTACATAAATCTATTAAAGAAATAAAACAATGCAAATACATTCTAAACACAGTTAAGAATTAAATATAAAGTTTCGCAAAGAATCATCATAAAAGTAATACTTAAAATTCTACCTTTTCAACAGAATCACTTTTCAAATTGTTTCCAGTACCAAATGCAAGCTTCCATTATTAAATTTTGTAATGAAAAAAATAATAGAAGAAAAAGTATGAGACGATGTATGAATGTGAGTGAGGCAAAGAGTGTGTGCCAAGACCGAGTTGTTTGGCGGTCCGTCCTCTCTGCCTACCCCTGCGGAGAAACGGCGTGATGGTTAGTTAGTTTTATGAAAAAAATAACAAAGAATTTCAAGAATTTTACAATCTAATAAGAAGTGTAAATCAATTTATTGCACCTAAGTTTAAAACAATACAAATGCAAAACCATTATTTATATCCAAACAATAAAAAACTACAATACTCTACTTTCTGAATTGCGCTATATTATCAACCAATAAATAAAATTAAATAATTTTTACAAAAAACTTACATTAAAAAAATAATATATTATACGAAACATATTATAACATTAAACATAAGTAAGAATCGTGGTTTCTTTATGAGGCACAACAGCCCCTCTTTTCTGATAAGGTGATGATTCATGACCAATGATGATGATCTTAAATTTAATATTTTATAAAATATATATGCATAAAAATGTAACTTATTTTATTTATTTTATAATAAAATAAACAGCTTTGGTAAAACCAATAATTTACTAAACTAAAAAAAAAAAACATTTCTTTTGACTACTTACTTAAATTTAACTCGAAAAACGTTATAACGAAAAAGGCGTAGGTATGTTTGAAATAAATTGAATTTTTACATGTCAAGAAGATATTCAATTTTATATTGCGTAGAATTTTTTAATATATTTCACATTAAAGAAAATAATATTACGGAAGCATATTGGAGCAGGGAGTAAGGAGGTCCCTACCACCCTACCCTCTTTCCCTGGCCTATTAGGGTTGGTTCAGTACTCAGCGAGCAAATGGGGTGTCGAATTATAGGGGTTGCCGATAATTTTGATGTATCTGTTCCAATACGACTAATGACGTAACGCATCTGTTCTGCTGAGCGATCGGTTCCACAGAAGTGAGTGCGAATGCGTTACTCCTCTCGTGTATGGCGTTATGACCATTTATTTCTGTATACCTACTCGCACATTGCCCGGATCTAAATGAATGTGAACTCAGTATGAGCTTATGTGCTCCGGTTTTACAGACGAGCGAAGTTCGAGAGGGAGCGAAACTACTGTAGTAGTTTCGCAGAAATTCAAATGTAACATAGTCATCAAAATGAGCCAAAAGCGCATTTAGTTTTTTGAAGTGAAAGCTTTTTAGCGCCGTGGTGATTTGAAACTCAATGAAAATGAAACGAACGACACTAAAAAGAGACGAACACGTACATATATAGATTTAGCCTGCGAGAGAATGAGATGGACTAAACGGTGTTCTCTTTGATGTGTGGTGCTTTATAGAATAATATGTAAAATAATTTTTGAACTTGGTAACAATATTATAATACATAAACCGTACAATTATCCTACTCCTGATACTCTGCATTCGTCTCATTCCCTCGAAGTTTAATTTTCTGAAGGTTTCACTTCTACCGCGTGAGAACTGCACACATGTTTTAAAAAAAATTATATTTGAAAGCTCCGCTTTAAATGCCGATTCAAGGTTTGTTTCAGATTTCTATCAAACTATGATGACAGCTGACAAGCTGACAAACTTATAACATGATAGTTTTCCTCTTCTGCTGATCAAAATTTGTTCAAAAGCTGAAACGGACTTAGAATCGGCATTTGACGGAAACCTTTCAGCTGCCAAAAAATACAAATGGAGCAGAATGGCCATTTGATTAAGTTCTTCGGAACAACTGGGACTTAATCACTGAATTATTTTTCACATGAATTCCTTAACTCAACTATTGAAAGGAACGCGGAAACATACTCTGCCATAACTATAAATCTACCTTTATCGATGCGGTAATGGAACCCCTCTTTATAAGCATTGGGGTGATTTGCAAATGCAATTCGTAAAAATCTGCTGCCCTATGTAACATTTATGTTGCCAACTAATTGCTTTATGGAGCATGAATATTACGGTAAGTACCTATCTACTTATCTACGCACAACACTTGTGGTGATTTAGTACAGTTTCCACGTAGGGATGCAATTGGCTTAGTGTAGGTAACTGTAGGTAGTAACCTAAAGTGTATTATATATTGTTTTATATTAGAGTTTGTAAGGGCGGTAGTGTAAGCTACCGTGGGCGCTAGTGAGCGGCCAGCCTAGAAGCATCTGGAAATGGAGCCGCCCTGGGGCTCCAAGGAACGCTCCTGGCTCTGCAAGTACCCAAGGATTCCGAATCACCTCAAGGGCAATCAGAAGTTCTAGCTCAGTATGGAAAACTCTGTTTTCAGAAGGGTTGACCGCAGTCTTATCACACCATAGCATCGTCGGAGGTCATCAGTGTTGTTAAATAATCAATACAGGAGTACATTTGAACACAGTTTATTATAGAATCAGTACACATTGATACACACACACAACTTATCCCAAATAGAAAGAAATATCTCTCTCTCGGGGCTAAAATACGTGAATTTAGAAAGTTAGGCACATTAGATGAGAAAAATTGATTAGCTTACGGCCTTGGAGGTGGCCAAGACCAGCGTGAGATGGGTGGCAACCATCGTCTTCGGCAACTCAGGAAGTCCACACAAGCAAGGGGCAATCGCCAATATGGGGACGCTACCACACTCGTATTGTATTCAACGTCTGGGACCGGGAACGAGCTACATGTCTCAAGACGTCTGTCTTGCAGCTGGCTGGCCCAAAGTCTGTCGGGGAATGGGGGGCGGGAGCACTTCGTTTGTTGCGTGGCTTTCTGTGCACGCGAAGTGCGCAGGAATTTGTGCGGTTCTTCTGCGCGCTAAATTCTAATCCCGGCATTGGAGCGAAGATGCAAGTCTTAAATTTTTTTTATCTCAGTTTCAGTGCCGGCAACCCGGGCGTTTTTAATTTTTTTTTACTAATGTACATAGTTTTCTTTTACCCACCTCACTAGACAAAGTCTATTCCGAGGCGGGTAAATAACATTTTACATTTATTAAAAAAGACATGAATTAAGTATTTATGCTGCTATTAATCTGTTTTCGTGTCCATAGTTTATTTATTTTCATCTCACTAATTTATTCTTCCACCTCTTCTAAAATAAGCATAAAATGAGCATTAAAATCAGCTTAATTAGCGTACTTACTTTAATGCGTCGCAGCCTGTTCATCTTCCAATGCGCCACTTAGTTATGTACCTACTCTCTACTTGATTGTAATGCGCCGTAATGCGAACGGTTTTCGGCGAGTCAAGTAGCAGTTATGCTCGCTACTTGACTTAGTACTTTGATCATTGCGAACAAGCTATATGACAGTCACTAAATAAGAACACGTTAGTACCTACAGTCTGAAAATTATAATATTTCCCATAATTTTATAATTGATATTTTTTCACTTTTTTCCCCTAAAACTTGTTTTAGAAAGTTAGTAATATGGATTTAGTTAGAGTATCTAATTTAAAATATCTTTAAGTGATTGCATCGTTGCGATTGTTGCGTCTTCAATAAACTCATTTTAATACGATACTCCCAAAGTAATCCGATCTAAATGCATTGTGATCATTTCATGGCGTAAACTTAACGATGTCGTAAGATACAGGAATGGCGTAGTATATTATAAAAATCCCATCCAATGGAGGGGAAAAAGTAATTCCATTTTTACTACGAGCATAATAAAATGCAAATAAAAATCGGCAAATGAGATTTACATTCTGCGTATATGGGGTAACCTGATTTTTCATGCAAATTGTTGAATTTGGTATTTCTCTACGATATTCGACTTTAATACCAAAAGTCGTGAGTACCAATAAACATACCAACATTTATTGTATGTATATATTATTTTATGTTTGAAAAATGTTTGAGCCATGGGCAACTTATCGCCGTATAGCAATGTAATATTACAAAAATGCAAAATAGTTTTATCGAAAATCATCACACTTGATCAAATACTTTTTGCTTTCGGTTGTTCGAATGGAATAAAATCACATTCTATTCGTTATTATTGAATACTTGATACTTATTTATCAGAATATTTTGCATTATATTACTATTCTCACTTTATTTCGGTCAAAATTTTTAAATTTTGTTATTTTATTGGTCAATAAAGTGTCAAATGTGTATTTTTATTTTTATTTTAACTTTATGAGTAAAACCTCAAATTGTAATATTTAATTAAATGAAGACAATATAAGCGAAACTCAATCGAAAATCTGAAAACAGAAAAATCAGAAAAAGATATTGACACATCTGGGACAAATGTGTATTTACAATTTTGTTTATAACGCCAATGCCTATAAAAATACACAGTTTAAAAGAATAGATATTAAGAAAACAAACCTATTCGTTTGTCTATCATTTTCATTAGTTGAAATTTTCGCGTTTTTAATTTAATTTTTTTTTCACCAGCTCTACACAGTTGGCTTTAAGGAAAATAATCTCTCTCAGAACCTCTGTCATCTTAGGAGAAGCTGTGTGGACTGTATTTTTAAGGAAGAGAAGGAAGGAGAAAAAGTTTTGCAAAGGGAAAGGTGTGGATAGGAATCTGGGGGCCAGATTGTCCAGGAGCGATGGACGTATGAATCCACTCATCAAACTGGGGTGTAAGGAGATGGGTAGAGAGAGACCGGCTGGAGAGGTTAAAAGGCCTCCCTCAACTAGTCTCTCTCGATCCAACCCACCACGCAGTAGGTGGGCAGACGCATCCTCCGCCAAGACCCGAACAAATCTCACCCCATGAACCCGGGACCCCTGCTATGTCATCAAGCGTAGCGAATCACTTGGGGTCACATATGGCAGATGTGTTGGTTATCCAATAAATGATTCCCATGGCGACGGTACATATACGCGCCTACCAAATTTTCAAAAATGGCGATTCATTCCGATGGCTTTAGTAATTCTCAAGCATGAAGAACATTTTTGATTTATTTAAATTTGAAGGGAGTACAATAATTTTAGTTTTGATGGGTTTATCGAGTAAGTATTTAAATAGATTTGTGTTTGCTGGCTATAATTTAAGTTATACAGATCCTCCACATTGGCGTAGTATAAGCATGAGACAAGAGTCACGAGATCTGAGGCAGGTTCGATTTCTGTATGCCAGCGATTGACCAAGACTTCTTTTTATATTTCCTTGGACTCAGATTTCCATTTATGCATGGACGCTGCCAGGTATTGTGATTTTAAGTGATAGGTTAAGGACCGCTTAAAAATTACAAGCCATTTTACAAGATTAGTCTAAACCATATATAATCAAAACGGCCAATGAGCGAAGACCTAGCGTCATTTGCGTTTCATAACTCAACCAATAGGAGCCTTGGAAAGTGACATCATAGTTTGATGCTTCGCATGTGCTGTAATGCATCATTTCCTTTTTCAGAATTCGTAATCATAACGGGGCTAAAGAAATTCACTTCAAAACTATTTTTTATCAACCATGGAATAGACGTGCGCATTTATTAAAGTAGTAGATGCGTTGGCTGGGAATTCCTGATTGTTTCTGAATTCGGATTATTAATTCTAATTATCGTTACATTACATTACACATGTCGGCAATACGGCAAGATCGTTCCAAAAGTGATTCCGAAATAGTTCAGTCTTTCAATTATATATATGGATTCTGGAAACAGAAGACGGGAAGGACAAAAGCAATTTCCGGGCGGATGCCATGAACTTGAAAAGTGACGGAAAGCCCCGTTCTAGGATGAACACCTACTTACAAAGTAATTTGAAGATATTATATATTATTTCTTTGGAAAACTTGGAGTTAATTAAGTTTTGATTACCCTTATTGTTAAATATTCAATATTCATATTATGTTGTAGTATAAGTAGAAGGAGTAATATATAAGTATATTTATTATTGCATTGCCAAAAGTCACCTCTAGTGGTTGGCTATGTTTGATGACTAAGCAGGGGTGCCCGGGTTCACGGAATGAAGTTTATCTAGGTCTTGGCGGCGGATGCGTTAGCCCTCCTACTGCTTGGCGGGTTGGTAAAAAATACTGTTTTAATTTGCCATGAATTTAAAAACGTAAAAAAATATTATTACTAGCTGGTCCCGGCATGCGTTGCTATGCCATTTAATAAAGAAATTGTTTCTCCCTGAGTGTCCTTACCCATTCGTGCCGTTCCCCTTCCGCTTCCCCTTCTTCTCCTGCGACCTCTACCCCTCTCGCGTTCCCCTCTTCCCGTCCCAACTTCACTCCCCCCCCTTTCCCCTTCCCCCGTCCCGCGAACCTCCCTCCCGAGTTCCCTTCCCCCCTCACACGTCCCCTTCCCCTCCCTTTCCACCGTCCCCGGATTCCCCGCCTTCCCTCTTCCCTTTCCCGCTCCCTCGTCTCGCCAACCCTCCTCCCGCGTTCCATATGTTCAATCCCAGCACATTCAGTTTTTAAACAGCCCGCGTGCCACCTTTTACAATTTTTATTCAAATTTCCATTTTTCGTGTATATTAAATTTGTTACCTAACATAGGTATCTATTTAAAATATCTAAAATTCTTGATTCGATTCAAACTATTAGGGGAGTACCTACTTTAAATAAATTTATCAACTGTTTTGCAAAATGTTATTCTCAAACACGCGAACTGTCAAACGTGCGATAGTCGTTAGGTTTTGCGAAATTATCCAATTTTCTGCGCAATTTTCTTATAATTTATCTCCGTAAGAACCATCCTCGTACTTCAAGGAATATTCTAAAACAAGAATTAGCGAAATCGGTTCAGCTGCTCTCGAGATTTGAGCTTAGCAACACATTCAGCGATTCTTTTTTATATTATAGATAAGTAATAATTATTAGCCTGAAACACTCATCTACATTGAAAAGTAGACATAATTTGTCTCGACGCCACCTAGTGGGAGATTTAGCACTTACAATGCCTTTCTCATATAAAATAAAGTTAAATAAATAAAAAGAAAATACTTTGTTTTACGTCACTTTATTGTTATTTTTTTCCCGTATCTCCGTACCTTCATCAGGACTGAATATAAAAATACTGAGAAATACAGAGTAATACACATATATATATACAAATTGTGAAAGAAAGAGACAGTAAATTAGAGTGGGACAGTGCGTCAGTTGTGGGAGGGAAGTGGGGAAGGAGCGAGTGGGATAACGGGAAACATACTTATAATAGGGCTGAATGTTAAATTTAGTTGATTATTAATGATTTCAGCCTTTGAATTAACTGATTTTTTTTTATTTCCAATGCCTCTAAAATTAAAATAAAGTTGGTTGTTTGCAGGTGGAAAAATGTAATAAGCAGTAATTGTTGAATGAAACACTAGTATATATTGAATTATTTGGCGGGCAGGAGATAAGCCGACGTAGCTCAGTGGACAGAGCAGTTGACCGGAAATCAGAAGGACGCGGGTTCGAGTCCCGGGAGATTTTTTCAATGTAGATGAGTGTTTCAGGCTAATAATTATTACTTATAATAATTGTTACAATTTGTGCTATGCATAAAAATCTTGTCTTAAATATAAGTTTATCAATTTTATAAGTTTTATCAATTAAAAATATATAATAGTCCCAGGTAGAGATCGTATGCTTGTCATCATCCATTGCCCTAAAAGACGTTCATAAAAATCTTCCTTCTTACACGTCTTGCATAAATAAGAAAAAGACAGATGAAACTATAATGTCGAATGTCTTTAATCATATTTCTTTAGACATTTCGTGAACGTACTTTCCTTTCGAATTGTAGAACCAGTAATAAAAACAGCTAAAAATTGTGTTTTTTTTTAAATAAAATTCGCGTAGGTTGAGGTAGATAATGAACATTAATTACATACTCATTTGAAAAACCCCCACACGGCATTTTCAAAGATCACATAGGCCCTAAGGGAAATTATTTTTCTCAGGACCTCCCGTGTGGACTAATGAATGACTGTGAATTTTACCGTAAAAATATCATGTTATCGCTATAAAGCTTGATAGTTCCTGTCCGGGACGATTTATAGTAAGACTTGTAACACTTTAAATTTAAATGTCACGAAAGGAAATGGTAACCACCCAACTTAGAATATTGGAATTTGAGTACCTACTTGAAAAAAAATAATACGAGTATACATGCAAGTTTTTAACTTTTTGTGAAAATGTTATTTATCGATTTTTTGTTTGTTTACCATTTGTAAAATGTTACTTATAAAATTTTATTTCGATACAATTTCATGTTTATTTTATAAATTCATAATTATTTCTTCAGAAATAAATTTTCGACTAAGGCCGGTTACAGTGCACGACCGACGGTCGGTGCGTACGGTCGGTCCTGACGATCGCATACCACCGACCGACCGTCGCGTCGGTGCGGACCGTCAGTTCAAGTTTCACCAACAAGCTGACCGGACGTCGTACGCGAAATGGACGCGTTTACGAATAATTTGATTGCTGCTTATTATCTTCGTAGACGTATTAGGAACAGAAGATGTAGATATCACGTACATCCGATCGTCGCCCAAAGAACATTTCAAGGAGAATTCACTCGTCGGTCGACCGACGGTCCACATGCGCACGCGTTCGACCGACGATTCTCGTACGCACTGCGTAGCGATATAAGCATGCGTACGGTCGGTCCTGCACTGAACGATTTATGAATTTTCGTACAAATGTCAAGCGCGACCGACGCACAATGGTTTTACTAGTATGGAAGCGTCGGAAACAATTCGAAATTTCAAATTGCAGGGATCACTAAATTTGGTTTCTATATCTTGACACCACATACCAGCGCATCTTTCCCCATAAAATTCAGTAAAAAGTTTCGTCACTGCGAAACACGTCAGCAAAGATTGACTTCCCGAGCAGTCAGGACGTTTGTGTGTAAATGCAACGTTTATTATATATCATTTAGGGACTGATAACTTTTTACACCGCTTGCTGGCAATTTTTTTTTAACATGGATTCAATACCTTCAGGTGTGTACTAAAGATGTTAAATTTATTTTTTTCGTTTCCTAATCCAACAAGTTTGGGATATTTTTTTTAAAAAACATCTCGTGAATTAAAAAAAATTACGAAAATTTCTGGAATACTGGTTAAATAATAATCTGGTTAAAGTTAGATATTTACTAATATTCAGTAAATGTGCTGATGTACTTTTGTAGCTGAACTATTTACGTATCATATTTAAAAAAAAATCTTGCGCATTTTTGCGTTTCTACGGCCCAGTAATTTTTACGTAATTTATTTATTGTAAAATTTGAGTGCTTCATAAATATTATTTTTGTCACAGGTTCGGTTTCGAAGGATTTGTTCTTAATACAAAAGGAGTTATTTGACATAATGATAAACTCGAAGTGTCAAAAGATGGAAAAAGATTTTAATATTTGAAAAAAAATATATATAAACCTCACCAATTGCCTTAAAGAGAGGTTGGATACATTCTGTAAAAAGATCGCGGGCTTCAAATTTCGCATTAATACAAGATGGACTATTGCTCGTCGAGATGATGTTAGATTTGTGATGGAAAATAAAAAAATGACTTGAGATTCCGATTGGTTTTATATTGTACGCGATTTATTCTGAAAACGGCACGTGGTGATCTTAAACACAATTTGAATGTAGTTCAGACCATTCCAAACGCTTTAAAACCAAAGATCTTCGGAAAAGTGCACCTCTTTCTCATTTGGTGTTTGAGAAATAGGTATACTTTTCGGTTAATCGGTAGCATCAAAATTATTAGAAGACATTATTCTAGGCGCTCATCTATTAACAAACAAGTTGTACTAGATATTTGATGATAATCGGTCTTCTTAATAACAGGTGTTCATTGGAACGCGAGAGGATGCGGATTATTCTAGTATTTTTAAATATTCAATTGTACCTACCTTTGCGATTTGTTCGCGGGAAGTCTGACAATATAAACGTAGTATGGCAGAATCCTTGCCCATCGTCCATCAGATATTGCCGCCCGATTGAGATTATCAGAAGAGGCTCAGGAAGCTCGGAACAAAGATTTTTAAAAATATCGCGAGAACTATTCTAGAAAATGTTCTCGTGAGAAATTTTATGAAGGTATTTTTAATTTAATGTAAGTTACATCTGATCTTATCATAACTGGTTCCAGAAACAATAAAATCGTTTTCCTAAGGAAGTTTCGATTTAATAATTCCTCCGGATATTCATTCTTCAAATATTTTTAGCACCGACGATGATGATGATTGTTCATCGTCTGCTTCAGAAAGTTAAAAAGCAAAATTAAACATTACTCGGTCTTTATTTTCACATGGGTATGGACATAAATTATATCAATTTTAAGATTTAAAAAAAAAAAATTTTTTTTCGTTTGTAAAAATATTATAAAATCCTGAAATCGTTAATAAAATCCAGTAAAACTTACTAAAACCGAATATTATAATTTTTTTTAACCGTACCGAAAAATAATATCACTTTTTTTCCCCCGTTAATCCTCCCTATGAATTGTTTCCAACTTTTGGGGTATTTGGAACAACTGTGCGACGTACGCACCGACCGTCGGTCGAGCACTGTAACCGGCCTAAAAAAGTAAATATTGAGTCAGTCATCTTACTAATATTATAAATTCGCAAATTAGTATGCATGTTGTGTTTGTGTAAAAACTACTAAATGAAACTTTACAATCATAGATATGGCTATATATAATGGTGAGCTCTGGCGTTATGAAATTTGTGTAAATGAAAATGTGTGTATTTAATATATTTTAGCGGCAGTTTGGAAAGGCAGGGGGAAGGGGAACGGTGGAGGTAGGGTTGACGGTGAGGGAAGAGACGTGGGAGGGGGAAGGCGGGGAAGGTGGCAGGGAACGGAGATGCACGGGAAAGGACATGCAGGGAGAATCAATTTATTTCTTTGAATGGCATTGCAACGCATGCCGGGGACCAACTTTTTTTTTTTTTTTACAGGAACTCCACACAGGAGGCCCTGAGGAAAATAATTTCCCTCAGGGCCTATGTCATCTTTGAGGATGCTGTGTGGAGGGTTTTTTTTAAGGAAAGGGGGAAACTAGTTATAAATAAACAAAATTCTTAAACTAATTCGCGTTCTTAAATCGATTCTACAAATTTATGAAAGTGTATTTACAAATAAAATATTATGAATCTAAGTTACCGATGTAGGTACTTTATTGGCAAGGACGGCTGGTCGCACAGTGTGTTTGTGTGCAGCACTGGCAAATTATAATGTCTTAATTTACTTTATTTACTTACTGAAGACTATACACATCTCTAATTTAAATCTACAGAATCTCTAATTTAATCATTTCAAAATATCAGTTACCAATATAATGTTACGAATATTATCAGGGAGAACGCTTTTAATCTCCCACTAGCCGACCCGGCCACGCGTTGCTGTGGCTAATAAAACATAACGTCATTTACTGGGTGGATATCCAACCTTTATAAGCACCGCCGTCTTTGAGTTTATCGCAAAGAGACAGACAGATGCCGCGGAGGTCTTTTATTTATGATATAATACGTAGAGATGGTGTGAATGATTATAATAATGTGCATGAAATGCTTGAGGTAACTAACGTATTTAAATTGATAACGATTAATACTGTATCCGTCTAAATAACTTTTCAATTACCGCAATGTACGTGACCATTTTTTTAGAAGATAGAATGGGCATAGTAAGCTATCCGTAAAAGATAGATATATGCCTTCGCGGACTTTTTTTTGTAGATCTATAAAAGAGGAATATCCCACCATGCATTGTTTTGTTATATCCCAAATGGATTAGGCAGCGTTTTCGATGAAAGCTACCAGGCGGCTCGATTTTTTTCGACACTTCTAACAATTATCGTGATGTTTCAAACATTTTACACAAATCCTTGACAAATTACATACCTAAACCTTCCTCACGAACCACTCTATCTAATGGTGAAAACCGCATGAAAATCCGTACAGTAGTTTTCGAAATTATCGCGAACAGACAGACAGACAGACGACGCGGGGACTTTAATTTATGATATGTATGTAGAGAAGATGTGGCCAATAAAACACAACGTCATCTACTGGATGGTAATCCAACCTTTATAACCACCGCCGTCTTTGAGTTTATCGCGAAGAGACAGACAGATGCCGCGGAGGACTTTTATTTATAATATAATACGTAGAGATGGTGTGAAAGATCATAATAATGTGCATGAAGTGCTTGAGGTAACTAATGTATTTAAATTAATACTGTATCCGTCTAAATAACTTTTCAATTACCGCAATGTACGTGACCATTTTTTAAAAAGATAGAATGGGTACAGTAAGCTATCCGTAAAAGATAGATTTATGCCATCACGGACTTTTTTGTAGATCTATGAAAGAGGAATATCCCACCATGCATTGTTTTGTTTTATCCCAAATGGATTAGGCAGCGTTTTCGATGGAAGCTACCAGACGGCTCGATTTTTTGTGAATTATCGTGATGTTTCAACCATTTTATACAAATCCTTGACAAATTACATACCTAAACCTTCCTCACGAAACACTCTATCTATTGGTGAAAACCGCATGAAAATCCGTTCAGTAGTTTTCGAGTTTATCGCGAACAGACAGACGACGCGGGGGACATTAATTAAGAAGATAGAGATAGAGAAGAGATAGAGATAGCGCGGCCGCCGAGCGGCCGCATTGGTGTGCATTCGCTTCGCAAACGAACCAAATCATGTTTTTGTATGGGATATTTAAAACATCGAAAGCGCGTCAATTTGGGTCGAATCGGTGTGCCACCCACCCAACATAATCCGATCCTTGCCGAAGTTTACCGATTGACCATGAACCATGCCCCGAGGTGACACATACAATCGAATTTCGGCGAAGATCATAGATCAATTTGCGTCTAGCGCAGGCTAGCGGCGCTCGTTTGGCCCATGGCGTGATAATTGTCATTGTTTTTTTTTTTTTTTTTTTTTTTTTTAATATTGATTGAATTAAATACCAATAACCTAATTTACTAATACATAATTTTATTACAAAAATGAGTGCAACCAGTGTTGAATACATTAAAGGAAATAACAGTTTGTTTGAAAATAAATTAATAATTCAAAATTCCTAATTAATTTTTTTTTTGTCATAAGTAGGTAGGTATGGATTGTCAGTGTACCACCACATTCTCAGGGCAGCGGCCGCCACTGCTTATTGATACTATGTTATTAATAGGTATAAACATACTAGCTTTTACCCCCGGCTTCACTCGCATAGTTTTAGGGGGGTTTCCACTCCGCCACCTCCACCTTCCCTATACCCACTTCACTCTCCCCTTCCCCCTACACCACTTCTCTCCGCCCCCTCCATTCCCGTTACATTCATTTTTCAAACATCTCGCGTGCCACCAATTGGAATTTTTTTTATTCAAATTTATAATGCCAGAGCTCTGAGCTGTCTTTGTGTTATTCTGATGTATGAGCTATTTTATTGTAAAGTTTCATTAAAATCCATTCAGTAGTTTTTGCGTGAAAGAGTAACAAACATACATACCCCCATACAGACTTTCGCCTTTATAATATTAGTAGGATTGTACATATTGTAAAGGTCCTGCCAATTACAGAAGAATGATAATTGTTATCAACCATCAATATTATGATAAGCAAGTTACCACGTACGTTCCTTCCAAATGCTCAATGGTGACGTGGATACGACGTCTACCTTACTTTAGTTTTGTTGTAAAGAAGAAACAGGCATTTCATGATAAGCGTGATTTCCTATTTGTTAATTTTTTATTGTTTTAAGTACCTACTTACAAAACTTTCTTTCCCGGTTTCACCTGCGTTTTTTTTTCAGTTTTTTCCATTCTCATACTTATAGTCGTTTTAATTTGCTTCGCCAATGACATTGCCACTTGAATTTGACTATGATATGTGCTTGAATTCATAAGTCAAGTCAATTCTCATTACAAAAAATACCTACATACGAGAATTTTTTTTTATTTTTTTTTTATTTAATTTTTTTTTATTTTTTTTTTTGTACATACAATAATGACATTATATTTTTCAGATACATTTTTTTATATAACGTGATTCACCTTTTTTTAGAGCATGCTCGTGTAAAAAAGGTGGAGCAGCGTGTGTGAAAAACTATTTAACGTATTTTTTTAGAACTATAATATATATTTTTATATATTTTTATAAATTTTTATATATTTTTATATATATATATACATATATGTACATATATATATATATACATATATACAATACATATACATATTCAAAACAAGATATATGAAGTAGAATAGAAAAAAAAGAAAAACAGTATAAAAAAGAAGAAGAAGAGAAAGAGGAAGAGAGAAAAGAGAAAAGAATATAAAAGTAAATGGATTTCCAAAATCAATTGTTGAGAGACATTCTATTGTATTATTAAATTGAATTATTGTAATATGCTAATGATTTAGTGTTTTTATAGAACTTTTGAATTTTTTATAATTAATTTCCAATCTTAAGTTAAGGGGTAACTGGTTAAACCACTTGACTCCAATATATTTATAAAAATGTTGGGCTGTAGTGGTATTACAACGCGGTATAGTTATAGAGCCAAGAATACTTGGTCTTTTGCTGTTTGAAATAGATAATGAGTTATCATTGTTGAAACAATCTTTGTGGATTTGTAAAAGTGTAATTTTTTTATAAATATTGTGTAGTAAAAGGACTTTAAATTCTTGAAATAATCTTATGGTGGGGAAGTCATATGGTTTTTTTAGAATTATTTTTATTAATAATTTTTGGATGATTTCTAAAGGCATGAGAGAAGTTTTGAATGCACCACCCCAACCAAGAATTCCATATTGTAATACAGATTGGATCAGTGAGAAATAGATAGTTCTTAATAGTTTAAAATTTAAAATGTTTCGTATTCTAAGAAAAATGTACATTAATTTTCTTAATCTTTCTACTGTTGCATTGATTTGTATTTTCCACTTTAAATTGCTATATATAATTACACCGAGGTATTTTATATAAGTTTTAACAGTGAGTACAGAGCAGTCAGGTTTACATAAATTTGTGTTTACATAAATTTGTGTTTCTATTGCAATTGTATGAATGTATACTTATCTTTAAATTTTCAGGGAATGCATGTTTATTAATGGTGAACGGTATTACAAAGGTTTTTTCCTTATTAAGTGACAGCAAGTTTGAGTCGAACCATTTTTTTAGGATGTTTAAGTCTAATTCTGCTGTTTTATATGAATAGTTATGATACTGAAATGTTTTTTCTTTGACCCATTTAAAACGCCAGTCGGGCTTTTGGAGACATAATAAACGTCGAACATTTACAAACGTACAAACATATCAGTACATACATATAATACACCCCAGTACAATAAATACTTATCATTTAACCAAACTTAATGCATAAACGTATCGGTTATATTAACACCTAATTATTTTTGCTTTGGTGCAGGTCGGAGAGGTTTTGAAAATATCGAAAAGGTGCATAGATAAGCTTAGTTCATACGAGTAAAATACAATATTGTATTGTCCTATCTCCTGTACACATTGTCCTAGTATGAACAGAAGTTTGGAGGACAGGAAAATGAATCAAGACATTGTCTTAGAGATAGATGGGCAGACAATTTCCACAACCGTGTTACGTATTACAAAAACTAAAGTTAAACAACATGTTTATTGTTAATTTTAGTGAATTTTATGGAACATATTAAAAACCTATTCCAACCCTCTTCCTAAACCTTCGGTTGTCTCTTTGTAAACCTTTCTGATCATTGTATTTTTTAAATGTTTGTTTCTTCTATTTATTTTATTTTTATTATTTACTAGCTGGTTCCGGTCCTTCCCCGCCTCCCCCTTCCACCTACCCGGGCCTTAGCCTTCCCTCTGCCTTTCCTCCTGCCGCTAAAATACATGATTTACACACATTTTCATTTATACAAATTTCATAACGCCAGAGCTTACCATTATATATAGCCTATATGTTATTCTGATGTATGAGCTATATAATTGTAAAGTTTCATTAAAATCCAAAAATCCATTACACTATATCTTATATATAAAAATTAATCGCTAAATGTGTTGCTAAGCGCAAATCTCGAGATCAGCTGAACCGATTTCGCTAATTCTTTTTTTAGAATATTCCTTGAAGTACGAGGATGGTTCTTACGGAGAGAAAAATTAAGAAAATTGCGCAGAAAATTGGATAATTTTAGAAAACCTATTACTAACCTAAACGACTATCACACGTTGGACAGTTCGCGAGTTTGAGAATGACATTTTGCAAAATAATGATTGTTCAATCAGGATTCTATTTTTGAAAATCTTTAAGTTGATAAATTTATTTAAAGTAGATACCTACTCCCCTAATAGTTTGAATCGAATCAAGAATTTTAGATATTTTAAATAGGTACCTATGTTAGGTACCAAATTTAATATACATGAAAAATGGAAATTTGAATAAAAATTGTAAAAGGTGGCACGCGGGCTGTTTAAAAACTGAATGTACTGGGATTGAATATATGGAACGCGGGAGGAGGGTTGGCGGGACGAGGGAGCATGAAAGGGAAGAGGGAAGGCGGGGAAGGTGGAAGGGGAACGCGGGAGGGGAAGGGGACGTGTGAGGGGGGAGGGGAACTCGGGAGGGGGGTTCGAGGGATGGGGGAAGGGGAAAGGGGGGGGGAGTGGAGTGGGGAGAGGGAAGGTGGAGGTGACGGAGTGGGAACGCGAGAGGGGAAGAGGACGCAGGAGAAGAAGGGACGAATGGGAAAGGACACTCAGGGAGAAACAATTTATTTATTAAATGGCATAGCAACGCATGCCGGGACCAGCTAGTATAATAATACATATGTAAATAAATAGAAAGGCAGATTTCCAGAATAGTATTTTAGATTAGAGATTTTTAATCAATATATCGTCAAATCAACCGAAAAGTTTTAAATGTTGCCAATTATATCTGACTTTGTTTTACTTAATAACATTTAATCAAACTCCGTTGTTAATCAATATCTATCTATCTTCGTTATACATAAAAAATATGTTATGTAACTTCTTTATACCAATATTACATAATTTCGTTAAACTTAACAATATTTTATGTAGCTTCGTTATAGGTTTTATATAATCTTCGTTAAATTTATCAATATTTTATCTAACTTAGTTATACCAATATTTCATTTGATTTCGTTATACTTAAATATTCTTAAAACAAGTTATTTACTAAAGAACCCAAAACCATGTCAACGCAATAAAATTGCTAAAAGTTGTAACAATTTGTTTTCAGAATCTCAATTTCGGTATCCTGAAAAGTAGGTTTATTTGCAAAAGGAATCCCAAAAGCTTGTTGTAAACTACAGTATTGAATAATGCACTTTATTTGGCGCGGCTCCACAACACAGGCACATTCATCATACTTGACCTCCGCCCGTGAACAGCATTTCTCCATTTTGGCACCGACATCCGTATTCTCATTTGCGGTCATTTATTAAAATGGACACTTTCATGTTCCAAATAACACGACGTAGATTATAAAATTTATATTTGTTTATAGAACGCCCGTATGGCTTTCACAAATATAATACAAGTCGAAATTTTATTTAATGCAGAAATATAATACATATATCAGTACATATCATACCTAACAGATGGTAAAATAAATATACGTCGTGTTAAAAATACAGTAATACATATTAGTTTCTTTTATAACTAATTATTTTTGCTTTGATGCGGACTGTAAGGTTTTGAATATATATATAAAATTTCTGTGAATATATTGGGGTTGATTGTGAGTGATACGAATAGTCAGTTATATGGTTAACACCGTTGAAAAAATGGTGGAATCGAGCTTGAACACGGTTTTTTTTTACGGGAGCTCCACACAGGAGACCCTGAGGAAAATAATTTCCCTAAAGGCCTATGTCATATTTGGGGATGCTGTGTGGAGGGTTTTTTTAGGAAAGGAAGGAGAGGAGAGTTCTGGGAAGGAAAAGGGTTTAAGGGGTGGGTAGGAATTTGGGGTTCAGTGTGTCCTGGTCATCAGCCTCTAAGACCTAAGCAAACCTCACCCCATGAACCCGGGCACCCCTGCTAAATCACCAAACGTAGCAAACCACTTGGGGTGACCTATGGCAGAGGTGTTGGTTATCCAATAAAGGTACCCAAATTGAAGATATTTTAACACTTAACGTTTGTGGGCAGTCGATGAAGTTATTAAGTAGTTAAAAAAGTGTAGAATTTCATTAATCGTTCTCCAGGTAGAAAGTAGCGGTAGTTTTAGATTACACATTAATGTTTTATAAGAGATGTCAATTACAGGTTGTTGTAACCATATATTAAATGTAATGTGTATGTAAGAAACTTCCAATGTACTTTGTCCAAACGGTGTAAGTTAAAAGTATAAATAGGAGACCATACAGTAGATGCATATTCTAGCTATGATCTCACAAGAGAGCAGAAAAGTAGTTTCATTGACACAACATTACGAAAAGTCGTATATAGTATGTTTTTGTAATATGACGTAGTTGAACGGGTTTTCAATGGCAAAAATAGTATAAAGTAAATATAATAACGACCATAATTTTGCACCACACGTGAAAGTAGTCAAAATTGTAGTTAACATAACATAACCTCAAAATTTAACCGAAACGGATTGTAAATTCTGGAATAAAACCACTCGGAAAAGCTTCCTTGAAAAATATTGAGTAACGAAATAACTCAAAAATTATATCCATATTGAGAGTAGTCTCATGAGAAAATATGACGTTTGAGTAGAATATATCGGAGACGACCCTCCTAGGATGGCATTGCAAAACATACACGGTAAATAAAATGAAATATTTGAGTAGGGTCATTCCAAGAATCGTAATAAAGAAATGTTTTTTTTTATCAGTAAACGTATGAACGTAGAAGAAGCAATGAGTGTGCGCAGAACATTTTTTTGACTTTCCATCATAAATACCTAACCCCAACGGAACAAAGCTCGAGAGAAGGTTACTACGATAAGTAGAAAAACGTCGAAATTTTCGAATAATAGCAAAATAGTTTTTAGGGTGAAGACATGAAGTTTGAGAACAGATGAATATTACTACGTGTTGATTAATATTAATAAAAAGGGCTGGTTGTTTAAAAAAATTGAACAATTCATCAAATATTTGAAGGTACCTAATGTTCACTTTCTGTGTAAGTTCTATTATTATATCATCACAGGCCAGTTTGCACCATAAAATTGAAATAATCACAGAACTTGAATAGAACTTTCACAATATGTCAAAATAAACTTCAAATATTTGATGAAGTGTTCAAATTTTTTGAAACAACATTTGTTACTACAATTTCATCTACCAATGTTGTTTTCAGTGCAATTTGGTTGCAGCGCAGCGCAGTTATCAGGAACCCAACAAATGCAGGATGCAAACATCGACGCCAATTGAACGGATTCTGTTTGTTCCGCTGGTTCCGTTCCGGTGACACCAGACGTGCCTGCACTGAGGATCTGGAGCACGCCCTCTCTGTAGCCCGTAGCCTTGTTTCCTGGACGCCTGGCACTGAGCTATCTCACTACTACTCTTGCCATCTGAATACTTGATATAGAATTAAACTTGTACAAAGGATATTCAGTGTTATGTCAAAAGTTTAATTTCATGCACGTCACACATGCAATACATCACACATTGTTGTTGTTCCTTGTTGACAAAACGAGACATACACGAATAACTTGAAACTGGATGATGTTTTCTTGATTTTTTAATTTAAATTAAATGAAAACAAAAAACTTGGTTAAAACACCACTATATAATCAATGTCATAAACATGTTTCGAAAACGAAGTTTTGTTCTTCAGGATAAGTTTAATATTTTACGTTTATTTATTTGTTTAAATTTAATAAATCAAACGGATGTTAAGACTATTTTAGGGGTTATAAAATGTATAACTTAATATAATCTCGATAATTATTCTTCACTCGGTATGAGAGAGAAACAGTTGTTTTTCGAAAGCCTTCATCGAACAATTTAACCCCTCCGAAAATCGCAAATATTCACTTATAATGTCTCAAACAAAATGTCAGTTTTACGAAAATTTTGTTGGGTTACCGCTTCACAATTAAAGCTCTATAAATGAAACATTTCTGAACGTAACCGAATATTAAAAACTGTTTTAGAAAGGTTACAAAATAAGCTTTCAAATTGTTATATTATAAAGAAATTTTAAAATTTGTAAATATTAAAATTTAGAATGCAAACATTAAAAAAATGTAAAAATGACTCACGTGATGTTTTTTGTGAAAACGGTACTAAAATAACAGATTATGTAAACAACAATACTTATTCTATTGTATAAATGTAAAATAAACACTTTTGTGACCTCACTTTTTTATCATTTCATATAAAAATATTTAATAAAAATTAACAATGTCGAGCGGCCCGTAGGCAATTTGGCGGGTAAAAATATGTGTCAACCGCGCGACTGACAGAATATTCTTGTTTTGTATTTCTATGAACAACTTTATAGGGATGTACAGCTTGATCCACTATCGACCTTTTATTTTTTGTTTTAGGGATGTCACTATAACAATAACGGAGTTAGAACGATTTCCATGGAGACACACGCGTTGACGTATAAACACGCTTATTGTACTTGACTGCTATCGTATTTTTAACGCATATATCTGCTTACGTTGCTGACCGAAAGAACAGGTTGACATTTTGTATATTTTAGAGCTCTCGATTGATGCGAGATCCACAAATTCCGGATAGAAAAATCACCGCAATTTTTATATCGCCTAAGATAATCGATTGAAAGCTTTTGCTACTTCAGAAAGACGGATTCTTATTTTGTAGTTAAGTTATAAAAGTGACTTTCTACTGATTACTGTATTTTACTTTAGAGGAATATTTAACTTTCATGGAGCGGAAAGATTGGTTTCTCTCTGCAACATTTGATCAATTTGATTTAAAACAAAGGGGCCTGGGCGTTTAGAAATTGATTAGGTATGATTGGTTTTTGGAATAATTTTTCTTCATCACTAAAATACACAATTTTACACTATATTGAAATAACCGTAAGCTGTGAATGATAAACATTTCATATTATAAGATTTTCTCTTTTTCACAATAAGTGGAAATCAACAAATCTTCAATAAAAACACAAGTTTTCACAAGCAACCACCGAGAAAACACTCGCAGTTTATACCTTTTAGAATATATCCTTTGCGAGTTTCAGTTCCTTTGTTGCGAGCCTTGCCAGTTATTTGCTAACTTTTAATAGTGAGCAGTCAACCGAACTGTGTATTATTTGCTGTTTCCTTGAACTTTGAATCATTCCAAAGTCAGCGCTCGCTTTACGTCCCACTAATTGTGATGAACCCGTAGAGTGAGTCGCATTGTAACAATATTTTTGGATTCAGAAAATAATTTATTACCACTTCTAATGATATTAAAAAATAGCTTAATAAAAAATGAAGTGAGCAATACAAAACTCGATATATTGAGTAAATAGAATGAAAACAACAGTAAGTAAATTACACAACTTATTTTATCCGTACACATTTTCTTGAAAATATCAGTTTGATCACAGTGAATTTGATATCATTTTGTGTATAGTCGGGTTATTTACGAACATATATTTTGATACAATGTGATTCTTGAAAGTCGAAAAAAGAAAGAATTGATAGAAGGACGGAAGAGAAATAAGTGACATGTCAAATGACGAAAATTCTATTAAACTCTATTGCATGTTATAATAATTGCTAAATGCATGTTATAATAAAGCTGTAGAAATAGAGCGGTCAGTGTAATATGCTTTCTGCCATATAAAAACATACATATAAATGAATTATTTGGTATAAAATAGAATATGAGTTAATAAAATATAATACATGACACGAAATTGAATATAAAAGAAACATAGTCTGTAATTCACACGCGGTAGAAGTGAAACTAGAAAGTCGCTAGATGTCGCTTTTTTTAACCTGTTTATTTAAAGTGGTTTGAATATTGGATATTGATTTCACAAAAATAAAAATGTTATTTTTTTGGATTTCGTAGGATTCGAACTTTCGTTCGCTTAATTTCTGTCTCCCTGGCCGCTGAGACTAGTCAGGCGCCTTGCCCACTGTGCTATGGAAGGCCCGCGCCAAGGCGCGAATTTACTGCATTATATTAGAACCGAGTATTTCACTTCAAAAAGGTAAACATATTTCGCACTTGCACTACGGTGGCTTGAGGGAAATTCTCCACGTATGGCGTAGAGGCGCACTGGGAAACGGCCTGTCACTGGGAAACGGCCTCGACGAGAGTGTTTTCCGGTAGCACTGAATCATCTCGGCTACTCTGTGGCAGATCAAAGCAGCGAAATTATGCATCCTACCTTCTGCGAACAACTGCGAGGCGCTGCATCACCAAGGGAGGCCGAACAGCGCCCTGTGTGCGTATTATACTGAACTCAAAATGTGTTCATGACGTAACTTGTCGTTATAATTAACACTATTTTTAACTTCGATTTGGCTTAACCGCATGGTTTTATTGGAACGACGCTTGCTGCCTTGAACTACTTTGTCTGCATAACGTTAAAAATAATATAATGGAACTCAGATTTGTGACGTCAATATACTTCCTTATACCTGTGATTTTTTTTATTCCGATTGTATTATATTATGCCATCTTTGAAATATAATATAAATTCCTTCCCCGAATAAGATAGGGATGCGTGGAGGTGCCTTTCGAATTAATGGGTCCTCAACCCCTCTAGAAAAAAAAGAATGAGTATTTAACGCGCCAATTTCTTGAGTATATTTGAGATTCTCGAACTATCGATAAGTGAACTATTAAGACATATGACATTACGACACTATAATTTGCATTTAAAGGGAAATCGTTGTTTCAATAAACCATTTTCCTTAGAATTCCGTCTACAGGGTAGCTTTATGCTAATGCTATTAAATAATAAATCTTACTGTAAAGCAGAATCTTTAAAAAATGTGTTTGTTTGTAATACCTTTCGATACCAATGTTCCTGCGTGACTTAATAAAATTTGCCTAGCCTTTTCACTTCGAGATCTTTGCCACTATTTTCAGCTCGTAAAATATTTACCACAATGAGCTTTGGAGTCTTTAAATAACTATTAAATAAAAATATAAGCAATGGTTGTAATACAAATATGTACTAATAAATAAATACTCTACACTTTATACCTTTTTTTTTCAAAATTTACAAATTTATTTCTTTAAATATTATTTCACTCATTCCAAGTTTCAGAGGTCGGCATGACGACCTATTTCAAAAGTCAAAAATATTGGCCCACATAATTGCGTTCATTCGTATGCAAAATCCTAATACCAAACAAGACCGCACTAGATTTCATCCAAATGAAATAACGAAGGAGGCTATTTTACGTTAAAGAGTCATTAAAAGCTTATAACTAGTGACCAGCCCCTTATAAAAGTAAAATTTGAAGAAGGCCTTATAAAAGTGCTTGATGAACCCGTGGCAAAGCGGTGACAAGAAACGAAACTTTTAGCATTGCCATATTATTCTAAAACGAAAACTTGCTTGCAATTGTTGTGTTCATAACTAATAAATAGTATTTTTCGTTTTTTAATTGTAATTCTCAAGATTTTCAGAATCCTTTCTTTCTGACTTAAAACCTTTCACCAACAAGTATGTGATGGTAATACCGGCTTTGGGCTTAGTTAACTCTTGTGTTAGGTCCATGAAAATCTACATCATCAGTAATCAATGCTTCATCAAATTAACACTCCGAACCTTCAGTTTTTCAACGAGCATATTTCATCTTCTTCATTATTATCACTTTCTAGGCACGTTCTGTTATAAATAAGATATTAGTAAGAGAAGTAAAAATAACCCTGCACGCTTTAATTAGTGAGGTTTTATCCCCTGAAAAAGTTCGATAAACTCAGAGGTGCTTAACCGAAACATAAATTCCACCGCCGTAATTAAAAGCACATCTTTATAAATAAAGCGAGATATCCACACATTTAAGCAGCCATTACAATAAAAAACAACAAAAATCTCCAGTTACCGCTTCCAAACCGTGTCCCCCGAGAACACAATTATTTTTAAATGACTCTGTGGAAACCAATTGGGCACGAAGGGCTTATAATCATTGTTTTCATAATTGATTAGAAATGGAGTGAATGGAATGCGTTTAGCTTAAGTTCTAATTTTTTATATGAACACCGCACAGGAGTCCCAGCGGAGATCTATGGCACTTTCGATAATTATGACGCTGAACGGGGTCGGGAAGGAGATGAGATGTATGAAAGTTGGGAAGTACCTACCTACCTGACTCTTTAGTGCTGGTCACTAAACACGCCTAAAGTAATTTCAAGCAACTTTTCAGCATTCAATGGAAAAAATGCAGAAAATCTGTGTACGGATCGATGGGTTCAGGCGTTATGAAGTTTGCACTGCTTTTCAGGTCTTGATTGTGAATTTTGACTTTGTTCATATTTCTATCATCGAGTTTTCATATAACAACTTAATTGTTCAAAATTAAAGAAAACAACAATTACCATTTTTTTCCACTTTTTCAATGAAAAATAGGAAAATTATTTAGAATCAGTGTGTTTGTTCATATTTCTATCATCTATGGAGTTTTTCATAAAACAACTTAATTGTTAAAAATAAAAGAAAACGATATTCATAATTTTTTTCCATATTTTCAAATGATAAATAGGAAAATTATTTCTGATCAGTGTGTGGAAATCTTTTAGATATGTTATAGAGATCTAAAAGATTTTTGGACAAAGCCGGTTTGTAAAGGTAGTTAATTTATAACGGCCAATAAATTACGTTAAAATTTGGAAAAACATTGACATTTATTCTGCTAACACTGCACGTACGTAATAATATATTAGACGGGGATTCTGCTACGAAATTTTCATGTAATTTGTTATAGGAAAGAAATAAAACGCTTTCAGTAAAATGCTATCATAAATCAACCGCACGGATTTGTAGAATTCTCTGGCATAATTTAGTGAGTGCACATCCCTTCTTTATGGAATGTTTAAGTTTGCAGACTGCTCTAAGAGAAACATTTGCAGGCAAATGCCTCATAGATACAACTATTTTGAACTATTAAGAATTACCCTTTCCAAGTTTACATTCCCTGATTATTCCAATATGGTAAATCGTGTGACGTCAATACTCCTGAAAAATTAGTATAGGATCGGGAAATCAGCTGATCAACTACCGCCATTTTGAAACTCCGTTGTTCGAAGTATTCTCCCTAGAAGAAGCATTATTATTTTTTTTGTGCAGTAGTTTTTGAATATTTAAAATAATTGAGATAAACTAATAGAGGTACCTTTATTTTTGATACTGAATTATTAAGGCTTAAATATTGTTTCAATAAACACAACAACTAAATCTCTATAAACAGTATGAAATAAAGAATAACATGAAATGTTGTTAATACTGATGGCTTGGGCCATACCTACATTTCAATTGATTTCAATACAATGTGATACAATGACTGGTGACGCGTGAAGTCAGCGCTAACCATTCAATCGTACCAACTTTACAGTGTATTTTAACGAGACGTTAAAAAATGCACTTTTTAATAATTTTTTAAGAACTCTACGTTTAATATTATGAAATAAAACTTATATATTCAGAATCAGCGTTTATTGGTCTAAATGAACATATTTTTTAAAGCGATAATATTTTTCACTAGAGTTCCTTATTATGTAGTTTTGCAGTAGAGCTTTTTAAAGTTTCATTTCATCATTACTGTTTTCGAGACCAAGAAATATACTGTTTTGATATTTTGCAATTCATTTCATTTCATTCAAAATTCTAATAAAGCAGAATTTTAAATCACCAAAAGGAAATTCAAATAAGACAAACGATTTATAGTTTTAGCATATCCGACATTATTCTTCGTGACGTAATATTTTTATAATATTATTCTTATATAATTACCATATTACTTATTTAATGTTCTCCTGCACGTAATGATGTACTTTACAATGCTGGTAATGGTGATAGTAGTCCATTTTTTGTACAATGTCAGTAATTAGTGTTACTCAAGTATACTAGGAATAATTTATTTAAATATAATTTAATTCTTCTAGTCTGTAGCCAAAGTTAGTATATGGCTATAGTCTACTTCTGATTTAGGAAAACTCTGCGTAAAACGCTTGAAAAACGCCGGGACATCAGATATACATAATCTGTTAACATCTACATATATTACAAAAGGTGTCCCAGTTTGGCTTCATTATTATTTACAGTTATCTACAGTTACTACAGTTTTCTTTCGAGATCGATAAAATTTTGCACATTCGACCGTGAAACCAAAAAGAAGGTAAGTATTTACATGAAATAAAAAAAAACCAGCTGCGATTTAATTATTTTTCATGAAATTTTCTACCCTTATCGTATCAAATAAGAAGAAAATTACTGTTAACATCTGAATTCTAATAACCCGGACAACATCGGGGACATCACGTATGTCTAAACTATTAATAACTAAATATATAAAAGTGTCCCAGTGTGGTTTGTTTTTTATACAAATCTAAAGTTTTATCCTAAGGTCGATGAAATTTTGCACACTTGAAAGAAAAGGGAAAGGTCACTGATACGATTTTAGATTTTCACGGCCAAAAGTATTTTTGTTATTAGTTTTTGGGGTATTATGCCGTGTTGCGCTACCTCCTTCTTTAGCCAACGTTTCGGACAGCGTTGCAGTGTCCATCATCAGGGCAGATGTGTTGATGATGGACATCTGCCCTGATGATGGACACTGCAACGCTGTCCTAAACGTTGGCTAAAGAAGGAGGTAGCGCAACACCTTCTTTACCTAGTACCTAGTACCTTAAAGGCTTAATAACCCAAAAACTAATAACAAAAAAGGAAAGGTCACTGTTTATATGAAATTTCAAAAACTACCACCTCCCACTTTTCCCACTCCTTAAAGAAGTATTTTAATGCTTCTGATGAAATTTAGCAAACTTATAATTCAAATTAAGAGAATCATTACCGTCTCCATCAGAATTCGACAATTTCTGCGTAGAGCCTGGCCAACGACAGGGACATCATAAAGGTGCCAAACATGAAGCATGTCTTTGAAGCTCTAAACTGAAAGATAAAAGCTCAAAGAGAAAACCCAATAAAACTCAAAGCTAAATTCTGAAAGCTCAAAGTTTAAAGCTCATACCTCATAGCTCAAAGATCAAAGCTCAAATTTCAATGTTTAAAGTACAAAATTCAGAGTTTAAAGCTGAAAGTTCAAGTTTAAACCTCATGTTTGACCTCCATGAGGGACATGCATTCATTTTAATTTCAGTATTTCCTTATATTACTAGTACCTTATTTACTAAAACCGATTATATTTTTTAAATTTTTATTTCATTTTCATTTTTAATTTATTTTATTACTTTTCTAGAAGTATAATTGTACCTACATTTTAGCTACGTCTTCTAATAAATAAAGAAGAGTGTCTGTGGGGGATGGGCGGGTGGCATGGATTCGATTTTTACAAATACGTAGTTTTATTCTGACATTGACAAAATTTTGCACACTTGACTGAATTTTTTGTTTTATTTTTATTTTGGCTCCACACAGGAGATCCTGTGGAAAAAATTCTCTCAGGGCCTATGTCATATTTGGGAAAGCTTTATGGAGAGTCTTTTTAGGGAAAGAAAGCAGCGGATGTTATGGGAAGGAAAAGGGTAAGAGGGTTGGGTAGGGATCTAAGGGTCAAAGTGTCCAGGAGGGACGGACACATTAATCCATAGACAAACCTCACCTCATGAACCCGGGCATTCCTGCTTAGCCACCAAACGTAGCGAACCACTTCATGAAACATAAGATCGATAGGAAAATGTCCGAATAGGAATTTTAATAGAAAGATTGGAGGATCTGGGTTCAAGTCTCAGTTTATTTTTTGAACGTTTTATTTTCTTGAACCTTTTCTATTTCACATTTCTATGATTTTCTTCATTATTTCCAACGAGATTTAGAAGCTTCATTACGTTATTAGGTTTTTACTTATTACTAATACATTGAAATGGTTTTACAGTGCCTAGTCACACCAACCGATAGCGTGATTCGACATTATTTTAAATTTGGCGGCTTTAAGTTATTTCATCTTAGGACCGTACCTATCACCAATACTAAAAGAACCATAAAATAATTATAAAAAAAATTGGAAACGTATTAATTGTACGTTTTCACATGCTACTAACATTTGGTACTAACAGGTTTTTTCCGCTTTAATCTAAAAATGTTTTGCTTTCGCTATGAAACGCTTATTTTTTCCACTCTGTTATTATAAACCCGTATGTACATGCGGTACTATTTCCACCTTTCATAAAAACATGCACACATTTCCAAAATCTATCTTTTGCGCATGTAATCTGAAGCCCGGAGAATATCAGCCACAATACAGAACATAACGAAAACCAAACAATAAGTTCTTGCATTGAACTCGTCAGGAACAGAACCTATGCCCCCGGGATCGGGTAGCCATCAGCAACTCCAGCGCTATTCGGTTTTGTTATGAATCCGAAGTATTGACAACATCTAAATAAGATTTTTCGTCGGAAATGAAATATGAGATGGTATCTTCTATTTTCGTGCCAAAACTACCATGATTCATTTTAGAGTGCAGTTTTAGGGGCGACACGATACGATACGATACGATTGTACCACCCCAGCCAGGAGTACTCCTGTCCCGGTGAGACCGGTACACCAGGGGGCACTGATTTGTTAGGACTAGGAACACGTGCTCTGAGGATAGAGAGGAGATTGGAGTTTAATCGACTGGTATACATGGCAACATAATAAGCCAATATTGGAATTTAGGATGGGCAGGAACAGAGGAATGGATTGAGCGTTATTTTTTTCCTTTCGTTATGCTTTCCCTTTTCTTACCTCTTCTCGGCTCTTCCTGGATATTCCTGACTATTTCTGAGTGTTCTTGGCTATTCTGGCATCTTATCATCTGTTCTTGACTTTCCTTGTATCTTGTTCTCCTTTACTCTTCTTGAGCGTTATGATTTTTTTCCTTTTTTTCCTCTTTTTCCTTTCCTTTTCTTTATGCCTTCCTTCTTCTTGCCTCTTCTCGGTTTTCTTGTCTCTTCTTGCTTCTTCTCGTCTCTTCGGGGATCTTATCGTCTGGTTCTTCTCGCCTCTGCTTGGTTCGTCTTGTCTCTTCTTGCCACTTTTTGAATCTTCCGTCTCTTCTCGGCTCTTGCTGGCTCTTCGTGGCTTTTCTTGTCTCTTCTTACTTCTTCCTGTCTCTTCTGGGATTTGTAGTCTCTTCTTGGCTCTTCTAACTTCCTCTTGCATCTTCTAGCCCTTTTTTGGCTTGGCTTATCTCATCTTACCTCTTCTTGAATCTTCTCTTCTTGAATCCTCTTGTCTCTTCTCGACTCTTCTTGGCTCTTCTTGCTTCTTCTAGTCTCTACTTACCTCTTTTTGGTTCTTCTTGCCTCTTCTTGGATCCTCGTGGACCCTATCATCTCTTCTTGGCTCCTCTTGCATCTTCTTTCCTTTTCTTGCATCTTATCCCCCCTTCTTAGCCCCTCTTCGCTCTTCTTGAATTTTCCAACCGAATATTCTTGTGTATTCTTGTCTCACCTTGTGGCTCTTATTGCATTTTTTCCCCTTTCTTGGTTCGCCTTTTCTGTTTTTTTTGCGTCTTCTTGCGGAGTTTAATCGACAAGTACGTAGGTACAAGAATAAAGGAGATGATTGAAGTTTTAGGGGCGACACAAACATTAACTGCAATTTTTTCAGATTTATAAATTTACTAATAATTTCGGATATTCATCATAAATCAAAATAATAAAACAATTAATCGAAATAAAAAAATAACATTAACTCCACGCAGGAATCCTCGATGTAAACATGTAGGCATTATTTGAGGACAGGCATTTTTTGAGGATAGATAAAATTTTGGTTTTAGAGATACTCTCGTTGAAGTCAGGAGGAAACCCAAGACGGCACGTTTATTTATTTTGTTTGTAGGCTCGCCAACAGAATACATCACATATGTATACCTAATTATTACATTAAGCTTACAGATTTACCATGGTTACAGTGATAATTCCAATTATAGGTGAGCACACCATTTATCTCAACATTAAAAAAAAAATCGTAATTTAATTACTGCAAATGATGTAATTCACTCTTGAATGATCCCGTCATTAGAAGTCAAGGCAGACGCAACTCCAGGACGATTAAAGCAAGCAAAATTTTTACACAATAATAAATTAAATTACATGTACGTGTATAAAACAAGAAGGATCAAATATTAGAAATTTCATACGTACACACTGTACACACTTGCATATACATATGTGTGCACACTACATACACACACTCATTCATACATGCACATAAATATACATTTATACACAAATTATAGCTCTTAGTGAGAAGATCATCAGGGATATGTAAGTATCCTTCTAAAGATAATAATTGAATTTGAAAATACGCCCAAGTCTTCAAGTTCGCAATATTTATTGTATAATCGAGACACTTTTGAGGCAGGTTTGGAAAAACTAATATTACTACGGTAAGTATCGGTGAAAGGGTTTCAACTTTTGTCGTGAATTTCGGTCTTATATGAAGATTAATTTGATTAATTAAAAATGAATCATACAAGCCGTTTATGATTTTAAACAGAGAGATTATAATATATTGAAATGTGTCTTCTTTTGGCGAGTATGTTATACAAATGTTAATACAAAGCCGAGATGTAGATCACAAGAACGACTTGTTAAAAATATCCTTTAAATAGATCATGCTCAAAATTACTTATCGGTTTCTTCCAAGCACCTTCCAGTGATATACACGTAAAACAAATACAATATAGTAATTACTAGAAAATTATGTTGGACATAGTATTCTCATCATCTCTAGTCAATCTTCTAAATTACAATACGACCGTCAATGAAATTTAGTTAATCCATTATTGAAACTTAATGCGGCAGTTATGACTGTAATTTTAAAAAGTGTTACGAAGTCCGTCAATCATGTGTCTATTCAAGGGATAACATGGAAACTTTCAGTACCTAATATGTGATATTTTAAAAAGATTTATAGTTTTATATCCGAAATACGAGTTATTACGTTAACAAATTATTAGAACAAGATAAAACGAAAAGCCAAGTCAGCCCCGCTTCAGTTGAAAGGGCGAGAAGTGAGTGAAGAGTGAGAAGTGTATGGAGAAGTGTATGGAGTGTGGGTGGTATGGAAGGAGTACGGCATCCAAAACAGAAGATTTCAGATAAAAGAATGCCGGGTCCCGCATTCCGTGAAAGGGTTTGAGGCTCGAGATGCAGAAGAAAACGAATCCCTAGAAATGCCAAATTACAAGATGGTGACGAAGTCAAATCTCCTACGCGATGAAGAGAATGAATAAAATTATTATAGCAATAAATTCCCCGCAAAATAACGTCTTTTAAGAGACATTTTATTTTTTCCGGTGGAATTTCATAATTCTTGTTTTTATTTAATACCTTTCAATGAACGTTAATATTGCGTTAATAAAATTACGTTTCGTGAAATAAACAAATATTCGTTTTCGTTATTTGTTTTGGGGTGTTATGCCGTGTTGCGCTACCTCCTTCTTTAGCCAACGTTTCGGACAGCGTTGCAGTGTCCATCATCAGGGCAGATCCGGTAGATGTGACACATCTACAGGATCTTCGGATTAGCGCAACACGGCATAACACCCCAAAAACAAATAACGAAAATACTTTTGGCCTTGAAAATCTTAAAACGTATCGAAACAAATATTGCTCATGAAAATATCATAAAATTAATTACTCGTATTATAACCATTACCAATAGTTTTTTAACAGCGACAAATAATTTTTCCGTGGTGTTTTAAACAATTCATAAGAGCTGCCAAACTGTTATTATTTTAAGAGAGATGAAATTTACGGAAATATTAAAGATTAGGAACGAAAAACAAAACTTTTTTTTACATAATGCCTACGTGATGAAAATAACTGATATAATACACAGGCCGGAGGTTGAGATCAACAAAATTTATTAAAAAAACCCAAGTGACTGAACAACATATTTTTCTCATTGTTTTAATATATACATAGAAAATAAATAATTTGTTTTACCCGTTTCCAGCAAAGCCAAAGTGAAATAATGATGAATAGGTAGAACATTCAAGCTACATAAAGTCAAAACATGGAACTAAGCCATGAGATACGGACGTAGTAACAAAGCTTTGACAATGGCCATTAGAAATAAAATCTTCTAAGGTTATATCGATTTACACAAAATAAAGGTTAAGCGTAACGTTTTGATACATACGTCGTAATAAAAGCACATTGCTGTTTTATACGGAGGGAATCGTTAGTGAATTTATTCTAGAAAGAAATCGAAATTAAGAGGGAAATAATAATTTTTATTTATTTTTTTATAAATACGTGTAGTCTTTCGTTACTCAGGGTTTAAAACCCTAAGCTTAAACGCTTGTTGTTTTGTGAGAATATACACATTTTTTAGTTTATTTACATTCAAGTATTTCAGAAAAAAATGTGAATTTTGGGGACTAAAAATCTCCGAATGTGCAGCTTCCTAAATGCCTAATATAGCGGAAACTTTAGCTGAAGAGATTCGCGCGCATCCGGGATTCTCCAAGCACCGGCAAGACAGTGGCAAATAAAGGTAACTGTTCCTGTACACCATTTTGTTTTAGGTGCCAGATTGGAGGCAGTCAAATGCGTCATTCATTTAGGGCTTTTGAAAATAAAAGCAACCTGTGTCTCGGTAACCCTGTGGTTATAATTATTTCCTGAGTCTTAACCCTTGTACTACACGTGTTCTAGCAGCTCTCAGTGTGATAATGAAGACACGATTAATTCCGGGTCATGTGTCATTATTTCGTTCACAACGGGTGTTCCAGAAGGATGTAGTCTGTGAATAAATTGTATTTCCACATGAGGTAGGTGTCAGCACCCTTATTCTCAGCTAAAATTTTAACCAAGATACCTTTACCCGCATTGAATAAGCTTCTAAATTATATAAGAATCCTTCTACGTAATTATGTTATAAGCCATTCTGCCGGATCTTAATAAATATGAGATCTAAGAGGTGGTTTTTGTGGAAGAACCACAAAAATACCATTTATTTTGAAAACAATATCAAGAGGTTAAAATAAGCAAAACAATTTTTCTATTTAAAAACAAACTGATAACTGGTAGATGCTTTGTCTCGGTATGGGGGCATACATTAATTACGTGAGCTCAAAAGGGGTGGAGGGGGGGGGGGGGGTCCAGCAAAATCTCACGTTACTTGAAAATAATATACGAGGTGGCCCAAATTTATCTCAACAAGGGGGTGGGGGGGGGAGTCTAGATTGAGAGAAAAACTCCCCTAAGTCCCCTAAGACAGAGATCCTGGGTTCGATTTCCAATTGCGGACTTTACCTATTTATTTTCTGTGTCACGTTTACCTAGTCTAGATTTATCTTCTTCTTCAATGACTAATTATTTGTTTTTAACAACTTCGAAGCAAGAGAACTTTAACACTAGTCGACACTAGTCAGTCGACTGTGTGAATTTAAACGAAATAATGATTCATAATCACGAATATTAATAGAGGTCGCCAATTTTACACACACTTTATATGCACATTAAATATATCATAAGAAGAGGCAGGTGTTATTTTCTAGCCCACATTATCTGCTGAGCATCAGTTTAGAATAAGGGTGCCAGAGACATAAGGGTGAACACTTGAAAATGGAATGGGTTAGGTCGGTTGTAATGAAGACATGGGCGATAATCAACATCATCGTCTCTCAGTATAACATTGTACTGCCTCTTTCACAAATCAAAGCTGAACCAACGCTAAGTGAAAAAATACAGCCAGTAATGATGAATTAAGTAAGCGATGAATTACTCAATAACATTTTACAAAAAAAACATGTCTCATCTTCTCCGCAACATATACCACTATTTT
Source organism: Limnephilus rhombicus (assembly GCA_929108145.2). Classification (NCBI taxonomy): domain Eukaryota; kingdom Metazoa; phylum Arthropoda; class Insecta; order Trichoptera; family Limnephilidae; genus Limnephilus; species Limnephilus rhombicus. The sequence goes on from OV815276.1 coordinate 34,850,999, forward strand.
TTTTGTTTTATCTCACTGATGATGTAAACATCTCTTACTTCTGAAATATCTAGTTTAACTCATATATGTTATTTCAATTTTGAGCTTATAAACATCCATGAAACTCCATAGAAATTAGACAAGACGCCGTATTTTTGTATCAGCCTTTTCGATTGTTACAAGTAGAGAGATTATTTAAACATGAGCGTTGAAGCTCGGAGAAAGTCGAGTTGTAATAACTAGTTCAGATAAGGTAGAAGTTATTTCAAAACCAATATTTTGTAAACGTTTGAGGTCAATCTAAAATTGAAGTTATCCAATTTCTGAACCAAATACCAAATAAATTTATCGTCCGAAATCTAAAACTTGTCGCTGTAAAAGAGCACACTAAAACCGGAATGGCGACCGGTTTACTACCGGCTACTATTCAAGATTAAGTTTGCAAAATGATATGCTTATTCCTAATATAATAGATGTTGCTGTATTTCTTATGTTTTATGGGTTACATAGAGATAGGGTTGCCATATCTTAAATTTGGCAACCAGGACAAGACGCGTGAAAACCCCGGATTTTAGAGCCCAGAACCCGGACATGTCAACAGGTTTTTTTAAACATAGTCAGTGTAATAAAAAAAGTTGAAAATGTCATAAATCACCTTTTTATTTATTTTATAATTAAATTTAGTCATCTTTTATCATCATTATAAATGTACCTAACAAAACAGAATCTTATTACAGTTTGTTACAAATTGTTTTAATAATCAGTTAGAATTTTTTTATTCTTAAAATAAAAAACAAATTATTAATATTCTCTGTTATGAAAACAAAACCTTGTTAAAATATTAAGCCTAACAAAGTTTAATTGAATTTTTAAACAAAAATCTTAAAAGTACTGAGACCATTTTAGTATTCAGTCTTACAATTTTTGAGGTAACTCTTTAACTCAATAACAATTATATCCTTAAATTTTTATCAGCAGTCATTTAAACAACAAAATATCTCTTAACATAATATGAACTAAATTCGGTCTTCTTAAATCTTAAGCAACAAAACTGAACCTTTTTAAAGTTTAGACATATTGTAATGTGAGTTACAATATGTATTAATTTTTTTTAAGCATAAAATAACCAAAAACTATACTCATTTATATCACCTTAAAGTCTCAATCAACAGCCATATTGTAAATTTATTTTACGTAATAAAAACAATCATAACTTTAACTACAAAAATGAAAATAAATTATTCCACTCAAAAGTACATTATTTGATTATCTAGCTATTAAAGCTTTTTCCTCAGCCTCTCGCTTTTTTTACTTTTCAGTTTTTTTTTGTATTTATCATTCTTTCCGATAGCTTTTAGAATATCTTTCCTTTTTAAAAGGAATTTGTAAAAATCAATGCAGCTGTATTCTTGGAAATTGAATTTAATTTTAATTAAAGATAAATGAAACCATGTTACTTTGTTTGAACCACTTTTGTATTTGTTTAAAGCCGACCGGTTTCAGAACGACCGTTCCTTCCTCAGGGAAAACGTATACGTTTGACTTTAAATTTTAAGACTTTAAATTTTTTTTTTAAACCCGGACATCAAATGAAATCCCGCCCGGACGCTCCCCGGACGCCCTCTAAACTAGGACAAATCCGGGGAAACCCGGACGGATGGCAACCCTACATAGAGAAAGACTTTAATTCTCTATTCCTTTGCAGTTTTATACCTTTCGCATTGGTTTATCTTCATCACTGGTTTTGTCGAAACTTTGGATGAATTCCAATATTTTTGTCATTGCAGTAGTGAGAGCTATATTATTTTATGTTCTATTGTTACAGTTCAACCGATGCGTTTTTGGTTTTATCTATTTTCCGCCAAAATATGAAGTTATGGCTTGTTACGTGTTTAGACCAATTTTTTTTCCAGAAGAAATAAGAAAAGAAAGTATCAAAGTCAACTTTCCGTCAGTACAATGAAAACTCAATTTGTTTTGACCTATTATTTAGATTGTTATCAAGAATCTTGATAAAATACAATATCGATTAACATGCAAATGTTAACTCCAAAATTTTGTTACATTATACTGAATTATTACATGGACCAAACACATTTAATTATGACATGACGGTGTGGAAAATTCGAAAAGCCTTTTATTATTATGCGTTATAAATTTCTCTCTATTAAAATGTTTCATATCCATCTAAAATTCAGTGTAACCTCCGTTGAGAAATAAAGCAGGTTTTTAATAAGTGCGATTTAATATTGAATTTGAGAGAGGGGTGGGTCAGGTATTAAGCTCCATGCAATCGCATTGGCAATAACGATGACAACACCAAATATTCTGGGAACATTTTTGGGGACAGACTCGCTCGCCCGCGAAATTCTTGATAATAATCCTTACATGAAAGAAAAAAAAAATCAATTTGGGAGGCTGACTTGGGTACCGCCGCACCAGGAACCATCTATTGTATAACCAAAACCTCTGCCATAGGTTACCCAAAGTGGTTAGCTACGTTAGCAAGAGATGTTTGCCTGGGTCTTGGCGGCTAGCAGTAGGCCCGCCTACTGCGTGGCTGAACGAATCATAAGAGATTGGTTGAGGAATATCTTTTGACCTCTCTAGCCGGACTCTCTCGACCCAATGCCTTGCACCGCATTGGGAGGAATGGATTCGTTTGTTCGTCACTCCTGAACACATTGACCAACAAATTTCTATCCACCCCTCATACCGTTTTCCTTCAGAACTCTCTCTCCATCAAATCTTCTCAGAACTTTCTCTCCTTTCTTTGGTTTCAATATCATGAAAAACATCTGTAGATCAATATCTATTACCAACTTACCCGAATTACTGGTTCAAAGAGACCCTTACACATTTGCTCGATACACAAAGGAGAAATTTAATATTCCGTTGAATTTCATTTTCCTAAAAATCAAATTTAAAGATGTTCCATGACAGACATGAAAAAAATACAAATTTACGAAATGAAATAGTTATCACTTATCACCCCCAACAACAGCAAGCCGCGTGAATCTACTAACTGCTTCGTAAACGGTGGTATTCGATTGGCACCTTCTTAGGCAGGCCGCACACCTGAGCCACACGCTACATGCACGTAACATTTACGTCGTCACAATATGCATGCTACATTTTTGCTTGGAGTATATGTGTCGCGTGCACGCACACCGGACGCACTGTTGTGGTTTATACCTACTCGAAATGTGGACATCTTCTGATGACACGGATTTCTTGATGTGGCAATTAATGAGAAAAAAAGACGTTATTGGGTTCATCCATTTTATCAAGATTTTCAAGTAATTTCAAAATTTCGCAAGAGTTACAGTTCGAAGAAGAAAAGTTTCATATATATAACAGGGACACGGATATTTATAGCACTCAAAATTTGAGGCCAGTCTCATAGACTGAATAATTTCTTAAATTATTCAGTCTTAAATTTCTTAAATTATTCAGTAATTTAAAAAGTATGTTGTTCGCCGATTTTGGTCTACATGATTTCTGTAATCCGTCTTTTGCTATAATCAGTGAGTCCATGGTTATATAACATAGGTTTTTTTTCAACGTCTGCAATAAACTCTACATAAAATTCAATACTGTATTTCATTTTTCACAAAAAACGAACGCGTTCGATCTTGAATACATGTAGCGTGGCTAACGTCTCGCCCGCCACAAACTGCACCCGCTACAAACGTGTCTTTGGTGTGCGTGCTTGAGCGCAAATATACGGGGGTGTTAAATGTGTCGCATTTCAAACGTGGCAGTTAAAGTAATATAAATGTATGTCTGGTGTGCGGCCTCGCTTATTAAACACGTTTATTAAAACATTCCACAGATGTGAATGCAACATCTTAACCAAATCAAATAATCATTACATCCTACCAAAATACACCCCTAGAATAATTCCATCTACATAATATGATATAACTAGATATGCTTAAGTAATTTCCTCCTTTAAAGATATTCCTCGACAGATATGAGGGAAACATGTTGACCAACTCAAATAATCGTTAGGTACACCTTTCACCATGCCCATCGTATCATTGCAAGGCGTTTTGTATGTGTAATGTGTGTAGTAATATTCCGCTAGAAGTCCTCCAATTGCTCAGCGAGAACTCTTATTAAGACATTCCACCCCCGGCCACTGCCGCAGTTCACTCGTTATTTATCACCTGGGGGTTAAGTTAAAATTAATTCTTGCATACCTTTATTTGTTTCCGCGGCAAAGTGAGGGATGCTGAGCAAGGGATCCTACAAGGACTGGTAGAGAATGCACATCTGTAGTTTGTTACATGTATTACAACCATTGAAATAATTCATGCAAGTACGGCTTTCGAAATATATTAAGGCTCTGCAACCGGGCCCGAAAAGAAAAAGATGGAGAGATACGAAATTACGAATGTTAGAGGAGAACGCTAACATTTACAGCGACAAAATCGATGCGAAAATTGCAAAAATGTTTAATAAAAAACGACTCTTTCAAAATAGAGCAAAAATCTCGCGGGTATTATCTTAAACAACATTTAAAGAAACACTGTGAATTTTTTCATACATAAAACTTGTAAAATAACTGAAACAAACGTGTTAATAATAATTTTTGGAGCATGCTTTGCGATTTTTTTCTATCGAGGGAATTTTATATAATTTGCGTTTCGACGCGGGCAAAGTCTAGATATTATCTTCAAGAATAACATATATTTTTAAGAGCTTTAAAACTTACCGTGTTTAAAGGAAATATGTAATAAATCGGTACAAATCCGGGTTACGGGCCCTTATGTTCCCGTTTATGCACATGTGTAGAAAGTTGTGACAAAAACAATAAATTATATTTCATGATTTGATTCAGCAACTTCTGTGAGATCAATTAAAGATACTAACAATAAATAAATCAAACCCCCTAACATGCGCACCATTTTTTTTTGCATTTGTTCCACACAGGAGGCCCAGAGGAAAATAATTCCCCTCAGGGCCTATGTCATCTTTTGGGATGCTGTGGAGGGTCTTTTTAGGAAAGAAAAGAGAGGAAGTTCTGGGAAGGAAAAGGGGATGAGGGGTGTGTAGGAATTTGGGGGTCAATGTGTCCAGGAGTGACGGATGTATGAATCCATCTCTCCCACTGCGGTGCAAGGAGATATTCCGAGAGAGTACGGCTGGAGAAGTAAAAGGGACTGAGCCATTCTGGCATCCGCCGCGAAGACCTGGACAAACCTCACTCAATGAAACCGGGCACCCCTGCTAAGTCACCAAACGTAGGGAACCACTTGGGGTGACCTATGGCAGAGGTGTTGATTATCCAATAAATGGAAATGTGGGCATGGTAAAACGGGGTTTGCATTTATCCATGTCCGCATTACATTGTCCGTCAAAATACCAACAAAAACAAAGATATAACTTGGTTTTTTAAATTTTGTAATATAATATTGTTGGTCACTGTCTACCTTTGTTGAAGAAAATATGTCAAAACATATAGGTAACTACTATCTACATAAAAAAAACATGTCTTTATTTTTAAACCAGGGTTTGCACTTGATACCTTCCGGATAAAATGCAAAGACAATAAATAAATCACATTTCCCTTTAATTTAATTTTTTGGCTAAATTGCATGCAAGTCGGTTTTACCCTTCTACGAGATTATTGTTGATTGGAAGTCCATGTCGCAAAAATTTCGTCGTGTGCGAGAAACTAATACAAAAACTACAAAAAATGCTTAGAGCACTGTCTGTTAATTTTAATTTATGAGCCCCATTATATTTCTATCAAGATGAGGTTCATCTGATGTAGTCCATGTCAACGCATGTGTGAGGTATATTGTATATAGTAGGCAGGATTCTCATTAGACGCAGAGGCGCACCATAGCGAAATTAATTGCTTTATCTTCAGACAGGAATAAATTTCTACCCATGCTGTTGATGGCGTGCATTTATTAAAAGTAGTGTTTCAATCAGTCAGGTAGGTACTATGAACACTCGTGATATCAATACATAGCTATATAAAGGTCTCTTCACGTGTTAATTGCATTCCAAAAAACATGCTTGGGAAAGAACATATTCGAATGTGCTTTTTTTAGCTCGCATACTTCAAATAAAACAGATTTATTAAAATAGAAACCGTAAACATTTTAAAAACACTCTTCATCATCGGCATTGGTGTAATCATAGATGGAAAATTGAATTTTATGGTTGTAGACGTTCATTCCGAAAAAAACTTAATCACACAAGTATTTTGCTAACTGTCAATTTGTTGCCATATATGAATTGGTATTTTATTTAAAAATCAAATTGTTTACTTAAAAAATATATTTTAATGCGTAGGGGAAGGTGTTATTCCTTGAATAAATTTAAAGATTTTGCTCTGTAGCACTTATTACTTATTAGATATGTGTAAATGAATGGAAAATAAAAATTCCATTCCTCGGGTACTCCGGCAAAACCATAGGCATCCAAATTTAATAGAAAAAACAGATGAGGGGAAAAATCAACTATGGCTGTACGAAGAGGGGGAAGATGAATGTGATTCGTTAAAAAATCAATCTGACAGTATATAGGCATCTCGCATTATAATGTCACCATTTAGTTCTTAAAAATAAAATCTGCTTTTGAATGGATAGACCTTTTTACGTGGGAGGGCGAATTGCTCGCCACGTTATTAACATATTTGCGAAGTCCAAATACGGCAAAGTAAAGTTCGCATCTTTTCACATACTAATATTTTGTTGCCGTATTTAATTAAGACACTTTTACAAATGTTTCTTAATTTCCTTACCCCCTGTAACCAGCGACGAGCACACTGGAGAATCGCCCACATTCGTTACGATCGACATATTTTAGGGTGTAATGTATAGCAAAAGCTAGCATTTTTGCCGTGTTATTTTGTAAAATGTACGATGCGAGCTCGACGCTGCTCCGAACAAGAATGATGACGTCACATTTTTTAGATTCAGGCAAGGCTCTCGCAAACCCAGGCGGTTCCAAGGAACCGGTATGGGGAGGGGAAAATAATACGCTTTTATCACTTAGGGCAGGTCTACATATATTCATATGTCTATGGGTAAAACGCAGAACTTACTCACCTCTAATGTGAAGACTAGCTGTCGCGTTGGCGGCATTCCTACAAATAGTATGTATGTATAAACTGATGGTTTTAAAACATTTTGGATAAAGACCAGGATTATTAACGATAACTTTAGTTATTCGTCTAAAATGAAACAAAAGTTTCAAATATTCATATAAACATCCTATAGGTATATACTATAAATTTAGTTATAATTGCGGATCTTTCTGTACCGCCTGATGAGGTAACCATACTTTGGCCAGTAGCGACCAATGTTCCATGTGCACTCAAGCAGCAGGGGATGAGGCAACATACCAACACACTTCCTGCAAGGCAGATGCCCAACATTCAAAGGTTCCCTCCCTGGTCGGTATCATCACTGTACGACTGGTCTTCAAGGATCGCATCTGTACCGTCTGATGAGGTAACCACACTCTGGGCAGTAGTTAACAATGTCTCGTATGCACTACAAGCAACAGGGGATGAGACAACACCCCAACACACCCCAAGCATTGCAGATGCCCAACATTCAGAGGTAGATTATCCCCCCCTAATCAGTATCACCACTGTATGACTGGTCTCTAAAGATTTCAACTGTACCGCTTGATGAGGTAACCATACTCAGTAGTTAAAAATGTCCCATGTGCACTTCAAGAAACAGAGGATGAGACAACACACCCTCAAGGCAGATGCCCAACATCCAGAAGTACTCAATTTATAGAGTACTAAACACAAGATTATCTCCCCTGACCGCTATCTGAAAAACACTGAACAAAAAAAGAATTAGCCCCACCGGTAAGAACAATAAGGCCATATGGGGAACACACATTGTTAGTCTCGGGCTGATGTACAATGCTAAGAAATTATCACTGCTGATATTTAAAACAAATACTGCTTCTGCTGTCATTCCGCCCATACGTCTCGGCGGAGCTAATCTCAAAATCCGTAGCAAAATAAAATATGACCTAAATGCTTGGAAATAAAAAAAAAACGCCAAAGAAAAGTATTGAGTGCGCGAGCCAACATTCTGACCAGCAGATTCAGTAGGTGCAGTCCTCCGATGAAGAAGAAAGTATTCCAGACATACTGCATGAGCTTTTTATTTAGCTAAATATGGACAAGGCACACACCAGGCATCATGACCACACTCTGAGTACAGTACATGGCGCTGTTCAACCTCCCTTGGCGATGCATGCTTCGAAGATGTTTGCAAAGGGAAGGGTTCGCTGCTTTGTTGCGCCACAGAAGGCTACCGGAGATCAGAAAACACTCTCATTCCTATAGCGCTACTGCCTAATTCAATTCAAACACGAGAAATAATATTTGTATTGAGTTGGGCAGTCTTGTAAAAAAAAACGAAAAAACCGTTTTAATTAGCATTGAACTATCTGCATTTTAAAAATGTAATATAATACAGATGTGTATTACGAAATGAATAAATTGATAAAATAATTAATAAAAAAAAAAAATAATAATTGAAATGGATCCGAATTTCCGTGTGTCGAAATTCCATAAGACCGACCTTTGAGATCATCAGAGTTGCGCTTTGCTTGTCCAATTCCATCGCAATATCTACAAAAAGCTTTTAGTACCAAATCCCAAACTACTTCCACAGTAGTACATTCTTTCAGCGCAGTAACGGTATTTAACTGATTTAATGAAATTTTTCTGAATTTAAAAATGCTCTAATTTAATTATTAAGCTCTTATTAGTGGTAACACCTGTTTAAATACAAGCCTTTAAACTAATATTTTTTCTGAAAAGCCATTAAAAAAACAAATTAAAAAAAAAAAAATTATTCGAATACTTTTATTTTTGAAAACTTCAAGGATATGAATAGGTACCTAACGATAAAGAATTTTACACAGTTTTGTTGTCCTTTCTAAGCTCATAGCACATGATCGAAATGAAGTTGCTTGTTAAAAACAGGAGCAATGGTCTTGCTTTTATTGACGATGCTAGAGCTATTTGTTTTTAGAGAGATATTAAATATGTCAAAACTAAGTAGTTAGTTAGCACATTAAAAAAATTATTTTAATAATTGTGTAAAAGAATTAGAACAAACCTAATTAATATATGTAATACTAGCAGACCCGGCCACACGTTGCTGTGGCTAACGAAACACAACGCCATTACCCAACCTTTAAAAAATCCACACCACTCGCTTGCCAGCTGCCCGCTGCCCGCTGCCTGAATTGAATATTTGAATTTCTCGACTTTTCTCTACTATAATAAGCATGTTTTTATACATATAAACCTTCCTTTTGAATCACTCTATCTATTGGTGAAAACCGCATGAATATCCGTTGCGTAGTTTAAAAGATCTATGCGCACATACATTTAGAGCGACTTCATCAAATAAAATAATTCAAATCAAGTACCTACTTACTCTAAGACATCAACTTTCCAATTTCTGCCGTAGAACGAATTTCAAAAGTGACTATAGTACGGCCCGCCAGCCGTTTTAAATCGCACAAAAATATGTTTTCTTTGAATTTCTCGGCTTTTCTCTAATATAATTTACATGTATTATACATATAAACATTACACTTCAATCACTCTATCTATTGGTGAAAACCGTATGAAAATCCGTTGCATAGTTTAAAAGATTAACGCGCACATACATTTTGAGCGACTTCATTTTATACTATGTAATGATGTTCTAAAATTTTCTAAAAGTTTCCCTAACATTAATAACAGCTTTATTAAAGCAAAAATTCATGTTTTCATTAAAATTTACCATGCTGTAAAATTATGGGTTACAAGAGAAATGTGCCTTAAGTCAGGAATATCTTTTAATTAATACCACGTGCTAATTATCTAACTTTATAATTATCTAACTAAACGCATTATTAAAAAAATACTCACGGGGAGTATTGTGATATTGTAGGCTATTTTACTTTTTATTGTGGGTACGCCTCACATTTCTTTTAATTTAGTACAATTTTGCCCCACGCTAGGTTCTAAGTTCTAACGGCTGAAATTCTTAATTTCGGTGTTGCTTTGTTGCCAAAGGCTCCAAAACCTTGGTTCCCAAATTACACCCTTGAATTTTGGATGTTTTAATAATTTTTCTTTACGCGTACCCAATGTTCATCTCTTACTTACGAGGAAATAATTATAACAGGCTAAAATCTGAAAATAGCACAAGCGTCCCAAAAATCTTGGTCACCAAATACGGGTAAAGCAAGCTCGCAACGTTTAGTTTCTAAATGATGACATTTCACCAGGGAAAGTTTCTTCCACCCTGAACACTGTGTGCTTGACACACTGGTGAAACGCAAAATATGAACAAATGGATAATATCAAACACTGGATTTTGTACATACTGGCCGTACATGAGTTTCATCCAGTTTAACATTATTATTTATGGAAAAGCATTTTGAAGATGGCCTTGTCAGCCGAAACAGCTGTCACAATGATAAAAAAACAAAAAACACTTGCAGAACTTAACTAATTACATTATTAATAAATTAAATTATTAAATTTTATTTAAATTAATTTTTAAAAATATTATATAAACTTTATAATGATAACTAGCTGGTTCCCTGCATGCGTTGGAATAACGTATTAAAAGAAATACATCGTTTCTCCCTGAATCACCTTTTCCGTGCGTCGCCGTCCCCCCCCCCCCCGCGTCCTTTTCCTAGCTAGCTTTATAAATTATAGCCTATATGTTTTTCTGATGTATGAGATATATTATTGTAAAGTTTCATTAAAATCCATTCAGGAGTTTTTGCATGAAGGGGTAACAAGGCACATACATCCATACAAACTTTTCGCGTTTATAATATTAGTAAGATACCACATTATTTTTACCGTTAAATTATTAATGAGTAAGTATTAATTAATGTTAAATTAATGTCAAATATGTAATTAATGTTAAATGTCTGCCTCAACCTGTTCAATTTTTATTACCATTTTGTTGCGTTTAATGAAATAAAGCTCTTATTTTTATTAACATGTCCTCCATTCCTTATGCATGACATTGTTTGCTTAGTAGCAGTTAGTCTTTGACTAAATTCGGTTAAATTGTCAGTTGCGTGGGCCGGTTGCCGTGGTTCCACGTTCTCCCTTTCTTTTATCCGCGGTTTCAAATGTCATTCTTCGAAATTTTATTCTTTCATATTTTACCTGCAGTCGAATAATTTTGATCAAACAATATGATCAAACCTTTTTTTATAGACATGTAGATAGACCAAAGCTTCATAGAATATACATTAATAAGACAGTAGTCAATTTAGAAAGAAATGAAAAATGGATTTTAAATGATCCCTCGATTGGAAGCAAGTACATATTTATAAAATACTAGCTGACCCGGCAACGGGTTGCTGTGGCTAATGAAACACAATGAATTAATGAGTTAATTTGCATACAAATGAAATCCACACCGCCCGCTTACTAGCCCGCTCGTTCACCACATACAGAAAATCCCCTTTATATATTATATATTTCAACCAATTTTCACAAAATCTTGACAAACTATATACTTAAACCTTCCTCATGAATCACTATATCCATTGGTGAAAACCGCATTAAAATCCGTTCAGTAGTTTTTGAGTTTATCACGAACCGACGGACAGACGCGACGGGTAATTTCTAATATGTAAAGATTAAAATTGTTAAATTTTTAATTAAACGCGGTACAAGTACTTTAAAGAAAAAAAATTAATCTTTTTTTAAACTATTTACATACAAGCATGTATTTTTAATGTCGGATATTGCATTAAATATTGCACGAATATCGTTTTATGAAAGGCTCGTAGAGTTTGCCGGTTTTAATTGAAAAAATGTTTACAAGCTCCGGATATGAGCTTTTCTAACAAATAGGAGATGTGCTTTAATTAAAGAGCGGAGCAATTAAACATTCTAGCGTCTTAAAGTACTGCAGATTCTGGAGGAAGTGCGGAATGTCTCCTGTCAAATGAATTAAGTTAAACACAATTTTTACGTTTTGGAAAACTGTAGCCTTGGAATGTTTGCAAAGATTAAATAAATTTGCAAAGCTCAATGCTTTTATTTTCTATTTTGAAGATAAATAATTTATAATTAAAAATACATGTTATCTCTTATGTAAGCTGGAAAAACATATGAAAGTGTTTTTTTAAATCCGCAACGAAAGGCTAGAGGATTATTATTTAATATTTTAAACCCAGAAAAGATGGTTTAATTTTCTTTTGAAGTTTCAATAGATTAAAAAATGCATTCTACGCAGTAAATAAGTCCTGAATTCCAATAGGGTGATATAGTAAGAGATAAAATAAATGGAAAACAAAACAGCTATTACATCGAAAAATGAATTTAAAAGTGCGAAAAGGAATTTTATCGGTTTAACGTGCTTTTAGATCGTACCTTTAATGCAGTCATAAAAATACGGTTTTATCTCCAATTATCAGGATAGTGAGTTTGGTCGATAAAAAAGCGCGTAATTCGTCATCAGCCGGGAATAAAATAAACAATTTGCATTCAAAATAGCGGGAAATGGTGTCAAAGGGTTGTCATAAACCGGTGATAAAACATGGCGCCGTGGTGAGGCGCCCGCGCCCGGCGGAGGAGCCCGGCCGCGGCGGGTGGAGGCAGTTAAAACCGATCCAGTCGGGCGCTAACGGGCTGCTAATATTATGGACCAGGCGATGGAGTGGACAGAATTACTCAACTCTTCTCGAACAATGATGTTTTCTGTTTAGTGTAGCGGTAACCGTAGCCTTCTTCTCTTGTACTCCAATTTTTACGTCTTTGGACGAGTCATAATAATAATAAGCCCTCACGAAGGAATTATTTTTATGAGGAGGAATGTAGGTATCCCTCCAGAAACTTTTATTTTTATTTATTTTTTACATTTTTAATTTGTAGATATTAAGTACTTCCTTGAGATTTAAAAAAAAAAATCTTAATTTAGAGATAGTGTTATTAATTTGTGATTTCCAGTTTAGATTTATATCAATAGATACACCTAAATCTCTTTATTTTTTATTTATTTATTTAATAAATGGTACAAAAATTTCATGTTATTATGTATTTTATAAAGTTTTTTCTTAAAAAAATATATTATTTAATATGTCTTACACCTTTTTTTTAGCAAAGCTCGTGTTAATAAGGCGGAGACAACGAATGTCGATAACAAAACATATTATAAAATAAAGTCCTCCGCCACTGTCACAAAAACTCAAAAACTACTGAACAAATTTTCATGCGGTTTTCACCCATAGAAAGAATAATTCACGAGGAAGACTTCGGTATATAATTTTTTAAAGTTTTATGTAAATTGGTTGAACTATATAATATATGAAGGTGGACCAGCGGCCTGACAACGGGCGGTGTGGATTTGATTTGTGTGCAAATCTACAGTTTTATGCCGAGTTTGATGAAATTTTGACCATGTGACCTTAAAAACAAGAGAAAGTCCGTTGTCTATATTTGATTTAAAAAACTCTGTGTAAAGCCCAGGCATCGCCGGGGACTTCAGCTATTATTTGATATTTTCAAATTTTGAGGGTCCATTGCACATCAAACATGTTCCTTGATTACAACTTGTATTGTGGATTCTAATTTTAAGGTTATAACGAGGTTTTATTTTCATGTTTTTTATAAAAAGGTAAATTAAATATTTTGCTGTAGCTTAAGACGAGTTTGATCCATATTAGCCATGATGAAACTGAATAAATTAATTCAGAATATGAATAAGTAATCATGCGCAAAAGCATGTGTCTTTAGAAGCGTTTTACGGCGGCCATTTATGATAGTTCGAAATTGGCTAAATTATCAGGTTAAAAGTCACCGGTACGCGCATTAATATTACATAATAGTCCCAGGGAGAGGTTGTACATGACATCATCATTTTAGTAACTTCTGTCTTTTTCTTTTTCATACAAGACGTTGTACGAGCTCTCTCTGGGACTACTTTACATACTAATTTTCCAGTACTAATTAGTATATAATGTTTAGTTTGTTAGTTAAAGTAATCAAGAGTATTTTTTAAATATTATTGTCCAATAGCCCCTCACTTTTTTTATGAAAGGGTTAAAATACAGCCAGGCGCATCCTGAACGATGAATTCTCATTTAAAAAATATTGTTTGCGTTTTTAAATTACGATCAAACTAATTGAAAAGTATTCCACATTATTTGTCAATGCACGTCAAATCACAAATGTAGTTTATTTTACCATTCCGATATTGTGAGTAAGATTCTATGCGAAAATGTGTTACGCGAATATTGCATCGAGCTGAAAAAAATTGCTTCATTCATTTTAACATTTTGCAATGGTAAACCCTATATTAGCACAGAAAATAAAAACCGGGACATGCACACATTTTTAAAATAAGTAAATAACTAAATCTGTTAACTTTTTTTTTTAACTTTAGCTTCACACAGGAGGCCCTGTGGAAAATAATTCCCCTCAGGGCCTATGACATCCAGGGGAATGTTGTGTGGAGGGTCTTTTTAGGGAATAAAGGCGAGGAAGTTCTTGGAAGGAAAGGGTATGAGGGGTGGATAGAAATCTGAGGGTCAGTGTGGAGTGACGGACGTATGAATCCATCCCTCTCACTGTGGTGAAAGGCGATGTTCTTATTGACTACGGCTGTAGAAGTCAATGGGACTCTCCCAACAATTCTCTCCTGATCCGGCCTACCGGGCAGATGGTGGGCAGATGCATTCACCGCTAAAACCCGGACAAACCTCATCCCATGAAAAAGGGGACCCCTGCTAAGTCACCAAACGTAGCGAACCACTTGGGGTGACCTATGGAAGAGGTGTTGGTTATCCAATAAATGATTCTAGGGGCGGCGGTACCCATACCCGCCTCCAAAATTAATAAAAAGCTCTCGTGATTTGGTGTCTGGCGTATGGATAAATTGTAGATGTGAAACAAAAGCATTGTGCGGTTCGTTTTGTAATTTGCTCCTCAAGTCTAAAGTATTATAACATAGGTGTCACATTCTATAGCAGTGAACAGGTCTCGGGGGCGATAGGTAAGGTGATAATAATGTCATAAAATTTAAGTGTTGTACATAAGCTAGTCGCGAGTCTAGTTGCCCGTGTCGTTTTATGTCTTGGCTATTCTTGTGTCAAGGGATACTGTTAACCTACATGGTTTTAATTGAAAACACACATTGCATAGAATATACAAACATTAACTTATATAAATACATGATACGTGCTAACTTATTGATCTTATCAAAGGACATATGTACATACATATTATATACCTACTATTCATGAATTATCTTGCTTTAAATTAATATCTTTTTTTTACCTTAGCTCCACTCAGCCTAGCGATTCCGTATTTTTGTGAGATCGTTATTGGATAACGGACGTAATCTCCTGTCAGATTTGTGTGATTTTTATGGCTGTTATTTGCATTTTCTATATACAACGTACGTTAAATGTGTAAATAATCACGCGTACTTGCAGGAGTTCAAGTTTAAATCGATCTAAACTAAAATGTGTGACGTATAAATCACACAAATCTGACAAAAGATAACGTCCGTTATCTAATAACGATCTCACAACAATACGGAATCGCTAGGCAGGAGGCCTTGCGAAAAATATTCCCCTTAGGGCCTGTGTCATCTTTGGGGATGCGGTGTGGAGGGTCTATTTAGGAAAGGATGGAGAGGAAGTTCTGGGAAAGAAAAGAGTATGAGAGGTGGGTAAGAATATAGGGGTCAGTGTGTCGAGGAGTGACGGATTATATCGCTCCTTGTCGTACTAACCCCCAGATTCCTACCCACCTATCAAATCTTTTTCGAACCCAGATCTTCCTCTCCTTCATTTCCTAAAAAAACCCTCCATACAGCATTCCCAAAGATGACACAGGTTTTGAATTTTTTTGCTTAGGGCCTTCTTTGTAAAAAATAAAAAAACTTCTAATGTAAAAAAAGAAAAACTTCTAAAGTGAATAATATTCATTTAATACATTACATTGATTTCATTAACCGTGAAAGTTTTTTTTTTCATTTTCTAAATAAACATTATCATTAAGTTTGCGAGGGCAAGGACTTTGTTTACTTGTCGCGCTTCATTGTCATATTTTAAGTAATTTCTCTTCGAAATATAGGTCAAAGTTTAATAAACTTTATCTCGGAATTAATCCAAATTGTAGCCATCGGTCAACGACAAACGCACATAACAAAATGAAGATGTCTACCAGATTAGGTTCATGCCAAGATTATAGAACTGTGGCCAAAGAGCATTAGATTGAAAAAAAACTTCAAATTGAAAAAAAAGCATCAGATTGAAAAAAAGCATCGGATTGAAAAAAAACGTCAAAAAATTGAACCAGACTGAAAAAAAGCATCAGACTGAAAAAAGGCATCAGATTGAAAAAAAAGCATTAGATTGAAAAAAAGCACCAGATCGAAAAAAAGTCTAACTAAAGCTAATAGAAAGTAGCAAGACCAAAATTTGGTTTTTCCGTTAGTTCGATTTTGGTTAGTCCGATTGTCTCAAACCGTTGACACGTATTGACAAGCCAAATCAATTGCCCCTGCGTTGTAAGAAAATGTAGTCAGGATTGCCCTGGAACAAAAGACCGGTCGCCGTAAATCACATTATTATCTACGTCCAAAAAAGTATGATTCAATTTGGTCTTATTTAATAAGTCAAAACCAAAAATTTCCTCTGAAATCACACAATTTGAAAGGACGATTCGACAATCGATCACATTTAAACAAATATCTATTTCATAATCGCAAAGTTTTTACAGTCCATCTGCTGATTTTTTCGTAATAACTAACTGTTTTTTTGCAAATATTAATTTGACAAATCAGTATTCTGGACCGAGACAAGCGGAGGATTGAATTAATTAAGCTGCTTTTATTTTTTATCTTGAAAATAAAAATGTTTCAACAAGCATTCAACGGAAGTCGTTGAAAAACTCCTTTTTTACTGAGAGTACAATAAGGTGTCTAGTTTTAGTGTCAGCTCTATCGATCATGATAGTTTTGAACTGATTTTTTAGAACTCAAGAATTTATTTCTTCATGAAATATATATTACGTATATAACGCGTCATCTTATTCTTTTACTTTTGTATCTATAGTGCCTCATGAATAGCTAGGTTTATGTACCTTATTTTAAAAGATTCGATTTTCTGGCTTATTGTGTAACTGTGTAAAGTAACAAAAAACTATTATGTGCACATCAATTAGTAAAACATGAACCTCTGTTGTATGAAAACACATCTCACGTTGATAGAACTTAAACATCTTCTAAGATTATTTCTATTAAATAACGCGAGTCAGATTTTTAAAAAGAGATCGAATACAGATTTAAGAAATGTTAAACAACACATCTTCTTAACTTATCCATCTTCGTCCGTACAGTTTCCGGACTTCTCAAAGGGATGAGGTCAGGGGATGAAATGATTTTTGCAAAACTTATTCGGGAGATCACATCACACAAAGGGAAAATTTGAATAAAAAATAACAAGGCCATAAAAACATGCTCGTTTCAGCTATATTAAGAATCTGGATACTAGAACGGACACGCGAATCCATTGACATAAAGAAAAACACCCCTCGTTTCTATATTAAAAAAAACTCATTATCATGCTCTTGAGCGCTGATGTTTCACTGATATTGTTTTGCGAGTGTGTGTTCCCTTATTAGCTTTTAGAACCGTTTTGCGTAGGTAGGTACCAAATTTTTTCGTTTGGGTGTGTTTTATATATTTTTAATTCTATCGAGGGAATAATTTTTTTCACTGAATTTTAATGTTTGAAACACGTGTACCTGTCACTGTTATGTTGGTATCCTTGTTAAATTTTCGCTTATTTATCTATTAGCAATGCGTAGAGAGACCACAATGAAAATTGTATTAAGAAAAAAAGTTGAGAAATAATACATACGTTTTGATATTATGGATTGCCTTAGCGCATATTTTTTTTATTTTCTCTTTTGGTGGGAGTAATATGATTTCCTACAACTAATTTTGAAACACATTTTAATCGAAATTAGGTTTATTTTTACATTTTATTGAAAGTGTTTGTAACCTTTCCTAATTTAATGCCTCGAAATTTTTATGATAATATACCTATCGTATTATAAATTGAAATTTCCACTCCGAATTTAATCCGAAAGAAATTTAAATGCAAACATGGAATTTTTTGGAATTATTCGAATCTGTGCTCTGATGAAATTTTCAATTTCTAATCTCTACATATTATAAATTAAAGTCCTCCGACGCGTCTGTCTGTTCGCGATAAACTCAAAAACTAATGAACGGATTTTTATGCGGCTTTCACCAATGGTGATTCATGAGGAAGGTTTAGGTATAAAAGGTGTAAAACTGGTTGAAATATATAATACCAGCAAAAGCTAGTATTATAAGCTGAGGTTAAAAACTTTCGGCTTACTCGCATGGTTTAAGGTGGAAATACCACTGATTCATTAATTAATTCGAACATTCATTAATTCATACATGCATTCATTCATTCATTGATTAATTAATTAATACATGCATTCCTTCATTCACTGATTCATTAATTCATTCATTAATTCATTAATTCATCAATTCATCAATTCATCAATTCATCAATTCATCAATTCATCAATTTATCAATTCATCAATTCATCAATTCATCAATTCATCAATTCATCAATTCATCAATTCATCAATTCATCAATTCATCAATTCATCAATTCGTCAATTCGTCAATTCGTCAATTCGTAAATTCGTCAATTAGTCAATTCGTCAATTCGTCAATTCGTCAATTCGTCAATTCGTCAATTCGTCAATTCGTCAATTCGTCAATTCGTCAATTCGTCAATTCGTCAATTCGTCAATTCGTCAATTCGTCAATTCGTCAATTCGTCAATTCGTCAGTTCGTCAATTCGTCAATTCGTCAATTCGTCAATTCATCAATTCGTCAATTCGTCAATTCATCAATTCGCCAATTCGTCAATTCGTCAATTCGCCAATTCGTCAATTCGTAAATTCGTTAATTTGTTAATTCGTTAATTCGTTAATTCATTAATTTATTAATTCATTATTCATTAATTAATCATTTCGTTAATTCGTTAATTCGTTAATTCATTAATTCATTAAATCATTAATTCATTAATTCATTAATTCGTTAATTCATAAATTCTTTAATTCATTAATTCAATCATTCACTTATTCTTCCATTAATTCATTATTTTATTTCTTCAAATTTTGCAAATTCACTTTGTGGCACCATTTTATTAATGCAATAATTAAAAACACTTTGTTTTTACCACAATAAACTTTATTAAAAAGTCGACATGTTTCGAGAATGATGTTCTCTTCATCAGGACATATAATGTACTAAAAAAATGATCGAACATAGAAAGACAGACGTGGGTAGAAATGGAAATAGTGGGTGAGGAGAGAGGTGGAAAGGGGAGGTGCTTAGAAGATCAACAAGGGAGAAGGGGGGGGGGGAGAGGTGGAAAGGGGTGTGCTTAGAAGAACAAAGACAAAAAATTACAATGGAAATATGTTTAAGATAGGGTTATTCACAAAATTAATTTGATTGTTAATATTATTAATATTATTAACAATCAAATAAATTACTGAATGGCATGATTTTTTCTTCATATTGTAATTTTTTCTTAATTTTTCTTAATACGACCCTGAAAAGAATAACACAAATTGTCACAACGCATATGTTAAAGGATTCAATCGTACACGTAAAGGATGCGTGCTCCTGTTCTTTTGGTGCGTGATCAACATTTAACATATTATCGTGTTACAGTTTTTTGAGAGGGTAATAAAAGTGTGATTCCTGACGCTTCAATAATTAAAATTTGAAAAAAAAAAAATTTTTTTTTCGGTGTTCTTATATAGGATATACTGTATTCAATTTTGGAGGTAGGTATGGGTACCGCCGCCCCGGAAACCATTTATTGGATAACCAACACCTCCGCTATAGGTCTCTACGTTTGTTGACTTAGCAGGGGTGCCCGGGTTCATGGGGTGAGGTGTGTCCAGGTCTTTGCGGCGGATGCATCGGTCCATCAGCTGTATGGCAGACCGGGTTGGGAGAGAATGGTTTAGGGAGTCCCTTTGACTTCAACAACTTTTGAACATCGCCTTGCACCGCCGTTGGAGGGATGGGTTATTTAAAAATATGATAAATTATAAAATAAAAAAATAAAAAAAATGATTATTCTGTTTGGTTGGGTATTTTGGCTTCAAATCCAAAGTT
Organism: Limnephilus rhombicus; assembly: GCA_929108145.2. Lineage (NCBI taxonomy): Eukaryota > Metazoa > Arthropoda > Insecta > Trichoptera > Limnephilidae > Limnephilus > Limnephilus rhombicus. The sequence goes on from OV815276.1 coordinate 34,871,202, forward strand.
TTCTTTGCGAAACCGTTCCTCTTAAAACAGAAGGCATTTTATTGTTTTCAACAGGTTTTTTTTTTGTTTTCATCAACTATAATTCTTACCATTCAGTCAATTTATAATTATATAAAAATGCTCAACATTTTACACAAAATGTATGTGTATTTTACATATATTAATTTAAATACATTCTTAAAAAAGTGGGAGTTCTTGTGCCTGCTGAGCTGAGATTCTCACTTTGGTAGGTACAAAATATTTGTTTAGCTTATTTTATAAAATGTTTCGGATAAAATATGTACATGTTTTTTGTTTTTTTTTTTAAAGTGTTTATTTTCTTATTAGATTTAATTAAATTTAATTTTAAACTATAAGTAAGCTATAAATATATTATCGAGTCTGCATTAACTCATCAACATGAGAATCGCAAATTTAACTAATACCAATTGATCCGAAATAACGGTTTGGATACTTACTTATACTGAATCGTGAATAATTCAGAAGAATGTGAATATTCCATGGAATATTGGCTGGGAGCTTTTGTACAGAGGCGTCGATAATACTCGCCCAATAGATCCCAAGTAAACTTAACCCTGCGGATTGGCGGCCTTACCTACATTGAGGCGGAGTAGCGTAGGAAATATGCGATGCGGCTTTATCTCTAAATAAAACATTTATACCTTATAATATAATAATTTGTAGGGAATTTGAAGGTGCGCTTTTCACCATTTTATTTTCGGGCGGTTTTGACAACGCTTTCAATACAATTAAGAACTCTCGTGTAAGTGGTAGATATTCAATCGTTATAAATGTCAATAAAATTGTCTGGCTTGCTTAAGACGACAATATACCCTAAAGTATATTCAGAATCTTACTTCTTTGTGTATACAAATTGCGACTCGCGACCCGTGTATTCGACGGAACTACTGTCGAATTTGCCGTATGAAAGAAAAGAAGAAGAAGAAAAATAAAGTGGGAATCTTAACGACGTAAGTGAAGAAAGCGTGTAAACAAATATACGCCGCGGCACGGCGTATTGGACGAATGTACGGTCGAATTCACCCTAGCAGGCTAATGCTGGAGATTGGACCTTTCCGCCGCATTCATTTTAATTAATGCTGAAGAACGTGTTACAAAAATTTAAAATGTGTCTCCATGTTGTCCTCCAAGTTATTAATTCATTGTCTAGAAAAATAAGATCTGGTGCTTACCACTAATTTTATAGTTGAAAAACGGGTTATAAATTTTAAAATCGTTGTACGTAAAATATATTAATGGTAAGGTACTGTTTTTATTAATCTAAAATATAAATAACTCGCATCCCTTGTGCGGCATGGAAATAAAAAAGTTAGTATAGTTACGGATTCACCGAAAATGATTAAAATGTGAGTTTTGAGCAAAAAAAATATTAGGGTCGTGTACCGCCACTAAATTTAACTTTGTCTATAACCAATTGATGGGTAGGACGTTTAATTGAGTATATTGGAGGAACTTGTTAATTTTATTGTAACAACATGATCCTTGCTTCCTTCAAATGTGCATAAGTTTTAAATACTTACCACCTTACCAATACTCATGTTTCAAAAGTTACACAACTGTTAATGTATGGTAAATGGTTGTTTATCAGATGTGTAAAATTCTAAACATTTCATTAGTAAGGCCCTAAGTAAGTAAATATTAGCAGCGGGCAAATATATTTTTTCCGTTTGATAATATTTTACACATTATTGCAGAAAGTTTTGTGATTAAAAGAAAACTTTATATCCCGCTTTTTGTAAGATACAAACTGTAAATTATTGTAGTCGCTAGCATGGGCACAGGCATGGTGTGGCAAGAAGGGGCATTTGCCCCGCTCTGGCTGGCCAATGCATGACCTCTGGGATTGACGACCCAGTTGTGTTTTCAAATTTACGAAAGGATAGTTTTTCCTTCTTTCGTTCGTTTTCTTTGTATTCAAGGTGCCTACTTTTTTGATACCCCCTCTAGATTTTTATTTTTTGTACCAGCATAAATCAAAACCTGGCTACGCCCGTGGTCGTCAGGCACGCCTTTCATGTGTATTACTTTATTTTAATGGTTAAATATTACGCAAAAAATTATTTTAAAATAAAAACGAAATATTTATATTACGGGAAATCAAAAAAAAATTCTGCCGTTAATATGTTTGAAAAGTTAAACGATTTGAAGATCTGTTATAAGTTAAAATACCTATACCCTATTACATGTGATTTGAAATTCGTAAGGACCTACTTTGAAGGGGAACTCGAATTATGTTTCATATCATTTGATGATATGGTATTGAAAAAATTGAAAAAGGATATATTTTGTATAACCATTCGAAAAGTACTGGCATCAAGTTTGGTAAAAAATCAAAACATTTGGATAAGTAATATCTACATAATATAATGCATGTTCTAATCTACGAATTTTTTCACGCCGTTGTACAAAACAGTATATAATGCAAGTAAAAACCATAACAATAATGATTTGTGTTATCAATTTTTATCAATATCTGAGCGGACAGATATTCTTCGGGCTTTTCAAAAATTTAGAAAATCTCAAAAAATATTTTTTTGTGAAAAAAATTATAGTTTACGCAGGTACTTACTTTATCACTTATCTGAATTCTACCAACAATCAGGTCCGATTTTGAATAGACTCTTAATTTCAAACCAAATTTGAGTTCATTGAACAAGATTGCACGCAAGACTGACTAACGCATAGCAAAGACTGACTAACGCATAGCATAGAAAGTAGTATGGTTTTTTTTTAACATTAACTCCATACAGGAGGCCCTGAGGAAAATAATTTCCCTCAGGGCCTATGTCATCTGAGATGCTGTGTGGAGGGTCTTTTTGAGGAGAGGAAGGAATGAACATTGGTCTTGAAGAGTTGTGGGAAGGAGGAAACACAGAGGTCGGCAAATCGTTCCACAGCCGAGCTGTTGAACACAAGAATGAGTCGAAGAAGCAACCCGTTCTGATGTGACAAATGTCAACCGTGTAAATATGTTGGGCACGCGTTTGGCGTGTTTCCCGTCTATAAGCACCCGTGCCGAAGAGATCAATGACGCTATTTCCTCGGAATATTTTCCATTGAAATACCGGTAGAACAAGGATAGCATTCCCACCCGACGCCTGTGCTCTAAAGATTGCAATCTTTAGAGCACAGGGCCCGAAAATAAGAAGATGGAGAGATACGAAATTACGAATGTTAGAGGAGAGCGCTAACATTTACAGCGACAAAATCGATGCGAAAATTGCGAAAATGTTTAAGAAAACAACGACTCTTTTAAAATAGAGCAAAAATCTTGCGGACATTATCTTAAACAGCATTTAAAGAAACACTGTGAATTTTTTCATATATATAACTTGTAAAATAACTGAAACAAACGTGTTAATAATAATTTTTGGAGCATACTTTGCGATTTTTTTCTATCGAGGGAATTTTATAGCGGGCGCGGGCAAAGTCTAGATATTATCTTCAAGAATAACATATATTTTTTTAAGAGCTTTAAAACTTACCGTGTTTAAGGGAAATATGTAATAAATCGGTAAAATCCGGGTTGCGGGCCCTTAAGTGAATGCATTATAGACAAGTTTGTACCTGCATTTATAACAGCAGGACATGGAAAGAAATGTAATAGAATAATTACACAAACCCGCTACACAAACCCTGCTTTGCCAAACAAACCATTCAAAACCTGGGATGTTTTTTAAAATTATGATGACACGCGCGTTTATTTTAGAGAATTTATTTTCTAAGATTGGTCCTATAAAGTGTTATAAGTACTATATTATAAAGTGTTTTTATTTATTTTATTAGTAAGGCTATTTGCGTTTTATTGCCCATCCATTTTATTGTGCGTGTATGCACACACATCCTTTTTTATGTTATAACCACGTTTGGAGGACGCGTGCCTCGTACTGAACACTCGGTCATTCTATAATATAAATTATCAGAACCCATTTTTTTAAATTCTGTCCTGTTCACTTTTTTTTTCTCCATTTAGCTATTGTTGGGTCAGTGTTTATTGTAACATTTTTTATTTTGTATTCGTTTTTTTTTATTGAAGATAACACTTAACAAAAATATTTAAAGAAAAGAACAAGAAACAAAAAATAAAAACTACCTAGGTTACAAACCGGTTCTTTGAATGTTTGTGATCATTTAAGTTTATTTGGTAGCTACCAAAAATATAGGAAAAAAATAGTAAAAGAAAATATTTTTAATTCTGCATTTGAAACATTAGATTAACAAAAATGACTTTAAAATAAGAGGTCTCAATGGCCGAGTTGGTTGAGGCGCTTCTCGCTTAAGGCAAAAGATCGTGGATTCGTAATCGATTGATTACTGCTTATGACATTTTTCCATCTGTAAACAACCAACATTATTTTATATGGGAAAGGTTTTGTAAGTGCAAAATCTCCCACTAGGTGGCGTCGAGACAAATTTTGTCTACATTTTTTGGTGAAATACTTGTAATAAGCAGTAATTGTTGAATGAAACACTATTATATTTATATTGAATTATTTAGCGGGTAGGAGATGAGCCGGCGTAGCTCAGTGGTAGAGCATTTTACCGGAATTCAGAAGGACACGGGTTCGAGTCCCGTCGGCGGCATGTATCTTTTCTCGGGAGATTTTTTCAATGTAGATGAGTGTTTCAGGCTAATAGTTATTACTTATAATATTGCTATGCATAAAAATTTTGTCTTAAACATTAGTTTATCAATTAAAAATAATAATTGACAGATATCAATTTTAGGAAACGGATTTGTAATTGTTCTATTTATTAACAAAGTTTTTTAGATAGTAAAATTAACCTAATATGGATCTTAATCTATTTCATACATTTGTGATTTGTACAGGTTTAGCAGTGATGACAGTTGATGACAGTGTGCAAATTTTTGAACTTTGAAAGTTGTATTCATTTACCTCAAAAATATGTCTACGTAAATTTGATGTGTTAAATTTTCAAAACTTTAAAGAACGTTATTATTTTTCATATAGGTATCAACATTTTTAACAAGTTGAAGAAAGTCCCTATTCATCTACTCGCGTATCACTTATTTCTTCGAAAACCTACGGATTCAGCTTTTCACAACTTTTTAAAGTAGGTACTTTTGCTTCATTTCTCCTTCACTTCTGGGAAAGTTTATATACTTATTAAAATAGTAGGTATACGTCAGATGTAGGGACATTTGAAAAATGTTAAAATAACATGTATGGCTAAAGCCAATCCTCTTATCAATTAATCATGAGTCATCTGGAGTACAACCAGTGATGTCGTATCCCAAAAATTAAAAAAAAAACATGTTTCAGGGGTAAAAGACTGGTAAATAAATGTTTTCTCATGTTTTCAAGGCTAAAAAAACAGGTTTTTCGTAAGCTTTTTATTTAAAGTTTAAAACAGAAAACAACAGTAATTATTAAATCTCTAATGCTTTATTAACCTCTGTTCACCAGTGTATCCGTAAAGATACTGTTAAACAATCATTTTTCTGAATATAACTAGCTTTTCTCGTGGAAACTACTTACCGAATATTATATTCTATCTTTATAAATATGCAGATACATTATCTAGTAAGATGCTACAATTTACAAAAATATAATTTTGCAAAAAATAAGAAAATTATTACGAAAATAGTGTCAGCCGGCGTACGGCGGGCGATTGGCCTTTTGCCCCCGGAAGTTCAAGGGTTAATCCACTCATTGGTGTTTTCATCTATCAAGACTTGATCAAGACAGAGTTCATGACTCAGTGCGGATGCCACATTTCAGTCCATGTTTTGCGCTCCAAATGTAAGTGGGTATACCAGTACTAAGTGGGTTGTATGCACAAGTTTAACTCATATGTTCGAAGATGTTGAGATATTATTTTATTGCTTCTGAGGACATGCTAACGGAGCGGCTCGGGCGGTTCAAACATGCAAACGCATTTATAAAATCCAATCACGCAAAACTTACGTTTAATTTTGACGGAAAATGATTTACCATAAGAAAATTATACAGCTTCCTACCTATTTTCTAAGATTATATTATAATGTTGTTAAATTCTCTAATAAATCTAGGGGTCTTCCTTAAGATACGGCCGCAGCGCACAATCTTCCCGACGCGCGCCTTATCTTTATCAGGGGAGGAGAGAGGTGCGAACCGGAGGCGCTACGGGGCGAATTGGAATCTAATCGGGGTATCTGCGGCTGCGGGCGAAAGGGGAAGTCGGGGGAGATAGGGTAAGGGGGTCGGGCGTGGGGTAAGGTGGTTCGGGTTGTACTAAAATTTTCAGGCAAATGTGACGGAAAATTATTTGTGTCATTTAATATCATTTTTGTTTATTCATAAATGGTTTTTAAAACTGTTTGTTTAAATGTTTTATAAATTCGTAACCAATGTTTGACTTTAAAGTACTTTTTTTAACATAATAAAAACATTACTTCTTACGGAGGATGAAAATTGAAAGTGTTCATAAAAATTACGCTTAATTAATAAACATTTACAAATATTTATTTTGGTGATTTTCAAATATTATTTTTATACGAAGCAGACACTTCATGTTGAGACATTTTATTTATTTCTTATTTTTTGATACAATAATTCACATTTTATAATATAATTTAATAATTTTGGCCTTACTGGGTGGCTTACTCTTGCTGAGGCCCCCATTTTATAATACAAAAATTCAATAAGATGTAGTACATAATAAATTTTAATCAATGGTAATGAAAAAAAAAATCTGCAAATATTATGAGTTGTGTTACGTTTATGTGTTTTATTATTTTATTTTATAAAATGTTGGTAATTTAGTTTTTGTTATTTAATCCATCTTTTAATTTTGCATCTGAATTCATTTTTGTATTCATCATTTTTTGTATCAAGTGATAGACTGCTGAATGCTTTAATTGCATGGTATTTATGGTGTCTTTGTCCAAAACTTGTGTTCACCGTCCGAATTCTTACGTTTTCTTTTAACGGTTGTTTAACATTATAACAATGTACATCATAATTTTAATTTTATTTACCGTGCAAAATAAAAATCACCAATTTTCCGGAAACCAAATTAAGAAATATTTTGCTTATAGTAGCCAGAGAGAGCCCAAAAATGTTTCTTCGTTAATTATTAATACTCGGATTATATTAATTAAAATATTATAAAAATGCTTTTTTTAGTTGATTGCTTCCTGGTAGATTATATAATTAGGTACGTTTACTTACGCAATATTAGTTTAAAACGTAGGTTCTCAATCTTATTTTGCACACCGCCCACTTTGAGATTTTTTTTTCTAGGGCCCCCCAATTGTTTTTACCTACCATCTGTTGCGAATCTGAAACAGCTATCGTCACGATTATATTTACAACAATGGGGGGGAGGGGGGGTTTTATTTATGACGTAATGTCAATTCTTAATAATAAAAATACACGTAAAGATTATTAGTACGCGATAAGCGTGTTTATTTGAATTTTTTAGACCATATTTTTAAACCTGTCCACACCCTCACTATACCATTTTAACGCCCCCTAGTTTTATCTGAGTCTTCTACCGCCCCCCTCAAATATCAAACGCCCACAAGGGCGCGTTATCGCCCACGTTGAGAACCTATGTTTAAAACATGCACGAGTTTATTAGTGGGTAGAAACCTACCGCACATCATCCCAATCAACCGGTAGCAAATAAAATCCTTTTACCACTCGAAACCGCCACTTAAAAAAAGTTGTATATTTTTTCTTTATTTAATAATTCATTAGGTAATATTTTCTTTTAAATCATTAAAAACTACGTAGGTATCTCTAGATGGATTTATTAATTTAATTATTTTCATTCCGTTGCACGCATCAAGTTATCAAATAATAAATAATGCCTCTCTGTTTTCAACTTTCCCAAGGAAGCGCTGCAAATGAAAGAGGAGCGCGAAGCAAGGGAAGTCAGTTTCAATAGAAACTGCGCGGGTTCAACAAAACTTAGATATCGAAAGTACTCAGCGGGGTTCACCTTACCACACTCCCCCCCTTAATATTATTATTTGCTCGCGGCTCCGAATAACGACTTAGAACTTATTATTTAATAGTGCCGGGAAAGGCGGGGTAAGATGAACAACGGGGTGAAGGGGTGAAGTGGTTAGTAGGAAGTGAGGGGTTACTATGGTCGAATGCAAACATCCGACGCGGCGGGGTAATTATGTTCATGCGTTTGTTTGACTCACTCGGGCAGGCTTGAACTCAAAGGGTTCGTGACGTCACGCATTGTGCTACGTATTAAACTATTATGTACATCCTGACATTTGCAGATGTCGACGCTAATAATCTGGTGAAACAGATTACTGTTGCTGAGTTAGATCATGGTGGGAGTAATTAGAATGAAAGGAAGAGCTGTATGTGATAAATAACTCATTTGTATTATCTCTGAACTGAAACGCTTATGTACCTGGTGAGAGAAAGACATTACCGTACATTCCATGAATATGTACCTACTTATTCATGACCGGTCAGTGGCTGAGTTGGCACCGCGTTTGGGTACTGCCCAGGAGTTGCATGTTCGATTCCTCGGCTAGCTAAGCGCTTCATCACGACACACATTTTCCGCTTACTATGCTGGTAGGAGGAGATTTTCAAATATTGTCGGGTTATTCGTTACTCGGGACTGTTTGTCTTTCATATTTTTTACGTTTTTTTTAAGACAATTTATATACTATATTGTTGTGGACAATAAAAACAAAATGGAATTAAGACAATAGTATATGCAGACAGTGGCGTAGCAAGTATGGGTGGCACCCGGGACAGATAACATGGTGTCACCCAGACCCGCCTCCCATTAAATTTGACTTTGAGAAATTCAAAACCCAAATTTTGACTTCATTAAAAAATACTACCTAGTCAAATGTAAATTGGTCCACTAGAGGATTTCTGGGAATGGGTGGCACCCGGGCGGGTCGCCCCCCCTCTCTACGTCTCTGTCTGCAGGTCGCATAACATAAATACGGCGAAACACAGAACTACCTTCTGGTAACAGGTAGGTAGGTACTCGTTTGACATTCAATTGTTAGTTGAGTCTGCTTTTTTGACGAGCTTTCCAAGTATTATTTTAAACTTGACACAAACATTTTTGTCAGTCACTTTTGTATATATACATTTTTTTACAAAGCTCTACACAGGAGGCCCTGTGGAAAAATACATCCTCAGAGATATAATTAAAATAACCAATATGTTTAATTCATAAAGGAGGTTTTCACAGGATCTTTTACACGAGAATTATACACAAATAAAAATGACTGACAAGAAATGTTTGTGTCTAGTTTACACAATTATTGGAAAGCTCGTTAAAAAAGCAGCCTCAACTAAAAATCAAATGTCAAATGAGTACCCACCTATTACCAGGACGTAGTTCTGTGTTTCGCCGTATTTATGTCATGCGACCTGCAGATGATACTGTTGTCTTAATTCCATTTTGTATTTATTTTACACAATAAACTACCCCCCTATTGATGTAAAAATCCACAAATTCGTCTTGCATAAGTCTCCGTAATTTCACCAGCTGCCATCAATTTTACGACATATTGGTCCAAACAACGGATAGTAACTGCTTTCGATGTCAATTACTTCGTTTAACTGTTATTTAATAGCTTCGTCTGAACAACGCCCGTAACTAGCGAATGAATAATTATTAAGCAGTGAAAAGGACAAAGTAAAGGGTATGAAAACAATTGCGACTATAATAGGAATTCGGGTCTTCCGATCAATGTCAAGTATTTATTAAATTACAATGAAAAAAAAACACGTACAAGTGGGAAGTAAAGCAAGGGGGTAGGGGTAATTGCGGGATTTCAGGGAAGAGCGGTTCACTGGAAAAATGTAATGGGACTTAAAGATAAGGGCAACAGATTTAAATGTCTGGGTTAAATTTTCCCCACAGGAAAAACTAAACCCTTTCACACACTTCCTCAAATGATCATCTAGTCAATCCACGCTATGCAACTGCACTGTATAAGTATTATAAATACAAAACAATGCAAGAACACCATGTCAACCTACCAGAGACCAAATGGGAAAATAATTCACCGACTCCAGATATTTTCATATCAGAGGGTTCGGCTCTGTGGAACTCCTAATCGGACCTACAAATCCTACTGATCCCTTAATATAAATATTTAAAAATTCTAATGTAATCCTACATGTATTTAAAATTACTGATTTTTGCATTTTTATATATAATTTTTTTGACAAATCTAATATGCCTAATTTTTGAATGAGTGAGCTAGGTATAATGCCAGTAGCCGAAATAACAAATGGTAATATTTTTATAGTCTGAGAATGCCAAATTCTTTTAATCTCATTTCCGAAATCTGTACATTTTCTTATTTTTTCAGAAACAGATTTTTGAATATAACAGGAATTTGGAATAGCTACATCAATGATATAAGATATTTTTTAAATATTGTCATGTGAAATTATATCTGGTCTATTATGACTAATTGTTCTATCTTTTAGTATAGTTTTATCATAAAATATTTTATAAAATTCATTTTCTAAAAACGAATTTGGTTCAAATTCATAATATGGTACTATATTACGGCAGTCAATCAAGTTATGTTTAATAACCAACTTTGGTGGATTATTTTTAAAACCTGATTGTGCCTAAATGCATACTCGGACGGCGCTAATACAGAATATCCCGATATAATATGTTCTATAGTTTCCGAATAGCCAAAAATTTTCTACATAAATCATCAATTTGATTTATATCTTTGATTATATGCTTCCTATAATTTTTAGTATTAATTACTCTATCTTGAATGGCAAACATAAATCCTTCTATTTCTGCGCTCAACTCTCCAATACTCAACTATTTGTTTGACGAAAGTTTGTCAATATACGTTTGGTTGAGATAATTGAAGTGTTTTGCGTGAATAATTTTATTTGACCAAAAATCTAATAATTCCTGGTAAATATTTATAAGAATGTTGGCATTCTCGTCATATAAATTTAAAGGTGTTATGTTTCTATCAGTCTTGCAAATTATTTTGTGCATTTCTGAGCTATTAACTTTCCAATGGGAAAAATTCTAAGCATTTCTACCTGATTGTGTTTCAAAGATGTTATTTTGACTACACCTCTACCTCCTAAATTTCTAGCTAAATTAGTTCGTTCTATAGCTGAATTTGGATGATGGCAATTAAACTTTGTTAACGTAGTTCTAATTAATCGTTTAATCTAAACCATTAAATCTGTACTGGACCATTTAATTATGCCAAATGAGTACGTTAATAGAGGTATTTCCCAAGTATTTATTGCTTTTACTAAATTTTTAGCAGATAGATTGCATTTTAAAATTTTTCTGATCCTAGTTTGAAATTGAATCCTAATATCATTTTTAATACTAGAATGATTTAATCTATTGCGGGTATCCTAAATATTTATAAACCTCATCCCCTTTCATAATTTTAATTTTGAAAATTCTAAATATACCCTCATCTCCATCTACAATTTTGACTTTATCTATATTTGATTATTCAAAATAATAGAATTGTTATTTAGGGATTTTCTAATTTCAAGTGCTTCTAAGTCATCTAAGTTTTTGCTTTTATTGTTATGGTAAAGAATTTTAACCCCTATACAAACTGTGAAAAATTATTATTATCTAAGCATCTTAAATATTCCTTGATTCTAATATTTATATTTCTATTTGTCTTACCTATATTTCACGATGGACAATCATTGCAACATTGTTGGTAAATGCCTGAGTGGCTTAATTTATGATCTCTATGTTTAGTGTTTTTTAAAAATCTACCTTAATTGTTATCAGTATAGAACGCGGGTTTAATGTGGGCAGGCAATTGTTTTGTACTAAGTGAGGAAAAGTTATATATATAAAAGATGCTGCGCCATTGAACAGAATTTATTATATTATTATTATTATTTTCAAGTGTTCCAAATAAAATGCTTTAGTTGAAATATGTTTAAGTTTTTTTATTTAGGATTTTATCAAATCTGTGGAATAACCATTATTTAAAGAAATTTGTTAAATTTTAGAAAACGTAATCGCGAATTTATCAGATGATAGTGGCATTTTACCAGCCGGTGCACCATTGAATGATAAGCAAAATGTTTATGAGAAACAGGATATTTGTCATGTTATGTATAGTTATATCTGTGTGCGGCGGTTTACGAAAATTTTAAAAATTCATATTATTATTTATTGAAGTAATCGTTAAATCTAAAAAAATTATCGATGCATTACTGCCTACCCCTAAAGTAATTGGATTATTTTATGGAATGAATTGATAAGAAGAAGGAATTTACACAGTTGCCGCTCTGTTCCTGTCCAGATACAGAAAATTTCATCTTTGCATCTTTTTCATGTATGAACATTATTTAAAAGTAATGAATTACTATTAAAAATCTTATGTTCTAGGTTATCCATAAAAATTTCTGCTAACAGCGGACTCGTTGTGGCACCCATCGGAAGCCCTGGATTCTGTTAGTGGACACCGTTGTTATATGAGAATAAATTTTGGTTAAGGCACATATTGAATAAGCGAGACCGGTCATTAATCATATCAGTATCTAAATTAGAGGAGTTTAGAATATCTACAATTATTTCTTTGCAATCAGTAGTTGGAACACTTGGAAATAAATTAATAACATCAAAATTGGTCGTTATTGGGAATAACCAAGTCCTTACCTGTGTTGATCAGTTCAAAGGAGTTCTTAATTGCATATTTAGGGGAAAAATATGAATATTATTAAAAACATTAGTTATATTCCTCCCACACACACAACTAAAATTTGTATGTCTGACAATATTCTAAGTCGTAGGTTAGTTACAATATTCTCCTGACGAAGGAAGGATGCTTCCAAAACCGATAGAGTGTATAAAATAAAAGTGGTCTACAAGAAGGCCCTCCACACAGGAGGCCCTGTGGAAAATAATTTCCTTCAGGGTCTATGTCATCTTTGGGGATGGTATGCGGAAGGTGTTTTTAAAAAAAGGAAGGAGACGAGAGTTCTGGGAAGGAAAAGGGTTTGAGGGATGGGTGGGAATTTGGGATTCGGTGTATCCTGGTCGTCCGCCTCCGCCTCCAAGACCTAGACAAACCTCACCCCATGAACCCCTGCTAACCAAACGAAGTGAACCACTTGGGGTGACCTATGTCACAGGTGTTGGTTATCCAATAAAGGTTCCCGGGGTAGCGGTACCCATTCCCGCCTCCAAAATAGATCATTTACATGCCGAATTGTGCCAATTAATGTGAAGAAATGCAACAAAAATAATTTAGATCGTGACTGCTATTAGGAACCCGATTATAAATTCTCGAACGAGCCCTTTAAACGTCAATACTGACACTTTAGTAAACTTGTGTAGGGACTTTTTATTTGTTTTTGGGGTGTTATGTCGTGTTGCGCTACCTCCTTCTTTAGCCAACGTTTCGGACATGGTCGCAGTGTCCATCATCAGGGCAGATCCGGCAGATCCGGTAGATGTGTAATTTAGTAATTTTTAGTGGTGAAGTGTGTGCTTATTTACTTCGAAGCGATACCGTGTCGCCAGCTCTACTAACTTTCACCGGTACAAAATAATCGTGACAAGCAGAGGCGTCATTGGCGCGGAATGGAATAGAACGTGGTATTTGATGATGGACACTGCAACGATGTCCGAAACGTTGGCTAAAGAAGGAGGTAGCGCAACACGGCATAACACCCCAAAAACAAATACCGAAAATGCTTTTGGCCCTGAAAATCTTAAAACATATCTGACTTGTGTAGGGACTTTCATTTTTAACATTTTTCAAATTAAAAAACGGACGTGTTTACGTTCTCTCCACTTTTTCCATAAAAATTTCCACCCCACGCAGCTGGTAAGACTTCCACTCCCCACCTCTGCACAACTCCAGTAAGAATCCAGGAAATTTCGCGACTCAACTAAGAAAATATTCCTGAAAAGTTACATTTTGTCAAATATTTCTACGTGTAATATTTTATAAAAATACAATTAAATTTATTTTCCAGTTCATGAATGTAAATCTCCCCAGCACAATACAATAAAAACTTGAGACACACTGTTGCTGGGGAGGTAATAACTTGATTTATTATGAAAATAACGCACATATTTATGTAATGTTTTTACCATTTAAAATTCTGAAACGTTGCAGGTAGCGAAATAAGCATTTTTCGGAAGGCTGCCCCAGGGGGACGCAGAGAAAAAACGAGTTACCCCTGTATTGCTAATTCGACTGACACGGGGTCAAATCGTAACACATTTCTGTAACCATCTTTATTTTTATATATTAATTTCGACGCCCTGATAGGCTTTTACATGAATAGTGTATAATACAGAGAGACAGTTTTTAAATAAAAAAAGATGAACTTGAAGAAATAAACATCATGTGAATAGTAGGTATAAAGATAAATTTTAGTAAAAATAATGTTTTAAGTTGTAGATAGCATAGAAATAATAATCAGTGCAGGTTAGTAATACAAAACTTAGAGGATAATATAAATAATATACAAATATATGCAATAGCTCCTTTTAACAAAATATGCTACATAAAAACGTCATTCTGATATTTCTTAAATTGTGGTAAACATATTAAAAACGTCGATATTTGAGGTGAATTGAGTGTATGAAGTTGTGGAATGGGTGCTGTAGGCATGTTGTAGTTGATTCCAGAATTATTGTTGCAGAATAATATATTTTGCCTTATTGCTCGATTAGGTACCTTGAAGTCGATGAGATGCAGGAGTTCACAACAGTCTAATTCAGAGTTAATAATTTTAAAGAAAAATGTCTTTTATTTGTTTTTCTATTTTCTAGGGAATGCAATTTAAGCGTATTTAGTAAAAATGTATAGTTAATGTGCTGAATAGGTATGTATAACTTGAAGTTAATAAATCGTAAAAAAATATGCTGCGCTCGTTCAATTTTTTTTTTATATGGATTTGATAATATGGGGACCACACCATGTAATTGTATTCTCAGTAAGCTGCGTACTAGTTACAAATATACGATTTTTATAATTTCCAACGAATCGAAGTCTTTGATTGTTCCGATTATAAATCCTAGTGTTTCCATGCCTTTGTTAGTTATTTCTTGTTATCTCTTGATTTATAAAATTTAATTGCGTGTCATATATATTTATATAATTTAAGCATTATGTAAATTATTCAAGTTAAAAATCTGAATATGGCGCTGTACACCACAAAACTAATTATTTACATTGAAACTACATAAAATGTAAAACACGGCCAGCAGATTTATATAATAATTCGCATTTCAAGCAAACAGCCAAATGATTTTTTTTTTGATTTTATGGATTCTTTCGTAATCCTCTAACTAGCTAGGGCGTATAACAATACATTTTCACGTTTCTATCTAACTTGTACTGCGGCTCATTTAGCCTTATTACTATCACCATCTGGTGGTTTTATTGAATTGACTGATTTTAAATTACATTATTGTGTGTTTATGAGGAAAAATTCTTCACTTGATAAAAAAAGCAGATGATAAAGCAATATGTAATCCAACAGAAGGCCCACCCAGGCCGACCACTGGGTGCTGGTCGCTAGCCCATGGTCCACTAACATCATCAGCATCCACAGAAGTATTTGAATCGGTCGGCAACCAAAACCAACCCACAGCTCTAATTTGAAGGTCTTTTGCAGACACAAAGTCCAGTACCCAAATATATCTTATTTGTAAAACGATTCTCCCCACTCATATCATTTACATATTGCTTATCGAGGCGTTGTCTTTTATAATGCCCGATGAAGAAACGTAGAAAGATACTAAATTGAAACTATTCAGAATAAAACAAAGACATTTGGTTTTAAATATTAATACCCATTAAATATTTCATTGAAACTCGTGCATTTGCAAATACTTGCCCAGAAATAAATGATACAGCATCAGTTTATTTATATTTACTACGAATAATTAGTATGTCTGTGGAAGCTATTCATCGATATCAATTAACTTTAGTAATAAAATGGCACCCACCCTGACGCTTTCAATAAGAGTGGATATAAAGGAGTGTACTATTTGCACAATATGCAGTACCTAATAAAGTGAGAAAATAAAAATGAAACTCAATATTTTTAACAAAATGTTTTCATATTCACTATTATTTACTACAGGATACTATGAGTTATTATGGATACGTTCAAGAAGGTCATGTTATTAAGTTATTAGTTAAAACGAAACATTTTATTAATTATTTGAAGTCAGGAACGATTTTGTTGATTTTGTATGTGTATCACATTTGCGTATTATTTAATCAAACGAAATACAGAGGAAGGGATAGGAAAGAATGTATGAAAAATCAGCTATAAAACAACAAAAACAGCATTCTGATACATTTATTAGGAAAAGGAGAAGGGAATTCAAAGATTTGTCTAGCTTTGCTAATAAAACTTTTTAATCCTCAAATATGAAGAACTAAATAAACGTAGGTATTTTTCGAAGTTCATTTTCATTATTATTTGTGTAATTTTATTTGTAGCACATTTTTAGCACGATAATTTTCTGTTTTTACCATTTATTTAGTTTATACTGCAAATGTAATCGTAATAAAAATAATATTTTAATCAATACAAATAAATGTTAGGTAATATAAGTACGAGAACATTATTGCTTTAAAAACCCGCCTCATGAGACGCTTTCATTCCCCTCGATATGGCTTATAAGCTTAGTTGCCAGATCTACCCAAATATCCTCTTCTTTTTTTCATCACCACAAAAAATTACCAAAAGCCTTGAAAAGATATCCGTCCTTGCCTTTTAGCTCTACCAAATCTGAATGTAGATCAATAATAACTTATTCATTCTAAAAGATCAATAAGTTTACTAAATACTGAAGTTTCAATGTATTCTTTCCCTTTCTCGCCATTCTCAATGCAATTATTTTATCTATAAACATATCTCTGGCAATATCCTTCGTGGAACAGGCTGATACGAAAGTGCTTTTATAGAAATGAATATTTACTTTACCAGATGATGCCACACGAGAAAGATGAGGACCTCCATATCTCTTTATTTTTATACTTATTTATTTAAAAGTTTCTTAGTAGGTATTATCAGCATAATATATATAAAGGTTACCTGTAATATATATATGACAGATAACCTTTTGCTCTTATAAATATAGTATCTGCAGTTCAATATCCTTGGTCTCGAAACATTTGCCTTGGCCGGATATAAATTATTAAACGGGACACTTTTGTCCCCGGATATTAAAAAACTTGGAAGATTTAATATTTGAGTTCTAAATGTCTGCCATACCTTTGGCAGTTTCAGTAACTTGAGCTATTTTCATTTACCTGATCTCGGATTTAAAGTCCTACTAATATTATAAAGGAGAAAGTTTGTATGGATGTATGTTTGTTACTCTTTCACGCGAAAACTACTGAATGGATTTTATTGAAACTTTACAATAATATAGATCATACATCAGAATAGGCTATACGCTATAGTTTAGAGCTCTGGCATTATGAAATTTATATACTGCTGTTTGAAAAATGAATGTAACGGGTGTGGAGAGGGGATAGGATGTTGGGCGGTGGGTGGAGGGGGAGGGTGAGGGGTGAGGGGGGATTTGTGAGAGGGGTGAGAAGGGTGAGAGGGGCCGGGGTAGAGGAGGAGCGGGGGGTGGGGGGATAGGAATGGGGACAGGGAAGGTGGAGGAGGCGCTGTTGGTACCCCCCTAATACTATGCGAGCGAAACCGGGGGCAAAAGCTAGTACTTTATAAAATCAGTTCCTGTCGCTTCGAATTCAATTCTATTTCTGAAATTATGTAAAGAGCAAGTCACTTTTACTGTTGATAATTTTGTATTATGGATTTTGTATTTTAATACATATACATATGTATTATACATATGCATATGTATTAAGGGAATTACAGAGAACAATATGTCAAAGAACTTGTATTTTTACTTTGATTAGGATAAACCAGAGGATTACGATTGAGTATAATCTGATTGAATATAAACAATTCCAACGAACATTCTTCTGAATTTTATGATTTCCCACCAGTAGGATAAAAAGAGTCCATTGGACTCCGGAACTAAGACCAAATAAAAAAAATGTTTAGAGCTAATGGATAAAAACCCGTAGCAGTGTGAAACCGGTCCGGCTCGAAATAAATTGGTGGAAAAATAATCCAAATATTTCAATTGAATTTCATTAAGAATAACAAAGTAATAAACTTATTTGACTATTTCGGTTATCTAATCAAGAGTGTACTCTCTATCTCTTCATATTAGGAAAATGAGTGAAGCCACGTTAAACAGAAAAAACTTTTTAGTTAGATACCTATCTTATTTATGTACGTACATTTTTTTGTTTCCAAGACGAGATAATTTCCATCTGAGAAAAATCACATGATGCCTCTGCTCGGTTATTGTGGTGAAAGCTTATACTTAGCTTTGGATGT
Organism: Limnephilus rhombicus; assembly: GCA_929108145.2. Lineage (NCBI taxonomy): Eukaryota > Metazoa > Arthropoda > Insecta > Trichoptera > Limnephilidae > Limnephilus > Limnephilus rhombicus. Next base: position 34,889,603 of record OV815276.1, read on the forward strand.
CAACCCCAAAATATTATATATTTTATATCGTGCTGGGAGCCGAAATTACCCGTTGTTTTCCAGGTGTTTATTTCTGATAATAACTTTTTCGTCGTTTAGTTGTTCGGTATTCCAGTCACAACGAGTTACAAACTTAAATGTACTCGTATATGTGTAGCAGGAATGACACCAACTGTTTACGACTTTTACAAGTAACTAAGAACAACTTATAATATATTTTATTTATAATACATTTCTCGCTTATCACGGTGCGCAAAACATATTTTATTAAACATTGTTCGCTTTAAAAAAATAGCAAATCTATTTTATTTCATAGATAAATCGTTAACTTTGTATGGGGTTATTTTATAATCAATGTTAAATAAAATACGTCTACTATAACAAGTTAATTAAAATTATCAGTGTAAGTTAAAATTTTGGCCGTCGAGGTAAAGTAAAATTTGGTTTCCGTTTAAAATGTATGCTGTCATCACAATAATAAAATAATAATAATTTATTGAATATATATCTGACATCCCCGATTTCCATAACGATTTATAAATAAATATTTTGTACTTGACCACAAACAGAATTTTTGAAATTGAAATTGAATGATGCCATTACCTTCAAATGTGCAAAAACGGTAAAAAGACGTTTTTAGTGATAAATACAGTAACGTTTTTGACAAGAGCAGCAATGATAATAAAAAAAACATACCTACATTTCAGATCCCTTTTCCTGTTTATTTATTCGCTGTGGATGAAATGACGATGAAATATTGATATATAGGTCAAGATAGTTTACTGTATACCGTCGACCAACTAGTTCAATAATGACCGTAAGTTGGGCGGGCGGGACGTTGTGCAGCGCGCAGCCATCCCTCGGCGGTTTCTTGGAGACCGAGTCGGTTGAACCCCTTGCACAAATTATTGGTCGTGATCATACAACCAACATAAATACACCCCGCCAAACATCCAGACCAGACAGTCCCGTCAATAATTGAGTTGCTCGCTCCTATAAGTGGTTCGATGCGATATTTCAAGATATAAGCTAGGAAATAGGCACTTCTAGCTAACATTGTATTGAGCGTAACAAGGTAAAATCTAATTTCTTAAGGCGATGTGCTGTAAAATAATGCAAATTCATGTGTTTTTGGTTTGAAATTTTGAGCTCTTAGGAATATAACGGATGTAATTTTTTTATTTTTATTTAATTTTTATTTTTTTATTAAGTTAAAAGAAATATAATATTTCGCTTTCTTAACTTAAGTAGTATATAGTGTATGTATAGTAATATTTTTAATTTAGGTATAACAATTTAACAAATAACAACAAACAATAACAATTTAAGTTTAAATAGTATTTTTAAAGGTATTTATATTCTTCTCCGTTTTTAGGTTATCTGGGAGAAGATTATATATGTGTACGCCCTCTTGGCCAATGCTTCTCTTGCCACTTTCAGTATTGACAGTATTTGTGTACAATTTATTATGTTGTCTAGTAAAATGTTCGTGTACTTGTGACATTTTTATAAATGTTGTGTTTGTGTGCACAAGCTCATTTTGGATTTTGTAGATTAAAAGGCATAATATGTTGTTAATTTTATTATCTATTTTTTTATTATGTTATACAATTCTTGAAAGTACACTATTATGTTTTTTTTTACTACCATACTAGGCTAATGCCCGTGTTAAGGTAATCATACACGATATAAGTTATACAGTGTGAGAACTAGAACAAAATATAGGTTTGAAATAGAAATTATAAGATATTATAAAGAAGATAATGAAAAAAGATAAAAATATTTAAGGTAAAACATAACAAGATATATGCATGCGTAAGCACATACACACATACATATGCATATACAAATCTACACAATAAATACATATACATACATACAAACAAATATATATACATACATAATATGTATAAATATTATTTATATTTACGCACCAGATTTAAATGTCCGGGTTTAATTTTCCCCACAGGAAAAACTAAACCCTTTCACACACTTCCCAAATGATCATCTGGTCAATCCACGTTATGCAATTGCACTATATGTATTATAATTACAAAACAATACAAGAACAACATGTCAACCTACCAGAGACCAGATGGGAAAATAATTCACCGACTCCAGATATTTTCATATCAGAGGGTTCGGCTCTGTGGAATTCCTAATTGAACCTATAAATCCTACTGATCCCTCAATATAAATATTTAAAAAATCTTTTGTAATCCTACATGTATTTAAAATTACCGATTTTTGCATTTTTATGTATAAATTCTTTGACAAATCTAATACGCCTAAATTTTGAATCAGAGACCTAGGTATAATGCCAGTAGCCGAAATAACAAATGGTAATATTTTTATATTCCGAGAATGCCAAATTCTTTTAATCTCATTTCCTAAATCTGTGTATTTTCTAATTTTTTCAGAAACAGTTTTTTGAATATTACAGGAATTTGGAATAGCTACATCAATGATATAAGTTATTTTTTTAATTTTGTCATGTAAAACTATATCAGGTCTATTATGACTAATTGTTCTGTCTGTTAGTATAGTTTTATCATAATATATTTTATAAAATTCATTTTCTAAAAATGAATTTGGTTCATATTCATAATATGGTACTATATTACGACAGTCAATCAAGTTATGTTTAATTACCAAACTTTGGTGGATTATTTTTAAAACCTGATTGTGCCTAAATGTATACTCGGACGGCGCTAATATAGAACATCCCGATATAATATGTTCTATAGTTTCCGGAAAAGCCAAACATTTTCTACATAAATCATCAATTTGATTTATATCTTTGATTATATGCTTCCTATAATTTTTAGTATTAATGACTCTATCTTGAATGGCAAGCATAAATCCTTCTATTTCTGCGCTTAACTCTCCAATACTCAACCATTTGTTTGACGAAAGTTTGTCAACATACGTTTGGTTGAGATAATTGAAGTGTTTGCATGAATAATTTTATTTGACCAGGAATCTAATAATTCCTGGTTAGTATTTATAAGAATGTTGGCATTCTCGTCATATAAATTTAAAGGTGTAATGTTTCTATCTGCCTTGCAAATTATTTTGTGCATTTCTGAGCTATTAGCTTTCCTATGGAAAAAATTTCTAAGCATTTCTACCTGATTGTGTTTCAAAGATGTTATTTTGACTACACCTCTACCTCCTAAATTTCTAGGTAAATTAATTCGTTCTATAGCTGAATTTGGATGATGGTAATTAAACTTTGTTAACGTAGTTCTAATTAATCGTTCTAAACTATCTAAATCTGTATTGGACCATTTAATTATGCCAAATGAGTACGTTAATAAAGGTATTGCCCAAGTATTTATTGCTTTTACTAAATTTTTAGCAGATAGATTGCATTTTAAAATTTTTCTGATCCTAGTTTGAAATTTAATCCTTATATCATTTTTAATACTAGTGTGATCTAATCTATTCGATTGCGGGTATCCTAAATATTTATAAACCTCATCCCCTTTCATACTTTTAATTTTGAAATTTCTAAATATACCCTCAAATTAAAAAAATATTAATAATATTATAAATAATATATTAAAAATATTATAAATAATATATTATTTATAATATTATTAATATTTTCTATTTTATATTAGTATAAAATAGAAAATATACATTTGAAAATAAACAGGATTATAAAAAAGAAAATGTTTTAAGGAAGTTAAAAATAAAATATTATAAAATATAGAATACTAAAAAGTAAGATTTAAATACCCATGTTAATCTATAAATTATTTTATGAAAGCTTAAATTTTTACTGGAGGTTAATCAAGGTAGGTAAATAATCATCTAGAAGAGTATATATTTAGGTTAGATTAGATTTCAGTGATATTCATACAATGTTCTTATTTTCAGAAGGTTCATTTCCTGGTATAGTTTTTTTTTGTGGGAGTGTATGGGTTATAATTGAAGAGTTTTTTAATAACTTTGTTCTGTATTATTTGAAAGTCGTTTAAGTACCTAATGCATGTGTTTCCCCATATTTATATTAAATAATTTAGGTGGGACTGGATTAAGCTAAAGTATAAGCCACTCTTTACCTCTGTTAGATGTAATTGAAGAAGAAGATAATACTAAAAAATCTAAACGAAAATATGAAAAAAGAAAACACAGAAAAATAAAAAGCTAACATTATTACAGCTATTCAAATTATTGAACGGTCCCTGTTAAACATCGATTCTCGGTCGATTTCAGCATTTGAACAAAATTGTTAAGCTGACAAGCAACATGCCCGTTTTGAATCACCATTCACAAGAAAACCACCAGAAACCACACAAAGGACATCGTACCTACACGTGTTTCACTAATCGAATTCATTGTTAAATTAATCCATTTTCTTTTATCATCTTGGGAGTGCCCGAACAAAAACACTGGTTGTCATAATCCTAAATGAAGCACTCATGTTCGGAAACCCATGCTCTATTTCCATCCCGTCTTTTGTGGACCCACTGGCCAAAGAGGTCGTTCTCTCGTCACAATAACGAATTTAGATTAACTGGGACCTTAGACAAAGGGATCCCGACCAATATTCATTTAGTATTGGCCATCCCATTTTGATAGAATGGGCGGCAATGGTTTTGTTTGGTGACTACCGCCCTACGGTGAAAGAAAAGTAGAAAATATGTTGGTTAGATCACTAATCGGTAGTTAGCTGTTCGATTTCCAGGATGTTTTCATCAGAGCGCTATTTTTTACCGAGAGACGATCTATCTCTCGGATAAATACTTTTCAAATATTTTTCTGTGAATACCGCTCAAGAGTCCCAACTCCCGTCGGGAGCAAGTGAGATATGGCATCCCCAATTGGAATATGTTGTGAGGCTGAAAGTTGTGGGGAAGGGAAGACGATGGGGGAGAGGAAGATAAAGGTGGAGAAGTACCTGGCTATTCGGTCACCAAACACGCCTAAAGCCATTTCTAGCAACGTTTCAATTCTGAATGGTGGTCTTGCGCTAGGGCGATATTTAGAGACTCTTCAACTCTAAACGTGCCACAAATATGCTTCAAATTATTTTAATTTTAAATAAATAAATTGTGAAATAACACAAATTAATAAAATAAGTTTTACTTGCATATTTTTGAACCCGTGACCTTCGGACTGCTAGTCGAGAGCCTTACCTCTCGACCAGTGGCGGTTCGTGGGCGGCGTTTTTAACAGGAGGTTCAGAAATCAAAGAGAAGACATATCTAATAAAAATTTACATTTAGAGGAATTAAATTATTTAATGTTTTTTACAGCAATGCACGTTGCAATATTATTGTTTTTACAACAAGAATAATTACGTTGAATATATAAGTGGACGCGGAGGCCTTTTATTTTTAATTTTTTGGCCAACCATTTTTCAATTGAATTAGCATTATTTTTTATGTACACAACACTGTATTCAGTGATTGTGTAAAAAAATATGACAGAATATTAGCGACAACCAATAAACACAACCGTTTTCAATTTGATAGCTAGAATAAAACTGAAGTAAGTTCATCACAAAATTACATAACTAGGGACTTGACAATGCGACGTTTGCTGAAAATAAAAAAAGAGGAATATAAGCGCTAGAAGTATTTTGATTCTCACTGTTTCAAAATTTAAAATCGAACGTCTTTTTTGCACGAGGCAAGTAAGCGCCAAAGTGGTTTTTATTTATTTTGTGCATATTTTTATAAGAATAAAAAAAAGTTAGATCATAAAACAGGTCAAAAATAGTCTTAGCCATAAAGGGGTATTAAAAAAAATTGTTTCTCATATTACTTAAGTCAGTTTCAGTTTCAGTGCCGGCAACCCGGGCGTTTATTTATTTTAATTTTATTTACATAGTTTTATTTTACCCACCTCACTAGACAAAGTCTGTTCCGAGGTAGGTAAATAACATTTTATATTTATTAAAAAGGATAGAATCAGAGTAGATATAATATTATAAAAAGATAAAAAAAGTAGTAAGTCACGAAAAAACATTTCTTTAGTAGTTTACGCTTATATTTTTTGTTACGTAAATATTAATTTTATTGTAATTCCAATCCATACAAAAGGTAGTAAAAGCTTCAATTTATCCGTAGTATATTTTTGAAGTTCATAATGTAAACTAATTCGTAGTAAAGATTAATCTAAATAGGATTTCACGTATAGCTTCATCCGGTGCAAAGGCATGGTCACTCTGCGTCACTGCGACGAACTCGATCGGTACTAGTGAAAGATCGGAGATTACGTGATATCACATGACTCGGGATCGGCGTAGGCTTGTTGAAAAAGTATCGATATATCGATGTATCGATGTTTTTAATTCAATATATCGATATTTTTAGTCGATATATTTTGATCCGATATATCGATAAAAAATATCCAATATCGAAAATTATATCAAAAACGATATTTTTTTCAATTTATGTATTTAAAGTCACTAGAATCCAAAACCATATAGGAACGAAAGGAAAAAAGTAACTGTATTGTGTCATGACATCTGGCGGTTGAAATTTTAACTATTAATAGCTTAGAAATCTATTGTCTTTGCATTAGTATTTGTGATCACTAACACTATCTCATGTGTGTAGAAACATACGTAGAAATGTATGCTATTTTTCGCCATTTTTTTCTAAGCCACTCCTATGTGTTGGTTCCCAATTGTCTATGATTATTGACTATACCTTGTTCCAAATACGAAGTCCTTTTTGAAAGATTAATACGCCAATAGAATGTTACTGAGACGCATACAAACTTTGTATGGCTCTCAGTTTACATATTAGTTAGAAGACAACTTTTCAGTTTTTGATATTTTTGTAATTATTACTTAATTAAAATGAATACTGATAAAAATACCTTAATTTTTATTGAGATTTTTGTACATTAAAAAAGCACATTGTGTATAAAAATTACTATTGATAATATTGAGCTGAATACACTATTATTTTAAAAACGCAAAATCTCTTGAAAATTTGACTGATTTATCGATACATCGATATGTTTCCTCGATATATCAACGTCGATATTGATATTTTAATAAATATCGATATATCGATATTTTTTTTCACTTTCGACATCTCTAGATCGGCGCACCAAGCGTGAATGAATTTGGCAAAGAAATGCATAGTTTCGTTCAAATCACCGTCAGAGGGATCTGTATGGGCCAGGATTTTTTTCTATAGAGAATTTACTGCGGAACACATTTTTTTTACATGAGCTCCATACAGGAGGCCCTGAGGAAAATAAATTCCCTCAAGTCCGATGTCATCTTCGGGGATGCTGTGTGGAGGGTTTTTTTTAAAGGAAAGGCAGGATAGGAGAGTTCTGGGAAGGAAAAGGGTTTAAGGGGTGGGTAGGAATCTGGGGTTCAGTATGTCCTGGTCATCCCCCTCCAAGACCTGGACAAACCTCACCCCATGAACCCGAGCACCCCTGCTAAATCACCAAACGTAGCGAACCACATTACGCACAAAATGGAAATAGGTACTGATTTCGACGCGGTGGCGCGAGTTTTAAATACGGATTTTAATGGAGCCCTATGTGATTATGAACTTGTTTTATTTTATCATCTTTTTAATGGGGGTTCACTGCACAAACGCACTTTAGAGAAAACCGCCACTGCTCTCGACCACGGAGCCCGTAATCATGGACATAATATATCAACTTTTAAAATACAAAGTTTTAATCATCTTAGTCACATGAACTCCTAGAATTTCACCTATTTTTAGGGACGGAAAGGAGAGAAAGTTCTGGAAGTAATGGAAAAATAAGTAAAAAATAAGGATAGGAATCTGTAGATCAGTGTGTTCAGGAGTGACGGACGTATGAATCCATCCCTCCAACTGAGGTGCAAGGCGATGGGCCGAGAGAGTCCAGCTGGAAAGGTGGTCAAAAGACCTCCCTCAACCAGTCTCTCTCGATCCGGCCCGCCACGCAGCACGCGGCAGACGCATCCGTCGTCAAATCTTGGACAAACTTGACCCCATGAACCCGGGCACCCTTACTAAGTCACCAAAAGTAGCGACCACTTGGGGTATATGGTATGGGCATCACTTTTATTTATTTATGCGTATGATATCCCCACCACGCAAGGAAGCATCTCTGGATCGCTCCGGCGATGACCGAGCGATTTATTCCGTCTCCAGTACACGATCCGAACGGCCACTCGCGTTTTGTACCTCTCTACCCGTTTCATACGTGAACACTAAATCGCGTAAAATATTAAATCTAAATAAATGTTAATCTCTCGAACATCTCTCGAAGTGTTATCAATCATCATCCAATATAATTACTGAACACTGGATCGCGGCCTAGAAGTACCGAGATCCCCAGGAGCCTGTCTATCCTTTATGGTAAAGTATTGGTACTACCTCGTCTGATGTGGAGACGGAGCACCAGGTCAAACGTTTTCCACCAGCTCCTCAACCCTGCAAACAACACTTCTAACAATGGTATATGGCTACGATATATGGTACCTGTATGTTGGTTATTCCATAAATTGTTCCCAGAGCGGCGGTACCCATACCCTTTCGGCGTAAAACAAATAATTTAAAAAAAAATAAAAGGCGAAAATCATAACGATACGGTAATTCGTCACCTTTAGTTAAACAACAAATTTTTATTCGTATTTTTAAATCCAAATTCACCTACCGTTTCAAATCACCCCGTGCTCTATTATAACAATAGCTTACGAAGGACTATTAGTTTGAATAGAAATTGGTAAAATTTTAAATAGGAGGTACTTTACTTCTAAGTGAACTTAAAATTCTAGCACTAATCGAACATCTGAAAACTTGTATTTTTTGATGTCGGAGTTGGAGTTTGCAATCCCGTTGGGTATGAAACTATTGAATATTCAAGTTCATATCCCTTTTCTTTGCCTGCACATATTACGTTTGTATTAGTCAGAGTTTAAGTCTGTCGTGTTTTCTCTGCAATTAAATAATCCAAGCTAGCTGAATATCCCAAAATGAGAAAACCGCCCATGTGGTCTAGCTTCATGAAAAGGTTTAAGTTGGCTATGTTTTTTGTCTTGATGATTAGTTTTACCGGCCCGGATAAACTCCATTGAAGGGAAGAACAAATATAAGGGTAAAGGGGCGATTGGAGACGAATCGGAATAGTGGACAGAAGATTCAGAAAGTTACACGTATTAAATTGGCTCTACACGTGGCTCTGTAAACACGTTATGCGTATGTATAGATTTATACCTACATAACTTTTCCGCAATAATCTCATAAAATTTAACCGCCAAATTGAACATGAAACATTCGTTATTAAACATGCTGTTAGTAGGTCTCAAAGACTGCGGTGGGAAGGCCATTATTTAAAAAAATGCTTAATTGAGACCGAAATAGAGGTGGTCAGACTGCAAGAGAATTGGCAGGTCTGAGGACTGGAGAAGAATGGGAGAACATTTGTTGTAGATGCCAATTCTTACCCTGGGATAAAGTACCGTTATTAGAATGGTGTCACATGAGATATCTTTACAATGCTTGGTCGTTTGATCAAAGTAATAATTATATTATACATTAATCAAATTACACTAACTAAAATCATTTAAAAATAATATTATGTCTTTTTGGATAAATATAAAAATTCCTTCGTGTAAAGTAAATATTAATATTCTGCTTCCGTGAAACAAAAATATGTAAATGTTCACATCCTTGCAAAATGCACTTTTTGAAATAGAAACATTAAACTTCCGCCTGAAGTGACAGGCTCCATATTTATATTTGCCAATAAATGTCTAAAATACAGCATCCTTCGCTTCCTAGTCAGGTGCAAGAAAGGGCATTACATAACCTCCGAGCGACACAGGATGGCAAATCCATATTTTATATGTTGACTATTCTCACACAGCCGGGACCGAAATGTAACGTAACTTATTTATGTCAGTCAATATACCCCGAGGAAGGAGATGATTCAATTATTTATAAGAGCAAAATCGCGAAGGAAAACAATAGATTCCAAAGCACAGCACCGCGCACTGGTGCCAATACGCCCTTAAAAGAGAAGTTCTTTTAGCTACACTGTTCATTATCGGTTATACACTGTTCATTATCGGTTGTTCAGTATCGATTATATTTTTACTTTTACGATGTTCTGTGTTTTTGAACCTCAAATCTAATAAAGTACATTGACATCTCTTATTCAATTAGTCGACGCTTTTAAGTGTGAATTAATTCAATTTGGAAACATTAAATAATAATTAAGGGCCTTACTAATGAACGTGTTTAGAATTTTACACTACTGATAAACAACCATTAATCCTGGGTAAATGCTTGTTTATTAAAGGAGTGTGTAAACTATGTTCTAGTACTAGTGAATGAATAACATCTGTATGAATTATGACTCAGTATATCTATTCATTGATGAGCTCTGTTCATAATCATTAATTGTTGAATCTCTATCCTTATTATTTAGAATGAAACAATCTGGAATCTATAAATTGAAGTGTAATGATTGTCGTTTCTTTTATATAGGTAAAACTGCGAGAAACTTTGAAATAAGGATAAAAGAACATATGAAATCTTTAAACAATAACAGTTTCTCGGAGTTTGCCAATTGTTGGAGACCAGGCACACTTTTGACTTCAATAGTGGAATCAAATCATTATGTCGTAATTTTAATGGCATTCAGTTAGATAAATTGAAAATAAGATATTAGATAGAGCGATATTCAAATCTAAATATTATAAATATTTTTAATGACCCACTATTGAACCTGTTCCCTTTGTAAATTGTGCCTTCAATTACCCCCCTTCCCCCTTCACATTCCTACCTTTCTATTGACAAGATCAAGTTTATTTATAATTAGTTTTTAGTAAACCCTGAGGAAGAGAGCATCGCTCTCGAAACAGTCGGTTTTATAGACATTAAAAAGTGGTTAAAACGACGAGCGTACTTCAAAGAGTACACGAGTTCTTAACACTACATTTTAATTATTAATTTTTGCATTCCAAACTTTTTATTTCAATTTTTATTTCTATTTTTATTTAAAATGTTATTATTTTTTTCTCTTAGTTTTTCACTTAATTTTATTAATGTTTTAATTTTAATTTATATACCTACTTTGCTGTGGCTAACACACGTTGCTGTGGCTAACGAAAAACAACGCCATTACCCGACCTTTATAAAATCCGCACCACCCGCTTGCCAGCTGCCGCTGCCCGCTCCTGAATTGAATATTTGAATTTCTCACCTTTTCTCATGTATTATAGCATGTATTATACATATAAACCTTCCCCTGGAATCATTCTATCTATTGGTGAAAACCGCATGAAAATCCGTTGCGTAGTTTAAAAGATCTATGCGCACATATATTTTGAGCGACTTCATTTTATACTATGTAATGATGATATGTTTTAATTTATATATTTGTATAGAACACTTGAGTTCTTAACACCAATGGTGGGTTTCTTCATTTGCCGAGACTGCAAAATGCAATGCTAATTGTAAAAATAAACGATCGAAATTTAAAATTTTCTATGCATTTGACCGTTTACTTTTACAATTAGCATTGCATTTAGCATTCTCGGTAAATGAAGAAACCCACCCTAATGGTGATTAATTACCGAGAATGCTAAATGCAATGCTAATTGTAAAAGTAAGCGATCGAAATTTAAAATTTAAACGAAATTTCTATGCGTTTGACCGTTTACTTTTACAATTAGCATTGCATTTAGCATTCTCGGTAAATGAAGAAACCCACCATTAATATTTATTATTAGTTTATATATTTCAACTTTTCTTTAAAATATGATTTTTTTTCTCTTTATTTTTCACTTACTTTTAAATATTTCTTAATTTTTATTTAGTATGTTTAATCATCTGTTTTAATAAAATAGTATTTATTAAATCGTATTTAAAATATTAAATGTACGACTACCACAACACAGTCATTAGCCTAGTGCGGTAGCCAAAAAAACAAACAAATATCTGTAACTAATAAAAATTTTATGAAAATAAATAAATAAAAATAAACAAATAAAAATAAATAAATAAAAATAAATAAATAAAAATAAATAAATAAAATAAATAAATAAAAAAATTGCTGAGAGCATTCTTAACAATGCGTCTTTCAGAAAATGATTCCTGGTGCCTTAAAGCCTGGTCAAGGGAACATGGAGGCGTTTGGAGGCCCCCCAGGACCAGAGGCCCTGTCCAATACTTACTGATTTTTTATTAATTATTATAATAATCCAATCCAAAAACGGGTCCCGTTGGCGTCATGTATCTTTTCTCGGAAGATTTTTTCAATATGGATGGGTGTTTCAGGCTGATAATTATTGCTTATAATAATTGTTACCCTTTGTGCTATGCATAAAAATCTTGTCTTAAATGTTAGTTTAAAATTTAAAATAATAATTGATTTTTTATGTTTTATGTTGAAAAAAAAACGTCTAAAAATGTCACCCGAGACTAAAATTTCATAACATTTTTTACTCCAAACAATGTCAGGGATTATTGGTTAAATTAAAATACGTCTCTTAACATGCTGTACATAAGGGTGGTCGCAAGAAATCAATGTTGGAATTATTTTGTGGGGATCCCCCTAAAAGTTGCCAATTGCCTAAGAAATGAGATTGGTGACGTTTCAGCTCAATTTAACCCATGTCTCATCAAGGTTGAAGTTTTAACTTTCTATAAACATGTTTTTCTTTATAAAATACCTAACAATATTGCAAGATTTAATTGCATATGCTGTCCAGATTTTGCTTTATTTATTTTCTCAATTGGTACATAAAAAAAGGTGTAGTCAAAACTGTTTTCAAAGTAAATACAGCACAATCCAAATTCAAAATGATGGATTTAGGAGAAAAGAAAAGCAAAAAGGTATAAAAAACAACAAGAAATAATGTTAACTATTTTATTATTTAAAGTATAAAAAAAAAGGCATTACAAAAGAAAGAAGTTATTATTATTATTATTTACATTTACAATTAATTATCAGATTAAGGTGGTAACGGCTTAGATAACGTGGCTTCTGAAGAGTCAGGAAAATTTTTTCGACATTCCGATACCACTTGTGACAGAAACTGTCGTTGTTCTTCGACTTTTATCAAACAGGAATTGAAGTCTTGGATTAATTTTACCCCTCTTTCAGCTGTGTAATTGACAACCTTGAAACCGTTCACTACTTTTTTTGCTTTTAAATGATGTGCATTTTCACACCATATATCAGGATATTCAGGATCTGTATTTAAAAATTCTGTATCACTTTCAAATCTTTTGAAAAAATTTAGAGTTTGTTGAGATAAAAAAATTCAATATCTTTGTCCAATAAATTATCCACTGAATTTTGCTTTCACATCCCTCTCATCACATGTTTTTTCTTCAATTGGAATTATTGTGGACTTTTTACAGCCATGCATGTTTTAATACTTTTTTCTAAATTTTCATCCAACAAAGAAAATGCGACTTGCTCAGAATTGAGGTACCACAGATGATTTATCATTTTACACAGTGCCTTGTCTGCAAGTTTTTTATCGATTTCTCTATATTTTACAAGAGATTTTTAAAATTGTAGGTCTTTGCTGGGTGCCAAAGTGGGTTTGGGGGCGTTAAGCCATGCTTTTACATAAATGTTTATTAAAAATAAACAAATGTCAGTGACAGCTTTTTTTTCTAAATTTTTTAATGTAAATTGATCCCTGAATAGATACTTTTTATTACAATAAATGGCCTTTGCCATCCATTTAGCGTGATGAATGGCAACAGGTACTTTGAAAAAAGTGTCTTTTGGGGGAGTACGTCCTAACACAATTAACGAAAGTTGAATTAATTATTTGTAATCATCCCCTGGCTGTTGGTTTTTTAATTGTTCTGTAAGAAAAATTGATATTTCATCTGAATTCCCTATTTTATGTCTAATATTTTCAACTTCAATAGTAGTTTTGTATTTTGTCTTGTCTAACTTTGACCATCCAGTCTGAAATCTTTTGAAAATCAAAAACTGAAGTAACAAAAACTGCTTGTCTTCTTAAACAGTGTTTCTTAATGCATCCTGATGATCACTATTAAAAAGGGTAATCAAGGGCTGACTTGAAAGCTTCTACTTTTTTTTTGAGCTGTGCTTTTAGATCTGTTAGCGTTTTTTTGTAGTTTCTCCACTCGTCGTACAGTTTTTCAAGATTTACAACACAATCTTTAAAGTGTCTGGTTGGTATCTTAGCTTTCTCCCAAAAACTACAACTTCCTATATTGTAAGTCTTGCACCTTCTCTGGTGTTCAATTTCACTTGCCGTATATTATAAAATAAGCTGTGTAAAACTTGACAATTAGATGGTAATTTACTGCCGGTGATTTGATGAGACATGCGGCCAATTAAATACACCATTTCTTTCTGCCTTAAACTCGAATCTGCACGAGCATGGCTCGTTATTGCTGTGGAAGACATAGTCCCACAAACCTCACAAGAAAAAACTCACTAGAAGAACGTTGTTCAATAGTGTTCAGAATGTTCACTTGTTCACTGTTTGAAATGCCAACGTTAACTAAAGCCCTCTGACCTCTCCCTCACACAGAGTGGGAAAACCCCAGGAACCCCAGATATGGAAAAACCCCAAAAAGGAAGGGTGTGGTTTGTGACACTCCAGGTAGGGATTCTCTGAAGAAAGGGTCCTTGGCAAAAGCTCTTTTAAAACAAATCCGACCTTTTAAGGGATAGACACCTTAAAGGCGAATTTGAGGATGCGGATCATGTCCGGTCTTGGAAAATAATAGATATCGTCAAATATAAACGTTTTAACAAAAAAGTGATTAGAGTAAAACTTGAAGATAGCAACATTTCCTATGAAATGAAACAAGAATCAAATTTCTAGGACAAATTGTTTTTATTTTATGAGGAAAAAACGATGATTTTTTTTGCAAAAAAAACGTTTTTTCAAATTTAATCTCGATGAGGCACGGGTTAACATTATCCAATTAAGCTTAAACTTTCCAAATCTTATTTTCTAGACAAATAGCAAATATTAGGGGGGTCCCGCCGGCATTAGGACGACAATATTTTTTCACCTTATACCTTGTGACCACCCTACTGTACATAAGACCGCACTATTCAGTATTTTGATAAGGAAATTGTGGTCGGTGGTGTCAAATGCCGCACTCAAAGCAAAGCTAACTTTCTATTAATTGAAATAAATTCTATGGGGTATGTTTAAAAAACATTCGTACCTACATAATGTAGGTTTGGCTTGGTATGTATATTTTGTTATTATCTTTTGGTGGAGGTCACACCAATATCAAGATTAATTATAAAATTATAACATAAATTATGCATCTATTTAATAATTAGGTACCTTCTATAAATTGAACATAACATTTTACACACTGCGTCAAAGCTGCACGCACGAATGGTCTACTTGATTATACAAACAAGTCAACTCAGTTTACGAACTGAGAATTTGTGTCTGCTGAAACTTATGTATATGTAGTAATGTACTCGTGGGTTGCCAAAGTAAGTTTCGGGTTATATGAGGGTACGTCAACTAAAAGGCTGACGAACGTTGATCTAAATTATCGTACACCAATGGCTGCCACTGAATTAAATATTCACATTCCCAAAGACCCGTGGAAATAAAGCTTTGAAAAATATACTTCTTTGTTTATCAGGAATACATATTTTTGCTTTGTATTACGTATTGCGAGTACGTATGGAGATACTTTCTCAAAGCTGAGTTTGTTGTTTGATATTAACCATTATTTCTATCTGGGGCTTAATGCTGAAAGTGCTTATGTCAAATTTGTAATCGGTCAGGAAAGAAGATTTTTTCTCGATTGCTTGGAAATTTTTTTTTCGGACTTCTTCAAAAGGTCACAATTTCATAAATCTAGGGAACCTGAAATTGGACTTAATAGCATTCAAATATCTAGAGAATTTTCTGGTATCCAAATCAAATTACAAATTACAAATATACTCGATTGATTGATCATTTTCATATTGATGACATTTTGCACACTTGAATTTCAAAACAAGAGAAAGGTGATTGCATACATGAGATCTTTAAAAACCACTGCCGTCCCTTTTTCCCATCCCTTAGAGCAGAATTTTCTTCGTGATGAAATTTTGCAGATTTGACAAAATAAGAGGAAAATTACTCTTTACACCTGATTTCGAAAAACTCTGCGTAAAGCCCAGGGATTTTAGCTAGTAATATTATATGAACGATTTTTTTGTGTATTTAATTAAATGAAGACAATATAAGCGAAACTCAATCGAAAATCTGAAAACAGAAAAATCAGAAAAAGATATTGACACATCTGGGACTCGAACCCAGGACCTCTCGCTTACCGGGCGAACGCGCTAACCACTGCGCCACCGTGTCGATATCCAATTCGGTCACTTTTAACTGTATCATACTTCGACTAAGAACCACCCACACTATCTTCATTTTTCTTAACGCATATACTATTGGCTGCTATCTTTATGTATGATTGCAAGATTCAAACCCGAACTAAATGCTCTCTAGATAGTGTCTGGATAAATCTTTATCCATTTTATTTAATATGCGACATCTATTGACTTTTCTGCAAGTCTAGGATGAATATTTTTATTTTTATTTTAACTTTATGAGTAAAACCTCAAATTGTAATATTTAATTAAATGAAGACAATATAAGCGAAACTCAATCGAAAATCTGAAAACAGAAAAATCAGAAAAAGATATTGACACATCTGGGACTCGAACCCAGGACCTCTCGCTTACCGGGCGAACGCGCTAACCACTGCGCCACCGTGTCGAGTCCCAGATGTGTCAATATCTTTTTCTGATTTTTCTGTTTTCAGATTTTCGATTGAGTTTCGCTTATATTGTCTTCATTTAATTAAATATTACAATTTGAGGTTTTACTCATAAAGTTAAAATAAAAAAAAAAAATAAAATAAAAAAAAAGATTTTTTTGTGTTTTAACATAATTAAAATATGACAGAGCTATGAGGAAAACCAATGGAGCTAAGAGGAAAATATTACTAAATATAATTAAGCACATATTATTTTTTTAATATGTTTTACACTCGTGTATAAGTTCTTGATATCCAAACGCTTGTAGATTCCCCATAATTTAGAATTTAATTTATCAATTCATTTCTGTCGAAGTAGAAACATATGTAATAAAAACGTATTTATTCATGTTCCAACAAATTAATAAAAATCCATGTAAACATAGAAAACATTTGTTTAGAAATAATTTAAATAAAATAAATTAATTCTTGAAGAAAACTCATCAAATACAGTCGTGGGAAGGAACTCCACTACCCCTATCACCATCCATCGATCAAGTAGCATTTATTCAGAATTTATTGTGAACGGTTTTTTTAACGAACCCCACATACCTTCTTTAACGCTAGATATTGCTCCCCCTACTGCAGGGTGCGAGGTAGTAAGGTAGTGAAGTAGGAAGTGTAATATGTAACCTCTTGAAGCCCAAGGGTGCGAGGACCCCTGGCCTTATCACCACACCACTTATCATTAAGGAGGAACTACAAGACGTAATGGACAGTCCCATTGTAAACGGCCATATTAAAAGCGATGATTATGGTTCTTACGAGACACACATATTACAGAGAACGAGCCACGAGAGCTGTCCGAGGAAAGGGCCATTACGATTTTATACGTCTTCGCTAATGGTATATTTAATGTCACTTTGTCTCCATTACGGAGCTAACTATCATACTGAGTCAAACATATTAAGGCTAATATTATAGGAATAGGTTCAATAATTAAAATTTATATCGTGGATTACATGTAACTATTACACTGTAGTGGTTAATTAAGTTGGTCTGAAACCGCACTAGATGTTTGTTCCTAGAAAATCGTATTATATGTTCTTCCGCTTCAAGTTGTTCAAAGTAATTTACACGTAATTTAAACTATGATTAATATAAATCGGTGTGATTTTCCGCGTGGCGTTATTTAGCTCGCTTTATAAATACAGGTTAAGGGTTAAAATGAAAACCATCTGTCATCACTTACATCTAGTTAACAAACTAAATGTTGACAATATTTTCAACACTATTGGTCGTACCTACCATACTGATTTAAACATGTCTAAGCGAATATTACAGGATTAAAAAAAATAAAGTTTTATTCGTGGATTACGTTTGACTATTATCTGAGAGTTGTTAATGAAGTTGGTTTGGAACATACTTGAACATAAAATGGATTTTAATTTCTGAAAATATTCTTCTACAGCAATTTATTATTATGCATGTAAAATATTTGAGAGCCAACTTTTGAGCACAAAATGTTTGTGAGAAAGACGACAAAATTCCAGAATATTTGGCTCGCTTTGTCATCGAATATCTTCATTGTGGAGGTTTAAACTTTAAACAGTAAAGTTTTGATTTATTTCAGTTTCCCTACGACAGAAAATTTTCAAATGCTAAACTTCGTTTTGGAGCGGAGAGCGAACTTTATTGTTTTTATCTCGCTCATTTATTTGTAAACAGCATCGATATGGATTTATTTATGAGATCAGAGAGGATTTGTGGACGCCGAAACACCGACGAGTATTTCTGCAATGGAAGATATTTTTGTGCAATGCAATCATAAAGTGGAAGGGCGGAAGGGCGACTCGTGCTGGATGCTGTTTGTGTCAAACCAATTTTGATATTCGTTTCATATTGAGGTCATTTCGTGCAGCGATCTGGCTTCCTTTTACGACCTGATACCGATAAATTAAAAGAGGTTGGCAAACCTTAAGATATTTATGTCCTTACTGATCATTCCGTTTGGTACCCACCAAACAATGAAACATAATGATTTCGGCTGTCAGTGGCGTGGGTAGGTTGGTTAGTAACATGAAATATTTCTGTCAATGCATAACATTCGCATCAAATTCAACTAACTTTAATTCAAAATCGGACTTACTGTTTTTAATTTTATTTTTTATAAATTATTTATTTAATACAAGAAAATACATTTTAAATTCAAGTTTCATGTAGTCCCACAAAGCTGTCACACATGACGGCTTGTCTGGAGGTTCTATAAAATAATACTTCTTTAATTTTTTTTTAATACATGTAAAAGTAGGAACAGACAAGTGATTAAGTAGGAACCTAAATAATTCAATTAATAAATAATTATATATTCAAAAAGCGTATTTCTACGTTTTAAATATTTGATAGATGCTTTCATGAATTAATTCATCATGCACCGCAGTAGCCGACTGGCGTGATCAAAAAACATTATTTATCTGCACATCAGTAGTTATTCAGGGGTAAATACTTATGGTAGATTGTACAATTCTTGTAAAAAAAGGACGTAAATGCATTATCTGATAATATGGCACAATTAACAAGTAAGGTATTACGAAAATAGAATCAGCTAGCGCACGGCAAAAATGTATCGTCATCATACCACGATATAATAGAGTGAAGATACGCTATTGAGACAACGCGCGTGGTTTCACAGCGCGCCGTTGGTACAGCTATTTCATTCGTACACACATTTTCCTTGAATAGATATTATTCTTATAAGTGGTGCTACACTTTTAATGAGATTAGTATGAATATAACGTAACTTGTATTTTTATAATGTCATTGGATAGATGATGTAATTTTTCACGTTTAGGTACTGACAATCGTGAATTTCTTCTTTTGAAAGGCAATGATCCTAAGGGAAATATTTTTTTTATAAATAATTTCAGTTTCACAAATTCCACAATCCATTATAAGATGTCAAAATATAGTATAACTTACCAGGAATATACTAATCTTATAAGGTCGCGGGAATTAATTAATCATAACACTTGGCTCTAGTGATTAGATTTTTATTTGTAACTTTTTACATTTCTATTATCAACCGCGACAATAATCAGAAGATTTTACGTTAACAAGATACATGCGTTACCGAGCCGAGTACAGATTCCACAATGGCGTCGTTGTGAGATTCTCGAACTCGAACCTTCGCGAACTTCTAGCCTTGCCAGTGTGCGGAGAAATAACGATAACCATTGTAAAAATACATACTCGGTTCGCCAAATTTTGAGTCGCTGCACCATAATACCCCGTGATTTTTCTTGGGTCTGCGCTAGTATTTTACTCGTAATACATTACTGATGGAAGAACTCTCACTGTAATCTCGGGTAACGATGCTTGAAATATTATTCAAGTATGTACTTTGCAGGATCCAAGGAAATATTTGTAAAATCTGAAAAAATATAAACGTTTCAATTAACCAGACGAAAGGTTAGTGAGTACCTATCTACGTACATTATAATATCAGAACAAGCTTGATCTATGATGAAGGACTTTTAATGCCGGGCGCAACAACTCAATTAAAAACATTTCTTTGAAATTTAATATTGTAATAATTAACGTTAGAGTTATATTGTAAAATCCTTTTTCATATAACTTTCCATTTTATTATTAGTTTTTCGAAGTGAAACTTCCTTAGCCCCGTAAGCGATTCGGAATTCGGATGAAACGGAAATGTCGCATACAGCACCTGCGAAGCGTTGTACACCTAGCAAGGCTCCTATTGGTTTGCGGTTTGCGCTCATTGGCCTGCTCACTGCGCTTTGATTATGACCTCACTTTTCAAGGCTCCTTGGTTCTTCATTGATTAAGATTATTTTGCTAAAGTTTCGCTTCTACCAAGTGTTAACTGCAATCGATTTTTTTTTACCGTACATGAGTCTCCATCTGCTCCCAACCGCCTGGAGTCAGTGAGACTGTGGAATCCCCAATTGGGATGTGTTGTGAGGCTAAATGTAGTGAGTACAGTAAGGAGATGGGTAATAGGAAGGTGCGGAAGTACCTGGCTTTTCAGATCTGGTCACAAAATACGACTAAAGCCATTTCAAGCAACATTTCAATTCTGAATGGTGATAATTAGAGTATCACCTGGATGATAATTAGAGTACAAACAAAATAATCAATTAAAATTTACTTGCGCTTGCCGGAATTTGAACCCGCGACCTCCAGATTCGTTGCCAAGGATGGTCACCACCCAACCACGGAGGCCATTGTTTTCCCACTTATAAATATCGCGGCTCACTTGAAATAAATCACGCCTGGATAAAGTAATTGAAATAGCTTCACAAACTTAAATTGAATTGTTGTCGGTTTGAAGCAGCCTTTACTTATTTTGTTTTCCGCTCAGTCTTAATAGCTCGAGTTGTCTCTCGGAGAGTAAAGCAAGGGGTTGAAAAGAGAGTTAGGGGAAGTGGGTTGAAGGGGTCCAGGAAAACAACTAAGAACCTAACCCGACCTGAAAGTTGCCTGGGAACCCCTTTATGCCAAGTGTATCTACCGAGAATTCATTTGTATGGTAAAATGTGGTTGTTTTTTGTTTAAAGTGTTGGTTTGAATAACGTTTTATAATCATATTTCAAAACGTATACACTTATACACTTATTGCCAAATATCCTACAATTTGAATTTTTCATCGAACAATACGGAAAAAGTTAGGTATCCTGGAAAACCTTTAAATTCATATCGTGGAAGGGACATGATCTGTCCTCATTTCTGTTCTGATCTCTTTTCACACAATTTGGGAGGCGGGTATGAGTACCGCCGACCGAGGAACCATTTATTGGACAAACAACGCCTCTGCCATAGGTCATTCCAAGTAGTTAGCGATGTTTGGTGACTTAGCAGGGGTGCCCGGGTTCATGGGGTGAGGTTTGTCCAGGTCTTGGCAGCGAATGTGTCAGCCCACCGGATGTATGGCAGGCCGGATCGGGAGAGAATGCTCAAGGGAGTCCCTTTGACTTCTTCAGCCGTACTCTCTCTAAACATCGCCTCGCACCGCAATGGGAGTGATGGATTTATACGTCCGTCACTGCTGAACACGCTGACCAGATAACAGAATCCTACCCACCCCTAATACCCCTTTCCTTCCCAGAACTCCCTCTCCTTCCTTTCGTAAAAAGTCCCTCCACACAGAATCCCCAAAGATGACATAGGCCTTTAGGGGAATTATTTTTCTCAAGGCCTCCTGTAAGGGCTAACGTAAAAAAAACGATCTTCTGACTTTCAATGACTGACGATATTGTTAAAAAACAAATAAGAATATTTTTGAGGTAAGGAACCTAAATACCCACACTTAGGTAGGTACCAAAAAACATTTAAATAAACAGGGTCATCGAAAATTATGGACAACATTAAAAAAAAAAACTGTTCAAGGTAATTCAGTGGTTTTGACCTTAAAACGTGCTGAAAAAAAAGATTTTTTTTGGACCTTAGTATGTTTCGACGTGTGCACCGTTCGTCCCTCTGCAGATGTTTAGTATGTCGGCGATTTCTTGCCACGTACGTGCATTCATTTCGGGAGTAACATCTAGTGTGCGCATAACAAGGTCATGCTACCTCCAAAACAAAACTTACATTTACCAGCTAGCGTTCAGTGACAGAATTATATGTATAACATAATGAGTTTGGTGCTAAAAAATTTTTAAATGTTGGCATGCTCGTTTTCCCAACGGCTGGATTGGTAGAGGAGCCCCCATAGACAGACAAGACATCTGCAGAGCGACGAACGGTGAACACATCGAAATCTACTTAGGTATGAAAAAAAAATCATCTTTTTTAGCTCATTTTAAGATCAAAAATATTGAATTACATCTAATAGTTTTTTTATAACAGTTATTTTAAATGTTGTCCAAATTTTTCGATGACTCTTTCGATTATAGTGTTCAAACATCGTAGATAAATGTGGTGCATTTTTTCGATGACTCTTTCGGTTATAGTGTTCAAACATCGTAGATAAATGTGGTGCATTTTTTCGATGACTCTTTCGATTATAGTGTTCAAACATCGTAGATAAATGTGGTGCATTTTTTCGATGACTCTTTCGATTATAGTGTTCAAACATCGTAGATAAATGTGGTGCATTTTTTCGATGACTCTTTCGATTACAGTGTTCAAACATCGTAGATAAATGTGGTACATTTTTTCGATGACTCTTTCGATTATAGTGTTCAAACATCGTAGATAAATGTGGTGCATTTTTTCGATGACCCTTTCGATTATAGTGTTCAAACATCGTAGATAAATGTGGTACATTTTTTCGATGACTTTCGATTACAGTGTTCAAACATCGTAGATAAATGTGGTACATTTTTTCGATGACTTTCGATTACAGTGTTCAAACATCGTAGATAAATGTGGTACATTTTTTCACGTGCTTAATTTTTCACCATACTTCAAACAGAGATAAAATATACGGTTATTTTTCAATTTCTTGATGGTTTCCTGTTATTGCTTGATCAAAGATTTATAAAATGATTTCCTTAAAGGGATTTCATCTTTCGGTTTAGCAGTCAGTTTTGTGAGAGTACGATTATTAGATAATTATAATGAACTTATTAATCCCTCTCAAATTTGGTACCGGCCCAGCAATGGCGGTAATCTCCCGAATTCCGGAGGTTTACCAAATTGCGAAGTTGGGAGAAGCGATTATCGTAAGAGTGTTTAAGAAATGGATTAGCTATAAAATTAAAGCCTCGCTGCCAAAGTTTAATTATTTAGTTGCTTAGGACATCAAAAGTCAATCATATTTCACAAAAGGATTAGCAGTGAGTTCATTACAACTTGAATCTGGAAACAAACTCCGTGGTTTAACAACTTTGATTGGCTTACGCCAAAATAAAAGCAATGATTGAGCGATCCGCAAATTACTCGTATGTTATTGGTTACAGTATTGCAGAAAACTTAATTTTTTTTACAATAGATCCACACAGGAGGTCTTGAAGAAAACAATTTCCTTTGAGGCCTATGTCATCTTTGGGGATGTTGTCTTTTTAGGGAAAGGAAGGTGAGGAAGTTCTGGGAAGGAAAAAAGTGTAGAGGGGTGAGTAGGTATCTGGGGGTCGATGTGCCCAGGATCGACAGATGTATGAATCCATTCCTCCCACTTCGATGCAAGACAATGGGTCAAGAGGGACCTCAGCCTTGCTGGGGCTTTGCTCTGACCACTGAGTTAAAAATAAATTTTGTGAACTCGTGACTCTTTACAGGTAGGAACATGGAAAGTTTGTGGGTTCAAACAATAGTGGGTAAGTAGTTATCGATTTAAAAAAAATACAAATCCAGTAAAAGCACCTTTCCAAGACTAGTTCAAATAACAAAATGCTTTCATTTATACATACTTTGTATATTTAGCTGTAAAATTGGAATCCTTTTGGCCAATTAGCAATTAAATTTGAAAAACATTATTTGAAAGCTTGGTTCAAATCGTTAAGCTTCGGAGGACGCCTTACATAGGCAATCAATAGGCTATGTCAAAAGGACGAATGAAAAACACGCCTATTAAAAATCTTAACAACACTTATAACAACACAATGCTTTTCCGCTAATTTTTCTTTCTAACAAGCAATTTTGACAAAATTTATACTTCAAATTTAGCAAATTCACTTTGTGGCACCATTTTATTAATGAAATAATTAAAAACACTTTGTTTTTACCACAATAAACTTTATTTAAAAGTCAACATGTTTCAAGAACGATGTTCTCTTCATCAGGACATAAAATGTACTAAATACTAAATGATCAAACATAGAACGGCGTGGGTAGAAATGGAAGTAGTGGGGGAGGAGAAAGGTGGAAAGGGGAGGTGCTTAGAAGATCAACAAGGGGGAGGGGGGGGGGGGGGGGGTGGAAAGGGGGTGCTTAGAAGAACAAAGACAAAAAATTACAATGGAAATATGTTTAAGATAGGGTTACTCACAAAATTAATTTGATTGTTAATAATATTTAAATTTCTATTGACATTTTTCCTAATTTCTAATATTTCTAAAAGATCTATATACATACTAACGTTAGTGGTTTTCACTTAGATCTTTTAGAAATATTAGAAATTAGGAAAAATGTCAATAGAAATTTAAATATTATTAACAATCAAATTAATTTTGTGAGTAACCCTATCTTAAAAATATTTCCATTGTAATTTTTTGTCTTTGTTCTTCTAAGCACCCCCTTTCCACCCCCCCCCCCCCCCCTCCCCCTTGTTGATCTTCTAAGCACCTCCCCTTTCCACCTTTCTCCTCCCCCACTACTTCCATTTCTACCCACGCCGTTCTATGTTTGATCATTTAGTATTTAGTACATTTTATGTCCTGATGAAGAGAACATCGTTCTTGAAACATGTTGACTTTTAAATAAAGTTTATTGTGGTAAAAACAAAGTGTTTTTAATTATTTCATTAAATTTATACTTATTTTTCATTAGCATCCAATCTGCTTGCACAATAATTGTAACTTAATTATTCTGCAATCTTCTCCGGAACGAGGCGGGACTAGATACTAGCTGCTATGTATGTAGCTGCTATCTGATATCTGCTAGGTCCTCTAGCTAGCTACTAGTGACTACCTGCCCCGTAGTGGAGACGATTGCCTGCTTGAGATGTTCTCATCTTACGTTTTCTATTCCCAGCCTCCGCAGGTTGCACATCGTCTCCTCTCCCGTTACAACTCCCCGAGAAACCACTCGCGTTTGCTCCGAGACAGTGTAGCAACGTGAATGCAAATTGCTGTATCAATTTGAGACGGAAAGATTATTTTCAAAGTGCGATGTCTACGTGCTTGCTTTAAGACACACTTTCACCACCCTCATTCATTTACACATTTGCTATTCTTATACCATGTAACCCCCATCAATTGAAATTAATTTCGTCTTATTATTCTAGCACGAAAAAAGAGTGATTATATATTTTTGAATTAAACATGTTATTCCAACCACTGCCGGCTTTTCCCGGGATCAAACTTCCTGTTTTCGAGCTCTTATTTTCTTATTTAAAAAAAAATTGTCTTGTTTCGTTTTTTGATAGTTAGGTACAATAATATTTTGAAGCCCTATTGCTTAGTGGATGAAGAAGAATGGGAGAGTAAGGATGGAAGCACCGGTTATTCCGATCTAGAACCATCTAGAAGTAAAGAGAGAATCTTAAAGTTAAGTGATTTCATAGCAAAACATACACGTGGTATATATCACAAAATTATAACATAGATTGTGTAGTAAATCCATTCCGGAACAATGTGTAGTTATTCATTTTAACATGGAATTTGTTGGTTCTTCCGACCGTAACTTTTGAGTCAAGAGGTAGTCTTACCGCCTTATTAATTTAATACTTAACTTATATACAGAATGCTTACAATTTCTTGCATCACTAGGAAGGAGCATGGTATCATCCAATAATCTACTTTATTCTTGCAGTGCAAAATGAACACGGTTGTAATTTCTGTAAAGTGTTGAATCTCTTGTGCTTAGTACTTCGGTTACAATTCAATCTTGATGATATTAATTAGTCGCTAAAGTGGCAAACAATTCAACGGAATGAATCAAAAAGTACACAGAAACTAATAGCTGATTTTCAAGGAATGCGATTTTAAGCCACCCCTTTTATAAGATGTGCAAGGCTGCGATGCTTTTGGATTTTGTAAACTAAAGGCTTAACTGGTGAAACACCTGCAATCTAAAATGCACGTCCGTTACCTCGGAGTTGAGACCGTCCTTTGCATAACAAATTCTTCTTTGTGTTTAGACCGTTTTATAAGACTACTTATCTATATTGCACTGGATTTGCTTTGATACGGAAAATCTAAACAGAAATAGTAATGGCGTTCGATTGAAGTAACATTTATTTAAAAGCCATGCTAATGGTAACATCACGTTAAAAAAAGATTTATAAGTAAATAATAAAAAAATATTTCTGATATTTCATGATCATTTTAAATTTCAACCGCCAAAACCTTTTTTGTAAAAGGACTTGACACATCGCACCGAGTGTAAAATTGAAGTCAACATAATTTTTTTTTTGGCGAAATGTAATACAACTTTTTTGGACAATTTCATGTGCATTAATGATGATTGAACTATAAACGCTTAAAATAGTTGAAGGTAGCCAAAATTTATCATGTAGTTTTTAAATATAAATGTACTTGAAAAATGCAGACGTTTAAAAAAATTGAAAATAAAACCCTTTTCTTTACGACGCACGGTGGTGGATTTCGATGATTTGGCGTGACACCGCTCTGGGCCTTCAATAATTTGGTTTTTCGTTATTGATATATTACTTTAGCAAGTTGTTATATTTTATATATTACTTTATTAACCACTTGGACCCACTTTCCCCTCTTCCACTTTCCCGAGTTCCCATTCTCCTCCCGCATTCCATACATTCAGTCCCGGTACATTCAGTTTTCAAACAGCTTGCATGCCACCTGTTGCAGTTTTTATACAAATTTCATAATGCTAGAGCTCACCAGTATATATAGAAAGCTTTACGGGCATGCATACATCAAATCCTATTTCATGATGCCAGAATTCACTATTATATATAGAAACATCAAATCCACAAAGTTTCATCGCAATCGGATGAATGCCTTAGCAACGCATAGATATCTCATATAGAAACTCGTATAAATACATATTTTGATTTATATATATAGAGTTCAATATTTAGTTAAATGAAGACAATATTAGCGAAACTCAATCAAAATCTGGAGACTGAAAAATCAGAAAAAGATATTGGCACCTCTGGGACTCGAACCCGGGACCTTCTGCTTACATGGCAACAGCTCTATGAACTGACACCTTAGCTCAGTTGGTAGAGCTGTAGCCATGTAAGCAGAAGGTCCTGGGTTCGGTCCCAGAGGTGCCAATATATTTTTCTGATTTTTCAGTCTCCAGATTTTCGATTGAATCTCGCTAATATTGTCTTCTTTTAATTAAATATTACAATTTGAGGTTCTACACATAAAGTTAAAAATAAAAAAATAAATACAAGGTGCCCGGGGGTAAAGTGCAATAACTTCGGGAGGTGATTCTACATGACAGTATGAGTAAAAAAGAAAAATAACTTTTTTAGAAATTCCAACTTTTAGGAGTAGTTTGATGGTAAAAAGATAAAATTATTATTTTCCGCTGTTACAATATGGGCCAATCACCACCATACAATGTTGCCACGATCGTGCCGGGCAGGCACCCAGCAAGTAAGATCGTACCTCACACTAAGGATTTTTAGTTGGTAGATCTTTTTGTATGTGAAAAAAATGGTGGAATTTCGAAAAATGTTGTTAATCTTTTTTATTCCTACGGTCATGTAGAATCACCTCCCGAAGTTAATGCACTTTACCCCAGGACACCTCTATATAGATTTCAAATTGTAGCACCACGCTTGATAATAAAGTATTATATTTTGGGCACTTTTTACTAAGATTATTTTTATTTGCTACATAGGTAATCCGATTTCGTGATAAAATATAATACTCTTATAATTTTTGTATCTTCAGTTCCGAAACATTTCTTCTTTGCTGATAATAATCTCAAGTTTTCTCAAGAACAGCCATTAAAATCAAAATAAAACTTGCTTCAAAGACTTAATGCTCAAAGAAAACTTTAGTATGCACAGTGTCTTTCATGCATTTATTATTTTATCTGTAAAAGTTTCCAGAGAGTCAACAAGAAGAAAGTCATAATTGCCTGGAAATTATTTACATGTTCCGGATGGAATAAACTGACTTCGTGTTGCGAACTCGTCTCCGTAATGAAGTCGCAAAGATTGCCACCTTATATTCGTAGGCTGCACGTGTCTCGAACGAATACATACGATACGACTACATGTAAAATGACTGACAAAATGCAAATACGAATAGTACAAAGGGCTCCCATCATGAAAAGTGATTTTAATTTTCCACCTGGCTACAAAGCTGACGTGAAAAACTTATGAAACTAGCTAAAAGTGTAATTCGATATAATATTTCAAGATTCTTATGTTACTTTCTTTTATGTATTTTATTTAGTTAATGGTAATTACGTTTTTAATAAGTTGGAATTCTCCGGAGGTAACCTATTATGATAAAACATTATTTAAAGTTAAATTGGTCATTTTTATAACATTTTATATTATTTGCACATAAAAAATATTTTTATTGTGACTATGATTTTTTTATATTAACTCCACACAGGAGGCCCTGAGGAAAATAATTTCCCTCAGGGCCTATGTCATCTGAGATGCTGTGTGGAGGATCTTTTTAAGGAGAGGAACATTGAGGAGTGAAATTGGTCTTGAAGAGGCCCATGTTGTAGGAAGGAGGAAACACAGAGGCCGGCAAATCGTTCCACAGCCGAGCTGTTGAACACAATAATGAGTCGAAGAAGAGACCTGTTCTCAAGTGACAAATGTCAACCGTGTACATATGTTGGGCACGCGTTTGGCCTTTTTCCCTGACTATGCACCGGTGCCGAAGAGATCAATATCTGAGCTGATCACTTAGAGTTACACCAAGCATATCAATGGAGGGCCTGTTCGGAAGATTGCTTCCGTTGAAGGAGACTAGATTTTCATTTCGATCCCTTTTAGACGCAATCTGATTGGGTCTTTGAAACATTAAATTCAACGAGATTATATTACTCCAAAAGAAAACACTCTCGAGGTAACCGTCCATTCTTTGCCTCAAAGCCCTCCGAGCCGTTGGAGTTTGTGAGCCCTTTGGGGGCTTGTCAAACAAAAAGCTATCATGAACTGTACTGTCATCCGCGTAACAATGAATTGGTGCACATGACAAAAGGTCATTGATATGCAAGAAAAACAGTCGGAGACTTAGCATTATTTTTTTAGGAAACGTTATTCAATTGTGCCATTTCTAGTATTATTTGCCACTGAAAGTTTTGTGAGTGGTTCGTTATGTAATAAATTCACGCTAAATCGTTAGAAATTCACCATTAAGAATATCATTGTCTTTTCATACCATAGTTAGACTTTTAAGCCGATAATAATATATTCAGTTCAGAGTTCAGTAACGTGCATTTAAAATTAAAAACATAATCTGGTTATCAGACTGCAGTGGTTCAAAGAACATTAGATAATATGGAGCACTTTGTCTTTATAACCGAGACCTTTGAATTAAAACGGGTGAGGGACGTCCGCGTCCTATGTAACTTAGACATACTCATGGCAATGTTTGCATTTTGAAGAAAAGGACTTCTGGAATAGTTTCATACGAGAAATTTAAACCTACAGAGATTCCATTAGTTTTGCTATGCTTAATGTTCTGTCCTGCATATTATTACGGCAAGCGCGGTGGTTGGGTTATCCATAAGAAAGCGTTCTCTGCAATGTTCAAGTGTAAACTTGATTGCATAACGTTGTTTAAAATCGTGACAAAAAAAATTTAAATTGAAGTTCAATTGAATCATGTTTAAAACCCTTTAAGCATCTGTATAAAAAGATAGAGAACCTACGATATACAATTGAGTCTCAAATCATTAATTATTATTTTTAATTGTTAAACTAACGTTTAAGACAAGATTTTTATGCATAGCACAAAGGGTAACAATTATTATAAGCAATAATTATCAGCCTGAAACACTCATCCACATTAAAAAAACCTTCCGAGAAAAGATACATGACGCCAACGGGACATGAACCCGTGCCCTTCTGATTGCCGGTCAGCTGCTCTCCCAATTGAGCTATGGCGGCTTATCTTATACCCGCCAAATGAAATGTAAATGTAATGTGTCGGCTTAGCAAAAAACTGCTAAAGATTCCTACTTGCATATAATATAATTTTTTTATCTGAAAACCACACAAGAGTCCCTTCTGTCACCAGATCTCCCCGTCCCATCTGCCCCCAACAGTTTGGAGCCAGTGAGACCAATTTTGGTACGTTGTGAGGCTTAGGGTAGTGATAGTGTAAGTAAAAAATAATTTAAAAATCTAAGAGTTTTGATTTAAGTTCATTGTAAGGTTAAGTTTGAACGTTTTAAGGATACAGTGGAAAATATGAATATCTCTTAAGGCATTGTAAGATTTGCAGATAGGTACGAGTAATATATCTGAGCAAAAAGTTCTGTGTATATTTCGATTTGTAATGTAAACTAAGGTATTCGATATTTTTTTTCATTAGCTCCACACGGGAGGCCTTGAATCCTCCAGGCCGCAAGGAGTGAGTACTATAGATAGTATAGTAGATCCCGCTTTAACAAACCATTAGTTACCGGATACACAAATGCCATTTTGTAGTGTGAATACTGGGAATGGACTTTTAGTACCTATAATATTATAAGTACGTGACAGTGGAGAAGGTACCGCGGCCGGGTACCGCGCTTTTTCATCCCGCGACAAAATATCCCCGACACAATATATACTCCGACAAAATATCCCCGACACAATATATACTCCAACAAAATATCCCCGACACAATATATACTCCGACAAAATATCCCTCGACATAATATCCCAGACTAGGTTTAGTAGATATTTTGTTGGGGGATGTTTTGTCCGTAGGATAGTTTGTCGGGGATATATTGTCGGAGGGTATTTCACGGGATGAAAAGTCGCGTAACCCCGCGGCTAGGGTTGTAAGTTGGTTCGCGTCGAAAGGCTCGCACGTTCGATCGGAACACTCAAATGAATTTTTATTATCATTAATTTTTTTTTTAATCTGGCAAAGCAAGTTTTTAAATCATAGTGGAATAAAATAAAAATCACAATAAAAAAAAATAATTAAAAAATCCTACAGAAAAAAACTCCCAGGCTGTTGGTCAGCAGACCAAAAAATTCTTCAATGTGATGATCTACACTACAGTTATTCGTTGGTTTCATTCATGCACCAAATGACTAAATTTACAATTTTTACGTAATTTAAATCCGGCCGACTGGCGAAAGTTCAACACAGACCTATTTTTTTGTCATCTACTAATCGACCCTTAATGTAAGAAACCATTCCCGTTCATGTACCACATGACATAATTTTGTCGAAAAAAATCGTTCACTATTTCCATGACCCCAGAACTCGGAACCCTCCAACAGGCACCACCGGCAACCCACCTTTTTTGGGACTCTTCAAATGTCCATTCTCATTACAAAGTAGTTTCATCTCTTTCATATTAGAAGATGCTGTATTGAGGGTCTTTTTAAGGGTAGGAAGGCTGGTAGTACTGGGAAGGAAAAAGATATGAGGGGTGGGCAGGAATTTTGGGGGTCAGTGTGTCCAAGATTGACATATGAATACCGGCGCTGCTTATATGGGCGCCTGTACTGGTGGAGCTACCACGAATCCCGAAGCTGCGGGTAGACCGGTGGCTTTCGTCGCGAAGCTTTTAGGCTGTAATGCGCGTGTCGGGTAATAGAATCTCGAAGGTTGTAGGTTGCGTTGCGACTCGCTCGTATTATTACAGAAGCGGGTCACTACATATGCTTCAACTTCAACAGCTGTGAGTATCGTCACTATTACGTACATCGTCAGATATTGTCCATCACATCGTCATTAACAGCGAATAATTAATGAATGCGACGATGAAAAATATAATTTAAAAAAAATTTACATTAAAATAGCTGACTTCTAGCCTTTGTCGACCTTTTTGTGGGTATTAAAATCATAGGCCACACTTAATACGAATTATAAAATTTACTAAATAAAACTAATTATTTTCCTTTATTTTTCGGAGAACTAATTTTTTAATTTAATATTTGTATTTTTTTACAATAAGTTTACATTTTTAAATGTTATGCAGTGTTATAAAGGTATGTAAAAAATAGCCTTTCCCCACCCTAATGAAACGAGGCTCTTGTGTTTGGTGATAGAACTCATATTCATATGTAAGTAAATAATAAAATACCTACGGCAATCATAACAAAAAGATAAGTAAGATAAAACTCAAGATTATCAATAATAGATTTCAAAATTTATAAGAATAATAGATACGAACTCTTACAGTAGTTTAAGGTAATTTTTCAATTTAGTTGGAATTCATGATTATTTTCGATAATTTTTAGATTTAACGGGAAGTTGTTGAAATAAGTTATACCTAGATAGAGATAGGTATTTTGAATGTGCTTGGTATTTTTATATTATTCAGATATCATGCAAATATCTAATTATTTCTTAACAGCGTTACGTTACATTTTAAGATTATCGTAATCTTACATGAAAATCAATATAATCCGCCTTCCCATGAAAAATAGTCAATCTCGCTTACAACTTGCCATATGGGCGATAAAAGTATAATAAAGATTCTCAAATTGCACTCTCGCTGAAAAGGGCTTTGTGCGACCGGACCAACCCAATCTTCTTACCATTCATATCCCATAAAATCATGTTTAACGGCCAATAGCCGAGGAGCTGAAATAAAACCTACCCCCCTCTACTTATTGACCCCGCAAGGAAACGAGTTTTCAATGGATTTGTACTTTTATATGGTGCGGCGTAGATCAAAGGAGGTTGGGGTGAAGTAGTGGTGAAGGCGGGTGGGATGTGGGAGGTAGTAAGTGGAGGGAAAGGGGAATGCTCTTGCGTGGATGCTGACTACATAATAGAGAAATGGCTGCCGGAGCCGAATCAACGTCACGTACGATTCCGACATCGCGTCGCATGAAACGCATGGCAATCTGATTAGGCACTGATCTGTCCCGAATCTTACGTCAGGTCCACTTTTCTTGATTTAATTATGCATTGTTTGGTTCAACACGACGCATCTAATAAATGAGCCTAATTAAATATTGTAATGGAATTAGGACAAGAAAGTAACATGGTTTTCAGAAAATTTTCTAAAATATTCGAATTATAATTATAAACAGCGCATAGGCAGCCAGGCTGCATAGCCAACACGTTTTTCAATTTAGAATGAAAATAAATTCATGCTAACTCACAGTGGCAGACAAAGATCGACGGCTGCGGAAGACATGGCGATTTCGAAAGCAGTGAAGCTAAAATTTCAAGGCACAAAGCTCAAAACTCAAGCGTAAAGATAAAAAATAAAAGCACTATTCTTAAAGCTGAAAGCTCTACAAACTGAAAACCTTAAGCATAGCGTTTAATGCTTAAAGCTCTGCTTTGGTAATAATTAACAGGTGATACATAGATAACATTGAAATATCGTAATAAAATAACCATGCAGTGACTCCAATAATGTGACTTTATTCACCCCTCTCAAGAAACTAATTTTCTCAGTCGTTAGTCGTCTCGTTTCACAGTTCGTCGCTCCACACAAGGCTGAGGAAAAATTGCTGAGACCGTGCTATGAAAGACTGGGCCGTAATGGACTGTGGCCGCTGAGGATTGAAGGATGCAGACGCCCAAAGGCACCTTGCCTATAAAATTGGTCTCCTCTATGAAAAGTAAATGAAAATGATGA
This sequence comes from Limnephilus rhombicus, assembly GCA_929108145.2. Taxonomy (NCBI): domain Eukaryota; kingdom Metazoa; phylum Arthropoda; class Insecta; order Trichoptera; family Limnephilidae; genus Limnephilus; species Limnephilus rhombicus. Next base: position 34,923,667 of record OV815276.1, read on the forward strand.
TTCTGATAACAGTCTAAGAACTTTAAGCGTCTAGCGCCGTGGTCGTCAAACCGGCCCGCGACAGATATTTGTGCGGCCCGCACAAATATCTGGCGTTTCCTTTATAAATATATTTTTCTTCAAGTACAATAAATTATACTATCCCTTTTTTTGCAGCCCGCAGAAATATCTGGCGTTTCTTTTGTGAATGTATTTTTTTCAAGTACAATTAATTATACTATCCGTTTTTTTGCGGCCCACAAAAATTTCTGCTGTTTTCTTTTTAAATATATTTTTTTTCGTTTTCAATTATCAGTCAGTGGTCAGTGGTTGAGTGGGCATAGCGCTTGGGTCCCACCCGAGCGTCGCGTGTTCGATTCCTCGGCTGTCTAAGTCCTCCATCACAACACGAGCAACAATTTCAGCTTTCTGTGGTGGTAGTAGGAGATTTTCAAACATTGTTGGGTTATTCATAACCCGGGAATGTTTGTCTTTCTTTAAAAAAAAAAAAACAATTAAAAAAAAATTATATTATCCGTTTATTTGCGGCCCGCACAAATATCTGCCGTTTTCTTTTTAAATATATTTTTTTTGTTCAATTAATTATAGTTTCCGTTTTTTACAATTAATTATATTGTCGTTTGAGACTTTCAGGGGGGGCAGTAGAAGACACAGAGAAAATAAGAGGGCGTAGAGATGGCATAGTGAGGGTTAGGTAGGTAAAAAAATATGGTCATAAAAGACCAAAAAAACACGCCTATCACGTACTAATAAAGCAAAATAAACTTTAATATTGTTTAATTTTTGTTATTGTATGTATTGTTATCATTTTTATCAGGTGTGCGAAAATCCATACATGTCGATTGTTCGGGAAGTGGATGAAAATTGATCTAAAAGATTCCATTACAGATACCTACACACAATTTAAAAAAAAATATATTATCATTTTACCTGCATTATTATTATTAAGAATTGACACTATATCATGAACACAAGAAGGAAGGAAGTAGCAACCCGGTACTTAAATACAAAATAGTTGTTTTTTTAACTTGAACAAAAAGGTACAACACCCCTCCCCCCCCCCCCGAAATCATAAGTGTGCGGCCTGCGGTGATACCTCACATTGTCCTCTATGTGGCCCTTGACCAGAAAAGTGTGACGACCGCTGGTCTAGCGGTTGGAATGTAGAAGATTATAATGTTCAGAAGAAGAAATGTAATGACTTAATTTACCGAGATCATTGTTATTCATTATATTTTGTTTTTTTCTGTCGGTGTTTTATTTACTCTTTTATACATCCATTGGGCTTTTACATTGGTTATTTATTTATTTATTTACGCCCTAGTGGGCTTATACAAGGATAGATAATAATAGTTAGGCAGGTACGTAGTACACAATTATAATGATTAAAATAATAATAAAAAATAATTAAAATTAAAATATATTAATTAAAATCAAAATCATACATTTCATTAAAGTAATTATAAAGACTTCTTTTTATAACTAATACAGAATCTGCAAACATGTCTACAATATTCCAAAATTTATTACCAAAATAATGTAATCTATTTATAGGTGTATGAGACTCATAGTTTGTTTTAAAATTGTCACAGAAGAAGGTAGCACATTGCTTCGTATTTCTGGTCGGTACGTAAAATTTTATTTTGGCGAGAATTTCAGGGTTGTCAACGCAATTATTAATGATTTTATTTAAAAGTACAAGGTCAGAGATGATCCGCCTATCTGACAGCGTAATTAAGTTTAGTTGTTTCATGAAAAGGACACAGTTAATATTTTAAATTGGAATATTAAGCTTAAAGTTAACAAATTTTAAAAAATTGTGCTGTACCTTTTAATATTGTCGGAATGTATTTTATATAATGGGGACCAAATGGGCGAATTATACTCTACCTGGCTTCTTACTAAAGAAGTGTACAATATTTTCAAACATTCTAGTGACTTAAAATCACTTGCTGTTCTGCATATCAAACCAAGCATTTTTATAGCTCTATTTGTTATTTCATTTACGTGCAAAGTAAATGTTAACTTTTCATCAAATATAACACTTAAATCCCTGATCTGAGTGACCGGTGTCAATATTACATTATTTAAAGAGTATTCATAAGTTACGTGACTTTGGATTTTATAAAAACGAATAACTTGGCTTTTGAATATTAAGAAATAGCGAGTTGATCACACACCAATGAAACAATTTATCTAAATTAGATTGTAAAATATGGCAATCCTCTATACTACGTATCATTTTATATATTTTTAAATCATCAGCGAAGAGTAAAACTTGTACATCTTTAAATATACTAACAATGTCATTTATAAATAATAAAAAAAGAATTGGTCCGAGTTGAGATCCTTGTGGAACCCCACTTGTGGCTTCGAATTTCAAAACTTCAAATTTATCAAAAGCTTTGGAAAAATCAGTGTATATAGAATCCACCAGATGCTTAAGGATAAGGGAATCAGTTATATAATTTTCATAAATGATTAAGTTACTTAAAGTATTTCTACCTGTGATAAAACCGTGCTGATTGGGGACAATTATATTATTGATTTGTTTTTTAAAGACATCTAGGACTAATGATTCAAAGAGTTTGGGAATAGCGGACAATATACATATTGGTCTGTAGTTTGATACATCACTTTTATCACCCTTTTTGTGAATAGGCTGGTAATACGCTGGTTTACGATTTTTTACACAAAGCCTAGTGATAGAAATAATTAATATGAACATTAGTATTTGCTAGCATCGAAATGAAATCAATGAATGATTAAATAAATTATATTAGATGCAGTTAAAAAAATGTGTATATGTAACATAATTGGGAATTCGAAGTTCTTTATTGGCAAGTTGTGGGTGATCAGAATTTTGGATTGCCGATATCGGGCCAAAGCCAAGCTATAATATATCCAATCACTACTCATATTATCAGGGCTAAGTACGCTCCAACTAATAAGCGAAGAGTTAAAATTATATGCAAAATAATAATAGATTTGGAGGAAAGGTAATACGTAAGCATACTTATTACTATAAATAAATGAAACAAAGTTAAATTGCTTCATTTATCTATAATGGATAACCACAAAGTTATAGCTACATTCAAAAGTATATGCTTATTACTCCTACGGCCACACTTAACACTAATAGGGATGGTTGAATAGTGGAAGTACGAATATGTTACAAAAGATTGATATTAGTATCCAATTTCTAGAAAAATTATTTGCAGACTTCAAAAATACCATAGTAGAAGTTATCAAAAAGAAGTTCAAGGAGGAAATTGAGGAGCTTAAGAAGAAAGTGAAACATTTGGAAGGACAAATAGAGCGCAATGATCAATATAATCGTGCAAATAACCTTATAATAAGTGGCGTTCCAGAAGATAGAAACGAAAATATTTACGACATTCTCTCCAAAATTGGTGCTACAGCTGGATGTAAAATCACCACAAGTGGACTTCGCAAGCAGAATATCCCCCAGAATAAACCGAAATGTGACAAGTGGAAAACAGAGGAACATTATCGTAAAATTTACACGCCGACACCTGAAAGATAACCTGTTAGCTGCAATAAGGAAGAGGAAGGGAATGTTTGCCTCAGAATTGCAACTTCCTGGTGCCAGCAGAATTTACATCAATGAACATTTAACCCCCAAAAATCAGCATCTCCTAAAACAATGTAGAGATATAAAAACGGACAGAAAAATTCTCTACTGCTGGATAAAAAACGGGAAAATTTTCATTCGTGTAAGTGATACAACACCCATAATTTTAATTGCGGATCAAGATGACGTTAACAGACTTTCAACATTGAAGACAATGCCCTCACAAGATGCTTCTAAATCGGCCCTCCCTTTAGGAAACTAAATTTACAGAACAATATCAAACGTATTACTATTTATATCATGTTTAACCTCTTGCAGTACCTTAACATAATACCCAATTTCTACTTAGGCGTAATACACGAATCATCACTATACGTTAATTACAAATTCCCTTTAAACTCTTATCAAATAATGTTAAAACATGTTTTTATCAATTGTTTGAATCGCAATTGTATTAGTAATCTGTCCATAGATATAACAATCAATCTGTCAAAACAAAAGCCTCTTAAAACCATAGACATTTTAATATACCACAAACAAAAACAAAAAAGTCGTATGTTCAAAAATGTCCCCAATCACAGCATAATTATTTTTTTCCAAACTATTTTCCAAACAATTTCACGAACATAATATTTAAAAATGCTTAACATATATTTTCAAAATGTGCGAGGTCTTCGCACAAAAACTCATAGCTTCTTAAATCAGGTCCTTTTGAACAATTACGATATTTATCTTATATGTGAAACATGGCTAAATAAATCAATCCAGGACAGTGAATTGTTTGACAATAGGTATGATGTATTTAGAGGGGATCGGAACTACTTTTTGTCTGGACAGCAGCAGGGAGGGGGGGTACTAATTGCAACATCCAAATCTCTGAAGGCTCAGAGATTACCCTGGTCTACGTGTACTGAGGAGATCTGGATATCAGTGCCAATACTAGGTAACAATAATAAACTCAAAAATTTATATATCTGCTGCACATATCATCCATAAAACACCAACTACATCCACAACCTAACTCATCACTTCAACACCACATCAGACCTGCACGCAAATCACCCGGAAGGATTGTTTTTATTAGCTGGAGACTACAATATATCCAAACTAAACTGGAAGTTAACCGAAGGGCAAAACCAATTAGAACCAAATTTTCCAGAAGACACTGCTAGCTGTGCCTTGGTAGACTTCCTTTCATTCACCCAACTACACCAATTCAATTTTATAACCAATACAAACAAACGAATTCTTGATTTATTCATGACAAATATTTCAAAATGTAGTATAACCCATTGTACCGAACCTCTGACGCCTGAAGATTCACATCACAGAGCATTAGACATAGAGTTATCACCTGTTACTGTACCGTCTCTCTCCAGCTCATCTAGGACAGTTAAAATGTTTCACCGAGGTGATTACGGTCAAATCACTGATGAATTATCCAAAATAAATTGGAAACTCGAATTTCAAGGTAAGGATACCGAAAAAGCCGTATTAGATTTTTACAATATCATAAATGACATTATTCCCAAATATATCCTCGAAAAAAAAATTAACGGTAATTTAGAAAGGTTTCCCCCCTGGTACACTTTACCACTTATTAAAATTGTAAAAGAGAAATTAAAATATCACAAGAAATGGAAAAAAAATACAAGAACCTGGCTGACTACCAATCATTTTCAGTACTGAGAAATCGTCAAAAGAAGATCGCGTTAGAATGTTATGAAAACTTCATTATGACGGCAGAAGATTCAATAAAAAAGTGCAGCAAACAGTTCTGGTCATTTGTTAAATCAAAGAAATCCTCTTCCGATTTACCAAAGCAAATGTATCTTGGAGATATTTCCTGCAATGATGGACAATCCATATGCGACCATTTTAGTGATTATTTTAGATCAGTTTTTGTAGAAAATTCCAACCCTCGCCTCAATCTTATAAACTGTGAGAATGATGACGACAACTCTAATCTACATATACACAATATTAACTTCAACCAATCATGTGTACTTAATTATTTAAAAAAACTTGATCCGAATAAAAGTGCGGGATCTGATTTAAATCCATCCATATTTTATGTAAAATGCCGGGACCAATTGGCTTATCCTCTCTCTTTGCTATTCAAAATGTCATTTGAAGAAAGCAACTTCCCCAACGTCTGGAAACAAGCACTCATTACACCAATCCACAAAAGCGGGGACAAAAATAACATTACCAACTACAGGCCCATCTCCAAACTCCCGATTGTCAGCAAAATCATGGAAAACATAATTCTTGATCAACTTTTTCCGGCGGTACAAACAATCATATCTAAAAATCAACACAGCTTTTTCAGAAAACGGTCGGTCGAGACAAACCTTCTGGAATACACAGATTTTATTTTAAATTCTATGGGTGGTAAACATCAAGTAGACTCTATCTATTTTTCAAAAGCCTTTGATAAAATTAACATTGACCTGCTTCTGAAGAAACTGTTAAAAATCGGGATTAATGGTGACCTTCTCAGATGGATCAAATCATATGTAACAAACAGAAGTCAAGCAGTTAGAGCTAAGGGTTTCTCCTCGCGTTTTTACAGTATACCTTCAGGAATCCCGCAAGGATCACATCTCGGACATCTCTTGTTTATTTTATATATCAATAATATAGGTAAATGCTTTAAAAATTCCAAATTCCAAATTTTTGCTGATGACACTAAGATTTACAAAAAAATCACTAATATTAATGACAGCCTAGAATTGCAAGATAATATCAATAGGCTTGGAATATATTGTGCTAACAATCAACTGTTCCTTAATCTGGAAAAATGTAACACAATATCATTCACCAAAAGCATAAACCCCCTAATATTCCCGTACAAAATCAATGACGTAGAGATAAAAAGATGTTGTGAAGTGAGGGACTTAGGAATAATAATGGACACCGGAATGTCTTTCCGAACACATATAAATTCCATCTGTGACAGGGCGTATAAACTTCTAGGATTCATCATAAGAGTGACCAAACCATTTAGGTCACCACACGTAATCAAAATACTGTACGTCTCTTTTGTTCGCTCAATATTAGAATTCGGATCAGTCATATGGAATCCCCAATACAAAGTAAATATTGAAAGGTTAGAAAGAATTCAAAAAAAGATATTGAAACACCTAGACTTTAAATCCTTTCGAACTTCAGAAAACCTAAAAGACTCATTAACATTCCATAATTTATCACTTTAGAAGATAGAAGAAATATATCAGACCAAAAATTTTTATTCAAAATCATTAACAACGTTGTTGACAACAACTATCTTCTAGAACACATTAATTTCCACTGTCCAATAAGAAACACAAGATCAAACCAACTATTCCACATCCCACACTAAAAAACAAATTACACACAACATTCATTTCTCCGAAGGACGTGCACAAAATACAATGATATCTTTTACGACGCTGATATTTTCCATTTGTCCTCAGGCCAATTTATTAAATCCATAATAGAAAAAATCAAAACAAATTGTTAATTACGAACTCTCCACCCCTGTTGCATGTTATTTTTTTTCATTCTCATTATGTTGGTTTTCCTTCTATTTATTATAATAATAATATTTGGATGATTTATATATCCCATATGCTTTAATTTGTGTGTGTGTTTTTTTCTTTCATTTCTGTTGTATATATATATTTTTTTCTTTTTTTTCTACCACTTTATGTTTTCTTTAATGTTTTAATCCATGTTTATATATATATATATATTATAAATTGTAGCGGAAACTTCGCTGGTTAATGCAATCATGTAATATGTTACTTTCTTATTAAAATATGTATAACTGTTTGTTTCCTAAATAAACTAAAATAAAAAAATAAAAAAAAATATTAAGTTTACAACACTTTGATGAATTCTACTAATTATAAAAGTGAAAGTTTGTATGGGTGTATGTTTGTTACTCTTTCACGCAAAAACTACTGAATAGATTTTAAAAATTCTTTTACTAATAGAAAGCTACATTATTTGCGAGATCTATAGGCTATATATATTGGTAAGCTCTGGCGTTATGAAATTATTTATCATACGTTTTCTGTCGCTAACAAAATCGATTTATTGCAAACGCCAATTGTCGCCTTGGAAACGATGTTTTTTTTTTAATTAGGTTACTATGGACATCCCTTTGATGTTTAAATTCAAATATGTATAAAATACTAATTCCTACTTTACAGAATGGATTTTAATGAAACTTTACAATAATATGAACATATAGGCTATAGCTCAGAGCTCTGGCATTACGAAATTTGTATGAAAAAATTGCAATAGGTGGCACGATTAGTAAGATATCTATAATTCTTTAATCGATTCAAATTATTAGGGAAGTAGGTACTTCAAATAAATTCGCTTAAATATTTTCTAAAATAGAATTTTTATTTAAGAATCTTTGTTTTGCAAAATGTCACTCTCAAATTTTAACATAATGTCACACAACAATTATTGTTTTAATTGGATAGACAGGTATCGCATTTTTTAAGTATAAAACTGCCGTACTGGATTTTTTGGTAGAATATAAAAAGAAGAATAATAATTCGTACTTAATAACTATCTATAAAAATGAATCACCAAAATGTATGTATGCACTTAAACCCGAACGACTGAACCAAATTGGATAATTTTTTTCTCGTTTGTTATTTTTTGTATAAAACTACCGTTGAGGTCTGGCATTATGAATTTTGTAGAAGAAATTATAATAAGTGGCTTGCGAGCAGTTTTAAAACTGAATGTATCGGGAATGAATGTGTGGAATGCGAGAGGTGAGTGGGGGAGTGGGTAGGGGGGAAGGGGAGGGGGAGGAGAGTGGGGGGAAAGGGGTTAGAGGAGGGAGAGGGGGGAGGGAAGGAAGGGGAAAGGGGAAGGATGGAGGAGGTTGTGAGGAGGTGTAGGGGGTGGGGGGAAGGAGGTTGATGGGGGGACTGGAGTGGGGGGAGGGGTGGGTGGAGGGGGCGGGGGATTGATGGGGGGAGTGGAGTGGGGAGAGGGAAGGTGGAGGAGGCTGAGTGGAAATCCCCTAATGCCATGCGAGCGAAGCCGCGGGAAAAAGCTAGTATAATAATAGGTAAGAGCAAAAAATGCACACTACTTACTAAAGGGTTATATTTGAAAGGAACAGTCGGCGCTACAAAATACTAAATGAAAATAAGCCAGGAATGTATAATAAAAACCCTGTTTTCAGAACACGGGAAAGCTCAAGAAAACCATATTAGGTGACATCAAAAAGTAAATAGTAGGCTTCAGTAAAAATATAAGGGAGAATTTATTGCTAGGCTAGCGGTTCCTCTGTACTATAACAGAATGACGTCGGGTAACGATGCGATGCGTCGCAGTGCCTTATGTTATTAAAGGGGATTTTTACCGTTATTTTCCTTTGTCAAGCGGTCCTTTACGAAGCTTTCAGAGGACCATGCTTCGGGCTTCTATTAAAATCAGCCCCTCAATATGCGTCGGAGCCATGAAGCTTCCGCGGAAAGTGCCGTTTGCTGAAATGGTTTATTCAAAAACCATTGATTGGGATTTCGTTGAATTTTCCAGAACAACTGGTTTTGGATTACGAAGCAATTACGTTGATGTTGATGTATTAAATGAAGTCTATGTCAGAGTGTAATTTTCACATCAATTGAGGACTAATTGAGAGCGTTGTTGATGCACGCCCCCGCAACTGAAAATGCTTTTCAGATTCGTGTTTGCGTCTTGGAGAAGTAATTTTGTGATTTTGTTTTAATTATCTACTAGAATTTCAATTATTATAAGCAATAATTGTCAGCCTGAAACACTCATTTACATTGAAAAATCTTCCGAGAAAAGATACTTGCCGCCAACGGGACTTGAACCCGTGTCCTTCTGATTGCCGGTCGGATGCTCTGACCACTGAGCTATGGCGGCTTATCTAATACTCGCCAAAGAAAGAAGTTCTCGCTTTCGGAGCATAAAAAAGTGCCTGGGATCTCCCACGAGTATATGCGTTAGGGACATATAGGTTAATCTCCTTCAACATAGGTGGATTATTGTTGTAAATAATGATGAAATGAAAATGGGAATAGACGAACAATTTGCGAGAAAAATGATGACTGATAGCAAAAAAACTTATCAGTAACTGTCGACCCTCGACCCTAGGACACCATAAAATAAATAAAATAGAGACAAAACCTCAAACAAGTTGGTCTACTGACTAAAGATACAGATGTAACCAGATTTGGAAAAGGTTTTCAAACATAGAGGGAAGTTCACGATAATGGTTTTTCGAATGCACAACAGAAAAAAAAAGAAAAAATTAATGTTTTATTCATAGAGTAATGGTTCGACGTTAATGTGTATGATACATTGATTTATTTTTCTCAGAATTCTGATGGTAGATATCTAGGTATATTATCCTACCCATATGAACAATACAATTTTAATTGAATTCTCCCAAATTAATGGATTCACCGCCAGCCTGTGAAGGAACATCGCGTGTCCCATACGAGAAATTTCCTCAATCCTATTCGTTAGTGATTCATGGAATTGAATGATATAAATTCAGAAATTCATACGGAAACATAATACGACATGCAGATACGAGAAGAATTTTAATGGACGGAGTTATGAATATCCCCCCGTTAAATACGCGACAGAAAATGTATGGGAAAAGTAGAGGTTTAGCCACATGAAACGCATTCACAATGCGTGAGTTTAGCAAATCACGTATCACTTCCCAAAAACACCGATCAAACCTTTATATAAGTTTAGGTTCAATACGTTTGATTTGCTCCTTTTGCAGACTTGGTTTTTACTTTATTTAAAGGTGGTTTTATAGTAGATGTAGTTCAAAGTAGCAGTGGCTTTTAACTGAATCACATGTATGAATCATGTACGAATATTTCAAATGTGTAACGTATTTGTGTACGTCCCACTAGATTCTGGTAATTTAATTAAAAATTTCAAATGATTCTAGTTAAATGAAAATTACTTCAATGTTTTTAGTTTTCAGTTGAAACGCCATTTTGAAGAAATTTGTTCGTCAAAAATATGTCTACGTTGTGCGTTAAAGAATTTGAAAAATTACTATTTTATTAAGTATTAGAAGTTATTTCATACATTTTCAAGTATTCCGACGAGATGATAATCTCGAAAAGAAAATAACAAGATATTCCAATGACCTTTTTGTAATTCAGCAATTCCAGAAAAGGGATTTGGGAGAAATTGTTTTTCCTTCAATAATCGCAAATTCATTTTGTGGCGTCATTTTAATTTAATCAAAATGAATAAACTGTGTGCATCTGTACGTTTATCCCGACGAAGGAATCATTGGTTTTGAAGGTGACCGGACAACTCAACAATGTGCAACTTCATCACTCTTTTGAAAAGTCATTAAAACTTGGTAAAATACCTATATATTTTTTTGATCACATTGAAGGGCTTTTCAAAGGGGTGTTCAAATGCCACTTTGTGGAGTTGTCATGGAACCGATTTTAAAACATGTTGATTATTTTGATTAAAGAGTTGTGTATACAAAGTTATTTTTGTTAAAAAAAAGTTTATCTTTCTTTTATCGTTTGTTTTTTTTTTAAATTTTCCAAATACCTAAGTACACATATAAAAAATAATGAACAGGTTAAAAATACACATAGTCCTTAAAAATGGAGCCCATTAATTACTTTCAAATACTGAATTCACTAAGAAAAACTTGAAAACATTTTAGAGTGTAGAAATATTTTTATACACACTATATACTTTGTTTTTGAGCAATTTTTTTTTATAATCTGTCTGCGGCCTCACCCACACTGCGTGAGCTATATTAGCAGCCAAAACAATTTATTATAATAAAACATTATTCATTTAGGTTTAAGCAAGTAAAAAACATTTTTTTGGAAATGATTTGAAGTAATATAATATCTGAAGCAAATTAAACATCGGTTTGTTTAAACAATTGTTTCATTTAACAGTCCATTAGTTCCAGAAGCACCCTTTCTTTGCCAAGGCAAAACTAATAATAAACACTCAAAAATAATTACGATTCAGTCAAGTGTCAGTGTCTCAAAACAGAGTATATTCCTCTGTTTTATATTTGCTTGCTCCCAATATAGAAACCTATCATGTTTATTTAGGCGCCTATTTAGGCTAGTATATTTTTCACATGGCATAATTTCGATTTTCTCTCACGGAACGGTATACCTGGGGTATTATGGAGCCTGTATTCATTATTGGGGATGATGAATATTGCGATTGGTTGTAGATCCAGGTTGATTGAAAGAGTGCGTAGGAAGGTTGAGAGAGGGCTTGATTCCATTATCGCATGTGAGGGCCAAATTATGGCAAGTGGGCCTAAGTGATGGTCCGGGGAAACTTTTATGGGGTAAATCATCCAATAAATTGGGATAAATGGAAGAAGGAAAATAAGGCCCACGGGAGAATTACACGAGATTGGATTGGACGGGCGCCGTCTTTAGGAGGGAACTTATACAGAGAGACGGGAATATTACCATCATGATTTTTATTGGGTACGTTTTCATCATAATGCAATAATCCATATTGGATTACGCATGGTATAAGAATACATCCATTCTCACTATTTGGTTGTATCTTGATTTTAGTAATTGTTTGCGTATAAACAGATTAAGATTTAATAGAATTTATTTTCCTCAGGGCCTCCTGTGTGGAGTTAATGTAAAAAAAGATAAAAGTTATGTAAATGTAACAAAATAACTTGATACATAACTTCCACAACTGATATTTAAAAATAATCACTGCAACTTTTGAATTCTATCCAAATGCTTGGATCCACATGTTTATTTGCTGCTTTATAGGATGCTGTCTTGATAAATACGCTTTTCAAAAATTCGTTGTTTGAATTTCATAAAAATTGGCTTAAATAATTCCTTTGAATATTCTGCTAAGCAGATATTTTCAAATTGCAAAAACAACCGATCCGAAGAATAAATGACATACCTTGAACATGAATAAATTCAATTCCCATTCTATCAATAAATAATAACCACGACACGGTCGTGGAAGGCTCCCTTCTTCATAAAAATTTATTGCCCAGAGCTCGTGATTAAAACACAAATCATGCTATAAAAATTGAAAGTCGAAAAAGGAAAATTTATATCCGGTTATCATAATTGTAGTACCGAACGTTTCTTTCGTCGTATATCTGGAAAACGAGATGGTGAGAAGCGAATGAAAATTGATAATATATCTAAAATAATTTTTTCGTTTCGTTTGGCCTATAAATCTGTCGATTATGATATATTTCCCAGTAATTTACCAACGGAATCCGACCCCTGTATTTCAAACTGTCAATAAACCTGGGTTCGCCCCGAGAAAGCTGAATCTATTCCAAGATTCATAAGTTCCTCATCAGAAAAAAATGTAACACGTGTTCTGCTCGGATTATTACACTTTCTTTACAGTGTAAATATAAAAAAAAAACTTTTCAAAGTAATCTTAGATTATTCATATTTATTGTCGCAAGTGTATTTATTTGGAAGTTCTCAGTGGGAGAAACGAAATGTAGTAGAGCTGTGAGTAAAGTGTTTGAGATATCCTTGAACTTGTGAAGGTAAAGCCATTATGCCTATATCTGAGTCGATACTTTAACCAATCAAGAGAACGATTAGTCCACCCATTTCGAACATGTAGAGCTTTGTTATGAGAATATTAAATTCTTTCTCAAAAATAGATCTCTTTAATTATGTTTCAAAGTTATTTGAAAGATATATCTAATACATTGTGTAATCATATAATATTTATAATTTATTAGTAGATAGCTAGGTTCTATCCGGCTTTGACGAGAATTTCAATACTCTGGTTTAATTTAATCAGCAATTGAAATGTATACAATAAACAATATTATGGTGTGCAGTCTTCTTTTCCTGTAAGATAAATAGGAAAAAAACTTGATGCATAACGGCGCGGGCAGATAATTTTCAGAACCTTTTTATGTCTAGAACAAAAGTTTAGGTAAATACAATTTTAAATTTTCAATAACGCAGTTTCATTCGTTTGAACAAAAGTTTCAGAAAGATCCTAACGCTAATGCTAGTTTTGTAATACAATCAAATAAAGATACAAGCAACATCTTCCGCTTATAATTATGGTAGTACGACGTTTTCAAATATTGTCTGGTTATTTGTAACCCGGGAATATTGTCTTTAGCAAAAAAAAAAACGATATGTTTTAGAGCTAAGAGTGTTTTTGTAATTTCTGAAATGTTTGTAAACGTACGTGAACATTTTATAAAACAATTCAACATTTTATTTTACACTTCAAAAGTTTCTTGTGAAGAGGGTTCGACATTATTCGCCGAGAATATATTTTTTTACTGTTCCTCCTCCTTCAAAGGAATGTAATAAAGGGCAGATATAATTGTAATAACTGCTTTTAGATTATTCACGGGTGTTGTGTCCATGGAAAGTTGGGTTAATATCGTTTATTTCCTTCTAAATCGTAATAGAAACACAGCTTGGGGAAAATGTGTCTTTTTAAATCTGAAATAATAATTCTGAACTCATTTAAAAATAATTGAACCATTCGAAAAGGCCTTGGATTAACGAATTTTACACAAACTTATTAAATACATATAGATATACAGGGTGTAACAGGACGTACCCGAGGGATTTTAACCAGTGATTCCTGAGCATATTTGGAGTAAAAAATGTAAATGAAATTTTCGTCTCCGGTGAAATTTTTATTTCAAATAAAATCATTTTTTTGGTTTTTTTCCACACGCCGTCACTGATCTCATATTTCGAGTAAAGGATACGGCAACTCCGCGCAAACCCCTCCCCCATATCCGCTAGCCAACCCGAACCCCGTTGTTGGCAGCGTACTCTTTCACTCTCTACTGCGCGCCTCCTCGTAACGCGAATAAACATATTGCCAGGTGGTTTTTTAAATAGATATTTTTTTGGAGATAATATTTAACATAACTTTCGCATACAGTATTTTTAAATAGTGTAACAGGACGTACCCGAGGGATTTTAACCAGCGATTCATGAGCTTATTTGGAGAAAAAAATTTGTATATCATTTTGCTGTACGGTGACATTTTTTTTCAATTAAAAACATTTTTTTTTGTTTTTTCTACACACCTTCACTGATCTCATATTTCGAGTAAAGGATATGGCAACCTCGCGATAACCCCTCCCCCTATCCGCTAGCCAACCCTACAGTTATCGGCAGCACGCTCCCTCACTCCCATACCGCGGCGAAGCTACCCCTTTCCGAATACCGCTCGGTCAGTTGTGTTTGGAGTTTGACGGTGAACGGGGTCGTGCGTAGTTGCTTTGAAATTTGTTTTTGTTTTACTGTTATTATTAGTGTTTATTCTAAAAGATGCCTCAAAATTATCCACCTGCCCATGAAGCAGATATAGTGTTTGTTTATGGAATTTGCCGAGGAAATTCAGTGGAAGCTGTAAGAGAGTATCGCAGAATATATCCAGAACGACGTCTACCACACCATACAACTTTCGTACAGGTTTGTACCTAACTACCTATTTATTATCGTAGAGCTAGACACACATTTAATGCCGCCATCTCATTGTAAAGGCTCCCAAAAATCCGCCTAATTGTGTCTTGTAATGTTACGGAAAAAGGTTATCACTACGTATGTTTATTTACAAAACTTTCCAAAATTTTATGTTTCACTCTCGGAAATCCAAGATAATACCTATCAAACGTGCCAAGTAAAAAAAATAGGGTAATGTTTCCCAACTTGGCTAATTCTTTAAGCTCAAATTATTTAAATAACACTTCATTTAACTTAATATCCTCCTCACAGCATCCCCGAAAATGTGTGGAGTTGATGTAAAAAATGAATAATAATACAACAGAAACAAGAATAATTTACGTAGGTTAATTGGTAAAAGATGCTTTAAAGTTCCATTTTCATTACAATTAAAGTTCGAAATTCTTGTGAAAAAAATATCAAGCCGTCGCGTCATTTTGAAATTGTTATTAACACTTATTTATAACCCAAATTAAGAACTAAATAATCATATTTTGTGCTTGTCCCCCAACGTAAATAGTTGCTAATCAAAATCGGTTCCAAGAAAGCTTGTTTTAAATAGTTTCACTCACAAAATAAATTAATTCGTACTTACGGAACGTTTTCTATGTTAATCAAATATTTCTATGTTCTCAGAAATAAACTGATATAAAACGCACCCGTCATTCATTTTTACTGATATTTTATAACAGAATAATGTTAGCAATTGTATTTTTGTTTGCAGATGTATCAACGCCTGCGCGACCATGGAATCGTACGGGTTCAGGGCGGAGGAAATAATGATGTTCCAGTTCGTGTTGAAGAGAGGATCCTCAACATGATGACAGAAGACCCGACGCTTTCCGTGCGTCGCGTCGCCATGATCGTTGGAGACATAACACACACGACGGTATGGAGAATCCTAAAAAAACATCGCCTGAAACCTTTCCACTACAGGCGCTGCCAAGGTCTACTGGAGAACGACCATTTCTCAAGACTAATTTACTGTAGACGGATGCTACGAAATGTGTTGAGAAATGGAGATTTCATGAAAAATATTCTATTCACAGACGAAGCCCAATTTACAAAAACAGGAATATTAAATATCCACAACCTGCATCATTGGGCCGAAGAAAATCCTAAGCTTGTCCGGGAATCGTCGAGCCAAGAGAGATTCTCAGTAAATATGTGGGCGGGTATTTTGGGTAACAAAATAATTGGTCCGATCGAGTTGCCTCCCAGGTTAAATGGACCGATGTATCTGGAGTTCCTGCAAGGGCAGCTGGGCGACATTCTGGACGAAGTAAACTTACAAGCACTGCGAAGGATGTGGTTCCAGCACGATGGAGCTCCACCCCATTATTCCGTTGCCGTGCGGAACTACCTGAATGTAGAGTTTCCTGGACGGTGGATAGGCCGAGGTAGTCCTAACATTGCATGGCCACCGAGATCACCCGACCTAACACCGTTGGATTACTACCTCTGGGGAACTCTGAAGGAAAAGGTATATTCGAAGCCGATAGCGACGAGAGAGCAATTGATCCAACTGATCATGGAGGCAGCAGACGAACTGAAGGCGAATCCTGCTAATTTAAGCATCCATAATGTGTTAAGATTGCATGCATGCATTGAAGCCGATGGCGGCCACTTCGAGCAACTTTTATAATAATAATAAAAAAAATATTATAACCAAATGTCAGCATTTTTATTCTTACATGTCATTCATAATATTATGTTCGTATCTGTGACAGATGACAGACACAAACGCGAACAAAACATTGCCGGGTGGGTTTTTAAATTATTTTTAGAGGTATTATTTAATTATAACTTTCGCAAATAGTATTTTTAAGTATTGTAAGTTCAGTCAACATTACACTTAAACAGTAGATACTAAAATGTTTTCAAAGCTTATGATCGAACCACCACGATTAATTTATTTGAAACTTCTATAAGAACTCACATTTTGTGTCAAAATTATGAAACATTCCAATCCTTCATAATCGGACTGTTTGTGGTTAGTTTGTATTTTATTGGTAAGGCTGAATACAGTCAACTTATTGACTTGATTTTTTTTTCTTTAAATCGGCACCATTACCTTAGGGAACGTACTCATACTACGTAACCTCTTCGGGGGGGGGGGTCTTCAAAATGTCACGCTTGGTACAAATGAGCGGCGATTTGCTTAGGATTTTGGTCACCGGGGGGGGGGGGGGGGTTAAAAATTGCAAAAAAAATTGGTCACGTAGTATGGGTACGTTCCCTTCTGTAAAATGATAATATTATTTGTATCGGTAAAACAGGTTATTATTGCAATCCTTATTCTGGATAGTTCCTTGTAATCCAAATGTATGCTATTACATTCAAAACATTGCTAGATCAACTTATTTTCTAAGAACTTTGTCAACATACTTATTGATGGGTTGGTAAAACCAATAGTTTATTGTTTCAAAACACTGGTTAGGCCACATTATAAGTCGAGAACTTTCTAAGAATTGTGTTAGGTATCCTGTTCTTCATAATACGTATTAATAGATCGGTAAAACCAATAGTTTATTGATTGTAACCCTTATTCTGAGTACCTACATAACTGAAAAATATTAGTACCTACATTGTGTAGTTAGGTAAAAATAAATGGGGAATTTGAATTGGAATTTGAATCATGACTAGGTACTTCCAAGAATACACAATTACCTACTACGTGGAATTGCGAGGAGTATGCTAAGACCGAGTTGTTTGGCAGTTCATCCTCTCTACCTACCGCGTGATGTTTAATAAATCTTTTGAACAAAATATTTCACACGGTTTTAAAATTGTTCCAATATGTAATTGATTTATTTTTAAATTCATTTATAAAATTAAATATTTTTCTTATTCAAATAATTCAGCACCTGGCAGCATTCTAATTTTAAAATAACATCGTATTCTACCTATACATGTATGTATTTCATATTATTTTAAATTCTGTGGGTCAAGGTCACGGTTACGCATTTGCAGCTGTTGACAAGTTCGTTTTATATGAGCATTGATGCGCGTTTCGTTTTGGTGATTCTGGATACCTAATTAAGCAAGTGCAAGGGAGATTGTGTTTTTAAAGGTGGTTAAATATTTATCTTATCTTATTTCTTAATATTTATGATAAAAGGACCATTGGAAATTATTCTCAATTATTGTCAACAAATAAGTTATTTAATTACTGTTTTTGTGTTTAATTCGTAGAACTACATTTTTTTTTGTTTAAAAGTTATTTAATGGTGGGTTTCTTCATTTACCGAGAATGCTAAATGCAATGCTAATTGTAAAAGTAAACGGTCAAATGCATAGACATTTTTAAATTTCGATCGTTTACTTTTACAATTAGCATTCCATTTAGCATTCTCGGTAAATGAAGAAACCCACCCGTCTTCTAACCACAAATTATTTAAATTAGAATTCCATCAGGAATTTTCGGTACTTAAAGTCTTTACTTAAAGCTAGCAATAATATCTGAGTAAAATAAGCATAATAATTATTTACGCAATATTAAATATTACTTGTTTGGTATTGGAGCATATAATATGGTCCTGCCTTGAAGCGCGCTGGCCATTGTCGCCTCCCTTCCACTGTGTGCACGTGTGAAATTGCGACGTTGTCTCCCGAGTAGACCAATGATCATGCCATTGGCGACGCGTGATTTAAAAACATAATTTTTGTTTTTAATAGAAAAAAAATATCACCGGAGAGCAAAATGAAATCTACATTTTTTACTCCAAATATGCTCAGGAACCGCTGGTTAAAATCCCTCGGGTACGTCCTGTTACACCCTGTATAGTGGCGAAAAAAACAAGAAATTTCAAAACTTAAATACAAAAGTGTGCTATGGAAAATTTGCCATTAGAATGTTCGACACGCGTCGTAAGAATGCTTTTTACACGACGCGACGTTTTAAATAGTTCGAATATGTTAGATTCCATTATTCGCAGAACTTCAATATTTTCGTTGAAATTTGATAATTTTTTTAAGAATCTGTGAAACAATAATGATTCTATTAGTCCGTTGCAATAAAGCTTACTTCTTCGATCGTAACTTTAATGGGTAGGATATTCTCGAAAAAATTGAGATTGGTTTTGCAAAAAATATATTGTTATATGCATATGTTTATTATATGTTTCTCATTTATTTAACATTTTATTTGGTGTTCGACAACACATTCCGGAATATATAATATTGGTCTAGAACTCGAGACAAGAAAATTAAGCTTTGGAAATATGTAGTTTTGACAAGAATTTTGATATATCTGCGACACTTAACGCATTATTCATAAAGTAAAGTATGTTGCGAATATTATTACAGAAATGTATCACGTTAGAGCGTGCAAATACTAATGCTCCAGACTGTTGAATATTTAGGGGAAACCTCAATTAACAACACAAGAAATGTGGGACAGTCTGAAAGTTTAGAAACATAAATTTTAGTCCGCGGTGAAAATAATATAAATCATTTTCCCAACAGCCGGCGGCACAGCTCTGATTCACTGCAGACATCCGGATCCTCTTCATTAGCTTTCAGGAATGTGAATAAATTCACTTTGAAATGCATGAGCTTTTTAACTTAGAGCTAACGGTGAACTATATTACAATTTTTTTTTGTTTCGTAAGTATTTCGGTCTATAAAAATAACCTTTGCACTTAATCAATTTGTCTGGTCAGTGGTTGAGTGGGCATAGCGCTTGGGTCCCACCCGAGCATCGCGTGTTCGATTCCTCGACTGGCTAAGTCCTCCATCACAACACGAGCAACTTTTTCGGCTTTCTGTGATGGTAGTGTGAGATTTTCAAACATTGTTGGGTTATTCGTAACCCGGGAATGTTTGTATTTCTTTAAAAAAAAATCAAGATAAGAGAATTATAGTTATAATAGCTGACCCGGCAAACGTTGTTCTGCCATATATTTATAGGGACACCCTAATCACCTAGCTGTACAACCTATTCTCATACATACCAAATACACATAAAAAAATCATAAAAAACGGTCGAGCCGTTTCGGAGGAGTGCGACCACAAACACCGTGACACGAGATTTTTTATGTATATATAGATAGAAGAAGATGTATGTATGGTATGATGTGAATAAAATTCTGCAACCCTAACAATAATAAATTGTTCACGAATGAGAAAAATCTTTTGTTTTGCTACTTAGTAATATCTTTTCATGAATTTATTACTGTAAAATATCGCATTTAGTCATTTAATAACTTGAATACCTTTAATATATTTCTCGTTCACCTACGTGTGCACTGCACAATGTGCAGGTAGAACTCATTTACTCTAAGATATATCTTTCCTTGAAATCTGGGTCTGTAAAATGACGTTAGATAGGTACTTCCATTTCCACTGGCCTATCCAGCTGTTGGCTCATTGGATGAAGTTTGTTTTTGATTGTAAATTCGGGATTAGCATAACAAAAAGACAATAGTCGCTCTAATATTAACATAAAATAATCTCACCCACTAAGTGAGCATTTCGTGACGCTCCTTCATTTCGCGTTTCCGGATCGCTGTCTTTGCTTTAAGCCTTCGGCCGCGGCCGGAAGCGGGGCCTTAAGGCTTCCCCCTCCATTGGACCGGAAATCCGATTACGTGGGCGAGATAGCAATTTGTGAAGCGATAGCTGTTTTGTTGGAGGTGAATAATTAGACCTCCCGTGGCGGCGCTGCGGTTGTTATGTCTAAAGGATTTATTGAAGGAAAATATGTAAATTTGTTAATTTGATAACCGAAAAATTACGATAAATAAATCAGAAGGTGTGAACAAAAAATAAAATACTTTTTTAAGCTTTAAAAACAGTATTCTGCTTAATTCTGGGAAGGTACCATCTTTGACAGCCTACACATTAATTAAGAATGCAAATTTGATAGAAATAAAGATCTATTTTAATTTGAAATATTTTGGAAATATTAAAAATATTTAATTTTTCGTGTTTTTACTTTATGCAAATAAACTGGCGATTAAAAGAGATAATGAAATTTGAATACGGTTAAAAACTAATTATTTTTCATTTTTGGCTTTTGGGCATCGTTACCAAAACAAGGTGCGAAATAACAAAGGCAAACAAATAGCTCCCGCTAATGAACCAAGCTCAGACTTTTCAATTTTTCCTTATTAAGGACCTCTGGGGGGTGAGAGGCGGCCTTAAAACACGTACATAAAAGTTGTAAACTTTTAATGCCTTCGCTAAAAAAAAAACAAATTGTTTGATATTAAATTACGAAGGCCTGGCGGACTCTTTTTTGTTTTTGACGTTTACAAATTGTTCGATTAGTACTGGTCTAGAAAACATTCCGTTAAAGGTTAAACCATTAACTAAATGTGTTCTTTCGGTGTGATTTCGCTGGTTGTGGTTTTCGAAACAGATTGAATATTATTTATAAATGCGTGGAAGCGAAGGGAAAACTGAAGAAAAGCCTTAACCTTAAATTATATATAAGTTTCTGAAGGGCCGTTTATCTTTTTAACTTAGGGTTAAATCTTAACTAGAATGTTTAAAGGAAGTTAAAAAAAACGTTTTACAGTCACCTATTTTGTCATAAAATTTGAAAAGCTATGTCTTTCCCATAGTTAAAGGTATCTACTACATGTGTTTATTAATTTTAAGGCTTTCATTTTCCGAAACGAGCAATGAAAATATTCATTAATCGAAGAAAAAAATTTGGAACGAATCAACAAAATAATCTGAAAACGATGTTAAAATTTGGGCGAAACCGGTTAGTAAGGCTAGTATAATATAAAAGCTGAAATTTCTAGTATTTTTTCATTGCATATGTAATAATAACAGAAGTATTTAATGTAATTATCAAATTTTAGCGTTAATATTGCTTTATCATAAAAATACGGTACAATATTTCTAAGTAGAGAAACGGTTTCCAATAATTCTCTTATGAAAACATTAACTAATCCAAAATGGAATCCCACACTCGTATACGCCGATTTAATTCGCTATTTTGCTGCATTCGTGTTCAAATACTATCATTAGTTCTGCACAAAAACAGCTGCATGCTCGGTTAACCAATAACTCGGCGTACATAAATATGACGCAATCAGAACTTCATGTAATACATGTATTATAAAATCACCCTTTAGAGTGTTTTGCTTTGGCTAATTGTTGGAAAGAAACAAAGATGAATGTGGCCATGCAAGGCTTGGCAATAACTAAACTAATAAATCTATTCAGTTAATAAATCATGGTTTGTTTCCCAAACTTTTTCCTTATAATGAATGTATTATTATTACTCTTATTTTTATCCAGATGTTAATCTTGTAAGGAAAATTATTAAAGCACCATAAAAAATACTTTTTAAACCTAGTCATAAGATAAGTGTTTTGAAAATAGTTTTCCTTCGGATCAGAAAGATACATGATATCTGACACTAACATGGAAATAATTTTCTACCTACCCGAGAGTTCTTAAAACATATTTACTAGCTGACGTGTTTCTGGCGTGCTCAGGGTTATAAAGTTTTGAGTTTGTGAATAATTATTCTGCTGTACCTGAAAACTGAGTGCAGTTTTAGGTGAAAATAATTTTATTGTTAGGAATTGAAAAAGTCTATTTTTTTACATCGCACTATGTCTTCCTCGGGAGTCCTCGACTTCTTTTATCATTTACCTCCACGTCGTGCATTCTCCTTACTTCCCTTCAATTCTTTTATCATTACACTAGATCGTGACATGTCTTCCTCGGGGGTCCTCGACTTCTTCTTTCATACTCTTCCACGTCATGCATTCCCTTACACCCCTTTTTTCGTTCATCACGTAAGCCTCATTCTACCACAAATAATTACTTGATTCGTGTTTTTCTCAGCGTCCCCGACTTTTCTACCATTCACTTCACGTGGTATTTTGAAGTATACCCCATCTTTTTTAATCATTTCCTGCAATGTACCACGCTGTTATTGTTAAAAAAACAACAATTTTTGGACTTTAATTCGACTTCTTATCTCATTTCGGAGCAAAAGTACTGCGCAATAATGAAACAAATAAACAGCGTTTAAAACATGGTTACAAACAAACTTTGAGAAATACATTATTTATTTAGACTGGGTTTTTACAAATGTTCTCAGTTTATTATTTGTGTACAATCCGGTTATAAAAACTGAGTCAGAATACAAATAGGAAAAAATAATTACCAAAATCTAATCACATAAATTATACATTTGCTTACATCTAAATGAAGATTAAAAAAACAAATTTCGAAATTCGAATCAAAAAACATTTAAGGTCTCAATAATATATTTTTTTTCAATTTCGCTAACCATAACCATTTAAAAAAACTATAGTTTTGAAAAAATACAGGGATAAACATTCTTCATATTAATAATAAAGGAAAACTCTTAGATAACCTAAAATAGTCCATTAATAATAAACAAAAAATATTATCTTACAGTCCTATCTTAGATAAGTTCCCTTTCAATGTCCGTTCTATTTCCCTCCACTCTTCATTAATACCTAGCCATGCCCCCACCCCTACCACTTGTACTCACCCACTGTTTTGAAATTGTTAAGTCATTATATATTTGCCCTGAATTAGGAACGGCTGTTCCGAAACCGGTCGGCGTTAATAATGTGTAAGCATAAGTAATACGTAAGCGGTTCTAACAAAGGAATATTGTTTCATTTATTTTAAAAACATTCTACTTCAACTGCACTCTTGTGAACTTTACCGTGATTGCTTTGGTTGTGTTCAGTAATGTTTGGCATTGAATCAATGGGTGATTCCGACTAGTACAAACAGTTGAAAAATATTTAGAGAATATGTTTGCTATGTGTTCTTCATCATTTGTGGAAATATCATCAAGATGCGTAAGGTTTACCGTAATAATTTTGAGAATACCTTTATGTTTTCTTGCAGATCAGTTTCTACATTGGATATCGACACCTTGGCGCAATGGTTAGCGCATTTTCCTGAAGGTCCTGTCCTTTTTTTGTTGAGTTTCGATAATATTGTCTTAATTTAACTTAATATTACAATTCGAGGTTGTACTTATGAAGTAAAAGAAAAAAATCACCCTAGACTGGCAAAAAAGTCAATAGATGTCGCATATTAAATAAATGGATTAAATAAAAGATTTATGCAGACACCATCTAGATAGCATTTAGTTCGGGTTTCAATCTTGCAATCAAAACATGCGCCAAGAAAATGAAGATAATGTGGGTGGTTCTTAGTTGAAGTGTGATAGAGTTAAAAATGACCGAATGGGATATCGACACCTTGGCGCAGTGGTTAGCGCATTTGCCCGGAAAGCGAGAGGTACCCAGAGGTGCAAATATCTTTTTCTGATTTTTGTGTTTCCAGATTTTCGATTGAGTTTCGCTAAAATTGTCAGTAACCATAAATTTACAGTAACCATTCATTAGTTCCCAGAAACATTATTTTACTCATTGGAGATTTCGGATTTTCTTTAAACAAATCATAGAATTATTATCATTGCTAAAGAAATAAAATTATTAAAACTTTATTCCTTATAAGCAGTCCTATTTTAAAGAGGGTAAACGTGCTCGTACTTTATCTAAGAAATATAATTTCCTCGAGTTAAGGGTCCAGGAAACTCTACCGCACTATTCCGAATAGGAACAAAGAAATGTTTCGTAAAATGCAGCCCTCGGAAAACATTAGCATACATTTCGTTTATGGTGAAGTGAATTATTCGTGTAAAGCCTCAATGTAAAGTTAAACGATCAAAAATTATAATATTTAAATAAATGAAGACAATATAAGTGAAACTCAATCGAAAATCTGGAAACAGAAAAATCAGAAAAACATATTGACACCTCTGGGACTCGAACCCAGGACCTCTTGCTTTCCGGGCAAACGCGCTAACCACTGCGCCACTGATAGTTGCCAATAATATATGCGTTAAAGAAAATGAAGATAATGTAGGTGGTTCTTAATCAAAGTATGATACAGTTAAACATGACCGAATTTCATATCTACACCGTGGCGCAGTGGTTAGCGCGTTTACCCGGAAAGCAAGAGGTCCTGGGTTCGAGTCCCAGAGGTGTCAATATGTTTTTCTGATTTTTCTGTTTCCAGATTTTCGATTGAGTTTCGCTTATATTGTCTTCATTTATTTAAATATTACAATTTGAGGTTTTACTCATAAAGTTAAAATAAAAAATAAAATATTCATCCTAGACTTGCAGAAAAGTCGATAGATGTCGCATATTAAATAAAATGGATAAAGATTTATCCAGACACTATCTAGAAAGCATTAAGTTCGGGTTTGAATCTTGCAATCATACATAAAGATAGTTGCCAATAATATATGCGTTAAAGAAAATGAAGATAATGTAGGTGGTTCTAAGTCGAAGTATGGTACAGTAAACATGACCGAATTTCATATCGACACCGTGGCGCAGTGGTTAGCGCGTTTGCCCGGAAAGCAAGAGGTCCTGGTTCGAGTCCCAGAGGTGTCAATATGTTTTTCTGATTTTTCTGTTTCCAGATTTTCGATTGAGTTTCGCTTATATTGTCTTCATTTATTTAAATATTACAATTTGAGGTTTTACTCATAAAGTTAAAATAAAAAAAAAAATATTTATCCTAGACTTGCAGAAAAGTCGATAGATGTCGCATATTAAATAAAATGGATAAAGATTTATCCAGACACTATCTAGAGAGCATTTAGTTCGGGTTGGAATCTTGCAATCATACATAAAGATAGTTGCCAATAATATATGCGTTAAAGAAAATGAAGATAATGTGGGTGGTTCTTAGTCGAAGTATGGTACAGTTAAACATGACCGAATTTCATATCGACACCGTGGCGCAGTGGTTAGCGCGTTTGCCCGGAAAGCAAGAGGTCCTGGTTCGAGTCCCAGAGGTGTCAATATGTTTTTCTGATTTTTCTGTTTCCAGATTTTCGATTGAGTTTCGTTTATATTGTCTTCATTTATTTAAATATTACAATTTGAGGTTTTACTCATAAAGTTAAAATAAAAAATAAAATATTTATCCTAGACTTGCAGAAAAGTCGATAGATGTCGCATATTAAATAAAATGGATAAAGATTTATCCAGACACTATCTAGAGAGCATTTAGTTCGGGTTTGAATCTTGCAATCATACATAAAGATAGTTGCCAATAATATATGCGTTAAAGAAAATGAAGATAATGTAGGTGGTTCTTAGTCGAAGTATGGTACAGTTAAACATGACTGAATTTTATATCGACACCGTGGCGCAGTGGTTAGCGCGTTTGCCCGGAAAGCAAGAGGTCCTGGTTCGAGTCCCAGAGGTGTCAATATGTTTTTCTGATTTTTCTGTTTCCAGATTTTCGATTGAGTTTCGCTTATATTGTCTTCATTTATTTAAATATTACAATTTGAGGTTTTACTCATAAAGTTAAAATAAAAAATAAAATGTTCATCCTAGACTTGCAGAAAAGTTGATAGATGTCGCATATTTAATAAAATGGATAAAGATTTATCCAGACACTATCTAGAAAGCATTAAGTTCGGGTTTGAATCTTGCAATCACACATAAAGATAGTTGCCAATAATATATGCGCTGAAGAAAATGAAGATAATGTAGGTGGTTCTTAGTCGAAGTATGGTACAGTTAAACATGACCGAATTTCATATCGACACCGTGGCGCAGTGGTTAGCGCGTTTGCCCGGAAAGCAAGAGGTCCTGGTTCGAGTCCCAGAGGTGTCAATATGTTTTTCTGATTTTTCTGTTTCCAGATTTTCGATTGAGTTTCGCTTATATTGTCTTCATTTATTTAAATATTACAATTTGAGGTTTTACTCATAAAGTTAAAATAAAAAATAAAAAAGATCTAAAATTAATTTCTAGTACTTTAAACTTTTTGATTATGTGCAAAAAAAACCAAAGGTATTGCAAAATAATGAGTAGAACTGATTGTTTTAAATAATATACAGAGTCTGCTTACTAAGGATACCGCATCGCAACCATCTTCATTTTTTATGGTTATGTAGTGGTTTTAATAAAACATTAGCAGTCTTAATGAAGCTTTTGCGTTCAGTAATTTATAAAAAATCAAAGTTAAGATAAATATTAAATAGTCAAAAATCGATTTATCTTATGTGGTATATCTCATGTATTATGAATCATGTATCGATTTAATTTTAATATAATATTTAAAAAAAAAAAAAAATAACATATGTCTTGTTTCGACTCGACCACTATACATTTCGTCTGTCTGTAAATTTGTTTGTATGTTCCGTGGCCGGTGCATCGTGTCACGATGGAAAACGTAGTTGATGGTAGATACCTTTTATTCCGCCAGAGTGCATAAGCGTTGCGATCGTTGTGAGCTGTCAAGTGGGAGTAATTAACTTTAGGCGAAGTCTACTGCTCACAACTTGTACAACAATAACAGAATAATCATGTAGGTATAACAAGGTAAAAAAATAATATTTCATGTATAACAAGTTAACAAAATAATATTTCATGTATAACAAGTTAACAAAATAATAGGAAACTCGAAAACGGTATAACTCATTTAAAGTAAAACTAAATGAAAAAAGGAAATATACATACATTATAGCATTTTTGTAGGTACCAGTCAATAGGATGTATTGTTACTAATAAGGAACTCCAGCCACTCTAATGCTGTCCTAACCGTTGGCTAAAGAAGGAGGTAGCGCAACACGCCATAATACCCCAAAATCAATCACTGCAACCCCAGTACATTTTTAAATGACTTTTTTTTATTAATAATGACATTCTAGCTTAACACCATATTTGTCATTCTTTTTATGGTTAGTTTTAAAATAATTTTCAAAGTTTTAATTTTTCGATGCTGCTAAAACGCCCGTGACGTCAGAAGAGCCTTGTGACATTTCTAGTAACTTACTTTTTATATCAACGGAGTCAAATCAGTACAAATCTGAGACGGACTACGGCGGTCGAATAATAATACTATTTTCTTATTATTACGTTGAGATTTAAGCAATGATATAAAGATGTAATACCACGCTTCGTATTTGCATCTAAAAGCTTACCACTTACCATACACTTCCAAACAATTAGCAAAATTTAAAGTTTGTAATTTTTTAATTAATTATTTATTTTTGTACGAAAAGGGAAAAAAAGCGAAGTGACAATAACCTTTATAATACTTTGTGTAATTAAATACGTTTATCAGTTTCGTGTTATTTCTACAGTTTACAGGAAAAACAATCGGTAAGAATAAAAACAAAAAAATCTCATTTTTAAAATCAGATATTTTATATTTTGAATTGCATAATAATATGACCGTTTATAATAATAAAATCTGAAAAAGTCTTTCATCTGCTTTCAAAACCAGTAATTCATTTTTGAATCATTAAAAACAACGAATAATATCAAATTCACAAATTTCTGATAAAAAACAGCCAATGCAGTGATGCCAACCGAACGACGCAAAGGTTTTATTAATATTTAAATGACGATTTATAAATAAACAAAACAATTTAACTTTGTTTGAACCACTTTTATATTTGAGTAAATCCGACCGGTTTCAGAAGGACAACCGGTTTCTGAAACCGGTCGGATTTACTCAAATATAAAAGTGGTTCAAACAAAGTTAAATTGTTTCATTTATCTATAATTAATAACCTCAAAGTTATAGCTACATTCAAAAGTAACGATTTATAAATTCTACGTATAATTTATACGTAATAAATACATTACATATAATATGTAATAAAATTAATGCATTCAGAATAATATTTTGTACTGGAGTTCCCTATTCTAAGAATTAATACTTTTTGCAAACAAGCAATGCAGTGAAAAGGGTTGTTAAATCATTGAAACGCACTTTAAAAAATGCTAGTGTCATTGATTATTGGAGTATGTGTTTCTTTGACGTATGTTTGTCACTTGTTGCACTTTAGGGAATGTACCTATACTACGTGACCTGTTCAGGGGGGGGGGGGGGGTTAAAAATTGCAAAAAGTTGGTCACGTAGTATGGGTACGTTCCCTTACCATTCTTAATAAATGGTTGTTAACTTGGGGTATGTTGTGAGGCTGAAGGTAGTGGGGAGGGGAAGGAGGTGGGGAAGAGGAAGGTTGGGAAGTACCTGGCTATTCAGATCTGGTCACCAAACACGGCTAAAGCCATTTTCAAGCAACGTTTCAATTCTGAATGGTGGTCTTACACCAGGGCGATACTGATAGCATCTTCCACTCTGGAACATGCCGCAAATATACTATATATTATTTTAAATGAATTAATTATGAAATAACACATAAATCAAATAAAATTTATTTGCGCATGCCGGGTTCGAACCCGCGACCTCCGGATTGTGAGTCAAGAGTCTTACCCACTGGACTACGGAAGTCGTCAACGGAGATCGTTAGTTACCTGTATCAATCAATAACACAAAAAATTTCCATAACGAAACTATAGCTTTATCGCCATAATAATGCGTGGTTTCTTAATGACTAAGTGGATTTTATAATTAAAGGGCAGGAACGAATGGGATATGACGTGACGCCTGGAGTCGCGACGCACTTCGTTAAGTATTCGTATAACAACTACCGCTATGCGCCGTCAGGGCCGCCTTGTTTACTAAAACAGTAACGGAAGATTAATAGAAATTGAGCATGCTACGTTCGTCATTTTTGATAAATCCTAAAAAAAACTACAAAATTTTCACGACTAATCAACAACCATTAATATATGGTAAATGGTTATCAGGTGTGTAAAATTTAAAGCACATATTTTAGAAAGGGGGTTAAAGTTTTTGTCTACTGGAGCAACTACGCTCAAAATACGGACCGCTTTTATTTTTCCGCGATTGACAGCAGTTCAAAATTGGACCACATTTTCCTACCATTTGTAAAACATTTATTGTAATCATTTAAAACATTTCCATGGCCAGAAATTTATTCTATCAAATAGTCGATAAAATAGACTTTAAGTCGATTGTCTTTGAATTATTCTGAAATGAATTTTGACGGTTTTAAAACATATTTTTTTACGTCGTTAGGCAAAAAATTCTCAACAGAACCGTGTTTGTTTAAAGTTTATTTTAATTGATTTTTATTACGTATTTATATACGACTGTTATCGCAATTCAATTATCCATCATTTAATGAGTTTTAAAGTCGTTTAAACTAATTGTTAGTGATTTTTAAAAATATTTTTAATAAGCGAAATGTGAATTTCTACTTTCATCTGGTCATTGTGTTCATTTTTAAAATTATCGATCTAATTACTTGACGTGCATTTTAACTATAGTTTTTTTTTAATTAGTCATAATGAAGATATGTGCATTTGAACTATCGTTTTTTAATTAGAATGATTCATAACGAAGACATGTGCATTTGAAATATAGTTTTTTTAATTAGAATGATTCATAACGAAGATATAAATGTAAATTTCAATTAGTTGGGTTAAGTTTTAACCCAGTAAATTAAAAATGAACCAGCTGTCAAATTGCATATTTTGTAGAATGGAAATGGCGAAACGCAACAAAATTTAAGCAACTAGAAGCGTTTTGTCTGAAACGTTAGTAATGTGTATTGTTATGATATATGTCTTATTGTTTCTTGTTTTAGTACGTTATTTTCTTTCTTGTTTTACTGTGTTTCTTGTTATACTACGTTATATATGTTTTACTACGTTATTTTCTTTCTTGTTTTACTGTGTTTCTTGTTATACTACGTTATATATGTTTTACTACGTTATTTTCTTTCTTGTTTTACTGTGTTTCTTGTTATACTACGTTATTTTCTTTCTTGTCTTACTGTGTTTCTTGTTATACTACGTTATATATGTTTTACTACGGTAAATAATAGTATAAAAACGTGGTGATAAGTATCCAGTATCACAAATATTTATAAAGTGGCACTCAATTTTAACACTGTGATGTAATGTGTATTTAAAACGATTAATTTTGTTAAATAACGCAAAAATTGCGTTAATTCTTATTGATAATTGTGGACAATAAAAGTGTCCTTCTAATTTCATGCATCGTCTTTGTGGTAAATGAATTAAACATAGTAAAAAGTGCATTTCATTTTGACACTCAAAAATCTATAAAAAAAATTTGCGGCAAAATATCCGAACAGTTTGCAGTTAAAAGTTAAGATATATTTGCTTCTGTGATTATCAAGTAGGTCATAGAAGCAAGTAAAATTCGAAAATATCCAGTGTTGACCCGAAAAAGTATAATTTACAGCAATTTATACAGAACTAACACGCAGGATTCGCGCGGTTTTAAAATTTACGATTTTTAATTTTTTTTTCATAAATACAGAACTAAAATCAGTTTGTATGTCTCCATATTAAAATTCAGAGGTATGATTTTTTTATGTTGGCGAAAATATTATTCAAAAAATCACGAGCAATCGGAGAAAAAAAAATTGAATCGCATTATCGCTCGAGTGGACTGGAATGTAGGTATTAATAATAGCTAAATTGGGAATGTAGGTACAAGTACTGGAGGTAGAAGAAAAAAATTTCAAGCAGGTACTGTGAATTATTTTTCATAATATATCTTACTTGATTTTTGTTACACGCTGTCAAGGATACACGATACACCTATTTATGTTATTATGCGCCTGCTCTCAACACAGGAACTCCTAGTGAGACAGGCACAGCACCTATGTAACATAAAAAAATAAGATTATAATAAAAAAACTCACTTATTGTCATATTTTTTATACTCACCATAAATATTAACACTCAGTTTGCGAGAATAATAATACACCCTTTCTACCTGTATTTTATATGGTGGATATATCAATTTTCAGAATAAAAGAAGCAGTTTACTAGAAGATTTCTGAAAGAGTTAAACCTCAATGCTGTAAATATACATGCAATTATTTTTATATCATTTTTTTCAGTTTTTTGTCTTCTCACTGTGACCGTATCATGACAATATTAACAAAATAAATACATAGTTTAAGTACATTATTTCAGCTTAAAGATTTGCTGTAAAAGAAACACTACGAAAGTAGCCGGTGAAAGTTAGTACCGCGTGGGATCTGCTGAAACATTGAACAAAATGGAAGTATCTTAACCTGGATTTATATCCGCAACTTTCTTACGCGTAAATGCGTCCGTACTTTTAAGTCCGTTTGTTTAATGCGCATTAACCCGACGAGCTTCTGATAAGGACTTTTTAAATCCTAGTTCTGTGGACTTACATGTTTTCCCAATCCGGACGGAAAGTTTATCTGAAAGCTTTAACGTATTGTGTACTGGATGTAAGGACCAAGCATTGTTATGAATTATTTAATTGTCAATCATGTTCTAATAAATAAGTTATTTAAAAAGCTTAAGTTTTATACTTTTGAATGTAGCTATAACTTTGTGGTTATCCATTATAGATAAATGAAACAATTTAACTTTGTTTGAACCACTTTTATATTTGAGTAAATCCGACCGGTTTCAGAACGAACGTTCCTTCTTCAGGGCAAATGTATACTGATTTGACAGTTTTGAAATATGGATGGGAACAATGTATTATTATGGTAGGGGTGGAGCTGTTGCTAGGTATTTATTACAAAAATATGTTCCCCTACCCACCCATTCTTCTTTAATACCGCTTGGTTTTACATTGAACCTTCAATCACTCGATAAAGGTTTTTTTTTTTTTTTTAAGGAGAAAATACAGATACAGATGTCAATTGACAAGAATATACAAAACAATTAATAGAGAATTCACCTGCATCCAAACTATTTCTCACGAATTTGCATTAGCAGCAGATAAAAACATATGCAAATATTTTTACTTTTAAATACGGAAAAGACGTATGTATATACATAAGAATATTATTTTACAAATAGAGAGATGAAAAAAATGTGCGCAATATCCTTATAAAAGTTTACAAATTGTTTTTGGAATTTTGATAGTAAGCCCAAAAATATATAAAAAAATACATAAATATAGATAAAAAAATAATATCATACATAAATTTAAAAAAAGAAAGGTAGTTAAAATTATAAATCAAGTAATGTCTAAGTTATTGTGTTTTGTAGGAAAACAGCCTTCAATTTTCTACTAAAGGTACTGCGTGTATCAAAAATAAGTCGGAATCCTTGAGGTTTTGATTTTGATTAAACGATTCGCACATTCTTCTGATTGGATCCCTGACCGGCTAGTGTGGAATAAGTCGTTAAAACAATGTGTTTTAATGTTTACATACATAGTTTGAGAAAGGTTAAACACAAATATAAACCCTGAGCTGTTTTGAGAAACAGTACATAATAGAAACCGTTATTTTAACCCTTATCATTTCGCTTAAACTGAAATCCTGCATACATGCGGGAAATCAGTCAACAGTTTATTGGAGTAAGTACTTTTTAACATTTTATGTATCAACTTGGTGAAAATTTGTATATTGACAACCAGGCCATTGACATCACAAGGGTAGTTATGTAAATTTTAAAGTATGAGATAAGGGTTTGCGTCAACTGATCCCGCGTTTGATATGGATTATTTATAGGGGCCGATTGTCGATATTCTTATCCAAGACAACTAATGTGTTCTGCTGAGGCGTGTTGTGAAACAATTAGAAGGAGACTCTTATTAAGGTCGTGTAAATTTCCTTTAAAAAATTATGGAAATTTATTTTGTGTGTAGTTTATTTTGTAAAAGCATTAAGTGGATTAATTTTAGGCCATATTTTTTCACACTGACTAGTCATTTGTCAAACGTATTGTAGGGCTAATAAAAAACATTTAAAAAAAACACCTTAAAGGATTTTAAGTTATTTAAAAAATGATATGGTATTGCAAAGACAGAATTTTAAAATGATTTTTTCTTGCGTTCAACATATTTGCACCTTGCACCATGGTGAAATATACTACTACTGTAAGACCGGCGTTCTGAATTGAAAAGTTTCTTGAAAATACTTTAGAAATCTTTAGTATGTTTCAGATATGGAGAGTCATGTATTTCCCTACCTTCAACTTCTTCTTCTTCCCATTATCTCAAAACATTCCCAACTTAAATGATATCATAGTCATACTAGCTGGGGGCGAACGAGACTCTAGACGCCGCATCACGGTAAAAGAACTTTAAAATTTGTGTTTGATTTAAACGACAAAATGTGCAGTTTCAAACTTTTAAACGACATTAAATGCAACATTACTTACATAAAATTTAAAATGCGCTATAACTTCCGTAGCTTTACATCCCACAACTAATAAAACATCAGCCGTCGTAAAACTGATTAAAAGAGAGCAGCATTAAAGCAAAGTATAAAGTAGGAAAAACGCTAAAAGTCAAAGAGGAATTCTGAATCCTGGAACCCGGTCGTAGTCTCGTAAACAAAGTAATTAAATTGGATTTCATACCAGACCTCACAACAGTCGGGTTGGTTCTTACTCATAACAATTCCACCTGCTCCGTTGTACTCTTTCTGTTACCACTGCAATTTCATTTTATACTAGCGTCGAAATAAAATGCTATAAATGCATGGTTTTTACTTCAGCACGTTGGTTGGGTAAGAATGAAACAATTGCATACTTTTGAAAGGTTATTCAACGACGATTACATATATATTTCTCAGCTTTTTAAAAGATTGAAAAAAATCTCTTTTTTGTAAATGTTTATTTGTCAGGTAAACAAACATAAAAGTCGGTATTTATCATCGACAAAGTACGAGTATCGTACCTATCTATCCCTAGGTAAATTGTTCAAGGGTTGACGAGATGATTAAAATAATGGATAGATAGTTATAACATATATTTTATTTTGTTTTTTACCCAAAATCCTGAAAATATATTTCAAGTATCATCTCGACTTAGATATTAATCTTGTCTCCCACAAATGCGATGTCGAGTGTACAGACACTTCTATTATATCGGGGAGAAATAATAAATCACCATAAAAAATTACTGTATGTAGGTACATATATTATGTATGAAATCTTTTTATATGTTTGTATAATACATTTCTTCAGATTACCTTGTCAAAATTTAAGAAAAAAGCTCTTTCCTGTCTGTCAAGTAGCTTTTCAAAATCTAAGGAACTTATTAATTATGCAAAAAACGAATTCACCTGTTACGAAAATATGCGAGATATTTATTCAAACGCGTTTTACATACTAGCAAAATGAATTAGAGATAACAGCTGACAAACCGTAAGAAAAATTTGAACAATTTACTTTTCGTATTGATTAACTGAACGGTTTCTTAATCATTAATATTATTAATGGTAGTTCAGCTGCAGATATGAGTGGTATTAATATTTAAGTAAGTATTCCAGCAAACAGATTTAAAATTCAGAATGGATCATTTAAAGCTCTGTCAAAGCACCGCCTTCACAGCGACATGGATCGAAAGCATTAAATAACCATAATAATTGCACGTCCTAACGATTTGATATCACCTTGGATTACCGTGTGTATTTATAATTCGTAACCTTGCACGTGGTGGCAACCGAGGTGTTCTCTACCCCTTTCACACCTTCTACCCCCCTGTGCTCCTTCCCCTCCGCTTCCCACACCACCCACCCCATGCTGGCGGAAATATTAAACCTTCAGCCGTTTGTATGATGTAATTTATTATTAAGGGCAGTTTACACGAAAAAGGGTACATTGTCCATGAACACGCTTGATCGTGCACGCATGAATTTATTTTCGTTACTAGTAAGCTCATTCTACTCGGTGTACCAGTATGTTCAGATTTTAAATTCCGTTATGATTACTTAAGTTTTTAAATTTCAGATAGTAATCGCGACTAACGGAAACTAACGTAATCTTGTTACCGTGCGTTTATGTGGCAACAATTTACATTATTGAAATGCTCAAAAAACATAGATTATTATAAGCAATGTGGACTCAACATGGCAAATGCATTTGCAAGGTTTAGGTTTTAGTTTAAAATGAAAATACGGTATTCCAAATACATGATTATATTATCATTTAAAAGAACATCCTGAATCTACGCTGGCTGGCGAAAGAAAAAAGAGTTTGCATTGATGGTGTGCTACCATTATAAGTTGCGGCTTAGGTGTAGACTGGATAGCATGGCTTGCTGAAAACTCCTATCGTAGATTTGAGAAAGAATCTCACATCGTGAGAATGGAACGTCTGCAAAACATTGGCTACCAGCCAAAAGGGC
This sequence comes from Limnephilus rhombicus, assembly GCA_929108145.2. NCBI lineage: Eukaryota > Metazoa > Arthropoda > Insecta > Trichoptera > Limnephilidae > Limnephilus > Limnephilus rhombicus. The sequence continues at coordinate 34,959,810 of OV815276.1, forward strand.
CTTCTAGTAGCAGGACAGGCTGATGTCTTCAGATGCCAATCATCCTCCCAGGGTGACCTCCAATCAATTTAAAAGATGTCGAGAGTCACTTCCAAAAATATGATCACAATCATAGCGACTTTGTCGATCCGTCATATGTCAGTCTAGAAGACTAGAAAATCGCCCAGCGGTCTGGGCTGCCGCACGAAGAATGGCAGAGCTCCATTTGAATTCTCGAAATTTGAATCTTGCCTGTGGGTTTGGCTACAATTCAACTCCAAAATATTCAAAGGGCTGGCATTCTGACCAATGCACAATAGCTTGTGTCGCTCTCCATAGAGACAACAAAAATGGCCTTATTTTTAAACGCCCGGGGTCTCAAAAGTTTCGTATGATCTGTAGCTATTCGAAAACGTAAACATAAATGAAATTATTGTGCACTATTAGCCCGCTTAAATGGCTGGAAGTTTTGAAAAAAAAAAGATTTCGTGATTTGGAAAAAAAATAAAACAAAGGGTCCATATTTTATATTTTGTACCAAACTTAATTTTCATTTCATAACTGCAGTACAAAAAGCGCATTTTTTTTGAAACATATGTGATGTCAGATAAGTTTTAAGATTTTCACGGCCAAAAGCATTTTCGTTATTTGTTTTTGGGGTGTTATGCCGTGTTGCGCTACCTCCTTCTTTAGCCAACGTTTCGGACATCGTTGCAGTGTCCATCATCAGGGCTCCGGTAGATGTACACATCTACCGGAGCCCTGATGATGGACACTGCAACGATGTCCGAAACGTTGGCTAAAGAAGGAGGTAGCGCAACACGGCATAACACCCCAAAAACAAATAACGAATATGTGATGTGTTGGTTAAAAATATAAAAGGAGAAAATAACACCTTTTGTGGATAAAATCAGAATTCTTGTTGACTTACTTGTATTCATAATTTTTTTAAAAATTTTGTCAGCTGCACGCATTTTTTAATAACAAGCAAACAATAAAAGATTAAATTATCAAAAAAAAAATAAATAATTTAAAAAAAAATGTTTTAGGTTTGTTTTCTGATTTTCAAAAGATTTTAGCGGACTAATAACCATTTAAAAAAAAATCAGTTGTCATTGTTTTTGTAAGACGCAACTTTTGAGACCCCGGGCGTTTCTGAATTCAAAAGTTGAAATATCAATACGCAAGTACTGGAGGAGCTACACACCGAGACCATAAATATGGTGTGAATAAAAGGGTGAACACACCTTGTTACAAGTGCTTTTATGTAACAATCTGACAAAACTATATTTCAAATCAGTTTTGGTTTCCCAACCCTTTCAAGAATTTTGTTGTTTCTGGGTGAGGAAGTTTTCAGGGAACATATTGGAATTTGGTGGATTAGCGGATCGGTAAATACTTTTACACCTAGTTTTTTCTGCTTCTAAATCTTATTATTTTGATAAATTATTTTTAATTAAAAACAACTACTAGTTACCGATCTAATAGGTTTCTCAATTATATACTAACAAAGGCAATTCCTGAGTGTTTCTAAAGCCCAGCCCAAAATACCTGTATATAGACATAATAAGGTTAATTTAATTAGTCAGGAAAATGGCTTTGGAGTGAATCGTGCTCAAATGAAATCAGTAGACAAATAGCAGACCAGGAATGTTGTGTCTAATGGAATTATACAATGAACGACCCTAAATTCTTTTTCTATCGACTTCAAGAGATTTGCTCAGTGAAAGGCTTACACATTGTATAATAGATTTAATTAATTTGAGAAAACTACGTGGGACGGAATAGTTGATATGTTTTATGTCAAAGTTAAATTTAATAATTTAATAAGTGCACGCTATTCTCTCGCTACACAGTGCGTTGATGTGTATGGGGGGACAGGACAAAATTAAAGTAAATGTATGCATTAAAAAAAAAAATGTATGCAGTTTCACAAATCTAAGTCATTAGATTCGTAATTAGCGCACGTTTATTAAAAAAAGTTTGATTCGGTTTACGGTTAAAGCACATTTTATGAACATTATTTTTCTAAAATATTGCATTTTTTTATTTTTCACTGAACAAATGCATTATAAGCACATTTTTAATTATTGGTTTTCAGTGAGGTGTACCTAACAGCAGTTCATAAAACAACATCATTAGTCTAAATTTAACGAATTTTGAAACATTAAATTCATGTAAATTTCCACGAAAAATAATTTTCTCGGGGCTTATGTCATCTTTGGGGATGCCGTATGGAGCGTCTTTTTGTGAAAAGGAAGGAGTGTACCTGAGTCTCGAAGGGACTCATGTCGTAGAAGGGAGGAAACACAGAGGTTGCAAATCGTTCCACATCCCAACTTTTCAACTCAAGAATTTATGTGACAAATGTTAACCGTTTACAGATGTATTTTACGTGATTTTCCATTGAAATACCGGTGGAATAAGGACTGTATTTCCACCTGTGTTCTAAAGATTGCCATAGGTTTGTCCAGATAGGAGTCGAGGATTTTTTTTCAGGTATTTTGGGGCTCCAGAGCAGAGGTGGCGGATTTACAAAGTAACATTAACAAAGTAATTTTAATCTAACTGAAGTGGAATTATTAAAAAAAAAAACGTTTGCTAGCATTCTTAATAATAATAAAATATAATAATATTTGGATGATTTATATAGCGCCGGTTTTCTGAAGAATTACCTCAAGGGCGCTGTACAAGTTTACAGTATATTTCTACAATGCTCTCAATCTTATTACTACCTAAAGACTAGACAAACTATTATAACAACTTATGGCTAACACTACCGGTTCGCCGATTACTAGTACACAAATATGTATACAATGCATTTGACCAATAACCGTGATGCTGCGCTAAAATTACATAAATTATATTTTTATTTATTTATATTCGATACAGGCATTTTATATACAGGACTAAACTAACCGGAAGGTCATTTGAGATTAATACTGTTTATTTTTATTAGATAAATTTAGATTCATTTTGCACGCAGAGGACATATGTAATTGGAAAAACGTGATATTGGAAATTCTATTATTTAATCCTGGTACACATTTTAATAATACTATAAAATATGTTCTTGATTTGATTTAGATTTGATTTGATTATTTGAATATTTATCTTCCTAAATATGATTCGTCCCTCGATAAGAACTAGACCGAGGAGTGGGGTTTCGAATAATGTTAATCCAATAAGAAAAGTGTGATTAGTATGATGGAAAACTAAACACTTAGCTCCTTTTCCACCGCCCTGATCTCTGACGTGAGATGATTGAGCGAAGCTTCTTCGGATGGCTTTAGGGGTCTCCGGGGGGTGAGCATTGGTTCAGGCAGATTGAGTTTATTTGGAAGAGCTGTCAAACCAAATTGGAACTGCACTTCTTGGTTAAGCTAGGTCTCATTGCACTAACGAAATGTCTGGCGATTTCGAATAACTTCGCCCATATTTTATTCAATTTTAAATTTAAAAAAATCCGCTTAAAGACATAAGCTGATCCCGCTGTTGATCGTTGACGTCAAAAGATTAAATAGTAAATGCAATTTCTAAAAAACAACCAGATTTTGTTTTCATTTTTCATTCTCGAAGCACGCTTCTGCGAGTACGACTTTTTTGATTAAATTGCCTCTGTCTGAAAAAAAATCAAAAAATAGTAAGTCGATGATAGATGCCAATAAACTTTTAGGGAAAAAATTATTAACGCACCAACAATAAAAAAAATACGGGTAGATAAAATTATTTAGAGATGTTTTTTAAAGATCCTCCAAAGTTGAATAATGCATTAATCAGTTGTGAAATTTAGGTTGAATAATGCATTAATCAGTTGTGATTTTTTTTAACCATAATTACTCGTAAGAGCCCGTTCACACTTCCGTTTTAAAGACGAAAGCGGATCCCGTTTTTTAAAACGGAAGCCGAGGCCCCTGTTTACTCTTCCGTTTTTTAAAACGGGTCCGTTTTAAAAATCTGATCCTACTCTACGAAAACAACGACCAAAACATTTTATTTGATCATTCTTCAGTAGACGGTCGTGCGCAATGGACGACGATGAAGCTCTTGTTGTCATGTGGTACTTATTAAAAGAAGGAAAAATATTAATAAATATAAATATTAAATATTATAAATAAAAACAGCCGTATTACTTAATTACTAGGTTCGGACCTTATTTGTTCAAACCGTGGGATAATATTTTGTTTGCATATTTTAGGCAATGTTTCGTTTACACGAATCTTACGAACTAATTATTATTTTACTTATGATTAAATAGAAGAAATCGCATTCTGGAACGAACAATAATAATATTATAAACGCCACGCGTGCCCTATAAAAACACAACCGCGTAATTTGCCTGCTGCTTGCGTCTGGGAGCGGGCGGTGGGGAAGCGTCGAGCGGGAGCTGGGGAAACGGAACCGTTCTCCGTCTAGTGTGAACAGTTCCATTGAAATGTATGGCCAGCGCGTCCCGTTCCGGCGAAAAAAACAGACGCTCTGCGTAGGCGATTCTCCGGCAAAAAATGACGGATCCGTTTTTTATGCCGGAACCTACAAGTGTGAACAGCTCCATAGAGTCACTACAGCGGCTAGGGCTTCCGTTTTAAAAACCGGACCTGAATCCGTCGTTAAAACGGAAGTGTGAACGGGCTCTAAGTAGAATTTCAAAATACATTTCTGGGCCCGTAGATTCCATTGTTGTTTGATGGTAAAAAGGCGGTATTTTATGTGAACGATACGTCTTGCTTAAGTGACAAAATGCAACTGATAATATTATGATTACCGCATCGCTCTGTGAATTCCTCAAATTGAGGGCGCATAACTAGCCAATTACTGTCATCCAGGTAGTTATGACGAATGATTAATTTGGGAGTTTTTTCTCATCATCTGTAGATATAGTAACAGAATGGTTATAAGGTTATCTCTCTCTTTCTCAGGTTTATGTGGGACCTAGCGATCCGTAATGTGGGAAGGTTCTGCTTTTTTGTTCCAGAATGTAAAAAGAAACAAGTTTGGGAAGATTCCATAAATGTATTATAAAGAGGAGTACATACACAAAGAGTAACCAAATAATATGACAAAAGGAATAGTAACAAAACATACCCGATGGACCAGAGGTTAAACCAAGCTAATCTACTTCTATTACACGTTGAGGATGTCGATGCGACGGGGATGCTAGCTCGGAGTACGAAGGGCGAAGTGTTTCGTGCCACACTAGGGGAAGGGTTCTCGAGTACAACCTTCACGGGAACTCGACATCAGGGGAAGGCCAAGGTCATCCTTCCACGGTATAGGTCCAGCAGCTGCTTCAATAGGCCTCAAAAATCTCAGAGGTTCCAGGCTCCCACGTGTCCCATCCGTAACAACGGTTCCAAAAACCGTCGAGGCGAGAACGACAATTTTCTCGGGAGTCAACAAGACGGATGTTTGTAAGGATCAATCGATCCAGGGCGGGTAATCAACAGGATTACCCCAATAGCTTCCGATTCCACATTGGACTCGGCTGGCAGGTAGCCATTATCATAAAAATCGGAACAAACACATTCTCCACGAACTAAAAGACTTGAACACGCTCCTCAAGCGACGCGTGAACTCCGTGGGACACGTTGCGGTTATCCTTAAGATTTTCTTACATGTCGATCAGACTTAAATTATTAAAGTATTTTTGACTCGTTGAAACTGCGGCGGTTCCCAAGACGCCGCCGTTTCTAGAAGTGTCAAAACCAGCGAGAAAAAAGTGTTGCCAATCCAATACGGGCTGTTCAAAATACCAGGTTAGTGGTCAGGTAAATAATTATATCACAAATTGATAATCATTTACGTGACATGGTTCATGATTTCGATTGTCGATTTTTATATTTTTGTCCAAAGGACAATAGCTTGTGCGCCGCCTCGGTAGACAGAGATGATGTAATGTCGCTTAGCTATGTATTGGTAAGCACTTCTTGTCTCAATCATATTTATACAACTATTATGGTTTATGGATTTTTGACATCTTCCGACGCAAGTATTTGTTTTTCTTGATCATGTCATGTCTTTATAGGATGTCATAAAAGTCTTCTTCTATCTACTCTACATCTTTTTTATATGCCCTGACCATCTAGTAGTCCTTTTCGTAACAGTATTATAAAAAAACGTAACCTACACGAAATAACATAGCAAACTAAATAATAACGAAGTAACTAGTAACTGAGGCCTCAAAAACCACTTACAAATGTAGTATTAAAAATTCAAAAACATCAAATGTCAATTGCGCTGATTGTTTTACTTTTGTTCTTATACGTATAATGCTGCCTCTCTTTCTTACACACTAAATGTCAACAGACGAAAATGAGACAAACGGTGAACGTATGTCTGCACCCCTCCGAAAAATACAATAATTTTAATAAATCCCCCTCACACGTATAAAGAAAATGAAACGCAATTCCCGTAAGTTTAAAAGCAAGAAAATCACAAAAAATATAAATTCATACACAACGCCATCTCTGATACTGACAAATACAAAACACGGACAGTTGCGCATCGATAATAATTGCTTTATTGTGTTATTTTTAACGTAATAAAAAGAACTGAAATTAATTCAACATTTGTAGTGCATGTTGTACGAGTGTATACTGTCGTCGCCCTTGAGGTGATTTTTCACAAAAACGGCGCTCTACAAATTATCCAATTATTATTTTTATTATGGGTTTATCAAATAATTTTATTATGTGTCCCAGGAACATTAAATCAAATAAGTTAATAATAGTGTCCTACCGAAACTAGTTTTTACGGCCGAAACCGAAACCGAAACTTCCATATAAGGTCATGTTTTCGTGGAAAAAAAATAGTCAATCTTAATCAATAGGCCTTATTTTTAAATCATATATTAATCTTTTGAATGTAGCTATAACTTTGTAGTTATCCATTAAAGATAAATGAAACAATTTAACTTTGTTTGAACCACTTTCATATTTGAATAAATCCGACCAGTTTCAGAACGACTGTTCCTTCTTCAGGGCAAATGTATACTGATCATAAATATACCAAACCACCCACCTACTGATTCGACAGTTTTGGAATATGGATGGGAACAATGTATTATTATGGTAGGGGTGGAGCCGTTGCCAGGTATTAATGAAGAGTGGAATATAATATACATTTCCCCTGAAGAAGGAACGGTCGTTCTGAAACCGACCGGATTTACTCAAATATAAAAGTGGTTCAAACAAAGTTAAATTGTTTCATTTTTAATATATTAATCATCCAGTCTCTGATATTTGAACCAAAAATAAACATAACATAATAAATTATCACTCCTTATTTCAAATAAATTATTTATGCTTTTTGAAATCGTAAATTGCTTTGTAAATAATATTTAAAAAAGAAATAAAAGGTATTTACCCATTTGAACACTATTAACGAATAACATAAAATAAAAGGTAGAAAACGAAATCACTTTTTTTAAACCTAATTTGTATAGGTACACTAAACAAAAAAAACGACACTGGGGTGACCTACGACCTTGGGGTCACATATGACCTTGGGGTGACCTATGACCTCGGGGTGACCTATGACATTGGGTTGTCATATGACATTGACATTGTGGTGACTTATGACCGTGGGGTTGACATTGACATTGTGGTGACTTATGACCGTGGGGTGACCTACGACCTTGGTGTGACCAACGACTTTGGGGTGACCTATGATCTTGGGGTGACCTACGACTTTGGGGTGACCTACGACCATAGGGTGACCTATGGCATGGTTATTCAATAAATGATTCCTTGTGCTCGCACCTCTCTCTCTTGCCCCTACAGTAATATACGAAACGCAACTCTCTCTCTTTCTATCTTCACTAACTTATATCTCCCTCTCAACTTCGAGCGTGCTTAACGGCTCGACCGTTCGCCTCGCTCGATCACCGTTCGCATCGATCACCGTTCGCATCGATTACCGTTCGCATAACACTTTGCGTAACGCATTCACCAGCTTACTCCCCAAGTCGAGCGTGCGTAAAGAAGTTTTACTTCAAAATACTCTTTCATCTTAAGAACAAAATAATTTGTTATAAAATTAAAACAAACACTTTGTATTTAACTACATAAACAAATAATTTCTTCTAAACTTTGCTCATATTGTATGGCACCATAGACATCCAAATGACTAGACAAGCAGTTACAGGTGAGGGGTCAAACCAAACCATGGAGGGCGAAGAGGGGAAAGATGACTGTGATTCGTTATACAATCAATCTGACAGTAAATAGGCATCTCGCATTACAATATCACCATTTAGTTCTTAAAAGCAAAATCTGCTTTGAATGAATAGACCTTTTTACATGGGAGCGCGAATTGCTTGCCACGATAATAACATATTTGCTAAGGTCAAATGCTCGCCCCAAAAAAACTCGCCCCAATACACATAGCAATATTTTGTTGCCGTGTTTAGTTAAAACACTATTACAAATGTTTCATAATTTACTTACTTACCCCTGTAACCACCGATGAGCACACTGGAGAACCGCCCACATTCGCTATGTGCACATTGATATGTAGATATATTGTATAGAATACGCTACTGTTTTGGCGTTGTATTTCGTTAAATGTATGGATGTTACCTTCTAGCTGTTCACGGCAAGAATGATGACGTCACACATTTTAGATTCAAGCGAGGCTCTATCCCCTCCCCATGGAGCGAGCCGGTTCCAAGGAGGTGCTTCAGCCGGCGCCATGCGGAGGGGGAAATAATACGTTTTTATCACTTAGGGCAGGTCCATGTATATTCATATGTCCGTGTATGGCACTCTTTTTAATGAACTACAATATAATTAAAACTAAAATGTACCTACTTACCTAGAATAACAAAATATTTTTAATGCAAATAATACTTAATGTAAGAAAAAAACAAGCGTTTTCTCTTAAACTAAATGAAGAGCTTTCATCTTAAGAATAAAATCATTTCTTCCAAACTTTGGTCATATTGCGCACCGAACATGTCCGATCGCAGAACGAAACCTCCCGAATTCAGTTTCGGTTTCGGCCGTAGTTTCGGCTGGATGGCGGCCGAAACCGAAACTAAGCCGAAACCGAAAGTTCGGTCGGACACTAGTTAATAGTAAAAAAAGTAGCAGAGAGCACTTTCATGGGCACAATACTAGGTTTACAAAGAATGAAGGCATGCTTGTACCTAAACATACTAATAAATACGGACAGCGAACCCTTGAGTATAATGTGCCTAAAATATATAATATGCTACCTGGTAATATTAAGAAATGCGAATTTCCAAATAGAGTCAGATATTTGCTGAAAACATGGCTACTAGGTAGAAATAATTTGTATTAGACGATTTACTTTTACTATTAATGTGTAAGTTTATTGTTATTGTATAAATTAAGATCTAAGTTGTAATCTGTAAAAAGTTGTAATAAAAATCCTGTTGACAAACTACTTAACTGTAGTTTAACGGGATATATATGAAATAAAAATAAATAAAATAAATTATATTATTTTATTCTAACGCCACATACTTTGTAATTCCAAACGGAATGGGTTAAAAGTGTTAAGTGAAGAAGGCCTTCCCTGGAGCAGAGGCTTAGTGGGACGAATGGCCGTTTTAGCTCAATAAAATAAGATATAGTGTTATTTGATTCGTTGCGTGTCTGTCCCGCGTTGCGTTATGGGTAATGAAGGACGCGCCTCCTTTTCCCTCGAACGAAATTAATTCAATACTGATATAAGGAAATAAACCACAGTCGTTGGAATTAGGTTCAGATTATAGAAAAGTGGAATATTTATAAAAGGTTTCTTTTCTTCTGAAAAAGTGATAAAAGGTGCATTATATTTTATTTATTTATATAAATAAAAAGAAAATACTTTGCTTTAAGTCACTTTATTGTTATTTTTACTAACAAATACAGGATAATAATTGTTAAGAAAGAAAGATACAGTAAATTAGAGTGGGACAGTGCGGCAATATAAACTAAAAAATAACAATAAATAAAAAAATAACAATAAATAAAAAAATAACAATATTCAGTAGACTAAAAAATAACAATAAAGTGACTTAAAACAAAGTATTTTCTTTTTATTTATTTAAAACTAGCTTTTTCCCGCGGCTTCGCTCGCATGGTGTAAGGGGGGTTCCCACTCCGCCTCCTCCACCTCCCCCCTCCCCCCCCTCCCCGCGCCTTTCACCACCCTCCCTCCCCCCTCCCCCACTCCACCCTTCCACCCCTTATACCTCCCCCCCCTCCCCCCTCACCCCTTCACCACTCCCCCCTCTCCCCCCCCCCTCCCCTCTCAAATCCCCCATCTCTCCCTCCCTCCCGCTTTCCATATATTCAATCCCAGTACATTCAGTTTTTAAACAGCCCGCGTGCCACCTTTTACAATTTTATTCAAATTTCCATTTTTCATATACATTAAATTTGGTACCTAACATAGGTACATAATTTAATATTCTAAAATTCTTGATTCGATTTAAACTATTAGGCAAGTACCTACTTTAAATAAATTTATCGACTTAAATATTTTCAAAAATAGAATCATGATTTAAAATGTCATTCTCAAACACGCGAACTGTCAATCGTGCGATAGTCGTTTTCTGAAATTATCCAATTTTCTTAATTTTTCTCTCCGTAAGAACCATCCTCGTACTTCAAGGAATATTCTAAAAAAAGAATTAGCGAAATCGGTTCAGCTGCTCTCGAGATTTGCGCTTAGCAACACATTTAGCGATTCATTATTATTATTATTTTTTATTTTTTTTATTTATTTATTTATTTATTTATTTACATATGCATATATATTAACAATACATTACAATGTGAACATTTGTCTGTCCAACTGGGCAGAATACCCATTTCAGGACAGCCAAATTGTATATTTAGTTCATAATATTCTTAACAAAGGAATAGTTTCGTTCAAGATATCAAGGGAATTTGCTTCTGTCAAGACAACTTTTGAGAACACTAAGAATTGTATATAATTAAGGGATGGTTTCTTTATGTCTTTAAAAGAATCGCAAAGATGTGATTTTTTTCAAGGTCAATTTGGAGAACGTAAATAAATGCATTCAGAGTGAATGCATTTATTAATGTTATATATAAGAAGATGTCGAGTCACAATATGTTTGTTTCTTTTGAAAAATTATTTATTTATAATAATAAAATGAATATTCATACTACACGATACGATACGATTGTACCACCCCAGCCTCCTGTCTCAGTGGAACCGATTCACCAGGGGGCACTGTTTTGTTAGGACTTGGAACACGTGCTGTGAGGAAGGGAAAGAATTTGAAGTTTAATCGATCGGTATACATAGTAACTTAATAAGCCAATATTGGAATGTAGGATTGGCAGTAATAAAGGAATTGATTGAGCTTTGTTTTTCGTTTCTCGCATTTCGCTTATTTTTGCTTCCAGCTTCCTGTTTCGAGCGTCCAGCTTCCCACTTTTTTTTGTTGTTGTTGCTTGTTCGTGCTTCTTGGTTTTCGTTTCCAGCTTCCTGTTATTTTCGCTACACGCTTCCAGCGTCCCCCTACTTCTTCCTTCCCATTTCCTATGGCTTCATGCTTTCTGGTTCCACGCTACCTGTTTCTTACTACCTATTTCCTGCTAATGGTTCTTGGTTTTTTGGCTTTTCGTTTCACGCTGATTCTTACTTCCTGCCAATTGCTATCTGCTTCCCACTTAACGTTTCCAGCTTCCCACTGCTTCTCACTTCATGTTTCTCGCTGCTTCATGCCGCTTGTCGCTTCCGTTGCTTCTCTTTTCCTGATTCTTGCTTCCCCGATATTCGCTTCCCGCCATATCCCGGCAAGGAGAAAAGTTCCAGTCTACCGTGACTAAATCCTCCCTAATATCACTCACCATCCAATCTACTCATCTTACCATCACCTCACCATTGATTCTCATATTAGTTCAGAGGTGTTCCTTTACTTCATTTCCTTGTTTTTATATATTTCGATGATTGGCAAGTTATTGCCTTCACAGAAAACAAAGTTTCTTGTACCAGTACTTCGTTAACCATTACAGCGCTTTCGTGAATTACCCACCTAAATAAAAAAAACCTAACCTAGAGTGTACTCGAAACATATTACGTAACGGTGGGATTATTGTATACTAGTCCAAATAGACTATGTCACTCAGTGGATTTATTATGTTTATCAGAGCTCAGTGCTCTTTTTTTTACATTAGCTCAAAAGTCCTTCAGGGCCTTTGTCATCTTTGTGGATACTGTATAGTGAGTCTTTTTAGGAAAGGAAGTTTTGGGAAGGAAAACGTTTTGAGGGGTGGTGGGAATCTTGGGGTCAATGTGTCCAGGACTGACAGACGTACGAATCCATCCCTCCCACTACGGTGCAAGGCGATAGATAGAGGCACCGGCTGGAGAGGTCTAGGTTTGGTCTCCCTCAACTAGTCTTTCCCGTCCCGCCACACAGTAAGGTGGGCAAACGCATTCACCGCCAAGACTTAGAGAAACCTCACCCCGGGAACCCCTCCTAAGTCACTAAACGTAGCGAACCACTTGGGGTGACCTATGGCAGGGGTGTTGGTTATCCAATAGATGGTTCCCGGGGTGGCGGTAATTGTAAACTATTCTACAGCCTTTCTCGAAACAATAAAAATCAACCAGCCACAACCTGCCTCAATGAATGCAATAATTCTACCTTCGCCAATGGTTATGGGCCACCGTTCTCAATATCAATAATGAGTTTATTTTAAAAGCTGAAAGAAATAGACATTTAATTAGTTGTCAAGTGAAATAAGGATCTTATCTGCTTTGCTTGAAGTGGCTTTATCCTTCGACACCAATAACTAATAACCATTAATTACAAGAGGCTTCAGCCCTCGTTATTTTAAGATTCAGTCCTTTTGGTGTCATTTAACTTTCACTAGTCACTCCCTTGTTAACTCCGATATTTGATTAAAATATTAAACACTGAATCTATTAACTAAAATGTGTATTCGTATTGAACGTAATCTAACACAAAAGAAAAGTTCTAAATATTAAAAAAAAGTTGCAATTATTTAATACTAGCTTTTGCCCCCGGCTTCGCAAGCGTCACTCGCCCCCCCCCCCCCTCCCCCCACAATCTATTTCTGTTCATTTGCTAAAATAAAATAATATACATATATAACATATTATAGTTTCTAGGTCAAATCAAATTATAATTTTGTGTCGTTAACAAGTTTTACATGTTCGTAGAAATGGAAATACTTTTCACTTATTTTTTAATAGAAAAGTATAGATGCAAAAGTAGAATGTAGAAGTAAAATGCAAAAATCATGCCTTATTTATTTTATTAACTTATCGTTTTTTAAAATTTAAATTAAAAAAAGAATTTAAAATCAACACCCAGACTATTTAGACGGGAAGCACAGTCGCTATTTTCCTAGATCATCTTGATGACTTATGTTACGCTATCGGCTTGACAAATTGTATTGGCAGTAAAAACTATCTGGAATACTAGATCAACGCAATTATTTTGACTCGCATTGCCATTTTCATCACGAGAGTTTAAAGCTTTGAAATTTTCAACTGACCAAAAGAAGAAAAGACGTAAGTTTGTTGAAATTGTAAAATAATCCTGTTTTAACTCGGGCAATTCCGGGTAGTAACTGCTAGTTACTTAATAAATCCTTCAACCTCCCTGCTGTATACTTTAACTTCCACTGGGTTGAAACCAAAATAAAAATCAATCTCCCCTAATGATATAGTCGTTTACCCTAGGAGCAAGATCCAAGTGGACATTAATACTCAGTGGAAATACATTAACATTTTATTGCGTTAATATATTTATAGGGGCGCGCCTCTGACAAGAGATGGAGCCTTCGCATGCAAAGGTTAACTTATCGAAATTGATTAATAAACGTCAGTCTAACTCAGTGGATTGAATACTAGCCATTGATACAAATTAAACTAGATTGATCGTCAAAATAAAGGTTGTTTTTATGCCTCGTGTAAATAATAATTTCGTGCACCGTCTTTCTAAGGACTAAGTCATACTAAATTAGAAAATTCAAACCTCCAAAAAGACTACATAAATGTAGAATTGACCGAGAATGCATGGACTGCTGCTATCCATATCAATAGCTTCAAGCATCATAGTTCTTACCAAAAAGAACTCTTGTACCTAGCAGTTCTTGTATTTAATATCGACTTCTTATAGAAGTTTATGTGTTAAGTGTACCGACTGCTTGTAGCAGTTCGTATATTCCCAGCCTAAACATAAATTTGGCTTAACCTTTACGATGAAACATCCCAGTCTAAAGCAGGAAGCGCACTAACTGCTACAAGCAGTGTCAAGCAATGACTACGCAGTTCTCATAAAAATATATCAAAACAACATGTCAGTGCATTTCGAACATTGTAAACAAAGAGCATCGAAGAAGACGAAGAATTTTTAACTAGTGCAAGTTGATATACGGCTATGTAACATATTATATACCTATACTAACCAGTCGGAATTACAAAGGTATTTTTTGGTTTAGTGAATCTTGTTGATTTTGAATCAATGGTAAGTTTTATATCTACCCTTTACTTTAACGTCCCCTTATTGTGATGGGAAGTTTAATTTATTTTTGGGCAGTAGATAAAACCTTTTTTTTCATTATTAAGGAGATATTTTGAAGGGATATTATTTTACACACACGGAATATCCGGGTGGATTTTTATTTTAAAAACCTGATTGTATTATATTTTATTGAAACCCTTTGTTTAATCTACCTTTTCATTTAGTTTTCAATGGCTCGATTAGAATAAAAATGTTGGAAAACTTTCGAAAGCCGAGTAGTTCAACAAATAATTTGAAAACGTTATTTATTAACGGATTTTATTAAGACTTTCCAAAGACCCGTAATAACTAACAAAACTCGTTTATTTATTTTATAAATCCACAGGTAGGAGCTACCCCATGCGATCTCACAAGCAATATTCTCTTGAATATACCAAAACCTGATAAGTGTAATTTTTGGAGCCTTTTATCTCCCCACCGGAATATTGCGTCCATAACTCATTTTGTCTAATATAAAAGGGAAATATGCCGTGGCCGCATGATGAACGAATGCATAATTTATGGGCGGAATTGTATTAGTGCATCCCGCCCTCCCGCCCCGTCCGCCCACCCTCCGCCCTGGTCGCCCATTCGGTGTCCAGAAAACCTGTCCGGCAAAAGTGCATTTTCCACGTAACAAAGTTCCATTTTGTTGCACTGCTTGCCTTTAATCCAAATCCGCGGGAAAAATAAAGGATGATGTACGGAGGCAAGGGTACATAAAACATAATGATAATTTAATATTCTCGCATGAGCTTTTAAAATTTTTAAGTCATCTAACTGCAACACACTGATAGACCTCCTGACGAAAATATTGTTTAAGGTGTTTTAAAAAGCCATGACCGAAGACCTAATAAATAACCTCACAAATAAGATTTCAAATACAAGACATAAACGGGTGTCAGTTCTCCCGCCTTGTGAAAGAAAAACAATTAAGACCTTAATTTAAAAAAAAAAAACTTATGAAATATTCGTAGATGGTTTCATCCCTTCCTCGTATTCGATAAATGCTGGCGTCCCACAGGGATCGGTTCTGTCTCCGATTTTGTTTTTGTTGCACATCAATGACCTTTTGTCATGTGCACCAATTCATTGTTACGCAGATGACAGTACAGTCCATGGTAGCTTTTGGGTTGACAAGTCCCCAAAGGGCGTACAAAGTCCAACGCCTCGGAGGTCTTTGAAGCAAAGATGGACGGTTACCTCGAGAGTGTTTTCTCTTAGAGTAAAAATAATCTATCTTTGAAGAAGAAGATAACACTAATAATCTAAACGAAAATACAAAAGAGAACAAGACACAGAAAATATAAAAAGATTTAAAAAAAAAAAGATAAAGAGATTTATCCGAGACGCTATCTAGGTTACAAACAGTTCTTAGAACGATTGTTTCCAACGACAAAGTAATTGTTTATGATATGGAAAAATTGGTCGAAGATAGTATTGTTATTTCTAAAATTTGAAAATATGAGATTGACAATTATGACGGTTTGATGGATTGGAATGGAAATTTGATTGATTTTTATTATAATGTACAAAAATTAATGTTTGTAATATATGAAAAATGAAAATTTAAAAAAAAATTACAATAGATGGCATGTGAGCTGTTTGAAAACTAAATGCACTGGGACTGAATATATGGAACGCGAGAGGGGGTTGGTAGGACGATGGAGCGGGGGAGGGGAGAGGAAGGGCGGGAAAGGTGGAAGGGGCACGCGAGAGGGGAAGGGGACGCGGGAGGGAAAGGGGACGCAAGGGAAAGACACGCAGGGAGAAACAATTTATTTCTTTGAATATTGCATTGCAACGCATGTCGGGAACCAGCTAGTACAAAAATATTAATTGAATCGATTTAAACATAAAACATTTGTAATATAAAGAGAGAATAAAATAATTTCACAGTTACGTAATTCGATAGATCCATCTTTACGAGTTCACGAGGTCATCAATAAGAAGCGATTCTCCCGCTCCAAGTCGGATTGCCATTGGTCCATAAATCCACCAATCGCAAAGTCTCCCGCGGATTCCAAACACGGAACCGAATATTTGAATTATTTATTTTAAGCCATTTTCCTTTTCCGCAGTTTGAATTATTCGCTCGATCGTTTTTCACTCTTACTATTCCTAATTCCGAGAAAAACAAAACGAATATTATTGCTATTGCCGGGTCCATGCGTGCATCATTTTACCGTATCAAGTCACTGTATCCGTATGACCAAAGCGTATCAGTGCAGACGAGTGTGATACGCAGTTACATGATACGATGCTCTGATTTGATATATGTACAGCCCGTTCTATCTCGAGTCGTTTTACGAATATTTGACACGTGATCATGAAAATTTAGGTACAACGGGAGTTGCGTTCTCAACTTAAGGAGGGAGGAATAATAGGAGGGAAGGATAGGAGGCTTGATACGATAGGTTTTAGATACGATGATACGTTAAAATGATACATTGTATATCTGTCGTCCAGTTGATTAGTCGCATGTCTCCGTAAAATCTAAATTTGAGTTGAGTACGCAGTTACATGAAAAAATGTACCTTATATCTGGTACAATCAAAGATATTGAAATATAAGATATGTGCTATCCGTAGATTTTACTGGGTGGGACTGCGTTTCCTGGCGTCGCCGATATTGTTAACCTATTAACGAATAAACTAAATGAACGAATTCTTTCCGTGTTCAAACTATCTTGTTAACCAATATACTGCACACCTTCAATCAACTAAATGAACAAATTCTTTCCGTATCCAAACTGTGCCCATTAGGCAGTAGTCTGCCGACGCGATGGTCGGGCGGCCATCATAGCATATCTCCCGTATTTCAATATATTTGGGTAAAATACTCAAAGTACTAACGAACAACGCCAAATCAATCGTAACGCAGAAAACAATTATGAAAAGTATTCTCAAACTTTCTCTAACTGCAAACAGTGACCTAATATTCAAAATAATTAAAGTATTTGATATTCGACAGATCTATGTAAAAACTATCCTCATGCATCTCTTTAAAAACAAACATGTGCTTTACGAAAAAAAATAAACTTAAGATTTACACGTAACTCCAACAAAGACATATTGCAAGTTCCAGTACTCTCTTACACCTTTGGTCAACGTAGCTATAGATACTTTGCCATAAAATATTCAAAATTCTCCCAGAAAACATCAAACTGAGTCAAACACAGAGAGAGTTTAAAAAATATGCTAAAATATGGATATATTCTAATGATCGAGCCTATACTGGTGCCCTCACCCAAACGCCCAGTCATTGACAGTTGTTATTAATAACCTTGCAGTTTTTGTATTGTGTGTATGCAAACAATAATGTAAACTAAAATAAAGTTTTTGCTGTATAGAAACCTACTTTACACATTTATAAAAAACCATCGATAAAATTGCGAGAAACAATTTACAAAAAATTCTGTCTCAATACAGGTTCACCTAGTGAGGCAGGCTATGCACAACTAAAAATATTGTATAATTATACTACTTCTGTGTAACCGTTCTTACATTACTTTCTATTTGTTATTTTTTTTTTACTGATTGATGTAATCTATTTGTAAACTACATTGAACATGTAATTTTTTTTAGTTATGATGTTGCCAATTTCATTGAATAAAGATATTATTATTATTATAAACTATTGGTGAATTAAACAAAAAAATTATGTTTTCTGGGTTACCAACAGGAAATTTCAAAATGTCATTGACCGTTATGCTTCCCGGTATTATTTTATAGCATATTTAATAATATATAACACACAGACACGTGTAAATAATATTTGATTTATGGTGAGCATTCGAATATTGCTTTCCTCATTATCTCAAAACTTAGTATTTTGAGATATCTGACTAATTAACTGGAAGATCGATATGGATCTAAATTTCGAATTAACGTGATCAAGTGTGTAGGTCCATGATAATTAAAATGTATTAAACCATATTTTACATGAATATCGCCAACGATAAAATTGAATAACTTTAGCAAATGCATATCTTGCACCAACATGAACAGTTACTCCAGTCGACTGCACAAAAATAAAGGTCATTTTAAAATAATGCTGGAATTTTTTTTCTCAGTCAATAATGAAACAGATCGCTCACATTTCTGCAATCACTTCAAATGCTGGAGCGGTCTTGTGCTGACCTTTACTTTTATTGTTCAGATTTTACAGTTTTTTTATTTTTATATTTCGAGATGCATTGTGAGGAAAGCGTTTGCATTGTTAAATTTATCGATGAAAACAATGAGAATCTGGAACAATGTTCTTTGTTGAAAACGCTCTTTTACCGTGTCATAGAGAAATTCTGTTCCTGATATTTAACATTTTGTATAACCGGAGGCTACGATGAAAATGAAATAAAAACATGGAAAAGTAATCGCTTCTTCGTTCAAAATGACGGATTTTTTTTTTCTTGTAAGTAGAACACTTGTAGCGTCACATATTTGAATTTTATTTTTTTTCCTTTCGGCTTCGCCAAGTTAGAGTGTTGGTGGATGCGATAGGAACTAATTCCATACCATTCCATACCATCAGTTCCACTAATTCCATACCATTTTATAAATCCGATCGGAACTAATTCCTAAAATAGCCCGTTCCTCGGATCCACTATGATCTAGTGATAGCTAGTGACCGGGACAAAATAACCGGGACAGGCAATGACGTCACATGTAAAAAATACATTTTTTTTTAAAAGGAAACACCCTTACAATGTCACACTTTATTCATTCATTATCATCAGTGGAAAGTTCATAATTGGCATAATTTACTATCTTACTATTGTTTTATTGGGTAATCTCAGATTTGCTGTCAACTTTCCCTAAAATATATTTAAAAAAATAAAGCCGCGTGTTACAACTAAGTATTACCTTCAATCTTTCCATATCGGGAGAGATACTCAAATTTACAAAATATTAGTACTTATACCTAGGGGGGCGTTCTCATGCGACCCGCTGACGGAAGTGGTGACATCCTTTACGAATTCTGGAATTCGAAACCGAATTACAACGGTAGCTTTGTTTAAAATTTCACTTACACAGATGTTTATATGGCGTGGCGCGTACGGCGCGGCGTCAGACATGCACTCGAAGCCGAGTTCTTAACGTATTAATACTGGTCGATTGATCAATTCTGGTTGATTGTATTGAATAACGTAGAAAATGTTGTTAATATACCTATTACCATGCTGCAACGACTTTTCAATTTGTTAACAATATTAATCTATTACTTTATGGATAAATTGTCCACTCAATTTAACATTAGGTACACGAATGAAAAAAAAAAACAGAGTAGGCCTCAGCACAGGTGAGCACTTCGTGAGGCTCATATTACTAAATGGTGTTTTATAATTAAAAAAAAAACTGCTAATGTATGAATAAAAATAGTAGATGAATAAATCAATCCACAGTGGCGGACTCATGAAGCACGTCGGAGACCCGGGGCGGCAAAGCTGAATGAGCCCCCCTCCCCCCTAGTTCAAGAAGTTGATGTAATTGTACAAGCTTTTATTCAATTCACACGGGTCTCTGGTTCTGGGGGCCTCCAAACGCCTTCAAGTTTCTTAATCAAATCCCAAACCACCGTAAAAAAATACATTTTTTTATTTCATTTTCTGAAAGATGCATTTGTTAATAATGGAACTCATCATTTTTTTAAAGGAAATTCGTAAAATTGACGGAGAGACAGCATTTTATATGAAACTGTTTTGAACAGTTGAATTATCCTTCAGCAAAACTTTGAACGCGTTTTTCTCGAAACTACGTTTTTCAAACTGGTTGACAGTACATTAGAAAAAAGTATATATCCGATTTGCATGCAGTAAATCTTAAACTGTACGAAAATCCAGTCACAAAAGGCACCACGAAAAACAAATTGGTAATTATCGGTTCGGACTGGCCACGCTTATTACGAATAATTTTTAGAAAAAAACTTTAGATTCGCCTTAATTACTATAAAAGGAAACTTTTTGGCTTTGGGGCGGCGGAAAATAATGCATTTTAATTTTCAATTGCATAAAACCAAAATTCACTTCGCGAACCGACGCAGCGAAAATCCGCGGCCGTAGCTGTCACTTGCTGTCACTGTTATGGACTGTAGCTGACTTCGTGGGATACCTACATGAAATACCGCGAATCACAAACCATGTTACACAAACCTAGCGTAGCCGCTAAGCCACTTGAAAACTGGAATGTTTTTCTTGCCTTGACGCGAGTAGGCGTTATAAAGGGGCACTTTCTTTTGTATCACAAACCATGTTACACAAACAAGCCCGCTAGACAAATTTCATAATTACGCGCCTTATCCCATGAAGTCGGCTACAGTCGTATTAGCTCTTGTTAATTTATCAAGGATACCAACATCACAGTGACATGTACGGCCGCGGATTTTCGCTGTGTCAGTCGCGAAGCGAATTTTGGTTTTATGCAATTGAAAATTAAAATGCATTATTTTCCGCCGCCCCAAAGCCAAAAAGTTTCCTTTTATAGTAATTAAGGCGAATCTAATTTTTTTTTCTAAAAATTATTCGTAATAAGCGTGGCCAGTCCGAACCGATATTTACCAAAAAATTAATTGCGTAACGATTGACAAAAATCATTTTGATTTACACCAAAAAACACTGCTTTCAATTGACAAGTGTCGACATTCTGGATTCATACCGACATTCTCGACATTCATTAATTCTCGTCATCCATACTTTAATACTAATAGTGTGTTGATTCATGAACACAAATAATTAATTATGACCGAGTCACGGGAAAGGATGTTGAAGTGGATGAGTTGTAGCAAAGAAGGTAGGTCGTTATGCATATCAAGTGTTTTCTGCATTTAAAAAGCTTAAAGTTTGTTTAATGTGTTATAAAATTATTTTTATTGTTTAACTTCCAAATCAAATTATTGGAATCTAATCGTCAATCAGCCGTAGCGTCACGTCGTTTTGACATTGAATTCGGCTCATTCAAAATATTCACCATATTGTGATCGGGTATCAAATATGCTTAATGCTTGACGGATTGTCAAAATTTTATCAAACGCTTAAATGGGCCGAGAACGTTTAATGGGGACACTTCAAATGTCAAACACTAAAAAGGCGTTAATTGCCGATTTGACCGTCTTTCAAATGTGAGATTTTATAATCTAAATCGGCTATTTTTTGTGTTAAGAATTAATTAGTTTTTGTTGAAATATAATTTTTCATTAACAAACCTAATTTAGATTATTTTATTTTATGTAATTTTAACAGCTATTTACAACAAATTCGCAAATATGGATAACTCGGGTAAGTAGGTACCTATCTATGAATAAGTATGGTCTGTATATAAGTAAGTGTATATAATCTACTTATGAGTAAGTAGGTATATATTATCTGCCTGTACAGATTTAAAAAAAAATAACATAATGCACATTTTAATGCCGCATGACGGCTCATTTATCAAATATATCGTACATATAGTTTTGTTTTAGTAATCTACGAACCGTTGGATGCACTATGTTAGCAATTAGTGGTTACCGTAGTTTGTCTAGTCTAGTGGATAGTAAGTAATAAGAAAAAATATTAAGAAATATATTACATATTTGTACAGCGGCCCCGAGACGATTTTTTACAAAAACATCCAACTGTTATTATTATTATTATCTTATACATTTTTGCAAATAATCTAATAGTTCAGTTGGGCGTCCATAAGTAAATGTACTTAACTATATGTATTAAAAGTTGTAATATGTTATAATAATAAAAGCACTTCTTCAAAATTCGCAGAACATTTCTTGGTGAATAATCACGTTCCACGTTTAGCAACAACAAACCTAAACCATTACATGTTGTCTAAATAAAGGGTCTTAGATTAAATTTGTTTAAACAATTAGATATCAATAAACGAACGAATGGCCCACAAATGACCTAACGTATAACTTTTTTTGTACATTAGCTCCACACAGGATGCCTTGAGGAAAGTAATTCCCCTGAAGGTCTATGTCATCTTTTGGAATGCAGTGTGGAGGGTCTTTTTAGGAAAGGAAGGAGAGCAAGTTCTGGGAAGAAAAGGGGTACGAGAGGTGGGTAGGAATCGGAGGTCAGTGGGTCCAGGTGCGAGGCGATATTACGATACAGTACGGCTGGAGATTTCAATGCGACTCCCTCAACCATTCTCTCCCGATTTGGCCTGCCATGCAGCTGGTAGCTGGCAGACGCATCGGCCGTCAAGACCCAGACAGACCTCACCCAATGAACCCGGGCACCCCTGCTAAATTACCAAAAGTAGCAAACCACTTGGGATGACCTATGGCAGAGGTGTTAGTTAACCAATAAATGATTCATGGGGCAGCGGTACCCATACCACCCTCCCAAATTGAAAAAGTACGGAAAATTATTTATTCCCCATTTCTCAGTATGTTTACGAGACATAACACATTTAAATAAGTCGATTGCAGTTACGGCATTATTTAACAATTAAAAACACTTTATAATTTAATGTGGTGAAAACAGCTTTCAAAGTACCCTACAAAATAGAGAACCTATTCTCACAATTATTTTCTCAGTAAATCGGTTTAACCGGCAAAAAATTAATTTAGTCACCTTCAAAATTTAAATTTTGAAGCATATAAATAAGTCATCTCAAAGTGTCTAACCACAGTTTGAAAATGGCTTTGTATGCAGAAACAGCTGCCATCAATTTAAAAAAAAAACAACTTAAGTATTTACAGAACTATTCAAATATATTAAACAAAATAAATTATACATATTAATAAACATATTAATAGAGCTTTGGTACGTGTAGAAGCATATCTATTTTCTCTTTATCTTTATTACGAAGAACTACTAATCCAAAACAATAACAAAATAAGCCAACCGAACAAATAAACATTGTGTAGTTTCACCAATTTTATTACAACGTTTCGCAAAACACACACAACACAAATAAAACACAAAATGTTAGCTTTTGGAGACATTCTCACGGATAATAACAATACACTTACCGGTATATTTACCGAAAGACAACTGTTTACTCACGTATTGTTTGTGTTTTGTGACTGCTGACATCCTCCTCCATGTTATGTTCTCCTGGGGACCCTGGAGCAAACTTTACCCTTTAATGATCATATGATGTACGAAAACTTGTTGTATTGTTCCCTAGTTGCCTGAAACTTTTTTCTAACGTGATATACTTGGTCCCTTTTGGAAATAATATAATGAAATATTAGATTGTCACATAAACCAGTATAATACGAAACAATTGACAGAACTCTTTGCTACAATTGAATTAGCTGCTACCACAATATTACGTAGCGTTTTTTTTAATACTCCCACGTATTTTTATATAACAATAGTTTTTTCGCGTTTTTGTATGCAATCGTTCAGCGAGAATATTTCAATACAATGTCAATATTGATATGGAAAGTATCAAATAACTCGAAGGGACAGGGGCGTTCATAAAAGAGATGTCGCCAGCAATTTTATCGTTCAGTTTTTCTTTTCTTTCATTTCCGGGTTACGAATAACCTGATAGCATTTGAAAAAGAAACTCCTGCCATCATTACATTACGCCAATGACATGGTGCTGCTTGCACCTTAGATTAAAGCGACGAGACGACTTGTGCAAATATGCGAAGAGTACGCAAACTCTCATAACTTGTTGTACAATTCTAAAAAGTCAGCCATCGTCGCTTTCAAACACAATAAGAAGCCATCAAATATATCTAGAAGGAAATGAATTGCTTGTGGCCTCACAGGTTAAGTATCTGGGACATAGCCTAACCGAAGACATGAAGGATATTGAAGATATGGAACGACAAAGAAGAGCAATTAACATACGGGCCGGAATGCTCTCAAGGCGGTTCTACCACTGTAGCGACGAGTCAGAAAATTACTCTTCAAGACATACTGCACTGCCCTGTATACATCTGAACTGTAGACACAATACCCAGCAGCGCAATGGGACAAACTGAGGGTGTGCTACAACAATGCATACAGGCAACTTATGCAACTACCGAGGTTCTGCAGTGCCTCCACGATGTTCACCGAGGTGATGGTGCACTCATTCCCAGCCTTACTTCGCCACCGACTAGCCAACTTCTGGAGCAGGACACGGACTTCAACCAATATCATTTTCGTGGCTGCATCCGAGTGGCTCAGTTCCCCAATAAATGAGCGATGGATGCAGATGATGAGGCGACCACCTTGATGGAAAATCCTAAAATATCTTTTTATTTTTAACTCTGTTTAATTATTATTTATTTTAATTTTATGCTTATTTTTTGTTATTTGTGTGATGAATTTTGTTTTCATTTTATGTTTTAATTAGGTACCTACTTAATATGTAAACAATTTTTTTCTTCTTTTAAAGTTTATACTTGTCTATGTATGGCAGACTGGGATTGCACTACCCTCCCAGTTCTGCTGGAATAAAAACTTAAATAAATAAATAAAAAATTACTAGTGGAAAATATTACTTGCACCTTGCACATGATGGAGGACTCAGCTATCAGAGTCAGTGACCAGACGTCTGGTTGGGAACCCGGAGCATTGCACCACTCAGCTATAAAATGATTTCGCTTCTGAAAAACGCTGCCGTTTACTATATATGTATATAAATAATCCTGTAAAGTTTTAAATATCTAATATTGAACAGGGCTTGTTGACATGTCACAAGAATTGACAGAATACACATGGAGTTGGAATCCCCTATCCCTACATGCGGGAGAAGGGAAGAAGGTAATATGATATGTAATGGAATGTAATAATATAATATTATGAAAGGAAATATAAATATAATGAAGGTAATATAATATGTAATGGAAAGGCGATGGGATGAAAAATAGGACGGGAAGATTTTTTGATTTAAAACTTTCGTGTCTGGCGCTGACTTTTATATTTTGGCACTAACTTATATAATTTAACAAAAATGTTCAGCTGGCATTAAAAAGGTTTTGAGAACTTTGGATTTAATTTTCAGCAAGGGTCGTGCTCTTAGAAATGTCGGACGCAAGTTATTAAAGGTCTAAAAATCATGTCAAAATATGTTTTTTTATGAAACGGTTATAAAGAAAATTCCGAATATATTAGTTTGTAATTTTATAATTTCATTGAAAAAACTTTTCTATCTGACATAAGGCTAAATAATTTAACCACTGTTCCTATCGAGATGGCACATCACACTGACTTTGTTATTTTATTCACAGCATCGTAAAAAGATCAAAAGATATATGATATTGTGATGCGTTGTCATTGGTTCTGCAAAACTTCATTCATCATCGCAGTAAAACTGTAAAAAAAGCTTTTTTGTTAAAATCATGTTTTCACTAACAAAAAACTACCACTATACGTTCTTATATCAGAAAAAAAGTTCTCTGAAGAAACAGACATAAGTCCGATCTAACAAACACACTGTTCCTCTCGCTCGAGATGTCACAGCAAAGAAAGCTTCTAACAAAATTAAATGATAACACATTTGGCAGAGAGCATCCAGCTAGCTGAAAAATCTCAAAGACATCTTCTACCAGAAAACATTTTATATATTTGAACAAGGAGAAGCAAGATTTCACAAAAACTTTGAAAATGAAGAAAAAAAATAGAGTTCGGATCATTCACCTCAACAAAGCATGGTTCAAGTATGCTTTTATGAGTAGGTATATTCATTTTAGTAAAATATTTTTTATTAAATTACGCACCATGCATTTTTTTATAATATGAGAGGGGGTTTTCTACTCCTGTTGATAGCAATTTTAACACTGGCCAACTTTAATCCAAATAAGTTTTTCCCAGTTTATTTGTGTAAACTTTTTAATTAAATATCCTCTAACTAGGCTATATTTCAGAAACTTCACACAAATTAATTGTTTTGTTTGCAAAAGCGAAGAGGGCGAAGCGAAATTTTCCCTTCTTCAGAAATAGAAGCGCAAATAAATTATGTTTTTCTTCCAATCGAATGAACGAAATTGCTAAGAGCGTCCCTCCCCGTCTCCACTTATTTAGGTACAAACCAGTTCTAACTTTGCAAGTCCAAACCGAACCAATGCTTAAACTTTCTTATTAGGGATTGCCAATGTTACTTCATACCGTGTTAATCATTTTCATCTGAGAAATTAGATCAAATTTGAACAATTATTCATCTCCGCGATTTGTTTGATGGACTTTGAAGGTTGTCTGGGTTGTTTTGTTAGCGAAATTTGTCACATTTTTGGTACAAACATTTAATATAATAATTACTTGAAGTTAGAAATTATCACAAATTTGTGTAGTAAAAAAGGACGCACGTGTACCAAGACAACATAAAATTAAATAAGATTTTTCCAGGAAGCAAATTTCTGGAGAATAATAAATTTTAATATCCGTCGAATGAGTCTCAGAATCACTTTATTACCTAAAAATTATTTTGTATTCTATCAAGAATTTAAAGCTGTCAAAAGCAGAAGCGAGTATCTCAATGGTAATGTCCTGTTGAATGCGGTTTTAAAACATGGTAATGATTTGGATTTAAATTTTCTGGTTCCTTGCTTAAAAGTTATGTTCCTTTCTCTTGAACCCCCATTGTTTGATGTTCTCTATTCAGAATTGAAATATTTTTCAATAATGTATTCATCGTGCCCTTTAGATTTAATAACTTGCAAGGAGGCAGCATACCTTAGAAACACAAGAGATAATTAGTTGGTCTGTCCCTCCTCTCCGATATTTATGACTTTACTTTGAACATTTTGTGATTTTATCCATAAAAAAATTATTATTGAATTGAATTAAAAAAAATTACATTGTAAAACATCACTTATTTAATCAAAATATCAACGTGTTTAAAAACCAATGGTTTCTTCGTCAGGATAAAATTAAAATTTACAAAAATAACAAAAAACAAAAAATGCGAATTGTGAAATTTGTTGATAATTTTGGTTAGTGGTATTTTACAAAGTGATTTGTTTTAATACAATTAAAATGACGCCACACAGTGATTTTGCAAAGATTGAAGAGTTAAAGATTAATGCTAGTGACAGACTCAGCTATAAAAGCGCCAGGGTTATTTGGCTAGGTCTATTTATTATATATTCCCGAGCAATATGCTGAAATAGGCCAAGCCAAATAACGCTGGCGCTCTTATAGCTGAGTTTGTCACTAGTGTAAAGATAAAACGATGATAATATGAAATCTTTTCTTTGGCCATCATACAAATTTGATAAACTATTTAAAATAATAATATAAGGATAATACAATAGGATTGAAGAAGAATACTTAGTTAAAGAAAAAACGATGATGGTATTAAATCTTTTCTCTCACTATCATACAAATCCGATAAACTCAGCTTTGCTTACCAAATACGATCTTAGAAACATTTCAGTTATTGAATGTTCGTTTCGAGAGTTTTTGGATTTTATTTGTATTCTGCTGCAATCTTTTCAAAAATAGATTTACAAGGGTTGTATAAACTAAATGAATAGTTTCTATCGAAGGCATTCGAGGAAATCTAAGTTTGAAGTATTTTTATGACAACCTCCTTGTAAACTCATGTCTTGATAAATAGACCAAGTTCTCTGTCAACTTGCCATCATTGGTATTCATCCTATTCTCGAAAAAAAAGTTTGATTACTTTTGTGAGTACTTTGATGCCTGCTGTTGTTGAAGGCTTAGATTCTTTGTTTTCTTCACTTTTTGTTTGTTGTTGAATCACAGAAATAAGCCCTTTGGCATCTGACAATGTAGGTATTGTTTTAAAATTTGCATTACTCAGCTATCAAGACTAAAGTTGATATTAATAAAAAATCTTTGGAAATTCATTAAGAAGTTAGATTGATTCAGGCGGACAGAAATGTCAGAGCTAATTAATTTTGTAGCCTTCGTGTGTTGATCGGCGTGATGTATTTTGGTATGAAAATATCATGCTTCTGAAGGAGTACAGCAACTTAAAAATGTACTTTATGAAAAGTCATCAATAAAAAAACTTACAAGACCCCGCAAAAGAGTGTTCCATGTACAGCAGGACTAAAAAAACTACATCGTTCGAACAGATGGATCTATGTGGTGGACAAACTGCATTCTTTGGAAAAAGAAATGGACGAAGATAGCAGATGACCGGTAGAGATAGTGGTTTTTTTCTAGAGACCGATGGTCGTAGTTCTGATTATATGAAACTTTATGTATCCCTAACCTTGTTCTGGTAGAATTGAAAATACCGTATTGCTGGAGTCTCAAGTAATTGGTGCATATTATTATTGTTTCATGGTTAAGGTTTGTTTTGATATAGATTCTTCCATAAATCAGAGAGTCTAAATTACTTTTCTATAAAATTGTTGAACTCTAGGGAAGTCAATAAATCGTTGTTAAAGTTTGACCACAGACCTTAAAATTTTAAACTTCCGTTGGCTGACCCACTCCTTCAAACTTTCCAATCTCTCACTCAATTTCTTTCCGCAAACCTTTCATTTACTAGTATTTCTAACTTCAAATCGCTCTCTAAAACTTTTGTAAATGAACATCCAATAGTGTAGTTGACATCGATGATGGAATAACTTTGGACGATACATCCATTATATAATATATTATACTGTTTTAGTCTCAACCATACTTTACCCCGTCTAACTCATTGGGGATTCATGGCTTAATACTTTTATATACTCTTCGTTTGCTTTTTCTTTCCGAATATTTTAAAAATACGGTGGTCGTAATTTTGCACATACCCTCCATAGGTCATGATAACGTTGGGAGTTGCGAGCTTAAAATAGATGTGTTGATTTAAAAATCCAGATAGAAACAATATTTTGCAAACGAATTGTTTTTCGTTACCTGATATTTTACGCGATAGAGGGCAAAGATTGATAAAAAAGAAGACATTATGTTTTGTGTAGATGTAGCCAAAAATGACGACTTTTAAAATCCAATATTTCATTTGAACATATAGAGAGGTACGGGATTTATGCAAATCTTTGTACAAAATATTGACATACTTCTAAAAATAAAATGCCTTTGGTTAAAAGGCATGTCATTTTTTACAATATTAGCCATAATTTTATTCTAGACTGAACAAAATCCACAGCACTCACTGAGTGCTTTCATATTTATTTAAGGTACAATAAGATTAAGGCTGTACTGTATTTGACTTGTTTGTAGATGTAGAGACGTAGACACTGAAGTGGATCTTTAGGCACCACCGTAGTAATAGTTGATTGTGTTTACGAAGCGTGCAACTCATTGGCCGTACAAAATGTTTTTTTTATCAAACCGCCAAAGTTAAATAGAGAATCATCCATTCAAACAAGTTAAATAGAGAATCATCCATTCAAACAAGGTTTTAGACAATTTAAACGCTCCTTTATGGTGACTATTAAAAAACAATAGAATTATTTATGAAACCATATGTATACATGTATGTTGAGGTAAAATAACCAAGAAATATGGGCAACGAGCCATCATTAGAACGAAACCGCGCCAACATCTACTGAAAATCACATCCACGCACAGTGGCACTTCGCCTTTGTTTTTACCTACAAACAAAACGTGCAACTTTTATTGGCTCTGCCGCTCTCCTATAGTTTGTGCAGTTTGGTAACAGCTCGGTGCCGATCGGACCGTTTCTATGCCATATCTCTATTCATTTCTATTATCTACATATAAAACGCTTTGGTTCGCTACGGAAATAATATTTTTAATAGCATTGCAGCATGCTGTACCTACAGTTGAATAATCCGAGTGTTTGGGACATGCCTATTAGACTTGCAGGCGTCTCTGTTAATTGCTGAACAATGTTAGACGGGTGGAGATTGGTAGAACTACTTGTTACCGCAGAGGGGGTGTTGTAGGTAGTAAGACTAGAGAATGTGTGGCATTTCACTCCAATGGCATACTTTCTTAACACTTTTAACTGGGAAACAAAATTGACCCGGACAAAACTTTGATAGATTGTAATGATTCCTGTTCATTGATGTCTAATGAACAATGTTAGATGTGGTAGAACTACTTTTTACCGCAGATGGTGGGTGTTGGAAGCAGAAAAACCAGAGAATGTGCCGAACGTTATAACACTCGTACTCAAATAGCATACATTTTTAACACTTAACTGGAATACACGAGTCAAAATAGAAATGGGCAAACCTTTGGTCGACTGTAATTCAATGGGTTTTCGATATTCACACATTTCGGGCCCAGTATCTACTCCTCAGTTGCACAGAATGCCACAGAACACTGCATTGTTCTCGCGCGTCCAGTGTCAACTGTTATTTTCCGAATTAGGCAGAGTTAGTCAGATTTGACCCACGTTTACTTAAAAAGAGGACAATAATACCTACTAAAATTTTCTGCACAAAATGTGAAATATAATGTAAAGTTTACTCGAGTACTTTTGCAACATGTTTGGGCTTATATTCGAAGAATGTTTTCTTATATCGAGTATGCAAAAATCACGAAAATAATGCTTGTTATTTTTTCTCTTCTTTATATTTACTAAGAAAATTAGGTGATTTTATGTTTAAAGATGTCTTAATTTTAGTTTAGAGAAGAAGTTATTTTGATAAAGATTTAAAAAACAAAAAAAAACAAATTAACAAGTCCATATCTTCTATAAAAGTGTGACTACAACACCTGCGGTTCATCAAGTGAATAATCGTAATATTAAATAATATCATCAGTAACTAACTAACCATCACGCCGTTTTCAGCATCGTTGCCTAATTCACATTAATAAATCATCTCATACATACTCTTCTATTATTCTGACTCTTGACATGGCCAATTTTTTTCCTCAGGACAAACCGTATTGAGTACAAAAAAGACTACGCCATTAGAAAAAAACATCTCGCCGAAGACTTTTATATAAATAAATATGATCGATTGTATCCATGTTGTTATGACACATAAAAGACATTTCACACCGAGGGGCCTTACGGCTGATCTGTTTCGCGATTACCTCTCTTATATCCCCAAGATACGACGTGCAGATCTCTGCCTCAATCAGTTTCCCCGCTGCTACTCTTACTTTGTTATCTACTTGACTGAAAATCTTTTAAGGTCATCGAAGTGTCGGATGCAGCGACGTGATGAAATATACTTTTTAATGCACTTATTTAAATAAAATGTTTTTACTACACTTAATAAATTTAAGCAAAACAGTTTTGATTTCTGATTTACTCGCCATCTCATGATTTAACGCCAACTTAAATATTTATTTATTATTGTACCCTAGTATCAACACGCAAGTGCTAATTAGCAAAGCGACGCACAATAAGGAACTCCAGTGAAAAATATTATGGCTTTAAAAAAATATGTTCATATAGACCAAGAAACGCCGATTTTGAATATATAAGTTTTATTTCATAATATTAAACGCAGAGTTTTTAAAAAATTATTAAAAAAGTGCATTTATAAACCTCTTCTCAAAACACAGCGTTAAGTTGGCATTACTGAAATGGTTAACGGTGACGTAACTGTTAACCTGTCACCTGGTGATAGTGTGTATTGACATTTGAAATGACTTGAAGTGCACACGTACCTATGCAATTCAACATTTCGTGTTTTTGGTTTATTTTCATACTGTTTATAGAGATTTAGATAAATAATAGTTATTGTGTTTATTGAAACATAATTTAGGCCCTCAACAATTTACGAAAAGGGCTATATTTGCGGACAATCTGCAATAAATTTAGTCTTTTTGAGGTTAAAGTCGTGTCCTATTTTGACATTTGGTTATGTGTTTTCAAATTGTTTTTAGTATAGGGCTTTTTATACAAGTTGTTACACACTCGTCATGATCAGTGTATTATAAATACCAGTGTTTTTGTATGTATTATACATAAAACAATGTGCCTACAAAGTAACGCCTGACACAAAACACGATGTCACACGTATTTGCAATGAAAGAGATGATTTATTGTTTTTATATTGCACTTTGATTAAATACAATAACAGTAGCGGTGAAATGTGGACATTTTACCAATGTTTTTCTATTTAAAAGCAGTTAATCTTGAATAAAAAACACACCTCACACCTAAAAGTCATTACAAAGCATTCCACCATGACCGCCATTATTCTTCTGGATTCTTCATTCAAACAGGGATGTTCTGCCCCAAAAAATTATTTCCCTAGATTTCGAAGTGAAATTTCCCTAGAATTTCACATTTACGCAATTACCTACGTAGCCACCCGATTGTGTAACACTAATCCTGTTATATGTTAATTAATATGATAATTAATTGGAAAGATATCGGAACTTGGTAAATATACTAATAATACCGTGATTTTCCAAATAAAACGTGAAGTAATAATTTAAAAGTACGAATACACTCACCACTGAATTAGAAACTGAATTCCAAATTAAAAAAAAACACTTTGCAAAATAAAAATCATAAGCAACCCGCCGCTCATTTGTACCAAGCGTGGTATTTTGAAGACCCCCCCCCCGAACGTGTCACGTAGTATGGGTACGTT
Organism: Limnephilus rhombicus; assembly: GCA_929108145.2. Taxonomy (NCBI): domain Eukaryota; kingdom Metazoa; phylum Arthropoda; class Insecta; order Trichoptera; family Limnephilidae; genus Limnephilus; species Limnephilus rhombicus. The sequence goes on from OV815276.1 coordinate 34,992,700, forward strand.
CCCTAATATCATTTTGAGTTGTCAGTGTTAAAAATAACATTGCATGTAAGTACATGAACAATAATTAAGATTTATAGGAATTCCAAAAAATATATATACGTATATATATATGTATAAATAATACCAGTAATATTGTCATATGTAATAAAAATTTTGCCAGAGTTCGAAATTTCCCTAGATTTTGTCCTGATTTCCCTTATCCCTAAAAAATATTTTTCTCCCCTAGATCTAGGGAAATTTCCCTCGACATAACATCACTGATTCAAAATGACAACTTAAAAAGTAAAAAAAACTATCGGTGGATGAAGACCACCATAGATACGGTGCGTTTCTGGGAGTCTTTAAAAATTAAAACTTTGACAATTATTTTAACTATTAAAACTAACTATAAAAATAAAAATAAAAATGCAGTTATTTAAGTTTGAAGGTTTTTATTCATTAAAAAAAATTAAAAAAATTGGACTGGAGTTCTCTATTGAAAAAAAATGTATCTGTAAAGTATAAAAAAAAACAGGTTTAGAGAAACTATGATTTTTTTCCAAAAGCACATAAGTTGGTTGTTGTACCTATGTATGTTTATTTAAAATAAAGACCGGTCAATAGCCGAGTTGGAAATGCATCGATTTCCCACTCAGTTCAATTCCTCGTCGGGCTGAATCCTCCATCATGAAACAAGCAACATTTCCGTTTTTTTTTTTACATGAGCTCCACATAGGAGGCCCTGAGGAAAAAAATTCCCTCAGGGCCTGTGTCATCTTTTGGGATGCTGTGTGGAGGGTTTTTTAAGAAAAGGAAGGAGAGGAGAGTTCTGGGAAGGAAAAGGGTTTAAGGAGTGAGTAGGAATCTGGGCTTCAGTGTGTCCTGATCATCCGCCTCCAAGACCTAGACAAACCTCGCCCCATGTACCCATGTTTAGTATGATGGTTGAAATTTTAAAATACTTACAGATTATTTGTAACCGGGAATGCTGAAAAAACAGCAAAAAGCTGTTTATTTGTCTATCCCATGAACAACTCTCTAACGGTGTTTTCTGGCACTAACGACGGTTGCAGAATTTGAACAGTTCATCAAATTTCAATAAAATTCAAAATTCTGTAAAGTTTCATTCAAAATCTGTTCCATCATGGGCCGGTTGTTTTACAATACTTGGGTTGTAACGGAATTTGAATAGGACTTTCACAGAATTTTAATTTTTACTTTGAAATTTTTTTTAAATAAATTGAATTTGATAACATTTTTAAATTATCTGAAATTTGAAAGTCAACAAAAATTAGTTATCCATCGATTTACGTGCTAAAAAACAAAAGTCGGCAAAATACACATTTTTTAAATGATCTATAAATAATTATGTGGTTGGTCAAAGAAGAGTGTTGGATATTGGGCTAGTCTGCGTAGTTCATACTTCCTACAAGTTTACTGATCCTTAGAAACTAAAGAGTGATGTTATCAAATAATGAGCTATACCACTCATAGCTAGTTTTATCTCCTGTTACATATTGTAATTCTGTGCGAGTTTTTTAGCAATCGGCGCGGCGCGGGCGCCACTGAATGTGAATAGTGGATTGTTGTTAGCGTATCTGGTGGATGTCGGGCGAGCACCAGAATACGCAAGTTGCGTGTGCTGTGATTGATTACCCCTTAAAGTATCACCCTCGTGACAAAAGCACTTGGATAGGGCCGGGTCGGGTTAAACCAACTCATTTTGTAATGGTAATTGGTTCCGGCTTAATTTTTTTTCTCGTAGTAAAAAAGTCAACTTTGTTAGATAGTGTACTTTTTGAAGTGAACTTCCTTATCTCCGTTAGAGTGATTTGAAATTCGGATGAAACGGAAACGACGCACTACGGCACCTGCGAAGCTCAAACTGCGCTCAAGGCTCCTATTGGTTGAGAAATAAAATGGAAACGACGATAGGTCTGCGCTTATTGGCCGCTTTGTTTTTTACGGGTCGTCGGAATATAATGTGTAAATTCGCGCCTCGCCGAGCGCGTCCCATAGCGCAGCGGTATGGTGCGTCGCAAATCTCAGCGGCCAGAGAAATCCAGCGGCCGGAGGTTCGAATCCTACGAAATCCAAAAATAATAAACATTTCTGTTTTTGTAGGTCAATATCCAATCTTCAAACCACTTTAGAATAAACAGGCAAAAGAAAGCGACATCTAGACTTTCTAGTTTCACTTCAGTGAATTACACACTCTATTTTTTTTCAAATTATTATCCACTGAATCATTAAAATGGCTGTTATTTAAATACATTTTTGTGTTAGAGCTCTAATTTAATTATTACGTCACTTGCTTTCATCAAATGTAAAATATATATATATATAACCTAAACAACAATAAAAAAACCATAGATCTTTTCATATCATTGTACCTACATGTTAAGAAGGTACAATGCTTGGTACAGCTTAAGACTCGGCATCCTGAATTTCTACCAATTTATAATAATAATAATAATATTTGGATGATTTATATAGCGCCGTTTTTGTGAAAAATCACCTCAAGGGCGCTGACATACTTTCTTTGAAGTTTTTAAGCTATTAAAAAGATATGTTATTCTTAAATATAATATCTGAACATTTTCCACACCGAAACGGTAATTATAGGAAATTCGATAGAAAAAATCACAAATTATACTCCAAAAATTCAAAGCCTTTCTTTAAATGCTACTTAAGACGTTTCCCACGAGATTTTTGCTCTATTTTAAACGAATAGTGTTTTATTAAACATTTTCACAATTTTACTTCATTATTATCATTTTTAATATTAGCGCTCTAACATTCGTATTTACATGTCTCCCTTTCTTCTTTTTGAACTACCGGGTCTTAATTCATGATTTTTGCTTATTACGAAGCACCCTAGTATAATTAATAAAATATTTTTGAAAATGCTTTTAATGTGGACAGCATTACATTCAGATATGAATCTGGGAATGACCATCTTATACAGGCTGTCCGGTAGTAAAGTACTAACTTCGGGAGGTGACCCTCGGACGTCTAGTATTTATTTATTATATTTTATTTCTATTTTCTCTTCTTTACATATTGGAAACTAATAAATACTATGCTGAATTTTATGCTGAAAAGAGATTTTACAACGCATTTATGCAAAATATTGTAAATATTCAAACAAACGTAAAATGTCTAATCATATTTTCATTGCCTTCTGTATTTCTTTTTACAAAAGTTGCTTTAGCTATTTTATCACGCTCTCAATCAATTTCAGCTGAACGTGCAAGTTGATCTTTGTAAAATTATTAAGAGTTGAAAATAATATCCATCTAGATATTATCTAAATTTCTCACGCCGGTCCTGTTAAGGTTACTACGGAAACCATTGTGGGTATATTTTCCCAAGACTTGTGAACCCAACAAGCATCTACAATCCACACGAATACGCAAAATTTGTTTTCCAAATGGATATATATTCTTGCCTCGTAAGACATGTCAGGGAACGCCATTTTCAATTCAAATCGCGCAATTTTGATTGATGAATACATATTTATACAGCACGTCTGTATCCTGAAATTGGCACTGTTTTCTTATTTTGCCTGAATTTATATTGATGGCGCACGCAAAGTGGGCGGTTCTCGCGGAATACTAAAATGCTGTTTTGTTTCCACTTACGTACTTTTGTATGAGAAAATTGAGTTTTTCTGATGGTTTAGCAAAACGTTTTCACAGGAAACATCTAAAATTTATTTACGATAAACGTAGAGTGTGATCATATAGGCAACATGATGCTTTTAAGCAGATACAACATTAAATAAATGAAATAATAAAAATACCTCTTCTTGGTATAAGTTTACTTTTTTGTTCGTACAACGTAATCATAATATTCATATCCCTGAAACTGGGAGAAGTTTGACAGGATGGTTGCAAGAATTCTTCAAAGATTTTGCTCTAAGAAGAAGAAAAAATGTTTAGATACGTCTGCGTTTCCGATCATGGAAGAAACTTCGGAAAGATTGTCATTTATGTAAAATTACTGTTTTCAACAAGTGGCTCAATTTGTGTGGTGCCTGATTAAAGTTATTGTTTTGTGGAATGCAAACACTTTGGTCGTGTGACAGTACTTTATTCCAACCCATTATTTATTTTTATTTATTACCAAATGTGTCTCGCTATAAATCGAGCTTTATCACGGCTTAAATTCAGTATATCATCAGCTAATAATAACAACACAAATAAGCACTGTTAGTATTAAATTGCATTAATCATGGATGCATAAAGGTATTATATGCAGGTTTACACATAATACCCAATAACTAATAAATATGGGCGGGCAAAATTCTTAGCGGATATTTCTACCAACCAGCTCATAAAGTAGATTTAGTAAATTCTCTGAATTATTCAATTAATTTTATATTTGAGCAAGGCACATTATAACAACCGAAAAAAAAGAAATAAAATATTTTTAACAAGCTAAATTGAACATCTTCGTAGAAAGGCATAAGTTATTATCGTAGAAGAGCATAAGACTATGTGAATGTTATTGTGTCTAGTTGGCAATAAGTTTAGTAGCGTATTTATTGTGTTTTACCACAGACTGACTGCAGAGCTGCACCCATAGCTGAGTTACATACACTCATAGGACATAGGTGACTTTGACGTGCGAAACAAACTAGCCTTATGAATAGAGCGTGACAGTGGACACGTGGTCATATCCCCTGGGGCTGATATTACAGAGGTAGGGCCAGGACAAAAGCTCACCTGCTTTCAGTGTCTACACCTTTACATGTTACAACCGCCACGAACATAAAAAAAAATATACATATATATATATATATATATATATATATATATATATATATATATATATTTTTTTTTTTTTGGAGGGACTTTGTTTGCTTTAAAAAATTTAAGAACCTAAATATAATGTATATGTATAAATTTTTGTGACCCGGATGTACACGATGACAAAAGGGTTAATTGCGAAATTTAGAGTGATGGGGACATAATCCCGAGTAGTAGCTTATTACAGGAAGCAAGAGTAGCAATCCAAAACGGAGCTCCAATACTGCCACGATAGTGAGGCATTGAACGGACAGAAGACGTACGGGAGCAAATAAATACCAGCAACTAATGTAGAAATGGTATTTCTAAGGCTTAAACAATGTGTGATAATATTGCGCATAAGGTTATCAGAAACAATGCATGGCCGATATAGTCGTAATGAACAAGATACGATTAAATTATTTCGACACATAGAGCGGATGGACCGAAAAAGGATGTTAGAAGGGTATAATAATAAGAAGGTAATACAAATAGAGTAATGGTTGCTGAAAGTGAAGAAGAACTGCAAGAAGCCTTAACAACCATGCAAAGCATTCTTCAAAACAACTACAACATGAAGATACATAAAGACAAAACAAAGCTGCTGACTGTAGGCCGAACGTAACATCAGATGAGAGTAGAGATGTCAGGAGTTCCACTAAAGAACACCAAGGAGTTTGTATACCTCGAGAGCAAAATAACATGGGACGGTCGGTCTAAGAGCGAGGTCGATAGCCGTATACACCAGGCTAGGCTTGGATTCAATAAAAGGTCGAAAATAATAGAATCGAATAATATAGACCTAAAACTGAGAATACTCCTCACCAAGACTCTGTGCAGAAACGGGCGGTCCGTTTGATAGATTCTCCCATCTTAACAGACGGATTGCAATCTTTAGAGCACAGGCGTCGGGTGGGAATGCTATCCTTGTTCTACCGGTATTACAATGGAAGATGCTCCGAGGAACTAGCATCATTGATCCTTTCGGCACCGGTGCATAGTCGGGAAACACGCCAAACGCGTGCCCAACATTTTTACACGGTTGACATTTGTCACATGAGAACGGGTCGTTTCTTCGACTCGTTCTTATGTTCAACAGCTCGGCTGTGGAATGATTTGCCGGCCTCTGTGTTTCCTCCTTCGTATAACATGGGTCTCTTCAAGACCAATGTTCATTCCTTCCTCTCCTCAAAAAGACCCTCCACACAGCATCCCAGATGACATTGGCCCTGAGGGAAATTATTTTCCTCAAGGCCTCCTGTGTGGAGTTAAAGTAAAAAAAAAAAAGACCTATGTATGGAGTATCTTGATGTACGGCTGCGAAACATGGTACCTATCAGAAAGAGATAAACGGAGACTATAGGCTTTTGAGATGTGGTCCTATAAAAGACTATTCGGAACTTCCTGGAGAGACCACATTACAAATGAGGAGGTTCTTCAAAGAATCGTAGGAGGAAGGCACCTGCTCAGGACCTTGTCCGAAAGGCGTGAAAGATGGATCGGCCATGTAATACGACAAGAAGGCCTCTTGCATGCCATAATGGAGGGTATGACCGAGGGGACAAACTCTAGGAGACGCCCGCGCCGAGAGTACCTGGAGGACCTGCTGGTGGACGTGCGCTGCTCATCATATGCAGAATTCAAAAGAGCCGCACAAGACGGCTTGGAAGACGACAGGGAAGAATGGAAGAGAAGAATAGAGGAAATTGCTGCAAACCAATCCCAGGATTGAAACCAGAGAGAGAGAGAAGGAGAACCATAAACCGTTCAAGAAAGATTTTTTATAATATTTTTTTCTAGCTTATAATTGACACTACTTGGGTAATGTGCCTGTCTCTCAGGGAAATTCTGTAATGAGAGCAAGCTGAATGATGTGATCATTAATCAAGTCATGTTATTAGAGCCGACAAAATAGAATGTGCGATACATGAACGCGAATGAAACAAATCTTTCAAATACCCAATTGCGAGGCCTTTCATCCCCCCTCCTCAATGAAATGGCGTGGTACTTAGTTAGTTGGGTTAGGCTCAACTCAGTTAAATTTACTTTGATGTTGATATCATGAAACGAAGCTAATAGGCAAATAGATAAATTTAAACCGCTGTCACTTTGATCAGCGTCACGCATGGTTAATTGGCAGGAAAAGCAGGATGGGCGATTGGGGGTGGCTAATGGAGGGAATGGTATTTTACTGCAAAGCGATACCTGTTTTATTTTAACACTAATGTTTTTAAATAAAGGTGAATAAATAGAATATACAAATTAAAATTTGCATGTACCTAAAGGTACCTTACATGTATCACGAAGCAACTTCACACATATATATATACGCAACATCGAATGATGTTTTTTTATAATTTTTTATTGCTATTTAATTGTTATATTCTTTTAACGATAAACTCACAATTTTTATATGTTACAAAGGAAAATAAAAATAGCCTTTCCTCATCATGAAGAGGTAAGGGTGTGTTTTATGAGGGAATGCTAGCTCCATTATATGAAATCATATAAGTAAATAAATAATAAAATATTGTAAATAATAAAAATATATATAATGTTATAGTGTTTGTTTAAATTTAAATTAAAACATTCGTTGTAATATGTAGTTATTTTTTTTAATTTAAGTTTATTTAGGAAACATACAGTTAAATAATTGTACATTAAATAGTGACTAACTAACTAACCAACCATCACGCCCTGTCCCCGCAGGGGTAGGCAGAGAGGACGGACCGACAAACAACTCGGTCTTGGCATACACTCTTTGCCTCACTCACGTTTAAACATCGTCTCATACATACTCTCTATTATTCTGACTTTTGATATGGCCCGACTCAAGTACCTGATTCACACTATTTTCTTCTTTCATTCGCTCTACATGCCCAAACCATCTGAGGGTCCCTTTCTTGATCTTACTCATTATTCTTACATCAGACTCACATTCTTTGCGGATATCCACATTTTTCACACGATCATACATGGTTTTACCACACATACGCCTCAGGGATCTCATTTCAACAGCATTCAGTTTACTTTCATCCTTCCTCTGCCAGTTCCCTGCCTCACTGCCATATATCAGGGTAGGTACCAGGACTCCATTGTGGACTGCTAGCTTTGCTTCTTTGGACAGTTTTTTTATTAGCGCCAACGGCATTCAGTTCTCCATTAAACGGAGTTACCTGCATTTACCCTTCTTTTAATATCTCTATCAGCCTTCCCATCTCTCGTAAACATACTAAAATGCTTAACGTATTTTTTCAAAATGTGCGAGGTCTTCGCACAAAAACTCATAGCTTCTTAAATCAGGTCCTTTTGAACAATTACGATATTTATCTTATATGTGAAACTTGGCTAAATAAATCAATCCAGGACAGTGAATTGTTTGACAATAGGTATGATGTATTTAGAGAGGATCGGAACTACTTTTTGTCTGGACAGCAGCAGGGAGGGGGGGTACTAATTGCAACATCCAAATCTCTGAAGGCTCAGAGATTACCCTGGTCTACCTGTACTGAGGAGATCTGGATATCAGTGCCAATACTAGGTAACAAAAATAAACTCAAAAATTTATATATCTGCTGCACATATCATCCACAAAACACCAACTACATCCACAACCTAACTCATCACTTCAACACCACATCAGACCTGCACGCAAATCACCCGGAAGGATTGTTTTTATTAGCTGGAGACTACAATATATCCAAACTAAACTGGAAGTTAACCGAATGGCAAAACCAATTAGAACCAAATTTTCCAGAAGACACTGCTAGCTGTGCCTTGGTAGACTTCCTTTCATTCACCCAACTACACCAATTTAATTCTATAACCAATACAAACAAACGAATTCTTGATTTATTCATGACCAATATTTCAAAATGTAGTATAACCCATTGTACCGAACCTCTGACGCCTGAAGATTCACATCACAGAGCATTAGACATAGAGTTATCACCTGTTACTGTACCGCCTCTCTCCGGCTCATCTAGGACAGTTAAAATGTTTCACCGAGGTGATAACGGTCAAATCACTGATGAATTATCCAAAATAAATTGGAAACTCGAATTTCAAGGTAAGGATACCGAAAAAGCCGTATTAGATTTTTACAATATCATAAATGACATTATTCGCAAATATATCCCCGAAAAAAAAATAACTTTAATTTAGAAAGGTTTCCCCCCTGGTACACTTTACCACTTATTAAAATTGTAAAAGAGAAATTAAAATATCACAAGAAATGGAAAAAATACAAGAACCTGGCTGACTACCAATCATTTTCAGTACTGAGAAATCGTCAAAAGAAGATCGCGTTAGAATGTTATGAAAACTTCATTATGACGGCAGAAGATTCAATAAAAAAATGCAGCAAACAGTTCTGGCCATTTGTTAAATCAAAGAAATCCTCTTCCGATTTACCAAAGCAAATGTATCTTGGAGATATTTCCTGCAATGATGGACAATCCATATGCGACCATTTTAGTGATTATTTTAGATCAGTTTTTGTAGAAAATTCCAACCCTCGCCTCAATCTTATAAACTGTGAGAATGATGACGGCAACTCTAATCTACATATACACAATTGTACGAGACGTGGCACTGTAGTCGCCACCCGCACAGACGATGTAGTGGGAAGTTGCCGGCTGGCCGTTTCGACGCCTGGGGAAAAAGGGAGAAAAAGTGAGAGAGAAGGGAAAAATGGGGTAAATGTAGGGAGAAAGGGAGAAATGGGGAGAAGGCGAGGGAAAATGGGGAGAAATTGCAGGGAGAAACGGATCGAAGGCGAGGGGAAGAAGGGAGGTAGAGCGGGGTAGAGGGGTAACCTGCGCCTTGATAAAGGCGTTTCGAAATTGTATGCGGAGTCTTCTTGGTGAGCGGTGCGGCCAGGGCCAAGAAAAAGTCCAACTTGTCAAGTAGATTCAATCGGAGAAGGCAGAAGAGTAGGCGAGATGCTGATGTGGTGATGAGATCTGGAGCTCTGCCGATCTAGCGCAATATCGGCCGTATTTAGAGGGCTCTGAGCCGGGATTCTGCCCATACTAGCCCTTTTTTCATCTCAATTCTCCGAACTGAGATGAGTTCTAGGTATTTCGGCCATTAGAGACTTTAAACGCCACTGCGTTCGTTCTGCTGTTGCGTAACGAAGCACAAAACGCCACAGCGTTCAATCTCGCCCTACACTCTACGCTTCTCCGATATTTTGTTTATTAGGAGTTTTGCACAATTTCAGGACATATTTAGAAGAATGCAGCCAATTTATGCAAATTAAAATGAAACAATGTTGCACAAAATAGAAATAGGCTTTGCATAAAATTGTAATTTGCGCAAATGTTGTAAGTATGTACAACAGCTCAAGAAGGCTTTGCACAAGTCACAATTTTATGCAAAGTAGTAAGATAAGTAATGTGTAGGTATATACACAAGAGATAAATCTTAAGTAACAAAGATATATAGTTTATGTAAATGACAGAGCTTTGCGTAAATTGGATCTGCGCGAAGGTTTGTATAGGAACGGATTCGCACAGATCGAATTCACGCAAAGGGAAAAGGTTTAAAATAAAGAAGAGGTGTGTAGGTATGTACACAGAGATGAAATTTAGTAGTGTGTAGGTATGTACACAGAGATGAAGGTGGGGTCAAGCGTTGTTCTTTTGTCTTTAAACCGACTGCTATGACCCCTGATTAATTTTATTATTTGTAAAACATGAAAACATTATAAACTTTAAATGATATAATAATCTTAAAGCTACGTCCGGTACAACAATATTAACTTCAATCAATCATGTCTACTTAATTATTTAAAAAAAACTTGATCCGAATAAAAGTGCGGGATCTGATTTAATTCCATCCATATTTTATGTAAAATGCCGGGACCAATTGGCTTATCCTCTCTCCTTGCTATTCAAAATGTCATTTGAAGAAGGCAACTTCCCCAACGTCTGGAAACAAGCACTCATTACACCAATCCACAAAAGCTGGGACAAAAATAACATTACCAACTACAGGCCCATCTCCAAACTCCCAATTGTCAGCAAAATCATGGAAAACATAGTTCTTGATCAACTTTTTCCGGCGGTACAAACAATCATATCTAAAAATCAACTCGGCTTTTTCAGAAAACGGTCGGTCGAGACAAACCTTCTGGAATACACAGATTTTATTTTAAATTCTATGGGTGGTAAAAATCAAGTAGACTCTATCTATACGGATTTTTCAAAAGCCTTTGATAAAATTAACATTGACCTGCTTCTGAAGAAACTGTTAAAATTAATTATATAATAAGGTCACATAAATCGGGATTAATGGTGACCTTCTCAGATCGATCAAATCATATGTAACAAACAGAAGTCAAGCAGTTATAGCTAAGGGTTTCTCCTCGCGTTTTTACAGTATACCTTCAGGAATCCCGCAAGGATCACATCTCGGACCTCTCTTGTTTATTTTATATATCAATGATATAGGAAAATGCTTTAAAAATTCCAAATTCCAAATTTTTGCTGATGACACTAAGATTTACAAAAAAATCACTAATATTAATGACAGCCTAGAATTGCAAGATGGTATCAATAGGCTTGGAATATATTGTGCTAACAACCAACTGTTCCTTAATCTGGAAAAATGTAACACAATATCATTCACCAAAAGCATAAACCCCGTAATATTCCAGTACAAAATCAATGACGTAGAGATAAAAAGATGTTGTGAAGTGAGGGACTTAGGAATAATAATGGACTCCGGAATCTCTTTCCGAACACATATAAATTCCATCTGTGACAGGGCGTACAAACTTCTAGGATTCATCATAAGAGTGACCAAACCACTTAGGTCACCACACGTAATCAACGTACGTCTCTTTTGTTCGCTCAATATTAGAATTCGGATCAGTCATATGGAATCCCCAATACAAAATAAATATTGAAAGGTTAGAAAGAATTACAATGATATCTTTTACGACGCTGATATTTTCCATTTGTCCTCAGGCCAATTTATTAAATCCATAATAGAAAAAATTTAAACAAATTGTTAATTACGAACTCCACCCCTGCTGCATGCTATTTTTTTTTTCATTCTCATTATGTTGGTTTTCCTTCTTTTTATTATAATAATAATATTTTGATGATTTATATATCCCATATGCTTTAATTTGTATGTGTGTTTTTTTCTTTCATTTCTGTTGTATATATATATTTTTTTCTTTTTTTCTACCACTTTGTTTTCTTTAATGTTTTAATCTATGTTTTTATATATATATTATAAATTGTAGCGGAAACTTCGCTGGTTAATGCAATCATGTAATATGTTACTTTCTTATTAAAATATGTATAACTGTTTGTTTCCTAAATAAACTAAAATAAAAATAAATAAAATACTACACAGATACACAAATTAATCCACCTGCTCCAAGTATTCATCATTCACAACTATATTGCACACTGTTTTCGTACTCTCTCTTTCAAACACCATGACTTTGGACTTTTAAGATGAAGTTATACGTGGAATCCTATTTAGATACTATTTAGATTAATCTTTACGACGATGTTTGACTTATCTTTGATGTTCATACTGTAAGCCGATTGGCTTACAGTATGAACATCAAAAAATATGCTACGGATAAATTGAAGCTTTTACTGGCTTTTCTATGTATCGGAATTACAATAAAAATATTATTTACGTAACAAAAAATATAAGCGCAAACCACTATAAAAATGTATTTTTCATTACTTAACTATGAAGCAATACAAGAAACAATTTTTTAAAAATACCCCTCTACAGCTAAGGCTATTTTTAAGGTTTTCTATGTTCTAACTTTTTTTCGTTCTTATAAAATTATGCACAAAATAAATAAAAACCACCTTTTCGCATACTTGCCTCGTGCAAATAAGACGCTCGATTTTAAAATTTGCAGGTATGAAAATCGAAATATTTCTAGCGTTTATATTCCTCTTATACACACTTCGTTCATCCTGGACACGAGAGACTGTAGATCTTCCAAAGTGTTAGAAACCAGAACCGCATCATCAGCATACAACAGGCAACATACTTTCAGATTATTTAATTTCGCGCCCAATCCCACCTCTTTCAATTCTTGCATACAATTATCCATGTATCCAATTATCCATCCATTATCCATGTGAAAATTGAATAACCAAATTGCTTAACACCTTTTGTGATATCAAACCACCCCGTAAAACCACCGTTCACCCTAACACATGCAACGCTTCCTTAGATTAGATTGGATCAAATAGTGAATATAATATAAACCAGTTAAGTGCCATTTATAATAATTTTTTATGGTTACTGATTAGGAATCAAGTGGTAATTAAACAATTATAGTATGTATATGGTGCAAGTATACCTGTAGTAATAATAATACGAGGATAAAAAATGTAAAATATCACCTTGAGGGTCACTTTATGGTTTGACAATGAATTTGTTTATAACCACGAAATTTATTTATTATAGTATAACCGACCGCTTTTGCTTAACACAGACATCATTAGGGTTCAACTCATGTAATCAAATGTACATATAAACAAACACAGTGTATTTTTTGGTTAGTTAAGTTTGTACCCTGATGATGCTTGTTAAGCGAAATCGGTCGGTTGTAATACATTAAATGAATTGATTGGTTTTAAACAAAGTTATTGTTTTTTTTTATAGTGATACCTCATAAGAATCTCAGCTGCTCCCGTCTGGAGCACTGGAGCCACAGTGAGACTATGGCATCCCCAATTGGGGTATGTTGTGAGGCTGAAGGTAGTGGGAAGGGGAAAAAGATAGGGAAGAGAAAGGTTGGGAAGTACCTGGCTATTCAGATCTGGTCACCAAACACGGCTAATGCCATTTCAAGTAACGTTTCAATTCTGAATGGTGGTCTTACACCAGGACGTTTAATTTCATTTAAATACACAATTAATTCTAATAATGTATTATAATTAAATTTAATAATTTTTGGGCAAAGCAATGCGAAATAATATGAAATCGTATGTTCTTGGTTTAAAAATTCGATCGACTACAAATATTATGAAGACTTTTTTTGCCTATAAAAATTGCTTTGAAGTGCAAAACCTCCTTCTTACAAACTCCTTTTCTGATATGGTTTTTCTGTAGTTTGTGGAAAATAAAGATTTTTTGATTACGATAGAATTTTTTTTTGTAAATGTGTCTGAACCTCACAAAATAAAATTAAACATTAATTTTAGCGAAGTTTTTTAATTCGCATAAATTAAAAAAGGCAGCCGTGTTAAGCGGCGATTTCAAGAATATCGCCATCTGCATAAGACGTGCGTGATTTTGCCCGATTTCGGAACACGTCGAGGTTGGTCGCCTTAACATCATTTATCAAATAAATATTTTCATGAAATAATTATTACTCTTAACCAATCCAAATACGGGTTAATTTAAAATCTGATTTTTCTACTTTTATTATTTAACCTGTTAAAGCAATACTTTGTTCAGAAACTAATATAACATTTTTATTAGTGCATCGCAATGACATAAATGCAAAAAGCCCATCGGTTTCAAATTTGTTCGAAAAACCCCAAAGGATATAAAGCAAAAATCAAATAACTGAAAGAATCACGTAAACCTTTTTGGCTTCTGTTCCGTTTTTCATGCAAAGGTGATACGGGCGTTATTAATGGGTGCGCTTTATCGCTGGGGGAGGGGTGCTATGACGTTCCGAACCCCCACCCCCGCTTGCATCCCCCGCCCACCACCTCCTCTGCAGCACCCCTCGGCTTTGAAAAGTGACGCGGTTTTAATAAAGGCAATTTGAGCTGAATAAGGATTATAATTTACATTTTTGACAGAAGATAATACATTTCGTATGAAGTCAATGTGAAATGAAATATTCATTCTACTTTAAATTTGAGATAGGTAGAAAAAGAGGTTCATTATTTAAATCTCTTTTTTTATGGTGGATATAATTCAAGGAACTCTTCATTTAAACTTTATCGTACATCTCGTAATTATTGTGTTTTTTTACGCAAGAATAACGAAGTGAAATAATTATAGTTCATACAAGAAGGAAATTATTCCAAAAAGGCTATCACAAACCATTAAAAAAATATATATATGTATGTATATTTATTACATTGAACCATGGACATATGAATATATCTCGACCTGCCCTAAGTGATAAAAGCGTATTATTTCCCCCTCCCCATAACGGTTCCATGGAGCCAGCTCGGATTGACGAGAGCCTGGCTTGAATCTAAAAATTGAGACGTCATCATTCTTCTCCTGACCAGCGCCAAGCACGCACCATACATTTTACGAACAAAAATGAGAACCTGTGCTATAAATTATACCCTAATATATGTGAATATAGCGAATGTGGGCGTTTCTCCAGTGAGCTCGTCGCTGGTTACAGGGGTAAGTAAATTATGAAACATTTGTAAAAGTGACTTAACTAAATACGTCAACAAAATATTCCTCTGTGAAAAAGGTAACGAACTTTCCTTTCCCGCATTTGGACTACGCAAAGGTATATTCATTCAAAAGCAGATTTTGCTTTTAAGAACTAAATGGTGATATTATAATGCGAGATGCCTATATACTGTCAGATTGATTTTTAACGAATCAGTCATTTTTCCCCTCTTCGCCCTTCCATAGTTTGGTTTTACCCCTCATCTGTATCTTCTTGTCTATCTATGTCTATGCATTGAACCTATGTTATAATATTACTTATCGACCACAATAATACTAGCCACATGCCCGTGATAGTCGTAAATGCGTAAAGTTATTTATTTATTGTCTCACCAATTATGTACATACATTACTCAATTATTATTATAGTAATGTAATACATTTTTATCACGATTATTGCGACGATTCTAATTAAAAGTGAGCACAATATTCTTTGTGAAACGATATGTTTGAAAACAAGTAAGTTCATAAAACAAAGAGGACCAAAATAAAATATTTGTAAAAACAAAGAAAAGGCGACACAACACAAATATATGCGACGGGCGACGTGTATTGGACGGACCTACTATCGAATTTGCATTAGCAAATACTCTAAAATAATGTGGGAATCTTAACGATGTAAAGTGAATAAAGGTCAGGTATGAAAGCGTGTACAAATATACACCCGCGGCGCGGCATATTGGACGGACTCAATCTTTCGGCGGGGTTTATTTTAATTAATTCTGACAAACGTATTACTAAATTTTCTGATATATCTAAACCAGTGGTTCCCGAAGTGGTTAATTCCGGACCCCCGGATCATTTAGGGGGTCCATGGAAAGTTATAACTGAGTTAGGAGTCCCTGAACAAGGGTCAGGGGGTCAAGATAGGATGGGACAAGATGCGTTTTTAATTTTTTTTATTGTATATTTTATTTGGTGACCGGCCAACTCAGAATGAAACCAACTCAGAAGCACCTAATAAAGGTCATTAAAGAGTGATGATAAAAAAAATATTGGTTAAGTTAGGTTAGGGTTAATTATTTTTTCATAGCTTTTAATGACCTTTCTGAGGTGTTTCTGAGATGGTTTAATTCTGAGTTGACATGGAACCCTTCTGAATTATTTTCATTTTTTTTACTTGGGTTTTATTGCTCAGAAAGTTACACTTGTGCAGTAATTCACGTGACACGCTACAGTGGTATTTTAGACCAATTTCCGTGTTTTAAGTCTAACTTTCCCTTTATCCTACTTTCCTTTTTCTTTTTAACCTTTTCTGAATTTTTTAAATTTAAAATTTCAAAGTTAGTGTTTAGTTGTAATTTGTTATGATTCCTGAGTATTTAATTTCTTCTACTTCTTCAATATTTTGATTTTCTATATTAAGGGTAGTAATTTCGTTGAGTTTCTTCTCTCATACCATGAATTTTACTTTTAGCTACATTTATTTTCAGTTTATTCGAAGAATTTTTTTAAATATTTAATATAGAAGTATTCTTTAAAAAAAAACTTTTTTTGACAATGCATCTTCGATATTATTTGGTATAATATATAAAAGTGTGTCATCAGCAAAAGTTTGATAGAACAGTACTTTAGGAACTTCACTATATCATTAATATATATACTTAATAAATAGGAAAGGTCTCAACACAGATCCTTGAGGAACTCCGAGGTTTACTTGTTGTTCTTCAGATATAGCATCTCCAATTTTGTTTCTTTGTTTCCTATTTTTAATTTTATTATTAGTATTTCTCTGTCTATCGTTTCAAAAACACGTCTAAAATCTAAGAACACTACTATTGTGATTTTCTTCTGATCCATACTGGTTTTCCATTATGAATATTTGTTTCTTAACCCTGCTGTTTTACAAGAATGTTATTTTTTTTCAATAAATTTTCTCATCTGTTCTTTAACTATGGATTCTAGTATTTGTTCATATTTAGGTAATCCATTTATTTTTCTGAGGTCTTCGAAATTTTTAGCATTTATTATTTTGGGCACTGGTGTTATTATGGAAGTTTTCCACCACTGCGGAAAAATTTCCTTTAACACAGATTAATTTATTACTGCAACTACTTACATTTAATAATACCTATAATAATTCCAGACGTCGATGATTTTTGCGTCATCGTATTAAAATTTTTCAATAAATACTCACTGTTACCTGAAAATAATATTATTCTCTCTTCTTTCCAATGATTGAGAAGAAGTATCTGTGAATAATGAAATACTCTTATTTATGTTTTCGACACTAAGTATTAAATTTGGCTATTTTAGTTTTATCATCTTCAACTCCATCGTGAACCGAACTTCCTTAATGTTTTCCCTCTGTTTGCCACTTATAATTTCTTTAAGTGTAGTCCACATTTTTCTTGAATCTCTGTGAGAGGTAATAATTTTTAGCCTAGAATACGAATTTTTGGTATGTTTTATTTCTGTACCTATACATGTTTCTAAGTTTCTTAGAGGTTTCCCACCTTTCTTCTGGAAATTGAATTTTACAGGCTTTATAGGCTGTATCCCTTTGTTTTTTTTTAATTTTTTTATTCAAATTTTCGCTTTTCATTCAATACAAATATTCATTTTTAAATATTATGAAAACAATCAATCAAATTTGGTACCTAACGTAGGTATCTATATAAAATATCTATAATTTTAATAATCCATAGATAATTCTTTTCTTACAAAAAAAAAAACGTTCAAAAACACAATTCAATTTCGTCAAATGCGCGAACTGTCAAACGTGTGAAGTTGAAATAGTCGTTAAGTTTTCTGAAATTATTCAATTTTCTGCGCAATTTTCTTAAATTTTCTTTCCGTAAGAACCTTATACAAAGTATTAGGAAACTTAAAAAAAGTGAAATGAAGGCGTGACCAAGGGAAACAGGAATTCACTTTTTATATAAATACTAGCTGGTCCCGGCATGCGTTGCTATGCCATTTAATAAAGCAATTGTTTTTCCCTGAATGTCTTTTCCCATTCGTCCCGTTCCCCTTCCGCCTCCCCTTCTTCTCCTGCTTCCTCTTCCCCTCTCGCGTTCCCACTCCGTCACCTCCACCTTCTCTCTCCCCACTCCACTCCCCCCCCCTTCCCCCGTCCCGCAAACTCTTCTCCCGAGTTCTCCTCCCCCCTCCCAGGTTTCCTTCCCCCTCCCAGGTTCCCCTCCGCCCACTCGCCTTCTCCTTCCACCTTCACTTTACCGCTCCCTCGTCCCGCTAACCCTCCTCCCGCGTTCCATATATACAATCCCAGTACATTCAGTTTTTAAACAGCCCGCGTGCCACCTTTTACAATTTTTATTCAAATTTCCATTTTTCATGTATATTAAATTTGATACCTAACATAGGTACCTATTTAAAATATCTAAAATTCTTGATTCGATTCAAACTATTAGGGGAGTACCTATTTTAAATAAATTTATCAACCTAAAGATTTTCAAAAATAGAATTTTATTTAACAATCATTGTTTTGCAAAATGTCATTCTCAAACACGCGTACTGTCAAACGTGCGATAGTCGTTTAGGTTAGTAATAGGTTTTCGGAAATTATCCAATTTTCTGCACAATTTTCTTAATTTTTCTCTCCGTAAGAACCATCTAGTCCAGTCAATGAATGCTCCAAAAGGAGGTGTAGAGTGTGTGAGCAGGGACCTAAGCGATTTCTTAAGAAACTTGTTAAGGTTACTTAGGGTGTAAACATACTAAAATCCCTGTCGTCTAGGTGGCGAGCTAGGGGGGGAGGGGAGGGGGGAAGGTCCCAATTTTCGGGTTTCCGCTTGTATCTCAAAAAGGTGCGTCGCAGAGGAAAATTTTCTGGGAATGAGTAAAAGCTCATAAAATTATCTACAACTTTTATTATATATGTAATTTTCTAAATTCCAGCCGTTTTTGAGTTACACGTTCCACAAATGTAGATATTTTCGAAAAAAATCATTTTACCTCACATTTTTCATCTAACATTCCTTCATATCGTCTAAAATATTCATCACACATAGAATTTTTTTTAAAAGAAGTAAAGAATTTAATTCCCTTTTAGAATATATAAACATAAACAAATAAATCTCAAACCAGTAAATATTTACAGCAATTTAAAGTTTTTTCGTAAAATGTTGTCATTTTCAGAAAAAGTTGTTTTTATCTTATTATTGACACACCGACGCGTGACGACAATTATGCGACGCTCTGATCGCTTTTAGTCAGGCGTATGGTTAGATATGACCATTGAAACCACATTGATGCGATCATTCAAAAGCCGAGGAGGCATAACAGGAGGCAGAGGTGTTTTGCACAATGTAGTCAGCAAGTGGTTAGTTTTTATGAGCGCAACTCATGAGATCTGCACTTCCCTTGAAGAGTTTTGTGGAGTCTTCTTCACATCAAGTGAACAGTACAAGGACCTCAGACAAGCTAACCGAAGTAGAGATACAGCAGACATTTCCAAACTCAGTCAGTAGTTTGATGCACATCCTCCCTTCCCACAAACCGGTGAAATAATGTCAAATCCCAATGTCTTCTGTCAGTTCGTCGATAAAAATTCACGATGAAAAGGTTGCAGTTTCAGTGGATAAGCAAACGATTAAGCAAACTGATAAGCAAACGATCAGATGAGGATTTGATGAAATTCTTTGAGTTTAAGTTGGCCCCATTTCCCTTGGCACCTTTCAATGAAAGTGGGATGCGAAAGACAACTAAATATGTCCTGTACAGCTTATTCGAACCCACCAAAAAACTGGTCTACTGTCTCAGATGAACGTAGTTGTGGACGGAGGATTTCTACTACAGAGAGTAATATAGCAAAAAGATGCCTCCGTTGCCACAATTTGTGATCGTTAATGATCTACGTCAACCAATACTATCCTGGATGACTCGCACTGTGGTGTTTGATGGGTACGCAAAACCAGCCAATAGTACGAAATCACAAGAACAGATACGATGATACAGATTTAGAAGGTCAGCTGACATCAATTTGACTTGGAACATATCAATACCTGTTAAACAGGAAGACTTTTTATCCAATCCTACCAACAAAATTAACTTCATCCCCTACAGACAAAGCTTCGGGAAAATGGGATACAGACTCATCACTCCACTGATGATGACGATGTCCTTGTCGTTAAGACTGCTGTGAAACAAACTTCTCACAATTCTGTAGCTGGCGTTGGTGAGGATGTGAACCTCACTGTCCTCTTGATTGCTTCCACTCCTCCCACCCAAAATATTCTGCTGCTGAAACCTGGACGAGGGAAAACCGAAACAATGGCACTGTTCACTCAAGAGATGCAGCACCGTGGATTTGAACACAGCCTGTTCTTACAATCATTTACCGGCTGCGGTACAACATCTGCAACTTTCAGGAGAAGTAAGGTGGGCTTCTCGAAATTGTACTTAGAGTCAGTAATCATCAAGCAAGCAGCAATGATCTTTTACAACCCCTCGTTTACTCGCGACGAGGTTGAAGAGGCTGGAAATAAATGTTTCCTTAAATGGTATGCGGCGCCAAAAAGACAGACATAGGCTTCCAGTCATTCACAAGGTCGGTGGGCCTAATATGTGTCACCTTATATGTGCGCAACTATGAAGCCTGACATCAGCTCCCTCCCTTCAGCAGAGAGCGCAGCTAAATAGCATTCCCAGTGCACCGATTGAGTTGCCCCCTGAAGAATGGGCGTGGAAACATGAAGAAGAGACCCTAGTGCCAATTACAACAGAAGATCCACCAGGAGGTCATTCTGAATATGATATTTTGCCGCTGCACCAAGGATTGTGCAATTGGCAAATGTGGATGCCGAAAAGTGTGACCTGTTCTGCAGCGTGCCTCCACTGCCAAGGGAAATACCTCAATAGAGTGCCTGTTGCCGAGGACGACGATGAAGACGACGTAGAGCCCATTCAACAAAAACCATCACCAATGATGATGAATATGCCATGGATGAACAACGCTTACCAGGACCCTCACGTCCAAAGATAATGAGAGCGTAACATGATGTTATTGAGAACAGTGATAACAATGAGGTTTAAAATTTTATGTGCTTAATGTAACGAAATATTATAGAATTATCATGACATGATTATCATTATCATTATAAAACACAATTTTAAAATTTTCAAGTAATATCATTTTTGTCTACTTTATTTAATAACTGGCTTTAAAGGTAATATTATCCACTGGAGCGACCATGTCGAATAATTCGACGTTTTGTTTTCTTCTAGGATTGCCCACGTCGAATAATTCGACGCTTATGACGTACCACTCGTAAACAATTAAAAATTATTTAATTATTTACCAGTCCCTGGCCAATATTTATTCCGTTGGAAAGCTGGTAAAATTGTCTTTCATTTATGGCAACATCGATGCTTCTATAGTGCTTCTGGAAGGAATATTTCGCGGTATAAAGTGACAGTTTATTTTCACCTCCGAGGCAAAACTGTTTGAGAAATTGGATAAATTTACACGTATTTTAAAATGCCGTAAGTGATTGAGTTTTTGCATTTTAACGCCATAATATATAATAGTGTATTCGTGATTTAATTATTAATGTGTTTTCAACTCATTTGAATAAAAAATCAGAGTTTTTAATCAAAACTATTATTTCTGGTGGGGTTAGGTTTTTTAAGTTTTTAATTTGCAATTCAATTCGTAATTACTCCACTTGTGCATTTGAAATAGTGTTTTTTCTATTAGAATGATTCATTACCAAGAGATAATTATAAATTTTATTTAGGTGTGGTCATTTTTTCTCCAGATATTTGTAATTTTATAACTCAGTAGAAATGTCAAAAAGATCGTAAATTTATTAGATGAAATTTAATGTAAAGTTACCATCACACAATTAATATGGGATTATTTCGTTTCGTTTTGTAATTAAATAATTTATTTACTTATTTTAAATTTCCACAGAGCCAATAATCGAGAAGTCTCGCAATCCAGGTATAAAGATATATTTTTAAAATTTTATATGATAAGATATATAAAAATCTATGATTTGATTCAAAATATAAAATCTACATGAAATATTTTTTAAGTGTACCAATGCTGAGCGGAAGAGGACGAGGACGAGGACGAGGAAGAGGCAGAGGCAGAGGCAGAGGGAGGGGGGCTGTGGGAGCTGGACGTGGAGTGGCACTGGCAGCTCGGTCTGGAGTGTTAGTATTTTTTAATGTGTTTTAAGAAGGTTTTTTTGCTGTGGCTATGTGTTGAGCTCATCATATATATTTTAATTTATTTTAACAGTGACCCTGATCTGGTTATGGTGCGGGAGGATCGCGCCAGGGCCCTAAAGGACGTTAGGGCCCTGTCTGCTTCTTTCCAAGCGGAACTAGAAAGCCGCAAATTTAAGAAGCAGGCGGCGCGGATCCTGCTCCCCACCGCGCCTGCAAGAAAAGCTAAACGAAAGTAAGTTATCGTCTCTAGATGCATTACACAATATTATTGTTTTTCCCCGAGAGTTTTCTGCCACCGTGAGAGTTGGATGGATCAGCGCTCTGTGCATTATGCACATGCAGTAAAATCAGCGCTACTCCAATTCTTATTGTTTTTATTTACTGTTTCACGAGTGAATGACAACGATTCATATGATTTATGTATATGTTTTCAGAATTCCATCTCCGGAGAGAGTAGCGTGTCCCTTTTCACAGGGGACACCTTCAACGCTGCCATCGCCTATTCCCCCACCGTGGTTGTGCAACGTTCCATCTATCACAATGACCCAAGCAACGGCTCCCGCTGTGCCAACGCGGGCGGCTTCTCCAGAGCCGTTACCTGGGACATCGCGGGATGGGGAACTGAGGGGCGATCTCTCTCTGGAGCATAGCTACCATAGAGAGCTGTGGGTGGACGTGCCGTTCTGCCAGGAAGTGTCTGAGTTTGGAAACGGTGAGTTTTTTTTTAATACATCATACCAGAGGCGTTCCGTAATTGAAATATAGACATATTAAATCAATTTATGTTTTGTTCATTTCAGAGCCAGGCATGGACGGAACGGGGACGGGTGACGTTGCTGCAGCTCTCTATTATGATGAGTGGGCACTTGAAAACCGTAAGTTATAAAACTAACTAACTAACTAACTAACTAACTAACCTTCACGCCATTTCTCTACATTAAGCTAATTTAAGTTAATCAATACATAGTTTTATTGTGCCTCGCTCTAGAGCGATACTCTCAGTATCGCTCTGGTGAGAGCCCACTATTCAGAATTGAACATTGCTTGAAAATCGTGGAATGGGGAACGCCAGTGGGGCGATCACTCTCTGGAGCATGGCTACCATAGAGAGCTGTGGGTGGACGTGCCGTTCTGCCAGGAAGTGTCTGTGTTTGGAAACAGTGAGATTATTGTTTTAAAACGTCATATCAGAGGCGTTCCGTAATTGAAATAAAGATACATTAAATCAATTTGTGTTATATAAATTTCAGAACCAGGCATGGACAGAGCGGGTGAATTTGATGCTGCATCTCTTCACCATGATCAGTCGGCATTTGAAGACCGTAAGTTATAAAACTAACTAACTAACTAACAACGCCATTTCGCTACATGGGTAGGCAGAGGATGGACCGCCATACAATTTGGTCTTGGCACTCACACTCTTTTCTTCATTCAAACTCATTTATACCTGCCCTTGTGTTATTCTGACATTGCGCGCCTCAAATATTTGATTAACTTGATCGAGCCAAGAGTTCATTATCTTAAAGCGTTGTACCAAAGGGAGTAAGTACTCGTAATATAGAAATGTTAAGTTAATTTGTGTTTTTTGTTGTTTTAGAAATGGATCTGGACGAAGGGAGCGACGTTGACGAGGATAACCTATGCATGCCACCAAAACCTTATCATCGTATGAACAATGCACGTAAGCCCGATATGGCCGCAGACCTAAGACAAGACCAGGTAGAAAGAGAGGCAATGCGTTCGATTCTGCCATCTGATAGTTACTCTTTCGATTGGTCCAGCGAAATCTCACGTTTCAATGGGATAAAGGAGATATTCACAGGTACGCCGGGACCAACAACACCGACGAAATGGGCAAACCTGTGGATGCCTTTCTTAAAATCTTCGACGCCGATTTCGTTGAACTGATCGTAAGAGAGACTAACAGGTATGCAGAACAACACATTGCGCTAACCCAATTCAAGCGCTATGCGCGTATCAATAGATGGGCTCCCACGAATAAAGAGGAAATGTACGTATTCTTGGCACTTTTAATGCATCAAGGTATTTCTCCCCTTCCCGTTGAAAAAGACTTCTTCTTTTCAATTGACGTCACCGCCATGCCTTATTTCAGCAAAGCCATGAGTTATAATCGTTTTCTTCTAATAAAAAAATTCCTTCACTTCACCAACAATGAAACTCTTTCTTCTGATGTATCGTTATCTGTGCGAAGGTTACAAAAGATTCAGCCCGTCTTGGACCACCTCTCTCATAGGTTTGAGAGTTTATACCTGCCCGAGCAAGACATCTCTCTAGATGAATCCTTACTCCGCTATAAAGGCCGTTTGGGATTCGTCCAGATGATCAAATCTAAAGCGGCAGGCTCGGGTATAAAGTCTTACGAGCTTTGTGAGTCCAAGTCTGGCTATCTTTGGAAATTCCAAATTTATACGGGGAAGACCATTTCCAGTCAGACTGAATCGACAAATCCAGACCAGGAAGACATGACGGAAGACGACATAACGGAAGACATGACACGGGCCAACTTTTCTGGTGCTCACAATATCTGCCCAGTGGGGGCCACTGCAAAGATAGTATACGATTTGGCCAGCCCTCTGTTTAATAAAGGGTATACGCTAATAATGGACAATTTTTACAATAGTCCATTATTGGCGCGATGCCTCAAAAGAAATGGGATGGATTGCATGGGCACATTGCGGTTGAACCGAGAATTTGTGCCCAGTGTATTTAAGTGCAATCTCCGATCAAAACTGAGGGAAGGTGAGCTCCTATACTCGAACTGCGGGGACCTCAATGTTATGGTTTGGTTGGACAAAAGCTTGGTAAGTATGTTGTCCACCTACCATAAAGCAGAAGTCGGGGCAGTTGAAAAGTTTGGGGTTTGGAAATACAAACCCCAAATTGTACTAGACTATAACAAGGTAATGGGGGGAGTTGACAGAAAGGATCAGCTTTTGTCAGGCTACCCCATTGAACGACAGCGAAACCTGGTCTGGTACAAGAAGCTTTTCAGGAGACTACTAAGTGTGTCGGTGCAGAATGCGTATATATTGTACAGTTCAAAGCTCCGCAAGGAAAATAAACGCATTTTGTATCGAAACTTTAGGAGTGAGGTTGCGAGGGATCTCCTTCAGCTGTTCTGTCACAGGGAAATTAACCCGCCTCCGACTGTGAGAACCATTGGCCGAATAGTTGAAGGAAAGATTCTGCGTACTGTCCTGGAAGGCAACCACTTCTCGGTCCATAGCGGGCGAACGTTGAATTGTGTGTGGTGTTCCATAAACAAAATTACCAAACGAACTACAAAAAAATGTGACGTGTGTGATGTGGGATTATGCAATGATTGTATGGTCCCATATCATACCACCCCACTCTCCATATTGAATAACTGAGGGTTTTTTTATTTTCTTTTTCTTTTCTTGTTTTTAGTTGTGAAATTATAATTTATAAATTTAATGAACTTTCTTTGGACATCAATAACTATAGCCTGCGCCTGGATGACAGGACCAAGTCATTTCTTTTTACATCTCATAAAAATGTTATAACGACAAAGCACCCAAAGGTACGAGTTCTATCTGATAAGGTTTGGTGGACATTTAATATGTATATTTCAATTCTGCCTACGTTTTGGACAGCGTTTGTTAGTTATAGAATGAGGTAGCGCGACACGGCATAACACCCCAAAAACAAATCATGTTAATACTTTTGGCCATGAAAATATCAAATCAAACTTGTTTTATTTTTATGTCTTAGTTATATATTTTGTTATTTTTTCTGTAGAGGCTTTTTTAGATCTAGTCACTTAACAAAACTAAGCCATTTCAAGCAATGTTTAAATCTGAATGGTAGTCTCTCACCAGAGCGATACTGAGAGTATCACTCTAGAGCGAGGCAAAATGAAACTATGTATTGATTTACTGAGAAAAACCAATTGAATAAATTTTTATTATGACGAAGTGTGTAAACAATGTTTAAATAAATATGCTGCTCTACCATTGTAATGTAATTAATAAGTGTAATTTTAATTGAAAGAATGTAAAAGCCCATTAGGGCGGAAATAAATTTATAAATCTATTATTTGTTCCCTCAATTATTTTCCTCTCCACTATTTTTCATTCCAACTTTTAGATAAAAAAAAATATCACTAAGATTTTATTTGCCGATCGACGCTGATACAACAGGTTTGATATATATAAGATTTAATCATCACCATCATTTTAGCTATTATAATTTATCCGGTTTGTATCGACCTTAAACTAGCTGTCATCTCGTATTTTCCCAAACAAAATGGCAGAATTCCACAGGATTTTATCAAATTACAAAGTATATCCTGAAAGATTGGCAAAGCTTATGGCTATGATATAGGTTTTTTTTAAATCTTTGTTTCTTGTTCTATCACGAAACACAAAAACATGGATAAAAATCTCCAGTTCTCAGTCACAATTATTTAAAAAGCAGCACTCTGATTTTGACATCGTGAAATAGGCTATCTGTATAAAACGATCAAATGATTTAAATAAAGCAAGTACGGCAGTTATTCTTATTGGTAATTGTAAACAGTTAATGTATCTTCCTAATGTAGTACCACTTCTTTGTGGTAAATGTATAAAATATCATAATTTAGTTCATTCAAATTTAACAGGTTCACGTACCAAATAACACAAAATAATTTTCACGCATTATTTTTATCTCGATGTCAGCATAAAAAAAAATAATTTTCTAGTATTTATTTGGATCTGTGGTTGTGGAACAAGTCATAGAGAACATAAAACGTAGAAAATATTCAATGTGGATATTCAAAATATCCACTGGCGGCAATTTCAAATACACTCACGCACAAAATTCGCGCATTCACAAAGTTTACGATTTTTTTATAATTTTTCTATCAATTATACAAATACAAAATAATTTATAAAATATAGGTGAGTTTATTGGCTACATAGCAGTATAATTTGTTTATAATGTTTACATATACAAATATGGAGTAATGATTTTTTTAAAGTGGTCGGAAATATTTCAAAATTAATTTTCGAAAGTCGTGGGCACTCGAGGAGATTTCTCATAATTGACCGTGTCGCTCCAGTGGTTATAACACATATTATTAAGTGAACGAACAAAAGCTGTGTGTCAGTAATAAGATTAAAACAGCCTTTTCTGAAAATGATGACATTTTACGAAAAAACTTTAAATTGCTGTAAATATTTACTGGCTGGAGATTTATTTGTGTATGTATAAATATTCTAAAAGGGAATTAAATTCTATACAACTTCTTTCAAATAAATTTCTATGTGTGATGAAAATTTTAGACGATATGAAGGAATGTTTGATGAAAAATGTGAGTTAAAATGATTTTTTAGAAAATATCTACATTTGTGGAACGTGTTACTCAAAAACGGCTGGGATTTAGAAAATTACATGTAGAGTAAAAGGGTAGATAATTTTATGAGCTTTTACTCATTCCTACAAAATTTTCCTCTGCAACGCACGGTTTTTGAGATACAAGCGGAAACCCGAAAATTGGGACCTTCCCCCCTCCCCTCCAAGCCCTAGCTCACCACCTAGACGACAGGACTTTTAGTATGTTTACATCCTAATCACGCTAAACAAGTTTCTGAAGGAATCGCTTAGGTCCCTGCTCACGCACTCTACACCTCCTTCCTTGACTTAGCTAATCCTCGTACTTCAAGGAATATTCTAAAAAAAGAATTAGCGAAATCGGTTCAGCTGATCTCGATATTTGCGCTTAGCAACACATTTAGCAATTCATTTTTATATTATAGATATATTCGTTGTAGGCATCAGTTCATTTACTATTGTTTTCAGGTGTCCTATTAGTTCATCGGCTTTTCTGTCTAAATTTCCTTGGTTATCGCAAATCCACTTTTTGTTTTGTAATGCCGTACACAATTTATCCTTATAATAGTTATTTTTATTCCTGTATGTATATTATACTTCGTGTTCCCTGAGGCTTCGGACTATTATATCTAATTTTTGTAATAATTGTTTCGTGATCAGATATTTTGACTTCTTTTGCAGCATTAACTTCCGCGTAAAAATCATTTGAAATTACCAAATCAATCAGTGTTTTAGAGTTTTTTCATATTCTTGTACAATTTTTGACAAGTTGCTTCCTACCTGGGCAACTTATGATGATTTGTAATCTTGTGCTTTTTGTATTGAATATTAAAATCTCCACGGATGATTTTTAAGTATCTTGTATTTATTTGCTAACGGCACCATTCTTAAAAAAAATCTAAGAATTTTGTATCCTTTTTGATATTTGGGGAATGATAAATAGCTGCATAGGTTCCCAGCTTAAAATCCTTCAATAGCCAGTAGGTATCCAGGTATTATTTTTATCTAGTACCGCATTTGTTGTGACTTTGTAAGAGATATTGTTTACACACTCACACACATACACTACAGAATTAATGTGATAAATGAGTCGCATTTAATTGTCGAATAGCCCTGAAATGTTGTTTCATTTTGGTTAATTTCTTCAGTAATACAGGTTTCGCTCATCATCACCGTTTGTATTTGTTTGCAGTTCGTATTCTTTTAGCATGTCTTCGACTTCTTCGATATGTGCTAGTAAACTAGCTATGGGTTTCTCTGGGTCTCCTACCACCCCCCTGAAAGTCTGAAACGCCCCCCAAGGTCTGAAACGCCCCCAAGGGGGCGTTATCGCCCACGTTGGGAACCTATGTTTTAGAGCCTTTGCCAATATTTTTTTGTTTGATTTTGTTTTGATAGTTTTAGGGGTGACCCGACATTTGATCCGGCGACATTTGGTCCGGCGACAGTTGGTCCGGCGACATTTGATCCGGCCGACATTTGATCGGACCGACACATGATCCGGCGGACAGTTGATCCGGCGGATATTTGATCCGGTTACAATTGATCCGGCCTGATCCTTTAGAAGATTTTTTCTTCAAGTAAGTATATGAAGAGGATATACGGCCGTACAACCAAAGTCGATGTACTTATATCTGAAGGCATCTTGAGTGAAAATCCGCTGTAAAAGTATTTTTACTAACAATAATTTAGACTCTCCGAGGAAGCATGCGGCAATACAAAATACGACATACTTATACGTGCAGTCAGTTTAACAAAAAAAACCGTAAAAGATTCCTACTTGCGTATAACTTTTTTATCTGAAAATTACACTAGTGTCTGTGATGTTCTCGCTTCCTTACTCGTATATTTGTCTGTATTTTATTTACTCCTGGGCACTTGGCACCAGTCGTAAATTTTTCGTTTTCTCTTGGCTCTGATCGATATTTAAATTCTTAAGGCTTTGCATATGTGTGGTAGGGATGGAAAATTCCTCCCCTACGTCACACAAGCCTTTATGAAAATTGGACCCTTATTTCCTCTGATAACTACAGAAAGCTACTTAAAGCTCCCTTGTACTACATACCTTTAGAGATATATGTACTTAACTAATAAATACGTTATTTACGACTTTGAACGTAAATATTTTCGTATTTAGGTTGTAATTAAACTCCATCAAACGTTGTGTAATTTTTTGATTTATGATATAGGACTTTAATTACTTTCATTTTTGTGGTAACCCTTTTGATTCTAAACGGAGCGTTGAATTTCAAACTGTATTGGTCTCTCTCTTGCAAATCTAACCTTAAGTAATTTCTCTAAATGAGCTAACTTCCCTTTGACGTTTATTATGATTCCCTACATCCTAATGAATTCATGAATAAACAATACTAATCGAAACTACACATGACTAATTGAACAGATAATTAAATATAACTCAAATGGTTAAATGTTAGTAAATTTGATTATGATTGTATCTTGTATCTGCTGGGCGCCCCTCCATTTTGATTCAGCTGCTATAAGGTACATATAAAGATGGATTTAGTAGGTTAATGTAATTAGTTAATTGCATATTTGACGAACTCAGAATAACCCTTTTCTGGCAAAATTTGGCTCCTGCCTCCATCAAGTAAGCAAGGTGATCAGGTGTCAACCCAAAATTCGCACAATCTTTTGACACGGTTCGATTGATTGATACCTAAGTTATCGCGTCCCAACCGAACCTTCCTTTCGCCATCATGCACTGCCTTCAGGTCTTCACCCGAGCCCAGATACTTCCAAATTCCTACTCCTCCAAAGTTTACTATTTACTTAGGGCGAACCGGTTTCGTCCTATATGCAATCATATACTCACGGGGTTGTGTGGAGTTACGGGTCGTGAATCCCCCCTCCACGTTCAAGAAATGAGACGAGAGTGACCCGACAGGCCTAAAGCACTAATTGTAAGTGAGTTCGTTTCATCCAATGAATAGTACATAAAAAGATATATATGTAAACATACGTTTTGGGAAGGTTTATAACTTGCAATACGAAACTACTTGCATCGCATTTCAAGCTCGGATCTCGTCCATCGAATTCTGCGAAATTCTAAGGTTGATACCGAATACATACGTAAGAATAGTGGGGAATATAAATAGATACTAGTACATTAAGATCTTATCTGGCGATGTGTTCTGGAGATTCGCCAAAACTCCAAGCTTTTGTTTGGTTTTTTGACGGTTTTGTTTGAGAGATCCGTCATCTCTATGGTTTGGTTAATGGTCCTTGTTACAGAAGCGACCACTGCCTTCTGTTGGTTGAACTGTATTTTTTTTCTTTCCCTCCCCTCCAATGTTCAACTTTTGATAAATTCTTGCTATCCCGTGATTCTCAATTGATTCATGTAAATCTTCATTACACCTTATTAAGCTATCCCGTGATTTATCAACTGCTTCATGTAAATCTTCAATACGCCTTATTAAGCTATCCCGTGATTTATCAACTGATTTATGTAAATCTTCAATACACCTTTTAAACTATCCCGTGATTTATCAACTGCTTCATGTAAATCTTCAATACGCCTTATTAAGCTATCCCGTGATTTATCAACTGATTCATGTAAATCTTCAATACACCTTTTTAAACTATCCCGTGATTTATCAACTGCTTCATGTAAATCTTCAATACACCTTTTTAAACTATCCCGTGATTTATCAACTGCTTTATGTAAATCTTCAATACACCTTTTTAAACTATCCCGTGATTTATCAACTGCTTCATGTAAATCTTCAATACACCTTATTAAACTATCCCGTGATTTATCAACTGCTTCATGTAAATCTTCAATACCCCTTATTTTTGATTTGCTATAATAAATCTGTTTATTTTCAATGGTTTAGTTCTGTAGATATCTCTTTACGTTCAAATTAAAGATTGTGTTTAATTTTTTTTCTTTTTGTTTCTAATAATTGCGCAATATCATAATTTTATCCCGTTCCTAGAAGTTAATACCTAAGTACGATATCCACTAATCAAGGTCATTTTTTTTCTCCTTTTTACCGTATTCGAACTAGTGTCCCAGTGACCGACTTATTTGTAAACAATTTGAATTATGTAAACATTCCCGACGGCCTCGTGACCTAGATTCAAAGCGTACGATGTGTGTTTACTTTAGACATTCCCGATGACGTGTGAGATGGCTCTAATTTTTTTTTCTTTGTTTGATAATGATGTACTTAGCGCAATTGTCTAGTCTGATCCCCGATTACGTATACATATTTATTCATTTTTATATACTTTGTCTCAATAAATAATTAAATACTGGTATATACTACTATATTATGATTGAAATAATTTCTAATATCATAACTTATTTCAAAATGCTCTGGGTTTTCTGAAATTTATATTAATACATATATAAAATTAAATATAAAATATTGACTTGGAAATTTCAACTATTTTTAACAGTTATTGATGAATTCAGAGGTAGGAATCGATACCCTTTTTTCCTCTTTTTATATAAGTGTTTTTCTTTTTGATTAAAATTTTTCTTGGGAACAATAAAAATATATATATATAAAATATACTTATTATATTTATAATATTTTAATATAGTTACATATCACATATTAAGCGAGTAATATTTTGTTATAATAATTATTCAAATACCAACGTTTGCTGCATTCCGCTTTCTCCTTGGAATCTGTAAACTTTTATAATGGGAAAACTTACCCCTACCAGGTTTTCCGACCAGGAAATACACGGTTAAACCTTGCTGCAATTTTCCTAAATTAATTTTTATTTTCCTAAATTTAAATAAATTTTTTTGACTTGATTTTATTTTTTTTTATTTTTTTTTTAATCTAATTAATTTAAATGATGTATAAACTCTATCGTTCTAAACTGTATTTTATTTCAAAACTCGTTGGTTAAATAACACTTTAAATGATAGTTACTTCACGATTAAATTCGAGATGGTAAATTGTTGTTAAATTAAATCTTTATCCCTCCGAACTTTTATGTATTAATAAAATATTATTTTGTTTTATTATTATTATTTAAGATAATTAATTTAAATATTTATTATTTGTTAGAACACTTTTCACTTAGATTGGACACACGTATTTAATTACAACTTCTTCACACTTAATTATAAATTTTTATCCCTCCGAACTTTTATGTATTAATAAAATATTATTTTGTTTTATTATTATTATTTTAGATAATTAATTTAAATATTTATTATTTGTTAGAACACTTTTCACTTAGATTGGACACACGTATTTAATTATAACTTCTTCACACTTAATTATCACATCACTTCAGTTATTTATTTCACTAATATTAGACGCGAAATTTCTAAGTTTAAAATACAATATTAAGTGATTAAAAAAACCGAATTTTCCACTAAAACAAATTGTATTTATCACGAGCACTTTTATTTTTCACAAGTAATTAACGCGTTAACTTTATTTTTATTTTCACTGACTCTAACTGCGAAGTATTTTTTTTGTAGATCACTGGCTAGAATGTGAAAATTTTCCTAAGTCTTACAATAATTATCACTTAGAATTTTTCAACTTTAAATTACCAAACGTTTTGTCACGTCTCGCGAACTTTTAACCCTTTCAACCACGACCGTAGACTATCTTCAACTGGCATTTGTCTCGTCTTTTATACCCCTCTCAGGTCCAAAAGAGCGTATCTGAATTTCCTGTAATAAACCAATCTAATTACTATCAACTCGTAATTTCTTGAAACCTCTCCATTATTGTCGAATGCGGTCTCTTTGTACGTTTTGCGTTTGATACATTAAATTCCGTCTCGTACCTCCATACTTACAAGATCCGGATTTAGTAAGATCCATGTTTAATCGCCCAACTTCCTTTGTCCTGGTGTTCATACAAAAATTAGCTTGAATTTAATAATTTTAAAGTTCTATTTTCATCTATTTCGCAACATGTCTATGCGTACGGCATCTACCATATGTTCCAAATCTGTCCCCAAATTCGCCTATCAGAGATATTTTCATGTCGAAGTCTTTCTCGCAAATTGTTCATTTTTATTTTATTATTTTTCCTTGAGTTTTTCTGTATTCTATATGAACCTTTCCATTTAAAACCGAATTTTCTCTATTTACGTCGTATATTTGAATTTTCCATTTTTTCTCGAATTTTCTTTTATTCACGACACTCTTTCCATGAATTTCCTTATTTATTCTCACGCTATTGTTCATATCTCTATAATTTTTTTATATTTCAAGCCGTATTTATTTTATTCACTGTTAATCTAAGATTTCCTTGGTTTTTCTCTGTCGTATCTACTCTCTCCTCGTTTCACTGTACTCCCCATATCGTTTTTTGATTTTTGCTGCCTCTTGGAAAATTTCATTTTCTATTTTTTATTAATTAATTTATCATTTTTAACATTTTTATAGGAGATACCCCCACTTCGGCCCTTAAATTTCTGTCATTTTTATTACTTCATAGAGATCGTCCCACAAATTTCGTCTCGCTCTTACCCAAAATCCCATAAACCATATGCTTTGACAGTTGTATACGTTAATTTCTGTACCCACCTGGCAAAAAAATTCACTTTTATTTCAGTGTCGTTAACTTTTATGTGAATTCTATAATCTAAATATTACGTAAGACCCATGATAATTTTTATAGCTCTTTTAACGACTAATTGCTCTTATCTAAACAATTTTCATGTTCGAATATTCCTTGTTTATCACAACAAAATACATCTGAGATCGACAACCATTGTAATGTCTCATTTTTCCCTACAGTCGCGTACTATGTTACACTATAATCTCCATTTTAATTACGTAAAATGACTCCTTTTCCTGAGTTAAATCTATCGCAATGTTTTCAGCATTTTCCACTCCCCCCCGTACTCCACTCTATTTTCCTCTCAAACACTTGTAACTGCACTAAACCTCTGAAATGTACCCTCGTCTACTCTTTAAAACTCTCATTTTTTTTTACGTTTTCTCCCTAAACATTTCATTGTAATATCCTCGCTCCGTCTAGAATTGATAACAATAATTTTCCATTGTTTTTTCAACATTTCCATTTCCTTTAGTACGTTTTCCCTTGAATCGATCATCTCCGGTCGTCACAAACAATCGTATTATAGATGGAAATCTCCCGCAGACGTGCCTCTCGATCCCTGCGTTTTCTACTCAATATATTACTGATAAAATTTTTCCATCATTATTCAAGTGTGTTTTTTTTTCGCACCTAAAATGCTTCAATGCATTCGAGAACTAAGGTTTCCGATCTCTGGAATGTACCCGTTCTTCATAACATTTCTCGGGTTCATCGTACTTATGTCCCTGAATCGACTATTGTTTCCCATGGAGTTTATTCACCTCTCGGTCCGATGAAAACGAAAGGATAATTAATTACATTCTTAATTGCCGAGTCCAAAGGTCGATCCTTTGTTCTAAAAATGGGCTCGGCCCTCTTCTTGCTGATAGGCCGACTTGATTTTTAATCGTTTTTGCTGCAATCCAATTGGCTGTCAAGATATCACGGCCTAAAATAAATTGGGAAGTCCCTGTCTCTGATTATTTGTTGATACCATCTGTGATTTTTTAATCAATACTCGTCTCACTTTGTCTAATTATAGATCCCTACTGTAAATATGAATTCACTTTACTCTGATCCGATAGATGTCGTAGATGTGTCCGTTTTATAAGTAATTGATATTTTCTTTTTAAATTAGAGTGGGAAGCTACGATATTTTCTAATTTTCACTATTGATCAATGCAATTCATCACAAGTCCCAACTGCTCTCAACCGTCTCGAGCCAGTGAGTGCCAATGGCATCCCCAATTTTGGTATGGTGTGATACTGAAGGTAGTGGGGAGGGGAAGGAGATATGGAAAACGTACCTGGCTATTCAGATCTAGTCACGTCATTTCAAGTAATCCGATTAAACCTACATACACTGTATACCAGTGAACAAATTACAAAAATCATATGATTTTAATTTTATTTTTTAGAACTTTTATCAAAACACAAGAGTCCCAACTGCTTGCAACCGTCTGGAGCCAGTGAGGTTATGGCATTCCAAATTTTCATATGTTGTGAGGCTGAAGATAGTGGGGAGGAGAAGGATATGTGAAAAATTTTCCTGGCTATTTAGATCTAGTCACCAAACACGCCTAAAGCCATTTCAAGTAACGTTTCAATTCTTAATGAATACTGACGAATAGCAAAATACGACATTCTTGTGCAACATCTACTTAAGATTTAGGAGGCGGATATGTTTACCGTCACCCCGGGAACCATTTATTTTTACATGAGCTCCACACAGGAGGCGCTGAGGAAAATAATTTTCCTCAGGGCCTATGTCATCTTTGGGGATGCTGTGTGGAGGGTTTTTTTAGGAAAAGGAAGGAGAGGAGAGTTCTGGGAAGGAAAAGGGTTTAAGGGGTGGGTAGAAATCTGGGGTTCAGTGTGTCTTGGTCATCTTGGACAAACCTCACCTCATGAACCCGGGCACCCCTGCTAAATCACCTTTATTGGATAATTATTTATTGGATAACCAACATTTCTGCCATAGGTCATCCCAAGTGGTTCGCTACGTTTAGTGAATTAGCAGGGGTGCTTGGGTTCTTGCTCATCTACTGCGTGGCGGTCCGGATCGGGAGAGGCTGCTTGAGTCAGACATAATCTAGATCTCTTCAGCCGGACTCTCTCGACCCATCAACTTGCACCGGAGTGGGGGAGGTAGATCCATACGTCTCTCACTCCTGGACACATTGAGCCTACGATTCCTACCCACCCATCATAATTAAAAAAGACCCTCCACACAGCGTCCCCAAAGATGTTATTGACCCCGAGTGATTTTTTTTCCTCAGGGCCTCATGCATGGAGCTATTGTAAAATTTAAAAAATGCAGTCACGTAGTATGGGTACATGACCTATGGCAAGCGTGTTGGTTATCCAAGAAATGATTCCCGGGTCGGTGGTAAGCATATCCGCCTTCTAAATTGTAAGTATAAACACACTGCACATATACCTAAGTACGTCGTATTTCGGCGTTGTATTCATTCAGAATTGAAACGTTATTTAAAAAGACCTTTGCCGTGTATGGTGACTAGATCTAAAGCGATGGGTCCATCGCTTCAGATCTAGTCACCATCTTCACCATCAGATCTAGTCACCATCGCTTCACTTCTAGTCACCATCATCAGATCTTCACCAGAAGGTCTCTCTCAACCGGTCTCTCTTGATCCGGACCGCCATGCATGGAGTGGGCAAAGGCATCCACCGCGAAGACATAAACAAACCACGGTTTGTTAATGTCTTATCTTATGTAAACCCGGTTACCAAACGTAGCGAACCACTTGGGATGACTGACCACGCAGTAGGTGAGAAAAAGCATTCGCCACCAAGACCTGGACAAACATCACTCCAAGAACCAGGGCAACTCTTATAATTCACCAAACGTAGCGAACCACTTGGGATGACCCATGGCAGGAATGTTGGTTATCCAATAAATGATTCCCGGGGCGACGGTAAACATATCCGCCTCCTAAATCTTAAGTAGATGTTATACGCAAGTAGGAATCTTTTACGTTTTTTTTGTTAAACTGACTGCACGTATAAGTATGTCGTATTTTGTATTGCCACATGCTTCTTCGGAGAGTCGAATTTATTGTTAGTAAACATATTTTTAAAGCGGATTTTCACTCAAGATGCCTTCAGATATAAATACATCGACTTTGGTTGTACGGCCGTATATCCTCTTTACATACTTACTTGAAGAAAAAATCTTCTAAAGGATCAGGCCGGATCAATTGTCGCCGGATCAAATGTCCGCTGGATCAACTGTCCGCCGGATCAAGAGTCGGCCGGATCAAATGTCGGCCGGATCAAATGTCGCCGGACCAACTGTCGCCGGACCAAATGTCGCCGGATCAACTGTCATGGAACCAGTTTTAGGACATTAGATAATGCGTTGTATTGCGTATGTGCGATGTATTGAAAGGAGTTAATGCCAAATTTAGTTGTGTGGGTAGATGACGATAGGTGTATTTGATTTTGTGATCGTGTTTTGTGCTGGTGTGTATTGGAATTAAAGGCTGGTTTAGTGTTGGTGTGTGAGGAGTGTTGAATTATTTGTAGGATGGCAGTGGTGATGCTATATTTTGGCAGAATGGTGAAGGGAAGAATTTGTGTCAGCGAGTATATGTCTTTGACATGTGTATCCCATAGTAGATGGTATATATTTCTTATGGCTCTATTTTGGATTACTTGTATTTCGGTTATTTGTTTCTTAGTAATGGTGCCCCAGATACTAACCAGATAACTTAGGTGAGAGTGGATCAGAGCATAATATGTGGCACGCAGTAGAGCTGTGGGTAACACATCTTGAAGTCGATAGAATATACCAGTTATCGGGGAACTTTTGGATTTAACATATTCAACATGGGAGTTCCACGATAGGTTAGAATCTATGAATAACCCTAAATATTTCGTTACTTGTACATTTTGGAACTTTTCATTTCCAAGAGTAATTTTCATGTTAATGTAATCTTTTTTCCCGAAAGTGAGGTAGTGGGTTTTTTTGACATTGAGGCTTAATTTATTTATCCGCAGCCATTTAGCTAGATTTGCGAGATCTTTATTCATTAGAGATTCAAGTTCCCTCAGATTTTTACAACGATAGTAAATCACAGTATCATCAGCGTAAAGTTGAAGTTTTCCCAAGATGCCGCATTTAGTTATATCATTGATGTATAGTAAGAAAAGTAGGGGTCCTAGAATCGAACCCTGTGGCACTCCACATATGATTTTTCCAAAGCCGCTTAGGTTCCCTTCGATGTCGACAAGGCAATATCTATCAGATAGGTAACTTCGGAGGAGCTTTAAAAATTTCCCGACTATACCCAAATGTTCCATTTTCTGTAGGAGTATTTCATGATCTACTGTATCAAAGGCTTTTTTTAGATCTATAAAAATAGCTGCTACATATTTGCCCTGGTCTATGTACTGCTGAATGTTCGAGGTGAAATCGAAGGTGGCACACTGGGTACTGGAGTTTTTTCGAAAGCCATATTGCTGTGTTGTTAGGATATTGTTGTTAGAGATGTATTTTAGAAGTATGTTGGTAATGGTTTCTGAATGTTAGCATTCGCTTTAAGTAAGATTCCAAGATCTCTATTGGAATCAACTCTTAGTAGGATTTCACCACGGATCGTATAAGAGTATTCGATTTTAAGCACATTTTCCGTGATCGTGGTAATATTACATTTTTTACTTATTTAATTTATATCTGCCTACAATGCAATACATAACTTCATTAATGCTAATTACCAGGACATTAATCATGCACTTAACAAAGTAAATTGGTCTGTTCTCAAGGAAGGTGATCTCAACTATAGCGTAGAACTATTTTACTCTCAACTGAATAGTATCATTTCCGACACTATTCCTCTAATTCATCATAAAGTACGAAAGTATCCGATATGGTTCAGCAAAGAATTAATTCCGTTAATTGTTATTAAAAAAGAAACACATAAAAAATATAAAGAACACAGAACATTAATATTAGAAGAGATTGCAAAAAAATGACAAAAAGATGTTATAATAATTACATTAATTCGGTTGAGAACACGATACTTCATGATGTAAAATACTTGTGGAAATACACAAAATCAATGAAAAACAATGATGCTGGTATTTCCGGTAATATACGTTACAGACAAAACAGCTCCAGTAAAATTTATGAAATTGTTAACATGTTTGCTGATTACTTTAAGGACGTGTATGAACCTGATATTCCAGATGACTTAATTCCGTACTTCAACTCGGATATAAATTTACACTTATCGCAAATACACATCGACATTGAAGACATTATAGTCTGTATTAAATCACTTGAACCCAAAACAAGCTCGGGACCTGATAAGATTCCTTCCATCTTACTTAAGAATTGTGTCCAAAGTTTATTTGTTCCGCTTAATATACTGTTTAATCAGTCACTCTCTACAGGACACTTTCCACAAATATGGAAACTTAGCTACCTAACTCCTATATTTAAAAGTGGTGATAAATCCTTTGTTGAAAATTATCGGACTATCTGTATTCAATCGTCTATACCTAAACTTTTTGAGAAATTGATTCTTAAGAAAATCAGCTTCTTTGTAAACTCATGTATCGCAACTTGTCTAACTTTGACTAACCTTACATTATATGAAAATTTCATTTCTAATGCACTTGCCAACAAACAACAAGTTGATTCTATTTACACCGACTTCAGTAAGGCATTTGATAAGGTCTGTCTTAAAATTCTCATTAATAAACTTTTGAAACTCGGCATTAATGGAAACCTTTTATCTTGGTTTAAGAGTTACTTACTTAGGCGTCAGCTAATTGTCTGTATTAATGATAACTTATCCTACATGTTCGAAGCCACCAGTGGCGTACCCCAGGGTTCGCATCTTGGTCCTTTACTTTTTAATTTATTCATTAACGACGTAACAAACATATTTACCCGTGTTCTCATTCTAATGTTCGCTGATGATATGAAGATTTTTAGAATTATTGATAATATTGAGGACTGTCTGACACTTCAATCTAATATTAATAGCTTTTATGATTGGTGTCTTAACAACAAATTAACTCTTAATGTAAAAAAATGTCAACTTATGAGATTCCACAGAAAAAAAAACCCATTGTTGTTCACCTACTTTCTCAATAATCACATATTATTATCTGTTGATGAAATAAGAGACCTTGGTATAACCTTTGACACTAAATTAACATTCATTAAATATATTAATAATATAACCAGTAAAGCATTGCAAATGTCAGGATTTGTCTTACGGATTTCAAAGGATTTTAAAAATTTAAAAACTGTCAAATTACTTTACACTTCACTTGTTAGAAGCCAACTAGAATTTAACTCCACCATTTGGAATCCTTACTACAGTGTACATGAGAATTCTCTTGAGCGAGTCCAACATAAATTTTTACGTTATATTCATTTTAAATTGGGAATATTCATCGAAAAAATTAATTATCCCTCTCTGTTACAATTATTGGGACTCGATACATTAAAAGAAAGAAGAATTTGTTCAGACCTATTTTATTTATTTAAAATCGTTACCAACCTGTTGAACTCCCCTGAACTTCTTTCGCTAATAAGTTTCCATGTACCTAGTCGATCAGTTCGTTTCAAATTACCTTATCATTGCAACAATACAGGATCTAACTCTGAACTCATTTCCATAATGAATCGCCTGCATGTACTTGGAAATAAATATGTTTTGGATGAATCTATAAACATTGCTAGTCTAACCTCATACAAACACTACTTAATTAAAACTGTCTGTCAGCGCTTCTCAGTTTGACTATTATCAAATACAGATTAAAAGTATTAATTTCCTAATACATAATATCAGGGATATATAATATGTAGTTTTGTATTTATAATAACCTACTCTTTGTACTTTTTTATGTCGATACTACAATTTTTATTGTTCTCCTTTATGAATTTTATATTTATATTTTTCTTTTTCTTTATCTATGTTAATTCTGTATTCATATGTAAAATAATTGTAATTCTTTTGTAAAAGCCGCTATAAACGGCGTTAATAAATAAAAATAAAAAGTAATATGTACTTATCTTAATATGTAATATGATATTACATATTAAGATAAGTACTTATGTTTTATTTGAATTATTTCGAGAATGCTAAAACCGGCTGAATAAACATAAAATTTCCATGAGCACCAAATCACTAGAGTCACAAGACAAATAAAAGCGTTACACGTTAAACAAAATCTTCGACATTCATACATTTTTCATGCTTTTTCGTTTGCCAAAAAGTTCTAGAGAATAAATATCGATTGGAATCAAATATATTTTCCGGAATACGCCCCCTTTTAACGACTGTTATTATATTAAAGCGATCTAGGAAGCAATGGATGTAAACTTTGGTAACGTTAAACACGCCCATTGTTGTAAATGTGAAAACGGAAAAATGTGGTACTCTTTTATCTATAAATTGCCGCGAGGTACTTCTTTCAATGGATTTAATCGCAAACCGACTTGCTCACTTGCTTTTATTTTTGTTTTCCGTAATAAGTTAGCTTTTTACGAAGATATTTTAAGGTTTTCGTAATAATAGAAGCTTTCTTCCTTATTCTGTTTACTTTTCACCCAAGGCACCCCCTTTCTCGGTATTATCAGCTATTCGGGTTCTCCCTACTGCGTCAAAAATTCTTTCGACGTCCAACTCATTAAAATGTTTTAATAATCAAATCACTTATTGATCCCAATATTATGTAGGATGAAAATAATGAACGTCAAGGTTGAATATTTTGTTTGTTCAAAACACATTTTTATCTAGATATTATCAAAAAATTATAAAAGTACCCAAAAAGTATTATTTATTGAAGTACCTACCAGTAAAAAAGTATTATGTATAAAAGTATATAATAAGTTGAGAGGTTTAATTCTTTTCTATTACTTTATAAATAAAACACTTGTGTTGCAAAGTTTTTTAACAAATAAACGACATTTATGCAATGACGTTATATAAATAGACTCGCCATAGTTCTTACATGCTCGCAAAATAATGTGGCAAGTAAGCAACACTCTTTTGTTTTCAGCGGTCTTCAGTAATTTCTTAATTCAAAAGTTATTCATATATTAAAAAGTTATGCTACATTCACACTGAAGCCAAACTTCCAACTCGAACTTCCAACGTATGAACTACCCTTCTACGCAATCGTCCGAAAGTTTGAAGTTTTAAGTTGACCTCAGTGTGAACGTACCATAAGACAGTTAAAGAATGTGTGTTTTTTCTCAAATGACATACAAAATTGTCGGACGGGGAACATAAAAATTAATTGTATTGCTTATAATAATCGATAATAATAAGTAATTTGTGTGTACATATAAATTAAATGTTATTTCTTCACTTTTACTAATGTTTGCCGTGTAATGGAAACATTTTCTCATCATACAAGAGGGCATTTTGGCGCTTTTTAAATGCAATTTTCCTACTGGTATGACATGACCTTACTTGACGAGTGACAGTTTAGTACTAAAGTACTAGAAATCGAAAGCAGTACAATTGTCTTACGTTTGGCTTCCCATTTTGAGATTTCTACCCCGCGTCTAAAGTATGTAACGTCTTTGCATTTATGTTTATTTATATCACTTTCTTTTGAATGGTGTCTTCTAATAAAATCTCATATTTTACAATCAAATAATAGAATAACAAAACAAATGACAACTGATGATTGCATTCTAACTGACACTACAGGATTCAAATTTAAAGGGAAGATATTTCCTTTACATCTCCCCCCCCCCCCCCGTGAAAGAATATTATTTGCAAAATTTTCATTCATCTTCGATATCCTCTTCATGGATCATCAATGCAGGTGCTGGAATTAACTTCGAGATGTGGAAAAAATTTGATTCTAATTTTTTTCGATCAGTATCTTGTAAATTGAGTTTGATAATTTTTCTATGATTTTGTAAAAAAAAAATTAAAAAAACTAAAATTTTGTAAAGCAAAATTAAAATTGATGGTGAAATTATTGAAAATGTTAGTGAAATGAAATACTTAGGAGTTATATTAGATTCCAAACTAAATTTCAATAGAAATGCTGAATACACCCAAAAGAAAATTGGCAAAAAGATATATTTTTTTGGAAGAATTCGGCCAAAAATTTCTAGAAAAACTGCAATCACCATATACAATTCAATTATTGCTCCACACTTCAACTACTGCTCAAGTATACTTTTCCTATGTAACGAAAGAGAACAAAATAAGTTACAAATTCTCCAAAACAGGGCAATGAGAATAATTCTTGATGCTGACCTTGAACACGATGGTATTTATCCACAAAATATTGAACAACACGTTACCAAAATACTTCTCAAATAAAATTTTATACAATAAAGACATTTACAGATATAACACAAGGACGTGCAAGGAAATTAGGCTACAAAAATAGGACAAAGCGAATACGCAGAACAATCTACTGTACAAGGGAATGAAGTTGTATAACACACTACCAGAAACTTTAAAGTCCACACCAATTGGAAAGTTCAAGATGTATTGTAGGAGCTACATAAAACTTGAAAAAATATACTGAATATGAAATATTATAATCAATTAGAAATTTGTAAACCTAAATGTACAAATTACTAAAATAAAAATTATTATTATTATTATTATTCCTGTTAAGTTTGTTTCCATTCTCCACAAAAACAGTATCACCAACTTTGAAGTTAATATGTCTCCTGGTTTTATCGTAAATTATCTTGTTGTAATTATGTGACTTTATAGTATTTTCCAGAGCTTTTTTCTGTCTTGAATCAAATCGATGTCGGTCTTCTTAACTTTTAACTTATTTGGCAAAATCGTAACATCTGCGCCGTTAAGTAGGTACTGATGCGCATATCCAGTGACGGTGTGCTCCGTTTCGTTATAGTTTTTTACAAAATTACGCGCTATAGTTATCCAAGCCACTTTTGAGTCATTGTCGTTGATTTTGCATCTAATTTTATTGACCAGTGTTTGATTTACATAATCTTTCATTTAATCCATTTGAGAAAGGTGAGTTCACTGCAGTAAAAATTATTGGAATATTTTTTTCATCCAAAATTTTTTTGTATTCTCTAGAATTGAGACCGGGATATTGGTCTGAGAGTATCATGCCAATGTCATTAGTTTCTGTGGAGTTTAAGAGTTTGATGAAATCATTGGTATTTTAGTACAGAATTT
Source organism: Limnephilus rhombicus (assembly GCA_929108145.2). Classification (NCBI taxonomy): domain Eukaryota; kingdom Metazoa; phylum Arthropoda; class Insecta; order Trichoptera; family Limnephilidae; genus Limnephilus; species Limnephilus rhombicus. The sequence goes on from OV815276.1 coordinate 35,037,115, forward strand.
TTCTATAACAAACTTCTCAGAAATGTTTTTAAGCTCTGTTGCTTATCTCCCATTAACTTTTCAATCAATTTTCCTAATGCATCTTCAATGAATATATTTCCTTTACAAGTATACATCATCATAAAGCATTTTGTGTAAAAGTATATACTTACCATCATAACTGTGAGATTTGTTAATAAGAATAAAATTTGCCTAAAAATCATTGTAAACTTGAAAAATTGCAAATCGTCAAATATTGAAACGATAGAAATACACATTTCAAATAAAGAGATGAAAATTTGGAATTTACTTTATCACAAGGCTGATATGAAATGAAACTTGAACAATTTTATGCATTCTAACTATGGAAAATTCAAAATTAAAGATGAGATTACGTTAAAGTGTATTGCAATGAATTCACCTGATTTAAGAATACCGTCTTGTTAATGTTTGTACAGCCATTATTTACACTTTCAATTTGGGAGGCGGGTATGGGTACCGCCGTCCTGGGAACCATTTATTGAATAACGAACACCTCTACCATATGTTACCCCAAGTGGTTCGCTACGTTTGGTGACTTAGCAAGGATGCCTGGGGTGAGGTTTGTCATGGTATTGGCGGCGGATGCGTCTGCCCACCAGCTGCATGGAAGTACCTTTTTCCATTTCAGAACCCCTCCTTGATAGAGCGTCCACACAACATCCCCAAAGATGACATACGCCCTGAGGGGAATTATTTTTCTCAGGGCCTCCTGTGTGGAGCTAATGTAAAAAAGAAAATACAACCGTACTTCATAATATTTGTAGATTTTTCAATAAATGTTTTAAAATATGTAAAGTGTGATCGAGATCGAGGGGCATGGCTCTCGACTAGCAATCCGGAGATCGCGGGTTCAATCTCAGCATGCGCAAACAAATTTTATTTGATTAATTAATTAATTAATGCATAGCATATTTGCGTTAGTTGCCATAGTCTCACTGGCTCCAGACGGGAGCAGTTAGGACTCTTGTGCGGTATTGACATAAAAAGTAATCGTACCAAAAAATACAAATGTGTATTTTTACAGTCATAAAAATAGCAGTATTCTAAAACTGATTTTAAATTAATAATCCAGACAGGATCAATAATACGTCTATATAACAAAACTAGTCTATCTAAATCTATATAAGAAGAAGAAGTTTAGAACCGTTTTTCACATTTCTGTAATAAACCAACTGAGGTTGCTATGTCATTCAAAGAAATAAATTGTTTCGCCCTGCATGTCCATTCCGTTGCCCTCACGCCTCCCCTTTCCCTCCTACATTCCTCTTCCACCTTCCCAGCCTTTCCCCTCCTTCATCACCCTTCTCGCGAACCCCACCTCCCTCGTTACCCTGCCCCTCCTGCCTTCCCTCCCTGCCGTTAAAATATATGAAATACACACGTTTTCAAATCACTCGCGCGCCACCTGTACAATTTTTTTATACAAATTTCATAACACCAGAGCTTACCATTCAATATAAAAACACTCTTTTCAATGTTCTGTAAAAAAATTGAGCTAATCCATCGATTACTTTCCAAGATTTGCGGATCCAAACATACGGAACCCAAATTTTATTTTTTTAATACAAATTTCATAACTCCAGAGCTTATCATTATACATATACTTTTCTGCTAAAATGCAGTGTTTTTCAGTCAATCCATCGATTACTTTCAGAGATTTGCGAACGACAACAAGCGGAACCTAATTTTTTTTTATATATAGGTACCTATAGATATATTATTATGAAATACTAGTGACTCTCATACTTCAAACTTAAATAGAACAGTCAACCAAGGGGGGATGATTATAAAAGTGTGTTTATATGAAAGTTTTGTACACCAAACAAAAACAAGTAATTTATCATAACTTTTTTTATTTGGGCACCACTGAAAATAAAGGTCTACATTTTTTCATGAAATTACCCCTCCTTAAAGTTTCGCGGTATGAACTAAGAACAAGGTGTATAATATAGCTCCGTAATACAGTAATGCGAGAATGTTGTTTAGTTTAAGTTAACATTCTTTTAAAATAGAGTAAAAGACAATATTCTACATTCTACAATGTACGCTTTTTATGACTAAAATTCAATATGATTTTCTGACTCTCGTGTCATTTTGAAATACTCATACACCTATGAATATAAATATGTTTTGTGAGGTATTTGGCATTCTCAAATACATCATATCCTTACATATTATTTCTTGGAGGGTTTATGACAGAAATGTTGTTCGATTGAGCGAGCACTTACTATTTATTACTATACTGGGTGTAACGATTTTTTGTTTGCCAGGAAAACATAAAAATACTATATATCAATGACGATTTTTTTACTACAAAATACATCGATCCTAAGTGCTAAATTACCCCAAGGCAAAGTTACCTTGTCCTGTCGAAAAGAATTTTAAGCTCTATAAATTATATGCAACGTTTACACTACCGCTATCTACTCCCTGTCCTATAAATGAATCTCAAACAATTCAGCCATTTTAAACTGTTTCGAGTTAAATTACGTGCAGTATTCAAGTGAATACTTTGTGCAAACGTTCCAAGCCCTTGTTGGTAGTTGTTAGTGAGTTAACTCGTAAGTTTAAATACCGTCGCAGTCAGTCAGATGTGACTTGATGAAGTCGAGGCACACCTTTTAGCAGAAGTCAGGTTGGAATTCCGCCGGTGACGGAGAAAAAACCCCCGCTAAAAAGTTAAAGTTTGAGTTTTTGAGACTGTTTCCTTTTGCTAAGTACAATTTGGTGTAGCTGGTGGAAGTTTCGGTCGGTAATTAAGTGAAACGTTACGACTTAATAAGCTTTGAGATCCAGAATGAAATTAAAAATAAGGGTTCCATTTCATATAATTAGTAACGATACTCCGCATTAATTATGCTCGGAGTGTTTTGTATAATTTACTTCGAGCTTCCAGAGAAATATGTTTAACTTTATTATAACTTCAAACCGCTCTAATAGGTAAAGCGTTAAAATTAATATATACTGATTTTAAATGCGAAAAAAATGGTACTATCGCTTACATTATTAAATTTAGAACACGCCGTACTGCGCACTAAATGAAAAACAATTAAAGACATGTATGTAAATCGTTTTCTTCGTCATAAATGCATATTTTATTATTACAGTCGTCTTCTTTCTCCAATGATTGCAATCTTTAGAGCACAGGCGTCGGGCGGGAATGCTATCCCTGTTCTACCGGTATTACAATGGAGCTCCGAGGAACTAACGTCATTGTTCCCTTCGGGACCGGTGCATAGTCGGGAATCACGCCAAATGCGTGCACACGATTGACATTTGTCACATGAGAACGGGTTGCGTCAACAGCTCGGCTGTGGAACGATTTGCCGGCCTCTGTGTTTCCTCATTCCTACAAATTGGTCTCCTCAATACCAATGTTCATTCTTCCTCTCCTCAAAAAGACCCTCCACATAGCATCTCAGACGACATAGGCCCTGAGGGAAATCATTTTCCCTAGGGCCTCCTGTGTCGAGTTAACGTAAAATAAATAAATAAATAAAATAATTTATATGATTTTCCGATGAAAGTATCTCCTTTAATAAGGTATTTCTCACAACCTTATTAAAATCTATAAGAGTAATTTCAAACGACCTAATTTTTCTAGTTTCCCTGGTAATAAACTTAAGCGTTTTCCCGTCGAACGGTTTCCGGGAGAACGTCGAGTCAATTTAATAAGGTATCAGCAGCCCGGCTGGTTTGCTGTGGGATAACTAGTTAGGGAGTTTTTTTTTCCTTTTTCAGTCTCAATTTCAACGAAGCCATTGGACTACCCCGCTCCGTTTGGCAAATGGTATCGGTAACTCTTGGCTTCCCGAGGTATTTATTTCCTTTAGAGTATTGAATGTAATCTCCACCACCTTCTGAGGGATGTCTCGGATTAAACAGGGGAGGTTTTAAGGTTGTCAATTAATTATGATAACGAGTTTTTTGTGGACTTGCCTACAAAAACAAGAGCTGAATAGTAATATGAGTAGATAATATTCCCGAAGAGTTTCAAATGATCTATTGCTAACCATAACACGAGGACATAACTAGAATGCTGGCCGAAAAACAGATTAAAGTTTTGATATTTTGTGGTGTAAATGAAACATAAAAGTTTTTTTTTAAATGTTAAATTCAAATATTCAATATTTTAAAATGTTAAATTCATGTTATTTTATTTGTCGCTATCAAATTCCATTCATAATTTATTGTTACACCTTATATCCTTCAATAACAATATGTACAAGGCTTGTGTGATCATCAATATGAATTGTATGCATAAGTGTAGAGGGTTTCCTGGCAAATAAGTCGGAATAAGAATCTGAACTTGGTAAATGTACCAATCTCTGTCAAAGTATCCTTCCAAGTAATAATATCTTACCAAGGATAAACCCAGACTGCAAATAATTTGAACTAGCTCAGTTCAGATTGCATTCAAAGTTATGAAAGTTCCACCAGACAGGTGGGGTAGGTAGCTAGCTGGTACCTGCTACCTGCTCTCCCCACATTTCATATATTCCGACTCCAGTTTCAATCGCTGCTATTTTCACGGAGTTATTTACATAAAAAAGATATTAAAGAATTTTCACCGTTGCTGAGTAGGCAAAAATCTTCTATATTTATCCCGACAAAGAAACCATTGGTTTAGAAACATGTCGATTATTTGTATATAAAGTTATTTCTTTTTATTAATTTAAAATGATGCCACAAAGTGAATTTGCGATTATTGAAGACAAAATATTTATTATAAGATGACTTTGAATATTGAAAAAAATGTGTTTTTTTTTGTTTCGTGCAAAATTTTGATAAATTCATATTAAAAAAAATTTTAACGTAGAAAAGTCAAAAAGTTTTAACGAGTCTTTATTTATGTTGCAGTTAACATTTTACGTTTACCGAGGACTTTATCAATTAAAAATGCTCCTTTCATTTAGAAAAACGCAGGAAATTGTTTCAAAAGTTTACGGATAACTTTTGTAATTTGTAATTTTTTCTTACCTGTCTAAATTTTTGGGAAAGTACGACCTTAAATATGAAATTAATTTTAATAAAGAGAAGTTTTTGTTTCACTTTATATTCAAATAATACTCGAGAGTTTCGAAATTAAGAAAAGTTGCTTAATTGAAAGCTGAGTTACAGAATCCATTAAGTCAAAATTTAACCATCCTTTTTTATGAAAATGTTCAGAAATGTGTCCTTCAGAAATTTAAACAATCAAATTAAAAATAATAATGGCTTCTTACACATCGGATTAAGAAGTATTCTTAATTTGATGTACGAAATTATTATTAGAATTTGCTTAGACGCATAATTTAACCAATTAAACTTTTCGCAATCAAAATTAGTTCTTAAATATTCCTGCTTATTTGAAGGGTAATAAATGCTGCATCTGGAACGTTCCGAAATCGTCAATTATTGTTGAAGTTCAAAAGAGTGATTAGATTAATTAATTATTATTAATTGAGGTCTTAAAAACAAACCTTTTTAAACGCAAGAGCTCCTGATTTTTTCAAAAATAAAATAATAAGTATTATATGTTTCTACAATCACAATGTATTATTGCACAAATTGAGCTCCTCAAAGCGAGAAAGCAGTGGTATTCATACACCATGCACGCCTATAATAGTCCCAATGAATAGAATTTGCTTCGGATTAGTATACGCCGTGCTTGAATACATCAGGAGCTAACTTCAACATTGACATAATATCAGATATTCAATATTCCAATGTTGTATTCATATTGAATCACAGCGCATTTCGCTCCACTAATCTGTGTTGTGCGACAGAAACCTTGTCGGCGACTTGAAATAATTATGCAAGCTTATCAAAGTGCATTTAGTATCAGCAACGAGCAGTTTTAAATGAAATACTTTTATGCACATTTTGAAGTCCTTTAACTTGTGAATTAATGAGCTTTTCAAATTAGATGGTGAATTTAAGGCAAAGCTAAATTATTCACTTAGGTGGAAGATAATTAAGCATATTTAATAATAATTGGATAATTTGTAGAGCGCCGTTTTTGTGAAAAATCACCTCAAGGGCGCTTATTTAATTTATTTTAACTAAATTCTGCAAGTATTTAAATTTATCAATCTTTCAAGAAGGCTTTTAACACATAAAAATAACTATTTATACTGTTATTTTTGTTTTAAAAAAATAGAAATATACTCGCAGCGTAGATATTTAGTTCTTAAATTTTGTGCACTCCAATTTGAGAGGTGGGTATGGGTGCCGCCGCTCAGGAAACCATTTATCGGATAAACATAACTCTGCCATAAGTCACCACAAGTGGTTTGTTCTGATCTTGGCGGCGGATGGGTCTGCCGAGCAACTGTGTGGCAGACTGGATCAGGAGAGAATGGTTGAGGGAGCCCTTTTGACGTCTCTAGTAGGACTCTATCAGAGCATCGCTTTGTATCGCAGTGGCAAGGATGGATTCATACGTCCTGCTGGTACGCGATTCCTACACACCTTACGTACCCACTAAAGTACCTTTTTCCTTTCTTTTTTCTTTTTTATTTTGCAGAAACAAACAGTACATTATTACATAATGGAAAATAGTTACAAAGTTGTAGAATTAATACAATAATTGGTACCAATGACATGTCGCTGGTACTTATATTTTTGTGAGATAAATAATACAATTTACCTAAATTAAGTTAGTAACTTTTAAAGGAGAGGGGTGTGTGAGAGTGTTTGTTTGTGTGTAAATGCGCGTGTGAGGGTGTGGATGTGTGTGTTATGTGTGCGAATTCAGTGTGCTAAAAATGTTTTTCTTAAATAGAGGGCGGGAATCAAAAAATATATCGGTATTTGTGGTTTTTTTAATTGAGTTGAAACTTTGAAGGATGCGGGAAATAGGGGAGTTGGCTGCAGCGTTCGTATTATTTATTACTGGTTGTGTAAAAAAGGTTGGTGTGGCGAGTTCTTTTAGATTTTTTCTTTTCAGAACATCTTCTTGATAGACCCTCCACACAGCATACCCAAAGATGACATGGGCCCTGAATGGAATTATTTTCCTCGGGGCCTCCTGTGTGGAGCTAATGAAAAAAACTTTTAGTAGGTACTTACTCATATAATATTATCATGATTTTCCAGTCAATCATTTAAAAAAAAATTAAGAATTTGAACTTCTTGGGAAATTAAATTACAAACTTCCACTGGAGCGATTTTGTACGAAAAATGGACCACTCTTATTTTTCTGCGATTGATAGCGGTCCAAAAATGGACCACATTTTCCTACCATTACTAAAAAATTTATTGTAATTATTTAAAAGATTTCCTTGGTCATCCATTTATTTTAAAATGAAGCTATTGAAATGCTTTATATATTATGACCATAGACGTTGCAAATCCGAACTTCGTAGACTATTTTAGAACGAAGATAAAAATAAAGTATTAAAATATTTTTTTCCCACCGAATTTTTAATTTCATAAAATTAAGTCTTTTTTTCCATAGATATGAACCTTTCATTATCAAGTTTACAACAGACAACATACAGAAATCGAAAATATTCTATGTTGTTTCTAATAAAGTATCCCTCACGGCAGTTTCGAGTAAAAAAACACGCAGGATTCGCGCGATTATAAACTTAACGATTTTTTTTTATAAATCCTACAAATATGAGATAAACGATAAAATACAGGTTAATTCGATAAATACAGGTTAATTCGATAAATACAGGTTAATTCGATAAATACAGGGTAATATAGCACTTAAATAAGTTTTTATGTCTCTATTTTAAAATTCGAAGGTATGTTTATTTTAATGTTGGCGAAAAATTAAAAAAATGACCTTCTGGGAAATCTCGAACAATCGAAGCAAATTTATTAATTTCGGGTGATAGCTCCATTGGTTGAAAGCAAAAAACTATATTTAAAGACTATGCTGAATGCTATATATAATAATTATTCCCAGCGATTTTCTTAAAAATCTTAAATACTCAAAATAAAACAACTGTATTCAAAATTAATGTTTTGTGTTTGGCTTTTATCGTATAATATTTTTTAAAGTAAGACAAACATTCTCGAATTGACGGTCACGATTTATTAATTTTTAATTTTTTAGTAATGCCATACCTACGTTAAAAATCCAATAACTATGCTACGACATTAATGTGTACATAGTTACACAGCTACTGTTTTTTTTAATCATTCCAGTTACGGCAGTTACCAACATAACAAGACCATCCATTGAAATATTTATAAAAAATGAAATGTTTTGAAATATTTGTTTTTTTTTTCAATTATTTCTGGCTTTCACCCTTCAAGGGAGTTCTAGGCCATTATTTATAATTACAGAGAAAGAAAAAGGTGAATTTATATATTAATTTTAAGTTTTGAAATATTAAATTTAAAAACTTTACGAGCGTATTTTCCCCACACCTCTATTAATGGTATTATATTTTTAATTATCCGAGTAATATTGCAGCTCCACTAATTAAACTAAATTGATAAAGAATTGTTTACACCTCTAGACACCTTCCCTCCCACGAGGCCTTTTCGGGCTGACCAATGGGAAGTCGGGTCAGGTGGGAGGTTTAATTTGACAGGGACAGATAGGCCAGACATTCTGTTTTAAGCCTTTAATCTTGTCTTCACAAAAGGCACGTAACAAAAGTGTTACAAAAACTATTTTTTAATTTTTTTTGGCTCCCGTCTGGAGCCAGTGAGACCATGGCATCTTCAATCAGAGTATGTTGTATGTATGTGAGGCTGAAGCAAAGATATTCAAATACAGAAGAGATATGCTATGGTGTCCGTGCAACTGTCGCCGGACTACGCGCAATTAGCGTAGTTTTCATACAAAAAGAATTTATTCATTTCGTTGATTTTTTGAGAATATGCATTAATATTGGTCAACAATATATTTTGAATAAGGAAAGAATTCGTTCATAAAGTTTAACGTTCGTTTGGTTTATTCGTTAATTATTTGTTCTTTTAGTTTATTTGTTAATTGGTAAACAATATCGGCGACACCCGGAAGCGCAGACCCACATTGTAAAAACAGCAGATAGCACATCTACTTATATTTCAATATCTTTGGGCTGAAGGTAGTGGGTAGGGGAAGGAGATGGGAAAGAGAAAGGTGGAGAAGTATCTAGCTATTCAGATCTGGTCACAAAATCTGGTCTCACACCATGGGGATACTAAGTGTATCTTCCACTCTGGAACATGCCACAAATATATTTTATATTAGTTTAATTGAATTAATTGTGAAATAATACAAATAAATCCATTAAAATTTATTTGCGTATGGCGGGATTCGATCCTGCGACGTTCGGATTGCATGTCAAGAAAATAATTAAATTTTTGCAGTTTTTTTTAAGTTTCAACTGTCCGAAGCCAACGGAACTAGGGAATATTAATATCGAAAAAAAATTGTAAGACGGATGCCATGGGGAAAGTCTTAAGATAAGAAATAAAATAAGGTATGAAGGCTTTTAGGAGTTTTCTCGCAAAACATATTTTAATTCACAGTTTCCATGCAACTACTACAATACTTTATGTGGAGATCTGCCTAATAATGTAAGTAGCTACATTTGAACGTCGCAAATAGTGTTCGATACAGTTGCCCGGCTAATATGAAGCGCAGACAGATATTGTCAAATAATTACTCCTCTTCTGCTCGATAACAATTTTTAGCTGTAAGTCATAGAAAGATCCCGATTCACGGGCTGGTATAATTTTTATTGACCGATTTCTGCATCAGTACATCAGTCAGTAAAAACAGTATATTTTCAAGGTCTCCAACGGCTTTTTGTATGAATGTTGGGAATTTGGCGATAGATCACACAACTTGTTGGGTTCACAAGATGTGTAACTTGTATTGATGACCTTAACAACTTTAAATGCTAGCTAAAAATAAAACTACAACCCATTTTCTTATTTTAGATACCCATTTAAGTAATAAAAGCATTACCGTAATTTATTTTTGGGGTATTATCCCGTATTTTGCTACTTCCTTCCTTATCATTACACATCTTCCCTGATGATGGACAATGTAACGCTGTCCGAAACGTTGGCTAAAGAAGGAGGTAGCGCAACACGGCAAGATGATTATTGTGCGAACCAGAATGATTTCGACTGTAACTAAGTTTCTTGTCAAAAATTAACTCAAATTATTGCAAGACCTCTATTTTCTTGTCTCTAAGACAAACTATCAGAAGAACCAATAATAATTTCTGTATAAGTAGTCTGTTAGATAATTTATTTTAGTAGGTACTTACTTCGGTAAGTCTTTTTTCGTAATAAGGAACCTTTTTACAAGTGTCCCGTTTAATTTAATGGTTGATTTTAGCGAAGCGAGGTATTTTAAGAGTAGGCCGATTGATGAGAGTTGTAATGGGCGGATAACGGGAAGAATGGATTTAATCTTTTGCCAAATGCAGGGCCATGTTTTATGCCATTGATACGAGCCAAGGCCTTAAACACCAGCCTAGAATTAAGGATTTTATTAATGTACTCTATCGTGGGCAGACGTTTGTTTATCGATCCATGTGGCTGCGAATTATTGGGGGTGATTTGGAAGAGGGTCGCTGAAAAACATCACTACATTACTTTGATAATGAATGAAATAAATTCGATACATCGGATAGGGTCAAACCTTTATGCCTTTTATTTTAAGATTAATTACAAAGATTCATTTACTTCGCCGATTTTTAAAGGGGGACTAGTAGTCCGATTTGGGATTAACGAACAGCACAGATAATAAATACTACCCTCGCTTTTCTGCCGCTTGTCTTAGTTTCACTGTTTCTGTAGAAATATAATATTATCTTTAAAATCCCTAGACTTATAATATTATCTTGAGTGCTGTTTCCCCATAAAATATTTTATTTTTTGTTTAATTTTTGTATGTTTTTTACAATAAGTATACATGTTTTATATTTTACAGCGTTATAAAGGAGTATAAAAATAGCCTTTCCTCACCATAAATTAGTATATTTGCGGCATGTTCCAGAGTGGAAGATACTATCAGTATCGCCCTGGTGTAAGACCACCATTCAGAATTGAAACGTTGCTTGAAAATGGCTTAAGCCGTGTTTGGTGACCACATCTGAATAGCCAGGTACTTCCCAACCTTCCTCTTCCCCACCTCCTTCCCCTCCCCACTACCTTCAGCCTCACAACATACCCCAATTGGGGATGCCATAGTCTCACTGGATCCAGACGGGAGCAGTTGAGATTCTTGTGCCGTATTCACTGTAAAAAAAAAAAAAGAGAAAAGGCTCCTGTGTTTGGTGAGGGAATTCATGTCCAATTTTATGAAATCGGGTAAGTTAATAATAAAATATTGCTTATAATAATAAAAAGTTAAGTAAGAAAAATCCAGATTTTGCAATAAAAGATTTAAAGATTTAATAGAAATTATAATAATGAACTCTTACAGTAGTTTTAACCAGGTGAGCGTAAGGTTCAAATTTGTAACATCGAGCGAAAGATTGGGTAATTTTTACCCGGAATTCCCACCTTGTTCGTTTTTTTTATTCTTGACTTATTACTATTTTCAATTCGTTAACGAGTATACTTTTTCACCTATTTTATAAGTTCTTGTTATCAGAAACTAGGAATAAAAGTGTTGTAATTGGAGATTTCAACTTATGGCACTTAATTTCCATTTTATATAAAACTAAAGTTTTAATCATAACAAACAAAAATTATAATAGTTTTTTTTCTTGCACAACTAAATACTAATCTTAGTACTTGTGAAAAATAGTGACACCGAGTGCTAGGTGGGTAAAACTCGCCTGCCGACAACTTTGATGTCGTCCAACTACCTCACTGAGCGGTAGCTGACTAAATCCTCGTTTCTGTCTAGTCGCTTCCTTACCTAACCTCGTGCAACTACTGAGGGGCGCGGATCAGTTGAGCGCGGCAAACTAAAATTATCGAGTAAGATGAATTGCCTCGGGTAAATTGTACCCAACCTTACGCCCGCCGGGTTAGTTAAAAGCTGGAATTTATGATTATTTTCGATAATATTTAGATTTAACGGGAGGATCTTGAAATAAGTTATACCTACCTTTTAGAATTTTAATATTATTCTGATAAATTGAAATGTAAGTTATTTAGCTGTGTTTCTTTGAAAGTTTATAGTTTTGAATATTTTTTAAATATTTTGTCTATTGTAGGTACATTGAATACTGAAAATACCTATTCAGGAGAAAATGGTTTTTTCACGATAATATAATTATAATTTTAATTGTAATTATAATTTTTGAGAAGATTAAAAATAACATACGTTCCTCTCTAGCCTGCAATACCGTATTGTAATATAGATTGAACATTTGCATAGTACATTATTTTTAATTTTTCTAGTCTAATAATATTTCTAAGTCGTATTTAATATATGAATACATTTTCTAATTATTTTCACAAGTTCACAAATATGTGTTTTCCATTTAAAATAATTTGATCTATATACACACATTTTAATTCCCACTAGGTACAATAAAGCATTTTATATGTAATGTATTCTTTTCATTTCTTTTAAAACTTTAACTTTTCTAAAAATTATTTGTAAACGTTTGTTATATTTCAGATTTTGTGATTTCATGTAAGGTAATTTTCGAATGTACGTATTTATATATTTTTTATTTTAAATTTATGTAAAAAATATTTATGATTTTTATTATTTATTTATCTTTTATTACATTAACTCCACACAGGAGGCCCAAAGGAAAATAACTTCCCTCAGGGCCTACGTCATCTTTGAAGACGCTGTGTGGAGGGTCTTTTTGAGGAGAGGAAGGAGTGAATGTTGTAGGAAGGAGGAAACACAGAGGCCGGCAAATCATTCCAAAGCACAAGAACGAGTCGAAGAAGCGACCCGTTCTCACGTGACAATTGTCAACTGTGTACATATGTTGGGCTCAATGACGCTAGTTCCTCAGAGCATCTTTCATTGTAATACCGGTAGAACAAGGATAGCATTCCCACCCGACGCCTGTGCTCTAAAGATTGCAATCCTTCTATTACATAAGATGGGAGAATCTATCAAAGGGATCGCCGGTTTCTGCGCAGTGTCGAGGGTATTTTTCAGGTATTTTGGAGCTCCAGATCAGAGGTGGCTAATTACCACTACAATAAAGCATTTTTTACATAATGCCTTCTTTTCATTTCTTTTTATAACAATGTTTAAGATATTTTTTTATGTATAAATAAAGACAAACTTTTCTAAAAATTATTTGTAATCTATTTTTGAATGTAGCTATCACCTTGTGGTTATCCATTATAGAAAAATGAAACAATACAACTTTGTATAAACCACTTATATAATGGGTAAATCCTACCGGTTTCGGAACAAACGTTCCTTCTTCAGGGAAAGCTTATACAATATAAGCTTTCCCTGAAGAAGGAACGTTTGTTAACCAGTAACCGGTAACCGGTATGATTTACTCATTATATAAGTGGTTTATACAAAGTTGTATTGTTTCATTTTTAATCGTTTTTATATTTTAGATTTTTTGCAAATTCGCCCATGTTTTCGTAGAGGGTAATTTTCGTATGTACCTACGTGTTTATATTTTTTCCCTTAAATTTATGTAAAAAATATTTGCGATGTTTTATTATTTATTTATCTTCTGCTATGTTAGGTGTAGGGAATCGGTCTTATTGATTTTAGTTCGTATCTGTGTTTTCTCCAATAAAAAATTAATATATACCTATATTGTATTACGATGGTCAAACATTTAATTGACCCGTAAGTCCTTCACGAACAATAATTTTATTTTATTTTTAATTTTTAACTTTATGAGTAAAACCTCAAATTGTAATATTTAAATAAATGAAGACAATATAAGCGAAACTCAATCGAAAATCTGGAAACAGAAAAATCAGAAAAACATATTGAGACCTCTGGGACTCGAACCCAGGACCTCTTGCTTTCCGGGCAAACGCGCTAACCACTGCGCCACGGTGTCGATATGAAATTCGGTCATGTTTAACTGTACCATACTTCGACTAAGAACCACCTACACTATCTTCATTTTCTCTAACGCATATATTATTGGCAACTATCTTTATGTATGATTGCAAGATTCAAACCCGAACTAAATGCTCTCTAGATAGTGTCTGGATAAATATTTATCCATTTTATTTAATATGCGACATCTATCGACTTTTCTGCAAGTCTAGGATGAATATTTTATTTTTAATTTTTAACTTTATGAGTTAAACCTCAAATTGTAATATTTAAATAAATGAAGACAATATAAGCGAAACTCAATCGAAAATCTGGAAACAGAAAAATCAGAAAAACATATTGACTGAAAGCAAGAGGTCCTGGGTTCGAATCCCAGAGGTGTCAATATGTTTTTCTGATTTTTCTGTTTCCATATTTTCGATTGAGTTTCGCTTATATTGTCTTCATTTATTTAAATAATTTTATTGTATACAACATAAAACGTATTATAGGTACGCGTTGAGTACATATATACTGGTATTATTCATTGCTGTATTAACGTTTGTAGTTTTCATTAGACTGGTTGGGAGTTTCTTCAATATAAAATAACATAAAAAGAAAGCGTATCTTTCCATTATTCTTATCGCTGGACACGAAACACACTCCTAAAATTCAGAAAAAGAAATGTTTATATCAATTTGTTCTATTAACCCTCTACTCCGAATTTTAATCATTGTAACGAAAAAGCTCCCTGTATATGGAATCTTTTAAGTACATTTTGAAGAAAATAAAAGTTAAAAAATAACGGAGGACTAGAAAGCTTTTTAATATACTAGAGCTTATTCTCTCCGGGAGAAATGGAAGCCAGAGCTAGGGGCAAGTTTTCATATTTGCTTTATATATGTCTGGCCAAGTTTTTCATTTAGCGATAGAATAAAGATTTTCGGTTCATATATAAGAAAATTGTACAAGTATTCATTTCTTTTGACCATGTTTTCCACAATTCGTTTTAATTAAGTGTGTCCCCACAGCAGGGTTTTTTTCAACGTTTAATTTTCTCCTTTGAAATAAATTGTTCTGTATGCGACATTTTAATAGAGTCTTTGTCCGACCTGTACGTGCATTCAGAAAAAATAATTGCAAATTATAAAGCAGCCACCGTTGTCAAATAAATCACAAAGAAAACAAGTTAGAATTCAAAAACAATTTCTTATTCTGAAAAAATACATGACAAAGGGTTAGATAATTGGATTTTTATATTTTTGACTTTATTTATTTATTTGTAAGAGACAAAAAGGTTATATATAAATTATAGAGGTACATATTTACAAACTTAAATAAAGTCTAGCTAAAAAGGTCTCCAGCAATCCTAGATAATATTATGTACAACAAAAAACTAAGCAATTATGAAATATGCGTGAATGAGAACATATTTTCCCCTTGTATTTTTTTTAAATCCTAGGTTGTATACAAAACGAAAGCTGAATTTTACATTAAGACTGTATTAATACATTGATGTATTGATTGGACAGAATCATTATTTTTTTTGATTTTGTGATTGCTGGTGTAGTTTGGTGATAGCAAATAAAGTACGAGTATTGTATTCATAGCCTTATTGCCTTAATTTTTTTTTCAAGTTTTGAGTATTAGGATGTTTTCTGCAAATCTTGGTTAATCTTTAAGGGCCTTCCTTACTAGCGATCTCAATCGTTGTATGGAGTATCATGAATTCTCAGATTCAAACGACAATCTAAGTTATTAATCGTCAAAATATCGATAATGTAGCCACGCTAAGCTATCATAAATACATTTTTCTGTCGAGATATATATTTTTATTAACAATTTATTTTCGTTAAATACTATATAATGAACAATTCTCCTGCTCATTCGGCTCTAAGAGGTGGCCGTGAATGCACGCTTCTTACGGTCCGTCGCGTCGTT
Organism: Limnephilus rhombicus; assembly: GCA_929108145.2. Lineage (NCBI taxonomy): Eukaryota > Metazoa > Arthropoda > Insecta > Trichoptera > Limnephilidae > Limnephilus > Limnephilus rhombicus. Next base: position 35,052,965 of record OV815276.1, read on the forward strand.
TCAATCTTTTTTCAAAGTTCGAAATCCCGCGTAATTATGATACTTCCGTGCGACGTTTCAACAATATTACACTCTATGCATTGCGCGTAGGGACTATAATATTGTGCCGCTTTTTTCATCTGTGAGTTTCCGTCGAAGCTGCGTAGTGTGAAATAGTATTATTAAGAATTTATTTTTTGTCAACATTTTTTCGGGTTTCTATATGAAGAATAATATCTTTCTGCTCATATATGAAGCAGTAAAATCCAAAAAAATTACCCTTTGGAAACTTAACAAAAATGGAGAAATGCTGGTAAATACATCTCACGATTGGTTTTACCAGGTTCAGGGCCAATGACATGTAACAAAAAAAGATATTTGTATGTTTGTTGTATGGACTAAACTCGGTATAAAAATCGAAAAAATTTTACGGGATGACGAATTTTGGCAGACTAATATGGTTGAACAGCTGAAACACTTTTACAATTTGTGCATTCTACCCGAATTAATTGATCCTCGTCATAACTGCTGACGTGATTTTTTGTTTACGTATTCTCTGACGTGGGGCCTGGGCGGCCTGTTACTTTAAATTTATATATATGAGATCCATCGAAATTTTGAGGTCCAAATTAATAGCTATTGGACAATTTAAATATATTTAAATAAAATAAAATACTTTTTTATTGTTAAGTAACTTTTATTTGACAATGTAGACATTGTGTAATAATTTTTGGCAAAAATCACTTGAACAATGAACTCACTTTTATTACAATATTTAAATAGTGTATCGAATAAACTATATACATAAAGCTTTAGTAAAGTTGTTTATGTTTATTTTTATATAGAAAAAATCAACTTAAAAAAGTCACGTAAGTACTGACGATGGGTCAGAGAGGCCCGAATTTTTTTTTGAATGAATTTACTTACAGAAATTTAACTTAAAAATTTTAAATTTAAAACTTACGGCTCTGGCGTCACTAAATTCGAAGCTATTGGAAGCGGCATATGCGTAACGCGCGGGGGAGGGGAGTATTTCGATATTATTATTATTGCTGGGCCTGAGCGGTCCCAAGTCAGCAGTTAAAGGTTAACTTATTTTGATAGTAGAAATACCTTTTTTTAAAGAAAGACAAACAACAATTCTCTGATTACAAACAAGCTGAATATATTTGAAAATATTCTACTACTATCACAATACGCGGAAAATGTTTCTTGTGTCGTGATGTAGGACTTAGCCAGCTGAGGAATCGAACGCATAATTTGAATAGGTACGGTAATAAATAGTTAGTTTATCATTTTGTGTACGTACATGGTTTTCATATTTAATGCCAGAATATTAAATGTATTAAAGAGCGAACTCTTTATCGTGATTTGTTTTTTTTTTTAAATTCTTTATTTTCATTATCCTGTTCGATAAGTTTAAATAGTTTCTATTTTGGAATAAATATCTTAAGTAATTTTTAATAATTTGTTGTATGATGTGAAGGTCGTATGCACAATAAAATCATTCTTGGGTCTACTTTATGAAGTCGACTCTGCGCTGCAAGAATACTAATGAGGTTATAAAACAATAAATATGAGACCCAACTTACAAAGTTATAACAACTAAGGAGGAAGCTACCAAAGTTTGATAATAAATATACTTTATTTTATTAAAAGAAAACAACAAAAAATTAAGTTTCCTTGATAACAAAAGACGTCACGTTTATTCAAAGCCGATATTCGCATGCAAATTTCGATAACAACCCAAAAGCTCTCAACATCGGCCATAAATTGAAATAATCATAATTTATTGTTTTTTTTTGTATTTTGAAAAGTCCATACCAAAATTGAAATGTGTTGTTTACTGCGGAAAAATCACCCAATGGTGATACTCCACCACTGTTTTGTTATTCTAATATTACGAGTATTTAACAAGTTTTTTATGTGAATGAATCCCTCGCCTGTACAGAGAATAACGTTTCTATAAAATAATGAATTCGGCGAGTCTAGCATTTTTGCAAAACATAAAAAAAATTATTACGACATGAATTTGTACCAACGAACTAAAAAATCATATTCTTTTTATTTAATTTTTGTCGAAAGCGGTATCTTTTGCCGTTAAGGCAGTACACGTCCACAACCCTAATATTTTTTGTTTGCTCAAAACTCACATTTTAATCATTTCCGGCGAATTCGTAACTATAAAAACTTTTTTTTTTCAAATCGGCCCCTGGGGATGTAAGTTCCTTATAATTGAGATTAATAAAAACATATTTTGTAATTAACAAATAATAACTATGAAAACAATATTTTACGTACAACGGTTTTAAAATTTTATAACCCGTTTTTAACTATAAAGTTAGCGGTGAGCTATTTATTTTTCTAGACGATGAATTAATAACTTTTGGAGGTATTCATTGAGAAACATCTTAAATATTAGTAACACGTTCTTCAGAATTAATTAAAATGAATCCGGCGGAAAGGTCGAATCTCCAGGCCTGCTAGGGTGATTTCGACAGTACGTCCGTCAAATACGCCGTGCCGCGGGCGAATATTTGTTTACACGCTTTCTTCACTTACGTCGTTAAGATTCCCAGATTATTTTTTATTCTTCTTCTTTTCTTTGATAGGGAAAATTCGACAGTAGGTCCGTCGTTAATATTCTGAATATATTTTAGTGTATAGTGTCGTCTTAAGAATAAAAGCACATAATCGTAAGTATTTTGCAAAACGGGATTAACAAAATATACAAGTGCGTGTGCAGTGGTACTCATAATAGACAAGTGACAATAAAAAAGAGATAGCAAGGGAATACAGTATGGTCGTTAAGAGTTACCTGCCTAGTTATTCAATTACCGTAGGTATCTTAATAAATCTATATTTAATATGTATAGAAATGTTTTATTCTCAATTATGGTCTTCCACAAGAACGACAGTAAGAGTTTCAATCTGTGTTTTTGGTATATTTACTGAATATATTAAAAAACATCATTCTTTTTAACCTTCCCTTTACCTTAAATCAAAACGTTAACGGGTGATGAGAAGACATTTCAAAATAGGTTTTAAAATTTATAAAATGACGTTACTCGCGAAATTGGTTGGAAAAATCCTTATGGGTTCACAAAATTTCCCGCTTTTTCCACAAACAAGAATATAGATACCAATAATGAAATGTAAAATTTACAACGGTCGTAGGAACGAGCTATTGAAACATCGAACGTGGTATTGAATGTACATTGGGGGGTAAAATGATTGGAACTCCAAAGTAAAATTTCAATTTTGTTAAAAAAATAAAAAAAATATAATTGCATCCACAGAAAATACACGATTTGTACATTAATCTTCTAACAAAACAAATTCAAATAGCAAGTAAACTATGAAATTATATAAAAATTTAAAATTATGGCTGAATGATTCAGATGTTGAAACATTTCCTTTTAACTGGTTGTAAAGTTTCAATTCTCACTAATAAACGTTACATTGAATACTTACTTGGAACTGCACTTTTTAACTATAATATTTACAAACATACCAATATTTTTCGGGGTAACATTAAAATTTGCATTTTATAAAGCGGTTCTTGTTGATGTATTCAATTTTACTGGAAATTTTACCCACGAATGACTTAATTTTATCTTATATTTATCTTTATTATTGCTTTTTTTAATGTGAATACCTCACAAGAGTCCCAACTGCTCCCGTTTGGAGCCAGTGAGACTATGGCTTTCCCAATTGCGATATGTTGTGAGGCTGAAGGTGAGTGGGGAGGGAAAGGAGACAGAAAAGAGGAAGGTGAGGAAGTACCTGGCTATTCAGATCTAGTCACCAAACGTGGCTAAAGCTATTTCAAGCAACGTTCAATTCTGAATGGTGGTCTTACACCAGGATGATTCTGAGAGTCAACTCTGGAATGTGTCGCAAATATAACATATGTTATTTTAAATCATTAAATTGTGAATACACAAATAAAGCAAATAAAATTTATCTGGCCCCGCCGGGATTTGGATCCGCAACCTCCGGATAGCTGTCAAACATTAAATATGGCTTGAAAGTTGACTCCACACTATTAACCATACAATTAAGTGCAATAAACGAAGAAAATAATTAATTATCGGAAATACAAATGTTGACCCATTAACAAATGTAAACTAGATTTCAATTTTCATTCAGACGGCATCAAATTTGGACATATAATATTAGGCACGGTATAAAACAAAGATGTCAACAGCACAAAACAACGCCCATATTTTGAAAATTATATGCTTCCATCGATAATTTTTTTATTCAGCGTGTTAATGCTTAAATACCCATTAAGTTTATTAATTTAATCGACCGAATGGATTCGGAAGACAGGAAGACATATGTACAGAAATTAATTAAAAATATAGTCAATCATTTCACAATATGGGAGGCGGGCTTGGTGACATAGCAGGGGTACTCGGGTTCGTAGGGTAGGGATTTTCCGGGTCCTGGCGGCGGATGCGTCGCCCAACAAGGGAGAGATTGGTTATGCGAGACCTTTTTTCACCAAAATTAACTAACATATATGTAGTCGACTTACCGACATATTACGTGTGAAAATCACGTAAGTGAATTTAAGTTATATTTAAATAATCAATTTGGGAATCACTTCACCTAGTACTTAAGAGGGAATAACCAGACAAAACCGGAAATGTGTCATTTTTTAATTAAATTTCAGACGTATTTTTTACTTTTCTTTTTTACTTTTACTTTTTCACAACAAAATTATAAATTGATTTTGAAAGACTGTTATTTTATCTAGTAAAGCTATGTTTTAAATTTAGAGAAAATATGTTTATTTTAGTACAATAAGGTTTTACATACATTTCAAATCATATAATCATGCATTAAAATAAATCGATAAATTATATGGGAAAGCTACATTTCAGAATTTAATTTTAGTTCAAATAAAATCATTAAAAAAAGATCCCCGCCCTTGTTTTGTGACGAAAATACTTCAGTTTGTCTATTTATTTACGGTCTTACAAAATAATATATTTAAAAAAAAATACATTCTTATTTTGCTAAGTACATAATTTTAATAGTTTTATCATCACACGTTTGAGCATTTTTGAATGTAGGTAAATCAAAGCAAATTTTGAATGAAATATAATCGATATTGAGCTATTATGATAAAATGCTGGTATGGAGAATAACTAATCTTTGACCTGTACAGTTGCAAGCGTGCGATCGCAAGATCATCATTGGACGAAATTTAAATTCTCGGCCGCTGGTTAATGATTAAACCCTTAAAACTATAAATTAATTACAATAAATTTTGTCATTTGCAATACTCTCTTTCATTTTATAGCTCACAAATATTAATATAAGCTTATTAAATTAAATTATGCGTTTAAAAATATATTTAATTTTTATTAATTGCTAAGTAGAGAAATTTTAATGTTACCTCTGTTATTTGGGTCAACCCCTGTACTTGCCTAGTTTGGTTTCCCGTTGCTGATTAAAGCACGTTTGGAATATAAGTTGCCAGCCAGAGACAAAGGGGGCGACCAAATCCATTATGGCGGATTGAATACAATAGGATGGGGCGCCCGTGCCGGAAAATTGTATGAAAACTTACTGCTTACTGAACATTGCTCGAGCCGAGGGCCCAGGCTTATGTTTTCCAGGAAATGGAAGAGCGAGAGTATTTTCCAATGTTTTTACAGTTTATTTTTGATTAAAAAATTTGAGATTATATCAAAAGTACCTTAATTTTTTTTCTGGTAATATAGCTCATTGCAAATCTTATGGTTTCCTTAATACTTTAGATTAAAAGAATTTTCCGGTGTTTTTTTAAATTAATTTTTCAATTTGGATGAGATACTTTTTTAAAAAAATAAGGAATTTTATAAAGAATTTTTATTCATTGAAATTATCGTAAATTTGTTTTACTTCCGGTGAACTAGCTGAACTACACAGAATTACCCGGGCTTAACTTTAACGGGGTAAAGGGGATGGGGTAGTTTTTACCAATCTCACATAAAAAAACAAACCCACCAAAACTCTTCTTCATAAAACATTATTTACGTACAGATAAATTAAAAAGAATGAGTAAAAAAATATATTTATTTTTCGTGCTTTTATGTGCTTGAATATTTAAAAAAATATATTTATTTTACCCTAAAACGTAAAGCGTATGTGGTTCAAAATACACAAAATACTATAAATAAAAACTTTAAAAAATTGAATCGTAATTTGAAAAACTTAAAGCTTTGTTTACAAGCTATAAGAATTTCGTATCTAGAGCCATACAGCTGCTGCGCATTGTCATACATTTAGTTATTAGGAAAAATATTCTTTTAAAAATAATAAATAAAGCATTTAATTATATCTTGATTTCTATTTGAAGAACTGATATTATATTATCATACATAAAAGATAGCAGCCAATGAAAAATGCGTTAAGAAAATTACCAAATCGGATGGAGACACATTAGCTCAGTTGGTAGAGTTGCGGCCCGAAAGGTCCTGTGTTCGAGTCCCAGATGTGACCGCCTCTTTTTCTGATTTTTCTGTTTCAGATTTTAACTGAGTTTCGCTAATATTATCTTCATTATTTAAAGGATATAAGAGCATTCAAAACATCGGGTTTCAAGTTTCCAATGATTATTCGTATTATTATTGAAACAACTAAGATAATTTTTAAATTTTATGTTTTGTTTTATTTGCTTTACAAGACTAGTTACAGACTTAAATTATATAATAATTAGAAAGTTACTTGAACAATTGTGCACAATTTGTTAAAATAAATGACCAAGCTAGCGACCAGGAAACGTCAAATTTTGGTATCCCACAGGGAACCGTGCTAGGACCAATATTGTTCATTTTGAATGTAAACGATATATTTATTCAACTATTACATGGACGAATTATCTCTTACGCCGATGATACCGTTCTTATAATAAAAGAAAAAACGTGGAAAAAAATTAATTTAAAGCCACAGAAGACATAAATAATCTATAAATATGGTTTGACTATAACCTCCTTTCGTTAAATAGTGATAAAAAATATGTCATCCCTTTCGAAATTAACACCAACAATATATCAAATCTTTAAATAATCTTACATAATCATTCTCTCGCACAACACGATACTAATCACTGTCGACAAAATTGTTCACTTCTGAAAACAGCGGATAAAATTACATATCTCGGAATAATCATAGATAAAAACCTAAAATGGAAAGATCACATCGGACATACAATAAAAAGAATTAGGATATTAATTTATATATTCTTACGAATTAGAAACTTCTTATCAACGAAAAATCTATACTCAATATACTAGGCACTTGTACAGTCTATTCTTCAGTTTGCCATTATCAGTTGGGGAGCAGCTTACAAAACTAGTTTGACCCCCATAGAAATTGTTCAAAGACTCATTATAAAAATTATAATAAAAAAAACCTCCAGACTTCCCCACTGAACGCATATTCGAGGAATTCAAAGTTCCAACATTTAAAAACTTATTTGCGAAAAATTCAATCATACAAATTATAAAAGAAAAAGATAAATCCTCATTCATAACTGAAAATCGTACAAGACTTACACATGTATTTGTATGCCCCAAACTGAACACGTCTTTTGCCCAACACCATTATACACACCAAGGAAAATACTTCTTTAATAACCTTCCAGTAGAAATCAGAAGCATTAATGACAAAGTACAATTGTTGAATTCCATCACAAAGCATTTTAGAGAAATCACCAACGGGAAAATTACTGCTTCCCTCATCACCACATGAATGTCACACTAAAAATTACACCTATTTTACTTATTACTGAATACGTGTGGATGATTTTATCTTTTAGTTAAAGGATCTTGATTGCGATACGATTAAACTGTGTTTTAACGGTATATTAACAGTATATTAACTGTGAATCTGTGCATATATTATGTGAAACACCCGACTGTATAAATTGTACATATTTAAAATGTATCCACAAGCTCCTCCATCCACAAGCAAATGTTTTTAATGGAGGAAACAATATAACATGTTCCATTTTTTAAGATAAATAAAAAAAATAATAATAAAAAAAAATTATAATAAAAGTGCTGTAAATGAAGCTGCTGAATAAATACAAAGCTCATTTTTCAATACGTTAAGGTAATAAAATACGAGTGTAAAATAATAAAGAATTTTTATGACGCAAGCTAATTTCGTAACATATTAGCAATTTATTGTTCAAATAAAACACGTGGCAAAAACGTCAAGTAAACGGCCATTCAAAATGGAAATTAAAAAAGGGTTGATTTCCAGGAGGTTCATAACGGTCAAGTGAAATCATTATCACAAAATATTTCTAAAGATTATTTCCTCCTGTTCTCCAGAATGTAACCCCGCGACGTTTACTGAAAGCTTGTCATTCGCAGGCGTCTTATTGGAAGTGGTTTGTAATACAAGTCCAATAATATATTTATCAATGAGGTGAACTTTTAGAGAGAAATGTTAACGAAATAGTACTGGTTTATTGAATCAAAACTAGAGAACTGATTTTCTAACAGCTTTTTTTATTATTAAATGGTGAAAAAGTTTTTTATCATAAATTTTATTAGGCACTCAACAAAACCCCGGAAAAATTGGATGTAGAAAAACGTGATTGAAAAGGGAAGCGGATGATTGGGAAGCAAATGCAATACAAGCTCTATTAGTCTTTATTAAATCATTTTAAGCAAATTACCCGTATTTTTATCATTGGTGGTCTCTCACCAGGTTGTTTCAAAAAAATATTTCCTCTTGAAAACACCTTTAAAATCGGTCGCGGATGTGGGGTGGCAATCGCGCCCAAATGAACGACAGTTTTGGGATATTTTCAAACTACAATAACTAGGCTAAAAATAGAAATTGCGCCGCCACCTTTTTTCTCAAGGAAGAAGAATGAGAGCTTCTGCTAAAACAGAGACTAATTATACGATCCGAATGACAGCGTTGTTTTAATGTAGAGTAAAGTGAATATGTTTTAACACATTTTGAGCTCTAATTGTTTATCTAACAAAGTCATACGCGGATATCTATTGCAATGGTTCCATACCAACTGAGAATAAAATCATCTAAACACCTCCTTGAAAAGACATTATAAGCTATGAAAGAAAATAATTAAATTAGCCGATAACCCTAACCTAACGTAACCCATTTAACAATTTTTTTTATATATACGAGGGCTGTCCGTAAAATAAGGTCTCCAAGGTGCTGCGGTCACAAAGAACAGTTTTACGCAAGATACGGCAACACTCGCGTGTAGCCTGGTTTCCCTACGCCAAATCTCTACCAAGCAGCACTCTCTGCGACACTTAGTCTCGGCGTGGCAGCCTTTCGCGATGGAGCTTCCGCTCGCCGCACCCGCCAGATGTGGATTACGCTACAAATAACTAAACCCCGGTAGAAATTCATTCTCAGCTACCCGAAGTTACGGAAAACAGCGTGTGAGTGCGAAAACGTGCGCAAGTGGTGCAGAGAATTTAAAAGCGTGCCGGACGGCCAGACGGAAAAATTTCCAAAGTGGATGAAACAATGATTGCAGATCGACGGGTGACGGTTTGGAAGCTCTACGAGATGATTCCTGATGTCTGCAAGACCACTATTGACAAGATTTTTACAGAACAATCGGGAGACTACATACATTACTACAATACATAACTACAACTCAAGCAAAAAACTGAAAAACAAACAGAACAGATTTTCTAGACTTACAGGATATTATCAAAATGTACGGGGAATGCGTACGAAATTGCACCAACTTAAAACTAACTCCCCAATATTCTCACACGACATTCTGTTTTTAACTGAAACATGGTTAAATGCTGATATCAGCTCGTCAGAATTAGGCCTACATCACTATACTACATATCGTTCTGATCGAAATTCTATTACAAGCAAAAAGTCTAATGGAGGAGGTGTGATGCTGTGCGTATCCAAGAATATATCATCTACTAAATTACCGGTTAAACACAAAAGTGTTGAACAAATTTTTGTATTGCTCAATATACCCAATGGAAAAATTATTATCGGCTGTGTCTATATCCCACCTGCATCGGATTTGCAAACATATAAAAATCACAATGAGGACATAGAAGTACTCAAATTCAAATATCCTAAAGCAAAATTCATTATTGCCGGTGATTATAACCTTCCTAACTGGACCAGCCAAGATGACAATGGACCTGCTACAAACCAAGCCAAATTACAGTGTGTTAAATGCAGTGAAATTCGTGATATGTCTTTATTCTTGGGACTAACTCAATCAAACAAGATTTTCAACTTTAACAATCGAATGTTGGATTTAGTGTTTTCAAGTGATTCGAAAATAGTAGTTGAGCTATCCGACGAATTATTATTACCGTTAGATCAACACCACCCACCATTGGACATTATCATAACAAATTTGCCTTTAACATCTTCAAAAAAAACAAGTGCCCCATCGTATAACTTTTCCAAAGCTGAATACCATCATATTACTGAGTACCTTATCCAAACAGATTGGTCCTTTTTAGATGAGGATAATCATATAAATGATCAATTAGAACACTTTTACACGATTTTAAATACCTCTATAGAACAATTTGTTCCCAGGGTTAGCTTCACATCATATAATTATCCAAAATGGTTTTCAAGGGAATTAACTAATTTAATTAATAAAAAAAAATGTATCCACAGAAAATATAAACATACCAGAAATCCTAACGATTATATAACATTTACTAAACTACGAAAACAATGTAAAGAATTATCAATAAAATGCTATAATAACTATGTTAACGTAATAGAAAATGAGGTACGTCGTCACAATGTGAAAAAATTCTGGAATTTTACTAAATCTCAGCGAAACGACAACTGTGGATATCCTAATAGCATGTATTTTAAAGGAAAATGTGCCGACAGTATCGAGGGTATAGTTAATCTCTTTGCTGACTCATTTAAAAGTGTTTACGATAAAGATATTCCCGTCAATGCAGTCTCCAGTGCTTCAGTGGAAGAGTCATTAAACCTAAGTCAATGTTTCATAAAATTAGAATCTATAGAAAGGGGCATAAACGCATTAGATAGTAATAAATCTGCTGGACCGGATGGTATTCCTCCCATATTTTTAATAACTTGCATTGATAGTTTGATATATCCCTTACACAAACTTTTTAACAAATCCTTAGCATCTGGCTGTTTTCCGGCTCTGTGGAAAAAGAGTTATTTAACGCCTATTCATAAAAAAGGTGACAAAAGCGATATATCAAACTATAGACCTATTTGTATTATGTCTGCTTTACCCAAACTTTTCGAGTCATTAGTATTAGATACCATTGTAAAACCTATCAACAATATTATTGTTCCTAACCAACATGGCTTTATCAGAGGTCGATCTACCTTAAGTAATTTAACTATCTATAATAATTACATATCCGAATCCCTTAGTCTGAAACAACAAGTGGATTCTATATACACCGATTTCAGTAAAGCATTTGATAAGGTTCGACATCACATTCTTATATCCAAACTCCGACTGTTAGGCATCAAAGGAAGTTTATTGACATGGATTATCAGTTACCTCAGTAATAGAGTGCTTAGTGTCAGGATTAATTTTATAGAATCCTATGTATTCGAGGCCACAAGTGGTGTCCCGCAAGGGTCCCACCTCGGCCCAATATTCTTCTTAATATTCATTAATGACATTGTAAACATATTTAAAGATGTACAAGTCCTACTTTTTGCAGATGATCTAAAATTGTTTAAAAGAATACGAAATATATATGATTGCCTAATTTTGCAAGCTAATTTAGATGAATTTTTTAAATGGTGCGAACAAAATATGTTATTTTTGAATATTGAGAAATGTCAAGTAATACGATTTTCCAGAACTCATTCTCATATTTTACATGAATATAATTTAAATAATGTTAAATTAACACCAGTATTACAAATTCGCGACTTGGGAGTTATATTCGATTCAAACTTAACATTCACAGCACATATAGATGATATAACTAATAAGGCTTTAAAGATTCTTGGCTTCCTTTGTAGAACCCTAACTGATTTTAAGTCCATGGATTGCATGAAAACACTCTACATTTCATTAGTTAGATGTCAAGTAGAATATAATTCACCTATTTGGTCCCCTTTCTATAAAGTACACTCTAACAAAATAGAACGTGTTCAACACAAATTTCTTAGGTACTTAAATTTCAAACTCAAAATTCCAATAGAAAACATTAATTATTTAAGTTTAATGAATCGACTAAATTTAATTACGCTGTCTGACAGAAGAATTATTTCAGACCTAATTTTATTGTACAGAGTTATGAACAACCTAATTGACAGCCATGCCATCGTTTCTAGTATTAAACTCCATGTACCGACAAGGAATACTAGACAAAATATAACATTCTTTTGCAACACATACACAACCAACTATCAATCACACTCACTTACCAATAGGATGCATGATTTAGGCAACAAGTTTGGTGGTATTGTAGATATATTCGCTGATTCCCTTTACATTCTAAAATGCAATTTAAACCAACACTTTGTGGAATCCTACAAATTATTGTAACGTGGGTATAATATATTTAACGATTTGATGTGTTATTGTAATGTTTTATATTATATTTTGTTCTATGGTATTGTTAAATATTACATTGTTTAAAATATTTCACAGTTTTAAGCAAGAATATACAAGTGGTTTTTTCTTTAAAAACTACTTGTATATTCTTAAAAGTTTTTTCACTTTTATAACGTTTGATATAAATTCTATGTATGTGTAATCCTCGATATCTTAAATATTATTTTATAATCTATGTAAAAGCCCCCACGGGCGTATAAGAACAATAAATAAATAAATTCATAGTCTGCCCAAGGTGGGTCCCAAAATGATCACCGAAGATCACAATCAACAACGGGTTGAAGCAGTCCGCGAATTCCTTGAGTGCTACGACATCGATGGTGAAGAATTCTTTGACTCAATTATGACTGGGGATGAGACCTGGATACACTACACGACACCAGAGACAAAGGAATAATCCCTGTGGCGTCATTCGGATTCGCCGAAGCAAAGTTTAAAAGCGAATTACAGAGCGTAACTCACACCTGGCGGGTGCGGCGAGTGGAAGCTCCATTGCGAATGGCTGCCACGCCGAGACTAAGCATCACAGAGGGTGCAACATGGTGGGGATTTGGCAAGGGGTAACCAGGCTACACGCCAGTGTTGCAGGTTTGCGCGTAATATCGTTCCTCGCGACCGCAGCACCTTGGAGACCTTATTTTACGGACAGCCCTCGTATTTTTGGACGTCTTTCACTCCTGGACACACTGATCCCCAAATTCCTACCCACCCCTATGATATTTATTTCCCAGAACTTTCCTAAAAAGACCCTCCACACAGTATCCCAAAAGATGACATAGGCCCTGAGGAGAATTACTTTCCTCATGGCCTCCCGTGTGAAGCTAATGTAAAAAAAATAAGTTAGGGAAAAATTGTATAGATTTGATAATTGCAATAGATTTTCAAATAATGTCACGTGTACCCTATTTCTCATACCCCTATCCCGAATTCAGTAAAATGTAAGATGAAATTGAATTGTACAATAAACTCAATTTTTTATTGCAATTTCAGTATACCTTCTGTACACTAGATCTAAACTAATCCGCGATTAACGTTTCCGCGAAAATAATAATTTTTAAAACTTTAAGTGTTGCGCCGCAGTGGAGGGGATGGATTCGTATGTCCGTCACTTCTAAACACATTGATCCTCAGATTCCTACCCACTCCTGTGTGGAGCTATTGTTAAAAAAGGGTAGACCATTTCTACTTACCTCCATAACCTGAGCCAATTTACTCACTAGTCTCCGTCGCTCATCGTCATAGGTATAATATTAAAATTATTAATGGTGTAAGGTATATAGGTATGGCTATTATAATTTTTTATTTATTTATATATGCAAATAATATATTACAATACATTACAATTTGATACTTTGTCTGTCCAACTGGGAAGGATACGCGTTTCAGGACAGTCAAATTGTATACGAGTATTTAGTTCATAATATTCTTAACAAAGGAATAGTTTCGTTAAAGATATCACAGGAATTTGCTTCCGTCAAGACAACTTTTGAGAACATTAAGAATTGTATTCTGAACGAAGGGATGGTTTCTTTATGTTTTTGAAAGAATCGCAAAGATGTGATAATAATAATATATTTGTAAAAATATCTCCAAGGTATCCCAGTAAGGCAAGGCACTTTACGAGTATACCTTGTATAACCGATATATGAGGTGGCGCATGTCGGGAGTTCAAAATATAAATTCATATCATGTTAGACTTACGTATTAGTCTATCATATTTACCTTCAAGCGAAAGAAAAAAAAACATTTAAAAAAACGTTTTTCGCATCAGAAAAATCCTATTTATTAAAATAATATAAAAAAAATTTTGTAACATCGATATTATATTGTGAGTAGAAATTTTTCATTGAAGGCTTGAATTAAAAAATATCAATTTTTCAAAAGAAGCAAACTCATTGTGACTTGACATTTTAAATAAATAAAAAGAAAATACTTTGTTTTAAGTCACTTTATTGTTATTTTTTTTCCGTCTACCGGTTTCGGTACCTCCGTACCATCATCAAATTTTTAATTAATAACAAGGACAAAGAGGACGTACTAAACCACTCGGGCGTTAATAAAATTAAGTTGTAACGATTGTCCAGCATTCTACATTGGACAAATGTCACGCAATGTGGAAACTAGAGTACAGGAACACATAAGATGCCTAACCAGTTCAGGGTTAGGCATCTTACATAAAAATGGGATAGGCTTAAGATTAAATAATTTAGAAGCATTGGAAATAAAAAAATTAGTTAATACAAAGGCTGAAATCATTAATAATCAACTAAATTTAACATTCAGCCCTATTATAAGTATGTTTCCCGTCATCTCACTGTCTCCTCCCCCACTTCCCTCCCACAACTGACGCACTGTCCCACAATAATTTACTGTCTCTTTCTTTCACAATTTGTATATATATGTGTATTATCATGAATTTGTTAGTATTTTTATATTAAGTCCTGATGATGGTACGTGGAAAACAAAGTATTTTCTTTTTATTTGTTTAAAAAATATCGTTCTTTGTGCATTAAGTAGCACAAAATTACAATTTTAAGAATTGTAATATTACAAAAAAATAATCATTTCATTTCTCTAAAAATTCATTCGTAAAAAAACGCAGTTCTCTCGAGCTAAGCATGGTTCAAATACCACTTGTAAAATTGGAGTGGGCTTGTGATAATGGAAGACGAATAAAAATGATCGTGATATTAAAGGGAATCCGTATAAATTGAAAGTCTTTGAATTTCAGCGAATGAACTGATGTAACAGACGAAATGCTTTATGTTTACTGTGAATGGATTCTTTTGTGTTTTGTTGTCACGATCTTTTGACAATATTAAACATATTTTTTCCTGCCAGAAATGGACCTATTTGTACCCGGATTTTTGGAAATGCCATATAAATACACAGTCCGATGATACGGATCCAAGAGAGTAGCTTCACTTTTCACGGAAATAAACATAGGTACCTTTAATACAAAGATATGTCGACCGGATAAATCTTCTTCTTCCTTGTATGTTTGCAGAACTCATGGTAGCTACATGGAAATGACGAGATGTTTTTTTTGGGCATTTATAGTCTTTGACTTCGCATCACATAGCGTAGATAATAGTCCTAGTAACTGGTCTGGTCTCTTTAACGATGTGGTTTGAACTTGTTCAAATTGACGTAATTTAGAGCCCTTTTGTCTGCATTTGTGCATCGTACACGCTTTCGGAGAGACTGGCTTTATTAATAGATAGCCATCATAATTATATGTAAGTTATCTTTATCACTATAATGAAGACTCGACAAAATAAAATTGATTTTTTGTGGAGACATCATTTTTGATAAAAAGAGGTCGATTCTTCTCGGCCGTTTATTGTAGTATTAATGTGAGATTTTCAATAAGCTTGTCCAGCTTGTCCATCCATGAAGATAAATATAAACGTCAAACGAATATTAGGTTCTTCTTATAAAGCATCGGAGACAGATTGCTTTGGTCAGAAAAAATGACAAATGTCCTCTACACGACACTTTGATCTTGGTGAAATCGAATTCTGACCTCTCGACAGAAATGATCGGAGGACAAACAGAATTAATGAATCAATTTTTATGATTGAAAGAAAAAAGATCTTCAAGGTTGCCAATTTGTTATATCCAGAAAAAATTATTGTTGTATTTTAAATCATACTGGTGTCTTAAAAATTTTATTCTTCATTGTGATAACATTGATGAAAATTTTCAAAATAAACCTTTAAAAATCATCTAACCCGAAGTTTAAGTAAACCTCCACAAGTAATATTAAATAAAAAGTCGTTGGTTGTTTATTGAAGTTTTTATTGTTTGAATTCAAATTAAGTTGTGTGAACTATGAACTATTTTTATTTCAAGAGCTTTTTATCTACCTATTATTTTTTTTCTTCAAAAGTTACAAATAAAAACTTCTTACAAATTACGTCAAAATAAAATTGATAAAAAACTTAAATTATTTGCTTGTTGTCATTTTTCAAACATCTTTGTACTAAGTGTATTATATAATATAATAAAACTGAACATGAAGACAATAAATGAAACACTGATAATAACAATAGTTGCGTACTAATAATGTTAGACAAAATTAAAATTTTAAGAAATGGATGATATCATACATTTTTTTGTATGAGAGGTACATCCTCAATACTTTATATAGGTCTTTTAATCGTAGGAGCTTGCGTTCTTGCTGATGCTTGATGGGCGGTTGTAATTTCCGGAAACATCTTCTTCTTCCTTTTTGACTGCCTGAATTAAGATCAAGGACATGACAGCATTGATAACCTGTAAAAAGAAAAATAAAGTTTATTTCATTCCCCAGAAAATATATAGTTTGAACAAAGCTTAAGTTTAAGTACCGTTTTCAGATGACTATTGCTCTAAAGTCTAAATTAATTCGAGGTTTCCATTATGTATAGGAAAAAAAACCTAGATCGAACCATTCTTGAAATACATCCCCCTTTCCGTTGTTATAGTTAGATTACTTTACACTAAAAATGATTTCTTTTTTATTTCATAATATTTTGTTCGTTACAGATTATTGTCTTTTTTCGACTACCACACTAGGCTATCTTGATACTTGTATCAAGATGGTATATACGTTTACCAACTTGTACGGTTGTTGATTATTAAATTTGTCTTGTGCGTGATGTAACGGAAACATTGTTGCATTATGCAAGCAATGATGGAATTTTCTGCAAGTCTTCTGTTATTTCTCAGCTACCACTAACCATTTAAACTTAATTAAGGGCATCGAGGAAGATTTTAACCGACGAGGTGAAGGCCAAGTTTTACCTCATACTCCAGGTATCTCATAGTTTCTAAGATTACCGTTGATACTTGGTGGTTGGGTTTTCGCATTAACCTTTAAATTCTTCATCAACTACACTATACTGTTAACCCTGTACAAATCGTAGTGCGCCTGAAGGTTTGATTTGGCAGCCATCTCTGGTCTGGAGCTCAAAAATACCTGAAAAAAACCTCGACTTTGTGCAGAAACGGGCGGTCAGTTTGATACATTCTCATATATTTATCAAACGGATTGAAATCTTTCAATCACAGGGGTCGGGTGAGAATGCTGTACTTGTTCCATAAGTATTTTATTGGAAGATGCGCCAAGGCACTAGAGGTCGAAAAACAGGCCAAATGCGCGCCCAACATTTTTACTCGGTTGACATTTGTCACAAAAGAACGGTTCATTTCTAAACTCGTTCTTGAGTTTAAACAGCTTGGCTGTGGAATGATTGGCCTGCCTCTGTGTTTCCTCTCTTCCACAACACGGGTATCTTCAAGACACCTGGTTCACTCGTTCCTTTCCACAAAAGACACTCCACACCGCACCCCCAAAGTTAACGTAGGCCCTGAGAGAAATTATTTTCCTCCTTTTTTAATATTAACTCCACACAGGGTGCCCTGTGTGGAGTTCATGTTAAAAATAGGGTCCCTCGGGTTAACTACCCATAAATCAGAGCTTAAAAACCCATCTTCACATGCATAATCTTACGTGAATCATGCAAGCAGCCATAGCAATTCCGGCCAGCCATCCGGATTTCTCCTCCAGATACCAGGTGAGCTCCTCCACGCAGCCATAGTAGTAGGCGTTCCCGGTGACAGTGTCTCTGCACTCCGCGGGCAGAGGCTTCCTCATATTCATGTAGTCGTTGGGTCCGTCAGCTCCGCAGCATCCGATCTGAAAAATAAATAAATTTATTTAAAAACTCACAATATTCATCGTAAACATTATCTACGCCATCATCATCACCATCATCTTCATCATCATCATCACCTTAAGGCTCCGCAACTTGGCTCTAAAAGAAGAAGATGAAGAGATACGAAATTACGAATGTTAGAGGAGAGCGCTAACATTTACAGCGACAAAATCGATGCGAAAATTGCGATTTTTTTAAATAAAACACGACTCGTTTAAAATAGAGCAAAAATATTACTGGCATTGTCTTAAACTGCATTTAAAGAAACACTATGAATTTTTACATACATATAACTTGTAAAATAACTGAAGCAAACGTGTTTATAATAATTTTTGGAATTTTATATAATTTGCGTTTCTGATAATTGCGTCTAGATATTATCTTCAAGAATAACAGTTTTTTTAAGGGCTTTAAAACTTAACGTGTTTAAGGGAGATATGTAAGAAATCGGCGGAACGTTGCGGACCCGTAATCTTCATCATAATCGTAATAATCATATTCATATTCATCATCACCATCATCAACATAACCGTAATCATCATCTTCATCTTCATCATCGTAACCGTAATCATCATCATCATCATCATCATCATCATCATCATCATCATCATCATCATCATCATCATCATCATAATCATCATCATCACCATCACCTTCATCATCATAACCGTAATCATCATCATCACCATCATCTTCATCATCATAACCGTAAACATCATCATGTCACCTTAATCGTAATCATCATCATCATCATCATCATTATAACAAATAAAAATATAAGTAAATTCCTTACATACTTACAAATTTTAATTTAATAAATTAATTAAGGAATTTAGTAATTAATTGAATAATATTATATGCAAAATGATTTATTTTAAATTTACGCAAAATTATTAATTTACATTATTACTTTATATTTATGTACTAATGACATTTTTTAAATTTACATACATTGAACTACTTATTCTTAGCAATCAGCTATTTTGAGACTTAGGACGGGTTGTTAAAAAAATGAACAATTCATCAATTTTTTTTAGTTAATTTTCACGTTGTGTGAAAGTTCTATTTAAGTTTTGTGATTATTTCAGTTTTATGAAGCAACTGGCCTACAACGATATTATAGTAGAAATTGAATTGAACTTACAGAGAACGTGAAAATTAAAATAAGAAATTTCATGAATTGTACAATTTTTTTTTAAACATCCCGTCCTTAGTATCATACATATTTTACTATATATGGTTTTTTAAAAGGGCAAAATAACATCCATTGTTTTTATTTTTTAATTTTTTAAACTTTATGAGTAAAATCTCAAATTATAATATTTAATTAAATGAAGACAATATTAGCGAAACTCAATCAAATCTGGAAACAGAAAAACAGAAAAGATATTGGCTCCGCTGGGACTCGAACCCAGATTGAGTTTCGCTAATATTGTCTTCATTTAATTAAATATTATAATTAGAGATTTTACTCATAAAGTTTAAAAAATTAAAAAATAAATATTCACCATAGACTTGCAGAAAAGTCAATAGATGTAGCATATTAAAAATAAAATGGATAAAAAATTATCCAGACACTATCTAGATTGCATTTAGTTCGAGTTGAATCTTGCAATCATATATAAAGATAGCAGCCAATAATATGTGCGTTAAGAAGATGAAGATAATGTTGGTAGTTCTTAGTCGAAGTATGATACAGTTAAAAGTGACCGAATTAATATGGGTTCCGTAGCTCAATCGGTAGAGCTGTTGCCATGTAAGCAAAAGGTCCTGGGTTCGAGTCCAAGCGGAGCCAATATCTTTTCTGATTTTTCCGTCTCCAGATTTGATTGAGTTTCGCTAATATTGTCTTCATTTAATTAAATAACATCCATTGTGTTGAATATTCATTGTGGTTCAGATTTTAATGCTTTCGACATTAAACTTTGATTATTTTTTTAGTTGGATTTTAGTGGAAGTGTTTTAATTATTCCATGAAATGTGCGTTGTCCCATCCATCAATTATTAGGATATACATTTTGAATCGATTTGAAATGCAAGGCAACTAACAGACTTTTTCGGAGTGAATGAAACACAGTTATTAAAAGCACATGACGCACAACGAATGACAGATGGTTTTGCTAAATGTATGGAATGATAATTAAAATATATTCATGAATTGACGGTTTCCGTAAAATTTCGATTAATATTCATAATACTGGTTACGTTCTCACGTCAATCTATATGCATGCACGAAGTACACAGAACAGTGATGTTTTATTTATATTCATGATAAACAAGTGTATTTTCAGTTTGCAGGAGGTCATCCTGTAAGAAATAATAAGAAAAAATCCCTTACTATGTTAATTTGATAACATAACTTGAAATGGGAAAGAGAACCTGCACGAAATTATTAGCATTAAATACCAAAAATTGGGATCCCATGTTCAAAAAGACGACGCACGATGTTGGTTTTATCCATTGAGTTCGTCATTTGTAATTCCAAACACCAATTCAAGAAACTTGTATTAACCGAATTGAAAATATTCATCAGCATAACCCTATTGCTCTTTACGAATGGATACAATTGTTTTAAGTACTGTTTCTATATAAGATTGTGAACTGCCTCATTGAATCACCAGCCCTATTAGAAAGGATTGGATTTCATAGCCCCGATACCTTGTGTTATATACAACAATTCAAATCGAAATACGTTAAAAACTCTTTACTCGGACGTATTTACAGATCTTTTCTAAATCTGCCTTAAGATATATTGATATTTTCCACTGTATCCTTGAAATGTTTAAAATCAAATTAAACTTTTAATGTACTAACATGAAAACTATTATTTCTTTATATTTTATTTATTCTTTTTAGTCATTTTTCACTCGTCCAAGAATTAAAGACATTTTAGGTTACTTGGACATTACCAGCGTGGAGCTCAGATTTTCACCTAAAAAAACGAGCGGTGATGCGGCATAGTAAGTAGCTGCTTCAGTGCGATCTTTGCGTCCGTTTGTTATCGAATCCCGCCGCCTGCCAGGTGGCTCAATTATTCGCTTTCTTAAAGAGGGATTCCGCCCTGTTGAAGTTCGTAAGATCGCAATTTTGATCCCAGACGTCAATAAGACTACCACACAAATGATTTTGAAGAAGAAATGGCTTATGCAAATTGCGTGTTTCTTTGGGTTCCCAAAATACCGAAGAGCAAAATCGTATGGAAAGCGCTCGGATCTCTTCGAACCGTTTTTTCCAACCAAGGCGAAGCTTTTTTGCATTGAATCATGGGTTCACCACCTAAACCTAGAATTATAAAGGCATATTTTTCTTCACCCAAAGCAATATTTGGAGACAATAACCTTTGAAGACCGACTAGGATACAGAGGGAGAAGTGATAGCACATTTGGCGCGAAGTTCTGCGATAAGGGAGTCGAGGACCTAGTGCCACAGCTCACCAAGTGCATCGATCATAACGGAGACTATGTCGAAAAATAGTAGGGATATGCACCTAAAATTTCATATGATTTTTTTGTAAATATAGTTTTTTTAAATTAGAACGGTCTTTAATTCTTGGATAATATACTATGTAATATTATAAGTTTAAAATTTACTTGCTCTCTAATCTGAAAATATAATCAAAATTATTTTAATTGGAACATAACTCGTTTATATTATGTTCACTTATAAATATAAAATGAATTTATACAATTATTCCTAAATAAACTTATCTAAAAAAAAGGTATTATTTAGGCTAGGCACAATTGGGCCCGAAACAACGAGGTTTTCAAAATCAATCAATAAAGGGATGTAGTTATAATAAGTATGTATCATGGAGTTATTAGATTATTCTGTACAAATTCATAAATTTTTCGCCACCGATAAGAAAAATAAAAGTGCATTTAATCATTAGTTGAATGAATTAGGCCACGGGGAAATATAATCAAGCACACCACATGCAACCGTAACATTATTTAAACGCAGTATTTTCCAACACTGATAGCAGTAACATTAATTAAATTGATTGTGGCTCACAGCATAAATAAATAATTTGCCATTCATCGAAACGTATTATTAATCTAAAGCCAGCGTTTTGAATTTGTCCGCCTGTTAGAACCAAATGAATAACTCGTGATAATAGTCGATGTTGGTTTGTGACAGCAAGAAAAATGCGCAGTTGATCGGTAGTGGATGCAGAAAGTTTTTACTTTTTTCCCTTTGTGAAATTCAATTTCAGAGAAGTAATTCTGTTTGAATAAAATCGAATCATTTTTTCGGAAAGATAGAGATCTTACGTCATCTTCATCTACATTCAGGCATCAATTCTAATATCTATACAGGGTGTTAGGGATATACTAGCATTTCCTGACATTCCTGAAACTACTATTATAGCCTGAGTCCAAATACGAATATGCTGGTTGTACTCCTTTGCTAACAAATTACTTATCGAATACTCATACCTACTTGTGTTGTGCCAACTTATGTCTGTCATGCTCTGGTTATTATTTTATGTACTATAAACTTGTTATGATTCTACATACTTGTTATAATGCTCCTGTACAATTTACCATACATGTAAAAGCCATCAAGGCGTAAACAAATAAATAAGATGCTACAGATAATTTGGAGAAAAAAATATAAATGACTTTTTGGTCCGGTGACATTTTTTTTCATCAAACTATAGGTACATTAAAAATCAGTGGACTTTGGACAGTTAGGGTCGGGGTGGGGTGTCTCGGTTGAGTGACCAGTGACGACATGTTAAATTGACAGTTGAGAAAAAAAAGCATTAATCAAAAATGTCACCAGAGAAAAAGATTTTTTACTCCAAATAGTGTTAGGAATCACTCGTTAGAGTAAGTCAGAATGTCCCCCAACGCCTCAGCATATTCTTATGTTTTTTTTTATCTCTTCCTGGCCAGTTTTATGGATTTTAATTAATTTGATCACACTATTCGTTTACTGGAACGATTCTTTCTTCCCTCAATTTGCACCTATTTTGAGAATCTCCTGAGACATCTTTCTTCATTTATACGTTGAACGTGTCCGAACTATCTTAGTGTCCGTTGACAAACTGAAGAGAAGTGCAGGTTTGGAGTAAGTAAGGGAGTAAGCCGTCAATAATCGGATGGGAGTAAGCGTCAATAATCGGATGGGAGTAAGCGTCAATAATCGGATGGGAGTAAGCCGTCAATAATCGGAAAATCTCGACTCATTTTAAGGAGGCCCACGTCCAAAACTGGATGCCGGAAGACTCGAGAAGAAAAATTAAAATATGGAATCTTCACGATCGTTTCGAAATCACGTCAGAAAATATTTGAGTTTAAAAATAGTAACACGGCCTTTAAAGTTATTTTATGCTTGGAAATATTTGCATGCAACTCTCAATAATTGCAACTGAATTATTTAAGCATTCAAAGGAAACTAATCCCTATTCAGTATTATTTATTCAGCGCTTTTATCACTACAATAGATTTAAAATGCTTTAACAATATTGAACGGTTACTACGATTCAGGAAGGTTATTTTAAATAGGTCCCTATGTGTCCAGGTGCGATTAATTAAACATAGGTTTGTTCTGCAATACGGAAAGCAGAGTACTATTTATAAATTTTTGATCTTTCAGAACGGGTTCTGAGTGAAGTACGCTTAGTAATGTACAGTGTTCTCATGTCTAGGGTTAATAATGCAATACGTGACAATTATACAACTGGCTAGTGTTAATATTAACTTATTCGACATCGTCCGGCAAAAATGAAGTATGTATGTGTTCGAGATGTATGTTATGTAAATTCAGTATTAGTTTGTTTATAAACAACAATTTAAATAACCCAAACTGATCGTTAAAGTGTTTCAGATTTCTAGATAGTAAGTGCTAAAATGGATATCTTCTCCGCAAGGTTGATGACTAGAGCTTTTTGCACAGTTTTTGTTTATATATATAATGTGAAACTAGATCCATTTTTCAAAATTTGTTGCTTATACTAGTGATTGTTTAACCGAAAATTGGCCTTACAGTATTAAACCAAGTTATCTCTTTTCTGAAGAATGATGGCGATAAAGAGGGATAGAATTACAAACTTAAATAAGAAGACGCATAAAAAATGAATATATTTTGAAAGGCCAACAAACAAGTTTGCCGGAGTATGAAGTTTCTGAAATTTTTAACAAGAGTAATCGAATAATAAAACAAACTCGGAAAGTTAGCGTATTATGAAAGAAATAATCTTGGAAAAGCTGAAGATATGACGTGGTATGGATTGAGCAGATAAAAAGTTTAATAAGAGTCCTTTTTTAAAATTATCAAAGTTATTGTGCCAAAGGGATCTTCTTCTAACGACGGGATTAAGTAAGAAAACTTTCGAACAAATAACTTGACTAATGAAGAACACAATATTGAACTAGACATAAATTGGATTGTTCAGAAAGGGGAGAATGGAAATGATACTTATTCGACATCATAACAATATTTCGAATACTTTGCTAAACAAATAATTATCTATTAATGGATATAACCTTAAAAAGTTATTCTAAAGTCACCTATTCCAAAAAAAAATCAGTAATAATCATTAAAACAAGTTAATCGCGCGTAAATAGTAGATGTATTAGTACCGTAAGACATACAAAATCCTTTAAGTGTTTATCAAATAAATTGCAAGTCATTATTTATGTATGTTTAGGGAATGCAATCTCGACTCGAGATCGCAAATTCGAGATCTCGCGAGATTAGAAATTACAATCTCGCGAGATCTCGGAAATTATAAACAAAAACCTTTTATTCTTTAACATTAGTTACTAAATAATTAACAGTTTTTTTTTTAAATTAAAACAATCAAAAGAAAAAATAAAGCTTAAGGAGATAAGAAAGTAGTTACGGGTGATTTTGAAAGTAACTTAAAAAAAAACAAAATGTATTAAGGATGCTATCTGCTAAATGGTACTAACTAACTTAAGGTATGAACAACGTAGGAATCCAA
The DNA here is from genome assembly GCA_929108145.2 of Limnephilus rhombicus. NCBI lineage: Eukaryota > Metazoa > Arthropoda > Insecta > Trichoptera > Limnephilidae > Limnephilus > Limnephilus rhombicus. Next base: position 35,078,211 of record OV815276.1, read on the forward strand.
AAATTATGTTTATTTAACTCACATAAACAATAAAAAATGCATAATTTAAGAAAAAGTAATGACCATAACTGCACAACTAAAACAAACAAATGGCTGCCCGCATGCACTCAAGTATTTCTTTCTCACTCACTCGACACAGTTTTATATTATCTGTTCCGCTCGTCATCCGTCGCTAATATTCGTAAATAGTCGGAATAGTTTTCTTTCTTCGGTCGACACTCCCGCCCGACCGTCAGTCAGTCAGCGCACCACTCGCGCCCCGAGTGGATGTGTGTAGCGTCGTTGACTACTGCCGCCCAATCCCGTCGATCTCGAACGAGATCTCGTCATATTATGCTTCGGGATTGATCCCGATAAATGTCACGAGATCTCGCAAGATCGAGATCCCGCGAGATCGGGAATGCATTCCCTATGTATGTTGCACTCAACGCGTTTCAAAATTCATTAAGTCTGCGGGTTAATCATTTATAAAATAAATTGATAGAAATATACGAGTCGTACATGCTTTTGAATGCATTTAGATGATTTAGATTTCAAGAAAGATGTAAAAACTACGGATACCACATATTATTAAACACATTTTATTTATTTGTCGATTGTTAGAGAGGTCCATGAAATACGTCGAAATATTGCTCTAATGACGTAAATCTTTCATATACACTACTTACGTCAATATGCGGAATGACGTATTCTGATTAACCTACAGCTATTGGGAATAGAATGACGGAAGAATGAGGACCCTTGTGACTGCAGTCTATTTATGCTAGAGGTGCAACACTGCTAAATGTATACATTTCCTAGATTTTAAAATTAATTGGTTTTAATTGGTTTAATTAGTACCAAGGGCGGATCCAGGATTTTTTTCTGGGGGGGCAGTTTGTACGTTTGTACCCTTTCCAACTTGATTATTTATGAAAATTTTATAACCAATGCTTTTAAAGAAAAAAAAACAAGTAGACTCTGTCTATACTGATTTTAGTAAAGCCTTTGATTCAGTTTCCCATAAAATTCTCATTTGAAAATTAGAAAAGCTTGGTATTCGTGGCAGTATATTAGCCTGGTTTGAAAGCTATCTTACTGGAAGACAACAAATTGTTAGAATAAAATCCTCCTTGTCGGAAAAAATTTATGCAACAAGTGGAGTTCCACACGGTTCCCACCTTGACCGAATATTATTTATCTTGTTTATAAATGATCTTACAAAAATATTTCATGATGTATTTATCTTACTTTTTGCTGATGACCTTAAATTTTTTAGAATAATTCAAAATATTTACACCATTGCAACATTCTTCAAGTAAATATCAACAAATTGTTAATTTAGTTTAATGAAAATAGACTTTAGTTAAATATCTCAAAATGTCATATAGTTGGATTTTCTCGAATAAAAAATCCAGTGATCTTTTATTACAACATTGATAATTATACTCTGGAGACATTAAAACGAATTAAAGACTTGGGCATCACTTTGCAATCAAATCTTTCATTTGTTAACCACATAACAGAAATCTCTAATAAGGCCTTAAAAATATTGGGATTTATAACTAGGCTAACTAGAAATTTTAACAATATTTATTGATTTTTATTTTTTAATTTAAATTTTTTAAATTTTTTTTTAAAGCGTATTAAACTGTTATATTTTGCGTATGTTAGAAGTCAACTTGAATACAATTCTCCCGTTTAGAACCCATATTACAATATACACGTACAAGCCGTTGAAAGAATACAAAACAAATGGGTATTCCAGCAATTATGTTGAACTAGAATACTATTTTGATTGATATGAATATGCTCAAATTGTCAGACAGAAGAACTTTCACTGACTTGGTATTTCTGTATAAAATTCTAAATGATTTAGTTGACAGTCCGGTATTGCTCGAATTGATAAGCTTCCGGATTCCACTACGTAATACTAGAAGTCAGGATTTATTTCAGTGCAGTAATTATGGAACTAACTACCATATGTATTCCTCTTTGCCCAGAATACTAATAGAGGGAAACAATTATACCAAGTCAGTAGACATCTTCAGTTTATCTTTAAACAAATATAAAATATTGTTGCGAAGGCAGTTCAGTTATGTACAATAAATACTGTATATTTCTTACTATTCATACGTAAAAGCCCCGAAAAAGGGCGTTAATAAATAAATAAATTCCGTAAGTGGGAAGACATCAGAAAAAGTATAACGATGTACATCGAGCAAACTGGTAATCAATAAATAACTACGGCACTAAGCACTCTTTTTAGGGTGAATTGCCTACTTAAAAAAATATATACCTAACTCTATCTACAACTTACTGACTGCAGTACGGCGGCGATCCCAAGATGTTAGGCAGCGATGGCATCACGGACCTATTCGGCGCAAAGATATCATTTTGGCGGTATTTTAAAAAGTCGTATTTTAAATTGTTATAAAAGAATTATTTGTCATCACAAAAATAAAATAAATATTCCGTTACCATAGTAATTTTCAACAATTTTTTATCGATAATTAAAACATACTGTGAAAGTCTATTCCGGCCATTACACGCATCAGTATTTACTGATGCGAATTACTGACGAGAACCGTCGGTATTTTTGAGCCATTACACGTTTCAGTATACTGACGTCAGTATCGTTGCGAAACCTTGCGGAACAGACGCTTTAAAGTGATGAATCCGAAAAGAAAAGTCTGTGTTGCTATAATTTTGGCGTTCGGTACAAAGAAACGAGTGAAGAACTGGCTTCTCAAAAAAGAAAAATTCTCACACTTGAATTTAATGAATGAAATTTTGCTGACTGATCCACACGACTATAAAAATTATTTCAGGATGAACAATGATAATTTCAACAAATTGCTAGATAATATGGTTATTCCATATATTTTGAAATAAAATACAGCCATGAGAGCCTCGATCACGCCCAGAGAAAAATCAGCTGTAACTCTACGATTTTGGGATATACCCACACTTCGTCGAGTCCGGCTCCGGATCTTTTGGAAGATATGATTTTTTTGAGTTGACCTACAATTGCATCGCAACGTATTTTTTTTTTCGTACATCTTCCCTCGTCATATTTGGATTTACGCTGACCATTATTCCCTTCAATTCCTCCAATACAATTTGGGAGGTGGGAATGGGTACCACCGCCCCGGGAACCTTTATTGGATAACCAACACCTCTGCCATAGGTCACCAAAAGTGGTTGGCTACGTTTGGTGATTTAGCAGGGGTGCCCGGGTTCATGGGGTGAGGTTTGTCTAGATCTTGGAGGCGGATGACCAAGACACACTGAACTCCAGATTCCTACCCACCTCTTAACCCCTTTTCCTTCCAAGAACTCTCCTCTCCTTCCTTTCATTAAAAAAACCCCCCACACAGCATCCCCAAAGATGACATAGGCCCCGAGGGAAATTATTTTCCTCCGGGCCTCCTGTGTGGAGCTTATGCAATTAAAAAAAAAAAATAATGGCCCTATTCCTCTTTACAGTATTTTTCTAGTCCTTGTGACGCTTATTCCATAGTATATCACGCATCTCATAAGCCTCGATGAATGTAGCTAGGACGTTTCGCGGCGGAGTTGGAGATGCGACATCGCTGTCCGACATAGCTACAGGCGATAAGACAGCACCGTCTTCCATGACGTACAAGAAATACTGACGTACCAGACGTACTGATGCGGCGAGCCCTTACACGCATCAGTACAGCATCAGTATCCCCACCACTTTTTGGCACGCCCCAATACTGATGAGGCCAATCAAAATATCTAGATGCACGTCAGTAATTTTGCCGATGCGTCAGTATTAGACATTGCATATTAGTATTTGAATACTGATGCGTGTAATGGGGGGATATAGTTTTATTTAAAAATCTTAGTAATAAGCCAGTTGTATTAAATTAATAATATATTTATTTGTACAGTGCCCTTGATGTGATTTTTCGCAAAACGTCGCTATATACATAAATAAGCAAAATATTACTATTGTTTTTTTTACATTAGCTCCTTACAGGAGGCCCCAAGGAAAATAATTCCATTCAGGGCCTATGTCATTTTTGGGGATGCTATGTGGAGGGTCCTTATAGGAGAAGGAAGTAGATGAAATTCTATGAAGGAAAAAGGTACGAGGGGTGGTTAGGAATCTAGGGGTTAGTGACAAACGAATTAATCCATCCTTTCCACTGCGATGCAAGATAGTGTTCCGAGAGAGTCCTGCTGGTGAGGTCAAAAGATCTTCCTCAACCAGTCTCTTCCGATCCGGCCTGCCACGCGGTTGGTGGGCAGACATATCTGCCGTCAAGGTCAGGGAAAACCTGACACCATGAACCCGGGCACCTTGCTAAATCACATAACATATCGCATCACTTGGGATGACCAATGGCAGAGGTGTTGGTTATCCAAGATATTACAGAAAACGATAATAATTTCGTCCACAGATACATTTTGGAAACTAGTCATGTTAAGGACCATCCATAAATTATGTCACACCTTAAGGGGCAGGGGAGGGAGGGGTGTAGAGATGTGCGACATCGTGTGACAAGGGGTATGGGGGGGTCATCAGCTCTGTGACGTCACACGTAAAAAAATGAACTATTGTTTTGATTATTTTTAGACATAAAATTGTAAAATATGTGACGTCACGCTAGGGAGAAAGGGGTCTCAAAAATGTGACAGAGACGGGGGGGGAGGGGGGGGGGGGGGGGGTCAAGAAATCATGAAATTCGTATGACGTAATTTATGGATGGCCCCTTATCTTAAGAAAGTAAAGTAATCTAAGGAAGTGTGGTTTCTTTTGGAATCTAACATGTAACCTATATTATATTTTAAAAAGGAAATGTTGTATACAGAGTGATTTATTTTAATACAAATGTTTTCTGCAGTGTTACTACCCGCATAGTGATTGCCCCCCGGCCAATCATGCACCGGGCTTATGCGGGAATATGGAGCATTAACGTACGCCAGCGTGAAATATTGGGTCGGCTATTTCATTTTCGATTGCGATTTGCACCAAATCGATTTCGAAACCGAATTATTTTCATTCCATTAGAATAACCAACGCTTCCGCATGGCCTACCGAACTGATGAAACTTAAAATAAGATTTATTTATCAGCGCACGGGATTATATCTCGCCATTCGCCGAATGTTTGCGATTGCTGAATATTCAAATTTCACATTTTTAACTAGTGGGGAAATAAACAAATTATTCGCAAATGTATTTGTTCAACACAACGTATCCCTTTGTTCAAATATGTATCTATTACTTTGATGTTTTCGTCCTGGATAAAAATATATTGATGTTTAAATTATATTCTTAAGGGCCATTAACCAGCCGGCGGCCTAGAATTTAAAATTCGTCGAAAGATGTTCTCACGATCATACAGGACGGTTCCAATGAGAAAGATTAATTATTCTCCGTACCAGTTTTTAAAAATAATAACTGAATATCGATTTTATTTCATTCGAAATTTGTTTTCATTTATACCTACATTAAAAAATTATGTACTTTTTGTAATTATTTTTTGATCATAAGTACCTATTTATAATTTTTGAATAATATTTAACAAAATAAGAATGTAAAAAAAATCTTAAATATATTACTTTGTAAGACCGTAAATAAATAGACAAATTGAAGTATTTTCGTCACAAACCACGTGCGTGGATCTTTTTTAAAATTATTTTATTTGAACTAAAATTACAATTCTGAAACGTAGTTGTCCCAGAAAATTTATTGATTTATTTTACTGCATGATCATATGATTTGAAAGGTGTGTTGTATAGTACAAATTTTTGTTTGAAAATTTAACAAATGTGCCAATCTACGGTAAAACCCATAGACTTATGAATATATATATATATACCTATATAGACCTGCCCTAAGTGATAAAAGCGTATTATTTCCCCCTCCCCATACCGGTTCCATGGAACCGGCTTGGCTTACGAGAGCCTCGCTTGAATCTAAAAAATGTTACATCATCATTCTTGTCCGGACCAGCGTCGGGCTCTCATCGTACATTTTACGAAATAACACGGCAAAAATGGTAGCTAGTGCTATACATTATACCCTAAAATATGTCGATCATAACGAATGTGGGCGATTCTCCAGTGTGCTCGTCGCTGGTTACAGGGGTAAGTAAATTATGAAACATTTGTAAAAGTGTCTTAACTAAATACGGCAACAAAATATTCGTGTGTCAAAAGTGGCGAACTTTACTTTGCCATATTTGGACTTCGCAAATATGTTAATAACGTGGCGAGCAATTCGCGCTCCCATGTAAAAAGGTCTATTCATTCAAAAGCAGATTTTGCTTTTAAGAACTAATTGGTGATATTATAAAGCGAGATGCCTATAAACTGTCAGATTGATTTTTTAACGAATCACAGTCATCTTTCCCCTCTTCGTCCCCCCATAGTTTGGTTTTACCCCTCATCTGATCTTCTTCTCGTCTGTTAAATTTGGATTTCTATGGTAAAACCTTATTGTAGGTACTAAAAATAAACGTATTTTCTCAAAATTTAAAACATAACTTTAGAAAGAATAGTCCTTCGAAATCAATTTTATAAATTTTTGTGGGAATGACTCTAAAATTTGATTTAAAAATGACGTTATTCCGGTTTTTCTGGTTATTCCCCCTTATATTAAAAGACAGCAAGCCCTGATCCTCTCTGATTATTATAATTTTTATATAAATACGATTTAAATGTTAATTTTGTTCGTGCGGCCAAATATTCACATTATAAATTTGGTCCCTAAGCGGGCCGCATATTTATCAATTTTCACACACATTACTTGGAATATAATTTTACGAAGTTTGGGCAGCGGTCGTGCCAGAAAAACTAAACAATATTTCACGCGCGCACCTAAAATAGTCGGAGTAAAATTGAAGTGAAATTTTAAATAGAATCCGGGCGGCCATTAATCAAGTGTCGCCCCTCGGAGAAAAAGTCCGTTCGCAGATGTCGCTAGTTTAGCGACCCGCACGCAAGTTATAAATTAGCCGGGTTCACAACCAGCGTGGTCTCGGCCCATGCCTGTGGCCCACGGCTGCGGCCCACGAAGCTGTATCGGTCCACTAGCGGTGGGACGTTCCGGCCCGGCCCTGGGCACATAATTACCGAGGAGCCGTGTTACGGTCAACAGGGTTGGATTTATGATTCCACGCGATAATTACGATGCGATTTGATATGTAGGCACGACTGAAATCGTGAGGTGAATAATTTTGGTCGACGAATTCAGCTTTCCGCTTGTTGCACGAAAAAAGGCAGGATGAGTGGATTTGGAGCAGGAAAGAGATCAAGGGTCTTAAACTCCGTGTCTTCGAATGCTCTTTTAACGAAGTTAATGATTTGAACTAACTGACTAACCATCACGCCGTTTCCGCAAGAGTGGGCAAAGAGGACGGACCGCCAAACCAATCGGTCTCGGCACATACTCCTTGCCTCGTTCACATTCATTCATCGTTTCATACATGTTCTTCTATTATTCTGACTCTTGACATGGCCCGACTTAAGGCTCTGCAACCGGGCCCGAAAAGAAGAAGATGGAGAGTTACGAAATTACGAATGTTAGAGGAGAGCGCTAACATTTACAGCGACAAAATCGATCCGAAAATTGCGAAAATGTTTAATAAAACACGACTCGTTTCAAATAGAGCAAAAATCTCGCGGGTATTATCTTAAACAGCATTTAAAGAAACACTGTGATTTTTTTCATACATATAACTTGTAAAATAACTGAAACAAACGTGTTAATAATAATTTTTGGAGCATACTTTGCGATTTTTTTCTAACGAGGGAATTTTATACAATTTGCGTTTCGGCGCGGGCAAAGTCTAGATATTATCTTCAAAAATAACATATATTTTTTAAGAGCTTTAAAACTTACCGTGTTTAAGGGAAATATGTAATAATTCGATACAAATCCGGGTTGCGGGCCCTTAAGTATCTGATTCACTTGGTTGTGAATTACGAAAAAATTTAGTATTTTAATAATTTTCTTAAATTCATTGTTCGATGTAAGTTGACAAATTATTAACTCCAAGAAAAATATTGTTATCTATCACTAAGAAGCTCGAAGTCTTTCTCGATAATAATTTAAATATAAAGTAATTTTTATCTCTAAATCCTGGGAACTTTGCGAAGGAGCATTATTTATTACAAATAAAGGAAACGTTGTAACGCCGAGTAAACGTTAACTTTATGATACGAAAATGCAAATGTTTTGGCACAAACACCACACGGGCACACAAAATAATTAAATCATTGAAGAAGAAGATAAAAATAATAATCTTAATGAAAATATGAAAGAGAACAAGACACAGAAAAATTGAAAAAGATAATGGTCGCAACTGGGACACGAACCCAGAACTCAGATCTAACCGGGACGTGCGCGTTAATCAATTTCGCCATTGCCACCTTCTGTCAAACCGTCATATTTGTCAATCTCTTATTTAAAATTTTAGAATTAACAATATTATCTTCAACTAATTCTTTTTTCCGTATTTTAGGCAACCACCTATTTTTATTGGAAACTTTTATTGGAAATTTTTATTGGAAACAATCATTCTAAGAATTGGTTTGTAACCTGGATAGCATCTCGGATAAATATATCCGAATTTAATATCCAAAATATAATATCCTTCAAAAGTTATAAAAAGAAAGTTTTTCTTACACAAATTTGATTATTTAATAAAACCTAGTTCAACCTTATTTAATCTACATTTTAATTGCTTTGATATAATGTACGAGTAGATAGTAATAAAACATTCTGTGATAAATCTATCTACCCCGAAGAAGTCATGGTGTTATAGTGTTTAGTTAATAAATTATTCGCCTGTTTAACTCTAACACTTTAAAGCCATTGTTCAGAACGCCCTCGCAAGGTTAAAACCTAGCACAATTTAAATTAAAACCAAACGATTTATAATGTGAAAATAATTAATCATCCGCAGGTTTAAGTTTACATTCAAACACGAAATGACAAATGCTCTTAAGTTCGAAAAATAATGATAACTTCAAAAACTCATTTCAATTTTTTCTGCATTTCAAAAATAATTTTATCGCGGAAAGAAAAACACAAAATCATCGCTCAAAAGGGGTCGACAATCATTGCATCGCATTTGGCGATATTTATGTTCGATATCAAATGATGATTAATGTGGCAGCAATATCTGCCGGAAATACGGTGACATTCATCATGTCCGTTGTGCGCTGTACCTACTCGGTACTCTGTACATCAGTGACGATCAACCTTTTTAACCAGACGGCCAATTTAATCATTTTCAAATTATTCGCGGGCCGCGGGCGATAGGTTACTCCACCTCCAAGGCCAAAGTGATAAATGATGTCAATTTTGATCATGCTTATTTTTTTTTTTGAGGCCCTGAAGAAAATAATTTCCCTCTACTTCCCTAGGGAATCTTTGGGGATGCTGTGTGGAGGTTTTTTTAAAGGAAATGAAGGAGAGGAGAGTTCTGGGAAGGAATAGGGTTTAAGAGGTGGGTAGGAATCTGGGGTTCAGTGTGTCCTGGCCATCCGCCTCCAAGACCTAACCATGAACCCGGGCACCCCTGCTAAATCACCAAACGTAGCGAACCACTTGGGATGACCTATGGAAGAGGTGTTGGTTACCCAAAAAAGGTTCACGGGGCGGCGGTACCCATTCCCGCCTCCCAAATTAAAAATATTGTGTTAATAACCAAACAAAAGTACATGGGTCAAACCAATACATGTTGTTTTTTATCGTTCGAAATGTTAAACAAAACTTTCTCAAGAAAAAAAATGGGTTTTATAAATAAAATGCATCACAGGTAGATTTAAAAAAACTTTGCGCTGCGAATGTGACATTTTTCGTGCCATTAAGGTCACACTACAAAATTCTGTTTTTTAAATAATATTCTTGCATACGAAATAAAATGCTTATTATTTTGAGCTGCAGGTTCAAAACATGGAAGAAATACACGTGGGCCGCGGGTTGCTCATCACTGCTGTAGATACTGTAGACAATGCCGTCCATAATATTTAGTGAGGATTCATTGCAAATGGTGTTAAATGACTCTTTTGAATAGGACTTCTAAAATTGAATGCATAACTTATTAACCAACAAGTTCGTTATTTTTAGGCAGAAGGAATGGATAACCAAAGATATGGAAGGATTTAGGAAGAAAGGATGGATAGCCAAAGAACTTCGTCTTGGCATACCGTCCATGCTTCATTACCAATCTTGCATCGGTACCTTCTCTTCCATTATTCCAACGTTTGTCACGTTCGTCGTGAGTTAAGGGTTTAATTGGCTTCTCCGTCAAAAATCCATATTTCTGGTGGATAGCATGGATTTGTCTCTCTAAGACTACATATTTAAGTCGATATTCCTAATTTGGTTTTTAGTAAACCCTAATTAGGTGAGCAATGCTCACTAAACATGTCGGTTGTACTTAAAATAATTGTAAACAATAAAAGTGGTTGAAACTAATTGATTTCTTTTGAATTAAAATAGTGCCGCGAAATAAATTCTCTGTGTCTGAAGTAAAAAGATATATTTTTAGAGAACACGTTTTAGTAATTGTCGTTTTTGCTAATTGGTGCTAGGCAATAAAAAACCGATGTATTACAACGGATAATGAAGGACAGAGGTGGATATGCCAAATTAAGACTCTGTTTTAAGAAATGACATTTTTTTCTATTTTATTGGACTAAATTTTTAATAACTTTTAAAAAGCCAAAAATATCGGAAAAATAGGATAAAATTGTTAATTCTGATTTTGGAACATGAGATCGACAAAAATGAATATTTAAGAATGGCCGAGTTCGTCATGGCGCTGGGTCCCCGTAAGATAAGAGATCCTGGGTTCGGTTTACAGTTGCGATGTTACCTTTTTATTTTTCTTTGCTTAGATTTATTAGTAGATATTATTGTTAAGTTTTGAAACAGCTTTGGATTTTTTTTCCTTTTTTTTAAAAAAGAAAGGCAAACATTCCCGGGTTACAAATAACCCAATAATGATTGAAAATCATCTACTACCATCACAGAAAGCCGAAAATGTTGCTTGTGTTGTGATGGAGGACTTAGCCAGCCAAGGAATCGAACACGCTACGCCCGGGTGGGACCCAAGCACGATGTCCACTCAACCACTGACCGGTCTAAACTAAAACCTATTTTCCCAAAGCCCTTGCACTGTTATTCATCTCCCTTTGCCCTTTCCATTCCTACAAGGCTCTACCTAGTATAAGAAAGAAAATGGAGGAAGATGACTACCTACTTGGCTAGTGCACAATTATAGCACGACAATTGAAAATACCTACATTTTTGTCAGCCGAAAATTGTCGCGATATGGTACACTTGTCTACTGAGCCCTGTCTGGAAATTCATTTCAAAATACTACTTCAAATGAAAATTTAATCAAACCCTTGTGCCATCCAACCTGGAAGATTGCACCACCATCATCATTGGACATAAGCAGCGTATGACATCAGGAAAGGTAGGGCTTTCTTCCTTCAAATATCTCTTCCCGTGATCGATTTAAAAACGCCAACCACTCCTACAGATTTTCAGTCCACCCTCGAGTGTCACGATATCGGTTGTGACAATAATTATCTTCTTCAATAATATATTTTTATTTTAATCTATTTTTAGGCACAGTTTGTTTATCCCATTATTATACAACCCCGTCTCTATGTTGCTCCAATCTCTCATAATCAATCTCCGGCCAGCCGGGCCGCAATACTTCAGAATTAGCCGGTTGCTAAATAAACAGCTTAATCTGGTGGTGCCCTAAGCTTATTAAGGTGATTCGGGTCCCTGTACCCTGTTCCCTGTTCCCGGCCGTGAAAGCGCCGCAAGGCGGGGTAAGATTGATAGGCCATCAATTAACCTAAGCCCGATGCCGCGCGGGGCAACTTTACTTACTGCTTCGGTCAGTGATAAGTGATAAATTATTAGGGTCATTTGAGATCGAGATTGAAATGAATTTTGGCTTGTGACACTTCGTAAAGCGTACGAAAGGCCATCCTTCTAACTCAAGAAGAGATAACTGATTTGTTCTGCCACACTCGAAGATTTCAAAAATAAAACCATATCTTGACCATACGATGAAAAACACAAGAATTTCACTTATCTGGGTGACGATTCTATTCACTAAACTGAAACCCGTTATTTTCCTCTGATATTGTGTTAAAATATTGGGATTTGTTGAATGTTTTGTTCTATGATAACATCGATGTGTATGTCTTTGTTGTAAACTAGCGGAAATCTGGTTTTAGGAAGGTTTTTTCAAAATCAGATAAAGATAATATTTTTTCAGTCAAGTGTGCAAAATTTAAAGAAGTGTCAAAATTATGCATTAAGTGGTGGGAACAGGGGATGGGTGGTTTTTCAGAATCTCGTTTAGTCTGTGAGTTCCTCTTGTTTTAAAGCACAAGTGCGAAAAAAACCCACACGCCACACCGGGACACTGTATACATATGTAAATAAATGTACTTAAGCGATCTTTGAACGTATGTTTCGATATGGCAGCAATGACCACATAGGAGTCATTGTTCTCTTTTTTATCTACAATTTGAAAACACCGCATATTTTTCTGTATCATGCATTAACCCCATGTAAAAAATATGTAACATTCTTATTCATAAACGATCTACAAGTAATTTATTGATGTTTTTAGAACGCAAAAATAATTATATTACATCAACGTACAACATGGAAGCTCCTGCATTAGACATACAATCTTAAAAAGCATAGGTTTTTAAAAAAATGTTAATTAAAACACAATTACATATTTGTAAAAAGCACTAACTTTGTGGCTCGCCGTAATTTACAATAAAAAAACACATAAATTTGTTTAAGACCACTTTTATTTTAAAACACTCTATCGGTTTCAGAAGCACCCTTCCTTCGTCAGGAGAATATTATATTATTTAATAGAATATTATAGAGAAGAATATTATATATATATATAGAGAAAAATATTATAATATTTAATTTATTTTAAACAAATTTATGTGTTTTTTTATTGTAAAACACAATTATCTGATTCAGTTGTCAGGGCGGGCGTCATCCGGAGGGGTGGAAAGTTTCAATATTCAAATCTCTGCTACATTCTCCAGCTTATCGACTTGATTAGATAAAAGCAATATACCTTACCAAAAAAACAATTTTCGTCCCCAGCTTCAATTTGCACAAAAGGAATTTGACGCGTGCTGCCAATGGGAAAGTTTATCAGTCAAATTTGGTTCGAGAATTTGTCGTAATCATGTTGAGACTTGTTAGTGTTACACTTTATAAGTTGTGTAATGTTAGAAAGTGAAATATTCATAATAGTTTAATAATAGTAAATGATAAAAACGTTTAAACTGACATCATAATTTAGTTTTCAAAAACATTTTTCTTGTTACCTGTATTGCTAATGAATTCTCTTTGACGAGTTAAATATTTTTTTTAGGAAAATTTTAATTTAAGTAATTTAAAAACGGAAAAATTTAATTTAAGTAACAAATGTGCATTTTTTTTTGTTCATATGAAGCGGATACTTTGTGATGTGACATTATTAATTTAAAATAAAACAATAACTTTGTAAACACCACTTTTATTTTTATACTTTATGCCGACCGGGTTTCGCTACAACCGTAGCTTCATCAGGGCAGTATAATACTCTACTAACATTAGGTTACATTTGTGTTATAATATATATTTTACCAAAAATGGGCTGGGCTGGACTCGTCAAGTGGAGGAGGAAGAGGGAGGCATAGATGGAGAATTGGGAAGGGAACGGACGTGTTCTTTATCAATAGGGAACAATCTTAGTATGGGACTTTTATTTAAATTAAGTTGGTTATTTACTACCTTACTATTAGTGTTTATGGCTTTCCTAAGTTCAAGTGCCTCTAAATTATCCAACCTTATACCGATGTCTAAAGTAGCAAATACAATTATAAAAAAATTACATTAGCTCCACACAGGAGGCCCCGAGGAAACAATTTCCCTAGGGGCCTATGTCATCTTTGAGGATGCTGTGCGGAGGGTTTTTAAGGGAAAGGAAGGAGAAGAAGATATGGGAAGGAAAAAGGTATGAGGGGTGGATAGAAATCTGGTGGTCAGTGTGGCCAGGAGTGACGGATGTATGAATCTATTCCTCACACTGCGGTGCAAGGCGATGGCTGGAGAGGTCAAAAGGCCTCCCTCAAACAGTCCCCTCCGATCCAGCCCGCTACGCAGTGGTTGGGCAAACGTATCCGCCACCAAATCCTAGACAAACCTCAACCCATGAACCCGGGCACCCCTACTAAGTCACCAAACGTAGCGAACCACTTGGGGTGACCTTTGGCAGGGGTGTTGGTTGTCCAATAAATGGTTCCCAGAGCGGCGGTACGCATACCCGCCTCTCAAATTGCATGGCAATGTTCATTGACCCCAAAAAGCTTTCGATATAATTTATTACTAAATGATAATAATAATAATAATAATAATTTTATTTTAGTAATTTGCACATTTAAGTTTACAAATTTCTAATTGATAATAATATTTCATATTCACTATATTTTTTCAAGTTTTATGTAGCTCCTACAATACATCTTGAACTTTGCAATTGGTGTGGACTTTAAAGTTTCTGGTAGTGTGTTATACAACTTCATTCCCTTGTACAGTAAACTGTTCTGCGTATTCGCTTTGTCCTTTTTTTGTAGCCTAATTTCCTTGCACGTCCTTGTGTTATATCTGTGAATGTCTTTATTGTATAAAATTTTATTTGAGAAGTATTTTGGTAACGTGTTGTTCAATATTTTGTGAATAAATACCATCGTGTTCAAGGTCAGCATCTGTTTCACGGTCAACCAATTTAGTTCCTTTAACATTTTAATAATTTTTGAAAATCTGTTTCGTCGAAGAATTATTCTCATTGCCCTGTTTTGGAGAATTTGTAACTTATTTTGTTCTCTTTTGTTACATAGGAAAAGTATACTTGAGCAGTAGTTGAAGTGTGGAGCAATAATTGAATTGTATATGGTGATTGCTGTTTTTCTAGAAATTTTTGGCCGAATTCTTCCAAAAAAAGATATCTTTTTGCCAATTTTCTTTTGGGTGTATTCAGCATGTCTATTGAAGTTTAGTTTCGAATCTAATATAACTCCTAAGTATTTCATTTCAGTAACATTTTCAATAATTTCACCATCAATTTTAATTTTGCTTTCACTGGATGTCTTCTTGTATCCAATCACCATACATTTTGTTTTTTTTTGTATTTAATTTAAGCTTATTTATTTTTAGCCATCTTGATACATCATTTAGTTCATTATTTAAAATGTGTATTAGTTCTTCATAGTTATCTCCAATTAGGTATATTAGTGTATCATCGGCAAATAGTCGTACTTTGCATTTTGAAAATATTTTCACCATGTCATTAATATAGAGTATGAACAATAGAGGTCCAAGGACCGATCCCTGTGGTACTCCTAACTTATTTTCCATTGGTTTTGAAAATTGATTATTTATTTTTGTTACCTGCTTTCTGTCTCTCAAATACTCTTGTATTAATTTAATGGCTACAGATGAGAAACCAATTTCTTTAAGCTTTCTTATTTCTTTCTTATGATAATAAATTGTTAACTGTCTTTTAACAAAAAAAAAACTGGAATGACCCAATCAACTTTAAACCCACTCGGCAGATATGTATCTAATAGGGAATGTTTATTAAGTATTTGTAAAAAAAAATGGGATGCTCTATTATTAAGTATGTTACCCCTAAGGAAGCATGTTAGGACCAATGGAATTAATTTCTCATTACCAAAACTGATTAAAAGTAAAATATTATTTTTAGTTTTGTTCTAGCAATTTAAGTTTAAATAGTTTTATATTAATCGTGAGTAAAACTAAAGATAAACAATCTCCAAAAACACATAATTTACAATTTGGAAAGCGGGTATAGGTAATATAGTTTTCTGTATGTATGTGTACTTGTGTACCGCCGCCCCGGGAACCATTTATTGGATAACCAACACCTCTGCCATAGGTCACCCCGAGTGGTTTGCCACGTTTTGTGATTTGACAGGGGAGCCCGAGTTCTGAGGTTTGTCTGGATCTCGAAGTGTATCTGCCCACCAACTGCATGGCAGGCCAGATCGGGAGAGACTGGTTGAGGAAGACTTTTTGACACCTCCAACAGGAATCTCTCTGAACATCGCCTTGCACCGCAGTAGGATGGATAGATTCATATATCCGTCACTATTGGACACACTGACCACCAGATTCCTACACACCCCTCATACCCTTTTCCTTCCCATTTCTTCCCCTCCTTCGTTTCTTAAAAAATACCTTCCACACAGCATCCCCAAAAATGCATAGGCCCTAATGGAAATTATTTTCGTAGAAATATGTGTATTAATGTGTTAGATAGTCCCGGAAATATTGTTGCAGAGACATATATTTTGCTTAGTTGCTCGATTTGGTACTTTAAAGTCGAAGAGGTGCAGGAGTTCACAACAGTCTAGGTGGGAATGCATTATTTAAAAAAAAAGATTTTTTAGCAAGAATATAATATAGTTTATGTATAAAGCTTTGTGCATTTGAAGTTAATAAATCGTAAAAAAATGTGCTGCACACTTTCTATTTTCACTATTTCTCGTGTATTTTTTATAGTATGGAGACCACACCGGTGACCCGACAATTCGTCCTGTGACAATTCATCCGGCGACAGTTCATCCTGCGACAGTTCATCCGGCCGATAGTTCATCCTGCCGACAGTTCATCCTGCCGACAGTTCATCCTGCCTAATCATTTAGAAGATTTTTATTAAGTAAGTATGCAAAGAGGATATACGGCCGTACAACCAAAATCGATATACTTATATCTGAAGGCATCTTGAGTGGAAATCCGCTGTAAAAATATTTTTACTAACAATAATTTCGACTCTCCGAAGAAGCATGCGTGAATAATACGACATACTTATACTTATAGGTTATACTTATAGGTTAGGTTAGGTTAGGTTGAATTGTCAGGATGAATTGTCGCCGGATGAATTGTCGGCGGGATGAACTGTCGGCAGGATGAACTGTCGGCAGGATGAACTGTCGGCAGGATGAACTGTCGGCCGGATGAACTGTCGCAGGATGAACTGTCGCCGGATGAATTGTCGCAGGATGAACTGTCATGGAACCGACCACACCATTGATTTGTATTCTAAAAAGCTGCGTCCTAGCGACAAATGTACGCGTACCTGACTTATTAAGAAATTATTGGAAAAATAACAGACTAATATTTTAAAAACATCGTGATCGAAGTTACTGAAAAAACTATATTTATATTTACTCTTTCTATATTTATATTTCTTCTTGAAATGTTAAATCTTCATAAAAATTAGTAAAAGGTTTAAATTTATACTATACACAATAAATACTAAAATGCATAACATAAATTAAAGAGGTAATAATTGGTGCATACCGGATAACATATTATTCTAAAAGTGTCTTAAAAAAGTACCAGATTTTCTTGAACACTTTTCCCTGTTACGGTTC
Source organism: Limnephilus rhombicus (assembly GCA_929108145.2). Taxonomy (NCBI): domain Eukaryota; kingdom Metazoa; phylum Arthropoda; class Insecta; order Trichoptera; family Limnephilidae; genus Limnephilus; species Limnephilus rhombicus. The sequence goes on from OV815276.1 coordinate 35,095,684, forward strand.
TTTTAAATTATACGATCTAGATAAATAACGTTTTAATAGTTTATTTACGATTTAACATTTATTAAATAAAATAGTTAATTCTATCACCAAAATAATATTTTATGAATAATACAGTATCTACATGGTTTAGCGTTCCAAAAATATACACAACTATAAAATAACCAAATAATTGTAAGTTGAAAATAAATTCAATATGCATTTCTCTCAAGTTTTTGAATAAAATAACATTCAAGCACTAATGGGTAAGCGGAATTGCTGCGTTCGTTGCTCGAGGGTGCTTTAAATTTCCATTTTCTGAGGACTCGGTAAGCGATTTTAAATTTAATGTTCGCAGTCGTGATATTCTTCGAACGGTCGAATTTATTGCATTAAAACTGCTGACTTTAAATATCAGATGCGGGAATATGAACGACACAGTTGGTGGAATGAAAACCAACGTATAAAATATGCCATGTGAAGTGTTTGTGTACTTGAACAAAGAATTTGATTTATTTATGACGGTTTATGGCGTGAATGGAGAATGGCGCGACGTGATTCCTATTATTCTACGAAGGTACTCGTACTTGCAGTAAATGTTCCGGCAATACCTTCCTGTGAAGATTATGTTCACGAGCCTTAATGATGCCATAACTCCTATTCGTAATACATGTAAATGTCGTTCAGACAGACTCGTAAATGTCAATTTATTTTAACCAGGTTGAGTAATGATTTCAAGAAATTACATTGCGATATAATTATTACTTCGATTGTAAACAATACGGAGTAAACAATAAGACGTCTTGTCTTAATTTTGAGAGGTTCGAAGAGTTTTCAATTTCTAATGGCCGTTGTTCCCAACTTCTCGATCGATCAATCTGAGTCTCCGATCAGCGAAATGATTTGTTTAGTAACTTTCGAGTCGTCTGATGGACGGAGAGTTGCGATGGGAAGAGCGTATTTGTGGACTTGAGGAGCGATGAGCCAAAAATTCGGCTCAACAGTTGATCAGTAAGATTGGGAACAACGGCCGTAAGACAAACAGGCCGTGGTAGAATTTCGAATTGCATAAGTTAAGAAGCTGAAAATCAATTTTTAAATTATTGGCTATTATGTTTTGTTAGAAAATGCTACGGCTCACGGTTCTTCGTTTTAAATCCATTAGCGTCATCTTACAGCGTTTTTCAAAAAGCAATACCATATTTAAAAAAACGCTTTTGGCTGAAACTCAATATTATGGTATCTAAAAAAAATCCAGTAGCGATAAAAATAATCAAAAGGGTATGACGAAAAAAACCAACAATAAACCAACATAAGCTACTGGCCTTCGTGGAACGTCATTTTCCCCGAACAGCAGGCGTTCGTTAGACGACGCAAAGAAGGAAATAAAATAAAGATAAAACTTGATAAATTACACTTCACATGCCGAGAAAATGTTTTCTAAATGATGTTTTACTCCGAAAGAAACGATCCAGTTACATTTTGTTTATGGCTACTGCTTCGTGGGAGTGACTTTTTAGCAACTTAAATTGTATATCTTTTCGTAGAGGAAGCTAGAATAAAATTTGAAAAAAGTACGATATCGCATTTTATTTCACCGTTTTTCGTTTAACGTGTACAAAAAAAAAAACTGAAACGTAAACTCAAAATAAAATACGATAATTAACGATTAGAAACTAAACTGAAGATACTGGGTAAAGGTTCTCTCCCGATCCGGCCTGCAACGCAGTTGGTGGGCAGACGCATCCGCCGCCTTGATCCGGACAAATCTCACCCCATAAAACCGAACACCCCTGATAAGTGGCCAAACGTAGCCAACCATTTGAACCAGACCTGCCTCCCAAATTGAATTTATTATATGACTCCTTTAGTATTTTTTCAAATACTAAAATTAATCGAGTACCTAGTACCTGGGTAAATTTTAATTCAAGTGTCGAAAAACCAAACATTTAGTCCTAGTTGTTTCGCAGGAATACACCTGTGACAAAGTCATCAAATGGCCATTCAACGCCATTTTGCTTTTTTCGACATTTGAGAGATCCTCGTTGAATGCCGATTCTAGGTACATTTCAGTTTTCCATCAAATTGTAATAAGCAGACAAAATTAACAACACGTTAGTTGTCCTATTCTGCTGATCACAATTTATTCAAAAGCTGAAACGGATTTAGAATCGGAATTTAATGGGGACTTTTTAATTGTCGAAAAAACGAAGAGTCGCTGAGTGGTCATTTGATGAAAATGTTACATTTGAATTTGTGCGAATCAACCCGTTCTCATTTTTAAAGAATTGGTTTTCCGAGAGGCTACCAGTTCGTTTTTATTTTTAGATGTATGCAAATGGATATGTTCCTATTATAAACAATAGATTTTGTGCAAATTGTGACTCTGCAACCAAAAAATTGCTATTTATTTTAATTAATTTTAATCTTCAGTATTAGTAAATAAACTTACTGTCAAAAATACCGTTTCCATGTTTTGTAATAGTAATACAATTAGTTACCTCTTCCTGGATCATGGTCAGAGTGCGCTGGCTGTACTCATGCTGGGGGTTGTTGATGAACCTGGAGATCATGGTCCTGATGAGGGGCTGGATCTTGGAGTTGTAGGTCGAGAAGTCGAGGAGCACCGCTACTCCGGCGAGGCCTAGGACGAAGCCGAGGGCCTGGGTGGCGATGAACTGGAAACAAAAAACGTCGATGGTTAATTATGATAAAATAATGTTAATTTCATATAATAATGAGGTATAATGGGTCGGCTTTGTGGGGGAAGAACAGTTAGTAAAGTAGCAGGTTGGAAACGTAAAATGTAATAGTTTTTTTTAGTTCTTTCTTTTCTAATTTTTTAAAATTATTAATAACTTTTTGTGACATAGATTAATTTTACAACACCAAGTTTTTTTTATAAACGGAAAGTACAAAAGGTGCCATATCCCCGCTCAGAAAGAAAAAGACACGTGTAATTACGATTGTTGGAGAAAGCGCGCTTATATCTAAAACGATAAAATTGAAGCGAAAATTGTGAAAATGTTTAATAAAACACGACTCATTTAAAATAGAGTAAAAATCTAATGGGGAACATCTAAAATAGCATTTAAAGAAACACTGTGATTTTTTTCATACATATAACTTCTAAAATAAGTGAAATCAACCTGTTTATAATAATTTTCGGAGCATACTTTGTGATTTTTTTCTATCGATGGAATTTCATATAATTTGCGTTTTGGCGTGGAACACGTCTAGATATTATCTTCAAAAACAACAAATATTTTTTTAAGAGCTTAAAAACTTCAAATATTTAATGGAGATATGTAAGAAATCGGTAGAAATTCGGGTAGCGCGGCTTAAAATCAGGAGAAGTGGCGGTTAAGAGCCCTCCACACGATACGATTTACAGAAACCGACATGTCGAACCGCCGCGCGCCGACCGAATTATTATTATTCCTACGGCCCGACAAAGGATAATCATAATTTAAAACCTTGAAAATGAAGACAAACATGACATATTGCGTTGTCTTTTCTTTTCATAATTATAGAGAGTTGAAATTTACGTTGCGTGTTTCATTTAAAATTTCTTAAAGCCAAAGCTCACCGTTTGACGGCTTTATGATGCGTCATCTGGTGATAACTAGTTAAATACGGTAGGAGGGTGGAACTTCAAAAATTTAATAATATTCCGACGGCCTGACAACGAAATAATGATAATTCGATCGGCGACAACCAAACCCGACATGTTGCCATGTTGGGTTCTGCAAGTCGTTTCGTATGGATGGCCTATTAGGCCTACTTTCATTCATTGAATCCATCTTTTTTACGACCTGAATAAAAAGAAATTCATACTTTTTTATTTGTTGTTTCTCAAAGATTCTTTTATGCGACGCCTCACAACAGCATCACTTTACTTAAATTATATCAGCAATCGGATGGAAGACATTGAGAGACGGATTAAGACGTCCAGAGTGTTAGATACGCTCAGTACGGCCTTGTTAAAATACTACCATTCACAATAGAAACGTTGCTTGTGCTTAGTGATCAGGTGTTAAAAGTCAAGTACTTTACTTTTTCAGATGTACCCTTCCTCTTTCTTGTCTTTTTTCGTCCCCTTTCGCCCTAAAAGTGCCCAAAATTGGAGATCCCACCATCTCGGAACAATTGGATCACTTGCGCGGTATTAACATAAACGATATATTTATTTTCATACTCGTTCCATGCAGCGCATAACAATTCGGATATGGTATTAAAATAAAAATAAAAATCAATAAATAAAATTATGATCTCTATAAGGAAGGCAATTTAGAATATGTCAAATTATTAAAATGCATGTAGCTAAATATGTGATAAATAATACAAAAACAAAAAATTTATAAACAAAATACACAAAACCTTTACAAACACGTTTTTCAATTCTAACTCATAAGTGTAAATCAAATTTCGTTAATTGTAACAATGGCATTAGTTACCCCCTTTAAAGGCAGTTAACGGTGGCGTTTTTCCCCGTAATGTCTCCATTATGAAGAATCCCTTGTTCGTATTTTACCGCGACCTTTTAATTTCGCGGCACATTCCAACTGTGTGCGCCATATTAAAATGTAACAATTTATCGTTTGGAGCGTGACCGTTGCGGGTAGTGCCGGCCCACACAGGCGCTCGCAGTTGGACGCCCCTAATAGGGAAAGAGACCTTAATGCGGAATGTTCAGGTAGGAAGCGAGGGTGGCGGAAAAACAAGCGAATTATTGCACAAAATAAACAAACTATTTAAAACTTATGTGCACGTATGCTGTTGTTAAAATATTTAGAAAACTAGATGTTACTACCCGTTAGGGCTGTATTTAAACGTTCTTATTTCTTTATTTTTCTTATGTAATTGTGGAAAAAATGGATCACCAATGAAACATCTTCTTTTATTTGGTTATTAAAAATGAATTTGAATTTTCTTATGTTTACAGTTTTATATAATAAGGTACTATCCGGCTCTCAATTTGAACACAATAAAAAATTTATCTGAAAAATATGGAAAAAGTTACATTTTGTGTTGGCTTTTCTTTTCATTATTAAGAGGGTATAACCAGAGAAAACCAGAAATATGTCATTTTCAAATCATATTTTAGACGTATTGACTCTTTTCCACAAACAATTATAAATTGATTTCGAAAGATTGTTCGTTTTTTAGGAAACGCATGTTTTGAATTTAGTGAAAAAAAATATATTATATACAATAGATTGTTGGTTGAATTTTCAAAAGAGATTGTGTATTATACAACACCCATTTCAAATCAAATTATCATGCAGTAAAATAAATCAATACATTATCTGGGAAACGCATTTTTCAGAATTTAAATTTTAGTTTAAATAAAATCATTGAAAAATATATACGTACATGTGTTTCTTTACGAAAATTGGTCCGTTTGTTTATTTATTTGTGCATTTACAAAACAATATATTTCAATAAAAGTGGTGTTTACAAAGTTATTGTTTTATTTTAAATTAATATATTTCAGATTTTTTTACATTCTTATTTATCTTAGACATTGTTGAAAAATGATAAATACTTATGATAAAAAAATAATTACAATAAGTATATAATTTTAATAGTTTTATCATCACGCCTTTCAGCATTTTCGGATGTAGGCATAAATTAAAGCACATTTGAAATGAAATAAAATCGATATTGAGTTATAATTTTAAAAAGCTGGTACGGAGAATAATTAATCATTCTCATTGGAACCGCTCTGTACGTTCGTAAGAACAACTTTTCGGATTTTCGGCTACTGTCTGGTTAAACGCTCTTAATGATAGTTTAAATTGATATTACGTGTTTCATTCAAAATTTCAGAATTTTTTTTAAAGCCAAAGTTCATTATTCGAGTGTTTTGTGATGCATAATTTACTGATATCTAAATGGTTGAAAACAAAATTCTTAGAAAATGTCGAAAACTTAATAATATAACACACGTAGGTTTTCTGTTGCTTAGTTAACATTATCCTAATCCTTGTAGAGCAGATTTCAGTAGAATTTGATAAAGCGGCACCGTGTATGCTCTAAAGTCTAAAGACATAAACTTAATATTTCTTGGTTAATTTATTTTGGATGTTAGCAATTTCTAATCATAATAATTTTAGGCTTAAGGATTAAGTTTTCAAATGATGTGTGCTGTAATTGTATAACAAACATTTACTTTTATAGGATAGCATTTAAGTTTGTTTATGATATTATGGATTTTCTGAGAAATAGGTTATTAATAATAACACAAATAAACTTTGTGGCGTAATTATTGATTTAAAGAAAACAAATAACATTGTAAACATCGCCTTATTATTAATTTTATCTGCATGTTTCAAAAACTATGATTTCTTAATGACGATATGATAATTATTATAAGCAATAATTATCAGCCTGAAACACTCATCCACATTGAAAAAATCTTCCGAGAAAAAATACATGACGCCAACGGGACTTGAACCCGTGCCCTTCTGATTGCCGGTCAGCTGCTCTCCCAATTGAGCTATGGCGGCTTATCTTATACCCGCCAAATGATTCAATATATATTAGTGTTTCATTCAACAATTACTGCTTATTATATTTTTTCCATCTGAAAACAACTAACTTTATTTTTGCGACAGACACTGTTAGTGTTAAATCCGTCGCAAGGTGGCGTCGAGAAAAATTATGTCTTCATTTATTGGGGAAATACTTAAAGTTGTCAAATATTAATTATTATTTTTAATTGATAAACTAACAATTAAAAATATTTAATTATTCATGTATTTTTTCTCGGAAGATTTTTTCAATGTGGATGAGTGTTTCAGGCTAATAATTATTGCTTATAATAATTGTTACCCTTTGTGCTATGCAAAAAAATCTTGTCTTAAACGTTAGTTTAACAATTAAAAATAATATGATACGATAAATATTATTAAGCGTTCATACAATGTAGATAAGCTATATAATGAAAATATATCGAAAAGTAATATTAGTTATTTTTTGATTCAGCACTTTAAAACACATATTTTCACTCAAAAATAAAAATAAGTGTCAGTTATTGAACAGCTAGGGTCGGATAAAGATAGGTAACCTCTCTGACCGAGAGTTTACCGATCATTTTATGTTCAGATAAAAAGACACTATCTGGACACGTTTCTTTCAAATATTTTGAATGAAGAATTAAATAAAATGATGAGAAGAGATAATAGCATTTTCAATGGAACTATCACAACAAAAAATATGAAAAGCGAAAACGATTCTTTGAATATTACTGATAAATAAATAGTGAATAAGGCATTCCAAATGCTAGACAAGCCAACGCAGTTCTATTAAATTTTTGTCTGAATTCTGCAAAAATCATCATCACTTTTGTGATTGAAGCCAAAATTCTTTCAATACTGAATTTTTTTGCTGTTGTTATAAATAAAATTATTTTTGAACAAAAAAACTTATTAGGGGATATAGTATTATATTGTTGGGAATGGAATCCAAAAAGCCAAAGCTCCCCTCTTCAAATGGCGTATTAATATAACCCTGCATGAAACCAATATTCATTTCAGCAATTAATGAATGTAACCTCGTCATTTATTACAAAGGGTCCAGTTCAATTATCTGATCGGGGCTGAAAGTGACACAAAGCAAATTGTGCCTCAATGACATCGCTGATGGGTCATTATAATCTTTACAATGGCGCCATTTAGTTTGGGGTTTGGACCATAGACGTCATTATACTATTATGAATGTAATATTTGTAATTCACCACGATATCAGATCTGCCACTAACACCAAAGTCTAACCTAAAATTACCGCTTCTTTCTCCCCGGAGAATATATTTATAATTCATGATTCATACCCCGTGGACTGAACTAAAATGTTAAGTGCCATTTATTAAAATTCGTATCCTATGATCTACGCGAATACTATATTTTCCACAGTGACAACCACAGCATGAACTATGCATGTTAAACTAGGGCGTCTATACCGAATGGTCAATTTCTATAGGTCCAGACCTCGACATTTTTAAAACCTCTTCGTCCAGCATTAAATCAAAAATAATTAATTTTGAGTGCATCTGATGTGTATTTCTTTAACTTCAAGTTTCAATTATTATTTATGAAATGTTTAAATTAGGTACTAATGTATCTTCGCCTATTTTTACCTTATTGTACGACATGTGCTTATTTTGTTTGTAAAATCTATACAGACTACAGAGTTCAATGAAATATGATTGTATATATATATATATATATATATATATAAGTGCACGATTTTTTTTAAATATCAATATTCTCGATTCGGTATCGGTAATATTGGATTCAAATTGCATAATTTATTACAAACATTCGAAATAATTGTAACTAAAACATTTTTAATCCACGCCTATCTATATAATACTTGTAAAAACCCGTCAGTATGCCAATGGTGATGGTGTGATGTAGTAGTATGTATATATTTTTGCAACATTACAAACTTCTCTTCCTCTTCTATGGTAGAAGTTCTACCCCCTTATATTCCCCTACCTAAGTGAGTGCCCTTGCCAAACCAAATAGTCCAATAATAAGGAACTCCAGTGAAAAATATCATGGCTTAAAAAAAAGAACTAACTAACAATCAACGTCAATAAAACTAAATGGATGACATTTGGACGACTAGATCACTCTGAATCAGTGATACTGTTAAATGGTTGCAATGTCGAAAAGGTGGAAAGATTTAGATACCTCGGCAGTATTCTCACGGAGACTCTTGACCCAGATGTGGAGGTTAGATGCAGAGTTGAAGCAGCAAGAACTCCGTTCATTAAAATGAAATCCCTCTTCTGCAATGACAATATAAGCTTAAAACTAAGGCAGAGAATGCTAAAATGTTATGTGTGGTCGGTCTTGCTCTATGGATGTGAAACATGGACCTTGAAAGTAAATACCATGAACAGGTTAGAGGCTTTTGAAATGTGGCTTCACCGGAGAATGCTCAAGGTCCCATGGACCGACATGATCACCAACACAGAAATTCTCAGGCGGGCTAGAGCAGATAGAGAACTGCTTACATTAATAAAAATCAGGAAAATTTCATATCTGGGTCATATACTTCGAGGGGAGAAGTATCACTTGCTCCATTTGATATTGAAAGGCAAGATAGAGGGTCGCCGAGGGCCTGGTAGGAGACAAATGTCTTGGCTGCGTAACATACGAGAGTGGACCGGCATTAGAAGTGTGGAGGAGCTATTCCGGGCAGCGCAAGACAGAGAGACATTCTCAAGAGTGATCGCCAACGTCGGGGGGACCTGATACGGCACGCAAAGAAGAAGAAGAAAAAAAAGAAGTTAATATAGACCAATAAACGCGGATTCTGAATATATAAGTTTTATTTAATAATATTAAATGCGGAGTTTTTAAATAATTATTAAAAAGTCCATTTTTAATAGGGTCGTAAAAACACGCCGTCAAGTTGGCATTATTGAAATGTTTAGTGATGACGTCACTGTTCGTCGTGTCGTGACGTCACCGTAAAGTCATTGTATGGGAATGTAGGTACGACATAAGGCATCGTATTAATTTATTCGTTTATTTACATACTGTTTATAGAAATTTAGTTGTTGTGTTTATTGAAACATTATTTAGGCTTAAATAATGTTTCAATAAACACAATTTAAGGAATGTAGGTAAGACATAAGGCATCGTATTAATTTATTCGTTTATTTACATACTGTTTATAGAGATTTAGTTATCGTGTTTATTGAAACATTATTTAGGCTTAAATAATGTTTCAAAAATAAAGTTATCTCTTAAGAGTTCATCGCTATTATTGAAAATATTCAAAAACTACTGCACAAAAAAATAGTAATGCTACTTCTAGGGAGGATACTTCGAACAACGAAATTCAAAATGGCCGCAGTTGATTATCAGATTTCCCGATCCTTTAGTAACTTTTCAGGAGTGATGTCGTCACACGATTCACCATACTTACGGTGGTTTTCGGGGGATCTTGAAAAATTAAAACTTTGACAATTATTTTAACTATTTAAACTAACTATAAAAATAAAAAGCAGTTATTTAAGTTAGAAGGGCATTATTCATTAAAAAAAATTGGACTGGAGTTCTCTATTCCGGATGCCGTAGTCCCATTGACAAAATTTTATGAATACACTTAGGCGGTATTCATTAAATACAATTTTAAAATCTAAGTTTTGATCTTACCTTTCATGATCCCTCCACATTACAGCTTTATACCGTAAGCTGATATCATTTTAATAAACATAAACTCACAGAATAACTAATTTTTTAAGTGTTGATTTGAATTTCCATCAGTCAGTTCGACTAAAAATATTTAAACAAACAGGTTTAATTATAAATGAGATAATTACAAAGTTTAATATAAACTTATATTTATAATACTACATTAGGTTAAGTACCCACTTCAAACAATAGAGTAGTTTGCTTGGGGCTCTTAGGATAGAATTAATTGTCGTCCAAATAAAGAACGGCATGTCAAGTAAAGTACATTATTTGTAACTGTCGTCCTCTAATGACCCCCTAGTGCCAGTGTTCGGATCCTTCTATTAATACGTGAACTATTCATTTATTTAGATTGGTCTTAACGGCATTGAAAATGATACCTTCGAACATAGTTTAGTAAATTGGTCAAATATAATTAATTATTTGTTTGGAGCGTCAAAATTGTTGGCGTCGTGTTGTCCACAATTTTGTCTCTCAAAATAGACTTATTTTTTTTTATTTAAAAAAATGAAAAGAATTAAGTTATAATTTTTCAGCTAATAAATATTTTGGTTTAACCTCGTATTTTTTTATTTAAAAAAACATTAGGAGACTAGAAACACAGATGTGCTACGAAACATCAGATATTCGGTTATAAATATCAGTATAAACATAAACATCAAACGGGTCATTCATTTTAAATTTTAAGTGGCGAACGTGGATGGCGTCTATTTTATTGATTAGAAAAAAATCACAAGAAAGGAAATCTTACTAATATTATAAACACGAAATTTTGAAAGTGTGTTTGTTACTCTTTCACGCAAAAACTACTGAATGGATTTTAATGAAACTTTACAATAATATAGCTCATACATTAGAATAACATATAGGCTATAATTTATAAAGCTAGCTAGGAAGGGGAAGGTGATTCAAGGAGAAACAATTTATTTCTTTGAATATGGCTGCTAGTATTAATTAAATTTGTCCCGATCTCTCAACGGTCGTCGAAGTCAGTTCATTTTTGATGTTTTTTGATCGCACCACGGCAAAGAACGGGTCAAAGTCTGAATTTGAAAATTTGTCAATACAAAAAGAGGCCGAAGATGGAAACATTTCTCTGCTCTGAAGACGTGAATTTCTGTTTTTCTGTTCATCAAATCTTTCAAAACCACATGGAAGAAGAAGGAATAGATCCGGTATTTTTTTTTAGAAATGAAAAGTTCATCTACTGTGATCTGTATCAATTACGTACCTACTAATAATAACACTATGAAGTGGCGATGACAAAGGACTAAGAAAAAATCTGCGTCGTATTGCCTCTTAAAAGAATTCTTTTCTCTATCTTTCGTAAAAGCACCTATAAAAATAGAACGTGGAAAATGTTATATTTGTTCTTTTGTGTTAAGAATGGATAAATATTAGTAGAGTTTGAGCATTCTGGCAAATATGACATCACAGGTGAAAATGGTCTCTTTCTTTTCTGTTCCGAGAGTGGCACAGCCTTCCACTGGCTCCCTCGCACAGACTGCTTGGGAAGAATCTGTCTATAGGAACAAGAAACGGCGATTCTACAAGTAATGTTTGCCGTATAAGTGATTAAATGTGGGTCGTGCAGTCATTTGGTGAATTTTATCCTTTTTTCTATTTTAGGTATAAACCCAGGTTTAGGCAATATTAAGCATTGAACAACCGCTATTAAATACAAATTACTTGTTCATCGTTCGGTTTTAATGAAAAGTGAAAATGTATTTTTTTATTTATTATTATCAAGTTTTATTTGTAGAACTCCATTTTAATTTGTATTTCTTTTATATATTTAAAATATTATTATTCAATTTATAAAAATAGAATTTTATTTATTAATAAGTTCTGCTATGTAATTATTATTACGCGTGACAGCTGTTTCACCTTCTGTTTCGTCTTGATAGTTTGATAATTTTTTTATTGTACGACAGACAGATGAGCCCAATTATGGTACAATTTTCTTACAACTAACAATACATGCATATAGTTTTTTTTTTAATATGGTATGGTGATATCAAACACATCTATATCCGCTGGTAGGGCATTAAGCAATGTCATACCTCTTGTCATGCTGTGTTGAGCCATGACATCTGTCCGACCCTGCGGTATGTAGAATAGGGCGTGGCTACGAGTTCGACAGTATTTGTCAGGAGCGAATAAGCCACAGCATGACAGGAGATATGGACAATCAATAAGGTTTTTTGTTAACTTGTTTAAAAGTAAACCATTTTTATAAATTGAATAATAATATTATTAAATATATAAAAGAAATAAAACAAATAAAATATAATAAAATAAATAAACAAATTTGTTTATTACTAAACTAAAAGTTAGTAAAATTACGAAAAATAATTATACCACTTTATTATTATCTTGCCAAGCACTTCTAATTTCTTTGAGCGTCTTCTTAAACAGACTATTTACATAAATAAAATCAAGTTTATGTTTAATTTAATTAATATTTCATTAATTAATACTTCATCTTCCTAGGTTACCCGCCTTCTTCTAACCTTTCATACTTATATTAAGAAAATATTTAATACTAGTTGGTTCCTCACATGCATTAATAAAGAAATAGTTTCTCCCTGCGTGTCCTTTCCCATTCATCCCGTTCCCCTGCCCCACCTCCCCTTCCTCTCCCGCGTTCCCTTCCCCTCTCGCTTTCACACTCAGATTCCTCCACCATCCCTCTTCCCACTCCACTCCCCTCTTTCCCCGTCCCGCGAACCCCTCTACCGAGTTCCCCCCCCCTCTTAGGTTCCCTTCCCCCCGCCGAATTACCGTCCCGAGTTTCCCCCCCCCTCCCGGGTTCCCTTCCCGCTTTCCATACATTCATTCGCGGAACATTCAGTTTTCAAACAGCTCGCGTGCCACCTATTGCAATCTTTTTATACAAATTTCATAATGCCAGATCTCGTAAGGATATGTTATTCTGATGTATGAGCTACATTATTGTAAAGTTTCATTAAAATCCATTCAGTAGTTTTTGCGTGAAAGAGTAACAAATATACATCCATTCAAACTTTCACCTATATAATATTAGTAAGATGATGTTCGCGTTTAGGCTATAGGTAGAATTTTATAATTATTTTGTAAAAAAACACCTTTCTTACAAACATCTTGTACCAACTCACGTAATTTTTCGAATAATTTTGTGTTTTTTTTCATCACGCTTCTGCACTTTATTTATAGCGATTTTCATCTATCATTTAATTATAACCTTAGCGAATGTAATCCTACCAATTAAGTGCACCCAAATATCCCAACAGGTTAACGCTCCGGGTGGTTTCCACCCTTCGTTCCTGGGCAGGCTTAAGGCCGCTTTAGGGCCTGCTTTAAGCCCGGAACCTTAAGCCATATTATACAACTACCAGGCTGATTGTGATTGATGGGAAGGTCGGGTCAAAATGGACACCTGAAGTTTTTGTGTCACAGCTTAGTCCTAAAAATATAACGTTTTATGGCTAGGATTTCGCAAATGATGCTACTAATTATATTTGGGCAAGTAACAAACTATTAATATGTTAACTATTCTAGCATTATTAAATAGAAAAACAGTAAATATCCAGAATTTCTGGAGCACTGGTTAATACGCTCAAATAATAAAAAAAGTTTAATAACAATAAATATCTACTTCAGCCACTGGAAATGAAAAATATTGCATTTTAATATTTATTTCGTTCAAAGTTCGGATAATTTGACGTCTTTTGTTCCCGCCATGTTTTGACAAAGTAAAAATGAAGATGGGTTTTTTAGGATAGATTTTTTTATGTTTTTTTACAATTAAACCCAAATTAAGAACCTCAAAATTTATTTTATATTTTTAGGTTCTTTATTTGGGTTAAAAAGGGACAAGAAAAAAACCTTAACATTGCAAGAATAATTGCTGCTGTAGATAAATTTTGACGAGAAAACTAGGAAATAACGAAATAATAATTTTTACGAAATAACATATTAAAGATTTTAAATTTTCACAGCCAAAATTATTTTCGTTATTTATTTTTAGTGTGTTATGCCGTTTTGCGCTACCTCCTTCTTTAGCCAACGTTTCGGACAGCGTTAGAGTGTCCATCATCAGGGTAGATGAGTGAAAAAAGGAGGTAGCGCAACACGGCATAACACCCCAAAAATAAATAACGAAAATAACCCATTAAAGTACGTAGGTACATATTTTCTATTTTCGGTGACTGAATTGTTTTTTCTGGATTTTTCTCTTTGTTATTAAACTGATACGAAGTGTTTTTAAAATGAGGCAAACTCATGAAAATTTCAAACTCTTTTGAAATGCTTAAAAAAATTCAATAAATTCCATCTCGACAGTGATATCGACCATGCAGGGAAGCCTAAGATATTCTCAGTTAAATCCATTGAGTACGGATCTTACTAATATTAGAAACGCGAAAGTTTGTATGGAGGTAAGTGTGTTTATTACTATTTCACGCAAAAACTACTGAATGTATTTTAATGAAACTTAACAATAATATAGCTCATACATCAGAAAAACATATAGGCTGTAATTTATAAAGCTAGCTTTCAAGGGGACGCAGGAGGGAGACGGGGACGCACGGGAAAGGTGATTCCGGGAGAAACAATGTATTTCTTTGAATACGGAATTGCAACGCATGCCGGGAACCAGCTAGTTTTAAATAAAATTTAAAAAATGGATCAAAATAGATTTAAAATAAATTAAAATATATTTTTAGATGCCTTTTAACCTCACTTTAAATAAATACCAATCACGAAGATATTAAACGAAAAGACTTAAGGAATACGTAATAATAAAGAATTTAACTTAAGATCTATTTTAATTACCCATCAATTTAATCTAATTCTTATTATGTCCTTAGCCCCGCTGATCTCGTAATTTTATTTGTTGGGGTGATGAGGAGCGGCTAATCGCAACTGGGTAATAATTCCAAGGAGTTGAATAGTTTTACCGTCGGAATAAAGGCTTCCTTCTGTTTGAGTTACGTAATAAATTAAAGTGCAAATTTGTTGAAATATTCCTTCCGGGGTTGGGGCCTAGGGAGCCATCTTAGATTAAAATATTCTAAAAGCATTAAGAAAAAACTTACTTTCAACAATAATGTCGGAGTTGGAGTGGATTTTTCTGTTTCGTGTTGTGACGGGGACAAGGAAAAAGAACGGCGATTTAATTTGCATATTGCCGAGCAAGTTGTGTTTAATTTTAAAAGTTCCGCAAGAATTATAGTTGCAAAGGGTCGGCCACTAGGGAAAAAGACACTTTTATTTCGCTCTCGACATTGTTGCCTCAAGAAACTTGTTCCTGCAGCTAGCAGGAGAAATACCGACTACACGCTTCCGGGAAGCAAACTTTGCACTAATGGAGGATATTGATAGATATGATGACATCGTTCATAGCCTTACTTTCCTGGAAGCTGTATTATTGTTTCTAACTAAAAAGGAAACAGCTTTCAAAATTGAACCAAGTTTAAAAGCAACCAGTCGACTGCACTTTCTATAACTTTTTGCCATCAATAATTATATTATTCTGTTTTGGTTAGGTAATTATGTGTTCTATTAACACGTGTCAATATCTTGGACATGTGATGAGACATCCAGAGAAGTACGAGATCTTGCATCTCATAAAGCAGGGATAAATTGCTGGAAGACGGGGCCCTGGAAGAAGGAGAACCTCATGGCTGAAAAACCTGAGATGGTGGTTGGGCCAGTCTACTGTAGAGCTGTTCCGGGCCGCAGTAAACAAAGTCCGCATAGCCAACATGATAGCCAACGTCCGTTGAACAGACAGGGCACAAGAAGAAGTAGATTATTATAAGAACGATTCGAATTATTGAGAATTAAGAACCAACAAGTGTCGTAGGTAAACTTTTGTAATATTTTGTTGCTGTGATATAGCTCCATCTCATTTACACTCGCCTGTCTTCATAGATCTCCATTGCATTTGAATTTTGTAAACACAGCTTTGTATTTGAATTTTAAGCCTCGATTAGGTAAATATTTGGATAACTAACACGACCACAAGGCACTATTCTTTATTATATGGCTGTATGAATCTTGGATGAAATGAGCATTAATAGATAAACATATCAGTGACCCAACAGTTGATTCGCCGATAATTAGCCCCCCGAAATTATAATAATTGTAAAATTATATTTATTGTGCTTATTTATGTAAAATCGTAAAGGTAAATTCAAAAATACCTTTAATAACAAGTTGGTATGGATATCAAACGAAATTATTTAGAGGAGCGTTTTTTTGTACTTATACGCTTGTATACACACAAATAGTTTTTTTCTCAATGCATTGCAAAGGAAATATGTGTTATAATTTTGTTGTTCGCGGTATATCTTCTTTGCACCTCACTTCGTGGACACTTAGTTATATTTTGTGTAAGTATTTTACTGTATTTTATCTAAACCGTCTGTCTGTATTTTGCTTATAAATATGCCGGAGGGCCAACTCTTGGAAGATCAACTGTCGTGGAACCAAATAAACCATTAAAAAAAAATTGAAGAAGTTGCTATGCTTATGATGATGCTATTTCAGAAATTAACAAAATAATTTTTAAAGGAAACACGAAAGAAATTTTATTGTTCTTACAAATTTTAAAATAGAACTAAGATAAAAAAACAGTTTTTAGGAAAATTATTTTGGAAATTGTTTTGTCAGGATTGATTTTTGTATTTCCAACCACTCGAGCGCGATTTTTAACTTTTTCCTACGATTGCTTGTGATTTTTTGGTGACCGTTTTGAATATTTTCCGCCGACATTAAAAAATCATACCTCAGAATTTTAATATGGAAAAATTGAAAAAAATCAAGGGAAAATTTGCCTAAAACTATCAGCAAAGCAATCCGAGGTATTTTAAAAGGTGCCATATTGTGGCAAAAAGCGCTCCAGTGGATAAGGCAAAGTACGTGATGATAAATATTATAACATTTATATAATTATGAAAATAAAACCACTTCTTCAAATTTTGCAAATTCACTTTGTGGCACCATTTTATTAATGAAATAATTAAACATAGAAAGATAGGCGTGGGTAGAAATGGAAGTAGTGGGGGAGGAGAGAGGTGGAAAGGGGAGGTGCTTAGAAGATCAACAAGGGGGTGGGGGGGGGGGAGGTGGAAAGGGGGGTGCTTAGAAGAACACAGACTAAAAATTACAATGGAAATATGTTTAATATAGGGTTATTCACAAAATTAATTTGATTGTTAAAAATATTTAAATTTCTATTGACATTTTTCCTAATTTCTATGTTTGATCATTTAGTTTTAGTACATTAAATGTCCTGATGAAGAGAACATCGTTCTTGAAACATGTTGACTTTTAAATAAAGATTATCGTGGTAAAACAAAGTGTTTTTAATTATTTCATTAATAATATAATCGACTTGAAGAAAGGACATTTACTTCGGCGATGTGGGTACATTTTCAGAAATTATCTCCAAAGTAATCTGGCTACCCGGATAGTATAAGTTGAAGGTGGTGGTCTCGAGTGGTCGACGAGCGGGACGTACTTTCCTTACGTTAGTTTTATGAAGAAATTGCAACCGGCACCAGGGAACAGATGTAAGTAAGTGATTGCCTCTCCCAGAGCGGCTGAGGAAACCTTCACAGCGGGAACTGGATATATATACGGCGCGGTGTGAGAAAACTGCAGGTCACTTACTCTTGCGAAATTATAACACCCTGGTAGTTCAGGTGAGCGTTGCCAGGAATACATTATCATGGGGGAAAATTGTAATGCAATCTTCTTCAAAAATAATAGTTAATACCCTATTTTGCCAAGTTTGAACATTTTTTTCTCAAACCTTTTTTATAAAGATCAAATTAAAATCACGGGACACACAATATAGGTATTTGATTATGTTGTTCGAGAGTAGTTATGCATATATCAAAAATCCAAATATCGAAAAAGAAGAAAAAGTAAAATAAATTTCCAAACCACTTTTTTTTACATTAGCTCTACACAAGAGGGTATATGTCATCTTTGGAAATGCTGTGGGAGGGTATTTTTAGGGAAAGGGAGGTCTTGAATTCTGGAATAGAAAAAGGTACGAGGGGTGGATAGGAATCTGAGGGCAATGTGTCCACAAGTGACGGCAGTATGAATACCCAGTCTTTCCCGTTCCAGCCCGCCATGCAGTAGGTGGGAAAGCGCATCCGTCGCCAAGACCTAGCAAACCTCACCCCGTGAACCCGGACACCCCTGCTTAGTCACCAAACATAGCGCACCACTTAAAATGACCTATGGCAACCTACGGGTGACTGACGGTACCCATATCCGCCTCACAAATTGCGTTGCGGGCTAGTAAAAGTTACTTTAGCCGAGATTTTCTTAAAAAATCTATTAACCTTACCATACGACATTTTTTATGAATTTAATTTGATTCAATAATAATTGTATGCTACGGATTGTGAAAACGCTTAGAAAATTGAAATTTATGATAATGATTTTTTTTTTCTTCTTATTAATTCCTCACCAAAGACTTCCGCTGAGGGTATTTTTCTTTTCTTTTTGTTATGTTGATTTTTGAATCGTAATTGTATAATTGTCTTTGTTTTTTAATCACATGTAAAAATATACCGAACAGTAATAATAGGGTTAAATTTCTAAACTTAAGGGATAAGCTATTACGTTTCAAGTTTCAAGTATACAACGAATTTTAACCTTACAATTGTACTGAAATAAAACGCACCATGGCTTTCAGTGAGGGATTTATGAAACAACCCTATCGCGTACAGTACCGGCATTAAGGCGCGAATTAGTGCTCCTTATATTCTGTAATGCCCTCCCTACCTTAATTATATCCCCTAGTAATTACTGCCACAAATCAGAAGTTCCAAGCTTTTATTAAACATCGTGCATCAAGGCTTGGTACCATCGGTTTATAATTTTAAAGAAGGCCTTCGCCGTACCATCAAAGAAGCCACGTAAAAAAAGTTTTCATGAAACAATATTTCTTTGTTAGAACTACTAAGTATATATTTTATTTATTTGGAGCGGTTTTAGAACGGCCGTCGTATAATGTATTACTAAATGTTGTGGTGGGGGTGGGGCGTGGTTAGGGAATAGTGAAGAGTGGGTGGAGGAGATGAAACAGACAGTGAAAGGGAACATGTCCAAGATGGGACTATAACATCGTATATAACAGCCTTTAGACAGTAAATTACATTACATTATTTATAATAAACTTTCACATTTATAACACTTATCATGCATCGACTCCCTTTCTGTATGTCAGTAGTTGAAAAAGGCCTCCTCCAACTGTCACCATTTCTCTCATAATTAGCTACTCTTGTCCATATACCACCTGCTATGGCTTTGATGTCGTCAACCCATCGTCTAAATAGTCTACCTCGTTTTATCTTCTTGTCACTTGTGTATCAATTCATTACTAATTTTGACCATTTTTCACTTTCTCTGATTGTGTGGCCTGACCACTTCCACTTTTGCTTTTTTATTGTTTTTATGACATATTTTGTTCTCCATTTTTTAATGGTTGCAATTTTGATTCTATAGGACAGTCTTTTCGCTATCATACTTCTTGCCATGGAGTTTTGACATGTTTTGAGTTGATAAATTTACTTAAAAAAAATACTTCAAACCTTCGTGTTGTTCTTAATTAGCAAGGCGATTATACAAACATATGAATTTGTGTATTTTTATGTGTTTTTCTCTAATATACGCGAAGTAACTTCAATTAGGTGACCAGATAACTTATAATCACAAAGTCATTAGAAGTGAAGGGTGGGTTACGTTAGGTCAGGTTATGGGCTATTTTTCAATTTTTTTTTCATAACTTTTCAAAGGGGTGTGGAAATGCCACTTTGTTGAGATTGTCGTGGAACCCTTAAATGAATAGTTTTAATGGCATTTTACGTTTTGTAAATGTTAGACCTGTTTTTAACAGATTTCTTGCTAGATGTGGGTTCTTCCTATGTTTTCTATGTCAACCTTGTGTTTACTCTCAGTTTCAAATGACGATAAGGTAGGCAGTGCCGCGCAAATTTATTCGTCGAAATACTTTGTCTGAGCATGCGAAACGTTGAAACAATTATTACAAACGGCGCACGTAATTAATTTAATGTAGGGTAATTTATGGCGGGTGTAAATTGTAACAGAGAACATTTTTTAATGTGTGTTGAAAATTAATCTAACATTTTGGGTGTTCATCAGATTTCTGTCAACTTGAGGCTTATTGACCAATTGAACGATTATATTATTTCGAAATGCATTATTCGTCGGTACTGAGACCATAGATAAAAATAAACATTTGCCTTTTTTACATTAGCTCCACACAAGAGGAAATAATTTAAACAAAGGAAAATAACTTCCCCCAGGGCCTATGTCATCTTAGGGGATGCTGTGTGGAGGGTATTTTTAAGGAGGCGAGGATATGAAGTTCTATGAAATAAAAGGTATGAGGGGTGGGTAGAAATCTGGGGGTCAGTGTGTCCGGGAGTGACGGACGTATGAATCCATCCCTCCTAATGCGGTGCAAGACGATGGGTCGAGAGTCCGGCTGGAAAGGTCAAAAAGCCTCTCTCAAATCTCTCTCGATTCGGCCCGCTACACAGCAAGTGGGCAGACGCATCCGCCGCCAAGACCTGGAAAAACGTCACCCCATGAACCCGGGCACCCCTGTTAAATCACAAAACGTAGCAAACCTCTTGGCGTGACCTACGGCAGAGGTGTTGGTTGTCGAATAAATGGTGCCGGTACCCATACCCGCCTCCCAAATTACCCACTTCCGATTGTTCTTGAAACCTTGTAGCCGTACTTTTTAATACGTAAACACCAACGTAAATACCTTCATTATTCAAGTTACATTATTTTCGTAGATACAATTCATTTCTACGGAAGTACGTGTCGAGTGTAATCTAAGGCTTTTTTACCTTCTAAAGCTGTAAGAAAGCAATCCATTCAAGGGAAATAACAATATAAGTACCTAACATATATATGTAACAACTTAGATAGTTATATAACAACTAAGATAGCTATATGTAACAATAGTTAAGATTGTTGAAAATGGCTCAGAACCAAGATGGTAAAACTTCCCCAGAGGAAACACTTTCAATATACTAAAATTTAATGATATTTATATAGCTTTGTCCGTGCGTAAGCCCACAAGTCACATGTGTGGCACAAACCGAATTCACTGTATATCACTTATTTCGCGTAATGTATTCAAAGCCACTAAGTACGGGAAAAATCCACACTTAAAAACACTTGGTGAAGTGGCAAGTTGGCAAGAAAAACATTTGCCACTCAGGTGGGCGCCGTAATATGGGTTAATGTTTTCACGACGTAAAAGTAAAACTTTGTTACGAGCAGGTGGCGATTTTATTTATTCATGTGCAAAAAAGCCCCGGCGAGCAAAATGTCAGAACGACTCGCGCGGTGAGTTTATTGGCATTACGCTAGACGAGAGCTTTCCTTTAGTGCAAAGTCTTGTAGCACGCGTGTCGCCTTGTCAATGGTCGGAGTTTTTTTTTTATCTCAGCGAGCTTTCAGTTGGAAAAGCGCTTAGCAGAAGTTGTGATGATTTGCGGCGGATAACGAGGTTAGCGGGAGAGCTAAGTCCTGATTATTTTATGAGATATCGGAAACTAACAGGATCCGTACGGCAAAATGGCAAATTCCTTTATTTCTGTCCCATTGTTTGATATATTATATGTTCATACATGTTTTTTTTTTATTTACATAGTTGCTCCACACAGGAGACCCTGAGAATTTTTTTCTCTCAGGACCTATGTCGTCTTAGGGGATGCTGTGTGGAGGGTCTTTTTAAGGAAAGGAAGGAGAGGAAGTTCTGGAAAGGAAAATGGTGTGAGGGGTGGGTAGGAATCTGGAAGTTAGTGTGTCATCTTTCAACTCCAGTCAGTCACGCATTAGGTAGGCAGATGCGTCCGCTGCAAAGACCTAAATCAACCCCCCCCTTGAGCCCGGGGACTCCTGCTAAGTCACCAAATATAGCGAACCACTATGGCAGAGGTGTCAATTATTCAGTAAATGGTTCCCGGGGCGGCGCGGCGGTCCTATATCCGCCTCCCAAATTGAGGGTCTACAATCAATTACGCAACTTGTGGAAATGGATATTGAACTTTGACTCTAAAACACAGAGGATTCACATTTAAGTAAAAACATAAATTGTTGGATCTTAAACAAATTTTGAAATTTCCTCAAGCATGACAAATAACAAAAGTCGATGAGAAGCTATCTTTGATTTCTTTTTCGTTTGCTTTAAAATATTAACATTTTTTAATTACTAACCTCCGTTATCTCCAAAATTTCTTCGAATTTTCGTTGCTAAGACATGAGTACTTAGTAAGAAGTTATTAAGTGCTATGGTCCACCCATCGACATTTGCGACATTACAAAACTGGGTTTTGACTTGATGACGTGCTAAATGGGTTGATGTTTTCATGGTGGTCTCTACTGCTCTTCCTTAGTAAACCACAAGTCTTGAACCATGACCAGCAATAATTTTAATAAATGCGACAAGCTACAAATGAATTCGACCCGTTGGGGAAAAAATATATCCTTCATGGCAAGAGCTTGTCGCTTTTATTAAAATTGATGGACTTGTAGTCCTCAAATGTAAGTAATGTTTTGAACACTTGTTGAACTTTATTGGTTAGGTAGACGGGGTGGTATGCCACATAACTCTCCCTTAGCGAAAGTTCCTTGCTTCAGTCATATGACCCTGCTAAATATTTGATTAACTTGATCATGTCATGAGTTCGTGACTTCTTTCTCTAATAAACTTACATGTACATACCGTGATTCGAAATTACATATTTTAATTTCGATGTTCGCAGATCTAAACGATTACGGTATAATTTTTTTCTTATTCACATTGTCATAATCGGCCTTTCACCATGTTCGGTTATCTTTGTGCGTTTAGGCTGAAAAAAAAGTTCTTAAGGCAAAAAGGCGCCTTTTTAATAGATTAAGATTAAGAGTACAAAAATTTGCTAAATTATTTATCTGTATTACGTATACTACATTTCACCCAATCGATTGTTCACATTTAGTCCATATCGGATAGCAGAAGATATCTCGGCTGGTTCATGTTAATTATTGTGTCTAGTCACGCCATTCCGATATCAATCACATCACAAGTATAGCAATCTGTGAATACCGTACTGCTAATACAGAACCGTCTGCTAGAACCTATGCCTTGATTACCTTCATTGAACACTAAATAGGCAAGATTAAAGAACAGCCTTTTGTCTGGACATAATGGCCTAATTGCTGTTTTCAGATTTTCAACTTAGATTAACGTAATCGCAATAACAAGATGTACATTTTGTCGTTGTTTTTCGAAAATCATTCGAATGATTTGTGAAGTTTTTAGAGAGTCTAGCAAGTACCAATTTCCCAAATTGTTAAATTGTATAGCACAAGCACATCGATAGAGGTTTTATTGGCAATGCCAGTTGTCAGCGATCCCAAATACGACTGTTGATCGCCAACGAATAAACAAGAGATAATACCGATTAAATTTTGCAGATAACATTTAGTTCGGGTTTGAATCTTGAAATCATACATAAAGATAACAGCCAATAAAATATGCGTTAAGAAAATGAAGATAATATGTGTGGTTCTTAGTCGAAGTATGATACAGTTAAAAATGACCGAAAAGGAAATCGACACCCTGGCGCTGTAGAAAGCGATAGGTCCTGGGTTCGAGTCCCAGAGATGCAAATATATTTTTCTGATATTTCTGGCTTCAGATTTTCAATTGAGTTTCGCTAATATTGTCTTCATTTAATTAAATATTAGAATTTGAGGTTTTACTCATAAAGTAAAAAAAAAATAATAATATTTTACTGTTTTTAAAATATTAAATTGAAATTGTTAACAGTAGAAATGAAATGTAATTAGATGATAAAGAATTAATACAAAAGCATTGCAAACCAATTAACTTTAATCTAGCGATTAATAGCAATAACGAAACATATTATAAGTAGTTCTATTTCATTGTTGAAAAAAAATTGTTCAATGAGAAATAAGATGTCGAAGCAGCATTGTTGAAATATACTGCAAGAAAAAAAATGGGGTTTAATCTGGGTACTAAATTTTGAGTAAAATTCGTATAAAGGCTTATTAAAAGACACATACTGTCGCATTTGTCCGCAAACCCGATGAAAAAACATTTTTTTTTCGTGTTTATATATTATTATGCTTTCCTGCGGAGTCGCGCCGTCTTCAGTGTAAAAACACAACCGTCGACTGCCAATTTTTAAGATTTATGTCCCGAGATATGGCTCGGTTTTTCATTTGCATAAAAAGCACGACCTACATAATGCGGAGATGAAATAATAGGCCGAAATTGAAATAACTTGACGTGGGTAAGGAAAAGAAAACTTGGGACGCGTTGAGATTAATTGTTATTTGGGGAAATTATCCCATTACGCTTTACTATTTTGACGTCTTGTTTGCCTTCGAGTTAAAAAAACGTTCTTTTGGAGTGTTGTATTTTAATATATTTTCAATATGTGGAATTAAGTAGTTTGAAAATAAAGAAGAGTAAATAAAAAAAAAATTGGTGTTAAAAATGCTCAATGGTAATAAATTAATTAAAATTGAATTGGATAAAAAAGAGTGGTAGATAGCAGTATCGCCCTGATGAAAGACCACTATTTAAATTTTGAAATGTCGCTGAAATTGGTTTTAGCCGGCTTAGTGGATGCCGCACGGACGGTTTGAACCGCAATTTTCCATTTCCTCATATTTTTTACTTTTTCCTTACCCAATTTCTGATCGCTTTACACCGCGCACCGCGCAGAAACTCTTGAAAAAAGTCATTGCAGTAAATTGAATAAAAAACGCAAGTGAGAACATTTCGAAAAGACGAAAGTTCTTCATAAACTGCGTTGCTTTTTTTTTTTTTTTGTTATTTGTCTTTGGGGTGTTATGCCGTGTTGCGCTATCTCCTTCTTTAGCCAATGCTTCGGACAGTGTCGTTGCAGTGTCCATCATCAGGGCAGATCCGGCAGATGTGTGAAACATCACATCTGCTAGATCTGCCCTAATGATGGAAACTGCAACGCTGTCCGAACGTTGGCAAAAGTAGGAGGTAGCGGTAACATGACATAACCCCCAAAAACAAATAACGACAATACTTTTGGCCGTGAAAATCTAAAAACGTATCTGAGTTCCTTTTGATCATGTAATATTCGACATCTAAATAAAACTCACACTCACAAAAAACTGAGTAGAATAGGAACCTATCTTCCTATCTATGTAGATTTTTCGTTGAAAATACATGGAATAATGCCTATAAAGTGGAAAACTAGTCAAATGCGGTCATGCAAAGCTGTGTAAAAACATTTCTTTGTCTTTTGTTCAAAATGCCAACCTTATCGCTTCATAGACGAAAAAAATAGGCCAAACATGTCCGGAACATGCTATTAAACAATTTGCATGTCCAGCGCTCGTGTAAGTGAATAAGGTAATACATATCTCAATACGAAGCCTACACCGGACCCACATACCGCTGGAGAAATAAGTTTTCCACTTGAATTATTTTACGAAGTCATTTAATTTGTTTATTACTGCGGACACTTATAATTTCTACGTTGTGAAAATAATAAAATACGACATTAATATTATGCAATGCTGTGATTTAATTTTACCAGGAATTTTGATTGCTTTGTTATGGAAAAAAAATTGCATTCTTCGTAGAGCTTGTGCAACTTAATTATATTCAATATAACCCAGTAGGATATAACAAGATAAACTTTAACCATTAAGTCCGTTACTTATTTGGAACAAAAACGGAGGACGCCATTTTAATACAAGGTTTAGATATGTTCCATTAAAAACAACAAAAGCGTATTTCTTTCGGATCAAAGGTTCTTATTTTGCCCAACGCCCACATTTTTTTCCCAGAGCCCCGAATTTTTTTACGTGCGAGGGGGGGGTAAAGTGTCAATTCTTAATAATAATAATTCACATGAGATGAATATATTATACAAGAAAAGATAAAAAATTCATCTGATCTTATTATTATATTAATGGAATCTTTCAGTTCAATTTTCATCCACTTCCCGAACTATCGAAATACATGAATTTTCGCACACATGATCAAAATGATTTCAATACATGCAATAAAAAAATTAACCAATATTAAAGTTTGCTTTGCTTTATTAGCATGTGATAAGCGTGTTTTTTTCTGCCCACGCCCTCAATGTGCCATCTCAACGCCCTCTAATTATCTATGGGTTTTCTACCGCCCCCTGATAGTCTCAACGCCCCCTAATTTTCTCCGGTTCTTCTACCGCCCCCTGACAGTCTCAAACGCCCACAAGGGGGCGTTATCGCCCACTTTGAGAACCTATGTTTTAGATGTTTATATCCATAATATAAAAATGAATCGCTGAATGTGTTGCTAAGCGCATAACTTAAATTGGATAATTTTTTTTTGTGTGTTCGTTATTGTCCGGACAAGGTTTTTATAAAACTTTCGGTGAGCTCTGGCATTATGAAATTTGTATAAAAAATTGCTATTGGTGGCACGCGAGGTTTGAAAAGTGTATGGAAAGCGGGAGGGAGGGAGGGGGAGGGGAACCTAGGAGGGGGGGAGGGGGACCTGGGAGGGTGGAGGGGAACTCGTGAGGGGGGTTGGCGGGACGGGGGAAGGGGGGGGAGTGGAGTGAGGAGAGGGAAGGTGGAGGTGACGGAGTGGGAACGCGAGAGGGGAAGAGGGCGCAGGAGAAGAAGGGGAGGCGGAAGGGGAACGGGACGAATGGGAAAGGACACTCAGGGAGAAACATTTTCCTTATTAAATGGCATAGCAACGCATGCCGGGACCAGCTACTTTAATATATTTTTATGACTAAATTACTCAATTAAAAAAGTATCAAATTCTTAGGGAGTAGTAGTAGGGTAGGAAGACTTGTTATACGATATAATAATGGTTGTACTCAAGAAAGCATCCAAAACAAAAGCAACAAAAAATCGGTTGTTCAAAGACATTGTGTCTACTGCAAAGAATAACAATTCCTTTGTATGCACATTCTGCTTGATAAATTGGATCATACGGCCGTAAGTGGTCAACTTCCCGCTGCTCGGGGGACGGTAATGTTGCGAGTTGCGAGCCTTTGACAGAGGACCCGCCATTACGCAGACAAGTAAAAACTTTGCTGGAAAAAATTGAAGAGGATTAACTTGAACGCTTTTTTTACATTTTAACAATCTTTGAAGATTTCAAGTTCTAGCTTCCTTCTGAAATAACGAAATTCATTCATCGGACACTTTTTGGTATTCAGAAAAAAACCGTATTTAAGTCACATTAAAAAAAAATTGTAAATCGATTTTGTGAAGTATTTGTCGATAAAACCATTTTAATTTTGAAAAAAATAATCATTCCGGATTATGTATAACCCCCATTCCACTCAACATTTATATTTAATTAATGAATGAGGACCTTCGGCTTTCTGGGCCGAACTCTTTTTGAAAGCTGACATTTTTGCTTGCATTTTGATGGAACAGTGGCTATCTGACGGAGGATGTTTTTTTTTACATGAGCTCCACACAGGAGGCCCTGATGAAAATAATTTCCCTCAGAACCTATGTCATCTTTGGGGATGCTGTGTGGAGGGTTTTTTCTAAGGAAAGGAAGGAGAGGAGAGTTCTGGGAAGGAAAAGGGTTTAAGGGGTGGGTAGGAATCTGGGGTTCAGTATGTCCTGGTCATCCGCCTCCAAGACCCAGAAAACCTCACCCCTTGGACCCCTCACAACTTGGACGCAACACGACGTCGCGTATGCCATTAAAAAAGCGTAGCCTACGAAACATACCTTTTTAACCCTACTGAAACAAGGAGGTTTTATTGAGACACGTTTCGCAACATTAATTAATTCAATTTAAATTCACAAATGAGATGCATTAAGAATAAACAATTATTTATGCACGGTGTTAACATTAAACATGTTTACTGACATTATCTCACTGCAGAGATGTTTCTGTACAGTTACATAATCCAAAATATGTAAGAAAGCATTTACTAGCGAAAAAGAAAACACGAACACTCCAAGTGTTAAACTGTAGAAAGTACAGGGAAAATATTAATGCATTCAATGTAAAACCACTGTATTTGGAATGTTCCATTAGAATCTAAAAGGTGTAAAAGAAGCTTTCTGTATTTCAACTCGTGCTAGTATTACAGCTTATCCTTTTGCTTACAGTTTAAGTTTATACTCAGTGAGAGTTTACCGATAGGAAATAATATTAATAATCATTAGAAGGTCAACTTCTTTGTAGTAATAATAATAAAAACTATTTTATCAAGGATTAGCAATCTGCTATCATCATGTGGCCGACCAGATAACTCAGAAATAGATAACTAATGAAATCAACTCAGAACCTCCTTTGCCTTTACTTGAAAAAGTCAACAAAAGTGATGATCTTTTTTGGTTAACTAGGTTACGTTAGGTTGGGGTTATGGGGTAATTTAAATTTAAAATTATTTTTTTTCATAGCTTTTCAAAGAGGTGTTGAGTTGACTTGATTCTGAGTTGGCATGGAACCCTATGAAAAAACAATTTAAAATAGCGGATAACCCTAACTTAACTTAACCTTTTCAACCATTTTATTTATATTTTTTATCACTCTTAATGACCTTTTTGAAGTGGTTCTGAATTGGTTTCATTCTGAGTTAGCCGGTCACCGAATAAAAGAGTTGCAGGAGACAAATTTGGCAGCTTCAACTTATACCAGAGAGAATTTTTTAAATTAAATGAAACAATGTAACTTTGTTTAAACCACCATATTTAGAACACCCACCTTAGATAATATGTTCCCATTCACCGCCTGTTCTACCTCCTCGCTCCACTCTTCACTAATCCGTAGTCACGCCTCCACCTCCACTACGACACCTACTATTATGTACGCCCGTAAATTTGTAATACTATTCACGTTAAGGCTCTGCAACCCGGCTCGAAAAAAAGAAGATTGAGAGATACGAAATTACGTATGTTAGAGGAGAGCGCTAAGATTTACAGCGACAAAATCGATGCGAAAATGTTTAATAAAACACGACTCGTTTAAAATAGAGCAAAAATCTTGCGGGCATTATCATAAACAGCATTTAAAGAAACATTGTGAATTTTTTCATAGATATGACTTGTAAAATAACTGAAAAAAATGTGTTTATAATAATTTTTGAAGCATACTTTGCGATTTTTTTCTATCGAGGGAATTTTATATAATTTCCGTTTCGGCGCGGGAAAAGTCTAGATATTATCTTCAAGAATAACATATATTTTTTAAGAGCTTTAAAACTTACCGTGTTTAAGGGAAATATGTAATAAATCGCTAGAAATCCGGGTTGCGGGCCCTAAAGTTTGCATGAATTTTGCCATAAGGAAGGAACGATTGTAAAAAATAAGGAGTTTTAAACACAGTCATATTCTTTCATTTAATTATGATTGAGAGCAAAAATGTCATAGCTGTGTTCAATAATGGTTTAAGTGTTTTTTTTAAATTAGTGAAATATTTTACAGAAATCTCCAATTCAAAGACTTTAAACATGGGTTCATTATTTTAAACATGGTTTTCGTAAAATTTCCAAAGGAATGTGGAATAAAATTTTATGACTGGCTACTTTTTACATTCAATTTGAGTAATTTCAGGACGGCCATCGTTTGGCATCTAACCAACTCTTCATTTTAACAATATAATAAAGTAGCTTAGCAAACAAAATCACACGCACTGAACACGATCAATCCCTGAAATTCCAAAAATATACATACGGGTTGAGGCTTAAAGTGTTATTTCCTAATATGTGAATGGGGCTGTTGTTGGGTGAAGGGAAACTTTCTGTAATCCGGTCCGAGTACGCCTTTGTAAATGAATACGTTAACTTTATATCCAACGATGGTACAAATTTCTGAGAACGTTGTTCAGAAAGGAAAAAAATATTATGATATAATATTTTTTTCCTTTCTGAATGCGGCGTTGACGCCACTGCTTGTCACGATTATTTTGTACTGGTGAAAGTTAGTGGTGCTGGCGACACGGTATCGCTTCGAAGTAAATAAGCACAGACTTCACGACTAAAAATTACATATCTACCGGATCTGCCGGATCTGCCCTGATGATGGACACTGCAACGATGTCCGAAACGTTGGCTAAAGAAGGAGGTAGCGCAACACGGCATAACACCCCAAAAACAAATAACGAAGATTATGATATAATGATTAAACAGTTTTTTATGAATCGAATATTTTAATGTTTATACAATAACAGAGAGTTTACCTATCTCGTGTTTCTATTTTAAGGTGTTGATTAGTACGCTGCCAATCATGTACATTTATTTTGTTATTTAGCTCGCCAACTATACATCACATATAATTATTATATTAAGTGTACAATTTGAATATGGCCACAGTGGCAATTCCAATTAAAGGTGTGCACAACATTCATCTCAACATTCTTAATATGTTGTAATAATAATAATAATAATATTTGGATGATTTATATAGCGCCGTTTTTGTGAAAAATCACCTCAAGGGCGCTGTACAAACTTATAACACATTTCTAAAATCTAAAAAACTACAAGCTAGGCAAACAATTATAAACAACTTATGGCTAAAAATTGCATACACCGGTTCATTGATCACCGATACGAAAATAAATGTACAATATTTTGACCAATGAACGCGATGTTGCCTAAAATTTAATGAAAACAGGACCATACTTACCTGGGAGGTCGCTTGAAATTAACACTGTTTATTGTCCATTTAAAGAAATTTAGATAGAGTTCGCACGCAGAGGACATTGTTGTGAACACATGTTATTTAATCCTGAAAAATATTTTAATATAAATATGTAATGTATTCTTTGATGAGTGTGTTTTGGAAAGTAAAAGCAACATGTAAAGGTGGGTGGTGCAGTAGTACCTATAAGGATTTGATCTTTATAAATGTGATTCGTCAAGAGACAGATTGATGTGTAAGGAATCGAGTAATTTTAATTCAATAAGAAAAGTGTGATTAAGACATATCATAGACAATACAAGTATGATACTCTCAAATAGGCATATTTGAAATTACGGGTATGAGAGCCCAAAAAGGAAGGTTTTTAGTTTGGACCGAAACTCTGTTGGGCTCGTTATGCATCTTAATTCCGGAGGAAGTCTATTCCATAATAATAAAATATATTACCAGTAGGTACGAGCATAAAACAAGCATCAAATATTAGAAAACACGTAAATACACACTTAGATACACACATACACACATATACATACATATGCATACGTGAGCACACTCTACACATATATATATATATATATATATATATATATATATATATATATATATATATACATATGCATACATGTACATACACACACACGTATACATTTATACACATATTATAGCTCTAAGTGAGAAGATCATCATATAATAAATAAATTGTTTTACGTGAATAAGGGTTATTTGTAGGTTTTTTCACTGCCCAGTATACCATTTAGTTTTCAAATAATTACAAAAATATAACATTTTAAGAGCGCAAAAGTGTGCTTTTAATCGGAAACCGGTCGATGGATAAATGGGAAGAGTGGACGGCTTTGGGTGTCACCAGGTTTGAGATAATTATATCGTTATTGAATGAAATCATTGTTTACAAATCATTTTTATATTATTTTTCCACTCGCTACAGTTAAATACAACATGGTATTCGATTAAAATTATTTCGTTCCGTAAAAGCAATTTGGCTAGGAGTTTCAGAAAGTGTTAATTTTAGGTTGAAATTAATACGTTACTGCGATAACACTTTATGGGCATGAAGGAAATTTAAAATTGGCAAGCTGAATTATTTACATCTGAAATATTCTCTGCAGTTACTTTATCGTCTCTAGCTCCCCGCTATTTCAATTGTTTTTGTAGGAGGACTTTTCCCTATTGCCAGAAGTTGAATAAACATTTCTACCATTGACGTAGTAACTGTAACGGAAGAAGAATGGTGGTGAAAGCTTACAATTACTGAAATATAAATGGTATACTGGGTAGTGAAAATCTAGTGCAAAAAAATATTTTTAATTTATTCTAATCACAATTTAAACAATTGCAAATTTTAATTTATCTTTAAATAAATTTTAACCTTAAAGCAGACAACAGATTTTCAACCGTGGAAAAAAAAACAAAAAAAATATTAGTCAACAAAACACTCCCCAATACCTTTCCATAAATACATTTATGGAGCTTTGATGCAGGGTGTAATTGCACGTGCCCGAAGGATTTTAACCAGAGATTCCTGAGCAAATTTAGAATGCAAAAACGTCAAGACGTGTCGCCACTGATAACACACCTACACATCGAGACGGGATCACGTAATACGCGCTTTGGTTTGTGTGTTACCATATTGCTGAAATGAGGCAGAGTGCAGAAAAATATTTTTATTGTTTTTAATAGAAAAAAATATATCATCGGTCAGCAAAATGGCATCTATATTTTTTTCTCCAAACATCGCTTGATGGTTAAAATGGTTAAAATCCTTTGGGTACGTGCAGTTAAACCCTATATACATTTGATGGTCAAACACTTTGTGGGAATACATTATTATAATAAACGCAATAAAATAACTTTGTTTCAATTCCACATTTCTTAATCCAACCGGTTTCGGTTCATCCTGAACCGGTTGGATTAAGAAATAATAAAGTGGAATTGAAACAAAGTTAGGGAACGTACGCATACTACGTGACCTGTTCAGGGGGGGGTCTTCAAAATACCTCGCTCGGTACAAATGAGCGTCGGGTTGCTTAGGTTTTTGGCCACCTGGGGAGGGGGGAGGGGGGGGGGGGGGGTTAAAAATTGGTCACGTAGAATGGGTACGTTCCCTTATTTTATTGTGTTTATTAAAATTAATAATGTTTTTGAATAGGGCACTTATTGGCTTTGCTGATTGCATTTTGCGTGTTTTGTCTTATGGAAAAAATCTAAAAAATAAGTAAAAAAAAACACAATTTGAAATACGAGATTGATTATTATGACGGCTTGACAGAAGGTGGCAATAGCGAAATTGGTTAACGCGCACGTCACGGTTAGACGAGAGGTCTGGGTTAGAGTCCCAGTTGCGACCATTGTCTTTTTTGCTTTGTTTTCTGTGTATTGTTCTCTTATTAGATTATTATTGTTATCTTCTTCTTCAATGATATAAACATTGATATGTCCACTTTATGTTACATTTTTTATGAAATAATTTAGAGTAACCACCAGAGATGCCACGAATAATGCTTTTGCCGAATACCGAATACCGAATGTTCGGCTAGGCTCTCGGCCGAAGCGACGAATATTCGGTGACACTTAGTACATTTCGCGGGTGACAGGTTCCGACCTGCATCATTGAAGTGCGTGCGGTAACCACGCCGTGGGCGTATTTGATTCATTTGGGAGTAGGTCGTGCCACAACACTCATTATTTGTTGATTGTTACAACAAATTGTGTTACTTATATTGTGTACCTATATCTTAAAAAATACATTGAAACTTGTAGTGTGTGTATCTTAAAAAAAACATAAAAACTGTTTGCCTAGATCGGATAGCAGACCCTTACAACACTTACAAGTGGTGGTCAGCAAACGCAAACAGTATCCAAGCCTAACAGAATTTGATAAGATTTATTCATCATCTCCCGGGAGCAGTGCATACAATGAGCGGCTTTTTTCGAAAGCATGTATAATTTATGAGGAAAAGCGCACTCGTTTGCTATCAACAAATGCTGAAAAAAATGTTTCCATTCATCATAAATCATAACTTAACATTGATAGATTAAGTATTAAATTGTTGTTGAAATAAAAAAATTTGTGAGTAATATTGGGCATTATGGTTCGCAATATTCAGCCGAATACCGAATAGTTAAAAAAGTAGCCGAATAGGCCGAATACCGAATAGAAGCTGAATATTCGTGGCATCTCTAATAACCACCCTATAAACATTGTTCTCCAAAGAAAACATAAGTATGTAGATTGTAATGGTACAT
Source organism: Limnephilus rhombicus (assembly GCA_929108145.2). Classification (NCBI taxonomy): domain Eukaryota; kingdom Metazoa; phylum Arthropoda; class Insecta; order Trichoptera; family Limnephilidae; genus Limnephilus; species Limnephilus rhombicus. Next base: position 35,129,859 of record OV815276.1, read on the forward strand.
GCTGAGATTTGGCAGCAGTTTCAGCTAAGTTATGTTTGAAACTCATATAACTTAGCAAACAATGCATGATTCAGAGTGATATTGTCAGTATCGCCCTGGTGAAAGGTCGCCATTCAGTTTCGATAAGTAGCTCGAATGGCTTTAGCCGATTTGGTGATCAGATCTAAAGAGCCAGGTACTTCATAACCTTCATTTACCTCTGCCCCATATCCTTCCTCTCCCCACTACATTCAGCCTCACAGCATATCGAAATTCGGGATTCCATTGGCTACAGGCGATTGAGAGCTGTTGGGACTCTTGTGCGGTTAAGCCTGCACTGATAATTAATTGCTAAAAATATTATTAAAACCTTTTTTTCGTTTTGAAATGTTATACTATTCTCTTAAAACATTGTCAAAAGGTTTTATCTATCAAATTTATATTAAGTATCGTTATCTGAATTGGATACCGAAATGGAAAAATAAAAGACAAGAATAACTGAAAAACATAAAATTATAGTTATTTCAAAATAAGATACCGAGAAAAATAGGACAATTTTTGTTGACAAAAATATATAATTACAAGATTACAATAATAACGTTCACAAAATACAAAATCTATAAAAACATTTCACCGAAATTAAAAACAAAAATTTTCGGAATCAGAAGAAACTTGAAAAAAGTCTATTTCTAAGGCGCTTTGCTATTCAAGCTGATTCGTAGGCATTTAATTGAATTATCGTAGTGGGTATCCAACTCGTTTTACATTAAAGTAGAAATATTAATTTTGGAGGCGTTACCCGCCTCCCAAATTTCCTCGGAAGCAGTTTTTGGTGACTTAGAAGGGGTGCCCGGGTTTATGAGAAAAAGTTTGTCTAAGGTCTTGGCGACGCAAATATCTACCCACTTACTGCGTGGTGGGTCGGAGTGTGAGAGATTGATTGAGTGATATCATTTGATCTTTCCAGCAGGACTTTCTCGGTCCATCGTCTTGCTTCGCAGTGGGAGTAAAGTAATCCTCTCCTTCCGTTTATTAAAAAGATTCACCAGATAACATCCCAAAATAAATAGGCCTTGAGGAATGTTATTTTCCTTAGGCCCTAGTTGTGTGGAGCTAATGTAAAAATAATAAATGACTTTAGTTGTGTGGAGCTAATGTAAAAATAATAAATGACTTTAGTTGTGTGGAGCTAATGTAAAAATAATAAATGACTAGTTGTGTGGAGCTAATGTAAAAATAATAAATGACTTTAGTTGTGTGGAGCTAATGTAAAAATAATAAATGACTTTAGTTGTGTGGAGCTAATGTAAAAATAATAAATGACTTTAGTTGTGTGGAGCTAATGTAAAAAATAATAAATAAGAAAAACTACGCATTATTCCGGAACTAATATATATACAAACTTCTACTAAAAGTTGGAAAACCTCTGGATTAAGGCCGCATTAATGTATACTTATTAGAAGTAGGCACCTGTCGAAAAGGCTTGCGTGTGTTATTGTATGTAGTAGGTAGGTACGTAATAAGAAAAAAATAATGCAATTCATTCGGTTACAAATTATTTTTTTTCTATAAAAATTATAAGATCGTACTTAAAAATAAAAATGAATCCATTATTTATTTTAAATTAATTTTAAATAAATAACTGTTTTTCATTCTTTTGAAAATTTACCGCTTCGCACTTATATTTTTAGTTCTATCATCTACACATTTTAGATACCTCTTATGTTTTAAAAAATAAACAAAGAAAATAAAACGAAACGATTTTATATTCAATCTACATTAAATAGAGTCTAATTCTGCGTCTTTAGGGGTTGAGTGGAGAATGAATTTCGTAATTAGATAGAGATGGAGATCTTCCATTAGAATGCATTAATTATGATTCATCTAGACTTAAGACTCATCATTCTTATTTCTGAAATATTCCTTTAACAGTAATGTTTAGAATCACTCAAGGCACCGTTGACTCTTTAAACTTTGAACGTAGAACGTTGACAGTAGCTTTTGGAGGGGGAAATTTTGAATTTCAAAAAGAGAACGACAATGATAGTCATTTATTTCAGCTAGTCAACAAAGTTTCCCACGCTTTACAGTCTGGGTAAATTTTTGGCCCTTTATGATTTTCGTAGCGTTACATTATTTACATTAGTTTTGTTCTTTTATTTGTTGGATCTTCCATTCCTTAGAAGCTGGTGGTCCCGTTGAAAATACAGTGGAGAAAGTACATTTTGATTAAAAAGCTTTTTTTTTGCCTTAAATATAATAACGTGCTCTTTGGAAAGAATCTAGTTTAAAACGGGCAAGTGCTTAATTGTGCATTAAGAATAAAAATTATAATGCTTATTTTTACCCGTAATGGGAAAGACTTCACATTCAAAATGAAAAACAAGTAAGGCAACATAAAAAAAACTTAAATCATAACAAAACGCACTTCATTACATGAAACCGTGCCTCCTAATATTTGCCTATTTTTTGTCATTGCCGTCTGTATTATTGTATTTTATTCTATTTCAATTTGTTATTTCATTTGACTTTTTATATTGGATTTTATTACATTGTACTCATTGTATTGTTTTTTCTACTCATTTCCTATATGCACTAAATCATAGAAAATGTCAAAATACATATGTACAATCCCATAGGCATTGATGATTAATAAATAAATAATAAATAACAATATGTATAGTTATTTAGTTCCACCGCGATACATCGAGGTAATCAACGTCACAACAAAATAAATGATCACAAAACAATATTATTTATTTATTTATTTATTTATTACATGCCCTGATGGGCTTTTACATTATAATTTATAAGTTGAGTAACAAACAATGAAGAAAATATAATACAATGAGAAAAGAAAATACACAAAAGTAGTAGTATGTAGTTCCAAGTGATCAAGTTCCTTCTCTTAATTAAAAACGAGATTATGTACCCGAAAAACACCAACAACTCGCTTCCAATCATCATTCATCTGTTTTCAAAACAAATGCACTCGAATTTACACAAGTTTCTTGCCATTGCATTGTTCCAAATTCCAAAGACATTTCTAGAAAGGTGGTGGTTAGAGAGAGGTAGGAACTGGATAAATGACACCCGGGTAGGAAACAAACATTTTCTCATTTAAAAACCAAACACCGCATTTTGTATGGAACAGCTTCAATAAAAAGATATCTAAATGTTCTTAATATATGTTGTCCTTGAATATTATGAAAATATTTGTGAGTTACTATTGTCAAAGTAAAGAAAAAATTGTCAAATGCGAAGTATCTATCAAAGTTTGTTATTATATAAAAAGCAGAGGAAAAGTTTTCCTATCAACAAAATGATTTCGGATTTGAGTTTCATGTGCCTTTCTAAAATAAAATTTCGTTGAAGTTTGAGTTTCTCCGTCGGCGCTAACAATATGGCTTGGCTAGATAATTTATCGAAAATTCGAGAAACGAAAATTTGTGAACTAAACTTCCCGGCGCTATTTAACGTCTTCATAATGTCTCCTCCAACTTTACCTTACCAAATTAATTTCTTACATTAAATATGTTCCAGACTTTGCAGGATCCCTTACCTAAATAGTTAGTACTTTCCACCATACTACAAACAAACCTGAAATTTAATCATTTTCGTTACAATATTCTTCGTTTTCATTATGTTATCAAAATATTTCCTGTTCTCGCATTGTTGTCATATTATAATTCTTTAACAATTTTTATTCTTCAATCGAAATCTTTTTTATTTTCAATCCCATTTATTTAAAAAAAATCGATAGATAAAGATCGCTATTTTACATTTTTTACTGCTCACGATTTTTTTTAAAGATTTTATTAGATTTTACGATTAAAAAAAAAATAATTATAGGTATTCTTCTTCGTGCATTTAAAATTATATGTGACGTTACTTTAAAATGTTTTCTAAAGCTTTACAAAAATAAAATAAGTTGCTGAAACGGCTATAATCATGTACACAGAATTCACGTGGAATTGTAGAAGAACAAAAAAAGTTGAACATTTTCTGTACCTACGGTAAAAATAAATAATATGAATTATTTACTATGACACAAAACCCAAACATTTAAGGGTTTTAAAATCTTCTCTATTTTTTAATTTTAAGAGCTGGGTAAGATAGATAGATATAGAAATAGTTGTCACAAAATACATGCATCATAAGCAAAGTCCTACACATGGGATTTGCTGCTTGACTATCTATAAAACGGACCTACGAGTATCAATATAAATTCTATTATTAACAGTTTGTATATGTATAACTCCTTTCTTTAATCTTCAATTGAATTTCTACTCGCAAATACCCTAAACTAGTTCCGCTTTATGAATTTCGCAATTATTAAGCATTTCAATTATGATTTTGAATCCCTGAATAGATCCGACAATTAAAAAAAATTGAATCTTGCGTCGTGAATACTTTCACACACGTTTTCATTAAAACATGAAGGAGCAGGTTTATAACAAAATAGCGTTTGAGTTTTACAGAGTTTTCAAACTACAATTTTGATTGAATAAAAATAATAATAAAAGAAACCTTTCTAAAGTTCTTACTTCGAGTTCATAAAGTTTTTCAAATGATTTTATTTAATGGTGAAAATTAAGATACTTTTAAAAATAATCCAGACAAATAAAATCAGCTGATAATTTATTCATGAGTTACTCACTAGTCTATTCACTCATAAAAGTCGGTACTAATAATATTTATATCTTGTGTAATCCTTACCAATGATCTGAATTCTAAATAATAGTCTGCAGAGTTACTATGTACCTACTTTGGGACTGTAGATTGAAGTTGATTTATTCTCTTCTTACTGCTTGTAGGATATTATTTCCGGATTGAATTCGAGCAGAGAGAGAGAGACGGTCGGGTGGCGTGGTCTTTGGTGGTTCGCGGATTAAGAAGGATGAGGCGAATTACATAACTGTCAAGAAGTCAGCAACATTATAGAAAGTACAAATAAACTGCACTATGTAACTATTACAATGATGTCTTTAAACCAAATTAGATTTTGAAAACAAATAAACTTTAATCCATATATATGTATGAAAATGAATGTACGTTTGCATGCTTGTTTGTTTGTTGGTTATAAGCATAGTATTGCTATATTAAACATTAACTTATTGTTTGGTTCTGAAACAATTTTTTAAAAACTAAATCCATATTCCTCAAGTCCTTCATCAGCCATTTATTCCTTTATTTTTCTCCCCTCCTTTAAGTCCCTACTTAGTTACTTCAAAAGGAAAATAAGAAGATGTTTTCATATCTACGTGGAACTTATTTCAAATTGGAACAAAAATTTAAAATTGGTTACTCTTTTGCTGGTGTTGAAAAATCGCAGTGACATCGGTCACATCTCGCCATTGAACTCTCGCTAATAATCGCAAAATTACTAATCAATATAATCTTAAAGTGTCGGTAATTGTGACCTTACGTTGTGCCGTCATTGTGGGAAGCTGCCAGCACCAGGATCGATCCTGAAACAGTGGAAGAAGCCATCAAAGGTAAGGGACTTACTCCTTCCATCTCCCAATTCCTATGATTGAGTTTTCATAACGCTATCAATTGTATTGTACTAGCATAATTTAGATTTACAGTCCATTTCTCTCTCGTGTCGCGGCATCGGTCATGACACTTATTATCTTCTTTCCACCCTCATGAAGATTTCAGGATTATTACAACCACATGACAATAGATTTGAAAAGTTTTTTAATCGTATTTAAAAACTCTTACGTAACTGTCAACCATGTCACACTTTGAGAATTACATTTTGCAAACCATCGAATGTTCAATCAAAATTCAATTTTCGAATAAACTCTTTAAATTAATGAATTTAATTGAGATACTCACCTAAATCGAACACTTTGAATCTAAACAAGAATTATAGGAATTTTAAATAGGTACCTATGTTAGCTACCAAATTACTTGATTGTTCTTACAATATATAAAAAAAAAATAATGTTGCAATAGGTGGGGCAATGAGTGGAGGAAGACTCATGAGGAGGCCAAAACCCACCGAGGGTTGCAGAGCCAATAGTGATGATGATCACATTGGTCAATAATATAATAAATTCAAGTTTAAAAGATTTAAAGTAATCTAAAAGTTTGATTTCTGGTGTAAAATCGGCTTTAAAGTGTAATTATTGTCCTCAACGCCTCTCGTATCTAACATATGAGACAATTAAAACTACAATGTGAATAGATACTATTGCTTGAAATAATGCAACATAGAAAAAAATACCGAAAATTTGGTAAAGATAATGATATTTGTTTAGGTTTTCAAAAGTGCAAATTGGCTGGCTCTATTTGGCTCAGTGCTTGAAGTAATTAAGTAAAATAATGGTTTCGCTATTCGCTTTAGTGCCGCATCAAACTCTCTTTATTTATTAAGTCAATGGATTCTATAGAAGAGGAAAGTTGTATTAGAGGTTGATGGTTGTAGGTTTCAGGAAGGTGCATAGCTCCGGATCCTTGCACACAACTTTCAGGCGCATATTGTCGCTACATTAATCTTGGTCCGCCGCGTACTTAGACTGCACTCAGTATAAGCTTTGAAATATCTGATGTCGGCTTCCTACATTAGGAACATCCATTTACCTTCCAACTATTGGGGAGAATCGGCATTCATATTAATTAGGCGATTAGTAAAAGCTCTGATAGTGTGTTCAAACTTTTATGGAAAATATTTTAATAATAACTCGTGAACTACAAATAATTTTTATTATTTCAATACGACAGTGTTTGAGTTTTGGATATTTAATCACTAGTTTTACTACCCCCCTTAAAAATGTACTGCTGTGGGATGTAAAAACAAGGGGGGCTCCCAAGTATTTTTGCTTACCATGGCAGTATTGTTTATAAAACTACTAGCTAGTTCCCGGCATGCGTTGCAACGCCACTAATAAAGAAATTGTTTCTCCCTGCTTGTCTTTTCCCATTCCCCTTCCGCCTCCCCTTTCCCTTCCACTCACGCGTTCCCGAATATTAATGGATTTATAAATAAAAATTAAATTGAATTGAATTCAGATACGATTTTAAATTTTCAGTTTTTGGGGTATTATGCCGTGTTACGCTACCTCCTTCTTTAGCCAACGTTTCGGACAGCGTTGCAGTGTCCATCATCAGGGCAGATGTGTAATAGTTAGGGGTGATGTTAGTACTTATCTACTTAGGAGCGATACCGTGTCGCCAGCTCCACTCCTCTACGAGCTGGCGCTACAATATACTTCAACATGTTTTTACCGGATACCAAGAACTATTGAGTTTAGCTCCGTCGTCTCTATTAATATTTATAGGATTTTTGTGAATTTCAATTGCCTCCGTAATCAGGCGTGCTCTATGAGTTTTGGGTCTTCCCAGGACCTCAGGAAATAGCGAAAAACGGCATAATACCCCAAAAACAATAACAAAAGTGGTTGTAATAATCCGGAAAGCTTCGCGGGGTGGAAAGAAGGTAATTTGAAAGTTTCAAACATTTCCTATGCATAATACAGCAATACACAGACATCACATAGACTCTTTTATCCCCAAGCAAGCATATTTGGATTTTTATGTACTCGTATGTATAGACAGTTCTTGTTTATTTATTGTTTCTATCATGCTTCATTATTTGAATTTATATTACATATTTTTAAAAAAAGAGAGCGTTTTTTTAATTCAAAACTTTTGCTGGAGACGTGAAAGCTTCACGAACTGAAAGTCGAATAAAGCCTGTCGCAAGATTAAGATAAACCGAATAAAAGTTGGCTTAAAATTAACATTTACTCAGGGAGTTCAATAGGTATTTCAACAAGTCGAACAAACTGATTTGTTCCAACGAATACAAGTATAGAGTTTCAAGTTATTACACTTTCAGAATAGTTCCACTATGCTAATTCGCAAGCTTTTAGTCGTAGGTCCTGGAAACTTTGGATATTCGCGCAGCTTTTATGGAAATGTATTTATCTCGTGGTCCAAACTAGATGCCAGGCGAAAATGTCAAATGCGAAAACATCGGCATTTGAATACACTTTGTCGCTCGACATTATGCAAAGTATATGGTTGCATAACTTCGCCTTTTCAATATTGTTCTACCTAAATTTAAATACTTCAGCAAGTCTCATTTTTGTGGAATAATATTTCATCATAACCCAAATGCCTCCATGTGTGGAATTATCCAACTACACTTTGTGTGTGGATTTGCGGAACGCTAAAATGTGAACGAAAATAGAATAATGTGGATAAGTCTAAAATATAAGATATTTTAAGAGATTCCATTGATTATTAATGGAACACCTGAGACTTTGAATATCTCTATCTCTATCTCTACATAATATTATAAATTAAAGTCCCCCCATCGTCTGTCTGTCTGTCTGTCTGTCTGTCTGTTCGCGATAAACTTGAAAACTACTGAACGGATTATCATGCGATTTTCACCAATAGATAGAGTGTTTCGTGAGAAAGGTTTAGGAATAAAATTTTTCAAGGATTTGTTTTTTTTTTTTACATTAACTCCACACAGGAGGCAATGAGGAAAATAATTTCCCTCAGGGCCTATGTCATCTGGGATGCTGTGTGGAGGGTCTTTTTGAGGAGAGGAAGGAATGAACATTGGTCTTGAAGAGACCCATGTTGTAGGAAGGAGGAAACACAGAGGCCGGCAAATCATTCCACAGCCGAGCTGTTGAACACAAGAACGAGTCGAAGAAACGACCCGTTCTCATGTGACAAATGTCAACCGTGTACAAATGTTGGGCACGCGTTTGGCGTGTTTCCTTACTATGCACCGGTGCCGAAGGGATCAATGATGCTAGTTCCTCGGAGCATCTTCCATTGTAATACCGGTAGAACAAGGATAACATTCCCACCCGACGCCTGTACTCTAAAGATTGCAATCCGTATGTTGAGATGGGAGAATCTATCAAACGGACCGCCCGTTTCTGCACAGAGTCGAGGGTATTTTTCAGGTATTTTGGAGCTCCAAATGGCTGCCAAATTCAACCGTGGGGCGTACTTGTGATTTGTGTAAATTGGTTGAAACATAACGATAATTGTTAGAAGTGTCGGAAAAAGTCAAGCCGCCTGGTAGCTTTCATCGAAAACGCTGCCTCATCCTTTTGGGATATAACAAAACAATGCATGGTGGGATATTCCTCTTTTATAGATCTACAAAAAAGTCCGCGAAGGCATATATCTATCTTTGGTCACGAGTGGTCACGAAAATGGTTACGTACATTTTTTTTTTTTACATGAGCTCCACACAGGAGGCCCTGAGGAAAAAAAATTCCCTCAGGGCCTATGTCAATTTTCTCAAAAGTGTCTCTTTTCTCATTAAAAAGATATATAATAATACAATTAGCTAGAACCCAAGAACTAATATATTTTTGGAGAGGGTTCTTGAGGTGATTTTTCACAAAAACGGTGGTCTACAAATTTCTCAAATTTTTATTATTATTTTAGGTTACGAAAATACCTACTTATTAGGAACATTATCAAAAAGTAGGTATGTATATTTTATTTTATTTTAAATATAAATGCCTACTTTTTAATTTTACTTAACGAAATCTTAGTAGTGAAAGTCATAGCAATGTTAAGTATAATATACCTGATATATTTTATCAAAATTTGCAGTAGCTACTTGCTTAGTACCTATGCAATACGTATCGAAATCACTAGCAAACTATGAAATAAACGTAGATTCGTGCTTTCGTCACCACATCCAGGGGTTTCATTGTCAACTGCCTTTCATCGTTCCGCGTCGCGCGTCGGTCGGATGACCAACAGGTGTGTTTCAAATTTGGATTTTTTTAGGAGAGCTAAAAAACTTTGATTTTGTCGGATTCTTACATACATAATACGTAAATCATACATTACACATTTTGCTAATTTGCAAAATAAATGCGCAAATAAAACCCCATTAACGAAACATGTAATAAAATGAATAAAAATCAGAGAAAAAAAGAGTTTTCTGGCTGTACTAAAAAAAAATCCAACTCTGTTGGTCATCAGACCGACGACATGACAAATGATTTAAAACCGTTGAACAAAATATTAGTTTGTTCCATACTGAAATCAAGTTACATGGCTTTAAACCAGGGGTGGGGAACCTTTTTAGCGTGGCGGGCCATTTGGATGTTTATACTTTAACCCGCGGGCCGCACTCCGATTTCCGTCTCGGGGGCTGGGGAGGGAGGGGAGTGGGGGGGGGGGGGGAGGCACATTTGAATCGAAGAACTGGTTTGAATTACAGGTTGAATCTGAATGCGGGGAATTAAAATTATACTCAGAACGCAAACTTACTTTCCTTCAATACTGGCAGCATATATGCAAATACTAATTTATAACTGCACTTAACACACGAGAATGGTTTCTTACGAAACGCGTTAGAGAGATAAAACCCCACCTGGAATTTTTTCGTTGCATTCTAAACACAAAAGTGGTTTTTCCATCAGAGCGAATTTGATTGTGAGTCTCTAGCTTTAATTAATACTGCACCTAGAACACCAAAATGGTTTTACCTTCGAAATGCGTCAGGGTTAGCAGATGAATCCGCTACAGGAATTTGTATTGTGAACACAATATTGGTTTTACCTTCAGAATGAATAGGAGTCTACTAGTCCACCAGCTAAAATTAAATTGTACTCTGACTACGTGAATGGTTTTTCTACATATTGTAGCATATTTTTTGTCCGCAATATAATTTTATATACATCTACCGGATCTGCCGGATCTGCCCTGATGATAGACACTGCAACGATGTCCGAAACGTTGGCTAAAGAAGGAGGTAGCGCAACACGGCATCCAAAAACAAATAACGAAAAATTTATATTCATTTAAATAATTACAATAAATTACATGTAATGTTTTTTTTAAGAAGTGTGGCAATTATTATGGCATTTATGTTTATATACAAAATGTTAAGGGACGTGCTTGACTTCATATAAACAGTGATTCCTGACTTTATTTGGGGAGATGGTTACATCTAGCTTTTAGTTCATCATCGCTTTGTAATTGAATAATTTCGTGCTGCAGATTATCAGGCACATTCTATGGTTCGACGTTGAACGGTTTAGTAAATATGTTAAAATCCGTTTGCTCTCTTTTTACATCGTTAAATCATACATTAAATGGCTCACTTAATTTCGCGCACTTACCAGCGTATTCAAACAATGTAGAGGGCTTTTGTCCCTGCAGTGTTGGAAAATGCGCCGTGTTATACATTTTGAGTTACTTTCCACAGCCCTAATTTAGTTTCAGATGATTTCACGTTTTACCCAGCTTCAACTTTTCTTTTCTTGGTAGTTGTCATTAATAAGATTTTATTGATGTACTATCCACTAGAAATTTATGACATACTGCCTAAGATTCCCCTCCAAATAGAGTTGCCATTAATCTTGAAATATCGGGACTGTCCCGTACAAGAAAATTAAAAGTTCCAATGGAATTTCACTATCGTTTCACCATACCAAATTAAAATAAAAGTTAAATGGGAGGTTTTATCACGTTTTAATTTGTATCTAAACTACTTGCTAGTAATGATTTTGTAATAACGTCTTAAAAATTCATCTGAAACACCGTGAAAAAAACCATCCCGTTCTGTGTAATTTTTTGTGGTTCTTTCAGCAGGCCGCACCAAAAGTGCCCGCGGGTCGCACCAAAAGGCCTCGCGGGCCGCAGGTTCCCTACCCCTGCTTTAAACCATTCACTTGGAATATAAATCCTTGATACCTATTTCCAGGTAATACTTTACCTACCGCAGGTGTCAAAGTACTACACACCACACATAATTCCTGTTTGTTTACCCTATTTATCAAACACTGCGAATCCTGATTGTTTGTCTGATTGAATTCAAAGTTATTTATTTACTGAAGCGGTAATAAGAACATCGCGTTGTGAGGGATCAATTCTTTTAGAGGTGAATAGTTATATCACACTACGGTATTATGTTTTATGGGCGTGGCCCGTATAACCGTATCGCTCGCCATACAATCCCATGCAGGCACACATGATAGATGATATGTTATAAGTTTTGGCATGACCTAGTTTGTATGTCGTGATCTGCTACCTGGGCGATAATTGAAAATGATAATGTGGGTGACACACACACAGCTATAAAAATGCGAGCAGATATCTGTTGAACCGCGAGCATTTATGTGTTGTACCGTCACACGACGCTATCAAATATTTCCTCCTATGGTAGGAGAAGGGGTCAGTTGAATTACAGAGCTACCATGAAATGCCATTTCTTTGTACTGAATCTATCAAATTAATAGCTGTCATCCACCCGTTTAGGCAGCTCAGAATTTTCGGCAGAGAGGGGGTCGCATAACTTTTCGCATATCGCCTCAGGAGCGGTTACGACGTAAGATCTGCATTGTGTATGGTTGATTTGCGCATAAAGTGCTTAGGTGTGACAGGTCTGATGGGATTGCATGGAGAACGATATTGGGCATGCGATGATCTTTTATAGCTGTGTGTGGCAGGGTTTAAGACAGCCGTTAGCAGAAGAGGGAGTCAGATCAATCAGGGAGCTGCCATGGTCACACGGCTGTCAGCTGTCAAGATGTCATCCCGTAAAAAGAATATATATTCCGCGCTCTCCCACTTCCCTACACATGCCAAAGGGGAGGAGCAGGAAGTTTAAGGCTTCGTATGACAATACAACATATGATCTAGATCAGGGTTTCCTAACCTTTATTTCGCCCAGCCTCCCCGAACTAAAGAAAAAATTTTTCATGCCCCCCTTAATCAAGTTTCAACAAAAATAAGAAACACATTTTTTAAATTAACTAAATTCTTTATTTGAAATTCAAATAGGTACAAAACAGATACATTATATTTATTTATTATGGATCTTTAATAGAAGAGTAGGTAGTAATCATTAATTCGTTTTACATTTACATTTCTCAGTTTTCTTTTAATTATATATATTATTCTTGTGGCGAGCCAACCTACCTACCTGCGCAGCGAGAAGTACTTACCTACCTGCGCTGAAGTATTCGGCATATCGTCGTACCTTACGGAAAGTACCGGATAATTCAAATTCCCTGTACATTATTCTTTTAGAACAGCAAGCCAAAACAAATGGTCCCGTTATTTTTACTTATGTCACGCTCCGGTATTCCGATATTATTGTTAATTTTACTGCTTAGTAAAAAACTAAGAACAGTTAAATCTAGTATTTTTCTTTACAGGTTTACGTAGCACGTCTGAGTGCTACATTCTATTATTTTTTTTTATTTATTTAAATTATATTTTTGTAATTAGATAATGTCTAACAACTTTCAAAGTAATTTTAGGACAAATAAATAAAAACTTTTGGTAAATTTACGACTAGACGCCGCATGCCACTACACTTTTAATAGGCATATATTTTAAAAAATAAACTACCCTTAAACTTAATTACCACAAGAACCATCTGTTTCAGTCGAGAACGGGGGAAAAACGTGCATTTAAATTTATATTCGTAAAAACTTTTATTCGCGTAATTTTCCGTTTTGACACCGACGCCATATTGAATCTTGTCCATAGAAACCATATAGTGATAATTCATAGTAAAATAATTTGCACACATTAAAGAAAGTGCCCCCTTTATACCGCCTGCTCGCGTCAAGGCAAGAAAAACATCCCAGTTTTCAAGTAGTTTAGCGGCTACGCTAGGTTTGTGTAACATGGTTTGTGATACAAAAAGTGCCCCTTTATAACGCCTACTCGCGTCAAGGCAAGAAAAACATCCCAGTTTTCAAGTAGTTCAGCGGCTACGCTAGGTTTGTGTAACATGGTTTGTGATTCTGGCGTACAATCTCACAAGACAAAAGCTAATTTTAATTTTATGTAATCGAAATTTAGAATGACTAAGTTTAAAAATAGTGTACTTTCCAAAATCTGTGCCTATTAAAAGTGCGGCGGCTTATTGTAAATTTAATAATCTTTTAAAGTGCTAATGAGATATTTGGGCTTGCATACCAGTTGGTCGATTCCGGATTCAGTCTTTGCTAGAGCTATGGTTAAAACCTATTACGCCCCCCCTAACATTTCTCTACGCCCCCCTGGTTGGGAAGTCCTGATCTAGATAGACCACACCAAAAACATGCTTGATGCGTACAGCGTCGTTTGACACAGGCTTGAATCTCATTTGAATGTTAACCTTGATCTTTGAGAGGGATCATTTGTATAAATATATACATATGTTATAGTTAAAACACGTTTTATATACAACGCGTTTTCCCAATTAAAACTAGTTTTTACTTACTGTCTTTGTTAAAACTGAAATTGGGATTGAAAATACAGATACTGTTTATTAAAATATTTAATAATTTCTAAGTAAAAACCTAACCTAACCCAACCTAACCTAACCTGACCTGACCTGCCCTGACCAAATCTAAGTTAAACTAACCTAACCTAATCTAATCTAACCTAACCTAACCTAACCTAACCTAACCTAATCTAACCTGATGTCACTCGACCAATCAGAATAAAGCACGATGAACTTTGACATCGGTTGAAACAGTTTTAACTGAATCATTTCGAGAAAACGCGTTTTGTCTAGTTAGAACTATTTTTTACTGATACTCAGCAGTTAATTCTAGTTGTAACAAAGGCATTTAGTTAGAACTAGTTTATACTAGAGAAAACGCGTTGTAACTAAGAACGGGTTTTAACCATAACATATATACTTAAATTAAAAAGATTACTTGCGTTGAAACATATTTTTTTAAAGAAAATTATTTTTAACGTATTATTACTTTCATATTGGACGTGCAAATTATGCAAATGCTGTAAACGTTATGCCCAGCTGTAATTTTAGTTTGGATAACTATGTTTCTTTCATGACAATAAGTTTATGTTTTTAATATTATGTTAAATTTAACATCATGTGTATTTTATTCACTTTCGTTTCTTTAATTGTAAAGCTGCCCATCCCGGCACAGGAATGCCCTAGTGAGATGAGCGGCTTATGATTTTCATTGTTATACTCTATTATTTTTTTGAATAAGTTAACATGTGTATACCTATTTCACATTCTAAAAATTTCAATAACGAATTTGGAACAGATCAGCGATGTTATCCGGTACTTATCATCGGTTTGGAAATGCAACGATGACCTCAATAGAAATGCTATATAACTACTTAGACATTTTGTGAGTGAAGCTTAAAATATTGATTTTCCGCCCGCAGTTTGGGCTAAATATACATTTATTTCATTGCAAGCCTCAAAGCTAACAGTCTTTAAATTAACAGCTACTGCAATTTATTTTTAATACGGGAATGGTGAAACTTGGTAAATGGAAGCGACTGACAGATTGCGCTGTTCGAAGTAAGTTTGCGACCGGTTTACTTGCTTCTTTCATAGCGCGGGTCTGTTCATTGCGATTAGCTATTTTATGATTGGTAATAAATCCACTTCACCCTTTACGATAAACCATGATTGGATTTTATACAACCTCACTGCAACTAAGATGACGTGGTATTAAGAATAGTTTTACTGCCACTTGAAACTTATATTTGTCTTATTTGCTAACAGCGTTACTTATAAAAAACACTTCCCAATCGTTTAACGGTGTTTTTGTAATACATCGAATAACGAATGTATATTTTCTTTTTCGTATTATTACTAATAAAAAATGATCTCGGTAGATCTGGCAATTTTGTATTTTCATTAATACTGGCACTAGGCACTGTGCCACCTAGGCGGCCACGCCGCCAATACACCGCATGCGTCACGGTCGTGTGTAGAATTGGCAGCCAAAATATCGTTTGCTCGCAAATTTTCTGTCAAGGATTGTTGTGCGATCCAGATCATGTTTTTGTTCATATTTTCTATTCTAATGACCAATTCACTGTTATATTCGTATAAATCAATATATTTACAACTTATTGGTGTTATTTTTGACAATTTTAGTCAAGTTATAATACAATAGTTCCATGTTGTAATTTAAACTTTCACGTTGTGTCAGAATTTGAGTTGTACCAATATTCAAATTGAAATTTATGGTCTTAATTTTATAAGAATTTAAGAAGTGATGTCAATTTTTTATTATTATTTTTTGGGAATTAAAAGCTAACTTCACATTTTTTGATTGTATGAACAAGGTAAAATGAGTGACAGTTTTTTTTTCTGCAAATTCGTCATATAAAATGACAGTTTTTTTCGTGCTGAATTTTCTGAAATTTTTCATTGATTTAATTAAAAATGTGTGTGGTAAGTTTAAAAAAAAAAATCGTTTTTGAAGCTTAAAATATTGCGTTTTTAAATTCTAAAGTATATTTCAATTAGAAAAATCTAAAAAATAATTTTATCTGGTTCCTAAAATGTTATTTGTGTTTACGACATCTTCGAAAATAAGAAATATGTGAAATATTTAAAATACCTTCCGAAAACGAAATAAACGAAAAATTCCGAAAATCGGAACATTGTATACAACAGATATACTACCCTCTTTGGCTGGATAAGAAATGTATACCTATATCTTTTCATGAACTATTTTTGGTCAGTTTATAATTAGTAGGGTTTCCACATACAAGGTCGTTTACGAATTGAATAAAATATTCACGACGTTTTTTAGTAAAGATGTTAAAGTTTAACAGAAAGATCATCATCTCCTAAATGTTCATCTTTTAGATTTAGGTACTCAAATCAGTAGGATGTCATCTTCAAATGCAGCAATAAGCAGTAAGTACAAACAGCCTTACTGGTAACATGTGTAATTTACGGTGACCCGACAATTCGTCCTGCGACAGTTCATCCTGCGACAGTTCATCCGGCCGACAGTTCATCCTGCCGATAGTTCATCCTGCCGACAGTTCATCCCGCCGACAATTCATCCGGCGACAATTCATCCTGCCTGATCATTTAGAAGATTTTTATTAAGTAAGTATGCAAAGAGGATATACGGCCGTACAACCAAAATCAATATACTTATATCTGAAGGCATCTTGAGTGGAAATCCGCTGTAAAAATATTTTTACTAACAATAATTTCGACTCTCCGAAGAAGCATGCGTGAATAACAAAATACGACATGCTTATACTTATAGGTTATACTTATAGGTTAGGTTAGGTTGAATTGTCAGGATGAATTGTCGGCGGGATGAACTGTCGGCAGGATGAACTGTCGGCAGGATGAACTATCGGCCGGATGAACTGTCGCAGGATGAACTGTCGCCGGATGAATTGTCGCAGGATGAACTGTCATGGAACCGTAATTTACACAATGCAGTGTACCAAATTGTATATTTTTTAAATTCATGTTCTCTTACCTAATATTCATTTATAATATCACATTTATCAGATTACTTTTAAATTTCACCAAATCGATTATAATACCGAAAAACTTGTAGTGAAACAAAGAAAAAAAAACTTTTCTAGGTAACTAGTAGGAAATTTTAAAATGTCATACTAATATACAGCCGTTATACTTCCTGGTGTTATTTCATAGCATATTTAATATGTAAGATACAGACAAGTGTAAATAATATTTGTTTTATGGTGAGCATTCGAATATTATTTTTGTCATTATCTCAAAACTTAGTAAGATATCATTGAAGAAGAAGATAACACTAATAATCCAAAGGAAAATATGAAAGAGAACAAGACACAGAAAAATAGAAAAAGATAATGGTCGCAACTGGGACACGAACCCAGAACCACTCGTCTAATCGGGACGTGCGCCTTTACCAATTCAACCCAGTTTCGATCATCATCATTTTCTATTTTCTGTGTCTTGTTCTCTTTCATATTTTCGTTTAGATTAATAGTGATATCTTCTTCTTCAATGATATATTATATTGATGGGAATAACCTTCAAAAGTTATAAAAAGGGAGTTGTTCTTATAAAAAATCAAAACTTAGTATTTGGAGATGTAACCCAGTCAGTGGGGAGTTTTACCTTGCAAAAGGTCGTGTAGTAGCGATTTTGATATATATTGTTAAGATTGGGACTCTAAAGAAAAAAAAAGGTTTTCGACCTTGGGGGGGTCGAGCTCGAGCAGTCATCTTGGATTGAAGGTGCCAAAATTTTGTTTTTTCAAAATAATTGTGCAATGGTTGATCTTACGACCAAATTGCAAAAGACAAACTAAAAGAAGATAAAATTTCAAATACTTTTTGTTTTAAATTTTTTTTTAAGTCTAATAGGTAATGAGTTACAGTGGTGGAAATGTGAATATTTTTCTAAAAAATGGTAAATTTCCCAATTTTTGTTATTTTTTCGGGTTATTCATTACATAATTATAATTTTGTAAACTCATTTCCACACCACCATGAGGTAGAGAAAATGACGCATTTTTTATTGTGGTATCCCCAGTAGGTCCTCTTCCTCTTCAATGGTATTACAACCCCTTTCGAGGCTTGGCCTCCTTCAACATAAGCCTCCACCGCCCTCCGTCCTCGGCCGTCGTCTTCCTAACTGCGACATGGAGTAATCCTCTTGCATCTTTCCTGACATCATCCTCCCGTCTCAGCCTAGGTCTGCTGCCTTTCGTTTACTTCCTGGGTGTTCTGTTAGAAATTTCTTCGGTACTTGTGTGCTTGACATTCGATGCACATGTCCGGCCCATCTCAGTCTTTGGAGCCTTAGATGGATAGAGAGTCTGGGAGCTTGGTAAATAACATAGAGATTTATTGTGGCGGATTCTCCATGCCTCTCCCTCATGTTAATGTAAGTACTTGCATACTGCTTTCTCACCCCATATGCATGGACATTGGAGGGTCTAGAGTCGTTCAAACAAATGTAGCTTCGTTCAATAAAATAGATTTTTGACGTGTGCAGTGAAGGAGGAAACTATATGTTCCCGCCACATATCCATAGGTCAAGACCGTTCTAATAATTGTTTTATATAGGGTTTCCTATGGATTTTTCGGGATTTGAAACTGGCAATAACGCCAAGTAAGTGTTGTTAGTGCCTGTGATGCGCTCTCTTACTTCTACTGGGTTTTCTTTGTCATGCGTTATGATGGAGCCCAGGTATGTAAACTCTTCTACCACTTCGAAATTATAAGTGTCTCCAAAAACCTCTCTTACAGCCTGTAGGGGTCTTTCAACAATGTTAAGGTGAGTATGTCTGTTCCACAGATATTCCAGCGATGGTATGGCGAGCCGCACAGAGTTAGACTAGTATTCGTAATTATGTTACATATTTTTTTGTTGATCCCGGTTGGTGGACATTGACATCTTAATAATAGTCTTTGTCATCAATGTCATGATCTAACTCATTGCCCGTGGTACTGAGATGCTGGGCTTCCATTGACAAAATCTCTTCATATTCAATTGCAATAAGTAAATTTTAATAAAGTCTCGGGTGCTGGTTTCTTTGTCATTCTTACTGGAACAAGCCCATTTGTGCCACGTTTCCAGCTCCAGTTTTCTGGATTTTTTTGGATTCCATACCATTTTTGAACTCCCGTACAAAGCAACAAGAAAGCGTTTTCCTTCATCTGCTATGTCTTCTGGTTTTGCATCATGTTGTTTTCATTCGTATTCTCAATGAAGACGCACTGGCAAACCAGCTTTTTTAAGGCTCACTAAATGTTCATTATCACTACAAAGTAGTTTCATCCATGCACTCGATGACGTCGGGTTTATCGTAGTGGGATCCTAGCCTGTAGCAATATAGGCGCTGAGGTGGCAACGCTGAAGTCAGGACAGGCACGGAGTATGTTGCCGTCTCTTTCTCTCTTCTATATAACACGAAAAATTACTGTAATTTGAAATAGATTTTGCTATATGTATTGTGGAAATACGTTAAAATGATATTGTGTAACATGTTCTTACAAAATTTATTATGAAAACTTGAGTTTCACGATTTTTTGTCAAATTTTTCTTCTTTCTACCGCTGTAAGTCATTATATATTAGATTTATAAAAAAATTCAAACAAAAAATAAACGCATTTTAGTTTTCTTCAAATTTGCCATAGACATTTTTGTTGGAAAATCAACCGTTGAGGAATTATTTTGAAAAAACTAAATTTTGGCACATTCAATCCAAAATGGCGGCTCGAGCACGACCCACCCAAGGTCAAAAACTTTTTTTTTTCTTTAGAGTCCCAACTTAAACAACATATATCAAAATCGCTACGACTCGACCTTTTGCAAGCTAAAGGCCTTTTTTATCCCCCACTGATTGGACTAATGTCTGATTGGACGTTTGGAATGCGAATAACGTCTTTATTTCATGCAATCAATTTCTAAAGCGCCATTTTTTCTCAAAAAAATGGCGCTTTAAACTAATTTAAATATTATTATAACTGGCTGATATAGATAACTTTTGAAAACTGAACACCGATATTAATTGTTGGCAATTAGTTATGTTGATTAATAAAGTTAAACAATGAGTAATATCATGCACTGGCAAGTAAACAGCATTATAAAGTTCCCGTTCGGTGTTTTCAATCATAGTTAAGAAAGTACTATTGAAGTTTTTGCACCGCCTTCGGGAAAAACTTCGAGAGATATTCAACAGCTTCATTTGAGAGAGTGCGGGATGGAAAATAAAGGAAATGTATATAAAAGAGACAAGTGGAAAAGTTTTTAAATATAAAAGGGGGAACGGAATTGTTGTGTACGCCACCGTAAAGGGAGAAATATTGTAACGGAAACCCACCAGCAAAACTCAGTGTCATTTCGGAAGAATTTAGGGAAGCCGAGCATACAGAAAACAAAATAAAATCCTTTTTAGAAAGCTCGCAAGACGCTACAGTTGCCAGAAGAAACTTGTAATGACAACTGTACTCGTTAAGGCCGGGAAGGGAGGAAGGAAAATTATGGGTCGAACCGGGGAATGAAAGAGCCAAGTCTTATAATGTGTCGCTACTCTATTAAGGGTAGAAATAAATAATCTTGTTTATCTACACACGGAAACTAGTTTGTTGCGGTGGGAAATAATTTATTAATTTTAATTTAAATATGTATTTAACATCTGTTTTCAAAACAAAATAACTAGCGTTCTTAGTTGATGATGAATGATGAGCATATAAAATTGTGGCAAAATGATGGTAGTTATTCTAGCATTGATAACTTATTCGAAATTTACGAAACTTATTCGCAAAACTGTGTCAAATGGCTTTAATAAAGAATTGAATGTTTTTTTTTCAACAATGCATAGGTATCTAGATATTTGAATTAATTTGAAAAAAAAATACTAGAAAAATGTTTTATTGAAGGATTTTTTCCCTGAAACGTTCTTTAGAAAAACTACGTTATTGTGGAAGCCAAAATATGGTAAATTCCTCTTCCAGAAGTTATGTAATATAATATAAGTTTTTCTTGTTGCCATCGGGGATGTGATATCAAAACATGGGTTTGTTGATATTTCTAAAGAAAAAAGTCGGAAGGCGCCATGGGAGTCGTTATGGTAAAAAGAATACGCTTGAAAAAGGCTTTGGCAATTTATTTGACAACAAAAAAGGAATTTAGCGAAGCCATGAAAATTTGGCTCATTTTCTAAATTAAGTCGTTTCCAGTTTTCCCTCTCAGGAAATCAATTGCTAAAATTTGATGCGGGTCGGGAATAAATCCTCTCATTGGTTACCTTGCTTTACTTTATTAAATTGCGTATTACTTAAATCTTTCCTCGCACATTTCGTTCAAAGAAATTCCATTCTATTTCATCTAGTCAATTATTTCCAATGATATGGGAATGATTGAATTATTTCTGACGCGTTTTGAAAATTGTCAAAAAAGTGACAAAAAATTTCAGTATTTTTCAAATATCTCGCTAAGACAAACAATACATTTAAGTATTTGCTTGGAACTGTATAAATTGGTAATTTTCAGTATTTGGGAAAGGATTTGATGCGTTTCTTTGCCGCTTTTGTAAAAAAGTTTATTCCCATTCACTTTGTTCCAGAGCAATTTATTCAAAGTAGGTACTCCAGCCCTTGAGGGGTTGAAGGGTTTTAACATGGTAAGTGCTCTAAAACTTGGGCCGCATGTGCGTCATATGTATGACTAGGAGATTGTCCCTAGTTTATGGTTCGAACATTGAAATATTATCCACTAGGTAATTTTAGCACACTCTTCGAAAAAATAAAGTTTTTTAGTGAATATCCCTTGTTAATTGCATACTTGCGCTGGCAGGTACTTTATTAATGTCGCAAATAAATAATAATTATTCATAACTAAATTTACACAACGAATTGGCTTTTTCAAACTACAAAATTCTTAATGAAACAGTTTAACTTGTTTGAACCACTTATATAATGAGTAAATCCGACCGGTTTCTTCTTCTTCTTCTTAGTATACGCTTGCCCTGGAGAAGTAACGTTTGTTCTGAAACCGGTCTGATTTACTTCTTTACCTTCTCCAGGGCAAGCGTATACTAAGAAGAAGAAGAAGAAGGAACGTTTGTTCTGAAACCGGTCGGATTTACTCATTATATAAGTGGTTCAAACAAAGTTGAATTGTTTCATTCATCTATAACGGATAACCACAAAGTTATAGCTTCATTCAAAAATATACAAAAATTTTCCTTATTAAAATAAAAATATGGTATAATTTATAAATTTAATAATATATTTATAATTTAATAAACCTCAAATTGCTTTTGTGGCCAAACTAGCATTTTTCGTATAAAAAAATTGTCCGTTAATAATATTTTTCAGTTCACTCGTTCCTGGAAATATACAGTTGCAGCGGTCCGGCTTTTATAATTTTCATGGAAAAAATGCGTTGATATAAAAATATTGTATACATATTGTGTAAGAAAATAACGCGTATTGGCATATTTTAATATCTTTTTAGATATCAACGAGTAATAAATAACCAATTTAATAATTGCATTTATTCTTTTTATATTATTTTATTGATATTTGTTTCTGCGTATAATTTTGTCCGCCGCGCCGTGTTAATACAGTGAGATTTTGGGTGGAAATGTGGGAAAATCGGGAAACATTCGAATTTTTTAAATAATAAATTGTTCGGCAACGTTTCGAATGGTCTCTTTAATGATGGGACGAGGTGTAATAATAAACAGTAATTTATTGAAGATTTTATTTGATCTTCAGTATCCAGAAGTTGAATTAAGTAGTATCTTACCGCTTTACCACGAAGATTGATTATAATTAATTGTCAAATTGAATTTATTTAAGACTATGGTGCACTCGTATGGTATTAGGGGGGTACCCCCCTCCCCACTCCCCCCCCGCCCCACCATCCCCCCCCCCCCTCCCCCACCCACCACCACCCTCCCCCTCCCCTCTCCCGCATTCCATACATTAATTCCCGTACATTCAGTTTTCAAACTGCTCACGTGCCACCTATTGC
The DNA here is from genome assembly GCA_929108145.2 of Limnephilus rhombicus. NCBI lineage: Eukaryota > Metazoa > Arthropoda > Insecta > Trichoptera > Limnephilidae > Limnephilus > Limnephilus rhombicus. The sequence goes on from OV815276.1 coordinate 35,153,071, forward strand.
AATTTGTTTATACAAATTTCATAATGTCAGAGCTCACCAGTAGTTTTTTAGCAAAAAAATAACTATCCAATTTGGTGCAATCGTTCGGAAGTTATGCGCCCACTTACATTTCGGCGATTCATTTTTAGAGATGGATATTAACTACGACGCCAACGTCGTTTCCACGGCAACCTTTTGTTTTAATTTTCTTCTGACGTTTTCAATAACTCGATTTTGTGAGGGACAGAAATCGTACGATAAATTATTTCATAACGCCAGAGCTTACCAATATATACAGTATACAACCTATATTACTCACAAATAATGTAGCTTTCTATTAGTGAAAGAGTTTTTATAGTCCATTCAGTATTTTTTTGCGTGAAAGAGTAAAAAACATACATTATGTATATAATATATAGTAGGAAGTGATTTTATTCACCATTGCTAATTTTTAAACTTTTTTTTTCCATTGAAGTACTGGTAGCCTAAGTACTAGTGCAAATGGATATTTAATGTTAGCTGATTCCAAATACCATATTTTCATTGAATAATCTCCCTCCACTCAATAAAATTTTACAGTCTTAGAAAAGCAATTGTTGTCTTTATCCCGGGAACCATTATACCCCGCATAAGAGGGAGACGATTTCATTTCGTTGGGGTGTATCCATTGTGTCTTGTAAGTGCAGTGGCATCTAATGTCATCGTTCTGTCTCCCCACGTATTGTACACTTGTGCACAAAGCATAAATCCACACTACCGCTTATTTCAATTTGAAAAGTACACCACCCTGTTTGCAGCAGATGCGGGAACTACTGTAGGTACTTTATTTTGTCGGAAAATAGTGCAATTATCGCCTTGAGAGAATTTGTTCAGTTGCAATTTAGATATCTAGTTTACAAGCAGTTTATTAGAAATTATCTCCAAAGTCAATGAAATTATTTGAATCCTTTTTTTTTAATTCATCAAATACACTTTGAAATACACCACCAGAGGCATATCGAGATTTTGGTTGTCAAATTAAAAAAAAAAAGATATTTTATAATAATACATCTATTTTCTTTACGCACCGAAGGGCCAGGACGGGAGTTGGTAAGATAATCATTTATTTCTTATGTCAAGTGGTTTACTCTCTTCGAATTTCATAAAAATGCGTATGTGTATATCCGTGTGTATGTACGTGATTGCCACCAAAAGTTGATATAAAGCATGGTCATCGAAATCGAGTCTGTCTGCCGAGTTTCAGCTTGATCGGATGTCTGGAAGTCGGTTAATTTCTAATTCCAAGATTTCGCCTCTTTCATACATTCAATCAAGAAAAAAAGTGAAATTTAAATAGATGTAGGTATTTAAAAATTGAATTTTTTTGTTTATCTATTCTTAAAATTCAGTAATCTTTCTGAAAATTAGTTTTAGACTGATACCGCTGTAGTCAATCACAACTTGCAGAGAGACCCAGATGAACTATGGCAATACCTTATGTGAATTGAGGCTGAGGAAAGTATTTGTTGAGAAATGTATCCGGCTATTTAAATCTCACCATTTAACAAAGCTACTTCTGTATATGTAACTTAACTATAAGCACATGTTGACAAGCCAATTCAATTGGCTTACCATGACTTGTTTGTTGATATTTATGTATTAACTATACTTTCAATAAAAAAAAAAAATAAAAAAAAAACAGGATTTTTGATAGGTAGACAGACATTTAAGGATGATTCTGAGAATACTTTGCATCATAACTCTGATACTTAGAAATAGCCGACAAGTGTCAGTATTTGGAGTTCATTTGCATGTTTAATTTTAGGAAGATTAAAAAAAATGGTTTGTTGAAACTAATGTATTTTAAATATTTTACCCAAGAGGTCAGGAAGCTTTTAGTTGCAAGGCTTGTTTGTAAGGGTGAGACGTTGAAAGAGAATGTTGAAGATTGAAAACTTTTTCACATGTTGCTTAAACGACTTCAAACCCATTGAGAAAGTTTTTCATGCAGCTGCTACCGTGGTATGAACTCGTTGGGGTTAAATAAAATAAAATAAAAACTGCTAACGCGAAGTTTTTTTACTTTGACGGGGGCCACTTGTGATACAACGGTTTGCCATTAAAGTTTCTATGAGAAAAAGAATTTTAGTGCATTTTACGTCGACGAACGAAAAGGGAGCGGAATAATATTTTTTTGTCAAACTGCAACTAAGTGTAGCCTTTTCACACTCAATTCTTTAAAGCACCTAGTTTTAAGATGACCCTACAAAATCTTATTTTATCTAAGAAACAGGGACCTTATTTTGATCTTCGTACTTGAAACACAAAATTATTTGGCATTGTGGTCAACTTTTTATCGCTTTAACACCTTTTCGTATTTGTTATGATATGCAACAATTTAAGATAAATCTTTATTATTATTTATTCATTGCATTGTTTATTACATTGCTTGAGAATTTTTCGATCAAGATGCTAGGCATACTGTGTTGTCATGTTTTTGATTACTTACATTGAATATAAGTACAAAATTATGATATCTGTGCGGTGCACACTGTAAGACTTTCGATTTCCAAAGTTTGTTAACAAATAATCAGTAATTCAAACACCAAGAATATAATATATTATATATCTGGATTGTATTAAATCAAGCGGCACCCGCAAATCTCGCATTAACAGACATCCAAGTCCGCCTCGAGGAAATAGGAGGCTTCTTATCTAGCGCCCTGCCTACAGCCTCCAGCCTCCATCGTCCCTTAATCCCCCGGGCTGGAGTTGGCAACCCTGCGCGACCCTCTGTTGCATCTGACCTTACAAGTGTCGACCTCGGGGATGACCCAGGGCTGCCAAAAACCGGAAGGGTGAGACGAAACAGAAGAGGTACGAATAAGGGATGAAATTGAAGGGATGGTTCAACTAATGGGGGTAAGGAGAAAGTCTGAGGGTGGGTGAAGGAAGGCTGAGACGGGGAGGATGCCCATGGCTGAAATTGGAGATAAGAGTGAGGTCGTTATTATGAGTGACCTATTATTCTGTAAGGAGAATTAACTCGCACTAACGCTCAGAATTTAATGCCAATTTTAAGTGGATTACTTTCTTATCTTTACATACAATATTATAAACTTTGGGGTTCCGTTATATAATAATTGAAAATTATTATTTAACCACTTGGTTTTAGTTGAAGTATCTCTATTTTTATATCTCAATTTCATTGGAGTAACTTTATAAAATAATTTTCGGCTTTACCCATCAAAGTGATATACCATTGTTCAAGAAGATAATACTAATTATTCTAAAAAAAAAGTGAAACAGAATAAGACACAGAAAAATAGAAAGTTAACGGTCGCAACAGTATCCCTTGTCTTTCCGGAACACATCGTCTTAACCAACTCGGCCTTTGGGAGCTATTTATTTTACATCATTTTTGTCCATTCATATTTCAAATTCAGAATTGAAAATGTTATCTTCAACTGATTTTTATTTTTTATTTTTGATTTATTAGTATTATCCACTTCTTCAGTGATATAATACATGGACGGGTATAATAACCTGCAAAAGTTATCAAAATAAAAGTTATTCCAAAAAATATAACATTCATATGGGCTTAACATTGTCTGGTCAGTGGTTGAGTGGGCATAGCGCTTGGGTCCCACCCGAGCGTCGCGTGTTCGATTCCTCGGCTGGCTAAATCCTCCATCACAACACAAGCAACATTTTCGGCTTTCTGTGGTGGTAGTAGGAGATTTTCAAACATTGTTGGGTTATTCGTAACCCGGGAATATTTGCCTTTCTTTTTAATATTAATAAATTTTTTTTTTTTAGAAAAGGTCATGTTTATGATTATGTTTATCAGACACTATCTAGGTTACAAATAAACTCGTTAAGAACTTTGGATTCAATTAAAAAGATGGCAGCCTAATATTTCATGTCGGCGTACTTTATTTTCCACACTTCCTCTTCAAAACAGCAGCCAGTACTTTAATTACGATGAAAATTTTATCGAGAGTATAAAACGGATTACCAATCCATAAAAAAATTGGCAAACAAGTTTGATATGAAAAAATTTCATCCGAATTATTAAGTAATGGTCGCTGTGGAAATAAACGATCGAGCTTGAAATATTATGAACAACAACATTTTACCGTAGGTTCAAATTGAATATACTTTTTTTTTTGAGATTTTGGCATATTATTTCAAATTAACTAATTCAAATTAACTAACAGTACTCTCATTTTAAATATCCATTTCTTGGTTCCACGACAACTCAAAGGAGTGGCATTTCAAATCCCCCTTTGAAAAGTCATTAATAGATATGAAAAAAACATTAAGCATAGCTCATAACCTATTTAACAATTTTTTTCATAACATTTATGACTTTCAGGGGAGGTGATGAAGTTGCATGTTGTTGAGTTGTCCGGTCACCGGTTGAGTTGTACGGTATTTCTATATCCATATATTTAATTCAAATTATTCCCTAGCATATGTTATGTAAAAATGTGGGTATTATCGCTCACCAGATATTTCATAGACACAAGACCTTGTACCTAATGGTTTCTAAAACATTGTAAACTATTTACTACTCTTTTTATTTGCTACTATTTGTTTTTAAAATAGTAATAAAATGAAATTTCATCTTTCTTTAATTCATTTTAACTCCTTTGTTAAAGAATTTTTTTTTTAATATTCTTAGATGATAATATGATAATAGGTCATGTTAACCGCCTGTTTTTCTGTACTGGAAATGACGTGGTAATTATTATTTCTTTCAATGGTTTTCAGTTTCATTTGTGGTTTACAGGAAACTTACATAATGATGATCACTACCCAAATTATACAAAATATGTTTAACAATATTCCGCAAGGAAATGAATTCGTTACTATTTATTCTCAACCCCGGAATATAAACATTTTTAACCGAATTGGCATGTTTTATTCATTCAATCCCACAAATACAATATCTTCTATTATTGCAGAAATAAGCTCGTGTCCGGTCGACATAACCCCCGAACTATTGCAATCAACACAGCGCGCAACAAAACAAACATAAAAACAAAATAACCATTTCTAAAACTAGTCGTTGAAAACTTTGTTATGTTTGTGAAAACCCCTTTTGATAAAGTTTCTTCATCTGTAACGATTTTAAAGTCAGGTTTTGTGCCATTTCGCTCTTCATTGTACTTTAGACTAGAAATAGATTTCAGTATTTCAGGACTACAGTGTCCGACAATTTATTTCAAACAAAAAATCTTACAATAGGTTCTAGGAACACTGTAACTGAGATAATTTAAATTTTTAACATGTTATACACGAGTTCAGAAAAGGACCATGTTATCGGTAAAAATAAAAATGTGAATAAAATGTTTCTAAACTATTGGAAACTATTCGTATAAAAATTACTTGCATTAAATAAAATTTTTGATATAAGGATATCCTTGCAGTTTGTTAGAAGATTTTTGTTCTGATTGGCAATAAAGTAAAAAAATTACTCCATATTTTTTTATTTATTCAAATTAGGAGGCGGTGTGGGTACCGCCGCTTTGGGAACCATTTATTGGATAACCAATAACGCTGTGTTTGGTGATTTAGCTGGGGTGCCGGTTTCATGGGGTGATCGTTTTCCCAACGACCAGGTGGTGGGCCGGATCGCGTTGAGGGAGACCGTTTTTTGACCACTCCAGCTGGACTCTCTCGACCCGTATCGTCTTGCACCGTAGTTGGAGGGATGAATCCATACGACCGTCACTCCTGGATACGTTGGCCCCCAGATTCCTACTAATAGTTTTTTCCCAGAACTTCCCCTCGCCCCTTTCCCTAAAAAAAACCCTTCACACACCATCCCAAAAGTTGACTTGAAAATATTTTTTGCTTCGTTTTTGCTCATTTTCGAAAAACAAGTTTGTTTTTTGTTTTGGCACCCTGTACAGCTGCAACAGTATGGCTGCCATGGCGGATGGGCTGTCATAAACAATGGCTTTCTTAATGAAACTGTTTACGGCTACGGAATAAAAGATAACAGCCATTGTGCAAAGCAATGGAGAAATTGGATTCCGGATGTTTCAGCGATAGTGTACGCCATGCGCCAGTGTGCGTGGTATCAGCAAACGGTTGGATAATGGATATGATACTGTAAGCTCCGTATTACGTTCATAATCGGTCCGTGTTTATGTGGCAGTTTTGCAAGATACGTGGAACTACTCTAACAGAATACCGTTAGTTTCATTATGAACTTTTGTTAATCTCGTTTGTAAATTATTGTGTTTTAAAAAAAAAATGTTGATGGAGACACGTAAAACAGATTAAATAACCCTTTGTTTAATAACCATTAACTTTATTGAATTATCAATCAATTTTGATATAATCACTCCTTTTGGCTATGGTATTTGGTGACCCGAAAGTTGACCCGCGACCGTTCGCACCCCGAAATTATAATTAATCTATAATATAAAAATGAATCGCTGAATGAAATAGGTGAGTAGAGCAGACATTATAAATGTATTTGTTGCAAGTTTAAAGCTTGTCAAAGAAGAGTTGAGAAAGCAGTCAACCTTTGTATAACATATTGTGGTAACATTATTATTCCTGGTCGTGCCTGAATATATTTACTAACTGCTTTTTAAGAGCATCTAAATATTACGTATTGGTAACATAATTAAAATGTTAACAGTATACTACATAGGCTAAATATGCGTTATTTTATTGGAGGGTGGAATAAAAATTTTTGAAATCCGAAAAAGTGTTAATGCGAATTTGAATATTATTAATAACCAAAAATTGTTCTTAAATGACCCAATATTAAACCTGTTCCCTTTGTAAATTGTCTTCCATGTCCCCTCTCTCCTCTACCCACTCTCATATTTCCATTGATACCATTGTCTATGTCCATTCTTTTTCAATTGGCACCAATGTCTACGTCTATTATTTATAATTAGTATCAATAAAAACCCCGAAAAAGTGAGCGCTGGTCACGAAACATGTTGGTTTTGTAAACAATAAAAGTGGTAAAAACTAAGTATTTTATTAATTTGAAATAAAAATATATTTCCTTTCATGCATAAAAAGTAAGGTGCAGAAACGTCTAATGGAATATTATTATGAACAGCCTTCTAACTCAATTAGTTGGATAAGTTCCTATCCCACCCTATAAAAATATGCCACTTACAAAAACTAGCACAAGTGTGCTAACATCAACAAGTGTTTTATTGTCAACAGTACATTCTTATATAGGCATTCACTTTCTCGAGGAGTGGCGTAATGAAATGTCATATAAAAAATAATATATTTCCTGCGGGTGGAATATTCCCCCGGCCTTCGCCCACGAGCAACTAAAGTAATTTGGTTTTATGCTTGGTGGGCTAATAAACAAGGGTAGAAGCGACGGTCTTTTTTACGGTCGCGTTGACAGAAAAATGCCCACGAACTGTGGTACAAAAAACACTTAAACAAATTAGGAAAAACCACTGGGAGATATTACGGAGCTCGCTGCACAGGATGAAGCACCGTGCCTGTTTCTGTTTATATTTCCTAGCAACTGCTCTTCCCACCAACTTTACTTGGAGCGGACTAAGGACTACTGTGCTTATAAGATGTGACTCCACCGCTAGACATGCTTTTCTACTCACTTGTTTATTTGATGTAACTGCAAAGCCACGTCATAATTTTATCTCAGGCTTTTCATTTCATTATCATTTCTTTTTACTTTGGGGCATTTTGCTTTTACGAAATAAAAATTAAAAAATAACGCAGTTGAAAGAAGTAAATCTGACAGTTTTTCACAAATTTTATTTGACGCTTGTCATACTCATAATACTCGTATAGTCATTTCCTTCAGTATTAAATGTGGAGTAGTTAAGTTTTCAAAACTATTTAGGAATATTGAAAATATTTTCGATAAATAGGAATGTAAAAAAAGCCTTTAATATTGATGTTAAATTACTCTGTAGGTATACATTGCATGTTCAAACGTAATGTCAATATTGAACATTTATAGGTTCGTCGGTTGAACATTGTTTTAAGAAAGAACTTATATATATATTAGCAGGTGCCTACTAAGCATCAAGGGAAGAGGTGTTCAATATACCAACACGCTATGTTGAATGTACGCAGTATGTACAATTTAGTATGCAATATACACAGTGCTCAGTGAACAAGGGAAGGTAATAGTACCAATATAGGCTGATCACACGATACAAGTTGTGGCGCGCTAATGATCCACAACACCCACCCTCTGTTTATTCCACTGTTAATTACGTCATTTGGCCCTCAAATTACAGGAGTGTCTACTGTCGTTATACCGCTAAGCAAACGGGGGTAAAAACTACATGGAAACTTGACAGACAAATGGACATGAAAATACACTACGATAAATTATATTTTTTTACAAAAATAACTAAATAATTAATTTCAAAATTACTAAAAAAGATAACAATAATGTAACACTTGTATAGTATAGTTTTGTGCTTTTTCACTTCAATTACACTTCAATATAATACAAAAACTTAATAATAATCGTTGAAGAAGTAGCTATACGAATATAAAATCGAAATACGAAACAGAACAAGACACAGAAAAATAGAATGGGAACGGCGAACGGGTGTCAAACCCATGATCTCTGGTCTTATCGGGACACAGCTCTTTTGCCATTGGGACTGATATTTTTTCAGTCAATCTCATATTTCAAATTCAGAATTAACAATATTATCCCCAACATATTTCTGGCCGCTATCGTTTTGAATGATTACAAAGTTTCTTGATGAATCTAATTGTAACCTAGATGGTATCTAGGATAAACACATCCGATTTTCAATTTTTTATAAGAAAAACTGTCTTTTTATAAATTTTGAAGTTATTCCCATACGTAACATATCATTGAAGAAGAAGATAACAATAATAATCATAACGAAAATATGATAGAGAATAAGACATAGAAAAAGACAATGGTCGCAACTGGCATACGAACCCAGACCTCTCGCCTAACGGGGACGTGCAACCATTGTATTTTTATGTGTCTTGTTCTCTTTAATATTTTCGTTTAGATTATTATTGTAATTTTCTTCTTCATTGACAGATTACATTGGTGGGAATAACCTTCAAAAGTTATAAGAAGATAGTTTTTCTTATTCAAAAATTGAAGTTTACGTTACTTCAAGCTTTAAAAACATGTGTACACATATTCTGTTCTTATAGGCTATTTAAAACTAAGGTAATAAAATGACACAAAACTAATTCAGTATATACAAAGCAATAATAAGAAATCAAAACGTTAATATTAACAGATCTCTACAAAATAACAATACAAATATATAATGCAAAACAGAAGGCAGTTTATGTTTAGCAATAAGAACAGTACTGATAAATATTCTGAGATTTTTATGAAAACTTGTTGACAGTAGAGGTATCGGGAACGGTTCACGACGAGTTCATCGAAAACGAATTCATCGAAAATCAATTCATCGAAAATCAATTCATCGAAAGCAAATTCATCGAAAACGAGTTCATCGAAAACCAATTCATCGAAAATCAATTCATCGAAAACCAATTCATCGAATGATCAATTCATCGAATCGCCAATTCATCGAAAAAATATATTTTGTTGATATTTGAGAGAAATGCCGAGCGGACCGAGAAGTTAAAAAAGCATTGGTCAACCTAAACTAACCTAACCTAACCTAACCTAACCTAATCTAACCTAACCTAACCTAACCTAAACTAACCTAACCTAACCTAACCTAACCTAAATTAACCTATTTAACCAATTTTTAAATATTTTTTATCATCACTCTTAATGACCTTTCTGAGTTGTGTATGAGTTGGTTTCATTATGAGTTGTCTGGTCACCGTTCCTTAGATATCCCTTTTTTGCAGTATCAGACAATCGGAAATCGAAGAGAAAACCTATAAATTTTACATTGTCACTACGAAACTGACAGTTGCTAAACACATTTAACTCAGTTAAACTGACCTTTTTGGGTATTTAATTTTTACAGCTCTAATATCTACAAAAAAAGGTTTTTCGATGAATTGACGATTTGATGAATTGATCATTCGATGAATTTGGGAGGCGGGAATGGGTACCGCCGTCCCGGGAACCTTTATTGGATAACCAACACCTCTGCCATAGGTCACCCCAAGTGGTTTGCTACGTTTGGTGATTTAGCAGGGGTGCCCGGGTTCATGGGGTGAGATTTGTCTAGGTCTTAGAGGTGGATGACCAAGACACACTGAACCCCAAATTCCTACCCACCCCTTAAACCATTTTCCTTCCCAGAACTCTCCTCTCCTTCCTTTTCCTAAAAAAACCCTCCACACAGCATCCCCAAAGATGACATAGGCCCTGAGGAAAATTATTTTCCTCAGCGCCTCCTGTGTGGAGCTCATGTAAAAAAAAAAAAATTTGATTTTCGATGAATTGATTTTCGATGAACTCGTTTTCGATGAATTTGCTTTCGATGAATTGATTTTCGATGAACTCGTCGGTTACCATCGGGAAGCATTACAATCATTGAACAATCTCCCGTAAAAATCATATCGTCACAAAATAATAAATAATTTATTAAAAAATGTAATCACAGTTCGAGGGAGACAAATCAGGATAACATGGCGATGCAGGGAAAATTCATGATGTTCGCCAAGCATGAAATTAAAAATCCGTCAATCATAAACCTGGTCGCGTCTCGTCGGCTTGGACAAAGTAATGGAACGCCCGCGCCGCGCAGGGCTAATATTGATGAACGAGCATGCCTCGTGTGATCGTACGGCCAATGGAAACACGGGGGTAGTTTCAATACAACCTTCGCACAGTGCGAAACAAGTATTCTTCAGGGCGTAGGTATCTAATAGTGTACGGAGCTTATGTATATCAATATTATTATAATTATAATTTTTACTACAAGCCCTAATTTAGAAGGTGGTTTATTATTTGAAGAGAACAAGACACAAAAATAGAAAAAGATAATGGTCGCAACTGGGACTCGAACCCAGAACCTTTCGTCTAATCGAGACGGGCGCCTTTCGGCCATTGCCACCTTCAATCTCATATTTCAAATTTTAAAATTAACAAAATTATCTTCGACTAATTTTTTTAAGTTATAAAAGGATAGTTGTTCTTATAAAAAATGAATTAATATTTCATTCTTTTTTGAAATGCATATTTCATTTGTTTAACAATTTGATAGAACGTGTAATTTTTCAAGATTACTAACGGTGTTCGTTCGAAAGGTAAATTTCTGATCCCAAATCGAATTTTTGAAACTGATTTATAAATTAAAAAATAATAATTGATAATTCGTGGTGGAATTCCATTATAATATATTATAATAAAATAAATATACAACTTAACTTACCTTTAATTATTATTAATTAATAATTCATATTACTTGTAAGGTTTTTCCCTAAACAATATTGAAGTGAGCTACAAACCCAGGGTAATTAGCCTACTGGAATTTCCAAAATATTTTTAAATTCGATAGTCTAAAACGACTTAGTATCAAATATAATTAATAAAATTGACTAAAATCCTTGTAGACCACCCCTCTCTCCCTCCCCCATGTGTTATGTATATAAACCGTAGATTAAGAATTATCAGTCTGTATCAGTTGTAGTAGTACCAGTCTGAAGTTGGCTCTAACGAGCTGAAACCGGTTACGGTCAATAAAATTAGGTGGAATAAAGTTTTATATTAGGTCCTTACATATGAAATTGGCGTTTTGCCGTACTGCTTTGATCTCAAATATCTTCTCTTTGGTTAGGAATTCCAAATTCAAATTTATACAGCTATTTACTCATGTATTTGTGTTTCGAAAATTATAATTCATTTGTTTTTTCCTTAATTTTTTTTTCTTTGCTTCACTTAGTTTACAAAATGGAAAACTTGAAATATCTCGTTATTTACGAGTACAAGTTCCTCCGTGGCAGCAGTGCTGCAGAAACGGCTCGAAGGATTTATGATGTGTATGGCGATGGTGCCGCAAAAGTGCGTTTTTGTTTCCAACGTTTTCGTTCTGGAAATTTTGACCTACACTAAAAGCCCCGTGGACGGCCGGAGACCAAAGTTGATACTGAAGAATTGAAGGCTATTGTGGAAGCGGATCCATCGCAAACCACGTCCGAGTTAGCTGCAGGCTGCGGTGTTAGTAATAAAACTATTTTAATCCACTTGAAGCAAATTGGGAAGGTGAAAAAACTTGAAATCAACAAACGTGCATTGACCGCTAGACCACACACTGCACAACAGACGGCTACCAAATTAGAGGAGCTTCAATTGGAATGTCTAAGACATCCACCGTACTCTCCGGACCTTGCCCCAACAGATTATCATTTTTTTCGAAATTTGGATAACTTCTTGCAAGGGAAAAAATTCAACTCCGATGGGGTAGTCCAAACCGCCTTCAAAGATTTTATTGATTCCCGTCCGAATGTTTTTTTTAGTAAAGAGATCGATGAACTACCTATGAGATGGCAAAAGGGTATAGATAGCAATGGTAAAAACTTTGATTAAATAAATATATTATAAAAAAAATGAAACAATGCAACTTTGTATAAACCACTTATAAAATGTGCAAATCCGACCGGTTTCGGAACAAACGTTCCTTCGTCAGGGAATGCTTATACTAATTTGACAGTTTAGAACAATGTTTTATTAGGGTAGGGGTGGAGCCGTTGTTATTTAATAATGTAGATTGGGTGGGTAGGTATTAGTGTAGAGTGGGTGGGTAGGGGAACAAATCCATGATTGGGCTATATGACAATATTTTTTGCTTGTTGATAATAGATTCATTATTTTTAAGGGATTTTTTAATTTCCAAAGCTTCTAAGTTATCTAAACGTTTTCCTTTATGATTAATATGAAGAATATTTATCCCTGTGTTTTTTTCAAAACTATGGTTATTTTCAATGATATGGTTAGCGAACTCAGAAAAATTATTATTATTAAGACACCTTAAATGTTCTTTGATTCTGATTTCAAAATTACGAGTTGTTTTTCCAATATAAAATGAGGGACAATCATTGCATTTGAGTTTATATATTCCGGAATTAGTCAATTTATGGTCTTTATCTTTAGTATTTCTCAAAAAATTACCGATATTATTTCTTGTATAAAACGCTGGTTTAATATTAGAACAGAAATTTTTGCAACATTGAACTGAAAAATTATTAATATACAAAATTTTACGCCATTCTTTATCAATAATATTATTAGAATTGTATAGATATTTATTTTTTGAAATTTTGCTAAGTTTTTTATTTAGCCACTGGAACGATTTCGGTCGAAAAATCGACCACTTTTATTTTTCTGCGATTGATATCGGTCGAAAAATCGACCGATTTTTCTACCATTCGTAAAATATTTATTATAATTATTTAAAACCTTTCCATGGCCAGCTATTTGTTTTATCGAATAGCTGATAAAATATTCTTTATGTCTATGACCTTATCGGTTGTCTTTGAAGTGTTATTTAATAAGATTTCGCGGTTTTCTAAGGCGTCCTGTCAAACAACAAAATAAAACTTTTGACTATTTCGACGAATTATGGTCTCTACCTAAAATGCCGTAAGTAATTCATTTATTGGGTTTTTAACGCATAATTATATATCTGTGTTATCATGATTGAATTATCTATCTTTGAAATGCGTTTTTAATTCGTTTGTTCGTAATATATTGTTTTGATGGATGTTTTTGTGTAAAAATGCGTCGACTGAAGACGTCATCTGTTTTTGATTTACAATAATTTCATAAATACTGCACTCGCGCATTTGAAATATAGTTATTCAATCAGAGTGATTCATAACAAAGAGATAAATATAAGTTTTATTTGAATTGGTTCATTATTAATACAGATATTTGCTGTCCAATTATTTAATGTCATATGTCAAAAAGTCTGACTTTTTTTAGATGTAAAATGGTGTAAAGCCTTCGTCGCACAATAAAAATTTGGTTATTTAGTTGTATAATCAATTAATTTGTTTACTTTTACCAAATTTGTGCAGAAACAGCTATCTTCCAGGGAGAGGGAGCACTCCACGACCCAGGTTTAAATAATTATTTTAAAAATTTTTATTACTGCAACATTTAACAAAATTTAAACATTTAAGTACTTAATTACATTAATTGTTTTCAATTTAAAATATATATAGAGTGGTGCTGACTGCAAGAGGTGGCAGAGGAAGAGGGAGAGGTGGGGTACGAGCTGCAGATGGAGTACCAGCTGGTGCCGGACTACCTGCACGTGGACGTGAGAGTCAACGCAGAGCTGCAATTGCAGCCTCGTCTGGAGTGTTAGTATTTTTTATGAAAGTACTTTGCTGTGGCCGTTGAATTCATCATATATTTGTATTTATTTAAACGGTGACCCTGCTTTGCTACTGGTGCGAGAGGATCGCGTCAAGGCCCTAAAGGCTGTTAGGGCCCTGCCTGCTTCCTTCCGGCTACAGTGAGTTCCACTGTTACAGTGAGAGTTGGTAAGATCAGCGCTCTGTCCATTTGGCACATTCAGTGCATATTGTACAGATTTCTAATTTTATTCTTTATTTACATACTGCACTTACTATTTCACACGTGAATGAGAACAATTCATATGATTTATGTATATGTTTTCAGAATTACTTCTCCGGAGAGAATAACGTGTCCCTTTTCACAAGGGACACCTTCACCATTGCCAAGACCCGTTCCACCACCGTGGATGTCCACTCCCGCACAGACCCAATCAATGGCTCCCAATGCACCAATTACGCCAATCCAGGCAGCATCTCCGGAGCCGTTAGCTGGGACATCGCGGAGTGGGGAACTCCAGTGTGGGGAACTCTTCTCTCCGGAAGCCGGCTACCACAGCGAGCTGTGGGTGGACGTGCCGTTCTACCAAGAATTGTCGGCGTTTGGGAACGGTGAGTTTATTTTTTGAAATGTCATACCAGGGGCTCAAAATAAAATCAATTATCTATATTTTATATTGATGTCCCTAGCACAGTTTCACTGTTGGTATATTGGCAGGAGATAAGCATAGTACTTAAAAATTCCACATAACAAACATACAAAATGTACTGTAATCCAAAAAGATATGATGTACCTACATTCTATGCAAGTAAATATGTAGTTACTAACGTAAAAAGTCTGAAATTTGAGTTTGTTTTGGCTAATTTTTGTTCGATAGTAAGAACTTTGCACAGCATTGTGAATACCGACATCATAGTTTCACACATGACAATGCATAATATATTTGTACTTGAGTTAATGTCCTGAAACGTTAAGTGCCTCCATACATGACGCTACTTACAAGCTACTCGATCCTCGTGTGCGTATCATATGCGCCGATCGTAAGTACCCCCCGTAAGATTTTGCTGGTAGCACCGTGTACGGGGCGCTATGCGACGTCTGTCGGTATCAAATCAGTTTCACGCAACCGGCGCGGCGGTGCTGAACGCACGCGACGCGTTGCATCATTTGTGTCTGATACTTTTCGTTTGACGTTTGACAGAAATGGCATCGGAACATGAAAGTAATGTTAGATTTGTTCTGGAAGTAGAAAAAATGCATGTTTATGTAACGATACTTTACCAGAATACAAAAGAAAGGATTTAGTGGAGATGGCATGGATTGATGTTGGGAAAAAGTCATATGACATCGTGTAAACTCCACGGCTGCACGTTAAAAATGATCAAGTTCAGTATATTCCGGATAGCGCCGTGTACGGAAACCAGCATTAAAGAGTGGTATATATGCAGAGTACTTGTGGTTTCGTCACAATCATATAGTTTGTAAGTATCTCCATGAACGGAGGGCCTTACATTTCAAAACATTGGCATTAAACAGGGATTCTATCTTTTTTTTCTGTAACTGGTATTGTAGAATGAGAAATGAGACATGTCGAACTCCTTTGCGAGGGTTACATGTGATTCACCGGCTTCGAAACGGTGTAATACAGCACTTTTTTCATCAATTGAAAAAACACTTTCGCTTCACGGGACTCATTGTGTCGAGCTTCCTAGTCAAAAGCAAGGCTGTATTGGTAGTTGGGTTTTGTAACCGGACAAATTATCATTAAAATAGGTCGCTTTAAGTAGTTGGTCACTTTAAACAGATATGTTTTCCTACTAAAAGCTATGAAACCTTACTAGAGTTTCCATTATCGTCGCTTAAAACGGTAGACCGTTAAATGCAAAGTCATTATATCCGAATTCTACTGTAAATTTGTGTTTTCTATTATTTCAGAGTCAGACATGGGCAGAACCGACAACGTGGACGAGGCAGCTCTCTATCAAGAAGAGTCGGTACTTGGAAACCGTGAGTTATAAAACTAACTAACTTACCTGCACGCCATTTCCCTGCAGGGGTAGGCAGAGAGGATGGACCGCCATGAAACTCGTTCTTGGCACACACACTCTTTTCTTCATTCCATACCTACCTGACTGTGCTATTCTGACTCCTGACATTGCCCGCCTCAAGTATTTGATTAACTTTTTATTTTATTATTTATATGAATACCTCACAAGAGCCTCAGCTGGAGCCAGTGAGACTATGGCATCCCCAATCGGGGTATGTTGTGAGGCTGAAGGTAGCGGGGAGGGGAAGGAGGTGTGGAAGAGGGAGGTAGGAAAGTACCTGGCTATTCAGAACTGGTCACCAAACACGGTAAAGCCATTTGAAGCAACTTTTCAATTCTGAATGGTGTCTTACATCAGGGCGATACTGAGGGTATCTTCCACTCTGGAACGTGCCGCAAATAGACTATATATTATTTTAAATGAATTTTGTGTGAAAATAACACTAATTATTCAAATCAAATTTATTTGCCCATGCCGGGATTCGATCCCGCGACCATCGTATTGCGAGTCAAAAGCCGTACCAGAGGCAGTGGGTAATCGTAATATAGACACGTTAAATTAATTTGGGTTTTCTGTTGTTTCAGAAATGGATATGGACAGAATGAGCGACGTCGACCACAAAGAGAGCGATGAGGATACCTTCTACATGCCACCAATACCTTATCATAATATTATCAACGTTTCACCTAACTCCGCTATGGCCATAGACTTTAGTAGACAAGACCAGGTAGATAGTGAGGCAATGCATGCGATTCTGCCGCCTGAAGGTTACTCTTTCGATTGGTCCAAAGATATCTCACGTTTTACTGGGATAAGGGAGACATTCACAGGCACGCCAGGACCAACTTTCAATACCGACGAAATGGGCAAACTTGTGAATGCCTTTCTTAAAATCTTTGATGCAGATGTCATTGAACTGATCACGAGAGAGACCAACAAGTATGCAGATCAATGGATTGCGAAAAAACAATTTAAGCGCCATGCGCGTACCAATAAATGGGTTCCCACGAATAAAGAGGAAATGTATGTATTCTTGGCAATTTTAATGTATCAAGGTATTAGTCCCCTTCCTGTTGAAAAAGACTACTTCTATTAAAAAAAAACTCACCGCCATGCCTTATTTCAGCCGAGCCATGGATTATAATCGTTTTCTTCCAATTAAAAAATTCCTTCACTTCACCAACAATAAAAGTCTTTTTTCTGGTGTACCGTTATCTGTGCGAAGATTACAAAAGATTCAGCCCGTCTTGGACCATCTCTCAAATAAGTTTGAGACTTTATACCTGCCCGAGCAAGACATCTCACTGGATGAATCCTTACTCTGCTATAAAGGCCGTTAGGGATTCGTCCAGGTGATCAAAACCAAAGCGGCCAGCGCGGGTATAAAGTCTTATGCTACGTCCAGACTGAAGCCAACCTTCCAACTCCGAACTTAGTTCGGAGTTGGAAGGTTGGCCCATCGTGTGGTCGCTGCGGCCAACCCTCCAACCCTGAATTCCGTACTCCAAAATGGCGGACATGAAACAGCTGTAGCTACGCTGTATCTTTTTCAGTTGCCTACAATTATTACGTACGTATAATCATATAATTATATACACGACATGTTTTCAAACAATTGTTATACCACTCTCCGTAATAATATAGTCATTTTAATAGTACGCGGCACGGTGTGGACAGCTGCGGCAGGCTGGTTCGTGTGAGTTGGCCGTCGGGATCGCCTCGAAGGCGATCCCGGGCCAACGCGAACTCCAACCTTCCAACTCGAACTTCCAACGTACGAACACCCCTCCACACGATCGTCCAAACGTTTGAAGTTGGAACGTTGGCCGCAGTGTGGGCTTACCATTACGAGCTTTGTGAGTCCAAGACTGGCTATCTTTGGAAATTCCAAATTTATACGGGAAAGACCATTTCCAGACAGGCTGAATCGACAAATCCAGACCAGGAAGACATGACGGAAGACATAACGGAAGACATAACGGAAGATATGACGGACGACACGACACTGATACTGAGTCTCACTCTACATCGAGGCACAATGACATTATGTATTGATTTTCTTAAATTATGAATAAACCAATATAAATTGAATACATTTTTATTATGATAAAGTGTGTAAACAATGTTTAAATCAATATACTGCTCTTTCATTGTAACTATTGTGTTTCCTCCGTCCTACAACATGAGTCTCTTCAAGACCAATGTTCATTCCTTCCTCTCCTCAAAAAGACCCTCCACACAGCATCCCAGATGACATAGGCCCTGAGGGAAATTATTTTCCTCAGGGCCTCCTGTGTGGAGTTAATGTAAAAAAAAAAAAAAACTAAAACTGATATTAATTTAATTGATTTACAAGAATATTAGGGCTTAATAATTAAATAAATCAATTATGGGTTCTATCAATTATTTTCCCCTCCACCATTTTTTTTCGATACCTTTGCTTTTAGATATAAAATTATCACAATGATATTGTTTGCCATTCGACGCTCATACAAAGGTTTGATATATATACAATTTTATCATCATCATCATTTTACATATTCTGATTTACCCTATGTAGATTGACCTTAAGGTAGCTGTCAGAAGTGATTTTTCGTCAAATATTGGTGGATTTCATCAACTTGCAAAGTATCCCTCTGAAATATTGGCAATGTGTATATCTATGATATATATTTCATTTTAAGCCTTATTTCCTTGTTTTGCACGTTATATAAAAACATGGTTACAAATCTCCAGTTCTAATTTACAATTATTGAAAAAGTATCACCATGATTTTGACATCGTGAAATAGGCTCTCTGTATAATTCATCAAATGAATCAAATAAAGCCAACACGGCAACTATCCTTATAAATAATTGTAGGCAGTTAATGTATCTTCCTAATGTAATACCAGTTTTTGTGGTAAATTCATTAAATATTATAATACAGTGATTTCAATTTTGCACGTCACGCACTCAAATTTTACAAAATCATTTTCCGACCAAACTTTTGAAGAGATCATAAACATCCAAAAAATTATTTTTCTATTATATTCTTGCATCTGTGGTTATCAAACAGGCCATAGAGAACATAAAAACGTAGAAAATATTCAATAAAGATATTTAAAACTGCTACTGGCGGCAATTTCAAATCACAAAAACACAAATTTCGCGCATTTATAAAGTTTAAGATTTTTTAATAATTTATCTATGAATTCTAAAAATATAGGATAATTAGTAAAATATAGGTGAATTCATTGGCTGTAAAGCACTACAATCAGTTTTATGTCTTCATGTTAAAATTCGGAGGTATGATTTTTTTAATGTTGGCGGAAAATATTCAAAATCGTCGCCAAAAAACCGCGAGCAATCGGAGAAAAAAGATTTTTGACGCGCGATCGTTCGAGTGGTTAGGATGTTATCAATTAATTTTGGTTCATATTCGTTATTTATAGCAATTTGTTTTATTATAGAAAGTTCAGAAAGGAAATTATTATTAGACATTGGGACATTTACTAAGCGGTGTATCATGGAATGGAAGGTGGAGTGTTTTTGTGAGACAGGGTGTCAACTCAACAACTTTCTTAACCTTTTAAATTCCTTTCATAATCAAATAAAATTTACGATAGAAATAGGCAATGAAAAATTAAATTTTTTGGATTTAACTTTATCTATTATAAATAATAAAATCGATTTTAGTATATATCGCAAGCCAACATACACTGACATAGTAATTCATAAGACCTCCAACCACCCTGTCTCACAAAAACACTCCACCTTCCATTCCATGATACACCGCTTAGTAAATGTCCCAATGTCTAATAATAATTTCCTTTCTGAACTTTTTATAATAAAACAAATTGCTATAAATAACGAATATGAACCAAAATTAATTGATAACATCCTAAATAAAAAACTTAGCAAAATTTCAAAAAATAAATATCTATACAATTCTAATAATATTATTGATAAAGAATGGCGTAAAATTTTGTATATTAATAATTTTTCAGTTCAATGTTGCAAAAATTTCTGTTCTAATATTAAACCAGCGTTTTATACAAGAAATAATATCGGTAATTTTTTGAGAAATACTAAAGATAAAGACCATAAATTGACTAATTCCGGAATATATAAACTCAAATGCAATGATTGTCCCTCATTTTATATTGGAAAAACAACTCGTAATTTTGAAATCAGAATCAAAGAACATTTAAGGTGTCTTAATAATAATAATTTTTCTGAGTTCGCTAACCATATCATTGAAAATAACCATAGTTTTGAAAAAAACACAGGGATAAATATTCTTCATATTAATCATAAAGGAAAACGTTTAGATAACTTAGAAGCTTTGGAAATTAAAAAATCCCTTAAAAATAATGAATCTATTATCAACAAGCAAAAAATATTGTCATATAGCCCAATCATGGATTTGTTCCCCTACCCACCCACTCTACACTAATACCTACCCACCCAATCTACATTATTAAATAACAACGGCTCCACCCCTACCCTAATAAAACATTGTTCTAAACTGTCAAATTAGTATAAGCATTCCCTGACGAAGGAACGTTTGTTCCGAAACCGGTCGGATTTGCACATTTTATAAGTGGTTTATACAAAGTTGCATTGTTTCATTTTATTATAATGGATAACCACAAAGTAATAGCTACATTCAACAATATAAATATATTATATTTAAAAAAAATCGACTTTATGTTCCTCCCATACAAAACGCCAATTTCATATGTAAGGACCTAATATTTGTTTTATTATGATATACCAAGTCAAATATATAATTTTTTTCATCTTTCAGCTACACGAATCCTACAATTAAAATATCCTGTGACTTTTCACGGGTTTGCGTTAGTTTAACAATAATTATAATCGAGATAAATTTGTATTTCAAATATCGGTTGTACGAGTAAACAAACTAGTTGAAGAGATGTGGCTCGTTCAATTTGAGAGCTGTGAATGCAATTGCTTTTATAATAAGGATAACAGCGTCTGAGACGTTTTCCGCCAGTGACGCTAGAGGCGCTATTGTATTGTACGTAGTTGGGTATTTTTGTTTGTGGCCAGCACTGGCTACAGTACCTACCTCGAATAGCGTAGGACCCAATATTTTTAATGGCATTAGCTACCCGTACTCACCCAGATTTTAAAAATATATCTACCTGTCGTAGGGAGCTATAACTCTAAGACTGGTTTAAGCTGAGCTACAACATTAGACCATTACCAAATTAGACAATAAGGGTGGGTAAGCAACTCAGGTACATTTTCCTTAAAAGCAGATCTATCTGTACCCATGGTTTTATAAGGCACCTCCCCACCATTGTGGTTCACAGAGAAATTTTTGATTAAAAAAATAATAATCCCGCATTTTACATTATTTTGAAATGAAAACATTTTAAATATTTGAAAAAGCTTTTAAATATGATCGAAGGTGGTAGGAGACAAGATTATAAGATTTATTAAATAAAAATTAAATAAAAAAAGTTACTTATGTTGTAAACCTATAGTATCATTAAAAATAAACATGTTAAAATAACGTATATCTACCATCTACCGTATATTAAATTGTTGTTATTAAAGTTACGCACATGTGTTTGAAGAAACGTCTTCATGGATCGTTTCCAGATTTTTTTCTTAGATTACTAAAAATATTTATACCTACTTATTTAGATTATTATTCTAAATTTTGGTTGGCACTATATCAAAAATATGTAAAACCTAGAGGAATGTTTCAGAACGGGTTGTTTCAAAGAATTTGAATAATTTAAAAGATTTTGATTAATTTTTGTGAATGTTCTATTCAAATTCTGTTATTATATCAGTTCTGTGAAGCAAATTGCCCACAATTATATAAAACGGAACTAAAAAAATAACTTTGAAATTTGAAGAAATGTTCAAATTCTGTGAAAAAACTGAGCCATAGTTTGCCAAAATACAAATATATTTTGCAGTATTTGAAATTCTACACCAATTTTAGCAAATGCACGGTGAGGTACGAAATCCGCTACGGGCTAAAAATATCAACTTATTGGCATAACCCGCAGCCCGGCTGCAGTATGGTCGTAACTTTATTATTCAACGTTGCTAGCGAACAGGAGTTGAATTAGTTTATTTGGCGCCAGTGATTAAAACTGAATCGTATTTTGCGTGCGTATTGTAATGGAAGGTCCAGTTTATTCAGATTTTGAATGAAAAAGAATTTGTACCGATTTGGGCTAATAACTAAAAATGAGTTGAATGTGTTTTTTATTTATTATATGTGTAATTGTACGTCTACATGGGCTTTTAAAAACATGACATAATAATTTAGTGAAACAGCAATCATGAAGTAAAATATGCTATTTAAAATATTTAGAACCCATGCAGAAGGATAATATATGCCAACATTGGTTATTCTTTATTATTATGTACCTCCTACGACTGTTTCGATACAAGTAGAGTCACATGGGGTAACCGTACGCAGAGTGTAAGTGTTTGCAATGATGTTTCCTGTTTCGCGCCCGCACGTTCCCTAATTCAGTAGCGTTTTGGGTCACATTGAAGCAGGATATGAGTACAGTGAATCCTAATTTGAAAATAAAAATTGGTGGGTAAATTACTGTTTTTCGTGCTTTTTCTTAAATTTTGTCATCTGATATCGACATGTTTGTTTACCGATGTGTGCTATTGTGTAACCATCTGAGTCAGATCGTTGTGGTCCATGATAATTTATGGTAAAATATTGTTAGTTACACGGGTACAAAGTGATAATTCTATTAAAGATAACCACTAATCTGATTTGAACACTTCTCTACGGTATGCGATTACTTACCCCGCACGTGGGGTAAGTGTTCGTAATCGACATGCATGTAAACATTTTTATATAACTTTTTGATTTATGAACTATATAAGATTTTTATGTTTGTTTGAGATGCCTTAATGATCAATCATATCAATAAACAAAAAAATGAGCAAAATACCTGAAGCGTTTTACTACAAAAATCCCAATGTAAAAACTGCGTACGGTTACCCTTACGTGACTCTATATCCTAGTGAGACAGGCATAAAAAAGCCAAACTTTATACAGATAAATTAATAAATAAAAATATTGTTGAGGTATGTTATTATAACCTTCTTATAACAGTTGAAGATATTTACTACTTCTAAGAAAATACTGCCATTTAGGTACAATCGAATATCTAGATGACTCAATCCCGATATTATTGTCGCAATTAAAAACAATTTTAAATGATTTATGTTCAAACATTTGATAAGTTTGCATTAATTTAGAAGTAAATGTCTTTTGAATTATTTTATTTTCTTATTATAAAGCTAATTTTGCCGGGAGGTTACGGGATCGATTGGCAAAAGCTTTACAAAACGTTGATTGCGTTTGAAACTGTTAAAAATATACACTGACCAAAAAATTATCGTAAAGATTGTTAATTAATTAAAAAACCAATATTCATTAATAAAAAAACCTTTGATAGTATTTATTTAGGAATGTAATAGATGAATGAATTTTAATTTTAAGTTTCCACAGAAAATTGATGTAATTTAGTAAATTACAAAAAATATCACACGGGTCATGAATATAATATACGAGTATCACAAACATACCTTCTTCGACTAAATTATTCTCCTACTTTGATGTAATGGAAAGGTTTGATAATATTAAAAGCCAAATTTGATTGGTTGCCTCCAGTACAGTACAACGCACTTGAACCGATCCTCAACCAGCAAGTAATTAAATAAATTCTTGAACATTGATGGGAAGGTCGAAATGCACTATTGTAGTCACATGTATTTCAGGAGATAGCCATATTATTCTCACATGGTTGTGCAAACTTTTTAACCAGTGTTTAGAGGAGGGTTACACGCCATTAGATTGGAGAAGGGCTGTAATCATGCCATTATACAAAGGTAAAGGGTCACGTATGGAATGTGGAAATCATAGGGCTATTAGCCTGCTAAGTTCAGTCGGCAAGCTGTACGGAAGAATATTGATTGAAAGGGTAAGAATGGAAACAAAGGATAAAATATGGGATGTGCAAGGTGCCTTTATGAGTGGAAAGGGATGCATGGACCAGATTTTCTCCTTGCGTATGCTTACTGAGAAATTTCTGGCGAAAAACCAGAAACTTTTCTGCGCCTTTGTAGATCTACAAAAAGCATACGACCGAGTCGACAGGAAAAAGCTATGGAAGGTTTTGTCCAAGTATGGAGTGAATACAAATATCATACAGGCAATTGCGTCTCTGTACGAGGGAAGCGTTGCGTGTGTTAGGGTAAACGGTGGTTTTACGGGGTGGTTTGACATCACAAAAGGTGTCAAGCAAGGCTGCGTAATGTCACCATGGTTATTCAATCTATACATGGATAATTGTATGCAAGAATTGAAAGAGGTGGGATTGGGCGCGAAATTGAGTAATCTGAAAGTATGTTGCCTGTTGTATGCTGATGATGCGGTGCTGATTTCTAACACTATGGAAGATCTACAGTCTCTCGTATCTAGAATGAACGAAGTATGTATGAAGAATGAGCTAATGATGAATGTAAGTAAGTCTAAAGTCATGGTGTTTGAAAGGGAGAGTACGAAAACAGTATGCAACATAGTTGTGAATGATGAATATTTGGAGCAGGTGGATGAGTTTGTGTATCTGGGTAGTATGTTTACGAGAGATGGGAAGGCTGAAAGAGATATTGAAAGAAGGGTGAATGCCGGTAACTCCATTAATGGTGGACTGAATGCCGTTGGCGCTAATAAAAAACTGTCAAAAAAAGCGAAGCTAGCAGTCCACAATGGAGTCCTGGTACCTACCGTGATGTATGGCAGTGAGGCATGGAACTGGCAGAGAAAGGATGAAAGTAAACTGAATGCTGTTGAAATGAGATCCCTGAGACGTATGTGTGGTAAAACAATGTATGATCGTGTGAGAAATGTGGATATCCGCAAAGAATGTAAGGCTGATGTAAGCATAATGAGTAAGATTAAGAAAGGGACCCTCAGATGGTTTGGGCATGTAGAGCGAATGAACGAAGGAAGTAGTGTAAGAAGAATATACGACGCGAGTGTGAATGGTAGAAAAAGTCGGGGACGCCCGAGGAAGACATGGCACGATCAAGTGAATCAGATACTTGAGTCGGGTCATGTCAAAAGTCAGAATAATAGAAGAGAATGTATGAGACGATGTATGAATGTGAGTGAGGCAAAGAGTGTGTGCCAAGACCGAGTTGTTTGGCGGTCCGTCCTCTCTGCCTACCCCTGCGGGGAAATGGCGTGATGGTTAGTTAGTTAGTTAGTTATGTATTTCATACAATTTATTTTTTTGAAGTCTTTTGGTTGCTTGTGTTCATAATATTTTTATGAAGCCTTTTGGTTGCTTAATTCTGCACCCTAAAGCATAAACCACGTAAGTCCATAGCTAAGTCTATAGCTATGTGTGGTTTATCCTAAGGTATAACAGAACTATTTATTTGAGGATTGTGAGCGGCTCACGCTCGTTGCGCGACCCGTCTGGAGGCAACTACTGAGGTATCTACCTGTCTACCTTCCCACTTAGGTTTGTTGTTTATCCACCATTTAAAAAAGAAATGGATTTAACAAAAAAGCAATCTTCAAAATGAAAAGGCTTAATCAGGTACTTACTTAAGAAAAATAAGGTGTCCTTAGAAAAAAAACGTCGCAACGTAGGTAAGACAAGGTCGCTCACAGAAGGTACCTTCTCACCGTTTTAATTTCAAACAAACGTTGAAATTGCTTACAACGAATAAGGCGACAAAATTACTTTGTTGCCGTAAGGTTTTACCTTGCCCAGGTTGGCAAAACGGGAGACGTTTTAGTTAAATGAAATCTCATTTTCCTTTCAAATTCCAAAAAAACAGCGGGAGCTGATTCCGTACTGATTTCGATTGAGAATATTCTTTAATTTATTTAAAATACTAGATACCAACTGTGCTGGTTTTATAAGGTGCCTATTGATATTGTCGAGTAATTTCAATCAGCCTTACTAAAAAACCCAGTGAAAATTTTATTCAATTGACAAACGGCCGCGGATGTGAAAACATTACTAATTAAAAAATTGTTCATGGAAAAAAATACACTTGGTTTACACGGCCTGAGAGGGTAGTTTATCTCTGTTTTAGTAATGATGACTGAACGAAATTTGGAATGTTTTCCAAAGTATTTTGAATGTTCTATATATTTCTTATTTTTGAAGGTGTCGTAAAAACAAATACCATTTATGAAAACTAGATAAAATTACCTTTTAGATTTGTGTAATTGAAATACACTTTAGTTTATAAAAACTGCCATATATTAAGATTCAAACGCGAAAAAAAAATGGATTTTTTTTTTTACCAAAACATATTTGATGAAAGTGTACAGAAATTTATAAAAAAACAAAATTTAAAAAATACAGACTTTTTATATAATGAATTTGGAACGAAACTGTCACCTCGCTTTATCCTCGTGCATACAATAAAAAATAATAAAACATTTCAAAGTTTTTTTATTGCCAAAAAACTAACCTAAAAAAATAATACCTACTTTTGTAACAGATTTCTTGCAACTCTAAAGACGTTAATTTCATTGATACGTTTAGGAACACATGTATTAGATATTAATATTTAAAAAAAAAACACCACTTTTATGAAAATCTCATAAAATAAAATTCTTTAAATGTAAATTTGAATTTTCATGTTTTACATAAAATACTTATTGACATTTCAATTTTCAAAGTATGATTATTATTATTTTTTTATTTTTATTATTATCTATACCAAAATTTGTACATAATGTATTTATAAATTATATTATATTAAGGTATTATAAAGTATTTTATTTTATTTTTCACAGTCCTCCTCACTAGGGTATCCTGTTCTGAGGCGGCCTGTAGTTTTTCCACATTTGTATTTAGTATCCAGTTGTCTTTACATGGTCTTCAGTATGATTGATAGTTCATTTTCACTTTGTTCTCTCAACCATATTTTTACTTTTGTTTTAAATTTATTTATTTTTGTTATTTTTTTGTTTGAGTTGGTAGAGCGTTGTATAGTTTTATCGCATTGAATTTCATATTTCTTTGTCCAAAAGATGTTTTCAAACTGGCTGTAGCTATAATATTTTGGTTTATTGCCCTAGTTGTGTATCTATGTTGGACAGTGGAGTATTCTGATATGTTTGTTTAAATTTGAAATAAAATATTTTTTGCATAAAATTTTTGTATGTTGTAGACTTGAATGCTTTGAAACATTTCTTCTGTCGGAGTTCTAACCGGTAATTTCAAAATTGTCTTTAGTACTCCTTTTTGGGCTATATTGAGCCGGTCCATGTGAGTGCTCAAGGCAGATCCCCATCCAGTTATCCCGTACTTAATTTGTGATTGACATAAAGCGTAGTACACTTTCTTAATGTCGTTTATGTTGAGGATATTACGGATGGCTCTAAAGAAGTAAATGTTATTGTTATTATAACTTGACTAAACCTTATTAAAAACCACAAAAACACGGTAAATATATCAATTATGCGAATGTAATAGTAAATTAGTCATATTAATAGATATTACGATAACATTTGTGTAAATTACACACACACCCACGGAGTGAGTTTTTTTTTTGTGGTTTCAACGCAAATGACGAATGCGCAGGCGCCGCCAGCCGCCACCTAGCGGTTCTGTAGGAAAACAAACAATTATGAAAAATTCCACTGTTGCCAGATTTAAAATACATTTTAAGAAAAAATCTTATTAGTAATGTTATCGTGTTTTAGTGTATATTTGTTTTATTCAGGTTGCTGCAGCAACACAGGATATCGGCCGTGCTGTGGTTTTTTTTAGTAAGGCTGAATAAATTTACACGCCTTTCATTGGTGGCTTAATAACGTTATTTTGAATAATATTTTAGTGTCAATAAAACAATATATTAACCACAATGACATTAACGAGATGGTTCCCGCCGAAGAAACTGATGTTTTTTGCAAACCTGTTTTACAATGTAATATTATATCACAGTTGAACTTGTATTTGGGATTTTTTTTGACAACTGGTAAGTTACGTTAATGCAAAACGATATGTTAACGATAACCATTGGTAATGTTTTAATAATAAAATAATAGGACTGTCTTTTGCACGAGAAATTGATAACTCCAAAAATTTATATTACGACGATTTATAACACGACGTGAATAAAAAATTACAAGTAACTTAATTACAATGTGCTCAGTTTTAAAAATGGATGACTAAAATGTGCGTTTTAATAAACGTACTTATAATAATTGTTAGTTTTAATAATACTCGTAGTAGATACTGAATCGTCGCTTTGGTTCTAGATATTGCAGGAGTAGGAACGGGTGAGGGGCGGGTTAAAGCGGGCACACAAGCGGAAATCAGACGTGATAAAACTATATATTCTCCGGTTATGAGGACGGGAAGAGATTGCCACTGCAATTGTAGCGAGAGAGGAAAAAATTAGGAAATAGCAATGAATTCAAAAGCAAAAACAAACGGTGGGGCGACATGGTAATTTCAGAAAAGACTTCTAACACCAAGTTTTAGCTCCCTATTGTCGTTGAGACGATAAAATTGCATTGTATGAAATACGCATTTTTAAGCACTCTTCAATGCGATTGTTAAAGTTGATAATGCTTAAGAGGAACGGCTGCGTAGCCTTTTTGACATTAACCTTTAATTTCGCTATGACCAAACAAAATAATTCTTTTTTTTAATCAGGTATTAGCAAATAACTAGTATAGATATATGCTAATATTAATTGTTTTTTTCCTTAATTGTTTTTGATTTTAATTATCAGACATAGGAAATCAAATAAATAAATTTCGATATACAGTGGTAATAAAATGAAAAATTAAATAAAAAATAAAACATCTTAAAAAACTGTTTTTTTGGAAAAGTAATTTTAATTTATTAACGACAAATTTGTGTTGCGGCGTAAATAGGTTTATTTAAATTTGCGCCCATCAAAATGCTTTTTCAAACCATTTTTATGGTAAATTGGTTAAACGTTTTTTTTTATACATTTATCATTTACTCACAAATAATTTCCAAGTTGCCCCTAAAATCATGAAATATTTAATTCTTTAGATGCCTATATTTTATAAATTAAAAAAAAAAACTTGCACATTCTCGTACTATATATTTGATTTACCCAATAGTTTTTCAGTTTGGTTGGATATTTTAGGCTCAAATCCAAATTGAAGATTTGTATAAAAAGGGATGCGCAACCTTTCCTTTGACTATTGGTTCGGGGCAACCGTTTTCACCCTGTTTTTGATTTGAAAGGAGAGTAAAAAGAATGTCTGATCGATAAGTGAATATAACCCACCCACCCACTCTACATTAATAACTAGAAATGGCTCCACCCCTACCATAATAAAACATTGTTCCCATCCATATTTCGAAACTGTCAAATTCGGTCGGATTTATTCATTATATAAGTGGTTCAAACAAAGTTGAATTGTTTCATTAATCTATAATGGATAACCACAAAGTTATAGCTTAATTCAAAAATACAATTTAACTTTGTTTGAACCACTTTTATATTTGAGTAAAGACTTTTTCAAGATTTTTTACCGACCGGTTTCAGAACGATCGTTCCTTCTTCAGGGCAAATGTATACTGATTTGACAGTTTTTAAAAATGGATGGGAACAATGTATTATTATGGTAGGGGTGGAGTCGCTGCTAGGTATTAATGTAGAGTGGGTGGGTAGGGGAACATATCCATGATTGGGCTATAAGACAATATTTTTTGTTTGTTGATAACACAGGTCTACAACAAAAATGCTGTCTGGATGTTTTCAATTGATTTCTATGTATTTAGGTGTTCTAAAAACTAGAAAAATACTCAAAAATTTCCAGAACGTCAGGTTATTTTGCAAAACGGTGTACAAATATATATAGAAATAGATAGTATATACAATAGTGAACTTTGGCAATAAACATTTCATTGCTAAACCGTTCATCCGATTGAGATGAAACTTTGGGGATTTGATGTGTGCATGACCGCGATGGTTTCTGTATACAATAGTGAGCTCTGGCATAATTAAATTATGAAAAATTAATTAATGAAATAAAAATGAATCGCAGAAATGTATGTATGCGCATAACTTTTGAACGAATGCACCAAATTAGATAAATTTTTTTTTGTGTTCGTTATTGTCAAGATAAGGTTTGTATAAAACTACTGGTGAGCTCTGGCATTATGAAATTTGTATAAAAAAATTGCTATAGGTGGCACGCGAGCTGTGAAGACTGAATGTATGGAATGCGGGAGGGGGGAGGGGAACTCAGGTAGGGGGTTCGAGGGAGGGGGGGAGGGGAACTAGTGATCGGGGAGGTTTAACCTGAATTTTTAGGCAATAACAAAGTCCCTAACTACAAACAAATCGTTAAAAGCATTTCAACCTTTAGGTTACCAAATGAGTTTGAAAAAAACATTTTCTTCATTCCCACCTA
The DNA here is from genome assembly GCA_929108145.2 of Limnephilus rhombicus. NCBI lineage: Eukaryota > Metazoa > Arthropoda > Insecta > Trichoptera > Limnephilidae > Limnephilus > Limnephilus rhombicus. The sequence continues at coordinate 35,183,779 of OV815276.1, forward strand.
GACTACTTTCCAGAAAATTTAGAATATATGAGTGAAGAGCAAAATGAACGATTTCACCAAGATATTAAGGAGATGGAAAAAGATACCAGGGAAGATGGAGCATCTCAATGATTGCACACTACTGTTGGACGCTTCAGAGAGGCCTTCCAGATGCTTCCTACAAGCGAAAATGTACCAAAAGGAGTCTCACTGGGAAAAATAAATGTGTTTAGTGCTTACTAATCAATGTATTTTAGATAAAAAAATAAGTTTTGTAAAGATATTATAAATAAAAATAAAAAATTGTCTTTTATTTCAAGATGATAACTTGTTTAACATAGATACCTACATTGTCAGAAAACGTTACGTTCTGTGACAAAATGAAAGTCATTTTCGGATTCAGCACACCCAAAAACATAAGACTTACGCAAAAAAACCAAAACAGCTCTCAACTTTTATTTTTTTGCAGACCAGTGTAATAGATTGATTATTTTTAAGTTAAATTGTTTCATTTATCTATAATGGATAACCACAAAGTTATGGCTACATTCAAAAGTATAAATTATTATGTATTTGTTCATATTTTAAATTATTATTATATATTTCATGAAATACGTGATCCCAAAGACGGAAAATGATACTAAATGATTTTTTTCATAAAAATTTATATATCTCAAAGAACCGAAAGTAATGCTACCTTCCGTGGACGCAAAAATAGCAAGCCTCGTGGAAAAGGTAATATTTAAATAAGAGAGATATTGCCTGATTTCTGGGCCACCGCGGAAGCTCGGCAAGTAATTAAAATTGCTCTTTGATTACGTTTTAATACCTCATCAAAGCTTCCAAGAGGCAATGAGAGAGCTTTGAATTTTAATTAAATCGAGATTAAAACTATTTAAGAATCGAGGTTTCTTCTCTCGGTGAGGTCCTGGGGGAACTGAAGCTCGAACGGAGCTTTATTTCAGTCTGCTAGAAGTTGAGTCTAAGCTCGCTGTAATGAGAGCTTTTGCTGAATTATGTGATCTAATACTTCATTTATTTACTTCGGCGTTGGCAATATTAAGTGTATTTCATTGCTGTTAAACTTTATGAAATTCAATCAGATTTAGAAAGGTTTTGTTTAGTCATAATTGACATTGCATTATGAAATTATTTACATACTTAAAGATACAATTAAAACAACGCGACCCTTTTTTAAATGTAAAGAAAATATTTTTTATTTACCAGAATATCATTGAATGCATTAACTTCATCAGTAAAAATGCAGTTTAAAAAAAATGAGAATCATGATTTTAAATATTGCCGAGACATTTTCTTCATCGTCTTACCTAAAGAATTTTAATTTATCGAGTTAATTACTGGGAAAAGTAACAGTGAAAGTATTTTAGAATAAATGACGTACACATTTAAATAATCTTCAACTTCTCTAAGGCAGGAAAGTTTTGATTGGTGAATTTGTCGGTTTCAAAAAGTAATATATTATATATGTGAGAGTATTTTTTATTCCTAATTTGTAGTGTAAACACTAGGCAAGTGCCTACCTTAAAGCAAGTGCAGCTTAATGGACGTTTGATGCAAGTGAACCTCCTGCCAGGCCACTCAGCGCCGAGTGGTCAATATACTCTTGCCTGCCCACTTATAATGTTATTATATACTAGTACAGGGCGTCTAGTTGAGCTCAAGACGCTTTCCCAGGATTGAGAGATACTACCAACTACCAACGGGTATCAACTGTATACTAACCAAATAGCTATTTAGGGAGACACGCGATGTGTGACATAAGGCTAAGACTTAACTAGCACGGCGAAACTCTCTCGCTAAGTAACTTAGTAATAAAGTACTTACCCACAAATGTACCTATAGCAGTACAGGTAAAGAGGGTACATTCACTTGTGTTGTTTTTCAACAGTTTGGGCTCTGAAGCAGAGCTTTGAATAATGTAATGAAGATACAAGATCTAAAGGGAAGAATAAGTTGCGAGCGTTCATAAATAAGCTCGAAGGACCAACGAGAAATTTTCTTAGTAATAAACTACTCGGAAGAGAGCTTTCAGATGGTAAAGGAAATCTAAGAAAAAGGCAGGTATATTAGGATAATGAATGCATAACACGTATAAACGAACAAACATTTTATATTGTTAGGTAAAATGTTTTTAATATTTAAATAAATGAATACAATATAAGCGAAACTCAATCGAAAATCTGGAAACAGAAAAATCAGAAAAACATATTGACACCTCTGGGACTCGAACCCAGGACCTCTTGCTTTCCGGGCAAACGCGCTAACCACTGCGCCACGGTGTCGATATGAAATTCGGTCATGTTTAACTGCACCATACTTCGACTAAGAAACACCTACATTATCTTCATTTTCTTTAACGCATATATTATTGGCAAATATCTTTATATATGATTGCAAGATTCAAACCCGAACTAAATGCTCTCTAGATATTATATTATATTTCGCTTATATTGTCTTCATTTATTTAAATATTACAATTTGAGGTTTTACTCATAAAGTTGAAAATAAAAAATAAAAAAATGTTTTTAGCTTAAATTTCATTCAAAATTTGATTTAATTGATACATACATTCAAAAATGCTGAAATGCGTGATGATAAAACTATTAAAATAATGTACTTTTTGTAAACATTTTTTGATCAGTTTCAGTTTCAGTGCCGGCAACCCGGGCGTTTATTTATTTTTCATTTATTTACAAAGTTTTATTTTACCCACCTCACTAGACATAGTCTGTTCCGAGGTAGGTAAATAACATTTTATATTTATTAAAAAGGATATGAATCAGAGTAGACATAATATTATAAAAAGATAAATAGTAGTATAAAAAGATAAAAAAATTATGTGATATTAAAAATGATAAAAAATAATAATGATAAAAAAGAAGTATAAAAAGATAAAAAACAATGTGAAATTATATGCCTATATGCACTTTGCCTATTCCTATGCCTACTATGCTTATATGATAAAGAAATATATATGAAAGATAAAAAATAAAATCTATGAAGATATATACCTATAAGTACATACATGAACATTCATACATGTACATTTTCTTTTCCATATATCTATACATGTATATATATATATACAAACACACATTTATACTTATACACATATACACATACACATGCATACATGCATACATGTACACATGCATACATGCATACATACATATATACATACACAAACATGCATACATACATAATGTTGTTATATTAAATATTTACGTATAAATTTTGTTTTTGTTTTTGTAAGTTTACATGTTTTTGTAAAAAAAAATATACATTTAAATAAGAGAATATAAATACCGTGGGTAATAGTTAAAATTGTATGCTGTATTACATTAATTTATTACATTACAACACAGGTACATGATAGTTAATATTATGTACAATACACTGCATATTTTGATATTATATAATTTCGTAGGAAATTATATGAAATGAATCTATAAAATGTACTCGTATTAGTTATTTAGGATATTCCGAATGTCCTTTCTTTCCTTTTCAGTCAACCATATAACAAATCTTTTGAACAGCCAGTCCAATTTATTTGGGGTAACGTAAGTTTTTGTTTGTGTTAGGAAGATATTGAAAATGTGTGGAGCCAGGTACGATTCATGTTTTTTTGCGAAAGTTGATTTAATATAGGGAACCTGAAAGTGATTATTTACTTTTGCTCTTGTATTTTGCGAGTGAGGTATGTGGTGAGGTGATGTTTTAATACAGTTTTTATAGATGATTTTTTTAATGAATAGTTTATTTATGTCTAGTAATTTGTTTTGAATCATTAGCTGTTCTGTCGGATGTTGGTAAGGTTTTTTAAACATAATTCTAATTATTGTTTTATGATTTATTTTAAGAGGATTGAGGTAAGTATCTGCTGCTCCTCCCCATACTGATATACCATACGTTAGAATACTTTGACAAAGTGCGAAATATACATTTTTTAATTGATTTAAGGACATGATGTTTCGTATAGTTTTGATGATGTATGATAGTTTCCGTATTCTTTTTGTAAGTAAATTAATATGGAGATCCCATTTTAGTTTATGGTCAACAGTTAATCCTAGGTATTTAATATTATCCGCGTGATCAATTTTGTCACAAGTACAGCATGTGTTATTTGAGATAGTATTGGTGCAGGGGTGAAGATGAAGTTGTGGATGGCAGTGTGGTTGACCAGCCTTTGTTTTGCTGAAAGTAAGGTATTTTGTTTTTGAAATGTTGAGTGTTAGTAGATTATTTTGTAGCCATTTATTTACTTCAATCATCGCTGTTTCTGTGTTTTTGAAAACCTTTTCCCATGATTGCGCCTTGAACAAAATTGCTGTGTCATCTGCATAACTGATTACTTTGTAGTCTATTTTACCTAAGTTTATCTCAGTTAGACTATTTATGTAGATGAGAAATAGTATGGGACCCAAGACGCTGCCTTGCGGTACTCCATACTTGATATCTAATTTGTCACTGCTGTGTTTGTTTATTTTTACTATTTGTTGTCTATTTTCAATGTAACTGAGGAACCACTTTAGCGGAGGACCGGTTATGCCAATATTTTTAAGTTTTTGGTGTAGTAAGTTATGTGAAATGGCGTCAAATGCTTTCGCTAGGTCTAAGAACACTCCTATCACATATGCTCCGCCATCAATGCTTTTCACTATGTAGTTGGTTAATTCTGATAAAGCGTCTTCTGTACCCATTTTAGCACGAAATCCAAATTGGTGGGATGAGAGCAGATTGTGTTTTTCAATGTACGCAAGTAATCTTTTTTTCATAGCTTTTTCTAGTAGTTTGGATATTGAATTTAGCAAAGTGATTGGTCTGTAATTAAGTATCAAGGTTTTGTCTCCCGATTTATGTATTGGAGTAATACATCCTATTTTTAGGTGATCAGGGACAATTCCGAGGCTAAAACTTTGGTTGAAAATGTGTTGAAGTGGTATAAGTATGTATTCTCGGAGATTTATTAGTATTTGATTGGAAAGGTTATCCGGTCCCGTAGCGCAATTTGGTTTGAGAGATTTAATGAGATCCGAGATTTCCCTTGTTTTTACTTTGTAAGCATAAAATGAGTGATTTGGTCGTATGGCAGAGCATAGTTTGGATAATGAGTCTTCTGTTGTGCAGTTTTTTTGGAGAATTTTTTCCGCCAAGGTAGTACCAACTCTTGCAAATTGTGAGTTAACAAAATTAGCTATTTTATTAGGTTCATTTTTTGCTAAGACTTTATCTCCATTTATTACGAGTTCTTTTATATTCGAGTTTTTCTTAGGACTGGAATAAGTAATATCTTTTACAACTTTCCAAATTTTTTTTGGATCATTTTTGGCGATTTTTATTTCTTTTTTGTAATATTTATATTTGGCTTGTTTAATTAACTTATTACACAGGTTTCTATATAGTAAGTAATCATTCTTTAGTTTGTAATCATTTGGGTTTTTGTGCACTCTTATATGCATCGCATCTCTTCTATGAATACTGTTGACTATTCCTGTCGTGATCCATGGTGTTATTTTTTTCTCTTTATGTGTGTAGATTTTTTTAGGACTTTTTGTGGTGTGTTTAGTTATATAGGTTTCAACCGTATTTATAAATGTGTTTAGTGCTCTGTTTGGGTCTATTTTGTTTAGTACATTAGTCCAAGATTCATCGTGCATGTCTAATTTTAAAGACCTAAAGTTTATTTTTTCTTGCAAGTTGTCATTTTTGTTTTCTTTTTGTTCTTTGTTTAGTTGTATGTTTATTGTAGTTGTGAAATGGTCTGTGACAGTTGAACGAATAATGGATGAAAAAGTTTTTCTTCTAGTTTTAACAAATATATGATCGATGCAAGATTCGGAGTGCAACGTAGTTCTTGTTGGTGAGTTGATTGTCGATTTAAGTCCGTAGTGAGTAAAAAGACTCAGGTATTCCGTAGTTTTTGGTAAACATTTTAATATGTTAATATTCATGTCACCGGCAATAATCAGTTGTTGAGTTTGTTTGTGTTGTTCAAGAAGTTTATTTAAGGAGTTTAAGAAAGGGGAGATATTGTTGTAGCATGGTGGTCTATATATAGCAAATATGGAGAGGTTTGGGCCAAGGGAGATTTGTATGCAGTTTGCTTCAGTTAAGTTGATTTCTTTAATGGAGGCTCTCAATGAATCTTTGACAAAGATAACAATACCATCGTTTTGATTAAGGTGTCTTGTGGTGTGGAATGTGGTATAGTCATTTAAGTTAAAGTTTGTGTAGGAATCGTCTAACCAGCATTCATTTAAGATTATGATATCGAAACTTACATGTATGTCGTTTAATAGGACACAAAAGCTATCAAAGTTTTTTTGGATACTTCTAATGTTTTGGCATACTATGTTTAAACTATGTTTTTCTGAGATAAGGAGTTTGAGTTCTGATGCTTTGTTAAAAAAGTGTTCCGTATGATTTATTGTTTCAATGTCAATCAATGTGTTTAGTAATTCGGCCATATTAAATTATTTGCAAGACTGGAAATTTACTTTGGGGGGGTTAGACATATCAAAATGAGTGTTAAGATCTTGTAAAAATACTGCAAAATTGTCAAAGTTTTTTTGAATGCTTCTAATATTTTGAGAAATTACGTTCAGAGAGTTGTTTTCGGCGACGGTTACTTTAAAATCTGTTGAATTTGTGAAAGTGTGTTCTTCATTAGATGAAATTTCAAAATCAATATTTAATGTTGAAGCCATTTTAGAGGAAGTATATTAAGTTCTATTGTCTCAGTCGCAATATTAAATGCAGCATCCATATAATACATAGGTACATAAAATAAAATGCAGAAAGTGATTAAAATAAAGTCAATGCCATGAGAGTATGGAGAATAAGGCTGCAGTCATGCATCTACTACGTGGGCTGTGTCATTCGAGGTTGCACTTGTGTCACTTCCATGGTTAGTTTTTGCTAGTAAATTTTCTATTTCGAGGATGGTATTTTCTGTGCGAATAAAGGTCGCTCGCGAGTCTGTCTGTTGTCGAATGTAGACTCGCCCCGCCTTAACCCATACGTAGGCAAAATTGTACTTTTTTGCTAATTGCTTTGAGAGAAATAGCATTCTTTTTGCGTGGGAGGTTAGGAGCTCGTTAATAAATATTGGCATTTTTGGTCCCGAGAAGCCTATTTTACTTGTGTTGAGTCTGTCGGCACTATTTTCTGCGTTTTTGTTATATTTTTTTGCTTCATTTAGAAACTCCTCCCGACCATTTGGATTTTTAAATTTAATAATTATTGATCTCATTGCCGTGTGGTTTCTTTTTCCTGGCGCCCTGTATGCGTCCTCAATGTCATTTTTGTTTAATTTTACAGCATTATTTATATTGAAAATAATGTCATTGAGTTTCTCGCCTTGAATTTCAGGAATTCCTCGAATTTCCGCACACGTCTGCGAGTTTTGACGCTCTTTTTCATCTAATTGTTCTTGTAGCTCATGTACTTTTTGCTCTAGCATCTTGTGTTTTATATCCATCATACTTAGCTCTTTAACTTTTTTATCCGTTTGTAATACTTTTTTTTCGATGTCGTCTATTTTGTCGTAAACAAAATTAAGTGAGGTTTTGTATTCTTCGAAACGAGCTGTGATTGAAGTTTTAAATTCTATTATTTCCTTTGACAAATTCATCATAGTTTCTTCTATAGTGGTAATTTTTTTATAGTTAATTTTAATTTCAGCTAATTCTGCAAGAATAAGCATTTCTATTTTTGTCGGAGGTTTGTCTATGGTTAAATCAGCTGCATTTTCTTTAGCCATATTATTTATTCCTTGGATGTTCTCAGCAGTACTCTTCTTTGCCCTTTCAGCGTTGCTACGGGTATTAGACATCGTAAGCTTTGATTTCTTGCTCGTAGATGGCGTTGTATCTAATTTAAATTAAATAAGGTGAAAAGAAAAAAATAATTGGTTTGACTGAGGATTGAACTCTACTCCACAAGTTCTGCCCGCAAATCGCAAATAGTGAGCGACGCTGCACCTACGCCACACCCGGGATGTCAGACGTCGTGAAATTACCAGTTTAACTAGGGAGAACTGGATAACTGACAAATTATTGTTTGGATTATTTTACAGCAGTTTTTTTTTTTTAAATTCACTTTTTTTTTCAATTACAATATTCTTTTTCGTTTTTCGTTGAAGTTCACTTTAATGTCATTTATGAGTTTATGAGTTCACAGTAATTTTAAATGTACACTGATTGATCTTTCACTGTATTTATGTAATTACAAGAATGTATGTCATTGTTTTTGACTTTGCTCGTTATAAAAACTTGTATTACGACACTGTAGTCACTTCTATTAAAATAAAAAAGTGCACGAAATACGCGCACTTGTTAGTTTGTTTGTGTTACGTGTTTTTTTCTCATTAATCTTAAAAATTTTGTTAAGTTTTTATTTAATTTGTTTAGACTCAGGTGAAACACATCTATACTGTGGGTAGCAACCAAAGTACTCCTAAGTAAGTACTAATCATAAGTAAGTATTTATAATTTTTCAACAACGTCTAAGTAAAATAAGAATGTAAAAACTCTTAAATATATTAGTTTGCAAGACTGTAAATAAATAGACAAACTGAAGTATTTTCGTCAAAAAACACGCGCGCGGATCTTTTTTTAAATGATTTTATTTAAACTAAAATTAAAATTCTGAAACGTAGCTTTCCCAGATAATTTATTGATTTATTTGACTGCATGATTATATAAGATTTAAAATGTGTATTGTATAATACAAAATTTTGTTTGAAAATTCAACAAACCTGCCAACGACCTAAGGTATAACCTTATTATGCTAAAAATAAACACATTTTCTCATAATTTAAAACACATAATTATTTATTGCCATGTTTCATCTAAAAACATTTCCCATGTATTGGGTTTAATAGATTAAACCCGTGACTGGCTTAATAATAGGTAGGTATATTATTGATGTTTTTATTGGACAATTAACAGATTTTTCCCATATAGTGAATTCTTCGTAAAATTGTATTTCTAATTATGAATATAAATAATAAAAAATGCTTTCCATTTTAAGCTCCGCAAACAACTGCTTAACGGAAATATTTTCGTTCAACGGAAATGCAGTGCCAGGATTAAAATAATTTTTAAGTAATTACCTTTTTTTTTCTACACGGTATTTCGAACTTTACTTTTTACTGGTTGTTGTAGAATGTTTTTAAAATATTGTCCGTGTTAGTTCTTTAAAAAAACATTTAATATTTTCCATTAGGCATACGTATACTTATTTTATTTTATCACTGCCTTTTCCATTTTCCGTACAACATAAAGTACCTACGTGGTATTTCCCTTCTTGTTCGCCTTTTTGCCATATCAGTGGACAGCGCGCGCCGCCTCGCCGGCCAAAATGATACGTCCCCCCTCTGAGAGCGTATTGTCTAAGATTTTATCAGCATAGAACACGAGTGCATATTGTCGTAGGGGAAAACAAAGGAGGTCTGGCTTTGCGTCAAGTGGAGACAATGAGACGTATCGGTTGGGCGATTAAGAACAAAATGGCCCGAAATCTTAGAATAAAGGCTCCGTGCGTGCTTTTAGCTAGGTTTCTGAAGATTGGGGGATGCAAGCTTGATATAATATAAAATTAACGTTTTATTTTTCATTTATTAAAAGAAAATAACTTAGTTTACATCACTTTATTTGTTTATATTTTATAATATCAACATGTTTCGTGAACCATGTTCACTTCTTCAGGAATAAAAGTATGCTAAAGTTAAAAAATTAATTATAGATTACATATGGAGAGAAGAAATTGAAGGAGGGGGAAGGGTTGACAATGGTGGGAGTTTCGAAGAATTGGGGAGTACCAAGCTATTAGAAGTAAAAGTCCGGTTAAGTGGGAAGATATTTAAAACAGGGTTAACAAAAATTTTTTGCTTATTAATTATGTCAGCTTTGGAATTTACATTTTTTCTTATTTCTAAAATTTCTAAATTATTGATTTGCGATGTTTTATATCCTGTATGTAATATTTGAAGACCTGAATTTATGTCAAAGCTATGATCATATTTTAATAAATGGTCTGCGAACTCAGAATCGCTATTGCCATTTAGTGCTCTGAGGTGCTCTTTAACCCTAATCTCAAAGTTTCTATAAGTTCTACCTATATAAAACGAACTACAATCATTACAATTGAGTTTGTAAACCCCTGATTTTTTCGTTTTAATTTCGCTATCTTTATTGTTGAGTATATATTTCTTCAGTTTGTTATTTGTGTAAAACGCTGGTTGAATAGTACCGGGAATATTTTTACTAATAATTTTTGACGTATCGTTGTCGACAAATAAAATTCTACGCCAATGTTTATTGTTATCTTTAGATATAGGGTAAATATATAATTTGAAAAAATTCTGTTTAATTTTTTTATTTAGTATTTCATCTATCAAATTATTAGAATAGCCATTATTAATTGCTATTTGCTTTATGAGATTTAATTCAAAATTATAGTTAAGAGCTGACAAAGGAATTGTAATTAGTCTATTAATCATAGAATGGAAAGCGGCTAGTTTTTGAGAAAAGGGATGATTTGAAGAATTATGTATAACAATATCAATATACGTATCTTTACGGAAAATATTGAAATCTATTTTTGTACCTGTTAATGTTAAATTTAAATCTAAGAAATTTAAGCTCTTATCTTTACCAATTTGCAGTGTAAATTTAATGTTTTTGTGTAATTTATTTAAAAAATTTAAGAACATGTTCAATTGTCTTTCTGAACCTAACCAAATGCTAAATATATCGTCAATTTGCATTTGGTTAGGTTCAGAAAGACAATTGAACATGTTCTTAAATTTTTTAAATAAATTACACAAAAACATTAAATTTACACTGGAAATTGGTAAAGATAAGAGCTTAAATTTCTTAGATTTAAATTTAACATTAACAGGTACAAAAATAGATTTCAATATTTTCCGTAAAGATACGTATACTGATATTGTTATACATAATTCTTCAAATCTTCCCTTTTCTCAAAAACTAGCCGCTTTCCATTCTATGATTAATAGACTAATTACAATTCCTTTGTCAGCTCTTAACTATAATTTTGAATTAAATCTCATAAAGCAAATAGCAATTAATAATGGCTATTCTAATAATTTGATAGATGAAATACTAAATAAAAAAATTAAACAGAATTTTTTCAAATTATATATTTACCCTATATCTAAAGATAACAATAAACATTGGCGTAGAATTTTATTTGTCGACAACGATTCGTCAAAAATTATTAGTAAAAATATTCCCGGTACTATTCAACCAGCGTTTTACACAAATAACAAACTGAAGAAATATATTCTCAACAATAAAGATAGCGAAATTAAAACGAAAAAATCAGGGGTTTACAAACTCAATTGTAATGATTGTAGTTCGTTTTATATAGGTAGAACTTATAGAAACTTTGAGATTAGGGTTAAAGAGCACCTCAGAGCACTAAATGGCAATAGCGATTCTGAGTTCGCAGACCATTTATAAAATATGATCATAGCTTTGACATAAATTCAGGTCTTCAAATATTACATACAGGATATAAAACATCGCAAATCAATAATTTAGAAATTTTAGAAATAAGAAAAAATGTAAATTCCAAAGCTGACATAATTAATAAGCAAAAATTTTTTGTTAACCCTGTTTTAAATATCTTCCCACTTAACCGGACTTTTACTTCTAATAGCTTGGTAATCCCCAATTCTTCGAAACTCCCACCATTGTCAACCCTTCCCCCTCCTTCAATTTCTTCTCTCCGTATGTAATCTATAATTAATTTTTTAACTTTAGTATACTTTTATTCCTGAAGAAGTGAACATGGTTCACGAAACATGTTGATATTATAAAATATAAACAAATAAAGTGATGTAAACTAAGTTATTTTCTTTTAATAAATAAATAATGACATCACAAAGTAACAACCTTTTAGAAGAAGTTTTCTTCGAAAAAAAAATTTTATTTTTCATTTAAGGTCCCACATTTAAAATTTATTGTGCAAAATATAGAGCGAAATATTTTTTAGATAAAATATTGTTTCGAGAATCCATTATTCTGTTAATAATAAATTAATTCAGTTTTAATTTTAAGTTACTATTGATAAAGATAGTTTTATCAGATTTTTTTAATAAAAACGTCTAAGTTTCATTTAAACAACAAATAAAATTCTCTATTTTTGTGTTTCTTAAGGGGGTATTCAAGCCTAGATTTTTTTGTATTTCCAGAGTTTAGATATATTCAAAAATATTCCCATTAAAGAATTTTTCGAAATTAGAATTATTTAATTAATAATTATTTATTGATTAATTATTTAATTATTAATTCAATTATAATTATTTAACCATTTTAATGTTGCGATTTAGACGGAATCTAACTAGAATCTAAAAAGAAAAAAAGCCTTAAACGCATTTTTCTCGAAACTACCTTTTTTGAGACGGTTGACATGATATTTCAAGTTCAACTGAACCAATTTTAACTTTAAATTTGGTGTGAGCCTTCTCTATACATTAATTTAAAAACTAAATTTCAATTTTCACCATTTGAAAAAAATCGGAAAAGTTAAAAAAATTGGTAAAAAATGAATTTTATTTCAGACAGCCGACATTTAGCGATTTTTTTTTTCTTTTCCGAGGTATGGGCCATAGCAGCTTTTGTTTGGATCATAAATTAATTCGTTTTTTTTTTCTGATTGCCAGGAAGGTTGCAATCTTGTCAACCAGTAAGCGCCATTTTTTTCAGACCCTCCACTTCAACACCCTGTAACTTTTGAATTTTTAACTCTCCCGCAGCCAACTGGGGCCGAAGGTAGACCAAAAAATTACTATCCTTCTTATATCTACTTAAATACATGATATAAATTTTAGTATTTTAGGTATTCCTGCGCAAAGGATTAAGACATAAAGTGCCATTTAAAAATAAAAGTGGAAAAATCGTTGATCGCAGGAAAAAATATTTTGTAAAATATAGGTAATATTCCCTGCCCAATAAATGGACAAATAAAAAAAAAAAGGATTTCTATGGTTGAAATGCAAGAAAAAACATATTCATGGGGTCGTAGACCAACCCACTTGGTCATGGACGTTATGTTTGGCATCTTGGTCTGTCGAGGGTTAATTGTTTCATTTGATTTTTTTTTAATGTTTTCTTTAATGTTTAATAAATATATGGTAAAATAATGATTACTAAAAATATTTTTTTTATTGCACTTAAAAAATACCTACAATTAATGTTTCTAGACTGGAATACCCCCTTAAGGTATACCTAATTAATCTAAACATTAGCAGAATATTTAAGAAAGTCAAAAATAAACAAAATCATTAAAAATTTACGACCCTACCAATGTCATAATATATCTACACAGATAAATTGGAAAACTTAAGCAAATTCAAATTCCAAAGGAAAGTAAAAACACTTCTACGTGACTGCCTTTAAGGGATGATAAAAAATAATATCGATTCGCCATTAGCGGGCGGAGGGCGGTGCATTAACATTCGGCCGTTTCTCACAAATTACCATTTCTCAGGAGGAGAGCGCGGAAATGCCTTCCGAGGGATGGCAGCGAACATGATGATTACATTTTTAGGCGTTAATTAAAAAACCTGGAAATTGCACATTTAAAATTATTAGCATTTTTGTTTAAATTAAAAATAATAATTAGTGGATATTTGACATTTAAAAAAAATCATTCATCATAACTGGAAATGTGTTATTAAACCTTTTATAGGTAGAATTACTTTTACCTTCCTAAATATGCAACGGTTTATTAGCTCTCTTGATTGGAAATCATATGAACCCGTTTTTTTCTTCTTACCAGTAATAAATAACTACTAAAGACTTAGTTATGGGCTGAAAAATGAACTCCGGTCACACTTTTATTCTGGTCTGATAAATTTATTTTTGGATGGTCTGATATTTGGATAATGTACCTACCAATATTGTGACATGGGAATGATATCGCATTGTGTTCTAATGTGCTTAAACCAACTCAGAAGGTCGTCATTAAAAGCTATGAAAAAATAATTTTAAAATAGCCGGTAACCCTAACCTAACATAACCTATTTAAACAATGTAAAAAAAATACCTTCTAATATGTGGTTCTGAGTTGGTTTCATTCTGAATTGGCCGGTCACCTTCTAATTTAGTGTGAAATTAGTGTCTTAACTCCAAAATAATAAATAATTGAAAAGATTTCTTTCTTAATTCTTACAAAATATGATTTCTAAAATCTAAATTTTCTTATTTTCAGGTTGTTTTTGGGATCACCCTCCGGATTTTGCGCTCGGTTCCGGGCTGCAAGGCAAGGTAAATTAAAATGTCAACTTTATTTTGCAGATTTGCACAAAATAGTTAATGGCATGGCAAAATACTAAATATGTAAAATAATTGTTAAGTCGATGGCATTTAATAATTATTTTACATATTTAGTATTTTTTCAATTCCAAGTGTATCTTTAAGCTTAATTCCATATCTATTAGCAAAAACTACCGCAGAATAATTTTAAAGGAAATGCTCGCATTGTATCGTGACATGAGGTAGACCCCGGCTTGAGAATATGGGCAGGAGACACATTCGTGTGATTAATGACCTAAAATTAAATTATTGTACCTTCACCAGCGTAGGCTTCCCTGCTATTAAAACTACATAATGTTTGACTGTGAAGAGAGATAAAAGGTTATTACTCTCAACATTTATTCCGGTGCAGAAATTCAACGAATGAAGAACTAGCAAAGAATATATTAAATTAGATGTATTATAAACGAAGTCAATCGTTTCCGCCACTAATAGATATTGCATTTGAAAGGAGCGCTTGCTGGTTGATAAAAAAATCACAGAAAATATTAAGCCATAGACCAAAGAACACAAAAAATGACATACAGGCGTGTTTCGTGAACCATAAGTCCGGCATATCGGGCTTTAAGTTTCAAAAACTAAACTGTGTATCACTCAATTGTGAAATTAAAATGAGATGGCAATAGACAGGCAAGAGTAGGAGAGACAGAGCGCGTGCTAAATGGTCTAGAATCAAGAGGTATAAAGTCAGCGGTGACATTTTTTTCCTTTCAAATATTGTATGGAAGGCTCTTCTAGTGTTCTTCTTTATTCTATGTGTTTTAAGCAGAACTTATTGGAAAAAAACTGAGGAGTGCAGGAGCCTGGTTCTCTAAGGCAAGTTAAATTGAATATGATCCTCAGCAATGTGGAAATGACTGAAAAATGAAAAAGAAACATTCGAGTTTTTTTTTGCTCTAACTCTACACAGGAGGCCCATGAAGAAAATAATTTCCCTCAGGGTCAATGTCATATTTGGGAATGCTGTTTGAAGGGTCTTTTTAAGGAAGGAAAATATGGTTCTGGCAAGAAAAAAAGGCATGAGAGGAGGGTAGGAATCAAGGGGTCAGACGTATGAATCTATCTCTTCTGCTGCGATACACGACGATGGGTCGAAAGAGAGCAGTTGTAGAGGTCAGAGGGTCTACAATACGACCTGTCACCCAACTGGTTGGCAGGTGCATCCGCTGCCAAGACCGGAACAACTTCATCTAATGAACCACCAAACGGAGCGAACCACTTGGGTTGGCCTTTGGTAGATGCGTCGGTTATCCAATAAATGGTTACCGGGGCTGCAATACCCATGCCTCACAAAGGTTTGTATGCACCTCTCATAAAAAGTGTTCTGTGAAAAAGAATTTGCGAATGGTAATTTACCTTAAAGTACTACCAAATTCTTTACACTAGTGACAAATAAAAAGGAAACATGCTTGTAGTTGTAGCGAGTATTATTTGTAAGACATTTTGAGGGTTAGGTAAAATATAGAGCATAATACGTTAGGAAAGTTTGTGGTGCGTGTGTTTAGTTAATGATTGGGGAGACCGATGATTTAAAATGTGTAAGAAAGGTCTTTGCTATGAGGAAATGAACAACTAATGCCGGTCTGAAAAAAATATCGCAACTGTCAGAGGAATATAATTATAAAAGTTCGTGACTCATTGGCCGCTTTTTGTTATACACATTTGGTTTTCACTTTGCTGGGAACAGAAAACGTAGAAAATGTTTGTAACATTTTCAGTTACAATCATCATCATTTAAAGTATTTAAGACATGCTTTCTGTAGAAAAGTACCTACAATAAATTTATGCTCGCATATAAAATTAGGTAAGATGCATATTATTGTTAAGTTTCCTTAAAACCCCACCAGGATAACCTTTACAGATTTGTTAAAGTTTTTGTTAGATTTATGATATTACTATTTCTAAGCTATATTATGTTCTAAATGTGATTTTTTTGTTTTTGCTTACAAAATAAATTTTTGTTCTCTTATGGGGACTTTTATATTTAAGAACTGTTTATTATTTATTAGAGCAAAGATTCATTTATGAACAAGAAAAAAATCAAACAGTGAAACACATTTTTTTCTAAAATTCATGTATTATCAAATTTCTGTAGAAAAAAAAAGAAAAAAAGTCTATTTTTATTGACAAAGGATTGAACCTTCCTACCAAAGATATTCAAATACAAAAATCTTTATGAAAAAATTTTTCAATGTTTTTGCTTCCTACCCAGGAACCGGATTCAATCACAATCACAATACCAACTGAGCAAAATCCCGGTTGTTTTAAGTTTATTTCGTATATTAACCGCTGTAATGTTAACGGATTTCAGAAAAATGTTTATTTGTATGTCCGCTTTTGTGCACATGATTGCCACCAACAAGAGGATATAATGTATCGTCACAGACAACGTGTCTATCTCCGAAGTTTCACATCGATCGGTCGTGAAGTGGGTTTATTTCGACTTCCACGATTCCTCATTATACACGCATTATTTCAATGAAGAAAAAAAGTGAAATTCATATTACAGTTGCATTTAAATACAATGCAATCAATAATTTCAACAAAACTCCGAGGTGAGTTATATAAAATAATTTATAAGTTTATTTATTTTTTCATATTCTCCGAAAAACTGTTACACACCAACGTATGATGGAGAAGTTACGAATTTGAGGTACATATAACTATAAAAATTTAAGGGGGCAGTTTTACTAATTTAGACATGCATCAAAAGATAAATAAATTTGAAGATGTCAATATAAACCATGTGTCATATTACCCATCTGGTAGTCACTAGATGAACGAATGATGTTCCTAGTCTGAAAATACGTTATTTAAAAATAATATTTATTTGAATTTGTGCAAAGGCTTAGAAAGTGTAACTAGTTGATTGAAATGATTAGCTCATCCAGTGTCTCTCATATCAATGCCACCTTACATAAACCCTTTGTCTCCGTGACTGAACAATGTAATATTCAGGATAAAATCATTTGCTGCTGTGCGCTTCCCAACATTACGCTCAAGAATGTTGTTAATATACTAGAATTTATGGATTAGACTATAAATAGTAACGAGACTAGGAATGAATTCCATTTTGCCTGTCCTTTCTTAGAACCAAATTAATATTGCAGATAGAGATTCTAGTTTCTAAATGCTGCACGCAAAGGTATAGTTCCGTTGTTTTCTGCACATTGATTATTTACGGTAAGAAGAAATTATGTCTGATGACACAT
This sequence comes from Limnephilus rhombicus, assembly GCA_929108145.2. Lineage (NCBI taxonomy): Eukaryota > Metazoa > Arthropoda > Insecta > Trichoptera > Limnephilidae > Limnephilus > Limnephilus rhombicus. Next base: position 35,201,339 of record OV815276.1, read on the forward strand.
CCCTTAATGAATCCAATTCACTTCCAACGGTATATTCTGCTACTAAATTGAACCACTTTTGATATATTTACGCCCACGTGCGAACTTATATTGAAGTTTTCTTTTTTAAAATTTTTTTTTTGTTTAAAAGAAAGACAAAAATTCCCGGGTTACGAATAACCCAACAATGTTTGAAAATCTCCTACTACCACCACAGAAAGCCGAATATGTTGCTTGTGTTGTGATGGACGACTTAGCCAGCCGAGGAATCGAACACGCGACGCTCGGGTGGGACCCAAGCGCTATGCCCACTCAACCACTGACCGGTCATACATCATACCTGTTCTTCGTTGTTGTTTTCTCGAATGAATGAAGTGGAATTTTAAAAGTGGAGAATAATCCACTTTCCGGCATCCGATCGAGTAGAAAATTGGCAGATAGACTCGTTGTCAATGACAGCAGTTAATATGCGAATTAAATGTTGGTACTAGCCAATTGGGGTTTGGCTTAGTTTTTAGCGGTTTTGACTTCAGTACCTGGGGAGGGAAGTTCAATCCTCAGCCAAACCAAAATAAATATTTTCTACTTTGAAATTGGCTACTAATTTCAAAGAAAAAGGGATGGGCAACTGCTTCGAAAATTAAAAAATAGATGTATAATAGTAAAAAAAATATTTTTACGGGTTGATTTCAAAAATATATTAAGTGTAACATAATAAGAAAGAAATAACATAATAAAAGATTAAAGTCTCATAAAACCTTATACATACATTTGAGTTTAGCTTATATTGTATTCATTTATTTAAATTCTCATAAAACCACTTGTTAGTAGTTAGGGAACGTACCCATACTACGTGACCCACTTTTTTAACGTAAAAATATTTATTTAATTTTTAACACCCCCTCCCCCCTCGGTGACCACGTGTAGTATTTTCCAAGACTCCCCTCCTCCTACAGTTTTCACGTCGTAATTCATAAATATGGTTTTGAATCATTTCTTGCTAACAAAATGTAAAAAAATATATATTTGGCTTATATTAATACGGCGTTTGCTGCGTGACGGCAAGAGTGCATGCATACCTATAATTACAAGTGAAAATTTTTATTTATTTTAATTTTAACTTTATGAGTAAAACCTAAAAAAAAATATTATCAAGATAAAACTTATGTCAAAATATATTATAACCAGAACTTAATTTAGATTTCTAGATTGACTACGTGATAAAAACCTAAGCCCCCCCCCTCATTACGACCTAGCATGGTATTTTGAAGATCCCCTTCCCCCCTGAACGGGTCACATAGTATGGGTACGTTCCCTCATTACAAATAATTGATTTAGTTTCCAGGTTTCTATGCGCCGTATAAAAATAGATAACATATAATACGAAATTACTTTATTACGGCTCATTAACATATTTAAAATAAAATCCAAGACTAACAATAGGCAACCTGCTCACCGCCACCAGGTAGATAAGATTATTTTTCCATTGATGCACCTCTACCCAAAGTTGACATAGGAAGTGGGAGAAATATTCCCTTGCACTTTTTTGCAAAATTAAAAATATACTAACATATAATCAACTACGTATTTATTATTATTTTTAATTGTTAAACTAACGTTTAAGACAAGATTTTTTTATGCATAGCACAAAGGGTAACAATTATTATAAGCAATAATTATCAGCGTGAAACACTCATTCACATTGAAAAATCTTCCGAGAAAAAATACATGACGCCAACGGGACTTGAACCCGTGCCCTTCTGATTGCCGGTTAGTTGCTCTCCCAATTGAGCTATGGCGGCTTATCTAATACCCGCCAAATGATTCAATATATACTAGTGTTTCATTCAACAATTACTGCTTATTATATTTTTTCCACCTGAAAACAACCAACTTTATATTTGCGAGGGAGACACTGTTAGTGTTAAATCCCTCGCTAGGTGGCGTCGAGACAAATTATGTCTTAATTTATTGGGGAAATACTTAAACTTATCAAATATTAATTATTATTTTTAATTGTTAAACTAAGGTTTAAGACAACATTTTTTTATGCATAGCACAAAGGGTAACAATTATTATAAGCAATAATTATCAGCCTGAAACACTCATCCACTTATTACTGCTTATTTTTTTTAAATAAAAAATAAGCAGTAATTGTTGAATGAAACACTGGTATATATTGAATCATTTGGCGGGTACAAGATAAGCCGCTATAGCTCAATTGGGAGAGCAGCTGACCGGCAATCAGAAGGGCACGGGTTCAAGTCCCGTTGGCGTCATGTATTTTTTCTCGGAAGATTTTTCAATGTGGATGAGTGTTTCAGGCTGATAATTATTGCTTATAATAATTAACTACGTATTTATTCTCTTATATTTCTCAACCGAAAATATGACTGATAAAACATATTTTACAGCCTTTTAAAATAATTAAAACATTCGCTCTACCGACATAGGATGAAAAGAAAGGGCGTGTATCGAAGGAACATTTTAATTGTCACATTATTTTCATGCGACATTAAATAAAATTAAAATAAGCTTAATAAATTTGAGCGCCTATTTCAGCAGCCACATGTATGCTGACTGATTAAGTCTCGCTGCAAGCTAATGCCTCTGAAGTGCAATTATCCCATGAGGAACGGGCTTCCCAGCAGCGGAATACTCCTCTATCACGCAAGACAATGTGTTCACTTAGGAGGTAAATGCTGCACTCCCATGATTGCAGTTTGCAGCCTCAAAGCGGCTTATATCGGCCCGCGAAGCAAAGAAACTGTAATGGGACATTAGGGTATTTAAAACATGGTATCACTGAGAGCTATGTCGCGTTATATTGCACGAGTATCTACAGAAAATATTTTACAGTTGTGCTAAATAAAATAAATGCTATAGCGGGGTAATTAAATAAAATCGACACTTTTCTTCTATAAACACAATTACAGCCTTACTAAAAAACCCAGTGAAAATTTTATTCAATTGACAAACGGCCGCAGATGTGAAAACATTACTAATTAAAAATTTGTTCATTGAAAGAAATACACATGGTTTCCACGGCCTGAGAGGGTAGTTTATCTCTGTTTTAACCATTGATGTCCGAACGATATTTGTAATTTTTCCATAGTATTTTGAATGTTCTATATATTTCTTATTTTTGAAGGTGTCGTAAAAACAAATACCATTTATGAAAACTAGATAAAATTACCTTTTAGATTTGTATATTTGAAATACAGTTTAGTTTTCAAAAACTGACATATTTTAAGATTTAAACTCGGAAATAAATGGAAAAAAATTTCTTACCAAATTTTTTTTTTACTAAAATGTAGAGAAATTAAAAAAAACACAGTCCTTTTATGTAATAAATTTGAAAGGAAACTATCACCTCACTTTTTCCTCGTGCATACAATAAAAAAAAAAAAAAATTTCAAAGTTTTTTTTATTGCTAAAAAACTAACCTAAAAATTATACCGTCTTTTATATCAGATTTCTTGCATCTCTAAGGACGTTAATTTCTTTGATGCATTTAGGCACACATGTATTAGATATTATTATTTAAAAAAAACACCAATTTCATAAAATTATCGTAAAATAAAACCTTTAAATGTAAATTTGAATTCTTATGTATCATATAATGTATCATATATCATGTATCATATGTTTTTGACACTTCAATTTTCAAAGTACGATTATTGTTTTATAACTTGACTAAAACTTATGAAAAACCACAAAAAACACGGTAAATATATCAATGTTATAAATATAAGAGTAAATTTTTCATATTAATAGAAATTAACCATCACGTAAGTAATATTGCACACACAAAAACAATTTCGCACACACATAAATCATTTCGCGCTTCCAGCGTCTTTTTCGAGCGCGAACAACGAATGCGCAGGCGCCGCGCCGCCGCGCCGCCTAGCGGTTATGAAGGAAAACAAACAATTTAGTACTTAAATATGCATTGTTGCCGGATTTACAATACGTTTTAAGACCAAATCTTTTTAGTAATGTTATCGTGTTTTAGTGTATTTTTGTTTTATTCATGTTGCTGCAATAACACGGGTTATCTGGCGTGCTGTGGTTTTTTTTTAGTAAGGCTGTTAGTCTTTTATTGGGTGGGTTCAATCAATTACACAAGTAGTCAGTTAAAAATCGTAAAAACAGTAGTAAATTAAACGTACCAACTACAACAGTAGCTATATGGTTATTATTATTATAATAACTTCAAAGGACCCAATTATCCTTAATTACCTACTCGTCACTTTATACAAAAGGTTCACGAGTTCTTTGAAGCCGCGCGAGCTGATCTCGGAAAGCAGACTTCGACTTTTACTATTTTCCGCGGGAATTTATTATTAATTCCCTTTTATTCTCCCCGGCCGCGGCAGGCCAAAACTCAAAACTCTAAGTTTTCGCTTGTCTTTATATACCTATGGTCCCGCTGCCCTAGCGGCAGCGGTAGTAAGAGACAACCAATGCAAGACAGAGAAAGTAGTCGAGCGTGGACACTTCTCAAAATGCGCTCGAAATAACTATATTTGTTACAATGCCGAGTTTTTAGAATACTTTTTTTGAATTTAAAATTAAATATTTTGCATATAATATCCTAGGAACATGTAGCAGGATAAAGTGAAGCATGTACATAGTACCCAGCTATGTAACATCTATGATACAATAGTTATTATATTTTTTCATTAGTCGTATAACAATTCTCCAATTTACCAATGTCAGCTCACAATTTGTTTGCATACCGAGCTATAATAACCCTTTGATGTAGTATCTTAATTATTTATGGGTTTACTTCATGAAACTCTATTTAATTATTATTATTCTTTTAAATTATATGTAAATCAAATTTAATAACGTAAATCCAATTTAATTTAATAATGTTAATTTCTGCAATTATTTTAGTTTTTTTTATTATTGTGACAGCTGTTTCTGCATTAAAAACCATTTTTTTTAAATTTGAATTAAATAATTAAACATTGTTATTTAAAAACGTCGATAAAACTTAATTTAAAAAAATTTGATCGCAGAATCATTAACTATTTAAATCAATAGTTTCTTCTGATCTAAATAATGTGAGAATTATAAAGGTTCTCAGGGCCGGCCCGAGCCAAACGGCGCGTCTGGCGTTAGTAAAAACCTGAATTGCGCCCTGTTAGATATTTTCAGCCCTTGACTCCTTGGCAAGTCTTCGCCCAGAGCGGACTGCTCCAATCGAGCCTACACAAGACCGGCCCTGAAGATTCTTCTACGTAAAATATATTTCTTAAATAAATCAAAGATATCGATTAACAACATTTCTGAAGGTCTATTTAGTTTAGACGACAGAAAAAGTCAAAGAAGTAACTTGACTTTTTTGATTATAAAGTGTTAAAAAGTTTTAATATTTTTTTTTATTAATTTTTTTTTTTTTTTTTTTAATTTTTTTTTTTACAAGAGCTTCACACCCTGGCCTTGAGAAAAATAATTTCCCTCAAGGCCTATGTCATCTTTGGGGATGCTGTGTGGAGGGTTTTTTTTATTAAGGAAAGGAAGGAGAGGAGAGTTCTGGGAAGGAAAAAGGTTTAAGGGGTGGGTAGTAATCTGGGGTTCAGTGTGTCCTGGTCATCCGCCTCCAAGACCTAGACAAACCTCACCCCATGAATGTTTTTATTAAAAAAAGTCTAAAAAAATGAACACATTTCTTGCGGTTAATTGGTTAAGAATTGTAATGTCGTAAACCGAGCATTTCAAACATCTTCGTATATAGACACCTCATTGGCTCGTAGTTACGGATATTCTATTAAATTCTCATTAGTTAAGATAAAATCGTATTTTGTAATGTATCTATCGATTTACAATGTTAGCATCCTATTAATATTATAAAGGCGAAAGTTTGTATGTATGTATGTGTGTTTGTTACTCTTTCACGTAAAAAAATACTGAATGGGCTTTAAAAATTCTTTCACTAATAGAAAGCTACATTATTTGCGAGTAATATAGGCTGTATATATTAGTAAGCTCTGGAATTATGAAATTATTTATCATACGTTTATTGTCCAGACGAAAAGAAAAGCGTTGCTTGGTAACTATAAGCATTTAAGTGACGTGCGCTGTCATTTTATATTTGTTTCGGTTACCATGGAGGGATCTTCATAGTAACCTAAAAAATTATACTAATCTATAGTAATGTTATAAATGCGAAACTGCTTGTATTTGGTTGTTAATAGGTGGCACGCGAGCTGTTTGAAAAATGAATGTGACGGTTATGGAGGGGTGGAGGAGGAGAGGGGGGAGGGGGAGGAGGCGGGGAGGGGAGGGAGGGGGGGGGGTGAATGGAGTGGGGATAGAGAAGGCGAAAGAGGCGGAGGGGGACCCCCCCCCACCCTAATACTTTGCGAGCGAAGCCGGGGGCAAAAGCTAGTAAATAATAATGCGATGTTGAAGTAAGAACTGAAAATTCATTTCAATTACAATTTATGGAAATACAGAGATAAAACAAAGAGTTATTTTTATTGACTTCATTAATACAATAAATATTAGCTTGTTTTGCGAAATGTTCGATGGATTTTGAGTATTTATTTGAGAAAGTAATTTGAAATATGTTTTTGGAAACTCATCGGAATATTAATTATTTATTAGAAAATAAACGCTCATACTTAAATTTCGGGTAGACCAAATTCTTTCACTAAAAAAAATAAATTATAAATCACGCAAAAAACCGTGCGTGTTTTTTTTTTAAGTAGGCTATCAACTTTAGATAATAGTGGACTTCAAATTAACCAAGTATTACAATTTCGTGTACATGTATTGTTGTGGTGAGATCAATAATTAACTAATAAATATTCTCTCATATTTCAAAAACCATTATTGTGATGATCTAGACAACATTTGATATACTCTGCGGGTAATTAAAGTCACATTCAATACTGCGTATATTTATAGGATAGAGCACAATATTCAACTGAATTTAGTTAACGATTTACATCATCAAATAATAATAATCCACGTTTAACTGGCGCTTACAATAGACTGCAGTTAAGCCGTACAAATGCTCAGCTCCTTAACGAGGCACTAACGTAAGGGTTACTGTTACTGCTGCGAACATTTCGTAGGTAGCATGCAGAACCAACCACTCTGGTACTACGTAGCTACTAGCGACTATTACTTGAATATTGTACATTTGTACATCCACTGTAGCTGATGTGCTCCTGGTAATTTAATGGGTAAGTTGGCCGGATCTAGTTTATCACTGTTAATGAAAGACTATAAATAGTTTACTTTCGAGAGATAGGTACAATATGACTCTAAAAGCAGACATTTTTCCGATTTCAATGGTTTCTTGGAAAATATCCCCATTTATGATTCAAAGAAATTAATATTTACACAAGTAACAGTTATTTATTAATGGAGTTGTTTTAAACTTCCCCCCCCAGAAGAATATTGATGTAGATAACTCTAAAGTACCTATCTACTATGAAGTACATGAAAGTAAAAGTTATAGAACGATTGTTTGACAGGATCCGTGTAGTATTGCTTCTTAGAATGTGTCTTTTCACTTGGGTCATTTCTGCAGTATACCTCTGAAATACTAAAGCTGTTGTACCAACTCTCCTTCCTAGAGTTAAGTTCCATCTCTTCCCTATATACAGTTAAGTTCACAGCAAGCATTTTGTCAGTGAGGTTAGGTTTCTGATCGTTTTCAGGGGAGAGTTAGCCAACCAATCTCCAAAGGTAAAGATTTGCAAAAAATATCCTGATCGGCTACCATCAGGATGGTCGACCTTCTCGATAACCGTTGACTTTTTTTAAATGTTGCCTTAACTCAAGAAAAAGTAGCAGCATACTTATCAAGACTCGGAGGTCCCAATAAAAACAAACCTTCGGTAGTAGGTACTTAAAAGCTTTCCTTTAAGGTTGTATTAAACTATAGGCATCTTTGAGTAGGTACAAATAGAAAATATTACAAAATCTCTGGTTTTTTAATATTCGAATCTTATTAAATATTTTATTAAAATGTTAACTGCTCCAGCTTAAAATTGCACGTAATTAATTCTTTAAAATTTTCATAGAAAACACCTAGCGCTTATAAAACGTCGGTTTCTTAATAATTCTGGAAGAAGGCGTCAGTGCTCCCGAGTTGGAGGAGCTTAATTAATCATTTAGCAATTATAATTCTCGAGCAATATCTGAGTTAACAATGTTCGTGTTAATTTGGAAGATCTCTGTAGACAAAGACATGGTTTAATTGAGAATTGAGAAGATATTTTCGTAATCGCTTGGTTGTATTTAAATTACAAAGGAAAACTCTGAATATTTTAAATGAGTCAATCATAATTTCCACTGTCAATTCTCACTAATTATTCAGATTTATTCGACACAGCAATTATTATTTTCGTTCAGAATGGTTTTTTCAGTGGTTTTTTGTTTATCGTTTTTATGGTTGTATGAAATTTATTGAGTTTCTTTGCGTAAAGAATTTTGTTAATTATACTCGCGTTATATGTATGTATACATTTCTATTTTTTTTAATTCTAATTGTTTCTTTACTCAAATTTACTGTGTAATTATGTATAACTATATGGGACGTGTGGGATGGTACTATCTTTCCCACATCCTGGAATAAAACTATTATTATTCCGTCATTTTTATCAATCTCGCAGGTTCTTCAATTTTTTTGGGGATAGAAAATTTTGTTTGTAGAAAACCGTCATATTTTATGATTGTTATTTAAAATCAAACTCCTTTTATAAATACATTTTATTTGTTGTAAATTAAAAAAAAAAAACTCACGTACATATGTGTGTACATATAAATATGGCATAACCTAATGTGTTAAAAACTCGATAGTCATACGACAAAAAGATGAAAATCAAAAAATTACATTATGAGTGAAAGAAGAGCATTTTTTTATTCACCCTGTGTATTTCACCATCCCTTGTTCGGGAAATCCGCATCCCAGCACGTCAGAAAAAGCTAAAACAGATTTTCAGAGAGCCAAAGAAAATGAACATACTTTTTCAATTCACTTACGTCCCACAATGGATGGCGTAGTGCAATCCGCAGTTCTTCATTCACATAGGTATATTACATTTTACTACACACGAGTATGATATTTCATTTCTTAACTCCACTAGCGACATCTATCGCATTTCATAATGTGAACATATTATGTTACGAGAGTAATTTCATTTCCACGAGAAAATGCATGTTACGTAAGACCTTTTGTAGTGAAGTCTTCATTTATTTTTCAGAGTTCTTTACGACAGCAGACTGATATGAAACTGTGTTTATGGGATTTGTGTAAATTTGACAATTGATTTCATGACGGCTGGATTGACGGCACCTACTTGTATATTGAATTATTTAGAATGGTAGGTATTCCTACAAAATTTTTATGGAGGGAATCAAACGAATTTCCATTTCACGATTTTCCATTTCAATATCAAATGTTTATTCCATATTTTTCATGGAGCAAAAGATTGAAAGAAAAAACTTAGACCGAATTCTTGCAGAAAAAGTCATCGAAGGTCTAAGCCTCACGATTTTGAAACATTGCAAATCGGTACACGCTTTAATTCTTTGCTAAAATATTTATTATATTCCATTTAGGTTTTGTTTAAAAATTCGGATATGTTTGAATTTATTTTATTATTTTGTACATCTATCTGACAGTTGAGAAGGAAAAAAAATTGCACTTAATTTAGTGTATGATATCATTATCTAAGTTTTTGGGATATCTTCGTTTTAAGCGGTATGTTCTACAGTTTACTTCAAAGAATGGAAGACGCGAATAAAAGGAGTTTCTACTTTTTGCTTTTCAAAATGGACTCTGTACTTGTAGTTCTAAGATATGACACTTGATATCGCTAGATTTTATCCAGCGAATTCCATTAATTTTCCATATTCCATCAGAACTCAATTTGATACAGACGTTGAAAGAAAGCAACCCCACCCATATTTCCTCCCCCACCACTCCTCGCCCCGCCCCTGTAATATTCCAGTGTCGGCGCCAATGACGCGTGTTGTCTGGAGAAGGTTGTTGGAAGAAAATAAAATTGATCAAAAGTTATGTGTTGGGGTTGGGCGACTGCAAGCCTTATAAAACCCTTACATCACATATTTAATAAGGGATAAAATAATCATATAACTTTTATTAAACACTTTTAAGAGATGATTTTAAAGAACAATCAATTTTATAGAAGACATAACTTGTATATATTATTTTATCTTTTAGAATATATTTGACCAAAAAAACTTTATAATATATATGAAATCCAAAGCCACGCAACGCTAACTCCAAAATATTTTTGGTTTTAAAAATTATTATTTAATTTTTTTTTTTTAATAATATTTTCTCTATACTGAAACAAATTACATTTGACAGTATCTTCCACAGCCACAAGGAGAACTCCTAGCATGGAGGACATTTTAAAATCTCTATAATTAGACGAAATCTTCACATGGAAAAATAAATACAAAATATATAATCGTTGCTTAAAATAGAGAACAGTTAGGATATGTACTAATGATCAAATGCATATGATTATTATTTCGGTTGTATGTCTCTCTGTCACTCTGGTTCAATGAACTCTAGATTGCTTTATCTATTCTATTTGCTTAAAAACTTATTAAAACTGGTGGTTATTTTCAAAATATGAATCTGTTGTGCGATGAATAAAAATACCCTATGAATAATATAATATTTAGTATGACGTGTTAATAACAAAATCCTCTGATTTTTCATAACTATTATAATATTTTCAGTACATTGTATTGAAAATTTATTCCGCCGTTATTAAAATAGTTGGCGATGAATGGTCAACATAAATGCCTTCCAAGGAGTAAGTGATCGGGGTTCGATTCTCGGCCGTGGAAATTATTATGATATTTTTAAATATTTTTTTTTTAATTAAAAAATACTTTTATTTAATAAAATACAATATACTCAAATGTTATATGTGGTCAGTCTTGCTGTATGTATGTGAAACATGGACCTGGAAAGTAAATACCATGAACAATTGAACAGGTTAGAGGCTTTTGAAATGTGGCTTCACCGGAGAATGCTCAAGGTCCCATGGACCGACAAGATCACGAACACAGAAATTCTGAGAACTGCTTACATTAATAAAAATAAGGAAAATTTCATATCTGGATCATATACTTCGAGGGGAGAAGTATCACTTGCTTCAATTAATATTGAAAGGCAAGATAGAGGGTGGCTGAGGGCCTGATAGAAGACAAATGTCTTGGCTGCGAAATATACGAGAGTGGACCGGCATTAGAAGTGTGGAGGACCTATTCCGCAAGACAGAGAGACATTTTCAAGAGTGATCGCCAAAGGGGACCTGATAGGGCACACAAAGAAGAAGAAGTATTGAAATATTCCCGCGAGTTTTACGATTCTAGTCCAGTTATAAATTACCATCAAATTAATTTTTGTAATTTCAAGGACTCGTCAAAAAATAAGAGGGAATTAATCGCACTGTCATTTTCGCCAAGAGTTCATTATTTGAACGTGAGAACACGGAAAACCAAATTTTTTTAAACAGCAAAACACGTGGGATGAATGCTTTTTTAAAGTGTATTTTCTGTTCTTTTCTGGAAAACAAATGGTTTATTTAAAATGCATATTTTTAAATTCAAATCGTTTTACCGCAGGTAAGAGATTACTGTCAGTATTTTCCCTTATCTGGTAGAAATACACCACCACCAGGGCTATGTGAGACGATTTAAAAGTCAGATTAACAGTTCTAGTAAGGTGAAAGAATTTTGAACGACTTGGTTCATTGCTATGGTCGCCAATTTTTCCTTGAAAAAAAGGAATGTGGAAAGTTACGAAGCCTCTTAGAAAATGTATGTTAATATATATTTTCTATGAACCTTGGAAGGTAACTACATATTTTGTTTTAAAAAAGTCTCACCTTCAAAATTAGATTTCTGTAATGCTCAGAAGAAAATTTTGCAAGAAATAGATACAAAAAAATTAAATGGACAAGAAAAGGTACATAAAATAAAGTGATTAATTGGTTTTTTTAATAAATTAGAATAACAATCCTGTTACAAAAAATCGTTATTTGTCTCAATAATTTTATGTTTGAAAATAAACTACATATTTTCTTTATTTGTTTTTGGGGTGTTATGCCGTGTTACGCTACCTCCTTCTTTAGCCAACGTTTTGGACATCGTAATAAATAATAACGAAAATGCTTTTGGCCGTGAAAATCTTAAAACGTATCAAACTACATATTACTTACCAGTTTAACTCGGTATGATAATTTATATAAATTTAATAAGAACTAAAAGCAGGGAGATTTTTACAATAAGTAGTGTTATTGAGTTATAAAGGAAAACCTTAATAGGTTGCGGGAGCATAAAACAGTTCCACGTATTTTCATCGCGGATAATGGTTCTCGGTTCTATAATCGAAGCCGCCCCGTGGTTTTGCAATGCTATTGCGTAGAGTGTAGAGCTTCCAGCAATGCTTAATGTAAATGTTTTGAATGTGAATCTCGGATATTATCAAGAATAATGGCTGCCTTATTTGAGAATAATAGACGCTTGCGGTTATTTTATTATGTGTTCAATATACTGAATCGCGTTGCTTTGCATTCACATAAATTCAACGTGTTACCAGCCAGATCTGCTAAGGTTTATTTGAAACCATTTAAAAGCATTTAATTTAAAACTGGCCATGGTTCGTGGTATCACGTCAATCCTGCGTCTGATTACACAAGCTAATTAAAATAATGTAAGCTTTAATAAATGTGATAAACTTTTAATAAATAATCATGATGAGCATCATTATATTGAGCCCCTGAGATTTAAGTTTTCGGGGCGAATGCTTCACGATCGGATTGCCACTTCTTACCTATTCCAATCTGTCTCATGCCGACTTACGTCTGTAGTGTAGCGAGACTTCGGTCTGTTTGGTATATTGCGGCCTGTTCTTTGTATGAACTCGAGCTTAAGTAAAACTATCTTCAACTTCAGAAAGCTTCTACACAAACGTAGGAAAAGAGCTTAAAAGCGCCAATGCGGTGTACCGATTCTGAATAGATACTGGTGTGTAACACTCCGATGAGTGATAAGACCGTTTCGATTTTTAAAATAGCATTATTTTTTTTTTTTATCTGGCTTGTTAGAACCAAACGGTTTCAAAATCGGTGCGGCGAATGCAATGGGCACAGAAAGAGCTTGATTTCTTTTTTTTTCGAAACCGGTTTCTTGTAGGAACTCTAAAAGGTCTGTGCAGACCTAACAAATATTTTTTTGGTAGTTGGTGTCGGTTCTCGTATTTCGAAGCTTGTTAGAGCGTGCTTCGTACGTGAACTTTTTTGTCGCGTATAAAATTGAATTGAGTTTAGTTCGGCAATGGAACGACTGACAAGAGACGTGTGATCGTATTCTAGCTGGCCCGATAGTTGGTAATTCGATATATGGTATAAAAGGTCACCAATTGAAAGGTACGCGCATACCCGCATTTCAAATACCTTGTCGTTTTCAATATTCATATGTAAAATATCGATATATACCTACAAACATGTATACTTTTGACGAAGCTTTTTAAAATGTCCCTGATGTCTGACTCTTGTGCCCTCTGGTTGGAAAAAAGCGGTTATACATCCTATTCCAAAGAAGGGTGACCGCTCCAACTCGGCCAACTACCGCCCCATAGCGATCACATCAGTTCTGTCTAAGGTAATTGAACGTGTGATCAACGACAAACTGCTCACATACCTCGAGAAGAACAAAATTATTAACGACCGTCAATACGGATTCCGGCGGAACCGCTCGTGCGGTGATCTTCTCGCGTATGTGACGCATGTTTGGGGGTGGTGCCTGGAAAGTTTCGGTAAGACCCAAACGGTTGCACTGGACATTTCCAAGGCCTTTGACCGGGTTTGGCACCGAGGACTTGTTAACAAACTGACTTCTCGCATCCTTGTGTACGTGGATTGCCGACTTTATAGGGGAGAGATCGATTCAGACGGTAACATGGTTTCACCTCTTCTTCACACTCGATAAATGCTGGCGTCCCACTTCGTTCGTTTTTGTTGCACATCAACGACCTTTTGTAATGTGCACCAATTCATTGTTACGCGGATGACAGTACAGTCCACGATAGCTTTTTGTTTGACAAGCCCCCAAAAGGCTCGCAAACTCCAATGCCTCGGAGGGCTTTGAAGCAAAGAATGGATGGTTACCTCGAGAGTGTTTTCTCCTGGGGTAAAAATAATGTCGTTGAATATAATGTTTCTAAGACCCAATCTTGTCTGATTACGTCTAAAAGGGATCGAATTGAATCTAGTCTCCTTCAACGGAATCAATCTTCCGAACAGGCCCTCCATTGATGTGCTTGGTGTAACCCTAAGTGACCAGCTCAGATATAGGGGCTCCATCGAAGCCAGAGTAAAGTTAACCTCTCAAAAACTGGGCGTACTGTACAGGGCCCGCTGATACTTTAATAGTACACAACTGCTAACCCTGTACAAATCACAAGTGCGCTCCACGGTTAATTTTGGCAGCCACCTCTGGTCTGGAGCTCCAAAATACCTGAAAAATACCCTCGACTCTATGCAGAAACGGGCGGTCCGTTTGATAGATTCTCCCATCTTAACAGACGGATTGCAATCCTTAGAGCATAGGCGTCAGGTGGGAATGCTATCCTTGTTCTACCGGTATTACAATGGAAGATGTTCCAGGGAATTAGCGTCATTGATCCTTTCGGCACCGGTGCATAGTCGGAAAACACGTGCCGAACATTTGTACACGGTTGACATAAATTTGTCGCATGAGAACAGGTCGCTTCTTCGACTCGACTTCAGCTGAACACAAGAACGAGTCGAATTTTTTTGTAAAAACTCTTATAATGAAATTCATATAAGGTCTGCACAAACCTTGAAGCACCCCATACCTGTGCACCAAGCTCTCCCTATCGCTGTCGGAGGTTTAAAACGATTTAATTTCGATTGACTGACCCTTCCAAATCAGATCTCAATGTTTTTCTGTCATGAGTATTTTTCACCCATAAATATTATACCTTTGAGAACAAGAAACTTAAATCATAATTTTTCTAAAAAAATTTTATATATTAATCTTCTGTGTTTGGATGTTGACTTAAGTAATAAAATGTCAAACAAAACTGATGAGAAGAATTCATTACACGTTTTGAAAAATATTCATATACACAGGAGCTCCAAAGATTGATAATATTCATATCCGGTTCATAAGAACACCATTCATTTGAATATCTTAGAGATGTATAATCTATCAATTGCAATAGATCCGTTGAAATAAGGAAGTGTATGAAGAAGATAGCCCGTGTCAGAAACTGACTCAAGTTTTTTTCATGAATCTGTGGGCTCCGTACCAGAAGTGGTTGCCAAACTCAACATTAGTGCTCGTACACTATAGCTCACTACTTGCCTTTAAACCAGCCGTAATTTGCAACCTACGAGTACCATAACAGATAATTATTGACTGAGCCTAGCGAAGACCTGTTTCAACTCGACCGTTTTGAATTTCATCAGTTTTTGAACTGATTTGAATTTCGGTTTAAACGGAAATGCGTCACAATTATACTCGGTTCTCATAAAGTGCAGTAAATTCGCACCTCGCGTGCCTCTCATAGCGCAGTGGGCAAGACGCCTGACTAGTATCAGCGGTCAGAGAGGCAGTCATCAAGCGAACGGAGGTTCGAATCCTACGAAATCCAATAGATTTTTTTTTGTGAATCATTATCCAATCTTCAAACCACTTTAAAAGAAACAGGCAAAAGAAAATAATGCGACATCTAGCGACTTTCTAGTTTCACTTCTACCACGTGTGAATAACACACTCTGGTTTTTCAAATGTGAAATTGTCGTGTTTATTTGGACTTTCTTGTATGCAATTTTAATAGATCTACCCGTCTGAAGAAAATATAAAAAAAAGAATTTTCATCATGATAGTGACGTTTATGTGAATAAATAATTTAATTCCTTATTTTTAATCACAAATGTTATTTAAAATAAATGGTTTTTAAATAAATGAAACAATTTAATTTTTTTGAACCACTTATATATTTGAGTAAAGCCGACCGGTTTCGGAACGACCGTTCCTTCTTCAGGGCAAGCGTATACTGATTTGACAGTTATGAAATATGAATGGGAACAATGTATTATTATGGTAGGGGTGGAGCCCCTTGCTAGGTTTTTAATTAAATAAATGGTTTATAATTTTTTTTAATAAATGGTTTCTATTAGATTGTAAGGTGTTTCACTAACTAACAAATTCACTCAACAAACTCACTAACGAATCTTATGGTTTCAAAGAAAATTTTGGTTTTGCTTTATTAAATAAGAGAAAATTAGAAATATAAATACTTTTTGGACGCGAGGTCTACTATTTGTAGACCTCGCATATTTATTTGCACTTATGACATCTACACTTCTGACTGGTTTATCAGATAAGTTCTTTATAAAAGAAAATATTCCATTTATTGGGAAAACTATAATCCGGCTCTAAAGTCTATTCACAGAAATAACAAAGTCCGTTCTAAGCCGTGAGTCGCTCACCGCAGCCACCGTCCATTTGGTTAGGAATGCAGGCATCGGAATAATGATTACGTTACTCGGGTGACGAACATTTCAAAGAGGATTTTCAACCTTAAGCCTTGGTGGGGGCGACCCTTTTAGCGGATTACAGGCGCCAAACTCAACTGGATGTTCATACGTTATAATATATTACGGCTGTATAAGGTATACAGGAGTTGCTTCGTGTTACAAGGTGTTAGATATGCTATTGGCCAAGGTTGTACGAGAAAATTGTCTTTTTTGAGAATTATATGGCGTTCAGAATCATAAGCCTGGTCGGTATGCATTTTATGGTGGTAAAATCTATTACCGCACCGCCGCACAGTGGGGCCAAATTCCTCATTTCGATGCAATAAACAAAAACAAAAAAAGCAATCCTTGAAAGTCGCGTTATATATTGTCAGGTACCCCTTTAATTGTAGCATGATTACATAGCAGGTAAACGCAATTGACCTAACCTTTCTACCTGTAATTGCCCTCAGTACATGCCTATCGGTCGTGAAGTCAAGAACCCCCGTTAAGCGTGCCCGCTTATCACTCAAGAGCACATATTTATTTCGGAAGAAACCTAATACTAACCCCAAAAGTGATTATGGAGCCATCATGTACAGGTATTTCACTTATTTTTCAAATTATATTTTTTTAAATCATTAGTTATATTGATGAGTAAAAGCGTAAATACAAAAATGTGATCTTGATTTCTAAAAATTTCAGATTCATTTCGAGACGTACTTAGCTCCGGGCACCTACGGGCTTTCATATAAACATTTTTAGATGAATAACTACTGTAATGAATCATTTTTTTAATTATGCCACTTTTTTTACTTTTAAGGTAATTAACCCCTCACGTCTCAGGCGTATTTAGTCAGAATTCCCCGCTTTGCGATAACATTTAAATAAATAGTATATTTCTGAACGTATCTGAAAACAAAAAACTTTTTTTGAAAGGTGATAAAAACGCTATCAAATTTTATTATTAAAACTATACATACATTTTTTTAAGGCAAACATAAAAAGTTTTAAAACTGGCTGACCAACTTTTTTTTCTAACTAAAATTACTGATACAAAAATAAAAAAAAACAAACACATATTTTTTTAGAAAAATATATCATTAACGTTACAGTCATCTCACTTTTTTATTGTTCATGTAAAAAAAGTTATAAAAAATGCATAATTAATAATTTTTCTCAAATTGCATTCGGAAATTTTGGTTTCATGGTCAAATAATAAAAAAATTCTAAAGTTCAATAATTTTACCTCAAATTGCATTCGCAAACTTTAGTTTCATACATGTGTACATTTGAATTCTTCTGTGGTTAATTTTTAGATTTTAATACAAAGCGTGTTGTTTTATCATTCCAAAACCGTTTAGAATTAGATCATATTTCTCAATATAACGATTATAAGATTATTACACTAATTACAATTTATTTTAGCCGATAAGTGGAGTTTATCCAAGTACTCAGGCTGATGATGATGGTAGTGATGATAATGATGATGATGATGATCTTGATGATGGTAGAGATGATGATGGTGATGATGATAGTGATGACGATTCAAACATGTCAGATAAAGAAAATCAAAAATATTTTTGGTAGTTATTTAACTAAATTGTAAATAATATATGGATAATAAAGTTAAAAAATTTATTGAAATCAATATTTTTGTTTTTTTATAACCTTCCATGCCACAGTCAAATTTTCATCGTAAAACGTGCCCCCGAATAAAGGGCGTTTTTAAGCAATCTTGCCCCACTGTGCGCTTCCTCGAGAATCATATACTGGATAACCAACACCCCTGCAAAGGTCATCCCGAGTGGCTCGCTACGTTTGGTGACTTAGCTTAGGTTCCCGGGTTCAAGGGGTGAGGTTTTGTCAAGGTCCTGGCGGCGGATGCATTTGAAAAACCTATTGTGTGGTGAGCAGGATCGGGAGAGCCTGGTTGAGGGAGACCTTTTAACCTCTCAAGCCGGACTCTCTCGACCCATCGCATCGTATCGGAGTGGGAGGGAGGGATTCATACTTCCGTCAACATGACCCCCATATTCTTACCCACCCCTCCTTCCCTGATCTTTCTCTCCTCCCTTTCCCTAAAAAGACCCTCCACACAGCATCCCCAAAGATAACACAGGTCTTGAGGATTTTTTTCCTTAGGGCCTCAAGTGTGGAGCTAATATAAAAAAAACGATGAAGAAGTTTATTTGTGTGGTGTCTAAAACCATATTCCTCGCGTCTATATTTTCAGGTAATCGCAACTTTTTGGAATTTCCGATGTCATTTAAATAATATCTATGCAGCTTTAAAATATCCAATGTTTGATTTATTTTACACAAGAAAACCAAGGTTGATTTTTACGAATAAATATATTTTTGGTATTAAAAGCTCTAATTGTAGATCCTCACTCGACAATGGTAAAAATAGTAGGCAACGTTAAAAATATACAAAAACTGATTATAGTCACCCATCAACTACTCTTGTTAAAAAAAACGTTAAATAACTTCCGTGGCGCGCTCAGTTCTAAACCCGAAAAATAAGCATAGGCAATTGCTAAATAACATTAAAATCAATCTAGTAACGATTTGACTGCAAATTTACGATAGTATGTATACTAATATAAGTAATAAAATTAAAGTTCCCATTAAAACGGGAGGGAATGCACACTGAACCAGCGGAGGGTAGGCCAAAACTACTTCAGGCCAGGCCAGGACACCGAATAAAATTGGCCTCTTATTTTTCTATGAAATCCTTCAATTTTATTTTATTAAAAAACTTTAAAAAATTTTATACTGTATTATTTTTAATGTCACTACTTGAGATGAGGTTATTAATTAATTTAATTCGAAGGCACTGCTGAAAACTAGCTGCATTCTAGGAGAAATCCTGAATTGTAGCTGTGAAGTGACCCTTTCGTCAATAGAGTCAATGAAAAAAGAACAAAATATGTAATATTGTAAAAAAATCTTTTGATGAATAAATTTTTTATTATTATTATTAATTGAAATAAAGTAATATAATTAAAAAAACAATATTATATATGTAGTTGTACGTATACGTAAATAAGAGCTGACTTTATTTAGTGTCTTTGCCTGGATTGATGTGGCTTTGGCTGATAGTAATCAATATATACATATATACGTGTATATGAAAGTGGACAATGTGCGTGCCGCTAAAACTGAGAAACGAGTCCCGGTACCATCAAGGTAGGTATATGGTGTGGTATCCCTCCATCCTCCATCCATGAGGATGGTTTCCGTTTTTACCTGAAGGGCGTGCTTTTGAAGATACAAGAGCTGGAATTATTGCCCTCTAGAAATTTCCATAACAGTCCAGAACATTCGAGAGTATTCGAGAGCAATCCACAAAATTCCAGAAAATTCCGGAATATTCTGGAATGTCGTGGAAAGTTTGGGAATAGTCTGGAACGTTCGGGAACATCCTAGATCGTTGTGGAACATTCCAGAATGCTCTCGAATGTTATGGATTATTGTTGGCCATTTGAAACCTTTTATGTATGGGTGGGACTATCCATACAGGGGTGTATAAAGCAAGATCCGTCGGGGGTTCGAACGTCAGTTCAATCTCATATCAACTCCCTGAGCAAAGCCGGATAACCCAGTTGGTATATTATATATAATTGTACCACAGTCAAAACTCATAGAATCCTATGGCATTGTAAGGCCGGTGTCCTGGCCAGGTTTGAGTTGGTGTCGGCTGGGTATGGAGCCGGCGGATAGAAATATAATTGTTCCGCAGTCGAAACTTACCGTTAGCGATTAATGAGCGTTTAATGGTAATGCCGCTCAGGAGCAACGCTAATAAAATCCTGGAATAGCCCACGCCGCGCCGTATCGCCCGGGGACATAAATCAAAGCGCCTAGAAGTGCGGTACCGAGTCTGCGCCGAGAGGTCACCCAATGTTGGTTGCTGATAATTTTTTGTGCTTTTAGAGAGCAAATCCAAAATTTAAAAACCGGAAAAACTAATTACTTCAATTACTTATTATTAGAAGAAATATTATTAAATAACTAACAAGGAATATTACCGCTTTTTTCTAAAAGGTTTGTAAACGCGAAGCTCCCAAAGATGAAACAAATTGATGAAAACCAATAAATTTATACACAAAATATAAAGACGTAAACAACGTTATTGGTTTTCAATATGTATATTTCATCAGAAAGTTAATAATTTCAGAAACGTTAAATAAATTTATCTCAAATATTTGAATAGTCTTCTAGGAAGTCATTAAGTCTGCAAAGAGTAATATTAAAAAATACCTACTCTACTTTTCCTTCTTCCGGTTATACAGGTATAGATTTTTTTTTCATTTAACGTATATTCTTTTTTCATATTAGTTACAATCTATTTGTATTTTCCCAACTACCATATCGCTAAAATGTATTTAAGTTAAAAATCGTGGGTTCAATTTGCGCGTGCGAGTTCGTGACATCGGATTAACGCGGTACTTGCACATATGCTTTCAACTTTTTATTTTAAAACTAGATTAAGATGGCGCTATTTTTAGCCGAGTTATTGAAGTTTGAAATTTCGTTCATTGTCGTTCATTTCGGCGCGATTTTAAAGATATTTTTCACGTCAAAATTAGGATTGCTTTTTAAGAGAAAAATTTATCACTGGCGACGATTCTTAGTTCGTATGAAATTTTTAATGACCTTAATAATAATAATAATAATTGGACAATTTATAAAGCGCCGTTTTTGTGAAAAATCACCTTAAGGGCGCTACTTGTTACCGGGTAAGACATAAAGCACTCAAAGGCTCGCGAGCTAGGGAGTTGAGGACCTCTGTTCAACGCCAATATAACGCTATCTGCGAGGCGAAGCAGACCTCTTGTTTGTGAATCTGCGATAGTGTTCTAAGGAATATTCATTTGGATTAAATCTTTATTTTTAAGCATACATAAATAAGATGAGTTTCATTTAACTCTTTTACACAGGTATTTAACAAACAATACATTTATTACTCAAATTAATGACGTGTATTAATGACGTGTACTCTGTATTTTCAGTTAAACAAATTAACGTAAAAATGAAATCGGTTTGATTAATATATCCACAAAATAAATTTAATTTACGCGACTCTTAATCACAACGTTAATACGCACAAAATGTTAATACTCACAAAATGTTAATACTCACAAAATGTTAATGGTCGCGACAATGTTAATTCTCACAAAAATGTTAATTCTCTTAAAACTAAAAAAAAAAGTTAAAACTAAGTTAAAACTCACAACAATGTCAATACTCACAACAATGTTAAAACTTACAACAATTTTAATTCTCGTAACAATGTTAATACTCACAAAAATTTAATGTTTACAAAATTTTAAAACTCACAAAATGTTAATTCTCACAACAATGTTAATACTCACAAAATGATAATACTCACAAAAATGTTAAAACTCACAACAATATTAATTCTTGTAACCATGTTAAAACTCACAAAAATTTAATACTCACTACAATGTTAATACTCACTAAATTTTAATAACCACAAAATGTTAATATTATTTCTCACGAAATGTTAATACTCATAACAATGCACAAGGCACCATGGTAATATTCAGATCTAGTAAGCAACCATAATATAATAATTATGTGATATTATTCTGTTGGAGAGCCAAATAAAAAAAGTCAAATACTTTCATTGCACATTTTATTCACTTATGAAATAAGAACAAATAAATCGTTTTTCAATGAATTCAGTTTTCAATATAATCATGCAAAAGCCGCTTTCAATTTTACCGCCACTAAAAATAATCCTCACAATATTGGTTGTAAAACTACGATCAATTTATAGGATCCTATCAAAGATGATGTTCCTTTGTATTGTTTTCTTAAAATAAAGTGTAATTTTATACCCTTCATGATGTATTTCATTGACAACCCTAGACCGATAAGGACAATCCCCGAGATCAGTTCCATCTCACCTCTTACGTGTCCCATTATCGGCATTATACCTTGGCTATATCTTTGTTTAGAACCCTTCAAAGGTTTGAAGTCCTTGACAATCACAGAAAACGTGATTTCCTGTAATGTTTATGGACAAACTACTCGATTATGGTTTCAAATATATTTGGGAAATAGTAATCGAACTTTCCATGACTTTACCCGGATTTGACAATAATAATCACACATTCAAGAGGTTTAAAACAATAGTTTTGTAATTATATACCTTACATGTCTACGAAAACACATAATAAATCGTTGTGTACAAAGATTACAAAAGGTAATAATATCCGAGTTTAATATTAATTTCTAGGTCTGCGTTTATTTAATGAATAATATGCAAAAGTATTTTATATTTAAAAAAACGTACTTGACAACAGCTTTTTTCAGTTTTTATAAAATTGGTACATAAGTGTATTAAATACACGCAATTTGTCTATGTAAGGATTTATTAACGTTTTCAAATATTGTTGACAATGTTACAGATGCTTCTTTCGAGCCTTTCGTTATAAATATTCTTCGTCATTTACCATTTCAAAAATTGGATGTTTTTTTAAGAAAACCTACAAAACACCATCTTTGTATACAGAAAAATATAAAACACTTTTCATGGGAAGCATGGCTTTTGTTTGAAAATTTGGGAAAACGTATTTTCAAAATGACAATCTTGTTATTTAGACTAGACAAAGTTCTGTGACAAGTGGCTCAATGAACCCTCGGAGCGTCCTGCCATGATCACTACAAGATAGATCCGGAAACTAAAACAATCACGTGGCGTTGTCATGTGGGTCTTACTTCCGGTGGCCGGAAACGGAAGCTCGCCGGTCTGGGAGCCTTGAACCGCCCATCATGTTTGGGCGTAAATAATAATATCAAACAATACAGGCTAGAGAGAAATGGTTTAGAAATGTCCTTTGGAAACAGGACAAACGCAGCAGAAGAACACGTATTTTTTGACAACAGAAAAAATAGACTATGAAAATATTATTGACATTAATGAAATAAAATGGTGCGCCGAGGGTTCAAAAGAACATTTTGTAATGAAGCTTTATTAGTACATATACCATTTGACTAAAACTTTATACTTATTCTAATAAGTATTAGTATTTAAAAAATATCCCTGAACTTAGTACATGACCGAATATCTTAAAATCCGAACAATCAACTCTCAGCGCTCTTATAAATCTTGGTGTCTCCATAAGAAGGTTTTCATAAATTTTAACAAAGCATTTATTATGCACCTTCAACAACAAAACTCCCCTTCGTGAAAGCTAAGTCTGAAATTGGTAGCACCATGGTAGCACTTTATCAAAAGTGCGCGGAAAATGCTTAGCGAAGGCTGAAGTGTTTCGCGGCGAGATGGCGTCATAATGCTCCATTTTCGGATGCGGAAATGCTCGAATGTGGAACGAATTACATTTCAAATCTTGTCGCCCGAAAGAAATGGGTTGGCGATGATGAAAATTACTTCTGCCTGACTCCCCACAAGATAAGCTCATATTTAAGTGTTTGAAAAAAACTACTAACAAAACTTGTGCTAACAGAGAGGCAGGTACTTTTATCTTATTTTTAGTTTTTTTTTTTCAATTCAAAGAACCCGGATAAAATATGCACCCGTGTTTATGTAATGTAATTTATAAACTCTAGTAGCAAACTAAAAGCAAAAACAAATGGCTTTGAACAAAAATGATTTCACAAGATATATAAAATGCACTTAGTCTCACATAAAATGTATGAGAAATTGCCAGATTCACCATATCACTCCCATTAGGAATAACGCGCGGTATAGTAAAATAGCCCAAGTCCACGTGATACATGATATTTTGAGAGTATAACATACGTGTGAAACTAGCTTTATTAAAAAAAGCGCAAAATTCATCTTCATGTCTAAGAATGAGATTTTTTTTAAAATTTGTATGTTTCAAAAACATACCATGAAAAAGCTCTATCACAAACACTCTTCATGTTTTATCAAATTAGGAACCTTTAGCTAAGCAGCATATTGTTTTCAAAATTAATACCACATTTGGTGCCTAATTTATGTTCAGAATGTTAAATATGTTTGCTTCGTAGTAAGTACCTATTTTGTTAAGTACATAATAAATAACCATAAAAAAGGTAAAATTAATAATCGATAATTTTATTAGTGTTATGCTCGTTTCATTTTGAGTTTTATCCTGTCCAGTTTTTCACAGGAATATCTTATCTGATGTGACTCATCTACAGAAAAAAACGGTTTTTTCATTAATGTAAAAGTTTTTGTAATCATCTATTTTCTCAATTAGTAGTACCAAACATTGATATTTTTCGATATTATCAAATAAATAATTATCACTCACGCGTAGTATGATAATCATTAGTTCTGAAGGCAACACCGTGGAATATCATTAAGCTGGCAGCATAATATTATAATGATCACGTTTCTATAGAATCTGTAATCAAGGCTCGATGCAGTGATTACATGAGCAGGCTTATCTGCTTATGTGACGAGTAAAATCAATTAAAGCCTTCGCTAATCGAACGCTACTGCTATATAATAACAAATATTCGCTCAAAGTGTTTCATGGTGGTAATTATTACGACACCAATCATTATTATATAATACTAATGTAGATAACTACTATATACTAAATTTCCCCTGAAATTAATCAAAATTAGCAAGAATTATGTTTATGTCCACACTGTTTTCCTGCCGACAAGCTACTTGCAGTAGCTTTGCAGGTATTATTATTTTCAATTATTATAAGCAATAATTATCAGCCTGAAACACTCATCAACATGGAAAAATCTTCCGAGAAAAGATACTTGCCGCCAACGGGACTTGAACCCGTGTCCTTCTGATTGCCGGTCAGCTGCTCTTGACCACTGAGCTATGGGGGCTTATCAAATACCCGCCAAATAATTCAATATATACTAGTGTTTCATTCAACAATTACTGCTTATTATATTTTTTCCACCTGAAAACAACCAACTTTATTTTTGCGAGAGAGACATTGTAAGTGTTATTGCTTATAATAATTGTTACCCTTTGTGCTATGCATAAAAATCTTGTCTAAACGTTAGTTTATAAATTAAAAATAATAATTATTATTTTCTTTTTAATAACTTTTTACTTAACACTATGTACTTTTATTTTAAACAACTACTGGAAACTGTTATTTCTGTATTGATTATTATCACCTTTTTGATAATTTTTTACATTTAAGTAGGTATTTGGTGCTCACACCATACACCTACTATAATTGTTTAATTACCACTTGATTCATAATCACCATTAACCATTATTATATTATTATATAAACGGAACTTAACTGGTTTAAATTATGTTCACTATTTTATGTACAACTTCTTTATACACAACTGTATGCTTCCTAAATAAACATAAATAAAAAAATAAAATAATGTAAACATGAAAAAAAAAATTATTCTGTAATTAAAAGAAAAAAAAAACTAATTGTTGGGTATGGTAATACATGACAGTATTATATTATATACCTGTAGTAACGGGAAATCAATATTTAATATCGCCATAGCTCTTAGCGCAAATGAAAATGCTGTCTCAAAAAATGCGAGTTGATTTCGTTCAAAATAAATTGTGCAAATTTTGAAAAATTAACTTTCAATCGATTGAACTCAAATGACGGGTTAGCAGTTAAATGGACAATGTGTGGACCTCGTGCAAAAAAATACTCTCCGCTTATAATGATAGTAATGGAAAACTATGGTCAGGTTATTCGTAACCTGTCCATCTTTTAATAAAATATTACGTGTAACATGTCTACACAATGTTTAATCAAATCAACCTACAATGAACCTGTTTTTTATGGATAAACAACAACAAAAATTTAAAAATCGCTCAAATCAAATGAAAAAGGTGAAACATAAGTTAGAGTGCTAAAAAATAAAATTGGTACTCACCACAGTAAGAGCAAGTGTGTTTTCCATCAGAGCCGCTCCGCATCCAATAAAGGACACTATCATGACCAGGACAGAAGCGACAATCAGAATGTAGATGCCAATGTAATATTGCTGGATCTCCAGAACCCTGATCCATTCGTTGAAGCCAGGCTCGATGCGTATCCACAGGGATAGGCCGAAGACGGCTGCTCCGAGAAGCTGGAATAAGAAATAACAAAAATCATCAATGCCAATTTTTTTGTTTTACGTAGTTATAGTACCTACAAACTGTTAGTGACGAAATGCAAAAAAAAATCAACCTACGTAGCAACATTGAAAATTCGTATTAAAATTAAAAAAAAATAACTCAGCCAAATAAACCGCACCTAACATAGTAAACCTATTACCATAAATATATTTTATTACTTACGTATTTCAAAAACATACTTTAACATCTCGTTAGGTAAATCAAGGTAGACAGTGCTCGAATAGATGAATAATAATCGAAGATGGAACTATTTAAAACTGAAAAGTAATAAAATTTTGATAAAGCAGTAGGTAAAGCCTATTTTGTTGGTTTAACAACCGCACAGATTTTTTTTTCAGAAAAATTTAAATGTGAGAAATATTTGTAAAGGTTTATTTATCTGCTGCTAAAAATAATTTGTGAGAAATAGTGAGGATGCAAACGAATTTTCCAGTAAATGTTTTATTGTCTTGTTAATTACTGTGTGTCAGTGGCGGTCCGTCATTTTTCAGTGAGTTGGAGTGCTAATATTGAAAACGATAACATTTCTGATGTTTTTGTAGCTGAAATTGATTTTTTTTTTCAAAATTTCAACTTTTTGTGTGAAGATCTTCAGGATTCTTTCAGTAAAGGGATGCGCCGCATCCACACACTGAAAGATCTTCATATAAAAAATTGAAATTTAAAAAAAAAAAAAATAAAACTCATTTTCAGCTACAACATCAGTATCTAATGTAGTATTTTTCAATCTTAGCACTCTAGCTCACTGTGTGTGTATGTGTTTTCTCCTTCAATAATAAAATAATGCAATTATTTAATCTTACTTTAACTCTTATGCTTAGAGTTATGTTCACACAATAAAAATAACAGTTACTGTAAATTTTTGTTAGAACAACTCTATTTTTATAACTTTTGGAGGTTAAATTATAAAAAAATTCAACCGCTATCTTTTCATTTTTCTGTGTCTTGTTCTCTTTCATATTTTCATTTAGATTATTAGTATTATATTATTTTTCGATATTACAGTTACTTTGGTTCGCAGCAGCGAATAGTTGCTGGGTGTGTTTATTAATAATTATATTGATTTTTCGTGAGCTTGTAATTTTAATTAAGTTCTGCAACTATTTATATTTTATGCTAACTAAATTTTTAATACAAATGATAAAACAAAAAAGCAAAATGAAACCAGAAAAGCGAGTAACATTTTAAAAGCAGTGAAATATTGCATCATCTATCACAGGAACTCGTTTTAATCATTTTGAGTAAATTCACTTCCACCTCCACCACCGCGTCATTATGAAAAATACAGGAAGTTGTCATTAATCCGATATGAAACCTTAGCTCGCCGGATATTGTGCGGGAACAATGGCTGAACGAGCATGCATCGCCATGTACGTTATTTCACTATGCCATATTTGTCAACGTCTACGTCGCGAGATTTTCGTAAGAATTTCCGCCGGAAACGAAGCATCATGGCGGTAAAAATAATGTCATTACCGTAGCTGTGGTACCTCATCTACCTACACTGCCTTATAGTCTCTAAGATAGGAGTAGCCAACATTTTGTAAAAAATTTACTATATATATTGATTTCAGAATATCTTTCCTAGGACGGTAAGTACCGACTTTCATTGTTTGATGCGTTATCTTTGAATTAGGTTAGGTTTAGTTTAATGATTAATATACTTAAAATGCAAAGCGACTGAACTTCAATTCTTTATTAATAAATTATTGTAATGTCTACAAATGACACCATCTTTGTGCATTAATCACCAAAAGTTCTCAAACCTTTAGGCTCATTAGGCTAATTTCATATATCTTATCATTTCTGTCAATGCTTTCATACGAGCTATGGAGTTTTGCAATATTAATAGAAAACGGAGTAATATGTCATTTTGTTTGTATCATGTTTTAAAATTGTTTTGAAAAACATATTGAGAAAACATCATGACAAACTATACTTTAACACTAACAGGGTAGTTATAATTTATAATCTAAGTAAAATTATATATTTTTATTAAAAAGAGAAATAAATTACTTTACATCACGTTATTTATATCAAAAAACCATCTATAAGTTTCGTGAACAATGTCACATCATCAGAAGCAAATGTAACTAAAGTTAAAAATTCAAAACAGATCACTTGTGGAGAGGAAGGGGTAAAAGAAATGAGGAGAGGTAAGAGTGGGGAAGTTTATTAGAATAAGGGATTCATGTCATTTGCAATTGTAATCCTTAATTCTAATACACTTCCCCACTCGTACGCCTCCTCCTTCCTTCTAGCCCTTCCTCTATTTATTTTTCAACTTTAGTATACATTTACACGAACATTGTTCACGAAAAATGTACATTGTTTATATATAAATAAAGTACATTTTTTTGTCTTTTTAATTTGTAATTAATGCCAAATAAAATATTTTATATTTTTGAATATAGCTATTACTTTATGGTTATCCATTATAATAAAACGAAACAATGCAACTTTGTATAAACCACTTATAAAATGTGCAAATCCGACCGGTTTCGGAACAAACGTTCCTTCGTCAGGGAAAGCTTATACTAATTTGACAGTTTAGAACAATGTTTTATTAGGGTAGGGTTGGAGCCGTTGTTAGTTAATAATGTAGATTGGGTGGGTAGGTATTAGTGTAGAGTGGGTGGGTAGGGGAACAAATCCATGATTGGGCTATATGACCATATTTTTTGTTTGTTGATAATAGATTCATTATTTTTAAGGGATTTTTTAATTTTCAAACCTTCTAAGTTATCTAAACGTTTTCCTTTATGATTAATATGAAGAATATTTATCCCTGTGTTTTTTTCAAAACTATGGTTATTTTCAATGATATGGTTAGCGAACTCAGAAAAATTATTATTATTAAGACACCTTAAATGTTCTTTGATTTTGATTTAAAAATTACTAATTAATTACTATTAATTCACTCTACACTAATACCTACCCACCCAATCTACATTATTAACTAACAACGGCTCCAACCCTACCCTAATAAAACATTGTTCTAAACTGTCAAATTAGTATAAGCTTTCCCTGACGAAGGAACGTTTGTTCCGAAACCGGTCGGATTTGCACATTTTATAAGTGGTTTATACAAAGTTGCATTGTTTCATTTTATTTTAAAATATTTTATATTTTTTGTCTTTAGAATGTATAGTCGTTTTCAGTGCTGTACCACCGCTATCGTGAGCATCGTTAGAAATAGAAAGCACATCATAGAATCTCATGAATTGGATTTCTAAAACTGATTTTTATGTTTTGTGTTAGTTGTAATGTTAGTTGTGTGAGTTAGTAATTACTAATAAGTTTTAAAACATCATTGGTTGGCGATCACAGCCATGTACGCTAAGGGGGTTCAGGTAGATTGCTAACGAGAAAAATGCATGCGGGATGCAATAGTTGTGAGACAGCCGCAACTCGGTAATTTAAAACAACGTGTATTACTTTTGTTTCACTAGATATGCGCTTCCTATTCTCCACTCCCTATGTGCCGCGTATTCAAAATGAATAAAGGGCAGTAATTCATATTACCTATCGCACCGCAGCGCTACAGTTAAACTTCGTTTTATGTAACTACGTATAAATTAAACGGATATTCCCACTATTTAAGTGGATTTAAATATCTCTTACTTCTTAATTTCAATATAGTAGAACGTACCTATGTAGTTTCAAAATTTCTCTTTATTTAATAAATCAAAACTAAAATTTCCCCTGAAATCATAATATTTGTAGGTAGCACTTCTAACCGATCTGCGTAATAAACTTTATATTTTATTTTTATTTTTATTTTTAACTTTATGAGTAAAACCTCAAATTGTAATATTTAATTAAATGAAGACAATATAAGCGAAACTCAATCGAAAATCTGAAAACAGAAAAATCAGAAAAAGATATTGACACATCTGGGACTCGAATATTAATTAAATATTACAATTTGAGGTTTTACTCATAAAGTTAAAAATAAAAATAAAAATATTCATCCTAGACTTGCAGAAAAAGTCAATAGATGTCGCATATTAAATAAAATGGATAAAGATTTTTCCAGACACTATCTAGAGAGCATTTAGTTCGGGTTTGAATCTTGCAATCATACATAAAGATAGCAGCCAATAGTATATGCGTTAAGAAAAATGAAGATAGTGTGGGTGGTTCTTAGTCGAAGTATGATACAGTTAAAAGTGACCGAATTGGATATCGACACGGTGGCGCAGTGGTTAGCGCGTTCGCCCGGTAAGCGAGAGGTCCTGGGTTCGAGTCCCAGATGTGTCAATATCTTTTTCTGATTTTTCTGTTTTCAGATTTTCGATTGAGTTTCGCTTATATTGTCTTCATTTAATTAAATATATATTTTATAATGCAAATAAAAAGTTCCTTTAACAATTCTTTCTTCAAGCTTTCATCGACTAGGCTGGTGCCATAATTTTGGAAAATGCCAAAAGAAATTCCAAATAAACAATTTGGGAGGCGGTAATGGGTACCGCCGCCCCGCAAACCTTTATTGGATAACCAACACCTCTGCCGTAGGTCGCCCCAAGTGGTTCGCTATGTTTGGTGATATAGCAGGGGTGCCCGGGTTCTGGGGTGAGGTTTGTCTAGGTCTTGGAGGCGGATGACCAGGACACACTGAACTTCAGATTCCTACCCACCCCTTAAACCTTTTTCCTTCCCAGAACTCTCCTCTCCTTCCTTTCCTTAAACAAACCCCTCCACATAGCATCCCCAAAGATGTCATAGACCCTGAAGGAAATTATTTTTCTCAAGGCCTCCTGTGTGGAGCTCAAATAAAAAATAAAAACACGGCGCTCTTTATTGAACCATTAAAAAGGCCACATTGGCCGGAGAAACGGAACGTACAAACAAATTTTAATAATAAAATTCCAGTGAATATTTGTTGGCGAATAAATGTTAAATACGGTTTGGTTACTACAACAACGTATTTAGTGTAACAAAGTAATTAGTGGGGTTCTATGATGTGGAGTGTGAGTTGAGTTTGCGAATAAATGACTGGAGATCCCTGAGGCGTACGTGTGGTAAAGCCAATTGTATGATCGTGAGAGAAATGTGAAGATTCGCAAAGAATGCAGGGATTAAATTAAGAAAGGGAAGTTTAAATGGCAGAGTGAATGAAAGGGAAGAGGAACGGGAGAAGAAGTCAAGAAGTCCCAATGAAGTCATGGCACGATCAAGTGAACCGAATACCTGAGTTGGGCCATGTCAAAAGTCGAAGAGAGAATTTAAAAAAAAAGTGAATATCGCACGAGAGTCCCGACTGCTCCCGTCTGGAGCCGGTGAGACTATGGCAACCCTGAATTGGGGTATATTGTGAGACTGAAGGTAGGGAGGAGGGGAAGGAGATGGGGAAGAGGAAGGTGGGAAAGTACCTGGCTATTCGGATCTGGCCATTAAACAGGGATAAAGCCAATTCTAGCAACGTTTCAATTCTGAATGTTGGTCTTGTACCAGCACGATACTGAGAGTATCTTCCACTCTGGAACGGATATATATTTTTTTAATTAGTGATTTGTGAAATGAATTAATCAAATATAATTTATTTGCGCACTCCGGGATTCAAACCCGTGAAGTTCGGATTGTGAGTCAATAGCCTTACTTCTTGACCACGGAAGCTGTCATAATAACGGAAGGTTGTTGTGTATTGTGATGATGTATGGACGTGAATAAAACAAGCAATGAATGGAATAAATAATTGCTTAAGGCACCACACCACTGCAAAAATTTTTTTTTGTTTTTTTTTTTTAAATTTAATTTTCTGAAAGATTTATTTATTGAGAATGCTCCCATTAAAATTTTTGAATAAATTTTTAAATTTGGCGGAGATACAGTATTTTATATGAAACCGTCTGAAACAGTTTGAATGATGAATTATCCTTTAGCAAAACTTTGAACGCGTTTATCTCGAAACTCCGTTTTTCGACCTGGTTGACAAAATATTTAAAAAAAACTCTTCGATTCAATCTTAAACTGTTCGAAAATCTAGTTTCGTTGGTGCCACGTAAGGATTTTTTTATAAAGGGCCTCACTTTTTTTTTATGAACGATGAAATTTTTCTATAAAATTCGCTGGTCCGCAATTTTTTTTAGCCTTCAAAATTCTCGTGTTGCTGTAAACCTCCATGTCTAGTTTCTTAATATATTTTTATTTTATTTGTCAAATGAGCCGTATGGCTTAATCGCTGTCAACTGCCGAGTAGCAATTTCGTCTGAATATTCTATTGAAAGCGGCGTAGACCGTAAACTATACTTTAGATTCAAGGACAAAAATTTGCATACAGTCTTCTATATGTATGTATCGACTACGAGTATTAATGAAAAATTCCATTCATCGTTTGCTTGAAAATAATTACCAAAAATATCTTGTACTGCGTACGAACCTGGGTAGATGCCTTAATGATTTCAGCTAATAGCAAAAGTTTAATGATATTATTTTTCTAATAAATCATTATTTCTCAGAAATAAGACTAACTCAATCGTCTTATCATAAGTTTTCACCACATTGATATAATAACTGGTAAATCAATGAAAATGCTGGGATTCATTGTAAGAATTTGTAAAGATTTTTGGGTCAGTTGGTGAAAAATTAGCAATTAAAATAAAAAACAGAGATAATGATAATTATAATCTACCAACACCTTTCATTCCTTGTAACACACTAACACAATTTCAACGAACTAACTCTGATGAAATCAAAGATACTATTAATGAATTAAAAGGAAATTCTTCCCCTGGTTATGACAATATTTCTGTAGAAATACTTAAAAGAAATTCTGACTCACTTTGCAAACCTTTGGCACACATCATAAATACAAGTTTTGTTAATGGCAACTTTCCCTTAAATTACAAAAAAACTATTATTACCCCAATTTTTAAATCTGGGGACCCCTGTCTAAGCAGTAACTATAGGCCAATTTCTCTTACTTCAAACATTGCAAAAATATTTGAAAAAGTTGTAAAAAAACAAATATTTAAATTTGTGAACGAAAATAATATATTAAATGCACATCAATATGGTTTTAGAGAAAATTTGAGCACTCAAGATGCTATCGTTGATTTAACATCTAAAATTTATAAATCTTTAGATAGTAAAAAAAAATGTATGGGAACATTTGTTGACTTAAGAAAAGCATTTGACAGTATATCGCACTCTAACCTTATCTCTAAACTAACGAAAATTGGTATAACTGACAATGCTTTAACTTGGATCGAAAATTATCTATTTAATAGAGAGCAATTTGTTAAATTAAAGGGCCTTATGAGCGATTCTCTGACCACGAAATTTGGCATCCCGCAGGGAACTGTACTGGGGCCAATTCTTTTTATCATTTATGTCAACGATATGTTTAAACTTAACATCAAATCTAAACTCATTTCATATGCAGACGACACAGCAATTCTAACTGAGGGTTTAACTTGGAATGAAACCCAGAAAACAGCAGAATTAGACTTAAACATCCTAAAAAAATGGTTCGACTCAAACTTGCTGTCACTTAATACGGAAAAAACCTTTGTAATACCGTTCACCATTAATAAACATGCATTCCCTGAAAATTTAAAGATAAGTATACATTCATACAATTGCAATAGAAACACAAATTTATGTAAACCTGACTGCTCTGTACTCACTGTTAAAACTAATATAAAATACCTCGGTGTAATTATAGATAGCAATTTAAAGTGGAAAATACAAATCAATGCAACAGTAGAAAGATTAAGAAAATTAATGTACATTTTTCTTAGAATACGAAACATTTTAAATTTTAATCTATTAAGAACTATCTATTTCTCACTGATCCAATCTGTATTACAATATGGAATTCTTGGTTGGGGTGGTGCATTCAAAACTTCTCTCATGCCTTTAGAAATCATCCAAAAATTATTAATAAAAATAATTCTAAAAAAACCATATGACTTCCCCACCATAAGATTATTTCAAGAATTTAAAGTCCTTTCACTACACAATATTTATAAAAAAATTACACTTTTACAAATCCACAAAGATTGTTTCAACAATGATAACTCATTATCTATTTCAAACAGCAAAAGACCAAGTATTCTTGGCTCTATAACTATACCGCGTTGTAATACCACTACAGCCCAACATTTTTATAAATATATTGGAGTCAAGTGGTTAAACCAGTTACCCCTTAACTTAAGATTGGAAATTAATTATAAAAAATTCAAAAGTTCTATAAAAACACTAAATCATTAGCATATTACAATAATTCAATTTAATAATACAATAGAATGTCTCTCGACAATTGACTTTGGAAATCCATTTACTTTTATATTTTTTTCTCTTTTCTCTCTTCCTCTTTCTCTTCTTCTTCTTTTGTATACTGTTTTCTTTTTTTCTATTCTATTTCATATATCTTGTTTTGAATATGTATATGTATTATATATATGTATATATATATGTACATATATGTATATATATATATAAAAATATATAAAAAATATATATTATAATTCTAAAAAAATATGTTAAATAGTTTTTCACACACGCTGCTCCACCTTTTTTACACGAGCATGCTCTAAAAAAAGGTGAATCACGTTATATAAAAAATGTATCTGAAAAATGTTATGTCATTATTGTATGTACTAAAATAAATAAATTAAAAAAAAAAAAAAATAAAAAAAATAAAAAAAATAAAAAAAAATAAAAATATCCAAACATTCAAAATACTATATACAACTCTGGTTAGGAGTAATTTAGAATACAATTCCCCCATATGGAACCCTTTCTTCAAAAGCCACGCAAACTCCATTGAAAGAATCCAACGCAAATTTCTCAGATCAATTAATTTCAAATTAGGTATTCCCGCGGTTGACATAAACTATGAATCTTTATTACAAAAAATGCGACTCTTATCGTTAAAAGATAGAAGAATACTCAACGATCTTATTATTTTTATTTAGAATAAACAATAACTGGTTTGACTCCCCTGAACTGGTCTCATTAATAAATTACCATGTACCTTGTAGACCGACTCGACTCAAAACACCTTTCCATTGTGACAATACTTTGACGAACGCAGAACAAAACTCAACCATAAATCGCTTGCATATTTTAGGCAATGAATATGCTAATATCGATCACGCCGCCAGTAATCTGGCTTCATACAAAAGATGCGTTAAACTTAATTTGTTTGCTGGTACCATGTAAATATAATTCATCAGGTAAACATAACATGCCTACTAGTACTTCACGCTAAAACTATTAATGCACTAGAAATCATAGGTACTTGTTTAATTTATCATATCGGTTAACATAATCCAGGATTTATTACTTTTTATATATTATATTTAAATCTTTGTAGGTACGTTGAGATAGGTATCCTTTATTAGTACATTTACATTTTATTGTTTTATTTCTCTCTTTAAATTTTTAATTTTACTTTTATACATTATAATTTTTATACACTACTTACTTTTTACCTTTTTTCTTAAATTTTACTAACATTTATACTGTTATTCTTCATGTTGTTGTACTATTATAAGTATGACTATTATGTTAATGGCACATCTTGTGCCGTATATGTGTAAATAAATAAATTACATTATTAGCTGCGGAATATATTTTTACTACAACGCCTTAAAGGCGTAATTCAAAAATACATTTTATTTTATCTAATTGATTTTTGTTATTTTCACAATAAAGTCATTTAAAATAATTTTATGTGTCGTATTTGCGGCATGTTCCAGAGTGGAAAATACTCTCAATATCGTCCTCGGTGTGAGACCTCCATTCAGAATTGAAAAGTTGCTTGAAATAGCTTTATACGTGTATGGTGGACCAGATCTGAGTAGCCAGGTACTCCCTCACCTTCCCCTTCCACATATCCTTCCCCTCCCCATAACCTTCAGCCTTACAACATACCCCAATTGGGGATGCTGGATGAATTGGATCCCACTGGCGCTAGGCGATTTGGAGCAGTTGGGACTCTTGTGCGGTATTCACTTAAAAACAAACATATTCATTATTGTACTTTATATATTCACGTGGAAGCTATAAAAAGTTATCATACATCCGAAAAATAATTCGAAACTTTTGTATAAGAGGCAAAAATTTGAGAATAATATGACAAACTTAAAGAATAAAACATTTTGCAAAAGTTGTACTCTACTAAAGCGACCCCAGGGAGGTCCTCAGGGTTTATCACTTCTCTTTTCTGTTCTAACTTTTGAGTCCCTTCACGGCATTAAAACCTTCAACTTCCATTGCCGAAATACGAATATTGTTAGTTTTCCAAAACAGTGTGGGGGTGTATCTCAAATAATGTGAAATAATATTGTAATTGTATAAATAATATAATGGTTCAAAGAAAGTAACACGGTTTAACTTATTAATATTTAAATTTTACGCAATATATTAACATGTAAATATATTAGATATCCCAAGTACACGGTCTGCCAAAAAATTCCTAAATAGATTATTACGCAAGAAAAAATTCAAATTACGTCTCCAAAATAATGATTTTGCGTCAAATTAACAAACTGTTTAAATAAAAGTACAATAATTGTTGCAAAAACAGCTCGCCGTTTGAGAATTTTTATTGAGATTATTTGTAAAGATATTAATGTCACTCTAAAAATGAAAGAGTTTCGTTGATATTCACATTTTTACAGAATGTAATAATTATCGTTTTCAAGAGAAAATTGACATAATAGATACCTATACAAGTTTATTATTAGAAATGAGAAATACGAGATGAAATAAATGAAAATATGAAATGATGTTTACTTATGTTTTTTGTAAATACTAAGGTATTCTTCTAACTTACTACCTATTGTAAAAGTAGGAATGTTTAGTTTTTGTTTTTTAATCAAACATACTTAGGATTAAAATAATAATGGCCTTCTTAATAATTTTAATATTATGGAAACTAACATTCTAACATGGAATATAATACAATTTTACCCTTAATATACTACCTTTAGTTTAAAACAGTCATATTACACGAGCTTTATGGAAACAACACATGTCAGGCTGATGTCTTTTGAATGGTTGCAATAACGACTAAGAACTGGATTCTAAGTTAATAACGTCGGGCTGAGTTATGACCGTCATTTTTCATTCTTATTTACTTTCTGCGTACATTAAACCATCTTGGCATTTGCTGGAGCATAACGAAAAGCTATTTCTGGCGATTTTATCACGAGAAAAACCGGTGTTTTCTCCTGGAAGTTGAACATTACTACGTAGACTCCGCGGAGTGTTATGTAACAAATGGATATTTAATGTGGAAGAAAGTAATGAGGTATCACTTAATGACAGTCGATTTAAATGAACCATGAAAGAAAATTACGTTTATCATCAACCATTAAAAGTATCATTACTAACTTCATTTCTGCGAAAACAGAAAAATTTCCAGACATTAAGGAAAATTCAAATTTTTTTAATACACAATCTAGAAATCCATCAACTCGTTAGTACCGCAGTGTTTAGAAACTCTAATAAATATTGTTTTGAATACTAATATGAATTCTGAAAAACTTTTACCCAGAGAACATGTTCAAATATATTGCTTTTCGCCTTTAAACAATAAAAATATTTAAAGGTTGCGTGATCAAACTTTCATTTATTTGAAAAAATATTGTTTGCATAACATTCACACAGCTACGAAATATATAATTAAAACAATAAAAACTATTGGAAAATAAAAACAACACAGCTACAAAATATATGAAATATAAAAAAAAACAAAATCTATCTGAAAATAAAACCAGCATTCACACAGCTACAAAATATATGAAATATAAAAAAAACAAAAACTATCTGAAAATAAAACCAGCATTCACACAGCTAAGAAATAAATAAAATATAAAAAACAAAAACTATCTGAAAATAAAACCGCCGAGAAGTGCGCCGAAAATTGCTTTGGTGGGAGCCAAAATTAAAGAGCACCTGCATTTGAAAAATCAGAGGGATTAAAATGTAAAAGTCAGCAAGGAAAAATAATGCTTAATTCAAACAACATATTTTGATCCCTTGTTTATCAGACCAATCGTCACAGCATTTCTAACCGGCAGTTAATTCACAGAACCTGTAGTGCTGAATTATGTACTAATGTACTCATTCACTATTAATATTGATATAACATTTTCCATTGTTATGTTATTCAAATTTTTTACATAACCCACGTCAATTACTTTATTTTCTTCAAAAAAAATTTCTACTGATATTTACAACCACTTGCGCATCAATTAGACATTTATTTCTTCGTTCACTTGCATTAATAATGCACGCTTTCAAATGTAACCTTATTTATTTATTTATTACACGCTCTCGTGAGATTTTCTTGTAAAATTTTACATGCTATTTGTATCAAGGTAAATACTTAAAAAGTGAAAAATTAGAGAAAAAATATAAAGATAATGACCTAAAAGGTTGCAACAAAAACACAAAACAAAATACATGGATAAAAATGTGAACAGAAACTAAGAATCCTCACGCATATAATTGAATTTAAAGATTCTACAAAACAAAAGAGTAGAAGTTATATAGCTACATAGGTCTATTTGTGTCTAGAAGAATAAAAGCGATAGAATATACATCTATTTTGATTAGTTTTAAGATGAAAACACCCAGATCAGAATATTTAATGTAAATTCACAGGTTTTGCATTCTAAAACTTAAATTCGTTAAATAGTTTTTTCAGACTTACGCTTCATTACTATTAGTACTGCTTTTAACCCTGGAACCGTCCTCGGGGACAAAAATAAAAAAAAAATTAAAAAACGATCTAACTTTTTGACGTCGTGCCGGATCGTTTCGCATGCCCGCGTATTCTAGGGGTGTGGGGCGCATTCTACGTTACGTCGCGCGTCGGTCGCTCGCGGGCCTTGCTAGCTTGCGGACGTCATACCAAGTATGTGGGGTACGCTTGCACCCAGGGATACAGTTAATGTATCTAAGTTTTTTTTTGTTTTCTAGATGTTTCGAAAACTGTTTGAAAATACCATGTTTTGGTGCCGGTTTATATTCTTTTATGAATTTTACTAACACGTTAGTTATGGTGCATAAACGAATAGGCCAAGAGCGACAGGCCAATATGCCAAACATAACGTCCGTAAACATGAGGGTTGGCCGATGACCCCATGCAAAAATTATTATTTTGGGCATTTAAACCATAGAAACTACCTTGTATTTTTTGTTTTTTTTTTGTTGTCCATTTATTGGGTAGGGAATATTACCTATATTTTTTGACAAAATATTTTTTCTTGTTCTCTTTCATATTTTCGTTTAGATATTATTGTTATCTTCTTCTTCAATGAAATATTTTTTTCTGCGATCAACGATTTTTTCACATATTTTTTAAACGGCACATTATGTATCTTTTGGGCAGGAATACCTAAAATAATAAAAATATGTTTTATGTATTTAAGAACATACAAGAAGGAGAGTAATTTTGGGGTCTACCTTCGGCCTAGTTGACTGCGGGAGAGTTAATGATTTTCGTGAAGTTTACAAGATAAATTCACATTTTAAT
Source organism: Limnephilus rhombicus (assembly GCA_929108145.2). Taxonomy (NCBI): domain Eukaryota; kingdom Metazoa; phylum Arthropoda; class Insecta; order Trichoptera; family Limnephilidae; genus Limnephilus; species Limnephilus rhombicus. The sequence continues at coordinate 35,241,500 of OV815276.1, forward strand.
TGCTTTTTTAGTTGCGGTATGCAAGTTTGTTTGTATTTTTTTAGATGGCCTCAACTTAATGTTTTTTCAGAGAAACTGAATATAAAATATACCGAATATAAATATGAACATACCAGTAATGTCTTTAAAATCAAATATTTCCACGAGATAGTCCACATGGAACTTGCAATCAAATTTAAATTTAATGATTAATTTTGTAAGCAATTAGTTTTATTTCACAGGGTACGTCAGTACCTCGGGGTATTGTTGGTGTACTTGCACGTATGAGTGTGGTTCTACTGTTAATCAGCTTTGTCTCTCCCCTCCCAGATCCGTACCTAACCATCGTACACACAAGGTTGTTAATAATATTACTATTATGAAAACAAATTATTTTAAACTTTGTTGTTTATTGCTAGTCTCTCTTCATCTAACAACTTTTTTATTAGTATCGACTGCCTTCTATCTTACAGGTTCATTAAACGTTTTTTTGCCTTCGCCGTTCTGTCAAAGACCGTCCTCTCCTTTCTAGCGTACATATTTACTACGAATACAAAGTCCAACGAGAAGTTTAAAACTTTTATTTTATAAAATATATCCATTTCATAAATAGTAAATAACGGAGAGTGCAAGGTGCGAGGTGCGAGGCGCCAGGAATGGAATAAACTTATTTAATGGAACTTTTAATGACTCAACTGCTACGGTTATAGGAAAGAAATGTAATATGGTGGAAAGGTATATTAATTTATACATGGGGACAAAGTTTCCATTTAGGTGTTTAATAATGCATTTGAGAATTGTGCTTTTAAAAGCAGGTGTACTTAAACTTTTGAATGTTTCACGAAACGTGAAAAATCGATTTATTGTTGGGTTGAAGTGCTTATTAATGCGACTAAAATACTTCTAAGATGTTATTGCCACGAATGTATTTTTGTAAAGTGATTAACTTAAATAAAGAATTCACATTATAATGACTTAATTCACGTTTAAGTTTAGACTTTGGATTTCAAAATGTTTGTGTGAAACATTAATATATGAATGTGTCTTTATTCCAAAATTTAAAAATATTAAATATATTTTGTGTCTTGACGTGTAAATACATTAAAAATGATTTTTAAAGGTTTTTATATGTACCTAACTTACTTTAGAGGTGATCCTGTCTTCTACGTTTCTCGGGGGTTTACATTTTAATTTATTTCTGCAAATTCGTAATTGAATTATCATTTTTATTTCCATGCTTCACGAGGGATGCGAGTTATTTATATTTTCCATTAATAAAAACAGTACGTTGCCATCACTTTTTTTAACATACAACGCCTTTAAAATATTGCAATTCGTTGTTCAACTATAGTTAGCGGTGAGCACCAGATTTTATTTTTCTAGACGGTGATTTAATAACTTCGGGAGGTATTCTTTTAGAATCATCTTAAATATTAGTGACACGTTCTTCAGAATTAATTAAAATGAACCCGGCGAAAAGGTCGAATCTACAGGCCTGCTAGGGTGAATTTGACCGTACGTCCGTCCAATACGCCGTGCCGCGGGCGCATATTTGTTTACAGTTTTTCTTCACTTACATCGTTAAGATTCCCACATTATTTTTCTTCTTCTTCTTTTCTATGATAGGGCAAATTCGACAGTAGATCCGTCCAATACACTGGTCGCGGGTCGCAATTTGTATACACGGCTTCTTTACTTAGGTACATCGTTAAGATTCTGAATATATTTTAGAGCACAGTGTCGTCTTAATACTTATTCGCCATAATGAAATGCTTTTTTAATATTGAGCCACTTGCCTGTCAAATAGTATATCCACGATATTAAAAAAATTATCGCTTACAAAATACATTATTAGAAGTATAATGGAATTCATAATAGAACGATTGAAATGGATACATTTACACCGACAAAGCGAGCGATGGAAAATAAAATATGTCATATCAAAGGCAGACTCTCTCTTTGTCTTCAGTAACTAGAACCTCATATACTTTATTTTTCCCTTGAAATAGAATTATAAATAAAAACACGTAATATTTACGTCTCTTCCAGTTTGCACGTAAATACATAGTTTGGATGATCTTAGTATAATATTTTATGTTAAAAATATTGGGAACCCGTGGAAAAAATATTCAAATGAACATGCTGAATAACTTGTTATTTCATTTTATTTTTTATTTTCGGTGAATTGAAACCAACTGCTTCCAATCATGGCATCCATGGCCAGTAAGACCATGGCATCTCAAAATGTGGCGTATTGTGAGGCTGGAGATGGTGGGGAAGGGAAGGGTATAGAGAATGGAAGAGTACTTGGCTATTCAGATTTGGTCATTAAACATGGCTGAATCCATTTCAAGCAAAGTTTCAAATCTGATTGGTGGTTTTATACCAGGGCGAAAATGAGATTCCTCTCTGGAACGTGCCGCAAATATACAAAATATTATTATAAATTAATTAAATGTGAAATTTATTTGCGCACGCACCCGTGACCTCCGGATTGCGAGTCGGGAGCCTTACCCCTAGACCATTTGTGCAATTTTTGCAGATAACGTTCACCTAACCGTTCCCCATAGAAATGCTCTCAATTGATTTATATTTTGTTGTGTGATAATACCTACATTCTGTAAACAAAGTTAACTATGTATGTGGATTACATCGCTAAAAGATAATAGTTCAAATAGTATTATTTGAACACTTCAGTAACTCCAGAAGTATAAAAAGTGAAAGTGTAGTTGTTATTACACAAAAAATATTTTTGAGCATATTAATAATATATATAGGTACATGGGCATTTTTTTAAAAGAAAGACAAACATTCTCGGGTTACGAATAACTCAACAATGTTTAAAAATCTCGTACTTCCTCTAAACCAAGCGGAAAATGTTGCTTGTGTCCTGATGGAGGAGCCAGCCGAGGAATCAAACACGCGATGCTCGGGTGGGACCCAAACGCGATGCCCACTCAGCCACTGACCGGCCGCTGAAAGGGGAACATTTAACATTAAAATTGACACTTCTAAAATTATGTATTAGCTTCAATATTTCCTTTTCTTCCCTTGAAGATTTATCACAAAACTTCAATGAAAAGAGGCATTTGCTGGTAGTTAGTTACCTACCATAAAATATTTTTTCATAAAAAAAATGTTTCAAGTTTATTAACATTATTTTTAGAATCGACTGTTCAATCTTCCTGTAAATGAGATTAGAATTGATCTGGCGCAGAATGGAGACCATTGTGAACATCCCTTATCGATTATTGGCTTGCTCTTTGAGCAGTCTCTCCGCCGTCAACTCCCCTGGGCCCCGCTCGTGGCGAGTCGCGTTGCAATAAAATGCGATCAAATTTATTTTATTCGTCAGATATCCCCGGGGAGCCTGTTCTCTACTCCGCAAATTCCCAGTCCGTTATCAACCCAGATGTTAGACAATTTCGTGAAAATATTGAATAAAAATTGCCTCATTATGATTACAATTTAAAACATTCGAACACAAAATTACGTATTTGGTAGGGATTGAAAAGATTATCTTACGGATTGGAATGGGTGTATTTGAAGCAATATAAACCTATGTTAACTTTGAAACATATTTTTAAATTGTGATAAATCTATTCACAAACACAAGAAATAACAGTTGAAAAATAATTCGAGCTACTTTATTGATTTATCGCTTTATTACAATCAGTTCCAATTTTTTAAATAACACTTACATTTAAAGCAAATCTGAGATCCAGAGTTTATTGAACAGGAGTTACAGAAAATACATTAATAACACCTAATTTGAAAAAGAAAATTGTTGTCAGATTCTGTATTTCCAAAATACTGAGGTAGGCTACCATTTGGAAAGAATGCTTTTAAAGATACTCGAAACAGGACACCGAAAAGCCAGACAATGTTGGTAACCACGCACAAGCTATCTAGAGACAGGTCGTGGAAAACTGACTAAATGGAAGAATATGGAGATGACCTGAAGACCGAATATAATGACTAGAGCGGGAGCCAAAACGTCAACGGGCCACCTGCATCACTTTTTAATTTTTTTCGGATCTGGCAAATATTTAAATAAATTCGATTTAACTTAGTTTTTAATCGTATTTTTGAAACTAGGGCGATTTATTTAAATTTCAATCGGGGAAATCGGTAGGTCACCCGAGTGGTTCGCTACGTTTGCTGACTTAGCGGGGGTGCCGAGATTCATAGGATGAGGATTATACGGGTCTTGGCGGCGGATGCATCTGCCCACCTGGTGTGTGGCGGGCCGGGTCCGGAGAGACTGGTTGAAGCAATCCTTTTGTCCTCTCCATCCGGACTTCCTCGACCCATCGCTTTGCACCGTATTTGGAATGATGGATTCATGAAATCTAAGCGTACAATTTTTTTTTTCTTTTTTAACTCCCTTAAAATCATTCATGTTCATATCTGTAGACACTATGCCTATATATATTTTAATTTTTTTTTTTAAATTTTAACTACCACTGTTATCCAAATAATATAATACCCACGCACAGGATTCGCCTTTGTGGGGTTTTTTTTTGTTACTTATATTTTTTGTTATTATGTGTTTACCTGTATATAAATGTACCAAAAAACTTTGCTAATAAAAAAATAAATAAAAAAAAGTCTGTCACTCCTGGATTCACCGATCCCCATATTATTACACACCTTGTAACTTTTTCCTTCCCAGAACTTTCTTTCCATAAAAAGATCGCCCACACAGCATCCCCTAAGATATAAGCCCTTAGGGAAATTATTTTCCTATATGGTTCATATGGTTCAGAATTTAAAATAATAAAATAGTTTTAAAAAAGGCAGAAGGGAACAATGAGTCGGTATAAAATTATTACTTCTCTTTAATTTTTTTTCCATCCATATTGTTATCAATATAATGTTTACCGTAATTAAACATACTTAATTTGACTTCATCCGAATATTTCGCAACAAAATAAAAAAGATGAAATCAGCTTTTTAAAATAAAAAAAAATCGTTTAAATGGAGTTTTCGAGAACCTCTAATTTTATGTTCGAATTTGTACAATTTTTTAAATTTAAATTAAACTCATACTCGTATATGCAAAATGGTGACCAGACAACTCAGAATGAAACCAACTCAGAAGCACCTCAGAAAGGTCATTAAGAATGACGATAATTTAAAAAAAAAATGCTTAAATAGGTTAAGTTAGGTTGGGGTTACCGGCTATTTTAAAATTATTTTTTCATAGCTTTTAATGACCTTTCTGAGGTGTTTCTGAGTTGGTTTTATTCTGAGTTGGTATGAAGCCATGCAAAAAAGCTTGATTTTGTTATAGTTTGCACCCCTATCGTTTAGTATCTACGCCGATCAGTCTTCATCAAAAACTTAAAAAAGTCAACGCAAGTCTTAGTTTAGTAATATTTGAAAAAAATCAGGATGGTATTCTGTAAAAATAAATAAAGAAAATCGAAAACGGGAAATTTTATATGTTTCAAGCTAACAATGAATTTGTTAATTTTGTCATAAAAAAAAATCGAGTGCAGTTAACACGCGGTAGAAGCGAAACTTTACCAAAACAATCTCAACCAATAACCAAGGAGCCTTGAAAAGTGAGGTCATAATCAAAGCGGCCAATGAGCGCAGAGCGTCATTTCCGTTTTATTCTCAACCAATACGAGCCTTGATAGGAGTTTGATGCTTCGAAGGTGCTGTTATGCGTCATTTCCGTTTCATCCGAATTCCAAATTACAACGTGACCATAGAAGTTTCATATCAAAAGCACATGAGTTTCAATTTTTTAGTAACACTTTCGGAGTAGCGTTTGAGTAAAAAACATCTATCCACACAATTTTTTCCAGGTCATTATAAAATGCATGCAAGTGGCTTAGAGAAATTATATAATTCGGAGGATTCCGAACCCCATCCAACATATAGCGCTGTAACGACGATGATGAATAATTTAACAGCATTGCATCCCTGTATTCTGATACATTTTCTGGGTAGGTACTTTGAAAAGCTAATTAATTAGGAAAGAACTAGCTGTAGGGTAAAGATAGGTACGTACTGAATGTCCGACCATCCGACCATAGAGCCCCGGGAATGGGGAGTAGCTAGGGGTGGGAGGTACTCGCTGATGCGATCGGTTTATTTTATATCTTTGTTCGTCTAGGTCGTTAAGCTGGAAATAAACATTTTATTTGCGCATTTAACGCTGAAAACCTATTTTACTGCTCGTCAGGGCTGAATTTTTCCAATATAATTAAATAATTTAATTTCGGCTGGGATGTACGTATTCTAAAATTACAAAAGTGTATAAGTCTTATTATTTTTTATCGAATTTATGCAGCCGTTCTATCGTATATTCTCATTCTTTTTATAATATGGTCAGCGTAGTTGTCTTCCAAGCAGTTGATCGGGATTCGATTGTCGGCCGAGGCATTTTTTTTTAAGTAAGTATAGAAAAAATCGTTTAGTGAAAGTATAACTTGAGAGGTTGTGACATTTACGCGGTTTAAAAAAATTAAATCTGTTAAATAATTTATAATGTATTTTATTAAGTAAAACAAGTTAAAAGTTTCCTCCGAACCAACTCTGTCGATATTTCCGGATCCATTAGGAACCCCACAGTCGCATGCACCGCGCCATTTAATGCTCTTTTTAATTCATTCAGCGCGACTCCCAAGTCGCTACTACCTTTAGCTACCTAGAGCCAAGGAGTTACCTCACTTTGTTTAAAAGAACTGCTCTGGGAACCAGTAACATTGTCCCTTTTATCTGAGAACTTAAGCTGTTATTGGTATTTTTATGGGGGTATTAAAATAATTTGATCAACGTTCCGGATCAAAGCCATTTTAACTTTACACATTTGCGTTATTGGAAACGGTTATTGTCAAATTAAATCCGAGAAATTAAATTGATACTAAAAATAATATTTCCAGACGTTTGGAAATTTATAGCACTCAACTAAAATTTCAAACTGTCATTTTAAACATTTACATATTTCGCAACAAAGTTGGTAAATCTTTTTTATTTACTAAATAACATATTTCATTCTTAAACGAGGATGTGAGGTGAGTTTGGTGCTAATTTCCGCGCAAATAATTTGGGTAGGAATCTACCGCCATTGGGTACCTGTACGTTAATCTTCCCAAAAAAAAGACCGTAAAATGGATGGCATCCTGAAAGATCGTGAATATTTTATGGTATTAGAAACAAAATAAATTTGAAAAACCTAATAATTGTGTAGTTTTCAAGACTTACTGCATTTTTCAAAATTTAAGTAATATTTACTATTTACTATATATCAAAATAAAAATGAATATAAAATTATACTTTCCTTTGTGTTAGATACGTTTTAAGATTTTCACGGCTAAAAGTATTTTCGTTATTTGTTCTGATGATGGACACCGCAACGCTGTCCGAAACGTTGGCCAAAGAAGGAGGTAGCGCAACACGGCATAACACCCCAAAAACAAATAAGGAAAATATCGTTTGTGTTGTTTTCTCTTTATATTCATTTTATCGCTTTCTAGTTTTGTAATACAGTACGTGTATCTCTGTAAAATGTGTAGTTTTGATTTCACCTGTCCCAAAATGAGATTATAACTGCAACATAGCAATCTAATCAGTGAAAGTTACATTTATTAGGTAGGTGGGTTGTTTTTCTTTTTAACCTATATTTTCATAAACTATTAGCTCAAAATCGAAAAAAATTCTAACGCTTTCTGGTCGTCACTTATAGTTTTATGTTTTATGATGACTGAATTCCTATTCTATCGGAAAATGTTGTTGGCCACGGAAGTTTACATATATTTGTACAATTATCAGGACTTAAAAGATAGATTCGCCCGAAAATTATACATCTCCGTCACAATTTTTTTAATTTTATTTCATCGATTAGTCTTCATAAAATTTCTTGTACTTTTCTGTTATTATAATGAATAAAAAACCCTTTTAGAGAACATATACAGCAATATATTTGTAATAAAACTGAAAATATTTATTTACCACTATGTCACATTTCCTCCTAAACTGAGGATTTTTTTTTTACTATAAATTAATTTTCATGTGAAATTGTAGCAAGGGGGGAAGGTGGCCTAAACCGCCTATCGGGACGACAAACACGAGCTGCGTGCACCTATTTCGAATGACAACCCACGTGATAGAATTAACGAACTAAAACATCAGTTGGAAGAGACAAGTTTTCGAGATTTTTAAAATATTTAACTAAACATCATAAAAAATGATAATCGCTGTTACTTGATAGGTTATATCTTTTGGAGTTTAAAAATAATTTTATTTTTTATGTCGTCATATCATTTTTTTAAGACAACTGTAATTTGTTTTAAATACACTTCTGTCACGAAGATTAACAACTCTGTAACGTAATTTTTACTACAAAAATATAAACCCATATTTTTTTAAAACGCACACAGCCGTTACAGTAGATTTTAAAGTAATTATAAAATAATAATATTAGTAATTCTGTTGAATTTTTCTCCACGAACTGGTAGAGACAACTTTTTGTTGGTTAAAAAGAATAACAACCCAGTTACTAAACTTGTTGTTATGTTTGAATTGATTGAAAATTTAATGAATTATGCATCAACGTATTGACTGAATAAATTATTAATTAGGCTAATTTCAAAAATGTACCTTCCAAGAAAGCTTACTCTACTGCACCGGAGACGTCCCCTCGTCATCAGGCCCCAATTAGGCTTCCCTTATATTATTATTCATGGCTTGTGACGCGGTCTTAGTGTCTGCAGACTTTCAATTAATTTAATTAAACAAGTTCGCCAGGAGCAGTAAGTGGCGGAGGGAAAATTTATAACAATCCGTTTTTAATTAACACAGGTGGAAAACTGTGTTGGCCTTTTATTCATTTGTTCGACACTTTTATTATTCACTTAAAACCTTCAGTGCAGTTTTATACAAATGTTATTGGGGACGCCCGTTGAAGACATGGCACGATCAAGTGAATCAAATGTTTCGGATCTTGTCAAGAGTCAGAATAACAGAGATGTTTGAGACGATATTACACATGAATAGTAATAATAATAACGTTATTTTTGTATAGCGCAGTTTCGTGTCATTTCAGTTCAAGCACGCATGGGAATGGGAATGAAGCGAGGAGTGTGTGCCGAGGCAGGGTCATGTGGTGATGTATTCTCTCTGCATACAAATCTGGGGAAACGGCTTAATGTTTATTTAGTTGTAAACAATTTTGATAAATATTGAAATATTTCATATTTGTAAAAAGCATTAACTTTGTGGCTCGCCATAATTTACAATAAAAAAACACATAAATTTGTTTAAGACCACTTTTATTTTATACACTCTACCGGTTTCAGAAGCACCCTTCCTTCGTCAGGAGAATATTTTAAAATTGAAATATTTAATCATTGAAGACAGTATTTATGATTCTCAAACGAAAAGTGTGAAACAGAAAAGAAAGAAAATTCCATCCGAATCTTTTCCGTTTCACATTTTTTGTTTGGAATTCCTTAATATTGTCTTCAATAATTAAATATTACAATTTGAGGATTTACTCATTAAGTTATTCCACAAATATAGAAGTTAAAGTCCCTGCTGAACTCAAGACCAATAGGGCGAAGGCGCCTGGGAAGACCAAGACTAAGATGGAGCGACAACGTCCTCAAAGACATATCTATCTTGGAGCATCTAAACTGGAGAGTGCTGGCACAAAACCGAGATGAGTGGAGGAAGATTCTTGAGGAGGCTTAAGACCCACCAGGGGTTGTAGAGCCAATAGTGATGATGATGATAGAAGCTAATCAAGATTTTTTTTAAATTGACTGTTCGAGATAGTCAATTGAAATTTTTAAACGGATTTCATATTTCACAATTTGATTTGTTAATTTTTTTTCATTATACGTTCATCCTGACGAAGAAACTATCAGTTGTGAAACACGTCAATTATTTTGATTAAATATTGTGGTGTATACAAAGTTATTTATTTTTATTAAATTAAAATGATGCCACAAGATGAATTTGCGATTACAGAAGAAGAGATTTCGCAACATGTATATTTCTTTTTTTTGAACCCTCATTATAAACATGTTTTATTACAGCATTTACTAGAAAATTTAAGAAAAAGTTGAATGTATCAAATATTTTAGTTTTTTTACGGGTTATGATTAACCTGGCAATATTCGAATTCGTAATAGTGATGATTTCTCCTGTAGCCGAAAATGTAAATACCTATGTAGTGTTGAAAATAAAGTGTAGATTTACGGAGTTAAAATGAAGCGAAATAATTAAATTAAAATTATTAGTAAATAAGATATAATTCAAGAATAAATAATAAATACTGGTTGTCAAAAGGGTGTTATCTTTTTTAGAGAAAACGTATAACATAGAATTAAAAAAATATATTTTTCTAATCCAACGAAAGAATATTAAAAAAAAAATCAGGGCAAAAGCGCAAAAAAGACAGAGAATCGGTTGAATTTTTTATTGGGCCGAGAGCGGAGGAGCATATCACAACAATTTGAGATAAAATGATAATAATAATGTAATAAATCTTTGAAACCCACGATATTTCTGACCTCAGAGCAAGCCATTATTGTCAATTAAATATTTTCAGTTAGGTCGACACGCCAATTAGTCGAAATTTTCTATTTTGACGTTCTGGATGTATTAAGAATTTTAGCTGAATAATTAGTAAAATACATCATCTGATGTCGTAGACATAAACTTTATACGTTGTATTACAAATAGTAAAACTGTAATCTATTAATCAATGAGAAAAAACTTTATTATCGAGATCTTTACGCTACAGTAATAGAGATACAGATTCAGTGACAGCCCCACAAAAAAGTGGTGTATACTTTATTTCGTTTTACAAAAAAAAGCTGTTATTCGACATCAGAAATAAATTAATCTTGCAATTGTTGATCCAATCATTTAAAAACAAACTTATATTTACGACGACCCTACTCACTGTGATATATGCCATCTTCAAGTCATGTTCTATATCAAAGAGTAACACATTATGTATATCGAAGCCCTAAGAAATAAATTAATTAATCAATAAAACTAAACGTGAGCATGTAGGCATTCTCACAACTTCATAATAAACGCCATTCTAGCTAGTCCAGTGTATTAAATTTCCTCCCTTACCTCAACATATATAATACAAATTATTATTTTTAATTGTTAAGCTAACGTTTAAGACAAGATTTTTATGCATAGCACAAAGGGTAACAATTATTATAAGCAATAATTATCAGCCTGAAACACTCATCCACATTGAAAAATCTTCCGAGAAAAGATACATGACGCCAACGGGACTTGAACCCGTACCCTTCTGATTGCCGGTCAGCTGCTCTCCCAATTGAGCTATGGCGGCTTATCTTATACCCGCCAAATGATTCAATATATACTTGTGTTTCATTCAACAATTACTGCTTATTATATTTTTTCCACCTGAAAACAACCAAATTTATTTTTGCGAGAGAGACACTGTTAGTGTTAAATCCCTCGCTAGGTGGCGTCGAGACAAATTATGTCTTCATTGCTTTGCATAAAAATCTTGTCTTAAACGTTAGTTTAACAATTTTTATTAATTTACGCACCAGATTTAAATGTCCGGGTTTAATTTTCCCCACAGGAAAAACTAAACCCTTTCACACACTTCCCAAATGATCATCTGGTCAATCCACGTTATGCAATTGCACTATATGTATTATAATTACAAAACAATACAAGAACAACATGTCAACCTACCAGAGACCAGATGGGAAAATAATTCACCGACTCCAGATATTTTCATATCAGAGGGTTCGGCTCTGTGGAATTCCTAATTGAACCTATAAATCCTACTGATCCCTCAATATAAATATTTAAAAAATCTTTTGTAATCCTACATGTATTTAAAATAACCGATTTTTGCATTTTTATGTATAAATTCTTTGACAAATCTAATACGCCTAAATTTTGAATCAGAGACCTAGGTATAATGCCAGTAGCCGAAATAACAAATGGTAATATTTTTATATTCCGAGAATGCCAAATTCTTTTAATCTCATTTCCTAAATCTGTGTATTTTCTAATTTTTTCAGAAACAGTTTTTTGAATATTACAGGAATTTGGAATAGCTACATCAATGATATAAGTTATTTTTTTAATTTTGTCATGTAAAACTATATCAGGTCTATTATGACTAATTGTTCTGTCTGTTAGTATAGTTTTATCATAATATATTTTATAAAATTCATTTTCTAAAAATGAATTTGGTTCATATTCATAATATGGTACTATATTAAGGCAGTCAATCAAGTTATGTTTAATTACCAAACTTTGGTGGATTATTTTTAAAACCTGATTGTGCCTAAATGTATACTCGGACGGCGCTAATATAGAACATCCCGATATAATATGTTCTATAGTTTCCGGAAAAGCCAAACATTTTCTACATAAATCATCAATTTGATTTATATCTTTGATTATATGCTTCCTATAATTTTTAGTATTAATGACTCTATCTTGAATGGCAAGCATAAATCCTTCTATTTCTGCGCTCAACTCTCCAATACTCAACCATTTGTTTGACGAAAGTTTGTCAACATACGTTTGGTTGAGATAATTGAAGTGTTTTGCATGAATAATTTTATTTGACCAGGAATCTAATAATTCCTGGTTAGTATTTATAAGAATGTTGGCATTCTCGTCATATAAATTTAAAGGTGTAATGTTTCTATCTGCCTTACAAATTATTTTGTGCATTTCTGAGCTATTAGCTTTCCTATGGAAAAAATTTCTAAGCATTTCTACCTGATTGTGTTTCAAAGATGTTATTTTGACTACACCTCTACCTCCTAAATTTCTAGGTAAATTAATTCGTTCTATAGCTGAATTTGGATGATGGCAATTAAACTTTGTTAACGTAGTTCTAATTAATCGTTCTAAACTATCTAAATCTGTATTGGACCATTTAATTATGCCAAATGAGTACGTTAATAAAGGTATTGCCCAAGTATTTATTGCTTTTACTAAATTTTTAGCAGATAGATTGCATTTTAAAATTTTTCTGATCCTAGTTTGAAATTTAATCCTAATATCATTTTTAATACTAGTGTGATCTAATCTATTCGATTGCGGGTATCCTAAATATTTATAAACCTCATCCCCTTTCATACTTTTAATTTTGAAATTTCTAAATATACCCTCGTCTCCATCTACAATTTTGCCTTTCTCTATATGGATCGTTTTACATTTATCTAAACCAAAAGTCATTTTAATATCATCTGAAAAAATTTTAACTACCTTAATCATTTTTTCTAAATTTGATTCAGAATTTGAAAATAATTTTATATCATCCATATATAATAGATGTGAAACTATACTACTCTCTCTTGTATTACCCTTAATTTTTATTCCAAACTTGCTTTTAATTAACATTTTAGACATAGGATTCAATGCTAAGCAAAACCAAAGAGGACTCAATGAGTCTCCTTGAAAAATCCCTCTTTTTATTGAAATGCCCGGTACTACTATTTTCTTACCTTTTAAATTTACTAGTAAATCTGTATTCCAAAAGGACATAATATTTTTCAAAAAGCTAATTATAATTGGGTTAACTTTATATATTTTTAATATTTTTATTAGCCACGAGTGCGGGACACTATCAAAAGCTTTTTGATAATCTATATAACAAGTATGTAAATTACGCTTTTGATTTTGAATTTATTTTAGAATTACAGAATCAATAACTAATTGTTCTTTACATCCCATATGTTTTCTGCGACAACCTTTTTGTTGTTCAGATAAAATATTTTTTTCATCCAAATGAGTATATATTAAATCTGTCAAGCAAGAGGTTAAAATTTTGTATATTGTCGGTAGACATGTAATGGGTCTATATTGAGAGGGATTATTAATATTTTCGCTTTTAGGTAACATATAAGTAATGCCCTTAGTTAGAAAATTAGGAAAATTTTGAGGTTGTTTGACAAGTTTAGAAAGATTTTTTGCAAAAAGAGGATGTAAAGTAGTTAGACGTTTGTACCAAAAATTATGTATCCAATCGCAACCCGTGGCTTTCCAATTATGAGTATTTTTTATAATTTTGGCTAACAATTCAACCGATATATCAGAAAAACTCATTTGTTCAATGTCTGAACAATTGAGTTCTTCATTTTCTATCCATGAACCTGCCTCATTATGTTTTATATCTTTACTCCAAATGTTTGTCCAAAAATCGCGCATATCTGATTCAGATGGCAACGGAATATTATTATTCGAAATAATATTTTGTTTATCATCAAGTTTGGAATAAAATATTTTCTCATTTTTTTGAAATAATCTATTATTATTTCTTTTATTATATGTATAATTATATCTTTTTAATCTACTAGCTTTTACACCTAATTTTTGTTTTAATAAATCTAATAAATCATTGATTATATTTTCATTATTATTACTACCAATGTTATAACCTAATTTTCTCCCAATTTCATCTACATGTCTCAAAATATTTCTACTTCTATTCCCATTTTTATATTCAATTACTCTAGCTATACTACTTCTTAAAAATACTACATCATTTTCTAATCTAATCTGCCATTCTGGTTTACTATAACTATATGATCTATCATCAGAGGATGTTAATTTAACTCCTAACCTAGTACATATAGTGATAGCACTAGCGTACACTATCGTAAGAAGATCTAAAAAACCAATATCGTCAAATATTATTTTTGGTAAAATTAAATTATTTAATTCAGAAATTAATTTAGATAATTTTTTTGACGTATGCAATTTTGGTAATTTTGGTCTAACTGTGGGCTCTATATCTATATATCTATTTATATTATTATGAAGCAAGTTAGCTAATTCTATTACATTATCATCTAGTAAGTTTAAATTTGCAATGTTGATTTCCCTAAGATTATGAATAGCGTCTAAGTTATTTGAATCTACTGTAATATCATTAGATTCTTCTACTAGAATATTATCTAAACTGTCTTCATTCAATGTATCTAATATAACATTACTACTCGTATTAATTTGTTCTAAATTATTTTCTAATTGCAATCTATCTCCTATTTCCTTTTTTATCTGATTTAATGTTACTACAGGGATTAAATTATTTTTGAAAATTGCCCTTTTTTGGTCAGCTAATCTTTGTTCGTTTACTTGGGCAACCGGATAATTTTGTGAGAAAAGTAAATGTAATTTTTTCCTATACAATAACATATCTGTTTCTAGTTTCGTCACATAAAAATATGAACCAACGATTAACATATTGACATCGTTCGTCCATTTCATTCTCTGCCTAGGAATACCTGCTTTTGTTTTTTGGGGTCTCAGATTATCAATGTTCATCTGTAAAGATGACATAATCAACCCATTTTCATTTCCGTTGGTTGAAAATGACATTTTGTCACCGTTCAAAACAACTTGGAAATGATTATTATTATTATTCCTACATTCCAGTAACCAAGCAACTGTCGTCGTTACCTAATACTGTCATTTGTCAACAAATAATTTTCAATTTGGCCAAATTAAATATATTAATGTAAACTACCCTTCAATACTACAAATCTATAATAAATATTATATTTTAGAATAATGTTATCAAAATAAAATATATAATTAAATTTACCTGCAAAATATATTTCAAAGTAATCTCAAAATACTGTTGTTTACCTTGGTTACTGAAGCCCTCACAAAAGGAAAAATTTTATATCGTATTTATTTATCTAAATATCCTACGGTTGACTGGCAGTTTATTTATTAAGTTATCTAATATACTTATTTTCAAATATTTATATGTTTTGGGATCAAAGCTAATTCTTTTCTTTCTGATACAATAAAAAAATCAGAGAGCCAAAATACAAGCAAACGTCGAGGCTAGCGTTGCTAAGCAATTATTAAAATAATAATTAATATTTGACATGTTTAAGTATTTCCCCAATAAATGAAGACATAATTTGTCTCGACGCCACCTAGCGAGGGATTTAACACTAACAGTGTCTCTCTTGCAAAAATAAAGTTGGTTGTTTTCAGGTGGAAAAAATATAATAAGCAGTAATTGTTGAATGAAACACTAGTATGTATTGAATCGTTTGGCGGGTATATGATAAGCCGCCATAGCTCAATTGGGAGAGCAGCTGACCGGCAATCAGAAGGGCACGGGTTCAAGTCCCGTTGGCGTCATGTATCTTTTCTCGGAAGATTTTTCAATGTGGATGAGTGTTTCAGGTTGATAATTATTGCTTATAATAAAAATATATTATACATATATATCTCTTCTGTTTTTTTTTCTATTACTAAATTTGGCCACCATAACTCACCGTTTGAGTCATATACTCGTAATAAAGTAGTGTAGTAGATATTAATGAAGTTTGTGCTTACATCCAAGAAAAATTTTTATCATTAAAGAATGATAAATAATCAGTCAAAAATAACTATCTAAATTGTTGTAAAAGCTTATCTTAGAAAATCTTAATAGATATTCTGTCTAAAATTGTCTTCAATTGAAGCGATTATCCCTCCCTCTATTAATCCCACCCACTCCTTGGTATCTTGTGGAGCCCATAGATAGTGGGGGAAGGGGGGGGGGGGGGGGGGGAGATGGCCCCGGCTGTAAGGGAAGACAAAGGATCCCATCTAGTTTCATTATCTGTACAGCTCTTTCTAATCCGACTCGATGCAATTGAGGCGCCTTTTTCCAATTGCCATTTCAACAGATGAACAAAGCTGTGTTTAGAAGAATGATCGGAATTGTTCAATGGAGAATTATTGCTTGAGATACAATCGTAGAACGAGGTAGATGTTTCCATGTGATTCCTACACAGGAGTCAAGAAGCAATCAGCACATTGGCACTTCAAAATTTGGGAATGGTGAGGGGCAGAAAAACGGTGACCGTACAACTCAGAATGAAACCAACTCAGAAGCACCTCAGAAAGGTCATTAAGAGTGATGATAAAAAATATTAAAAAAATGGTTAAATAGGTAAAGGTAGGTTAGGGTTACCGGCTATTTTAAAATTATTTTTTCATAGCTTTTAATGACCTTTCTGACGGGTTGTACCCTTTCTGACGGGAGTTGGTTTCATTCTGAATTGGCATGGAACCCAGAAAAACATCGTGTGAGGTAGCGAAAAAGAAAGGAGAAGAAGCAATCAGGCTGTCCAAGAAACGCTTTAAAGCCAAAAAAACCTCAGCGTTACTGAAAGTATGCACTACGAATCAAAAAGATAACGTACGTAATACACTGACATATTAGATTTTTTTTCTAAGATTATTTTTAACAACCAGGTACCTACTAAAAATTGCGGAATGGAAAACATTTACCTACATTTAAATACGAAAATGTCTATTTCTTTTATTTAAAATGCTTTGCCCTAAAAGTGTTTATTATTTTCGACAACTGTATTTTCAGCCACGCATTATTATCTAATTTTCAAACAGTTTTTTAGATTATAATGAGAAAAACCCATATATTGCAAAGTAAGTAAGTTAATTAACACTTTTAGACCCCTAATCTTAAAATTTTTACGTTATATCAGCTAAATATACATTTACACGTGACTAAAAAACAAAAATTAAAAATTTTTGGCTGTTATACAAAATCAACATAGTCATACTTTAAAATTCTAGGTATAGTAATATCACTCGATAAAATAAAATAATTAACGCTCTTAATTAACGTTAATTTTATTAATCTGATAAATACCCTCCTCGTGCACTATAATACTAAAATTCCAAACATATTCACAGTTATTCATCTCTAGTATTTCAATGGTGCTCAATAAAGTTAATTAATAATTAACTGTACTTACTTTTGAACGGGAATTAACTTTTCTTAGTGTATAACCCCCGCCTTAGACCGCAGATAGCATAGCCCGTTAGATAGAGATAGAGAAGCAATTGTTTCTAGCCGAGACGTCACTAATCTTCATTTGACCTGTCCCACGTTCCTTATGTTTTTTACGTTTTGTTGATTAGAGCCCCGCCCGGTGCCGGGGGCTGGAATTGAATCAGTGCCAGAGTGATAAGGGAATAACAAATTGGACATGACTCGCAGGATCGTGATTTGAATATTCTTTGTAGGCAACTTTCTTTCCACATAATTTACGGCTCGAAATATTATTCTTCCAATTTTAATCTAGGACGGGGATCAAATTTTCAAAATAACCCCCCACAG
This sequence comes from Limnephilus rhombicus, assembly GCA_929108145.2. Lineage (NCBI taxonomy): Eukaryota > Metazoa > Arthropoda > Insecta > Trichoptera > Limnephilidae > Limnephilus > Limnephilus rhombicus. The sequence continues at coordinate 35,259,618 of OV815276.1, forward strand.
TAATGTGTTCATGTCTGGATTGGAAAGCAAAGAGCGACTTCCCTTACAAAAAAATTCTTACCTGCGTTTAACACAGCTTTTTTTTTTTTTACTTTTCCGCTGTAAAAATATAAATTAGCGCAGCAGGTGGAAAGGCATGTAATATTATGTGATGCCATTTTAATGGCCATTATTTAATATCGTGTGAAAGTGTAAACAAATTTGTAATAATTTTGATAAATAATAATAAAAATAAAGAGGCGGTAAAAATTTAAAAAAGAGGCGGTACGATTGACACAAGTTTCTGTGTAGTCGGATATTTATTTATTTATTTATTTATGCCTATTTAGGCTTTTACATACATATATATAACAATATTAACGAAATTATACTAGTAAATAGTGCAGGAAACTACTGTTTAAAACACTTGCACAAAAATAAATACAAAGTAAAAATATTAGGTATTGAATTTGAACCACACAGGATGTAGGTACAAAATACAAAAAATCCGAAATAGTTTTTTTTCTTTCAGCCAACAAAATACTGTCAATGTGTTAGTCAATTTGAATAGCTTTATCAAAATATTCCCCTATTTGATGAAAAAAACTTCAATAAGTTATGCTTATATAATAAAATTTATGTACTAAATATATCAACAACATCGGAGTATTTGTTTCCAAGCTGTTGAATCCGTCGCATAGGAGTATAATATTGGCTTGTTGACTTAGAATTGCTACAATAATATGGTAGGTACTGTCTTGTGACTGACCTGCCTGGAGTATGAAAAGAAATTACATATAATAAATCAGGGGTATCAAACATTGAATTTATGATTTTATACAAACAGGTTAAATCGGAAATGATTCTACGATCAGATAATTTTATTAAATTTAATGAACAAAGTACGTTATCGTAATTTAGGCATTCACTAGGAATGCCCATTTTAAAATTCACATATCTTAAAAATTTATTTTGGATTCTTTCAATCGCATGTGAATGAACCTCATAATTTGGGGACCAAACCGTGGAATTGTATTCTAAATGACTCCTTACGAGTGACATATGTATTGTTTTTCCAGTATTGACATTATTGAAATCACTAGATAGCCTTAAAATAAATCCTAACATTTTCAAAGCTTTATTGGTTATTATTTCTATATGCTTGATAAAGTTGAAGTTGAGTTTCGTGTCAAACCAAATACCTAAGTCATTGATTTCCGAGACAGATACTAACGACATATTGTTAATGGATTGGAACATTGGATTCTTTATTCGATAAAACCTCATAATTTGACATTTGCTTATGTTAAGATGCAAGCGGTTATCATGACACCATATAATAAATCTCAACAAGTTATTTGACAATATATGGCAATCATTAATGTATATGTCGCGATTGTGGATACTATGGACACTAAAATCTCTCGATTTATAAATTTTTTGATTTATTTATTTTATTTTGTGTACATTAACCATTTTAAATACTAATGTAATAAAAATAATAAGTTCTTACTTCAGGGATATGTGGAGGTTGGTGCAATCCCACACGTCCAATACAGTTATACATTTTAAATACTAATGGAATAATGATCATAAGTTTTTACTTCAGGGATATGTGGGTTGGTGCAATCCCACACGTCCAGTTATACATTTTAAATACTAATGTAATAATAATAATAAGTTTTTACTTCAGGGATATGTGGAGGTTGGTGCAATCACACACGTTCAATACAGTTATACATTTTAAACTATGGTACCTATGATATAAAAATAAAAAAAGGCTCAAAGAAAAATAAATAATAAAAAAAATTATCATTGAATAAGTAGATAACACTAATAATCTAAACGAAAATATGAAAGAGAACAAGACACAGAAAAATAGAAAAAAAACGAGTGATTTTTAGATCACACGACTGAAGTAAAACTTCACTAACTTAAATCTCCCTCTCAACTTCCGTTCGCCTCGCCCGTATACACTTTTCATAAAGCCCTCGTCACGCATTCACCAGCTTACTCCCCAAGTCAAGAAGAAAAATAAATAATAAAAAAAATTATCATTGAAGAAGAAGATAACACTAATAATCTAAACGAAAATATGAAAGAGAACAAGACACAGAAAAATAGAAAAAAACGAGTGATTTTTAGATCACACGACTGAAGTAAAACTTCATGAGTGAAGTAAGTCATCTTCTTCTTCAATTATATATTATATTGACGGGAATAACCTTCAAATATTATAAAAAGAGAGTTGTTCTCATAATTTTTTTTATTAAATTAACAGTTTGTGTGGTGCTCTGCTGGTAAACTGAGGTCACCACCGTGTTGTCGGAGGATATTAGCCGCACCCTGGCTTCAGTGACCCGGTATCTTATAAGGCAGGAAAATTCAGTCAATCGTTACTCCGTGAACATTGTAGATGCTCTGCTGTATCTCCTGTATCCAAATATAATTCTCTTTTACCAAATATAACAGGTGGTACTATATTGAATTCGGAGTCGTTCCATCGAGCTTTTTCGGTAATGACACCATGTCTCACAGGTATAATATATGCGCGTACAAAATACATTGAATTTTTTTAACATTGTTGCTGCATTTGTCTGCGTGCAATCTTATTATATCTTGTTATTTTTTTATTATTTTTTTTAATTGCCTCTCTCTGCCGGTAACCCGGGTGTTTACATCAATAGTTATTTACAGATCTGGTGCGTTACCCGACTCACTAGACAATATCTGTTCTGAGCCTGGTATAATTTTATATATTAGTGCTTTTTTAATATATTAGTAGATACATTTTCATAAATTTAATAGCAGTGCTTTACGTCGAATTTACATTGCTCAGAAAGGTAGGTTTGAGAAGGTGAAACTGCAAAATGAAAATTACATCTTTCGCGAACATCTAACTAGTTCATATGTTCATCAATCTGTCGGCATTCATGATCGAGGTTTAAGGCTCTCGACTAGCAATTAGCGATCCGGAGGACGCGGGTTCCCATCTATTTACATTTTGTTTACATGAGCTCCTCACACGAGGCCCCGAGGAAAATAATTTCCTTCTGGGCCTTTGTCATCTTTAAGGATTGTGTGTGTAGGGTTTTTTAAAGAAAGGAAGGAGAGGATAGTTCTGGGAAGGAAAAGGGTTTAAGCGGTGGGTAGGAATCTGGGGTTCAGTGTGTTCTGGTCATCTGCCTCCAAGACCTAGACTAACCTCATCTCGTGAACCCGGGCACCACTGCTAAATCACCAAACGTAGCGAACCACTTCGGGTGACCTGTGGCAGAGGTGTTGGTTATCCAATAAAGGTTCCCGGTGCGGCGGTAACCATTCCCACCTCCCAAATTGAGAATTTTATTTATTATTTCGTATCCTTTCACAGTTTTATTAATTTAAAACAATATGTAGTGTATTTGCAGCACGTTCTTGAGTTGAAGATATTCTCAGTAACGCCCTGGTATAAGACCACCATTCAGTATTAAAACGTTGCTCGAAATGGTTTTAGCCTTCTTTAGTGACCAGAACTGAATAGTCAGGTACTTCCCCACCTTCCTCTTCCCCTTTCCCCTATCTTTAGCTTTACAACATATCCCGTTTGGGGATGTCGTAGTTTCATGGGCTCAGCAGTTGGGACTTTTGTGAGATGTTCATATAAAAAATTACCGTGATTGAATTATTTCGTTAGTTTCCCCTATATCCGTACAGATTTGTATTCGTTAGATTTTATTTTAACTTAATACATTATCGACTTCTGTGTTTTCCATATAAGTTCATACCATTGTGCCCACCCAATGTATCGCTCAAAAGGAGGAAATAAGTTTTCTTCTTCATAATAAGATTATCTTTTCTCTCTGGGTATGTTTTTTATGATGGTACACAACTCACAAAATAATAATGTTCTGCCAATTTTTCAGCGTGGGCAACACTTTTTCTAATTTAGGCAACGTGTTGGTATTTTGTTTTCTTTATATATATTACGAGAAAAACAAAGAGGAGTTCTGTCGTTGAACGATTATTACGCAGATGAAAATAAAGTTTAAAGATACTTTAACTTTATTTATATATAACACGTATCTTCTACTAAGGGGGTATTCTAGTCTAGAGTCCTGAATTGTAGGTGTTTTTTCAGGTGCAATAAAAAAACAACAATATTTTAAGTAGCCATTATTTTACCAAATATATTGAATTAAAAAATACAGTGTTGAAGTGGGGGGTCTCAAAAAAATGGCGCGCCCTGGTTGACACGATTGCTATCCTACTAGTAATAAAAAATTCTTAATTCAAAAACAAATGCTGCTGTAGCCCGTACCTCGGAAAAGTCAATAAATTTTAATTGGCAAAATGGCAGCGATCTAAAATAAAATAAAACATTTTTTTACAAGGTTTTTTAACTTTTCCGATTTTTTTTAAAATAGTAAAAATTGAAATTGTGTAATAGTTCTGGTAGGGGCGATAGAGTGATGTATAGAAAAAGCTAATTGAAAAAGTAAATTGGTTCAGTGAAACTTGAGACATCGTGTCAACCAGCTCAACGTCAAGCAATTTGGGAGGCGGGAATGGGTACCGCCGCCCCGGGAACCTTTATTGGATAACCAACACCTCTGCCATAGGTCACCCCAAGTGGTTCGCTACGTTTGATGATTTAGCAGGGGTGCCTGGGTTCATGGGACGAGGTGTGTTTAGGTCTGATGACCAGAACACACTGAACCCCAGATTCCTACCCACCCCTTAAACCCTTTTCCTTCCCAGAACCCCCCTCTCCTTCCTTTCCCTCCACACAGCATCCCCAAAGATGAAAATCCCCCTCAGGGAAATTATTTTCCTCAGGGCCTCCTGTGTGGAACTCATGTAAAAAAAAAACCGTCTCGACAATAGCAGTTTTGAGAAAAATGCGTTTAAATTTTTGTTCTATTTCGATTCTAGTTAGATTCCGTCTAAACCGCGACACTAAAATGGCTTTAACTTTTAAAATAATTTGAATTTCAAAAAATCCTTTTAAAGAGAAATATTTTAATATCAAATATGAAAAAAATCTTTTTCTAGACTAGAATACCTTTTTTATGTAAACATTTAAAATATGTTAATAAAAAAATAACAAAAAAAAAACTATGGTTATTTTTCTGAGATCAAAAACTATTATTTTTAACAAGCTGCGATATTCTTTTTTATGAGCTCTATAAAGATTATGATTATTTACTAAAAACAGAAATGCCTTCATAATTTATTTTTTGGTGTTAAGAAATGCCTACATGAGTATAAAAATAATTACGAATTATTCCTCTCCTAAATTAATTACAGCTAAATTTTTCTTTAACTTAATCTCCTTAAAACGATCCGCTTTAATAAAATGACAGAATTATTTGAATCTGGGTAAATTTGGTGAATATCCACATGAGAATCTGCTTATAATATTATTGAACAAATGTTAAAAAAGAGCTTTAATTTTAAGGCTGTTGAAAGTTTTCAAAAATATTGATAAGATTTAATTTGTACCGACGTGTTTATTTTATTTTAATTTAATGAGACCACATTTCACATTAAAATAAAGCATAATAATGTCTTATTAATAACGTTATATTTATAAAGCGCAGTTTTTTGTCATTTCACTTCATGTGCGCTTAACTATAATAAAATTAAAAAATAATCCTACAGTGCTCCTTACGAGCCCATTACAAAATATTGATAAAATAATTTGAATTAAAGAAATAACAGTATTTACGAAACAACGATAAGAGAACAAAAATTAACAAAAAAAACCGTGCTGTTATAGTCATAGTTACATTAATTGTACCACTTAAAGGTTTCACTTGGGTATTATAATACATTAGTGAATTAAGTGATTAGAAGGATGATAAAAAGAAAAAAAAATACATAACAGATGGTTTTATTGGGAATAGGGTGGGGATAGAATGGGGGGTGTGAACTTGTGGACCTAATTGAAGTATAGAATGTATAATAACAATAATATGCAAATAACGAAAAAAGTTAGAACGGCGGTAGCATTCAAACAAATTCTCAAATACCTTTACCAACCTTTCCAAAAGCTTTTTCTCGAGTATTTTTAAACTCCTCCCACAAAGAGGCGTGAATTCCGATTTCGATTTTTGATTCCAGAACTATTGGATTACTTAAATGGATTTAGAAACTTACTTCGAGATAGAAATTGCCGAATAATTAAACAAAAAATATATATTATGATGGAGCTCATTTTGTTTGAATATTTACGAAGAAAATAAGATTAAAAAAACACCCGTTTTAAAATTTTTCTGAAATTTTAATTATACAAATTATCATTATAAATACGAGTCATTTATTACTTTCTGTTTAAGATATTGCTTATTTTCTCAGTAAAACACCGTGGGTACATTAAAGATACAGAAGGAATCTTGTGTGACGGCAACAGCATGGCTCTTTTGTTCCCGGACAAATAATGTCCATTATGTTTCATGTCGAGCCTTTTAACGGCACGTGCTGAAAGCTGTCCTATTGTACATGTCCCAACAAAAACGACGTATTTATAATATGTCGTTTTGTCCTATATTACGTTTTATAATAATATTATTTGTATTGTAAGCAGATTGGGCTCCATTACGTCTCTGATATGAATCGTTTTGTTACGCCTTTGGAATGAAATTCTTGGTAAGTCAACCAACCAGAGTTATTATTACAAAGTTTTGTAGTATAAGCTTTTAAGCCGCCGCTACCCGTATTTCTACCGATTTTTTACATATCTACCCTTAAACATAAAGTTTTTACGCTTTAAAAAAAAAGTTATTTTATAAGATAATATACGGGGTGTTAAGGGACGTACTTGACTTACTTCAATCAGTGATTCCTGACATTATTTTGAGTAAAAAATGTAAATGAAGTTTTGCTTTCCTAGACTTTCCATAGACTTTGACTTAATATTATCTTTCAATAACTTGATTAATATTCTATTCAATTTGGGAGGCGGGTATGGGTACCGCCACCGCCCCGGGAACCATTTATTGGATAACTAACACCGTTGTGTTATCGACGGTCACCCCAAGTGATTCGCTACGTTTGGTTACTTGGCGGGGGTGCCCGGGTTCATAGGGATCATATTCTTGTCCGGATCTTGGTGGCGGATGCATCTGCCCACCAGCTGCATGGCAGGACGGATTAGGAGATAATGATTGAAGGAGTCCCTTTGAATTCTCCAGTCGTACTCTGGACTGTATCAATATATATTAAAAAATGTTATGCTTGTGAATACTTTGACACAACTATGGGAAATGGTAAACAGATGAATGGGGAAGGAAACTGACTTACTTATGGTTGATGTTCGGCTCAATATTATGGGTCTGAGGGAGCACTAAGTCACTCACTGCACAAGCTTCCATAAACTGGTCGTTGTTATATAAAACTGAGAGAATAATGGTGTTCGTTGAACAGTTTCTTTTAACAGACTGACTGACATATTGATTTTATTGTTGTACGGTAGGTAATATTGTCAGGAGGGTAAAAAAAGGATGGGTAGGGAAATGGAACAAGGTATGTAGATAGGTATACATAGTTAAAATCAATGACGTAGAGATAAAAAGATGTTGTGAAGTGAGGGACTTAGGAATAATAATGGACTCCGGAATGTCTTTCCGAACACATATAAATTCCATCTGTGACAGGGCGTACAAACTTCTAGGATTCATCATAAGAGTGACCAAACCATTTAGGTCTCCACACGTAATCAAAATACTGTACGTCTCTTTTGTTCGCTCAATATTAGAATTCGGATCAGTCATCTGGAATCCCCAATACAAAGTAAATATTGAAAGGTTAGAAAGAATTCAAAAAAAGATATTGAAACACCTAGACTTTAAATCCTTTCGAACTTCAGAAAACCTAAAAGACTCATTAACATTCCATAATTTATCAACTTTAGAAGATAGAAGAAATATATCCGACCAAAAATTTTTATTCAAAATCATTAACAACGTTGTTGACAACAACTATCTTCTAGAACACATTAATTTCCACTGTCCAATAAGAAACACAAGGTCAAACCAACTATTCCACATCCCACACTCAAAAACAAATTACACACAACATTCATTTCTCCGAAGGACGTGCACAAAATACAATGATATCTTTTACGACGCTGATATTTTCCATTTGTCCTCAGGCCAATTTATTAAATCCATAATAGAAAAAATTAAAACAAATTGTTAATTACGAACTCTCCACCCCTGCTGCATGTTATTTTTTTCATTCTCATTATGTTGGTTTTCCTTCTTTTTATTATAATAATAATATTTGGATGATTTATATATCCCATATGCTTTAATTTGTGTGTGTTTTTTTTTCTTTCATTTCTGTTGTATATATATTTTTTTCTTTTTTTTCTACCACTTTATGTTTTCTTTAATGTTTTAATCCATGTTTATATATTATAAATTGTAGCGGAAACTTCGCTGGTTAATGCAATCATGTAATATGTTACTTTCTTATTAAAATATGCATAACTGTTTGTTTCCTAAATAAACTAAAATAAAATAAAATAAAATAAAAAAATAGTTGCGTCAACATACTCTCTCGGAACATCGCATTGCACCGCAGTGGGAGGGAAGGAATCATATGTCCGTCACTCCTGAACACACTGACCCAAAGATTCCTACCCACCCCTAACACCCTTTTCCTTCCTAGAACTTCCTTTCCTTCCTTTCCTAAAAAGACCTTCCATACAAAGACGACATAGGCCTTGAGAGGAATTATTTTTCTCAGGGCCTCCTATGTGGAGCTAATGTAAAAAAAACTTCCTAATGCACATTTTTAACCTACCTATTCATTTATTTATTTATTCATGTGTACATAGGTACCATCCTTTCCCTGCCATTTGATATTTTTTTCCATTTGGTGTGGTGCAGTTTTATGGATAAGCAATAGAGGGTCAAAAATACTTACAAAAGTCGTACCAAAATTACAAAAATTCAAGCCACCCTTAATTTACCCATATGTTTGAAAAAAAAAAGATGGATTACGAAGATGAGATTGAATGCATACAACATGGAATATTTATTCTAATTTTCCCACAAAAACAACGTACGTAAAGCACTGATTAGAATATTCGTTTACAAAATGTCTCAATAAAATAACTCAAGTTCTCAGGTCATAGAAAAAAACTTTGCCACTTAAAACAAAATATTACCAATAACCAAGAAGCCATTCACTTTTTTACCATTCGCAGACGAGGCGGGCCGAAATTTTGTTTAAATTCAAGTTTTCATCTTTTACTCGGCTGGGCGCATCTGGAAAGCAAACAAAAACTTGAAGCACCTCCTTACTTCGGAGAAATGCAATTTTTCGCCAAGCTGATTTATATTTCGCTTCATAAAACATTGAATCTCCTTAGATTCGGCCGGCGGTTAGGGTATTTTTTCGTTCAGCGATGCAAGCACTTTTGAATCTCCTAACCAAAGATTGAAAGAAGTATGAATGTATGCAAAGAGAAGAGATCTGAGGGAATAAAAATAGTAAGGACCGACTTGTTTACCAATTGTATTCCGATAATTAGGAAAAATATTGTGAGTGGAAAAATCACGGAGTCAGTAATATCCAATTATTAACGAACTCGATAAAAATTTCTAATTGGCTTAATCAGACATTTTTTGTGGAAAGTTACTATTTTTTAATTTTTCCATCTAAAATTCACATTTATAATCGTTTATATATCCCGTTTTTTCTTTTTTTATAAAGATACAACGAATGATTCGCTGACATTATCTAGCAGTTTTCTTTTAAAAAATACAAGTGTGCAGTTACCACGCGGTAGAATTGAAATCTTGAGAAAACCAAGGTAGACAAGAGGGGAGGCTACGAAGCACCGTACAAGAAGAAGATCGATTATTCTATCTCATTCTCTCGCAGGCTAAATCCTGTAGATTTATGTTTGTCTCTTTTTAGTGTCGCTTTTTCGTTTTATCGAGTTTAAAATCACTGTGTTGCTAAAGATGTTTTCACTTAAAAAAAAACAGAGTGAGCAGTTCACACGCGGTAGAAGTGAAACCTACCGAAAAATAAAGTAGACAAGATTAGGGAAGCTACTTATTCTAACTCATAGGCTAAATCCCGTAGATGTATGCGTTTTCTCTTTTTAGTGTCGCTTTTTCGTTTCATCGAGTCAATCAAATCACAACGGTGTTAAAGAAGTTTTTACTTCAAAAAAGATTTTACAAATCTCGGGGAGGGTAACACATTCCCTCTAGTACCATAATAATACCTAGAATTTCATAATTAATCTTACATCAAAACATAATAAAAAATATTTTAATGGTAAAATAAAACTTAAAAATACAACACCAACAAAAAATAAAATAAAAAAATATTTTAATGGTAAAATAAAACGAAAAAATACAACACCAACAAAAAAATTTTTATGGTAAAATAAAACAAAAAATACAACACCAACAAAAAAAATAATAAAAAAATATTTTAATGGTAAAATAAAACGAAAAAATACAACACCAACAAAAAAAAATTAATGGTAAAATAAAACAAAAAATACAACACCAACAAAAAAAAAAATATTTTAACGGTAAAATAAAACAAAAAATACAACAATAACAAAAAAAAAATAAAGGTAAGGCTTCAAAATTGGCTCCACTGCTTGTTAATGTTTCTAACACTTTGTTAGTGTTTCGTCTTATGGGAACTACACTATGGACGGGTTGTTTAAAAAATTGAACAATTGATAAAATATTTTAAGTTAATTTTCATCCTCTATGTAAGTTCTATTCAAGTTCTTTTATTATATCATTATCAAGTTCTGTTTTTATATAAAATTGTTGAATTCTTCAATTTTTTTTAAACAACCGGTCCTAACTGTGTAAGATCTTGAAATAATAATATATGTTAAAAAAATTTGCATTAAAAATTAATACACTAGCTTTAAAAGTTAATAGACTTAGCATCTTCGCTAACTAACGACCCATCACGCCGTTTCCTTGGAGCCATATATTATGTTACTTTATTATGCCATATATAATATACGGAGCCATATATTATGTTACTTACCATTATATTTCATACATACTATTCTGTTTCCTGACATGACCCGACACAATAATGTGATGTTTGCAATAATGAAGAATGAAGAAATTCAATAAGATACCTTTTTTAATTGTATTAAATAAACACTTCCTTAAATGAATGACCTGATATTATAGAAAAACGATTTCAACTTCCCATAAAGTCAACTGCACAAAAACGTGATTAATTTCGAACGGACCACCATATAAGAAGTTAAAAACGAAATAACTTCCAAAACTTTTGCCGCAAAATGATGAACGCAATTTTTGTAATTGGTTAAATCGTTTGTAAATTTAATAAAACTGGGAACTTGGGATAATTTGCAAGTCGGGTAAATCCCTAAGTATCTTGGGCGTGGGGCAGAACTGAGCAGACCGGGGCACGTTAGAGCAGAACCGGGCATATTGGGGCACACCGGGGCAGAAGTTCGGCTCTCGACCGCCAATTATAAATAAAACACGTCATCCGAGCTCCAGAAACAAGTGCAATTACCGTGCACGCCGGAGAAATGGTTCGGATAATATTAACTTAATCCTCGCTACAAATTATGTGGAGTTGCCCCGGGCGATTCACTGCCCTCAAATGGAAAACAATTACACTGCGGGGAGAGCGGGGTGAAAGAGTGTGCTAAACCGGCGCGCTTAGTCGAATAACTGCGGGTTAACCGGTACTATTTTGTTGCATTTTAAATTAATACTTTACGCTAGTGGCTCGCTCCTCGTATGCAGTGGCGAGAGGTGATTTGCGATTTGATAATTTATACGAGGGTGCTGAAATTGAAAAAAATCTAATTTTCATAAATTTTTCCCCGAAATTTGAATAGTATTTTAACCAACGTTAAAATCAGGGTGAGAGAAAAAATGATATTTTCAAAATTACGAATTATTTCAAAATAAAATAAGTTCCTATTGAGCACTTTTAATATTACCGTGACGATTCACGGTTACGGTACCGTGACTTGCTAAAAAGGTAATAAACATACTATATTATATAATAAAACGAATATAAAACTTTATTCCACTTAATTTTATTTGACCGGTTTCAGCTCGTTTATAGCCATCTTCAGACTGATACAAATAATTCTTAGTCTACGGTTTATATACACAACATATTAGGGAGGGGGAGAGGGGTGGTCAACAAGGATTTTAATCAATTATAATAATTATATTTGTTGCTTAGTCGTTTTAGACTGTCGGCAGTCCAAAACGACTTAGCGACATAGCAACGACTGCCCGTTTGAACGGCATCCGTAATGTAAATCACGAAGAAATTACTAGCCGCCACTAGTTATAAGATTGTTTGTTGGTGTTAGATAAAGTTAATATAAAATATTGTACAAGTGTCAGTTTATTGCTTATTTTTTTATTAAATTTCAAAAAAATATACACATAATACTCTCCTACTAATATTATAAAGGCGAAAGTTTGTATGGATGTATGCATGCCTGGATGTATGTTTGTTACTCTTTCGCGCAAAAACTACTGAATGGATTTTAAAAATTCTTTCACTAATAGAAAGCTACATTATTTGCGAGTACTAAAGGCTATATATATTGGTAAGCTCTGGCGTTATAAAAAAAGCAAACCAATTGTCGCCTTGGAAACGATGTTTTTTTTAATTAGGCAATTCACCCTAAAAAGAGCGCTTTGTTGGCGTCGTACTTAATAACTATCTCTAAAAATGAATCACCGAAATGTATGTGTGCGCATAAACCCGAATGACTGCACCAAATTGGATAATCCTTTCTTTTTGTTTCTTTATTTTGTGTAAAACTACCGTTGAGTTCTGGCATTATGAAATTTGTATAAAAAATTATAATAGGTGGCACGCGAGCAGTTTGAAAACTGAATGTATCGGGACTGAATTTATGTAATGCAAGAGGTGAGAGGGGGGAGTGGCGAGGGGGAGAGTGTGTTTGGAGGGTGTTGGTGGAGGGGGGAAGGGGGAGAGGAATGGGGAGAGGGGGTTAGGGGAGGGAGAGGGGGGAGGGAAGGAAGGGGAAAGGGGAAGGATGGAGGAGGGTGTGGGGAGGGGTAGGGGTGGGGGGAAGGGGGTTGGTGGTGGAGGAGTGGTGTGGGGAGAGGGAATGTGGAGGGGTAGGGGGTGGGGGATGGGTGGGTGGAGGGAGAGTGGGAGAAGGTTGATGGGGGGAGTTGAGTGGAGAGAGGGAAGGTAGAGGAGGTGGAGTGGGGTGGGAGAGGGGGGAGAGCAGGAAGGGAAGGGGGAGGGGTAGAGGAAGGTGGGAGGAGGTGGAGTGGGGAGGGGTATGTGGTGGGTGAGGGATTGGTGGAGAAGTAGGGAGAGGGGGTTGATGGATGAAGGAATAGGGAGAGGGAAGGTGGGGGGGAGTGGGGGAGGGTGAGTGGTGGGAGAGGGGGGATGGGGGTTGATGGAGAAGTGGAGTGATGGGTGGGGAGGGTGGAGGGTGAGGGGGAAGGGGGGTTGATGGGGGGAGTGGAGTGGGAGAGGGAAGGTGGAGGTGGCGGAGAGGGAATCCCTTAATACTATGCGAGCGAAGCCGCGGAGAAAAGCTAGTAATAGTATGTAGGACGTTATAATAATTCACTAGAGAAATAAATAAATAAAAAATTCAATTGGTTTTTAAAGTTATTTTAAGCCTTTGTTTAATTATCGGGCGTCTATAAAGAACATTATTAGTTATATTTCACAAAATGACGCTTAAATTAAGTGATTATGAAACAATCCGAAAGGCATCAAATAAGCCCACGTGAGACGTGCCCGCTACGTGTATGTGGTACTTTTACAATAGTCCGTTTTCAGCGCGCTTTAGGCAATTCGAATACGGAGATATTTATAAGCGACTCGAGTTGTGTACGCGTCGCTTGTGAGTATCCGCCATACTATGTTCGTACACAACGGGTTTGACGTCAGTTTCACGCTACTGACAGTACTGGTAGCTCGCTATGCTAGTTGCGTACGTATCCACGAATCGTTTGATAAAAATAGTGTATGAACACGAGTTGAAAGATAGAAGAATATCAATGATTATGTATCTACTTTTAACATGAATACTTAAGAAAGGATTTAGCGGAAAAGGCGTGGATTGAAGTTGGAAAAAAAATGTTAATTTGACAACATCGTGTATTTCAACTGCACACTTGGGGGCGACGAATACCTTCCCATAAATATTTATTTCCTTGTTTGAAAATCTTCTTTTGGATTGTGTTTTTTATGCATAAAATAAAGGTAAATGAAAACAAAATTGTCTTCATCGCTAGAGTCACTTAACATTGTATTAACTCCACTGCTGTACACGTGAAAAAGTGATCAAGTTCAGTATAATTCTTGTAGCGCCTTGTTCGGAAACCAGTTTTGAAGAGTAGCAAATCAGTAGGTGACTTGAGGTTACAACACAGACATTTGGCTTATAAGTACGAATAACCTTAAAACGACTATAGCTACAACCAGCAAGTGGTTATGGCGTAGGCAATATAAAGCGGTGTATTGACTGTTTATCTTATACAAAAAATAATCCATCGAATATCTGCTATTTGGTATAGTTCAACTTAAGCTGGATTACACAGAAACCACATAGGGATATTTTGATATTCAAGTACGGCGCATGGAATCACTGAAAGAGATTATGTGAACCTAGAACATGAGTACCGTAAAAGTTTTTTATGGTCTAAAATTTAGACGTGCACATTTGCGTAAGTACTGCTTTAAAATTGGCTTGGTCTTGTCCGTTTATTTCTAAAAAATATTATTTATATGAGACACAAAAAGTACATTCATAGAACTTGCTTGAAGTACAAAATATATTAGCATTCAAATATAAATGTCCTCAGACTAATGGATCTGCACCGTTAACGTTTGCACATTCACCAAAACAAACACTTAAACGTAAAATTTGACATTTCTGTAACGGCTTGCCAATAAATACAGTCAAGTGACTTTTCAGTGAGCTAGAGTGCTAAGATTGAATGATTGAATGTTGTTGTAGCTGAAAATGAATTCAACTTTTTTTCACAATTTCAGCATCCCCAAACGGAAAAAAATTTCATACAACAAAATTTTAATTTTGAAAAAATTAAATTATTTTTCAGCTACAACATCAATAACGTATAATAATTTTTTTAATCTTAGCACTCTAGCTCACTGAAAAGTCACGGACCGTCCCTGCAATAGATCCTTACTTACACCAATTAAGGAGGCGGGTTCAGGTACCACCGCCCCGGGAACCATTTATTATAAAACCAACTCTGCCATAGGTCATCCCATTGTTTGCAAAATCGCCCTGCATTAGGCTTCCACCGCAAAAACTCTTTTTACTCAAAATATTTTTCCTATTATTTATTTACATAATACAGTTGGAAATATATTACAAAAGTGAAGAAAATTTATCATAACTTTGTCTCTATGAAAACAAAAATTAAACAAATAAAACTAATTTAAAAAATGCATATTAAAACAAGATTAAAATATCAGCTTAGGAAACACTTTGGTAAATTTCTTAAGACACATTAAGCGTCTGAAGTATCAGAGTATCCTAAAATAATATAACCTTTGTGTTAGTTAAATCAAATAAACATAATATTACCTGATTGTATGATAATTATACCTACATATATTTGAAAATCCTTCGTAAAGAAATTTTACTTTATCAGTCAGATTGTGTAGTTTATCGAAACAACAAAGATAAATCCCATTCAAGTTATTCGACAACTAAATCTTTTTAACACTTCAATATCGTTCATAAACGCAAATTGCCCACAATTTTTTTGACTGCTGGTAAAACCGTGTTATTTTAAATGATACCTGTGATACCTACATATAACCTAAAATCAGGATTCTGAAAAACTATGATATGTTATGTGGAATACATGCACCCGTAGCGAGGACCGACGACGAGCAGCAAACCAACCGGGAATAAACGAACACAATGTTATGTGGAAATAACAAGTTTGTTCAATGTATCGATTAGTTCACTTGCTTTATTGTGCTGAACAGCGGGGAATTTGTATGAAAGAGTTAAAGCTCTGAATTCGGTAGTTGCTTTTGAACAATGTATAATTACAGTTGGATAATAAATTGTAGAATGCTTCAATTGACGTTTCAAAGTATTTGGTTTGAAAGTGTTGAAATGTGGAATTTAACTTCTTACAAATAAATATACCTACATACATTACAATTTGCATGTATTAAATTGATGTTTTGGCATGTACTTGTATTTGTAGTATACTGCTTTCTTTTACGTAGGTACTATTTTTCCTATACTATTGCTCACTTTTTTCTTAATTTACTTGTATTTTCCCATGCCTAAGAGTGGGATGAGTTCATCGAATTATATAAAGTTAATTATTAAACTGAGTTAAATAATTAAATCATTAAAATATTTCGCATTCAACATATGTAATTTGTATTTGAAACTCGCCTAGATCAGAGATTACCAATAAAAAAACCTACCTATAACGACAGAACAGTTGCAAAATTTAATGTGTGGACGTGTGGTGTTTTTCGTTTAATGTTTTCTTATTATTTCTTAAACGTCTTACCTAAGTATTCCATTATTTTTGCAATGCGAAAGAATTTTTGTTTCCTCCATCGGGTAAGTAATGCACAGTGTAAAAGCTTTTAAGGCGAAATTTTAAATGTTAGGTAAAACAAATACCCACTAGAAAGGTTTTAGGTACTGAAACGTTAATGGTATAATTCAATTACTTCTAGAATAATTTTATACTTAAACAGCACATTAATCTTGTTAAGCGCTTTCGTGAGGCACATTTTGAAAACGACTAAAAGTGCTGTGAAATTCAAAATTCATTTCTTGACCGCTCTGCGCTTTCATACGTCCTATTGAAACCACCTAGTTACAACGGAAAATAAAACATTTCGTCTGGAAAGGTTCTACACGGCAAACAAAATGCATCACGGGCGAAAGGTGGGTTTTTACGCTTTTCGTAATTTTTCACAAATAAAAAATTGTTCAAAGGAATTTTTAGCGTCACAATTTTCTTTTCTAAATATAATTTTGTTTCTGTATCGGATGAAAAACATTCAAAATGTTTCGTATATTATATGGTAAGAGATTGTTTAAAATGTTTGTAAGTTTGGTAAAGAATCTGAGTGTGTGATGAAAACTTTTCGTTTTGGAGTATCGCGAAAATTGGATATAAAGTTACGACAAGCTTCTTAACTGCAAAGGTTACCGTTGAGTAAAGAATATTCCCAGAGGAGAAAATAAGTGTGAGTTATAGTGAGGGGAATGAGGCAACCTGAGAAGAGGGAGAGGTTGAACACCAGGTGACTATTCAAGGTAGAATGCACGTGCTAGTTTAAACGTTCTTTACAACTATAAAAATAACTTTCCGTCATTGAAATTTCTTCAAACAAGACTAACTATTTTACACTTCTTTGTGAATTATAAGATAATTTTCTTTAATTTCTAGTATTTGTCCGAAAAAATCATGTCCTAAAATTAGGTACAGGTACCCATCTGATCTCTACAGATCTTTGCTTGGCGTACAAAAACACTTTTCGATTATACAAGATTCAATGTATTTTTTAATTCTTAGCGGATCCCACATGAAACCGATTTCAAATCAATGAAAGCTTCAGTTAACAAAATCGGAGGATTATTTGCCGAATTATCAAAAAATTTTCGAAAATTACACAAATGCTGATTACTGATTTTTTTCTGTGTCAAATAATATAAAAGATATTTTTGAACATTTATATAAATTTTTCTTAATAAAAACGAAGTTTTAGATTAAAAACATATAATAATTGCAAATCTTACATATCTTACAATAACGTCGAAGATATAATAGCAAATGTGGTCTTCTTACGAAACAAAGTTGATGAATTCACGGATATTTCTGCATTTTATCTAAACATCGCGATTTTCTCACATGTGCTTCTTTTGACTTATAAGATCGAAATATAATTTTATCTATTTTATGTGGAGGTGCATTAAATCATTTAATTGAAACGAAAATATTTTCTAAACAATCGGTGAATCATTAAATATCTGTTGCTAGTCTAAACTAAACATTTTACTTACACAGTTGCTACAAACAACCCTCCTACACAGATGCAGCGGTAAAATATACAACGGTGAAACGTGAGGTTTGTGCACCTTCATGGCGTCGAGTTTTCGGTACCTAGTCAAAACTTCAGGTCGTTTTGCAGGACGCCGATGTCCAAGGATTGTAACCACCGCAGACAAGTGTAATTACATGCTGTAATTGGATGATTTCGGCTTCCAGCAGAGCTGAAACTGTTTGCGCCGGACCAATAGTCAATCCGCCCTCACTGAAATCCTGAAAGCTGCGAGTCAAAGCCGCTCGGCCACCACTCGATGTTTTTCAGATCTTTTTCAGATTGTGATCGTACGTGGGTTTAGAAATCGTTTGTTCAACACGTTCAATATTGACTGGGAAGAAAGTAGCAGCGAACACATTGAACCTTTGACTCTGAACAGAATTACAAGAGAATACTTTTAGCCTTTTGTATTTTTTTGCAACCTTGAGGATTCTCGTTAAAACATAAAAGGCACCCACATTATTGGAATGGAGGGAATGATTATTTACAAAAGGCTTGAAAAACACATGAATTAAACTGAAATATTAGGTTGTGCTGGTACCGCTTTCGCTGTTAAGTAAACTATACTAAAGAAATTAAAACATTATTTTATATCATAATATATATTGTAGAAACAAGACCAGTACAAGTGGTCACATTGGAAGTGATACAATACATGATAAATATTTCATAATAAATACTAATAATGTGTTTTGTTTAAGTTTTTATTTGAGGTAGGTTCAATGAGATTGGTAATTACTGGGTAATATGTGTAGTGTTAAGTCATGTCTATACGTGTGAGTGTATTTGTGGGTGAGAAGAATATAGAAGAGAAACAGTACATACTCGTACTTTATAAATTTGACAAATTATAAAACGATACTATCTAAAATATTACGAATTATGAAGTAGTATAATCCTTGGCATTGTACAAAATTAACGACTTATTCATCTGGAATGTGTAGGAAAAGTCAATTAATTTCAGCACGTAACGTCATTTATTGCCGCTTCACTGGTTTGAAGTTTTAAAATAAAAAAAAAACATGAACTAAAAAAATTTTAATTTTGCAATTTATTTTAATTTTTTATTTTATTTATTACATAAGATACGTTTTTACAGCAAAAATAACATAATAATATTTCTAAATAACTGTAAAATATTAAAATGTGTACAAGTGTTATCATGTCTTGTTTGTCTATATTAGTTCCTAGCTAGGCAGATTGCCCGTTCTAAGGAACGAAATGCTGGTGAACAATGCCAAAAATGTATTCTGTACAAATAATAATAATAATAATATAAGTTTATTCCAGAATGTATGCAGGGGAAGTGCAATGCAATACATTCCATATTTTAAAATAACAAAAAAAGATAAATGATAAGTTAAGGTAAAAAGTAAATAACAACACATAAATGAAATAAAATAAATGAATAAGCATGAAAAATGTATTTCATCGTCTCCCGTCTCCAGAGGGTCATCAGGGAAGATTCCATCCAGGCAGTCATGGCGGTGATGATCGCATTCTTCGAATGGCACAGTCTGCGCCATAAACTTCCCATGCGGTGGCGGAGAAGTGCACGGAAAGTATGTACTCGTCCCTCCAGGAACATTTCCGTAGCATTGCAGTATCTCGGTAGGCGGAAAAGTTGGCGATAGGCGTTATTGTAAGCAACCTTTAACTTATGCCATTGAGTTACAGTGTAGTCAACCCACAGTTCTGATGTGTACAGCGAGGTACAGAAAGCGTTGAACAGTATTCATTAAAAAAAAAAAAAACTAAAAAAAAAAGTTTTTTTTTGTAGAATTTATTTACTAACTGCGAAATAATTTCATCTCAACCTGAAATAATTTCATCCCAAACTCAAATTCATTTTACCAGCGGATAACCGTTATTAAGGGATATTTTTTGTACTTATACAGCTACGCTACCGAGTCATCGCGTCACTCCGGTTCAAACAGTGACAGTCCCGGTCGTAAATTTCAATCGGGCGTTGGTTGGCTCGTTTATTGTGCCGCGAAAACCCTCCGAACACTTGGAATCAGATCTGGTCGAAACATCTATTGAACGCCGAGAAGCAACTGAATCCCCGGTATAATATTTGTGTAGGTAGACCGAGTGTAGGAGGACTGCACGGGGCACATTGTCTCGCGCTCACAGTTAATTGGATTTAGGGTGTCTCCGGTGCAAACAGTGAACAGGGATGGGACTTTGTAACATCGGTAATAGCATCAAAATGAGCTGCTGGTTTGACTGTTATTCATGTTGTTAATAATTAATGTCGAATTTTGTTATTATGAAGCCACATGTTTAAATTAGGTAACTAAGGGAAATTTTCCAATACGTGAAACGTAAAGTGCATTAACTTCGGGAGGTGATTCTACGTGATGGTAGGAGTAAAAAAGATTAACAACTTTTTTCCGAATTCTTTCCCATACAAAAAGACGTACCTACAAAAAATCCTTAGTGTGAGGAACGATCTTACTTGCTGAGAGCCTGCCGGGCGCCCGACTCGATTGTGATTGGCCCGTATCGTAACAGCGGAAAATAATAAATCTGGCCGTACAAGCCGGACTAATTTTATCTTTTTACCTCAAAACTACCCCTAAACGTTAGAATTTCGAAAAAAGTTATTTTTCTTTTTTACTTGTACTATCATGTAAAATCACCTCCCGAAGTTAATGCACTTTACCCCCGGATACCTAGTATATGTTTTTGGTATTCATGTTTTTGTGTTCGGGAAAATGATGAATCCGAATTTTACAACGAACCCGTATAAACATTTTTTTCTCCCATTTTAAAAACTTAAGGGTTTATAAACTGTTTGAGCCCGGAATGCATAGCATTCATACATTTAAAAGAGAATAAACAGCTGCTAGTAACCCCGTGGATGTGACCTATCGAACATTTCATTTTACTCGAAAACGAAAGCTCAAATAAATAAAAAAAACACATCACAAAATCGACTCCAAATATGATTTGGATTCACCATTATACCATTATTTTGCCGACACCATGTTTAATTTAACATTAAATAAATATTTTTTATTTAATTAAAGAAGACAATATTAGCAACTCTTAATCAAAAATTTGAAACAGGAAAAGATACGGTCACATCTATTAATCGAACTCAGGACCTTAGCTCAGGGGCACCGCTAGCTCGGCACCGCAGAACACCGCCTTAGTAAGGTTAAGGCCCTGTGTTCGATCTTTGATTCAGATTTTTGATTGAGAGTCGCTAGTATTATCTTCATTAATTAAATATCACAATTTGAGAATTTACTCAAAAGTTAAAAATAAAAAAAAGATTTTTATTTTGCTGCTGAGAAAAAACTGTTTTGGAGTGACAAATGTTTTGGCGATCTAATACATTTTCAATTTGTGGTCAGGCTTTATTAATGTGATTCAAATTATCACATTATTTTATAAATAAGCACTGTAATGTTTTAAATCACAAATTATATTCCAACCTTTGACGGTTTTAGAAGAATTCTCCATTTTTCATGACGCATATTAATTTTTGTATCATTCATAAGTATATCGCATCACTTTTTGCCACAGTGAAAATAAATGCAATAAAAATAATTTTCTGGATTACGTTCTTTGAACGCGGGTTAATTGAAGCAAATACTTGATTTGTAATGTATTCGAACAAAGTTTTTTTAATAAAACAATTTAATTCTGTTTTTTTTTCCATTGCTGAGTCCCTGACTACATCTCCTACATTGGCGTCTTCTTTCTAACGACGCGACGCGAGAGAGCGCCTTGCAGAGCACCGGGGGCGTCGAGCTTCGGGCGTCGGGTAGCGTCACGTAACAGGTTATTACGAGAGTCGGCTCCTTGTCGATAAGAATTGAGTTCAACTCTCAGGTGGAAAGAAAATTATTTAATTAACTCACTCGAGAAATATACAGACGTTAACGTGTTTTATAAGAGATTGCTCTGACGGCGTATTTTTTAGATAGCGGAGCACCAGGAAAAATAATATTACGTAGTTTAAATTTAAAGGATGTCGAAATAAATAATGTTCCTTTTTATAACATTATTACGCATTTTATGCAAAGCGCTAATGAACCTATACCTACTACGGTTTGTAACGATCTTTTTTGACGCTGCAGTACTCCAAACGGAATAAAATTGTCCTTCTTGTATAGGTTAGTGTACATATTTTGTGTCATGTGACTTTATGTTGAATTTTGTACGCAATACTTGGTGAATAATATTAATTGTGCGAATAAACATTTCTACTTTATGAACGATTTCCAATATAATATTCTGGATTAAAATGAAAAGTTGGTTTCTTACCGCTTTAGATTCAATGTCACGGTTGTTGTAGTAGTTTTGAATACAGTTATTAAACATTTTTCAGTTACTAGTTTAATATGAACTGAAGCGACTCATAATGCAGTAATAATAAAAATGGTCTTAGGTAGATTGAATGATTTTTTTAACTCGGTTGAAAGTATGTTTACCTACCTATTACCTTTCCATATTATCAAAATAAAGTAAAAAAAACTATTTATCTGGCCTACTCACATGTAATATTATATTTCTTTTGTGCCATGGCCCTAATTAAGAGGTTAAACACTTATCAATAAAAACACATTTGGCGCAGATTTATTTAACCGAATAATTTATCAGAAATTTGAAATTTCTCGATTTTTGTTTTGAAATACGTTAAACACATGAAAAGATTCGTTTTACTCTGGCAATTAAATTATTCCGGACGAACAAACAAAATACTTACTTGAAAGAGTGTTTTTTCTCATCATTTGAGCGAACTTGAATTTCAACGAAGTACTCGTAATTCAGGGAGAAATATACGTACAGAACAAACCAATTAATGTTTGTTCTCAAGTTGATGAGAATATAATATCTACTAAGTTCCAGTTGTTTCACAGAAATTTACAATTTATCAAATTTCAACGTCAATTTTCAAGTTTTGTTATGATTTCATTGTGGGCTAGTTATTTCGCAGAACTGAACGAAATGCAGAATTTAAATTAACTTTCACATAACTTGAAAGTTAATTTCGATGAATTGTTCCAATTTGGTGAAACAAGACCTAAGTAAATAAATACTTATAAAACTATTCAATCAACTAATTTAATTATCTACACATTACACGTAAAGCATTTTTTCATATTTATAGTATTTTCTCGGTTGCGATGTTTCGTAAATGAGCTATTTCCAATTTTTTTGTTGGAAAATCAGATTATAAAATATGAATGTGCGTTGTCTGTTAAATTTTCTAAATGTCAATTATATTTACCCGTTTCACACAAGCTTATTTGAGCCAGGTACACATTACGGTATAGCAGAG
This sequence comes from Limnephilus rhombicus, assembly GCA_929108145.2. Classification (NCBI taxonomy): domain Eukaryota; kingdom Metazoa; phylum Arthropoda; class Insecta; order Trichoptera; family Limnephilidae; genus Limnephilus; species Limnephilus rhombicus. The sequence goes on from OV815276.1 coordinate 35,282,998, forward strand.
ATCATTTTCGGTGCAACGTGGGAACGATAGAACTCATCACAATACGACAAATAGTCGTAACTAGTACAGCACTTTAATGTGCAACTCAGTTTTCATTTTGTTGGCTCCAATATTGCATTATTCATCGTATAGGCTTTTCTGTTGTGGCGAGCCAACGCTCAACAAAACGTTGAGCAACAACAACGCTGAACACGGAGAAGTACTTACCTACCTGCGCTGAAATATTTGGCATATCGTTGCACCTTACGGAAAGTACCGGAGTTTTCAAATTCCCTGTACATTAGTCTTTAGAACAGCATGCCAAAACAAATGGTCCCGTTATATTACTACTGTCACGCTCCGTATTCCGATAACATTGTGAATTTTAATTCTTAGTAAAAAAAACTATCAACAGTTAATTCTAGAGTTTTCTTTTACGCGTTTACGTAGCACGTCCGATTGCTACACTGTGATATTTTGAATTTCATATCATGTTTTAAAAAGTTGATACTACTGATATACTGGATTTATGTTGGACGTTTCTATTGTTGAATCAATACCTAATATTATATCATATGTCAAATGCAATCATAGAAAACCTTCTCATGTACATATAATAAAATGATCACTTTAAGTGCCTAAATGAAGAGATTACAGTGGTTAGAATGTTTACTGAATTAACTGAACACATACGTCTAAAATGTAATGTTAGAATCTGAGTCGGAAAGGACTGAGATAAGGGGGAAACTTATAAAGAATGGGGGACGGCGAAACTTAGCGTTTGATACATTCGGTAGACCTAATACCAAAAATGCATCACTTGAATGTGGTTTTGGGTAGTATTAAAGACTTAGAGGGTGAACATTCATTAAAATAGAAAACATTTGGTTGGGTTTATATATAAAAATACTCGTTAAGTGTGTACGCACATGAAACTGTGCTTGCGATGAAATATACAGGGTGTTAAGGGACGTACTTGACTTACTTTAACCAGTGATTCCTGACATCATTTGAAGTAAAAAATGTACATGAAATTTTGGCCTCCGGTGACCCTGTATAATAAACCACCTTTCTTCTTAAGAAGAAAGTATCGACCACATTCCCACAAGTAAGATTTGGGTTTGGAGTAAAACAAAGAAAAAATCAAGACAAGAGATACAAAAAAGGAGTAAAAATTGTATTGCAGATCTGAGGTTTGTTGTACTCCATCGGGTTAATAAGGGTTCAAAAGTTTATCGAAGGTCAAGTACCTACAACGTCTGGGAAGGTAATTTTCTCCAAAAAAGCATAAGGTTTTAGGATCATAGATTCTGGTCATAGAATCAAGAGAATACACGTATGCTTGTCTTTGGGGAATGCTGTTAAATCGACAGAACCTTACATATTACCCGTCGATCCCCTTTTTCCACGAGATATTATTAGGAACGGCGTGGATTTGTTGAATGGTTTGTTATACTGGTACAGAACTATTCCACTCCGAATCGATTTTTTGCAAATCTATACTCTCTGAAATTGCCGTCATGATTGACAACTCGGATAGCAAAGTGCAAAGTTTTTTTTAGAGCCTATGTACCTATTTGAAGTGCTGACGTTTTGCAGATGCAGTTAAATGAGAAAGAACCATCTTCACCATCTGAGCAGTGAAATAATTAAAATAAAATCAGCGATCCCGTCCGCCATAACACAGGGACCTCTCTAGCGTAGCGGCCGAAAAAATTCTCAATTCAAAATTGTTCAACAACCAGCCTAGAAACATTCAAACAACCATGTTTGAATGTTTCTAGGCTGATTTAATTTAAATTTCATAAAAAAATAAACGGTAAAGCAGACGCACAAAAAGTCTCAGGTTGAAGGTTTCAAAATTTGCTTTCATTATAAACCTAAATCAAAATTGCCAAAAAATTATAACGTAATATTTTTCAAACAGATACTGATAAATCCGTTTCATTTATTTCATTCTAAATTAAACTCACTGAAGTTTAATATTTAACCGATTTCCAGAATCGTATAATCTGAACATTAGACAGTGAGCTGCAGTATCGGGTTTAATTATACTGGGAATATTGACTTCGGATTTCCTGTGATTTGTGAAAAAATTATTATATTTTCCGAGAATTTAAGTTCACCCTAGGGTGAAACTGCATCATTCCTAATGTTATCACGTGATTTAAAAATTGATTTTCTTGGTAAAGGCAATGTCGGCAGGAAATGAAATATTATTGATATGATTGGTTTTGTGAATTGTATTGCTGGAAGACGCCGAACTATATGACCGTGGTTTGAGTGGAGAGTTATTCCAGGCTTGCAGGATCAATATTACCTTGATGACAGCTCAATATGTAATATTTAACTATAACTATAAAATATATACCTCAGGGCCTATCACACAAATCTGGAATCTAATCTGGTCTATGTCTAAGGGTAACAATTATTATAAGCAATAATTATCAGCCTGAAATACTCGTCCACATTGAAAAAATCTTCCGAGAAAAGATACATGACGCCAACGGGACGATTGACACATGATTGATACATGACGTCCCGTAGGCGTCATGTATCTTTTCTCGGAAGATTTTTTCAATCTGGATGAGTGTTTCAGGCTGATAATTATTGCTTATAATAATTGTTACCCTTTGTGCTATGCATAAAAATCTTGTCTTAAACGTTAGTTTAACAATTAAAAATCATGGAATATTTCTATTTTTGATACTGACATTTCGTGGTGGCATTACATTACATATAATAATATAATAAAATAATGTTAAACTTTTTTCCACTTCATTTATTTGTGACCGTTACCGGTTTTAGCCTATTGGTAGCACTTCAGACCAGTCTGAAGATAGCCTTAACAGGCTGAAACGGATACGGTCACAAATAAATTAGATGGAAAAAAGTTTAAAATTGTTTCAATATATACTAGCTGGTTTCGGCATGCGTTGCAATGCCATTCAAAGAAATCTGCATGTCCTTTCCTGTGCGTTCCCGTGCTCTACCACCTTCCCCGCTATCCCCCTCCCTCGTCTCTTCCCTCTCTGCGAACCTCACCTTCCCTCTGCCTTTCCTCCTTGCTGCTAAAATATATGAAATACACACGTTTTGATTTATTCAAATTTAATAACGCCAGAGCTTACCATTATATACAGCCAACGTACTCACTGATAATGTAGCTTTCTATTGGTGAAAGAATTTTTAAAATAGGTTTAGTGGTTTAGGCGTGAAAGGGTAACAAACAAACACACGCACTTTATCATTTATAATATTAGTATGGATTATTACAAAATATGGCATTGAATTCACTGGAATTATTAAACATCAAAGAAAATAAATACTCGTACAACCTTGAGTTTCGTTGTATTCGAGAAATAAAGAACCATTTTTTGTACACGGGCAAAAAATATTAGATATATATATTTCAACAGGACAGTATTATAAATGTATGCAACTTTCTCTCGTGTCCATAAAAAAACAGTGGAATCTTTCGCTCTTTCTTGTTTTACGTCCTCTGTTCTCTAAAGAGAATCCGTCTTCCGATACGACGAAGATTTGTCAAACGTTTTTCTTGCTTACACCGAGACGTAGCATGTTAACATCCGCGTGTAAAAAGTTGATAAATGAGTGCGGGGTGGAACGGGCAGGGCCGGGACCGGGGTCACGTGGCCTAGACGGACTAGCCGCTTGTGCCTTGTGGCCACATCGGAAAAAAATAAAAACGGCATTGTCGATTAAACTTAATTGGTTAAAAAGTACACATTAAAAAATATCTTTAGCATTTTCTTTATGACTAGGTATGTGATGAATTAATTATATTACAAAAATGATATACATATGTACATATACATATGTGTACTCTATAAAATTGTTAATCTCAAGTCAAAATGAAGTTCAAAATTTCAATTTAAACAATAACACCTAAATTAAAAAGGTAAAGAAACAATAAATAAATATATATATATAGGTTATCGTATCCCATAACTTTGTCAAAACTAAAAGATCACACGGATGGCATTTCTAAGGTGTCACTTACACTATAAAATACAATCATATTTTAATGAAAACGGTCACTTAAATGGAATGAAAACAATAATGTTGTTATCAAAACGGTTTCTTTCATATTTATTTCGTAATTATTTGATAGTCACTTTAATATTGCATAAGAAAGATTCGCTCTAATGTAATCGCTTATAAATCATTGTTTTTTTTTTCATTTTTTTTTTACACATATTTAAAAAAAAAAACCTAAGGACATATATTTTTTTAATTTTATCTATTGTTGAAAATGGTATGAACTAATGATATAATGAATGAGAACATTTTGTCTGATCTCTCAACACTTTGTTATTAATTCATTTATTTTATCACTTATTATTTTCTCTGTTTATCATTTTATTTTTTAATTTTATTATTTTGCTTTTACTTAACTGTTTTGCATGACCGATATTTGCGTGTGTTATTTTTATTAAATTGTGAAATTATTAACCCCGATACAGGCGAACCCTAGTGGGGTTAATAATTACATGCTAAAAATGTATGTATATAAATTGTGAAGAAGCAATAAATAAATAAATAAATAAAATATCGTTTCGGGCTTGAATTGTGTCAATTTTTTTTTCGTAAGATTTTCGCAAATAATATTCCACCGTCGTCTAAATGTTGTAAGTAAAAAATGCTTCTCCTACAGCAAGTACTGATGGAGGTGCTCCACTCCCTTCAAAATCTCCAGTAAATGTGACAAACTTATTCGTTATTGAAGGAAAACCAAAATTTCCGAAAAAAAAGTTTTTTGTTAAAATAAATAAATCCAAATTGAATCAATATTGCCCTACATCCGATACTGCACAATACTCAGACACAAGCCAGTAAAAGGAAATTGAGAAATCTGTCGCGTGTCAGGTCAAATTCGGAATCCTTTGGACAGGAGAGATGGAATCATTTATATCAACCACCGGATGGATACATCCAACAACAAAAAACTAAAACGAATATAGCTACAACTACCTAAATAAATCCCCCGTGGTGTTAGCATGGGAAGAATTAAGTGGTCAGACTTTTTTTATCTATGAATTAAAACTATTTCGTCTTGTTTTAAATAAATTTAAATAATTTTGAATGTAGCTATAACTTTGTGATTATCCATTATAAATAAATGAAACAATTATAAACAATAATTATTATTTTTAATTTTTAAACTAACGTTAAAGAAAAAATTTTTATGCATAGCACAAAGGGTAACAATTATTATAAGCAATAATTATCAGCCTGAAACACTCATCCACATTGAAAAATCTTCCGAGAAAGGATACATGACGCCAACGTGACTTGAACCCGTGCCCTTCTGATTGCCGGTCAGCTGCTCTCCCAATTGAGCTATGGCGGCTTATTTTATTCCCGCCAAATGATTCAATATATACTAGTGTTTCATTCAACAATTATTGCTTATTATATTTTTTCCACCTGAAAACAACCAACTTTAGTTTAAGTATTTCCCCAATAAATGAAGACATAATTTGTCTCGACGCCACCTAGCGAGGGATTTAACACTAACAGTGTCTCTCTCGCAAAAAACTAAAGTTGGTTGTTTTCAGGTGGAAAAAATATAATAAGCAATAATTGTTGAATGAAACACTAGTATATATTGAATCATTTGGCGGGTATAAGATAAGCCGCCATAGCTCAATTGGGAGAGCAGCTGACCGACAATCAGAAGGGCACGGGTTCAAGTCCCGTTGGCGTCATGTATCCTTTCTCGGAAGATTTTTCAATGTGGATGAGTGTTTCAGGCTGATAATTATTGCTTATAATAATAATAATTATAAACAACATCAGTATGTTTGCCCTGAAGAAGGAACGGTCGTTTCGAAACCGGTCGGCTTTACTCAAATATAAAAGTAGTTCAAACAAAGTTAAATTGTTTCATTTATCTAAATTTAAATAAATTAATAGGTATTTAATATTGACAAATATATTTTTAACTAGGTTTAAATTTTGCAATCTGGAGGTATTTTTCCTAGCGCTTAAGTTGTTAGGTACCCCCAAAAAAATTCATCAATATTTAATGTTTATTTTCACAAAGAACTCCATCAAAACCATCCTCCTTTATATTTCTCGTAACTTTTCAATTTTGTTTGGTAGTCGCTTTTCAATTTTTGCTAAACAAGGTTTAACTTCCAAATTAGATTCTTGAGAATGCTTTCATGTGTGTTCATTTCAGTGCAAATTCTTAATACAACCGGAAATCAAATTACGTCCACCCCTGAGAGCAAAACACAAAATCTATTTATACTTTCATCAGGGATTTCATAAACCAATTTAGTCGAAGTCTGCAAATTGCAGCCCCTCCTATGCGCGGTATTAGAACATGAAGTAGAAGTACTTGCATGTACAAGTAAAACCCCCCATGTTGAGTTGAGCAATACAAAATCGCTTGAAAGAACATTTCTGATAGACACACATCCCTTCTTATTCAGGGTGCAAAGATCAAGAAATCCACCCTTAAAGGAAAAGCTGCAGGCGACGTCAATCGACACGCAATTGTCGAGCTACTCCCTACCCGTACCATAAAGGTTTCGTCTCACTCTGCAATGCCCTGGCTGAAGATTGACTCGACATGAAAATAATTGGATATCAATCAATAATCAATTAGGTAGGTCCCTAGCATTGTTCGTCACTCGCAGGTATTGCATGAAAGGTTATAAAGCCGCTGTAGCGTCGTAATTACAACCACTCATTTTATGGTAACGACATGATTGCGTTGCCTTTTACGTCAAGTAAAGTATTTTAAAAATAAAATGTTGCATTTTCATAACATAATATCTGAATAGTTAAAAAAACATTTTTTTTGTCTTATGCGGTTGGTGTTTATTCTCTTTTTTCATTTAATTTATAATATAAGCGGTGTACCCCAACTACAGACATTTCCACTTATCATTATTTGATTTGTTTTGAAAAAGGGGGTTATCGTCTAGGTTTAATCGTTTAGCAAGATACTAGTTAAGCTTAATTTGCTCTAGTTGTATTTCTAAGAGTATTACAACATTAGGTATTTTGTTACGATTTTTTCCAATATTATCTCAATCTTACGACGAAAGGATGTATGGTTTATTTTGTATGTTTTCGTATTAAGTAAGTAGAAGGAATTTATCCATGTTGGGTTATAAAATACTTGGTCGTACATACGATGCATGATGGCGTGCGACCAGCTGGGACGTGAGAAGATAGCCGGGTAGTACTGTATTCTGCCGCCAGGGGCTTGCTCTCACGTGTAATACCCCATTATCGATAAGACATAAAACGTAATGTGAAAGAAAGGGAGGAAGTGGAGAGAAATCGCATGAATAAATGCGTTGCAATGAATAGAAATACTTGCGGCGGTTACGGCAAAACGGTTGGAGTGGAAATATTATATCTTACGATCAAAACATTTACGGATAAGTACCTACCCACCAACCAATGCATATTTGGGAAAAATATTCTTTTGTGTGTCTGTAAAGATAAGAAGTCTAGATTTGAATTCTTATTCAATGTTAAACTCCATGTTATATTAGAGGTATCTTTCATTTTCTTTTACTGTTTGCGAGATTTGTAAGGTTAATAATCTTAGAATATGGAATCCTATACTAGTGTCCTGTGCTATAGCAGTCTTACTAATGATTATTTGTAGTTCTCTCATCATTGCTTTATAATGTAATGTACTTTTTTATGTCATGCTAGTTATTATTATTGTCCTGTGCTATAATAGCACTGTTATTGTACATTTTGTAACGTATCATATTATACTTGTCATTGCTTTGTATTGTAAATTTTTGTGTCATGGTATTAGATCAAGCACTATAGGAATAATTTGACTGAATACTAGATTATTTTTAAGTTAATTACTGGAGAGCGCACTTGAAGTGAAATAACACAAAACTGCGCTATACAAATATCATCTATGTATATAAAAATGAATCCTTGTTTCCCTTGGTCACGCCATAACTTCAGAACGACTTTACCTATTTCATTCATTTTTTAAAGTTTTCTGATACTTTGTAGAAGGTTCTTACGAAAAGAAAAAATTATAAAATTATGCAGAAAATTGGATAATTTCAGAAAACTTAACGATTATTTTAACTTCGCGCGTTTGATGAAGTTGAATTTAGCAGGCAGCTGTTTTTTTTTTGTACCAATTGTCTATGGATTTTTTAAATTATAGATATTTTAAATAGGTACCTATGTTAGGTACCAGATTTGATTGATTGTTCTTATAATATACAAAAATGAATATTTGTAATACGTGAAAAATTAAAATTTGAATAAAAAAATTGTAATAGCTGGCACGCGAGTTGTTTGAAAACTGAATGTACTGGGACTGAATATATGGACCGCGGGTGGGGGGTTGGCGGGATGGTGGAGCGGGAGAGGGGAAAGGGTAGGCGGGGAAGGTGGAAGGGTAACTCGGGAGGGGAAAGGGAAGCGGGAGGGAACGGGGACGCTCGTGAAAGGACATGCAGGGAGAAACAAAATTTATTTCATTGAATATGGCATTGCAACGCATGCCGGGAACCAGCTAGTGTTATTATAATAATTATTATTATTATGTAACACCTAAGTCCTATACCACAAAACTTAACAAGTGGAGCGGAGACGAGATGTGTCTTCTGAGCAATATGATTGGTCAATTTTTGCACGTCTCTGTTTCACTCTACTCAGCTTTGCTTCTATGGAAACGCACCCTTAGATAAGGCCAATTTATATTTATGTATTTATTTATATACGACAATTTATTGCAACCAAAGGTTCTACCATTACCAAATGTATTTTGTAATTTGTATTTTGTTTTTTGAAATAAAAAAAAATGGTTAAAATACTGTATTTTGTATTTCAGATACACGACTTGAAAGTATTTTGTATTTCGTATTTTAAATAAATGCGAAAAAGTATTTTGTAATTTGTATTTTAATTACAGCAAAGCGTGTATTTTGCCCAGCCCTGTATTTGGTACTAACATTATAAATGTTTTGAAATTGTTAAGTAAATCATTAGATATTAATGACTCCCCCTAGGTGCTGGTTTGAATACCAATATTAAAAATATGTTTTATTATTTTTTATTTTTTTATTATTTTTTTTTAATCAGCAAACAAGTCCTGCTAAGTCAATTGAATTGGCTTGTCAACAGGTGCTTATATTTTAGTTACATATAGATTTTTTACATTTAAAATTTACATCTTATATCTACAGATTCAACATTTTTTTTATACATATCAATATCAATATAAATTTTTTTTTTTCCGATAGCCAATTTTTCACCATATATTTAACCTTATTCATAGAATTACATTGCTTTATATTGTCAGGTAATAAATTAAATATCTTCGGTATGATGTATTCAAACGTTCTCTGTCCGTACTTATTATTAAATTTCGGAACTATTAACCCGTCGTTGCGCGTGAATCTAGTGCTGTATTTATGTTCTAATTTCTCTTTATGCTGCGGGGTAAATATATGCTGAATTATAATTTTGTGCCATAGTATTGCTTTTTTTTTTTTTTTTTTCCATTATTTCTGGCTTTCACCCTTCAAGGGTGTTCTAGGCCATCATTTATAATTACAGAAAAAGGAAAGGAGAATTTATATATTAATTTTATTTAAATGTGCAAATTTCAGAATTTTATGGAAGATTGGAGTAGAGTTCAGACTTAGAAGAGATGAGATGTTGAATGGAGGAGAGGCAATTTTTGATAACGCTTGATAGAAGAGAGGATATTTATTTAGAGAGGGACAATCAAAAAATATGTGATCTAAAGTTCCCACATCTAGACCACAGAACGTACAATCTGGGGAGTCAAGCACATGAATTTTATAAAGGTGAGAAGGAACGGAACAATGTCCGATTCTCATACGAATAAGTAAGGAAATTTCTTTTTTGGAAAAATGGGGGAATTTTTGAAACCACGGTTTTGATGGGATAGTCCTTTGTATTGAGGCGTAGCGGGCACCCTTGGATTGACTAGCAATGTTCCAATACTCTGTCCAAACATTGTGGGATCTATCTTTGATGATGGAAAAAATATCAGACAGGGGAATATGATTTACGAGGGTAACGGTAGGGTTAGACGCTCCTTGTTTTGCCAAGGAATCAGCAATATCGTTACCCACTATGCCAACATGTCCAGGAATCCAAATCAGAGTGACAGTTTTTCCAGAGCTTTGAATGGAGGTTATCAATACTCGAATAAGACATACAAAGTGATCATCAGGATGAAGAAGAGGACTTGTTTTAAGTTTTTGGAGGGAACTGAGAGAGTCAGAGAGGACAAGAGAATGTTCAAAATTATTTTTTATTATATATTTGAGAGATTCAATAATCGCAATGCACTCGGCAGAAAATATTGAAAATTGGTTTGAAATTGAATAAAATATTCTTTCATTAGAATTATTGTGGTAAACGTTAATACCAATACCACAGTTAGGAGAGTCTGGAGATTTGGAGCCATCAGTAAATAAAAGAGAAGAGTTGGGCCATTTAGAAGAAATAATGTCATTGAACATATTATTGACAGTACGGGCTGGGAGATTGGAATGACTTTTAAGGATGCCGATCCCTTCTAATATCGTTGGGGATAGGGTGACGTGACTATATTTTAATTTGTACAAAGGAAGAAGATCATTTTTGATAATTTGAAGCTCTGAGAGAGAGCGAAAATTTTTACAGATGGCAGGGAGAGGTTTAGTTCGAGCTCTGACTGTAGATGAATGTGTTGAGTCGTTGAACAACGAGACTCTGGGAATAATCTGATGACTTTTAGAATTTAAACATTTAAGAACAAATTTGTCAGCAAATAATTGACGCCTTAAATAAAGAGGAGGATCAGAACATTCTACTTGAAGGGAATTGATGGGCGACGATTGCATCGCGCCAGTTATTATTCGCAATGACTTAGATTGAATTTTGTCTAATTTACTGAGTGCATTTTTGGATGCAGTACTAAAAAGTGGGCAGGCATAGTCGAGATGACTTCGAATAAGTGCATTGAAGAGCAACTTAATGCAGATAGGATGAGCACCCCACCAAACGCCAGTCAATGATCTGATAATATTTAAATTTTTTTCACATTTAGTAACTATATTATTAATGTGGGAAGACCATTTAAGTTTCCTATCAAATGTTACTCCCAAAAATTTTACTTCGGAAGCATTGGGGATTGGAGAGTTTTTAAATAAAATTTGAACAGGGGGGTTATTATGACGATTTGAGAAGGTAACACACTGACTCTTTTGTACTGAAAGTTCAAGACCATTTAAAGTAAGCCATGTGCAAAGGGCATCCATGGCTTCATTAAGATATTTGACGGCGGATCGAATGATTTTGGATGATAAGAAGAAAGCTATGTCATCTGCGAACTCAACAACTTTTACTTGAGGGGGAATGGTGACATGCATATCGTGTGTGTATATATTATACAGTAAGGGGGATAATACATCGCCTTGGGGTAAACCCTTCCAAATTGACCTACTCTGAGGAGTAACATCTGGTAGCTCAATGAAAATTTTCCTATCGAGAAAAAGATTAATAATAGATTGGACAAACATGAGGGGTAAGCCAAGGCCTAAAAGTTTTTTTTTAAGAATTGGGATGGAAACATTGTCAAAGGCGCCTTCTATGTCTATAAAGACTGCAAGACATACTTCTTTGTTAGAAATGGATAAATTAATATCAGTGCTGATGATGGCAAGGTTATCTTGTGTAGATTTCTTTTTCCTAAATCCAAATTGGGATGGAGAGAGAAGATGATTACTCTCGACAAAAAATTCTAAGCGGTTTTTAATTAATTTTTCATAAATTTTACTAAGGGTGGATGAAAGAGCAATTGGCCTATAGTTGGATCCAGAATTGGGTGATTTGTTTAATTTTAGAATTGGGATGATTATTTGAGAACTCCAGTCATCAGGTATTATGCCAGTCTGGAAGATTTTATTTAAGATGCATAAAAAGTGATTTAGAACATTATCATTACTATTTTTGATAATGCTATAAGGTATACCATCTCTGCCTGGAGATGAGTCCTTGACTGTTGATAAACAATTTTTTAATTCAATTAAAGTGAATGGAGAGTCAAGCCAATGATCAGACATAGGAGTGTTGTGGATTGGAGTTATTTCATCTAAGTTAGGTACAAAAGGGGGGGCAATTTTGTCCAAGAACTCGTCTATCCATTTAGAATGAGAAGCTCGAGGAGATGTTGGACTGAAGGAGGATCGAAATCTTCGAATCATAGACCAAACTTCCGAAATTGGAGTGTTCGGAGATACTGAACTGCAGAAGTTGTACCACCCGGATTTTTTTTTTGACCTCAATACCCTTTTGGCATTGGCTTCGGCATTTTTGTATATGAGATAGTTCTCCATAGTCATATTGTGACGATAGGAAAGAGATTTAGCTTTCCGAATTCTCACTACTTTGGAACATTCCTCATCCCACCAGGGAGTTGGAGGGAGTTTTTTGAGAGATTTGGTTTTAGGGGGAGGATTTGATTTATTGATTGCAGTTACGAGCATTGATTTGAAGTTATCGTAGTCATCTTTGACAGATAATGTATCAGTATAGGATAAATTTTGTATAAACTTATCCAAATGTGAGTTAAATTCATCCCATTTGGTGTGTTTTGTTTTAATCTTTGTCGAAATATGGGACTTGTCTGAATGGAAAGAAGTTTGATAAGTGATGGTGATCGGGAAATGATCACTGGAGCAAGGGTCGGGGGACACCACCCACGAGGAGAGAGGTGCCAGATTAATAGAGCATATGGAGAGATCCACTGCACTGGGGTTTGTGTTGGGGCGAGAGATTCTAGTAGGAGATCCGTCATTCAAAAGAAAAAGGTTGGATTCATCTAGGAAATCCATCACACTTCGACCGTCTCGATCACAGAAAGCAGAACCCCAGACGGGGGAATGGGCATTAAAATCACCCAATAAAAAGAAAGGAGGGCTTAGTTGACGGACAATTTGCAACCACGCTTGTTTATTGAAGTGCGATGTTGGGGGAAGATAGATAGAAACAAAGGAAGTGTCCTTTATTTTAGCTGCAACCATTTGAAAGTCAGCATTGGGGGGTTTGATATTATTTATTGGGAAAAATGGAAGGGATTTTTTAATAAATAGGGCAGCACCACCGCCCGTACCTTCCGGGCGATCATCGCGGAGACAGGAGTACCCTCCCACATTAAAGTGGGTGGATGGAGTAAACCATGTCTCCGAGACAGCAGCCACAGAAACAAGGTTTGAATTTAATAGGTTAAGAAGGTTTGATTTGTTAGAAATAGCACTGCGGCTATTCCACTGAAGAATTCTGACATCTTGAAGAGCCATTTTGAATAAATGATTTTAATGTGGAAATAATAGAAGCAGCGTTGGACGGTAGATTAGTTTGAGAAGAAATTAGGTCAATTAGAAGCATAATAAGAGTTTGAATAAATGAAGAATTATCTTGGGAGAGTTGTTCAGAAAGCTTTTGATAGTTTGTTGAGGATGAATTATAATTGTTTGCGCACCCATTTGTGGCGTGTGAAAGAGGAGAACCATTGGGATTTAAGAGAAGTGAGTTGTGTTGTTGCTGATCGTATCCACGAGTCTGTTTAGAGATAGGGTTTTTGTATGTGAATTTTGTTGAACGGGAAGATGTTGAGGAGGAGGCGAGAGGGTTGGATGAAGAGTTACTGGATAAAACCTCGGAAAATGATTTTTTGACAGGCGGGAATAATTTAGAAGCCTGCAGAAAAGACAAGTTCTCAGAGGCCATAGAAATTTTTATATTTTTTTGGCGAGATTGTTCGGGGCAAGAAGAGTTAATGGCGGAATGAGCGCCTAAGCAGTTAAAACATTTAGGTGAAGAGAGAGAAGAACATTGGTCAGCCGAGTGGTTTTCTCCACATTTGAAACATCTGGGAGGGGATCTGCATGCAGCTTTGGTATGACCAAAACGGCAGCAGTTGTAACATTGAGTGGTGGGATAAGTGTACATTTCAACTGGTAAGGAGTTGAAAAATAAATAAATATGGGAGGGAAGAGATTGTCCTTCGAATGTGATGACGACAGATTGGGAGGGCTTCCAGGAAACGATGCCCTCAGAGGTGTCCTTATAATTTAGCCTCCTGGCTTTTATGGGATTGCCGATATGTTGGGGGGTTGAAAGTGAGGACAGGATTTCTGGAATGGACAGATCGGTCGAGATACCCCTGACCAGGCCCATTCGGGTGACATTGAAAGTTGGGATGTACGCCTTGAATTTAGAATTTGATGAAATAAATATATTTTTGATAAAGTTGTTGGCGGCTGAACCTGACAGGAATTCAACAGAGATTCGGAAGCGACCCTCGGCTTTAACACCTCCAGGTTTAATCGAAAGGTTCTTGTTATTTGAAAGAAATTTACCAAATTCAAGAGGATTGATGGTTTTACCTTGTTCAGTTTTTTGCGCATATACAATGTAGGGGCCACGGGAATGAGTAGAGTAAAAGATTGTTGGAGGAGGTTGAGGAAGAGCTGGAGGGGACTGAGAAGACAAAGGCGAATCATGTTTTTTTGGGGAAAGGGGACTAAATTTTCTTTTTTTAATTGAGGTTAGGATGACAGATTCATTGTCTGAAATGTTTGAATTTTCTGAAAAGTCTATTTTATCTGAAATGTCTCCATCTGGAGGGTCAGGAGGGGGATCTGGGGGCTTTGTAAGGGGTACAGGAGGGAAATCCTCCTCCATTGTTCAAAAAATTACAGCTAATATAAAAAGTGACAGAAGTAAAAAAATTATATAAATATCTGAAAATGAGCAGCAAGAAGTGACTCCTGGAAGATCAGGGGGGAGAAGATTCCAACACACTAAACTTTTTACAGCCAAAACACAATAAAAAGATTGGTTTAAGAATATTTTTTGAAAGAGCAAAACAAAAGAACTGATGACAGCCAAATGTTATTGTTGCGAGTCCATAGTATTGCTTTAACAGGTAAAATTTTGGCACTCTGAAACAGCAACGGTGTATCATGTCTCTGTTTAAAAATATATGGGACGACTAATAATTTTACAATTGCGTATTGTACAACTTGTACTTGTTTCAGATTTTCGATATTTGTTTTTGGGGTGTTATGCCGTGTTGCGCTACCTCCTTCTTTAGCCAACGTTTCGGACATCGTTGCAGTGTCGATCTACCGGATCTGCCGGATCTGCCCTGATGATGGACACTGCAACGATGTCCGAAACGTTGGCTAAAGAAGGAGGTAGCGCAACACGGCGTAACACCCCAAAAACAAATATCGAAAATGCTTTTGGCCGTGAAAATCTTAAAACTTATCTTGTTTCAGATTGGTTATAGAAGTATTTCCCCATATTGTTAATCCATATCTTATAATTGATTCTTCCAGTGACATATAAATTATTTTAAGTGTTTCAATTGAAAGAAAAAAATTTAATGTGTACATTCTGCCAGCAATTGATCTGAGTCTTTTACAGGTTTTTTTAAATATGTTTGTCCCATTTAAAAAAAACAATCTACTGTAACACCAAGATACACGTATTCCGTAACTAATAGTACGTATGATGATTATAATCAAAATCATGTTATCATATTATAGCGAATTTACATCACCACATCTGCCCTGATGATGGACACTGTAACGCTGTCCGAAACGTTGGCTAAAGAAGGAGGTAGCGCAACACGGCATAATATCCCAAAAACTTATAACAAAAATACTTTTGGCCGTGAAAATCTAAAATCGTATCTGAATTTACATCAATATAAAATTTTTAGTGTAAGGCCTCTTCTTTTGGAAAAATAATTAAAATAAAATTCAATTCGATTATTTTACTTAACCTAACCAGTTCAACCAAGTTTTTATGAGTTTATAAAGTAGTGATGCAGTTGTACATTGTTGAGTTGTCTTGTCCGTAAGTAGTACATGAACCAATCTACGAATTGTCTTAAACATAATTGTGTAGTACATCTACATTATTTTTCGTTTTCATACAAGACGCGTGAGAAGGAAGATGATGAAAGTCAATATACGACCGCTCTCTGTGACTACTATAACAAGTGTGGGCTATATTTGTTTTTTTTTACGTGTGAACCTAAACGGTACTAAATACAAATAATGTTTTAGGGTACCTACCTTTAATTATTTTTTACTCGAACTTGCCGAAGTTGAATATTTTACACAAATAACATAATTTTGAAATGTGGATTATTTTTACTGACTAGTTCGCATACAAGCTTAAATAAGTTTTTCGTCTTGAAAAAGATTCCGTTTTGATTTAATTTTTAACATTTTTTATGACAAAGATAATAATTATTTTGTTCACATATTTTGGAACCCAAATCAATATAATGAGAAATGATTTATGTTCTAGCTATTTACTTTTCATTTTTGCCCTTTTAAATAACGAAATCGAAACAACTGGAATATTTTTTACGCAACAACAATGTCTCCTTTCGCACCCTCCGCTTTCTGTCCATATTTAAATATAAAACTGGGTAGGTACCTACAAAGGAACAAAACACGTTTCAATATTCAATATGCCCGCTACACGCTGTGCAGAAAATATTTCAATACCACCCTGTTTCTTCTTGTCAGCGAGAGTAGCTGCGATCTTATTATATTGCTTATCATTTCGACTGCCAGTCGTTTTTTGACGGCGATAAACGCCTTCGTATACTTATAGATGGAGTATTAATACGTACCCTCTGCAATATTCTCCCCCCCTGGAAGGAGCTCTGTCAATATGGCCGCCATCTGCTGGGGGTGGTAAGGCTTTTAACGAATTCTCCCTCTCTTCTCGGGGGTTTCAATGGCAGCCTAAACTGTTGCTCGCCAGCCCTACCCTTAAGCCAAATTATCAGCAGGTTCCCTCCGCGGTTTTCGAATATTTCTCATATCCAAAATTAATTGGGATCTTTGTATGCAGGGGTTGTGTTGCACCAGGATAAGTGTGATTAGTCAGGAAGTTTTGCTTTGATGAAATAACGCGATTAATAAGCGCCCTCATCATATTGCGTGCAGATTGGAGTTGGCAGACATTAAAGCAATTGGTTTATGACGATGAACCAGCACTACAATCAGAGTGAATGCAGTCGATAATTACCTATCATTATTAACTTTTAAGTCATTGAGTACACTGATTTCATGAAAAATAGAGTTAAAAATCCATGATAAAGAAAATATCAACTATTGCGATGTGACTATTGCGATGTGAGGATTTTTATATGTAAACTTGCTGAATTCCCCAGCGTTGTTTGGGCTTTACATGGAGTTTTTCAAAACCAGACTTAGACGGTAAATTTCTTCTTGTTTTCAAAATTAAGATTCTCGGAATAAAACCGCAGATTTGGGAAAAAATCAAACAACAGCCGGCCTACATTTCCTTTTTGTAAAAACTAGAGTGAACCCGACGTTGCTCGGGGCTATGAATGGTTTGGCATAAAGTTGAATTCTACTAAACTGGGCGTAGTTTTATGGTGGAATTAATAATACTGTCAGTAACTGAAAAAGTAGGCATTTCATCCACATTGCCTTACCATTTCTTCCTCAGACGTCCCCCGGTACATTTGTATTAACATCAAAGCCACGCCGGGAGATGTATTTATACATGTAGATATTTGCGTTGCCCGGGCTTTACGCAAAAGTTTTTGAAATCAGAGTAGACAGTAATTTTCCTTCTATTTTGAACATCAAGTATGCAAAAATCCTCAAATAGTATCAAAATGCTTATTGAAAGGCCTGGAAAAAAGGGGATGGAGTAGTTTTTAGAATTTTTTGCTAACAGTGACTTTCCTCTTGTTTTTAAAATGATTTTACAAAATTTTATTAACGCTCGAATAAAACTGTATATTTTTCAAATCCAAGCCGCGCCGCCCGCCATAAAGCCACAAAAAGACTCTCTGCTTTATATATTAGATATATTCTACCAATTAATTTATTAGGAAAATAAAACATAATTTTTGGAGCATATTTTTAATTCAAAGCATTACACACTCACTGAATCGACGTTACTGTATTTGATCAAATATCTGTCTATAACATTGTCATTATTATGTAAATAGAAATGTTCAATGAGATGAACTATTTACAAAAAAACCATTATTAATTCTCTAGCGAAGTAACTAAATGAAACTGAATTATTATTGGCGCAGTACATAAAACACCCATTTCACAATAACTTCCCATGTCTGATAAACATCTACGTAAGCTCGAGCAGTTGGTAGATTCATATATTGAAAAGCTTTAAAGAAGGGACTTGACTTGAGGGAGGCAAAAATGCTTTGCGTGCTTTAAATTGCAATGCACTGAAGCAAATGTACACAGAACGTACTGGATTGTTAATAGACTGTCAAGTCAGGAAGGCTTCATTTGTGCAGGAGACTATGAAAAGTTCCGTGCACCGCCATGGTGAATGTCCTTTATCGCTCATTTTAAATGACATGATGTTATGCTTTTGCCATTGTTTCTCAAGTAAATAAATTAATATTTGTGAATTAATTATTGGATAATTCTATTGTGGGCATCTCATTGATTGAATATTGTTTTTCAAAAAGGAATGTTTTGCTGCAGACATTTTTTTTGATAGAAATATAATTATGATGTATAGAAAATTGACAATGTGTTTTGATGGGCAATAATCTTGAGGTTATAATTTCAATTATACAAATTCTACAAAATTATCCCGTGACATTTCACAGGTTTGCGCTACTAAAAATAATAAACATCAAAACGTGAACCTGTCGACAAGAAAAAATAACAGGGGCACAGAAATGTCGCATGGTAATTTGTGTTAATTTCCGCAAAGCAATTTGTCATAATTTAAAAATAATAATTAAACGTCAAAACGTGAACCTGCCGACAAGAACAAAATACCAGGAGCACAGAAATTTGATTGGGTATTTCCATTTGGTTATTATTATAAACGTGCATTGCTCTCGACCCAGTGAAAGTAGTATAATATTATTTGTTAAAAAATATTAACGAAGATTACACATTTTTTACGTGAATACCGCAAACGAGATCCAACTGACCGGAGCCAGTAGGTTTATGGGATCCAATATGGGTCATGTTTTGAGGCTAAAGGAAGTGAGGGGGGAAGGAGAGAATGATTAGGAAATACCTGGGTATTCAGATCTGGTTTTCAGCCATTTGGATTCTGAATGGTGGTCTTTCACAAGAACCAAAACAGAATCTAAATAAAAAACTACTCAGTAGTAGGTACCTATGCGTAAAACAATTAAAAATGCTCGGTTTCTGAGGAATAAAGTAGCAATAATATGGCAAAATAATAATAGTAACTTCTTAACTCCTGTTTCAAATTAATCTAAATGTATCCGCCACACCAAACTATTTTACACAAAACGAACAAACGCTGCAGCAAACTCACAAATTTCCCGGTTCTCCAAACATTCAATATTCTTTGGCTCCAACTCCACACTTGTTATTTTTTTCATCTCCCTGTATTCATTTAAGAAAACAAAACATCATTTGTGACCTAATCAATGCGTACTTACAAAGCTCCACTGACTAACATAATTCAGACATACAGGTGCACATGCACGTTGACACACACACACACATACACGAATGATACAACATGCATTTTTTTTTAAAGAAAAGACAAACATTTCCGGGTTACGAATAACCTGACAATATTAGAAAATCTCCCGCTACTACCACAGTAAGCGGAAAATGTTTCTTGTTTCGTGATGGAGAACTTAGGCAGCCGAAGAATTGAACACGCAACGCTCGGGTGGGACCGCTTGATGCCAACTCAGCCACTGATCGATGACTGAGTTGGCATATCACTAACTAACCTCTTTTCAAATAAAAAAATATTTAACCCCCGTACTACACCATATTTCGCAGAGACATGTCATTGGTAACGATTCTTATTATTATCTATAAAAACTTGTAAACTGTACAGGTACCACTAATTTTATTTACGGACCTGCCGTTTGTTTCGAATATAATAAAAAAAAAATAATTGTGAAAACGTTGTTTGAGCTACCAAAATTAAAATAATCTCGAAGGGGAACAATGCATTTATTAATTATCTACCTCTAATTCTAATTATTATGATAATTCTATTTTTTTAAATTATTTTTATTCTGGTATGTTTATCTGGTATTGTTAATGTTATTCTGGTATTTTCAAAGATGATTAATATGAGACTTTCTTTAAGATCTATGTACTTTGTTTTAATTTGCAATTTCGTGGCCCCTAATATTTTTTTTGATATATTTTCGTGTAATTTTTCCGGGAATTTAAATATTCCTTGCTTAGATGGGTACCCATTCATCGGAAATGCGAAAGTTGAAATAAAAAAGTAAATGTTTACTTATCCCAGGAATCTTATCCTTCGATAAACATTATGCGGGTTTCAAAAAGTTAGCAAGATACGTATGGATAAAAGAAAATTTTGTTTTTCTTTCATCCCCTTTACGGAAACAACTAAGTTAAAGTATTAACATATAAATTAGGTACCTCTTCACCCCCCTACATCATACGAAATAATACGATTTCCTCCATTGAATTTATTCATTGTTATTTATTTTGTCAATGACAAAGTATCAGGCATGACTCACCATATAGAAAAATAAGAGGGGATGCTGAATGGATGATTTCATTATCTTGATTGCATCAAGATTTGGAATCCCTTTATATGTTGTGATGCGATGCACCAGTGGTCTCAAAACTCTCATTATATTATTTTATTATCTGGATAAATATAATTACTATGTGTGAGTGGCGCAAGTTTCCACACTATTTTCAGAATATTTAAGTAGACTGTGAGTTTAACCGAAGGTTCCAGGAAAGAAAAGTGTAAATTTAATGACGTTAGCTAGTGGTTTGAGTTTTTAGTAGAACACGCTTTTACCTATATTATAGCTAAGATTGTAAAAAAATAAATAAAATCTATTTGATACGACTACCACAGTAATGTAAGTAATAACAATCATGGTATGTATGCATTTCAGCAAAACTGTCGCAGTTAAGCCTCGATGACACACGGCGAGTTACAAGCTACTATCTACTAAGTTTTAAAAGCGGGTAAATCGGCGAGTGAGATTGTCATGATGACACACAAAACTGTCCACTCGCTCAGAAGCGTAGGAAACTGAGGTCGCATTTAGCGCCAGTAACAAGAATAACGACGCCAGCGTGAACTAATTCTTCAGATTTTTGACAGCCGAAATCAGCTGTTTATCGGAAGCCATGTTGAAATCGTAAATAAACCAATCACGAGCAAGCGGAGCTAGCGTGTAGGCGAGTTAAGTTGACGACCTTTCAACATTTTTTCGTAGATTGTCAACAATCTGCTAGTTGCTGCTAGTTAGCAAGTGACACGATGACACTGGGCGAGTTTACTAACAGATAGTGAATTTCCCAGATAGTAGCTTGTAAACTAGCCCTGTGTCATTGACGCTTTAGTAAGGTTTAGATTGTAGAATCATAGAAAACAATTATTTTTGTTTTACGAGTTACCTTGCCGTCATCTTGCCTTGTTTATATGCTAAACAAAAATATCTTTTAATTATATTCACTTTGTTATGAGAGGCAAAACATGTAGGTTTTAGGAACTTCCGTGTAAAAACAAAACAAAGATTTTATAAACAATAAACTTTGTAGCAAAATGTTATTAGAAGCATGCCCATATGCCGCGAGTCGCTCCAACGAGGTTGTTCCAAATAATGAAAGAAATATTGAGATTTTGCTCGTCGATAAAATTCAGAAAATAAATTGAGTTAAGTCGAACGGTTTTATTGAGGGGACATTTTACTTGCAATGCCAACTTCTTTGTGAATGTTTGGGGAAGAAGAGGGGGTGAATTTGGAAAAATCGCCTGGCCGTCTGAGAAATTGTAGCGAGAAGGACGGGTTCCTCTACCCACGGCCTGTCAGTCCAATGGTTCTGAATACCATCTATTAAAATTTATTGAAACTGAAATTCGATTTCTAGAAGTGTAGGTATTATTTATCATTTAAATGTTTGTGTGGTTCCATAATAGAGAGTTTTTAAGTCTTTCACAGTTTTTCAAACAATGGCCACACTGAATTAAGTGTTTTAACGCGTAAAATTAAAAGAATTGGTTTTGAAGTACGTTTTTTTATCTCACCAAATTAAAGTTAAAAAACGACTAATTTTATGTTATTTCAGTTTTTTTTACATTAACTCCACACAGGAAAATAATTTCCATCAGGGCCTATGTCATCTTTGGGGTGCTATGAGGAGAATTTCTTTGTGGATAAGTAGGAGTAAACCTGGGTCTTGAAGAGACCTATGTTATAGGAGGGAGGAAACACAGAAGCCGGCAAATCATTCCATAACTGAGCTGTTGAGCACAAGAATATTCTCATGTGACAAATGTCAACTACTACTCGTATGTATAAAAATGTTGACCGAGCGTTTGGTGTATTTCTCGATAGGGTACCAGTGCTAAAGGTATCAATGGCGCTAGCTCCTCGGAGCTTCATCCATTGAAATACCGATAGAACAAGGACAGCATTCACACCCAAGGCATGTGCTCTAAATATTGAAATCCATCTATTAAGATACGAGAATCCATCAAATGAACGAGTCAAGGGTTTTTTCAGGTATTTTGAAGCTCCAGACCAGAGGTAGCTACCAAATTTAATCATAAGTCACACTTGCAATTTATACAGGGTAGCAGTTGCGTAAAATTAAAGTATCTGCGGGCTCTGTACAATACGCCCAACTTCCGAGAGACTTCCTTTGCTCTGGCTTCGATGGAGCCTCCGTATATTCTGACTAGATTTCATTTCGATCCATTTAAGACTAATCGGACATGATTGGGCCTTTGAAACATTAAATTAGACGAGGTTATTCTTACCCCAAGAGGAAACACTCTCGAGGTAACCGACCATTCTCTGCTTCAAAGCCCCCCGAGTCGTTGGAATTTGTATCTTGGTAAACAAAAAGGTATAACGAACTGTGTTGTCATCAGCATAACAATGAATTAGTGCACATGTCAAAATGTTGTTAAAAAAATAATGATTTTAGATATTCTATTTAAAATGATTGAAAATCCAACAGATCTAATTACAGCACTTATTGACTGACCATAAAGTTTACGTAAATATTATTTATTATTTTTAGTTGTGGTTTGTTATAAAGAAAGAAAATGTCGACACACAAAACGTCGTACAACCGATAGTAAAAACAATATCTCATTGATTGTTAACCAAGCGAGAAAATGGCTGTCTGGAGGAATTATTTGTGATCGAACCTATTAGTCCGGGAATTACCGTCGATTGGGTAAACACGAAAACAAATCAAAAGATTGGAAGTACAGAAAAATAACGCCAACTTTTATTGAAAATATTATTTCGAATAAACACGAATTCAGTGAAAATATATTATTATCACAGAAGGTAGGTCAAGATAATAATTCCATCAGCCTCATATATTAATACTGAAATTCGGGTACGTAATAAAATACTAATACAATTTTGTTTGTCCATTCGGTGTTTTTTTTTTTTTTTAATTGTACAACAGATTATTATCCAATTACTGAACAATTTTCTCATTTTGACAGTCTTAACACCTAGGAAGATGATTATTATACAAAAAAATCTTAAGGCTATCTAAAAAAGAGTTATATATATCTAGTGTTTCCGATGTTTCGTTCAACAGCACCATTCCTCTTGTCGTGCTATGCTGTGCTAGAACATCTGTTCTGCCGTATGTGATGGGTTTTTGCAGGAAAAAACTTACCTTTTATTAAGGCAGAGCGATTTCAACCATTTTTCCCATAGTTAGTAGAATATCGTCAGTTAGCTTACCTGAAAAAACAGAAACAATAAATAAGACTTCTTCAAATACAGCAAATTTATTTTGTGCACAATTTTAATGCAAAATTATAGGACTTCTTTAACCACTTTTAAATGTTTTTAGTAAACCCTGAGAAAGAGAGCATTGCTCTCGAAAAATATCGGTTTTATAGACATAAAAAGTGGTTAAAACAAAGAAATCCTTTAGTTTTGAAATAAATAATGATTAGCACATTATACCGCAAAATTTAATGTTGTCTTTCTTCTGACTGTACAGTGATTTTACGTGTTTATTATATATACCAGCGCTTCCCCAACTGTGAGTCGCGACGCCCTGGGGCGTCGTGAGGTAATCTTAATAGGTTGGCTGTCTGTTTCGATGCGACCGAGTCGAGTGAGCGCCATGCGCATTGTGATGCGGCGGGAGCGGACGGCCAGTGCGAGGCGCGGGCGCGGGCTGTCCGCTGCCATTGACCGTCCCCCGCACGCGGGGAATACATACGTTGGCATCGTTTAGTCAAACTTGTGTTTTGGTAAATTACGCACGCTTTTAATTTTCGTTTTAATATTCACTATGGCAGATAATTATATTTAAAAAAATAGAAAACGAAATGAAGGAGGTAACGAGGACGTAAGGAGTAACTAAACTTCAGAAAAACGGAAGAAGTATAGAAAATATGACGATCAATATTTGGATTTCGGATTTACCTACATCACTAAAGGAAATTTCAAACTTCCTCAATGTGTTGCTTGTCATAAAGTGTTGGCGGCTGAAAGTATGCTTCCTAATAAACTAAAACGCCATTTGGAAACAACTCACTGTCATCTTCAAGGTAAGCCGAGAGACTTTTTTGTTAGAAAATTGGGAGAACTGAGACGTCAGTCCATGGCTTAGTTTTCAAGAGCATCGGTTCCTGCCAAAGCATTGCTCGCTTCCTACAAGGTAGCTCACCGTATTGCCAAATGTAAGAAACCGCACATGATTGTTGAGGAGCTTATTTTACCAGCAGCAGTTGATATTGTATCATTGATGATTGGAGGATCGGCTGCAAATGAAATAAAAAATGTACCTCTTTCAAACAATAAAAATAGCCGCCGAATTCATGAATTGGCAGAAGATATTAATGAGTAAATTGTGGAAAAACTTTCAGGTCTATTTGCCATTGAACTTGATGAGGCCACCGATAGTAAGGACGATGCTCAATTGATATGTTACGTGCGGTACATAGAAGAAACAAATGTGTGTGAAGATTTGTTATTTTGTAGAAAAATATGTGAAAGTGGCAAGGCTGCTGATTTATTTAAGATCTTAGATTCATATATGATCGAAAATAATATTAACTGGGAGAACTGTGTGGGTGTATGTAAGGATGGTGCTCGAGCGATGTCTGGACAATATGGAGGACTACAAGTTCTAATCAAAACCAAGGCTCCAAATGTTAAATGGACACATTGTATCATAGAGGCCTTAGCTGCAAAAAACATTACGCCTGAATTAAATGTTGTGATGGATATAATTATTAAAGTTGTAAACTATGTGAAAACAAGACCCTTAAAAGCAAGATTTTTCCAGAAGCTTTGTAAAGGATTGGGTGCTGAACAAACCTCTTTAGTTTATTACTGCAACTTTCGTTGGTTGCAATAATAAATGGCAATGTACTAGCACGTGTTTACGAATTACGAAATGAGTTTTACACTTACCTACTTACAGAGTCACACAGTGATGCGCAAAACTTTATTAAAACAGAGTTTTTAATAAAATTGTCATATCTCTGCGACATATATAAAAAATTAAATGATCTCAATAAGTCCTTGCAGGGAAATAATACTCACATATTACAACTGTCACATAAAATCACTGGGTTTCAGAAGAAGTTGCTCTTATGGAAAAGAAAATTAGAAGAAGATCAAGTAAGTTCTGACTGTATCCCTGCTTTACAAGGCATTCTACAAGAAAAATCGACAGAACTCCTCGATCCTACTTTAAAAATAATATTTATACAGCACTTGTCATCTTTGAGCGAACATTTTGAAAAATATTTTCCTGAAAATCTGGAGCAATATGACTGGGTTAGAAACCCTTTCCAGTCGACCTCACCATCAACACTTTCGATTGCAGAAGAACAATTAATAGAATTGTCCTGCGACTCCAGCCTTAAGCTGCAATATAACAAGGATAAGCTACTTGAATTTTGGAGCTCAGTTTATCAAGAATATCGTACCATCAGCACTGCAGCATTGAGGGTTTTATTACCGTTTGCGACATTATACTTGTGCGAGACAGGTTTCTCTGCAGTTGCAGTAATTAAGAACAAGTACAGATCGAAAATAGATTTAGAGACAGAGACGAGAGTGGCAATTTCGAAACTTCAGCCTCGTTTTGAGAAACTATGCTCAGAAAAGCAAGCACATCCTTCTCATTAATACCAAAGAAAAAAGGGTGTGGTTGCTTTTTTATCTTTTTTGTTTGCTTTCATTTTTGTTTTCATGTTGTGTTCTTTATTTTCTAATAAAAAATTTAGATACTCTTTAGAGTTTTTCTGACAAATTGTTATTATGCTAGAACTACAACTAGTAGGTAAATGTATGGCAAGAAGGCCAGGGCGTCGCAAAAATATGGCAACTTCCCAAGGGCGTCACAGTTGAAATAAGTTTGGGAAGCCCTGATATATACAATATCTGCCAATATACATTTAAATGAAATATTCCGCGAAAAATCTGCATTTGAGGTGAATTTCGGTAGCATTTTGACTCGGCCCAGTTTCCACGAAAGTTTATTTTCTCAGGAGATGAAAACTGTCCATTTACATTTATTTTAGAAATAATAATAATAGAGCGGAACTAATTTTGCAAAATATTAAACAATGGCTGGATGATAATTTACTCACGCTAAATATAACTAAAACAAAATACCTAACTTTCAGTACAAACAATCCAAGTCAACCCTCAAGTAATCATGTACTAAAAATACATTCTTGTAGTGATATATCCAGCTGTCTATGCAATCCACTTGAACGACTAGATTCCATTAGATACTTAGGCGTAATAATTGACAATAAACTTCGATGGGAAGAGCATGTAATTAATGTCACAAACCGTATTCGTAAACTGGCATATATCTTCAGATCATTGCGCAATATACTTTAAAAAAATATACTGAGAACAGTATACTTTTCCCTGTGTCAATCAATTTTATCGTACGGTATAATTGTCTGGGGAGGATGCTCTAAAACTGTATTAGACCCATTAATTAAAGCCCAAAAATTAATTATACGGACTATTTACAAAGTACATTATATGCACCCCACGAAAGACCTATTTAAAGACTTCAAAGTTCTTAATATAAAATCCATATACGTAAAAAATATTACCTCTTATTTCAAATTCAAATTTACAAAAAAAAATATTATAGATTCAAAATATAACACAAGATATTCTAACCAATTCAATTATATTATTCCAACAACAAAAACTTCAATGGCACAGTCCCAGTTCAACTTTCTTGCACCTAAAATTTTTAATAACTTATCAATTGAAATAATCAAAAAAAATCAAAATACTAATAAAACTTGGAAAAAATATACTGCAAATTCTCAAGTTCGGTTTTTATCATAATATTGTAATGATTGTTTTTATTTTAAAATACTTATTGCATTCAGTTCCCTCCAGTATAAGTACTTACCTAGTTCTCGCCTATTTATTACACTCATATACTCTCTTTATACTTACTCATGTTACATTTAGTTGGTACTTAAAGAAACCTTATTTTTCTTTCTTCTTATAATACTTCATACCAAAAAAAGAAAAAAAAAATCATAAGAAATGAATGATATTAATTTATAATTTTTTATTTTTATTATTTTACTTAGATATACTTAGATATGTTTACACTTACGAGTACTAGACTCCAATTCAAACAACTATCCTCCGTTGGTCACCATGATACAGGCAGCTGCCTAGTATGGTGACCTAATGTATCTCCTGAAGTAAATTTATTATGTATGTAACATGTACTTATAAATAAATAAATAAATTATGATTAACTTGTTGAAGTTTAAACCTTATTTTAATATTTCATCAATGAAAGTAATATTAACAACTTTGGAGGAAAACATGATAATAGAATCAGATTAATAAATGTCTTATTCTATTTTCATATTTTCAATGAAATTTTATTTTTATTTCAATAATTATAATATTTATCGTAATGAATAAAAGAGGATTGCTTTAACAATTATTTAAAACTAGCTGGTACCCGGCATACGTTGCTATGCCATTTAATAAAGAAATTGTTTCTCCCTCCGTGTCCTTTCCCATTCGTCCCGTTCCCCTTCCCCCATATCGCGAACCCCCCCCACCCGAGTTACCCTCCTCCCTATCCCCTCCCCCCTCTCGGGTACCCCTCCCCCCCTCCTACGAACCCCCTACCACAGTTTCACTTCCCTCTCCCGCATTCCATACATTCAGTCCCTGTATATTCATTTTACAAACAGCTCGCGTGCCACATATTGCAATTTTTTTACACAGATTTCATAAAGTCAGAGCTCACCAGTAGTTTCATACAAACCTTGTCCTGACAATAACGAACACAAAAAAAAAATAATTATTCAATTTGGTGCAGTCGTTCGGAAGTTATGCGGGCATACACCTCGGTGATTCATTTTTATATATATATAGTTAATTTTCTGTCATTTTGGTACTTATTTTTTAAAATAACGTTATAATTTTAAATATCGCGAATTCCTCATTCTTCTATAAGTCACATGTTTTATAATTTATTCAATACTAGCGAGTTCCCGGCATGCGTTGCCATGCCACTTAATAAATAAATTGGTTCTCCCTGCGCATACTTTCCCGTTTCGTCTCCTTCCCCTTCCGCCTCCCCTTTCTCTCCCGCATCCCCTCCCCCTCACGCGTTCCCGCTCCGCCTTTCTCTCCCCACTCCCCTCTCCCGCTTCCCTCGTCCCGCGAACCCCCCTCCCGAGTTTCCATCCCCCTTCCCGCATTCTATTTATTCGGTCCCTGTACATTCAGTTTTCAAACAGCTCGCGTGCCATCGGTTGAACGATTTAGCAACGCATAATTTGATGACGCCAGAGTTCATTATTATATATATAGAAACCATCGCGGGCATGCGCATATCAAATCCCCAAAGTTACATCTCAATCGGACGAATGGGTAGCAACGCATAATTTGATGATGCCAGAACTCACCATTATATGTAGAAACCATCGCGGGCATGCGCACATCAAATCCCCAAAGTTTCATCGCAATCGGATGGTGTAGTAACACATAGAGATCTCATACACTCGTATAAATACATATACCCAGGCAAGCATATTTTGATTTTTATATATATACGAGTATATAAATTTATTGATCATCTTTTTTTTATAACTTTTTTCCGAAAAGCGTGCTTTGTCGATGGTTTTAAATATATATTAAACAGGCATTCTCGAAGACAGAAAAATTATTCCGTACGTAATTTAGATGTTCATTTAAATAGTTTGCTCGAAATTAAATAGCACGTAAACCATGTATTTACCAATTATTATTAAAGTGAATTATAAAGTAAACCTTATCAAAACTCATACGGTGTACCATATTGTTCATATTCTCCAGCAAAAGCCACTGCAATGTCTTGTAATAAAAAAACGTTCAGCACAAATAGTGGAATTTAGTTCGCAAACATTGCTAGGGCATAATGGTCATTCGCCTGACTCGTGAGCTACATTTTAATGTGTTCTTAAAGAAGCCCCACCGCGTTGGAGCTTTTACAAAAACTCGCAAATAAACAATGACGTAATATTCATTAGAAGGGTCCTTTATTGTAAAAAGATATGTGTAATACGTAATTAATGATCATTTTTCTGTGATCAGTGTTCTAACATTAAATTCGTTAGGGTTCGAACTCCTGTAAATTTTCAACATAAAACACACAAATCGACGATGGAAAGGAAAAATGGCAAAGCCGCCATTTAGCTATCACTGTAAAGATGAGCCTAGATAATAAGCTTTATTATTGTTTTCCCAGAATGCGTAGGAAACTCTAGAAAACTTGATTTGATGAAAACAAGCACTTACAAACAATTTAGCTTACTGTGTAGGTTCATCTTTAATGTCGCAGATGTATGAGTTAGTCTTTAGCCATTTCCCTTTCCACTGTCGTTATCACGATTCAGCTTCTTTAATGCCGATTCTCGGGGAAGACGTCTGGATAAATTTTAAAAGTTTTGCAAACTGCAATATTACATATTGCAATTAATAAGATCACATTTTTTATGAATTAAATACGGCAAAAACTTTGATATAAATATTATGAAATTCAATGCATAATCTCAGCATTATGGTCATCAGGTACGTAATACTATCTATCCAGAGCTTATGTAAAAGTAACGGGGTTCTGCATTGAATTTTGAAAACACATTATGTTTGATACGATTTTAGATTTTCACGGCCAAAAATATTTTATTGGTTTTTGGGGTATTATGCCGTGTTGCGCTACCTTCTTCTTTAGCCAACGTTTCGGACAGCGTTGCAGTGTCCATCATCAGGGCAGATGTGTAATAGTTAGGGGTGATGTTTGTACTTATCTACTTAGGAGCGATACCGTGTCGCCAGCTCCACTCCTCTACGAGCTGGCGCTACAATATACTTCAACATGTTTTTTTGCATTTAACCTTGATGTAACCGTCAATTACCGGGTACCAAGAACTATTGAGCTTAGCTCCGTCGTCTCTAATAATATTTATAGGATTTTTGTGAATTTCAATTGCCTCCGTAATCAGGCGTGCTCTATGAGTTTTGGGTCTTACCAGGACCTCGGGGACAAATCCAAAGTGATGGCCGGTTTCGATTAAGTGCTTGCCGATTGCCGATTTGTCAGGGTGGCCAAGTTTACAGGCACGGAAGTGTTCTGATATCCGCTCTGTTTTATCAATATTTTTTTTAATAAGAAACACATGTTGCCTTTTAAAAGTTGAGAAAACCGAGAAGCAACCTTAAATTTAATTTTAAAATAGTGCAATTCAATAACTTTAATGAGAATACTAACGAAGAACCACAACCGGGTAGATTGGGCCCCAGGACCCATTTATTGGATAACCAACACCTCTGCCATAAGTCTCACCAAGTGGTTCACTACGTTTGGTGACTTTGGGGATGCATGGACCATTGCGAAGATGCGATGTGGCGCAAGGTAAAACCGCGGACGCCTGGAGGTGCCTTGACAAAGCAAAGGCTCCACGATATTTATGAGTTTTTAACAGAATCTTAAGATATTGAGGTACTGAAGTTTTTTTTCCTTTACTTGTGTGTTACTTACATCTCAAAATATAAGTGTGATTTACATAGGTCTGTTAATTGTGTAACTTATTAGTAGGAGTCTTGTCTACGTATTGATCAAACCAACCGATGCGATGGTGTGTAATTTTTTATGGTTAAGGACATTCCTGTGTGATATGTATCACTGCATAAACCACAAGCTGTAGTGCGAACTTTGTGCTTCATTGCATCTGGCCATATTACTACATTTTATTTAATGAAACCTCGAATGTTGCGTGGTCAGATACTATTACAAAAAGTAGTTAAAAATGAATTAAGATTTGATGTGTCTTTGTTGTAAGGAATCATTAATTTGATGTTAATTAAGAGGGAGTAACCAGACAAAACTGGAAATATGTCCTTTTTGAATAAAATTTTAGACGCATTGACTCTTTTCCACAAGCAATTATAAATTGATTTCGTAAGACTGTTCTTTTATCTAGTAAAGCTATGTTTTAAATTTTGAGAAAATTATGTTTATTTTTAGTACAATAAGGTTTTACCGTAGTTCGTTGGCAGATTTGTTAAATTTTCAAATAAAATTTTGTATTATACCTACCACACACATTTCAATCATATAATCGTGCAGTAAAATAAATGAATAAATTATCTGGGAAAGCTATGTTTCAGAATTTTAATTTTTGTTTAAATAAAATCATTTAAAAAGGATCCGCACACGAGATTTGTGACGAAAATACTTCAGTTTGTATATTTAAAGGGCCAATTAATATATTTACTATTTTAATACGATTTATTTTAATATATTTAATAAATTTATGATTTTTACGATTTTAATATTTACGGTCTAATATATTTACGATTTTTTTTACATTCATATTTTGCTGACACATTATTGAAAAATTATAAATTCTTATGATCAAAAAATAATTACAAAAAGTACATCATTTTAATAGTTTTATCATAACGCCGTTCAGCATTTTTGAATGTAGGTATAATTAAAGCAAATTTTGAATGAAATAAAATCGATATTGAGTTATTATTTTAAAAAGCTGGCAAGGAGAATAATTAATATTTCTCATTGGAACCCCCTGTACGATCGTAAGAACATCTTTCGACGAAATATGAATTCTCGGCCGCTGGCTGGTTAACGGCCCTAAAGTTGAATGGAATAATGGAAAAATGAAATTGATAGAATTTAAAAATCAAAATTATTTAAACTGTGGATTGTTTTCTCGAATTGTTAATTGAGTACCTACATAATAACATTATAAACCAAATCACATTATTACTCCTAGGCATGTGTCACAAATAGGCGACTTTCATGGAATTGTATTTAACAAGAATACTCTTGTAACATATTAATAAAAATAGCTAACCATCCAAATTCTCGATCAATAATTTCAACTGAAATGCCTACAAAAGGACGATCGACCATATTCTATTTTAATAGAGTACAAGATTACTTTGTAGGGTTTGTTTATGTCTTGTTTCTGGTTATTTGGTTAACATTATCTTCTTCGTTGATATCTGACTCTCGGTGGAATAATTTAATGCAGTGCACATTTTAGAATCAAGTTTCTATCAAACTAAATGTTTTCTCAACACGACGTAAAATAATAACATGACGTTGCCTTTCGTGCTACAGTAATAGTTGGAAGTCATACGGTATCCGTTTCCTCCTTGTCGAATGAACCGGTAACGCTCTCTACAGTTTAGTTCCGAGTTGCCTGATAGTTAATTAAGTTGCACCCCACACCGACTACCAATAATAAACGTATTTGGCAAACGGCAGGTTTATCATCACAATGGAAGCGAGTAGCGCGTATGTTATTCAGTTAATTATTAGGAATGGCTCGACTCGGTGTGTTTACAATGCACGCTGCTTAGAAATACAATCTACACCCCTACAGGCTGCACACAAAAACACTCTTAAATATTATGATAACAATAACTTCACTGAGAACCATCAGAAAGAGTTCAACGGTCAATATCTAAAACAAAGCATTACATGTTATTAACTTTATTTAAAGAAAAAGGATGGTGAAATTTCGATTAAATCGCTTGGTAAGACAAGCTGGATCGTTAATATAAAGGACTTTATTGAAAGCCAACACACCTAGAATAAGTCTTAGAACAAATCGAAAACCCTGTAAAGCAATTTCTACGGAATTTATGACAATGGACATTTTGCTTGCTTACAATAATATTTACAGATATATAATATTTATTTTTTCTTTTAACATTTTGGTATAGTGACACATTTCTATAAATATTATTTAAATTGGGCCTCTTTACCTTCCTATAGCAGATTGTACCCCTCAAGAAAAATTTGTGAACCAACTAAAAAACATCCAATGAAGGTTCCAATGCACTAAAGGTTTTAACATGATCTCGAGATCTCCATAATAAAAATGCATATTGTTCATAAAACCTAAAAATGCGAAGTATCACACTACGATATAATAATAATTGACTACCGTTAGAGGTATGTTTTAAGATTTTCGCGGCCAAAAGTATTTACGTTATTTGTTGTTGGGGTGTTATGCCGTGTTGCGCTACCTCCTTATTTAGCCAACTTTTCGGACAGCGTTGCAGTGTCCATCATCAGGACAGATCCGGTATATGTGTCACATCTACCGGATCTGCTGGATCTGCCCCATCTACCGGATCTGCTGGATCTGCCATGATGATGGACACTGCAACGCTGTCCGAAACGTTGGCTAAAGAAGGAGGTAACGCAACACGGCACAACACCCTAACAACAAATAACGAAAAAAGACTACCGGTGCATTTAAAAATTATGACTGACTTCATACAATTATGGAGAAATCCTACGATAACTGAAAAACTATAAACTTTTCACAAAACTGTGACACTTTTTCTCCAATTTATTCCTTTTTTCAAAATATGAATATTTTAAATGAACCTATTCTTCTAATCACCCGGTATCATATTCAAATGCATCATGCAAGGGTAGTTGCACGACCATGGTTAGCATGAAGGGTTGATCGGGACAAGTTCAAACACTTTAATGGATTAACAACCCCATTATTATATAATCTTGTTAATTGCTAAAGTAGTCATCACTTTTAATTACTTGTAGGTTCTCATCATTAAGGTATTCAGCACCATAAATATGAAGATTATATCGTTAATTGTAATAATTATTTTATGGCATGGAAGGCCAAAGGTTACTAATTAAACCCTAAAATTCTTAATAACTTGTCAAATACCCTTTTCCTGTGGTCTCTTTGCACGGATGTGGATGTTATTTGGTTGTTCAAGATGATTATAATAATATGTAGGTACATGTAGCTTTATTTTAATTAATGTATTGTATTTTAAAAAAAATTCTTTATTAGCGTTCAATTTGGGAGGCGGGAATGGGTACCGCCGCCCCGGGAACCTTTATTGGATAACCAACACCTCTGCCATAGGTCACCCCAAGTTGTTCGCTATTTTTGGTGATTTAGCAGAGGTGCCCGGGTTCATGGGGTGAGGTTTGTCTAGGTCTTGGAGGTGGATGACCAGGACACACTGAACCCTAGATTCCTACCCACCCCTTAAACCCCTTTCCTTCCCAGAACTCTCCTCTCCTTCCCTTCCTTAAAAAAACCCTCCACACAGCATCCCCAAAGATGACATAGGCCCCGAGGGAAATTATTTTCCTCAGGGCCTCCTGTGTGGAGCGCATGTAAAAAAAAAATCAGTATTTACAAATTCATATACGACAGTTGTAACAGACGTATCAGCGTCTTCACAAGAACTATAAAAAAGTACCGGGTCTCGTGCACGCCTTCAGAGGTTCACGCTGATGATGATTGTTAGAGTTGGCTGGCCTCCCTACATCCAGTGGTAATGGTCCTGGATGCGCCTAGTTTCTGCCTGAGCGGTGCCTTGGCAGTGCCCAGAGTTAGGGCTGACTGCAGCGGTAGGCACCAGGTACTCCTTCAGGCAGAACTTCAGCAGGAGGCAGCAGGTGGTAGACTTCCAGAGGTAGGAAAGAGCAATAAAACTTCCGAAGAATAAAGACAAGTTTGTTGAGTAGAGATGAACAGGAACTTGAACATAATTTATTTTTAAAATTCGTGGTATTTATTGGATGCGTCGAACCCGACGGCGATCGAGCATTGTTTTGTGCAAAATGTGGAGGGGATTCTGGCCCCGCTCCTCATTGTATAAATAGGGCGACATTTATGTGGCGCCCTCATTTTGGCGGTGTCGCCCATAAATGTGGTTGATTAAAATTGTAAGTTTTAAATAATTATGTAGGTTACATTTATAATATATGTGTACATGTTTTAGTGTTTACATATTTGGGGGGGTAATCTTTATCCCTAGATTTTTAGTTTGGTGAGTTTAGGGTAATTTTACAGTTTATTCTAGGTTTTTTGTTTTGGCTAATTGTGAGAAGTTTGTATAAGGAATCTACTATTTTTCCCAGGTCCCTCGCAAGACTAGCTACTGAAACCTGTTTGTTTCATCGTCTTGCGAGGTTCCTGGATTTTTAAAATGGGAAAAAACGGATTCTGTAAGGAATTTTTCTAAGTCTTTTGTTTGAGTTAAAAAATGCCCTAGTGTTGAGAGTTTAAGGGTTAGAAGCTTAAAATCTCTTTCCCTGAATGCCCGGCAGGACTCTGGAATGAAATGTGTTGATTTCATCGTCCTGCGGGTTGTGAGAGTATAATTAAATGAGAGTATATAAAACATAGTCGGCTTCGCTCGCTTTCCTGTAGGGCCATAACCACAAGGAGAAGGAACAAGGAAGCATATTTCGCTAGCTTTCTGTAGGGCCATAACCACAAGGAGAAGGAACAAGGAAGCATATGTAAATAATATGAGTTTAAAATGTCTCCCGGTGGCAACCTTAGCATGTAAGCATTTATTTGTTGCACCGGGGCATTGTACATAATAAAAAGGGAAATAAATGACAATATTTTACATAAATATTTCCGGCGAAAAGATCGTCGCTGGCGGCATGGTACTAACGAGCTTAGTGGCCAGAAATTTCGGAGGAAATTCCCAAGAAATGACCACTAAATGTAGAGGATGCCGCCAGTGATGACTTTTGCCGAAAAAACAAATGAGGGTATGTAACACGTCGGTTACACTCCCCCCGTGCGGCTGTGCTGCACTAGTCATCACGACGTGTTGAAGGATGAGTAGGCGAAGCTGCATTGGTAGGCGGGAACAACAGGATCCCAGCGAGCTTCACGGCAGGTCGGACGTGGACTGCGGGGCTCGTCTGGATTCGGGCGGTCCTTACTTGGCCATCTGCAGCGGGGGTGTCGTCAAAGACTCGGCCGCGCGGTCGGTTGATGTGGAGCATCACGGGGTCCATGAAAGGCAGCAAATTTTCACCTTTGATGGGGTTGAATGACTCCCCCCGTGTGAAGAGCGCCACTTTTTTGATAGTGGTTTTGATGGGGCAGGGCGGGCTCGCCTTCGCTGCGCCGACGAGGAGCACCACTGATGTAACAGGGGTACTGCTGGGGCAGGGCGGGCTCGTCTTTGCTGTGCTGATGATGAGCACCACTAATGTGACAGCGGTACTGCTGGGGCAGGGCGGGCTCGTTGTCGCTGCGCCGATAAGGAGCATCACTAATGTGGTAGTGATACTGCTGGGGCAGGGCGGGCTCGTCTTTGCTGCGCCGGTGAGGAGCACCACTAATGTGGTCGTGGAATGCGGTTGGTCATCCATCTGGGCCAGTGCTTGGTACCTTTGTTCGCGCAGAGGTACGGATCCAGCAGGTGCTTTCTGCCGATCGGCTAACTGTGCAGAGCTGGCTGTCCGGTGGAGCCCGGGTGAGGGCGGCCCGGGGCCAGAAGGTCCAGGCGGCAGTGAATACCACTGCTCCGGCAGCGGTGCGGATCCGGCAGGTGCTTTCTGCTGGTCGGCTTGCTGCCTATGATAGAGCAGAGGTAAGGGCGGCACGGGATCAGGAGATCCAGGCGGCAGTGAGTCCCACTGCTCCGGCAGCGGTGCGGATCCGGCAGATGCTTTCTGCTGGTCGGCTGGCTGCCTCTGATAGAGCAGAGGTAAGGGCGGCACGGGATCAGAAGGTCCAGGCGGCATCGTGGTTGGGTCCCCTTGGTTGTAGTAAGGGTCCGGTGGCGCAGGGCCTCCTGGCCCCGGCTGCACCGGTGATGCGTACCTCTGGTCCATCAGAGGTACAGGTCCAACAAGCTCTCTGTGCACGGCTTCTCGGTACTTCGGAGGTACGGGCGGTGCGGGGCTAGATGGGCCAGGCTGCATCCAAATTTCCTGGAGTTGCCAAGGTTCTCCTAGGTCCGGAACTGAGCGTTCGGTTGACTCCAGGATTGCACCAGGTTGGGCAGGAGCTGCTGCTGCTTCTGGTGGTGCGTACCACTGATCCCTCAGAGGTACGGGTCGGTCAGGCTCTTCACGTACGGCTTCTCGGTACCTCTGTTCGAGCGGAGGTACGGGCGGTACGGGGCCGGCAGGACCAGGTTGGGCAGGAGCTGCTGCTGCTGCTGGTTGGTACTGCTGATCGTGCAGCGGTACTGGCTGCGATGGCCCAGGATATGTCCACTGGGCGTACGAAGCTGGTCCCCCAACGTAGTAGTAAGGGGGCGGCGGCAGAGGGCCTCCAGGCCCTGGCTGCGCCAACGATGCGTACCTCTGGTCCACCAGAGGTACAGGTCCAACGGGCGTCTCACGTACGGCGACACGATGCCTCTGGTCCACCAGAGGTACGGGCGGTACGGGGCCGGAAGGTCCAGGCTGCATCCATCCTTGACCCTCATTGTGCTGAGGGGGCGGCGGCAGAGGGCCTTCAGGTCCTGGCTGCGCCGGCGATGCGTACCTCTGGTCCACCAGAGGTACAGGTCCAACGGGCGTCTCACGTACGGCGACACGATGCCTCTGGTCCACCAGAGGTACGGGCGGTACGGGGCCGGAAGGTCC
Source organism: Limnephilus rhombicus (assembly GCA_929108145.2). Taxonomy (NCBI): domain Eukaryota; kingdom Metazoa; phylum Arthropoda; class Insecta; order Trichoptera; family Limnephilidae; genus Limnephilus; species Limnephilus rhombicus. The sequence continues at coordinate 35,320,986 of OV815276.1, forward strand.
AGGCTGCATCCATCCTTGACCCTCATTGTGCTGAGGGGGCGGCGGCGGAGGGCCTACAGGCCCTGGCTGCGCCAGCGATGCGTACCTCTGGTCCACCAGAGGTACAGGTCCAACGGGCGTCTCACGTACGGCGACACGATGCCTCTGGTCCACCAGAGGTACGGGCGGTACCGGGCCGGAAGGTCCAGGCAGCATCCATTTGGGACTGCCTTTGTAGTGAGGGGGCGGCGGCAGAGGGCCTTCAGGCCCTGGCTGCGCCGGCGATGCGTACCTCTGGTCCACCAGAGGTACAGGTCCAACGGGCGTCTCACGTACGGCGACACGTTGCCTCTGGTTGTCAAGAGGTACGGGCGGTACCGGGCCGGAAGGTCCAGGCAGCATCCATGGGGGTTGTCCATGGCTGCTTGGCTGCGGGGCTTGGCTATCATGTGCCAGCCCTGAAGCATCACCGGGTTGTGCCAACCCTGAAGCAGCATGCGGTGGAGCGGGCCCTGTCGCACTTTTTTGTGCCGGCCCTTTTGCTCCACGCGGTGTCAGTCCTGCAGGCTGAGGTAGAGCGGACCCTGTCGCACCATTTTGTGCCGGCCCTTTTGCTCCATGCTGTTGTGGTTGCAGGGTTTCCGTCAGCATGTCAATAAGCTTCTGCTGACGGCGCAGCTCTCGTCGTAGTTGTCGCACCATGTCCTCAATACATGTAGAGGGCAGTGCTTGCTCGTTGTGGCTCTCTTCTGTTGAGCGCGCCATCTCAGTTGTAGAGCTAGGCGTGTCACAAGCGTGGGTATGCATGGCATCAGGCGTGACGTGGCGTCAGGCGTGATGTGGCATCGGGTGTGGCATCAGGCGTGGCGTCAGCCCTGACATGGGGCGTGGCGTCAGTCCTGGCATGAAGCGTGGCGTCAGTCCTGGCATGAGGCAAGGCATCAGGCGTGGCGTCAGGCGTAGCTTCAGGCATGGCGTGTCAGGCGTGGAATGTCAGGCGTGACGTAGCATCAGGCGTGGCGTCTGGCGTGGAGTCTGGCGTAGCGTCAGGCGTATCGTCCAGCGTAGCGTCAGGCAAGGTATGTCAGGCGTGACGTGGCATCAGGCGTGGCGTCAGGCGTGGAGTCTGGCGTAGCGTCAGGTGTGGCGTCTGGCGTAGCGTCAGGCGTATCGTCCAGCGTAGCATCAGGCAAGGTATGTCAGGCGTGACGTAGCATCAGGCGTGGCGTCAGGCGTGGAGTCTGGCGTAGCGTCAGGCGTGGCGTAGCATCAGGCGTGGCGTTTAGGCGTGGTGTCTGGCGTAGCGTCAGGCGTAGAGTCCAGCGTGGCGTCAGGCAAGGTACTCAGACGTGACGTGGCATCAGGCGTGCAGCTGATCCGGCTCGAAGGACCACTTGTAACAGACGTATCAGCGTCTTCACAAGAACTATAAAAAAGTACCGGGTCTCGTGCACGCCTTCAGAGGTTCACGCTGATGATGATTGTTAGAGTTGGCTGGCCTCCCTACATCCAGTGGTAATGGTCCTGGATGCGCCTAGTTTCTGCCTGAGCGGTGCCTTGGCAGTGCCCAGAGTTAGGGCTGACTGCAGCGGTAGGCACCAGGTACTCCTTCAGGCAGAACTTCAGCAGGAGGCAGCAGGTGGTAGACTTCCAGAGGTAGGAAAGAGCAATAAAACTTCCGAAGAATAAAGACAAGTTTGTTGAGTAGAGATGAACAGGAACTTGAACATAATTTATTTTTAAAATTCGTGGTATTTATTGGATGCGTCGAACCCGACGGCGATCGAGCATTGTTTTGTGCAAAATGTGGAGGGGATTCTGGCCCCGCTCCTCATTGTATAAATAGGGCGACATTTATGTGGCGCCCTCATTTTGGCGGTGTCGCCCATAAATGTGGTTGATTAAAATTGTAAGTTTTAAATAATTATGTAGGTTACATTTATAATATATGTGTACATGTTTTAGTGTTTACATATTTGGGGGGGTAATCTTTATCCCTAGATTTTTAGTTTGGTGAGTTTAGGGTAATTTTACAGTTTATTCTAGGTTTTTTGTTTTGGCTAATTGTGAGAAGTTTGTATAAGGAATCTACTATTTTTCCCAGGTCCCTCGCAAGACTAGCTACTGAAACCTGTTTGTTTCATCGTCTTGCGAGGTTCCTGGATTTTTAAAATGGGAAAAAACGGATTCTGTAAGGAATTTTTCTAAGTCTTTTGTTTGAGTTAAAAAATGCCCTAGTGTTGAGAGTTTAAGGGTTAGAAGCTTAAAATCTCTTTCCCTGAATGCCCGGCAGGACTCTGGAATGAAATGTGTTGATTTCATCGTCCTGCGGGTTGTGAGAGTATAATTAAATGAGAGTATATAAAACATAGTCGGCTTCGCTCGCTTTCCTGTAGGGCCATAACCACAAGGAGAAGGAACAAGGAAGCATATTTCGCTAGCTTTCTGTAGGGCCATAACCACAAGGAGAAGGATCAAGGAAGCATATGTAAATAATATGAGTTTAAAATGTCTCCCGGTGGCAACCTTAGCATGTAAGCATTTATTTGTTGCACCGGGGCATTGTACATAATAAAAAGGGAAATAAATGACAATATTTTACATAAATATTTCCGGCGAAAAGATCGTCGCTGGCGGCATGGTACTAACGAGCTTAGTGGCCAGAAATTTCGGAGGAAATTCCCAAGAAATGACCACTAAATGTAGAGGATGCCGCCAGTGATGACTTTTGCCGAAAAAACAAATGAGGGTATGTAACACGTCGGTTACAACAGTGATAAGAATATTTACGTCATTGACCAATAAAAAAAATACATTTGAAATTTAGAACCATAACACAAAAATACACAACAATACCTATATTTGATATAATACAATGGGGTATTTCCACAAACGAGGAATTCTGTTGAAAATGTACGAAATATTTAAAGATTATTTTTCTGATTTTAATAATCATACTAAAAAATGTTTGATTTTTATGTTTTCATTCAAAATTATTGATTTTAAAAACGATCTAAAACTGATCAAATCAAAACGGCCCATGGTTGGGAAATGGGATTGTGACGTCACAAGTGTCGCTCAGCTGAACTAGCATAAATAAACACTGTCAGTGAGCGTCCTCACTCATGACGTCACACGATAGCCACGCCCCAAAATATCGTTTTTGCGGCAATTCCAAAATGGGAAACTTTAACTCGCTGTAGAAAATTTATTCGTCAACATAAAAATAAAATAAAAATGCCGTAACCATCGTAATTTTTTGCTTAATTTTTTGAAGCAATAAAAAAAACACATGAAAATACCCCATTCTGATAAAGTGCATCTCCTTATTTTTCTTTCTTTTTATAATACTGCATACCAAAAAAAGAAAAAAAAAATCATAAGAAATGAATGATATTAATTTATAATTTTTTTTATTTTTTATTATTTTACTTAGATATACTTAGATATGTTTACACTTACGAGTACTAGACTCCAATTCAACTATCCTCCGTTGGTCACCATGATACAGGTAGCTGCCTAGTATGGTGACCTAATGTATCTCCTGAAGTAAATTTATTATGTATGTAACATGTACTTATAAATAAATAAATAAATCTACAAAAACTGTGTAATGAAATTTTTCGAATGTTTACATTTTAATTTTAATGGATATCAATAATATCTTTCAGGAAGTGATTTTGTTTAAATTCGAACTGCTAAAAGCTGAAGAGGAAATGTGATGAACTAAAAAAAAGAAATAGGTATCAAGTTTTTAGTTAAACATTTGGCATTCGATCGAGTATTATTTTTTCATGGATGCTGTTAATTTAGCAAGGTTAAATACATCGATATTTGGGCATGATCTGTTAAATGTGCTACAGCTTCTTCTTATAAAAACTTTTTCAAGGTAGTTTGTGTTGCTCTTAGGGATATAAAATGTGTCCGGAGATCGAGTAACTCTTAATGGACATCTGTAATGAATATTTTATTGTAAGTATGGGCTATGAATAAAGATATGAATACTTAATCTTACAGAGCATTAATAGGTCTCTGATATATCGGGGTTGATTTAAGGTTTATATCATAATATCAGTCTACGATCAGTTCTAACAATGAGCGCTTTTATTATTACCACGACGATCCCCGATGACGGTACCGTGACGATCCCCGATTACGGTACCGTGACGATACGAAAAAAGCATAAAACGTACGTTCTTTATCCGAATAATGCTGCAGTTCTTTCTTAAACATTAAACAATGGTGAGGCAAAAGATAAGACACACAATATTCGTGTGCCTGTTTCCTCCAAAGTGCTACTTTTCTCCTTTAGAGGAAACAGATATATATATAGCCGTAATATATATATATATATATATATATATATTACGGCTATATATATATATTATTACGGCTCAGTTTTGCGTTTCATTTTAATGATAGTAAGTTTAGATAGTAAGTGAACAAAGCATTAGAGCGATTTTGTAAGAATAAGAAAGCTAAATCTAGGTTGAGGGGAAATCGCCTGGCAGCCATCTTGTATGACAAACTATTGAGATGATTTACATGCAAAGTGGTGTGTAACGAACAATATTGATTTTATTTTTGTAGTGCCAATGCAATTACAATGATTTATGATTTATTTTATTTGATGAGACAGGGAATGATTCATGGCGTTAACAAATTTAAGCAGGTTTTCATATTTTCTCAACCCACGGCTTCAAATTGTTGTCGCAGTGTTTCATCCAGGACTTATTAGGTTAATGGTAAATACATATGTATGTATCTAGCGGGCCAAATTTGAAATATTATTACCATCCTAGAAAATCAGTAGCTATAAATCACGGCGGGTCCTTATTTACGGGTGGATTGTTTTTTAAATACGTAAAGTTTGTAACTTAGAGAGTTTAAAATAAATGAAAAGGTCAAAAAAAGTTGGAAAAGTTTTCCAATAACAAGATGTATTAGCTCTTGCAAAGTAAATAAAAACCAGACTTGTTCTCCGTCGTCTAAAAAGCTGACTACTTGCAAAATTAATTAAATAAGAGTTTAATAAACAACCAAATGATTTATCGGTAGCTCTTCAAATATTGAAATATGCAAAGCGATGATAATTTGTTATTACCTACTTTTTTACAGAAGAATCCGAAGAAGCAAACATTTTTCAAATAATACTTTTTAATTATTTGAAACCGAACGAAAAGAACAAAGAAAGTCCCTTCGTTGAATTTGGTTTTATTCAACTTCTACATGAATATTTTAACATATTTTATCTTATTAATGAAGAATTATTACTAAAATATCGTCAGACTTTCAAAGAGCACAACGCTTGCAAATTATTGTTTTTTTTTCTTTCGGAAAAAATTTCAGATTTGTGATCGTATCATATTATCAATATTAATCAATTAAAGAAAAGCAAGATCCAGTTTATGGACCGGTTGTTTCACAGAATTTGAAGAATTCATCAAATTTCAAAGTGTTCAACAAGTTCGGTAAACGTTCTATTCTTTTTTTTAAATTTTATGTGAACTAGTGGAGACATGTGATCCCTTTTTAACAACGCCGTGTGAACAAAAATATGGGATAGGGAGAAGTGAGAAAGGACGGTCATGGCTATTCATGGTCACGGTCATTTCAATGTTTAATTTTCACTCAGATTAGGCAATGTGACACAATTTTTTTCCGGTTTAGGCAAATATTCTAATACATTCTGTATTTTTTATTTAATCTTATTTTTGAAACCCTGGCGATTTTTTGAAAATTTCAATCCGAAAAATCAGACCATTTTTTATAAATTGGAAAGACGGAACATAGTTTTATAAAATTTTATATAATTTTATGAAAATCATTTAAAAAAAGAACGTTTTCCACAAGAAAGGGCACAGGATATAACAACGAGGACTACCAAAAATATTACATCTCATACATATTTTTTTCCTTAATTCATCTTATTGATCATAAATCATTATAATGTTCAACGTCTGTATTACTAAATCCAATGTAATATACTTGTACTTGTAAATTATAATAATTATAAGAATATTATAAAAGTTTTCAACTAGCAAAAATTAAAATTTGATTTTGTTAAAATCAGCACCACTACCATTATACCTCTAAAACACGTACGGACAGCGTAAAATGTACGGGGTTCTCCTCATAACATCTGTCAAAGAATCAAACCAAATGATAAGTTTGCAGAGAAGAAACAATAAATCTAGTGAACGTTGAAATCAAAGTGTTGCCATATAAAAAAAAAAAATCAGTGTGGAATTTTACAAAATTAATTGCAACATTTTTGGAGACGGGACATTTTCATGTAGTGACGTTACGGGCCCAAATAATGAATTTATTTATTTAAAAATAAAAGAAAACTGTACATTTCTAAAATTTTTTACTAACATTTTCGTAATCTTAGTAAAAAATCTATCCACACGATTTTTTCCAAGTCGTTATGAAATCCATGCAAGTGGCCTATTGTGCATTGCATCATGCACCCACTCTGGTAGTAGTTACCAAAATTAAAAATTATAAATAAATAACCAAGAAAAAACAAATGACAAAAAAATAATATCTTATGGATTTTTTTTATGTCTTTCACAGTATTACACTCCTTAAGAGTAAAAAAAATGAGAGTTTTTTTTATAATAACGTAATGTTGAAAGTAAATTAAGGAGTATTATTCGGTTTTGAACACTTAAATATGATTTATTCAGATCGTTAGCCTAAATTCTATTTTTGCTAGAAAGAAGATTAATGATTAATATCGTTTAAGTATTCGGCAAAATGTGGTAAAATAATATTAATGAAATTAAATAATAAAAAAAACATCGATATTTTTCATGAAATGTTACTTGTTGCTTTGTAACGATGATTTTTTATACGCCAATTCATCCGTTACAGTTTTCGCAACACACATAAACCACTCTCAACTAGCAAATAAATAATTAAACAAAAAAGGGCAAATTAGAGTAAAAGAAATGAATTATTGTGACTATATTAATTTATTCGAGCCTTCCAGTCGATGTTCGTGTATTTATTAACTTACTTACTGGTTGGGAGCGGGTCACGTGGGTTGTGAGGCACGTCTGGAAGCAACTATTCACTTCCCTTAATTTTTTTAGGGTTAAATATTATTAAATTGCGCTGACCCGTGATAAATCAACAGATAGTCATAGAGGCGCTATTGCGTTATTATTACTAATATCTCGTCGAAATCTGTATCACGCGAGTAGCATCGCGCGACGACTGGATTCGGTAGTTTCCGCTATTGACTCCATTGGTTCCAACAAATTTCAAATTAAGACAAATCTTCATTTCAAAATCTTCTGGGATTTCAAAAAAGGACAGATCAGTTTCAAATTTGTTTAAAAATGTTGTTTGAAAATGGCAATTAAATAATTTTCTGTTAAAATATTATGTACTAGGTAGGTACTTTATCGCTTGTCTGCATTCGCCAAATGAACACCTTTGAAAGAGTTCAATGAACCAGAGTTATGACAGAATCACAACACAAAGAAATTATTATTTTGAGTCACTGTACGAGTATTTACATATATACATCGACACTTGTATTAAACATACATGACGGCCTCCGGGGCAGAGGGGCAATGCTCTGGATGTCGCGGGTTCAAATTCCGGCGTGCGCAGATAAATATTTGATTGATTTGTGTTTTCACAATTTAATCATTAAAAAAAACAGTATAAGGTATATTTGAGGCACGTTTGGAAGATATTCTCAATATCGCCCTGGTGCAGACCACCATTTAGAATTGAAACGTTGTTTGAAATGTCTTAAGTCGTATTTGGTGAATCTGAATAGCCAGGTAGTTCCGCACCTCACAATATACCCCAATTGAGGTTGCCGTAGTCTCACTGGCTATAGACGGGAGCAGTTGAGACTATTGTGAGGTATTCACATAAAAAAAAAATCATGCATTTAGTTCGAAAAACTTACAGATTTAATCTTGTTACCTTTCGTTCCCTGTGTGTCTACTGTAAAAACTGAGCTGTAACTCCATCCTTTATTCGAGCTTTTACAACACAAATGCTCTTTGAAAACATATCAAGAAGTTTTCTTTGCTAGATTTTATTTATTTTATAATTTTAGTTTTATTAACTTATGTGTTTTTATTAGTAAAATTGAATTTTTTAGTATATTTATTATTTTATAAGAAATACATTTTAAACGTCCGCAGGTTACAAACAACCCGATTTATTTATATCCCCCCTTTACCAAAAATTATAAGTGCAAATTTTTAATTTTGCCCAATGACGGAGGACTTAAAGACACGGTGTCACTGATCACATTGCCACGCGTCGCAACGGATCATGTGATACGATCTCTGCCTGGTCCGTACGGTGCCTCTGGAACGAGACGGAGTGCATATCACGTGGCCCACTAGGCTGTACCTAGTGATGGCGTGTAAAGGAATTTTTTGTTGTTTCTAATTGAAAAAAAAAATCATCGGACAGCAAAATGGCGTCTACATTTTTACAAAAAATATGCCTAGAAATCATTTTTTAAGAGATTACATGAGTGTTGAAGCTTAGGAAAAAGCATATTTTAAAGCATGTTTTTTTTATATAATAAATAAATTACTTATTTAAAATTTTAAGCATAAAACATTTAATCAATATTTTATAAAATTTTCTTCCAAAATTTTGAAAAATTCAGCTGGTGGTGTTTCCGGAGGCCCCTTACAAAGTGTGCTGCGGTGTACAAGATAACTCATGATAGGATCAACTGATATTGAAAAACTTTTTTTCTCTTAGTAGGTTAGTACAGCTCGTGCTTGAACAAAGGATTAAAAAAAGTATTTTTGGCAGAGTTGTATACAAAACTGCACAATTTTTTATACAATTTTCAGTACAAGAAAGCCTTGTAAAATTTCAAATATATTTATTTTTTAATCCATCGTTCAAGCATACTAACCTACTAACGGAAAAGATTATTTTTTTCATTTTCAGGTAAAGCTTTCATGAGTTGTTCCGTCGCCTCTTTTTAAGGGTCTCCGGAAACCAGGTCCCTAAAGCTGAATTTTTAAAATTTTTGGATAAAAATTTTATAAAATATTGTTTAAGTGTTTCACTTTTGGATGATTAAAATTTTAAATAAAATAATTTATTTATTATATACAAAAAAGATAAAATATGCTTTTTTCTTAACTTCGAGACCCATATCCCTCGAAATCATCCAGCCACGCGTTAACACACCGTGTTTTCTCTTATTAACATTGTTTTTCACAGCAACTATAAAACAATATTAACGTGTCAAGGATTTCATATCGGCAATAAAAAGATAATATCCCTAAAGCCTAAGAACGTAATTTTACTATTTATAACGTTATGGCCTTTCTACCTTTTAGTGCCATATTCTCAGAAGAGCGCCATTACCCAGTGATATTTTTGTTTGGTTCCAGAGTTACGAGGCATAAACAAACTATAATATCGGCTTCTAATGAAATGATTCCTATAATGTGGCAACACTTATATTTTTATTACAAGCATAAAAAAGAGCACATTGTGGGCTCACAATGTGAAATAATGGTTACCCTAAATATTTAACCCCTCTGTAATAAGCGAAAACTTAAAGAATATTTCGTGATGTTAATGATGGCTTGTGTTTTTTTAAATGTGAATACCTCACAAGAGTCCCCAGCTGCTGCCGTCTATAGAGAGTGAGACTATGGCATCCCCAATTGCGGTATGTTGTGAGGCTGAAGGTAGTGGGGAGTGAGTTAAAGCCATTTTAATCAACGTTTCAATTCTGAATGTTGGTCTTACACCAAATCGATACTGAGAATATTTTCCACTATGGAACGTGCCGCAAATATACTATATATTATTTTTAATGAATAAATTATGAAATAACACAAATTAATCAAATAAAGTTTATTTGCCCATGCCGGGATTCGATTCCACGACCTTCAAATTGCGTTTAATAAAAAATTGATGATACAATAATAATATGAGAAGCGATACAACAAAAAGCAATATTATGATAGGTTATTTTTTTTAAACCTTTGTTACCTTCATTATTAATGATACCCATTACATCAATATAAAATACGTCGAATTCATATTTTTAACCAAGTTTTGGAAATTTGTTGTTTGTTGAGATTCATTCCGTTCTAAGAAAAATAAAGCATTTTTGCGAAATTTGGGTATACCTGCAGGTGTACGAATAGTTTCATATTTCACGAATAATATAGATGTAATGTTTTAACTCGTCCGTTGAAAGTGACGGTGAAAAGTTGTGGGCATTGCTTCATTTAAAAGCAAAATCAAGGAAAATATTTACTGTTTTGCCGAAGTTGGTTTGTGCGTGGCTATAAATTAAATTGGCGAAAATACTCAAATTAACAAGGTTTTATATTATTATGTTTATTTAAGCTGTCATTTTGGTTACTGTTGCAAACCAACATTAAGTATAGTTTTGACAGAGACCTACGGCATTTTAAAGCCAAAATATAAATCGAAGAAAATGTGTTGAAGTAATTTTTACCACAACGAAAAATTACATTATTAATTAAATGAGGTTGAAAAGCTCCAAGGGACATGATAGAAATGTCGAGAACGGGATTTGGCGCGTTCTCTTAAAGGAGGGGTTGTAATTGCTTGGGCATATGAGATAAATTACGTAAATATGGGGCTGGGGTGGGTTGGTATATTTATATACCCCCGAACCAGACCTTAGCGCCGCGGCCGCCACTCTCAGATGGAGAGGGGGATATTAAGTTAAAGATACGTTTGCCGTAATTGGTAGAGGATATTTTTAATTTGAAACCCGAGTCGAGTAACGAACGACGCACAACGATTCTTAGGGTTGATAATATAATTGAACAGCCATGAATGTTATGTAATTGTCAAAATTTGAAATAAACAAAAATGGATATAGGTAGGTAAATGATGGAGAGCAAAAAAAACCTTTTTAAGCTGAAGTGTTTAAATAATTCTTCAAATGGCCATGTCATATTTAGACTAGACTAAATCTGAACGACAGATAGAACTCCTGCATCACGTAAATAGAGGACAGCCTCTAAACATTTTAACAAATCTGAATCTGGTCATATTATTTCTTAACAATTTAAATAAAGAAATCAAACTCAACATAGTCACACTTACCCGTATTCATGAAGGGTAGATTGGGTAAAAACAGTTGAATCTTTTTGTTGATTGTCAATTCTAACCCCACCATAAAACTTTAAACTACCTCAGATATGAAGATGTATTCAATTGTGTAAAATAGAACTTTATTCAAATAAGCCATTATTCATTTTGATATTTTCTCATTCACAAAAATGCATTTTCAGTAACATTTTGAGTGTTAGAAAGCAAACCGCGGTGCAGTTAAAGAAAATGTAATGGCTCCCGCAAGACGTTATTCTATGCAGTTCCAAAATTCGTAGTCTTCTTAAATCATAATTCCACCCCTACTTGCTTTCTAGAAGGAATATATTGCAAGGGAGGAATGCCCTCTCAAGGTGAGAAGCGCTCCTTTTATGTGAGAACATAATGTATGGGATTTACTTTACGAGGAAAGGGGCTGATGTAGAAAATATCATAAAAATAATTGCAAGTTACAACGACCTTTCGTGGAGAAAGTATTAAATTATTATGACTTTAATGCTAATATGTTTAATGCTAATGAAAGAAGAAAATAAAGATAATGCTATATTAAAGTTTTTTAACTCTTCAGTCTTTAAAATATTTTTACCACGTAGAAAATTCATGGCATTTTGAAATGCTTCCAAAGTATTTAAAAATGTCGTATATATTTCTTATTTTTTAAGTTGTTTTTATGGAAATTAAATAAAATTATTTTTGCAATTTTTGTACTTCAAAAATTCTAAGTAATAAAATACAATATCAAACGTGAAAATACCAACCAAAAAAAATTACGAATCATTTTGACTCAAAATGTCTATAATTTTGAAAGATTTCGATATTTAAAAAACACATTCCTTTGTAGAGAGAATTTATAAGAAAACAATCTCTTCACTTTTATTGCTTAATTATTTAAAAAAAATATATATATTTGTTTAGAAACAGATATACTTATATTTTTATATTTCAGACCAGTCAATGGCTGAGTGGGCATCGCGTTTGGGTCCCATTCAGGCGTCGCGTGTTCGATTCTTCTACTGGCTAAGTCCTCCATCACGACACAAGCAACATTTTCCGCTTACTGTGGTAGTTGTAGGAGACTTTCAACCATTGTTGGATTATTAGTAATCAAGGAATGTTTGTATTTCTTAAAAAAAAATTAACAAACATTTAATTTAAATTTTTAAATATTTGTTTCAACTGCCAACGAAAAAATCCCGGCACTTTGTAATTATATACTTTGATTTTTTTTTGATTTTATCCACGGAATCAAGTACAAATATTTGAGACGAACTGAGAAGAATGATCATGTCGCCGCATTAAAAAAACTTTTTAATGTATGAACAGCCCGGTCAGTAGTGTCCTTCAGAGGTTCTAACGGAACATGATGTTTGTAGCTTGTAACATTCTTCCAAGGCTTGAGGGGTTAAGTAGCAAATGTATGTTGAGCTTGTAAGATTCATTCTTGTAATATTCAGGTTCCGTTTGGTACAAAAGCTTTCGCATCTCAATAGAAATATGTCGAATAATTATAAGAATAAAACTAGCAAATAAAATTATTTGTATGTTAGGTGTAAATACAGATATTCATATCGAATTTGAATTAATTTTAAAATAAGATCGAAATAAATGTTCCTAAATAGAAATTTGACATGTTTCCATATTATGAAGTTGATTTTTTCACAAAAACGGTGCTACACACTTAATTCGTCTAATAAGTGTGCAGCGCCGATATATAAATCTTCCAAATATCATTTTTTTATTTTTTATTCTGTTATTGAGTATTGAGAATAATTAATTATTACTTTGTTTTTTATTAAAAAAAAAACAAATAACCTGCAGTAGCTAGACGATTAAAAACATAAAGTACATGGTACCAAAAATAAGTTTTTTTCAACATGAACTGCTATTTGGTATGCTGAAAATTTCGTAGAAAAACCGTAGAAGGGAATCAGACAGTTTTCAATATAGAAACTTGATTAAAATGTATTATTTTTCAAAAAATACCCTTATTCGAAGAAACGACCTATGAACATTTTTTAAGGAATTATGAAATTGATTTTACTGAAAAGGTTTTTCATTATTATTATAGTGTTACTTTATTTTAATTATTGTTTTAAACAAAGTAAAACATGATACTCAACTCTTACAACGTGAACCCGAAAAATGGTAGACAGGGTATTTATTCGCTCTGTGTTCCATTTGATCCAGTTACTGTGGAAATAAATACGGAAGCCTTTTACCTAATGATCCGCCTGGAACCTTCTCCCGCTCGTGGAAACCGCAAACTGCTCGCATTACAGCCGATCATTAATTACGAATAGTAATTGATGGATGAACGCTTTATTTTACCTTAGAGACAACAATAAAAAAGCGAGAAATAAAAGGTTTCCCGACAGGAACACGCGTGTCCAGAGGGATTCGCGATCAGCTTTTAATAGGCTTTCAAATTTTGATAATCGATTGGTAACAAATTCAATGATTAACAACGGTTCACCATATAAAATTGAATGGAAAATATTGTTTGCATAAAATAGATTTTAAAATGTGTATTTGAACAAGTCCTTGCAATCTGGCACGTGATGTGCTTTGTCAATAGCGCGTTCCAAATAGTTTATTTGGGAGTTTGAGAGCCAAAAATAGGTGACAACAAATTCAAGACAAACTGATTTTTATTACGAATTGTTTTTGATTTATTAAAGAATCTGTTCAATATTCCGTAATGAATGCTTATTTAAATATCTGATTTTCTATAAATTCAATAAATATTCATAATATATATCGAAGTGAAAATAAAATAAATAGTTTTCAATAAAAGCCCCCGAAAAGCAAATAAAAATCAAAAGTGGGAGGTATGGAACATGGTACGGCAAAAATGGAGGACGATGCAATTTCAAATTGAATGTGTAACGACCTTGCATGAAAATATTATTAGGTACCAATTCCACGGAGAAGTTAAACTTAAATTGGAAAAGTTTCCCCAAAAGGTATTCAACGAGTAATAATGCGGCGAGTTTGCATTTTTCTACAGCCATTATTGCATTACCGCAACTTATGTAGACATTTAAATAGGTTGGCTTACGATCTGTTTTTGTGGAGGCATGCGCGCCGCATAAAATAAAACAAGCTTAAGCGTGTTCATTTCTCATTCTGCGAAATAACATTGAAATAAAATTGTGTAGTTTAGTTGTAAGAATTCGATTGTGAGAGCAGCTATCCATGATATAAAAAATAGGTATAGACAATTTGTAGGTACACACGAGTTGTATCAAAACTTATATAGAAGAGGAATAAGGAGTACAAATAACACCGACCATGTAATACGGTAGGTTGCTAATGTTGTTACCAAATGACAGTTGCAAAGTAATTTTGAAAGTACTTATTTATCTCTTTCCTTTGCATACATCTTCAGAAATATCATTATTGACGATACAACCTTTTAAAAGTCCCGACCGCCTCAGGAAGCCTTATGCCTGAGGATAAGGTGTTCTACTTCACACCGTTCAGCCACCTCTGTTTAGGTTTCCAACACAAGTTGGTCCTGTGTGTTTATTACATAGAAGCCTGCCAGATAATCGGATATCTTACATCCTTCCTACATGCCCTGACCAAAGGAGCTTTTCAATTTTATGAATATATTATTATTGACTATTGACGACACTTTAAAATAATTGGTAAAGTTCTTTCTTATATTATATCAGATACCACTTTCTTACGCGATTTCCAAGTTTTTCTAATTATCTTTCTCCCTACTAAATTCATCTTAGCTGTTGCTTAGGTAGAACTGTGAGATGGGTGTATTGTCTTATTGGCGATATTGAAATCAATTAAGCTGGAATCCCACCGAATCTATTCTACGATCGTTACATCAGTAATACAATTTTATCATGGCAGATAATTTTTAACAGTAATAGAGAAATAATAATAATATAATTAGAGTAGATAAAAAAATACACACAAGTAATAAAAATACAAGAAACAAAAAAAACTGAAAAATACAGCGATTAGATAAATTTACCAAAATTTAAGATGTGCTTAGGAATAGTGTTGGAATAAATATTTTAAATTGATATAAGTATGTCAACATCACCTAAGCATTGAATTCCCATAATGTGAAATCGTTGTATTGGAGAGTGGGTAAAAATGTAGTTGTGCTTATGAATGCTGCAGCTGAATAAAGTATATTGTCGTGTTGTTACTGTGAGTCTTCGTATGTTTATGAGCTGCAGGAGTTCACAAGAGTTGAATTTTGAGTTTTATTTTATGAAAAAATGTTAAATCGTTTATTTTACGTCAGTCTTCTAATGTATTAATTTAAGAATATTTAATAAGTAATTACATTTTAAGTCTTCTAGTGGGATATTTATTTTAAAATTTATAAAACAGATTTTTTTTTGTATTCGCTCAATGTGTTTATTAATGTAATATTTGTAAGACGGAGACCAAACTACTGAGTTATATTCAATTAGGCTTCTAACTAGAGATAAGATCATTATAAAATATTATAATAAAACGAATATAAAACTTTATTCCACTTAATTTTATTCGACCGTAACCGGTTTCAGCTCGTTAAAGCCATTTTCAGAATGGTACGAATATTTCTTAGTCTACGGTTTACATACACAACATATTGGGGAGGCGGAGAGGGGTAATCTACAAGGATTTTAATCAATTATAATAATTATATTTGTTGCTAAGTCGTTTTAGACTTTCGAATTTCTAAATATTTTGGTAATTCCAGTAAGCTAATTACATTAGGTTTGCAGCTCACTTCAATGATGATTAGGGAAAAACCTTACAAGTTAATTATCACTCTCAAAAATAGAAATATTATAAAGATCATTGTTTTATCAGTTGTATAGTATTATCAAATGATTGGTGTACCATTTAAAAATAACTTCAATAATATCTAAAGGAATACACAAGTACACCAATCTTCCCCTAGTGATATATTAGCATGGTAATGCGAATATGCTAAATTTATGTTTATCATAAGGTTTTATCTACATCGACCCCATTCCCCTTAGAAGTCCTTTTGATTTACACCCAATAAAGCAAGCACATTTCGGATGCAAATGCAGCATCGCCTTCAGTAGATTGGCACAACAATGTGTATAAATTTCCCGTAACAGTTTCGGGAAATTAAAAGTGTATAGCTCAAACGGCAGACAACAACGGGCCCCAGGCAATAAGCATAGGACAGCAGTCTTTGGGATATACAACTGATGGAGAATGAAGATGAGCAATGAAATTATGAATAAAACCTTTACGTTTACTTACTACTACAAACAATTGATAATACGCTTAGTTACGCTTTTTCAGAAAATACCTGATCAATAATATTGTACATAATTCTTTAGCTTAAACTGAATGATTTGAGATTTTCACAGGAAAAGTATTTTTGTGATTTATTTTTAGGTTATTATACCATGTTGCGCTACCAGCTTTTTTAGCCAGTGTCCGTCAGCACGTACCGGAATGGTAGATAGGAAATTTTCAGTTGAGATTCTTGTGCGGTATTCACACAAAAAATAAGAGCAAAAGAACTTAATTAAATAAAACTTGAATTTTTCCATGCACACATAATTATTTTTTTGTAAGTCTTAACGGCTCCCAACCGTTTGAAGCAAGTGAGGCTATTTGCACCACTAATTGGGGTATGTTGTGAGGCTGAAGAAAGGAGAAGGAGTTTGGGGAGAGGAAGGTGTGGAAGGATCTGGCTATTCAGTTCTGCATATCAAACACGGTTAAAGCCATTTCAAGCATTGGAAGATGCTTATTTATCATTGATCCCTTCACCAGCATTGCATTGTCGGTATATACGCCAAAGGCGCGACAAGCATTTGTACACGATTAACAATTGTCACAGGAGAATGGTTTGTGTTCCATGACTCTTTGTTGAGTTAAATTGCTCGGTTATGGAACTATTTGTTGGCTTCTGTGTTTCCTCTCCTCAAATCACTTCTCCTCCATACAGCATCCCCAAAGAGGACACAGGACCTGTCGGAAATTATTTTGCTCGGGGTCTCCTGTTTGGAGTTAATTAAAAAAAACTTGATAAACATTCAACATTGGAAAATTTAAATACAGAAAACATTTGCATTTTTTTACTTACCATAGCACTTTTAAAATGTTCACCATTGGTAAGTGAAAACTGAAAACGCGTATTTTGATAGCAACAGAAACTGTTTCATTTTACAAACTTTTGTAAGTGATAATTTGTGTAATTTGTTTTTTTGGTGTCTGCAAGTGTTTTGGCTGAAAACCATTAAAATGGTTAAACCAAACATCAAATATTCATCTCTTGATTCTGGAGAATGACTCCCATGGGAATTACTGTGTTTTATTTACCGCGGCAGTATAGTATAGTTGCTTGCACTTAAAACTATTTATTCAGTCAAATAATCATGACTTCGTAAGGATGTGTATGTTGTGCACGGGGTGAGTTTTGCCGCAAGGTCGCGCGTAGATTTCATATATTCCACCATGTACAAAAGATTTTAAGTTCAAGCATTCGGACTAGAAGCATAAATATTGAAGATAATCAAAGCATTGTATTAAATGACCCCTCTTCTTTTTAGTTTTTGCATCTTTAGAGAATCCAGTTTGCCCCATTTTGCAATATTTGCCTAGATAAGAAAACGATAATAATCGAACCGGAGGCGAATTTGTAGGAACTTTCTCCATATATTTGGTCCCGTTTTGCCGGCGTTTTTCGATCTAGATCTTTGAATCTATTGAAGTTGCTCGCTGGGTATTACGGAGCAATAATACGGACGCAAGATTTATGGGGAAAGTTAAGGAGAATGAGGTGTTCGCTTTTGTCCAGGGCACAGTGGCTCCTTTATGATTGACTTTATTACCAGAGACTTGTTTTATTCGTTGAAGTGATTTTTATTTGCTGATGTTGCACTGAATAACTGATAAACGTGAAAAATAATAGATCACGACCTTTTACGTTGGTGTTCTAGGGATCGAGTTTTAGACTAACTAACTAACTAACTAACTAACCATCACGCCGTTTCCCCGCAGGGGTAGGACCGCCAAACAACTCGGTCTTGGCACACACTCTTTGCCTCACTCACATTCATACATCGTCTCATACATACTCTTCTATTATTCTGACTTTTGACATGGCCCGTCTCAAGTATCTGATTTACTTGATCGTGCCATGTCTTCCTCGGGCGTCCCCGACTCCTTCTACCATTCACATTTGCATCATATATTCTTTTAACACTACTTTCTTCGTTCATTCGCTCTACGTGCCCAAACCATCTGAGGGTCCCTTTCTTAATTTTGCTCATTATATTTACATCAGCCTTACATTCTTTGCGGATATCCACATTTCTAACACGATCATACATGGTTTTACCACACATACGTCTCAGGGATCTCATTTCAACAGCATTCAGTTTACTTTCATCCTTCCTCTGCCAGTTCCATGCCTCACTGCCATATATCAGGGTAGGTACCAGGACTCCATTGTGGACTGCTAGTTTCGCTTTTATTGAAAGTTTTTTATTAGCTCCAACGGCATTCAGTCCTCCATTAATGGAGTTACCGGCATTTACCCTCCTTTCAATATCTCTATCAGCCTTGCCATCTCTCGAGTTTTAGAGAATTTAAAAATAATGTTTGAAAGGAATATTTAATTTTAAACTGAATTTTTGATGATTTATTTTTATATAGATTCAATATTTAATAATGTTTACAATTTTGTGTAAACATTTTTAAATCTTTGCATTTCTAGTTGGAGACCTGTGACCAATAGTTACTATAAATTCTATTTAAACACAATATTTCTAGTTGGAGACCTGTGACCAATAGTTACTATAAATTCTATTTAAACATAATATTTCTAGTTGGAGACCTGTGACCAATAGTTACTATAAATTCTATTTAAACACAATATTTCTAGTTGGAGACCTGTGACCAATAGTTACTATAAATTCTATTTAAACACAATATGCTTCATACTGATTTGAAACATCCAAAGATTAATGTATTCAATTCTTAACAAGGAAGTGCTTAGCCAAATACGGTTTTGAGGGTGGTAGTTAACCCAGAAAATACCCCTAAATGTTTCATCCGCATTGTTTATTGTTTCTCGTGTCCGGTAGAGGTAGGAAGGATCTAAGGAAACTTAACTTTAATTAGCCATGTTGCTTTATAGGCTTCGCCGCAAAATTGTACAAGTTACTCCGGCTAATTGTCCTTCAAAGACATCTGTACGAATTTCAGACTAAAACATTAAATTTGTGCGTCAAAATTGTGGGGATATTTCGTGAAATTATTACGCTCGTTCGATGCTTTGGTTAGTAAGTTTGCTGTTATTGAACTATCAACCATGTTCATTATTTTTGACGGGCGTAGACCGAAATAAATTAGTTTGGACTGGGTGGAGAGAGTATAAATAATGTATTAAAACAACACTTCAATGTATTAATGTTGAGGGAAACCGGTGAAAATCGCGGTGCGGTCGAAAAAATCGAAAAAAAATCGAAAGTTAATTTCATTAATTCATTTAAGATATCTATACCAAAGCCAAGTAACTCCTTAAGCGCACATTTACAACCGTGTTCTAAAATTTCAATGTAACATAAGAACATCCTTCTTATTTTGGCGCTAATAATATTAAAAAGAGATTGTAATAAAATGAATGTGCAGAAAATCCTCAAACTGCTTCGACTCGCAGCAATAACTCACTTGTACGTTACCTGTTTTTACCTACACCTATTGAGTGTTGTTTGCTTTTTAATGTTGTCACTGATAACCCTGACAAAACCAAAAACATGTATAGTTAAATGTAAGTATTATGGTTGTAAATTCCTAACTTTAAGTCACAGTTGTAAATATGTATGTTAATAAGTCACCAGTTTAAAGTAAGTAGTCATAAGTCTTAGTTGTAAGCCACTTGCTATAAGTCTTAGATGGAAGTCACTAGTTATAATTATAAATCTTGATTGTAAGCCAGTTATTTGAATTTTATTGTATATTTATTTGTACAGCCCCTTCGGGTGATTTTTCATACAAACGGCGCTGTGTGAATCGGCCAAATATTTTATTTATTATTTTGTTTTTAAAGAAAGACACACATTCCCGGGTTACAAATAACACAACAATAATTGAAAATCTCTTACTACCTTCACAACAAGCGGAAACTGTTGCTTGTGTCGTGAAAGAGGACTTAGCCAGCCGAGTAATCGAACACGCGACGCCCGAGTGGGACCCAAACACGATGCTAACTCAGCCGCTGAAAGGTTATCGTCATTATATTCCAATCAAAATAATCAAGGGGTTGAATAATTTCCTAAATTAGCCAACACTGAGGCACAACATTTTCTGTTACGGAGGGCTCTACTGTCGCACTGGAATCTTATTTAAACCTTTTACTTTCACACTATGGAGGTGTTCTACATGAAAACAAAAATCTTATAATGGCTCTTTGTGATAGATATCAGGATAATGTATATTATATCTAAATAGATACATGTTTATAGATTGTTCTAAATTAAGTAAGTGGCCGATTTGTATACTTTACCTTGACACAAAATTTTTTGCAGTTTTGTGCTTCTAGGACAATCGTTGACTGGCCTAATTAGATACTGATGCAATGAACCAGACAAAAGGAGCAAACTATGCATTGGTTCAATCAGTCACGCCTAGTTCTGCCAAATGCCACATCACAATAGAATTAAACATTTTAATGGTTGAAAATTAGACAGAATTCAATCCCTTAAAAAAATACCTTGTTTACTAAATTGATTTATTGTTCCCGTTGAGAGACATTGTGGTGCAAAATTTGGTCTTAGGCTGAGGCAAATTAAGCAATGTCTAAGAACTTTGCAACTCTGAATTATAAGATAATTTTATTAGATAATTTATAATATCTTACAACATTAACATTAAGTTTTGTCAGTGGCAAACGTTATTATTTGGGAAGTATAAGTCAAAACAAAGATTTTTTGTTTTCGATGTTTTGAGTTCCTACTAATTCAAAAACCTCCAAAAAACTCAATTATTATTCCATCCAAGAAACACGACTAATCATTCGTAATAGCATCCAAGATCGTAACTTTCTATTATGGCTGGCACTAATGGCATTGAATATAACCTCCTTAAATCTACTGGGCATTAGGTGTACTTTTCTAAGTGCCCTGTGGAGGGTATAACCACCTAATATCCAGCAAGCTATGACACCCTCTCTGTTTTCATTTGCTGCCCTGTATCTAATTTGGGCTAATTAACAAACAAGCGATATCCCCCACTGCCCACCTCCAACCCCCCTTTAAGGGGACATTTATTGGGACCCCGAGACCCCATTGAGGACACTTGTGCACGACTGGTCAATGCTCATAATATATGAATTTATCGAAAGCGGAAGTTCGCAGGTCAGGTTTCCGTTTGAATCATCAAGTTTAGATGTAACTTGGATAGGCGGAATCGTCCATACTAAATGGGCATCTCAGCAAAATATGCAAAATTAAGGAAACGTCGTGAAAAACTATAACATGTTTACTTTCTTAGCATGTGGAAATGTTTAACCATACTGAAAATATTAACATTACTAGATTCTAATAAGCAGTGGAACGGATCTTTGTAACCAGTTTTTATTAGAAACTGAGTAACACACTATTTTGACAGTTGAATTAATTTTAACATTATTATATTCTACTCGTAATAAGCAGTAGAACCAGTTACCAGTTTTTGTTAGCAATGTTATAATAAATTATATTATTTTGACAGCCGGCTTAATTTTTAGGAAAACAAAGCTTATTGGGTTTTTATTAAAACATGTAAAATAGGTGTTGAGTAGGTACTTGAGGATTTTATAAAGAATGTTATAATTCATCCCTCTTGGGTTGTGAAAAAAAATATAAAACGTATTGTGAATGTTGTAACTCGCCAAAGTCCAAAACGTTAGCTTGATGGTCATTCAAGGTCATCGAACAAAGCATGTTGTCTCCAAGCCAACTGTTTTTTATCATCCTTTATTGAAAAGTATTCTCGTTCAATACAATGTTAGGAGGGCGTGCACAAAATAACTCATTTAACTGATGAAAAAAGTAATGTAATTATAAGTAAGGTGAAGCAGAAACTTGAAATACGTTAAGCTATTATTTGTAACGATTCGGCAACCTCTCGAATAAAGTATATCCGGCAGTGATTGTCGTTATCAAACACTGCCTTATTTATTGTATAAGTTAAGGGTACAACCTCTGCGGACGAGCGGGCTGGACATGAATAAAGGCCTGAAGCCTGATATTAGAACTGATGGTGTTTTGTTGTTTTAGTTTCTTGGCCCGAGTAGGACTGTTTATTTGTACCTTCATTCTGATTTATATTACAACTTAAATTGTACATTAGGAAGATTGCTCTGATAAAAGTGTATTTATCAACCCTGTTGGCTTTATTTTATGTCTGGTTTTGCTCGAGTATTTGAAATCTTATTCTTGTTCGAATAATTGATTAATCATCATCATCATCATAAATTTACTAAGACTGTCAGATCGAAGAATTATATCCGACGTAATATTAATGTTCAAAATTGTAAATGGTAGAATAGACAGTCCTGATCTAACTAAGCTCATTGAATTTCATATTCCCACGAGAACTACTCGTTCTAAAATCCTTTTTAAATGTAACAATAATCGGACTGAGTATACGAAACACTCACTTTTACCTAGGTTGCATGAAGTTACTAATAGATATGCAGATGCAGATCTATTTAACTGCACGGAACAAAGGTACAAGACGGCTATGCTATCATATTTTTTTAATCACTATTAATTTTATTTGTATTATAGATTTCTGCATGTAAATGTATCTCTGGTGTCACTTCCCAATGTATCGTCACAATTAACTGTTATACATACACTGTTTTACCGTTACTAATATTTTGAATATGAATTTGTGACATGTAATTAATGTTTATGGCATACTTATGCCGTTTGTATTAAATAAATAAATCATTACATACTATAACATGAAGTCGCTCAAAATTTATGTGTAATAGATCTTTTAAACTACGCAACGGATTTTCATGCGGTTTTCACCATTAGATAGAGTGATTCAAGAATAAGGTTTATATATATAATACATGCTTGTTATAGTAGAGAAGAGCCGATAAATTCAAATATTTAATTCAGGCAGCGGGCAGCTGGCAAGCGGGTGGTGTGGATTTTGTAAAGGTTGGGTAATGGCGTTATGTTTCGTTAGCCACAGCAACGTGTGGCCGGGTCTGCTAGTGTAGAATAAATAGATAATGTCTGATCTTACTGTTCGAGAGTTTTGCGGAGATACATAAATAGGTTTCCATATTAAAAAAATTGTTTTACTTTATTTTAGAAATTAGCTTGAACCGAAGATTGAACAGGGCATTTACTTTCTAAGTATTGAGGAATTGAATCCGTTAGCAATAAAAACATTTTCTCGTTGGATAAAAAAAATTTCACATTCAATAAATATATTTTTTAGGGAAACCAACTAATGAAAATCAAAAGAAAATAATTTGCGTACTGATCGCGCATCCGAGTCCACATTCAGATTGTTTTATTTATCGGATTACAAATACGAGATGAAAATATATTCAGTATTTCCACCCTTCCACTTTAAGTTCCCTGATTACTCATCCCCTAGCAAAGCAACACAACCTCCAGGCGGCGCGGCGAGGGCAGTTACGGGTAGAAGGGAAACAATTTATCGGCGGTACCCTTCTTCCGAAGTTGAATTATATTTGGTCAAACTGGTCAGTAGGGGTAGTTAGACTTCGTGGGAGGATTATATTATTTTTTACTAACAGGATGCCTGATCTATAGGCGCAGTAAATCCCGAAAAGCATTCGCTTTTTATGCGATATTCAGTATATCTTGAATGCAAATGAGAAGGTCAATCGTACATTTGGGTTTTTGTAACACACAGTGCCTTATTAATTAGGCCTTTGTTATCTTGTTTGTCCGTTGTCATTGAAAATCTTTTGTTATTTTTTTTCACGATGTGTTTTTCTGATATATCTTTCTTGAAATAAAATATTTATTTTTGATTTATTCCAAATCACGATAAAAAGAAAACCTACTTTCACGGAATGGCTGAATTCGGAATGATATTTATTATTCATAATGTGTGAAACTGTATTTCTCTTTAATGATTTATATATACTCGATTTTCATATTAACTAAACAAGAATTTCTCGAAAATGAGTAATAGACTACGAGCCACGTTGTCAGGAATCTATTCTCATTATTCTGGGAGTTGATCTAATTTTTTATCAAACTGAATTTTCATAAAGAAGGCATCACGAGAAGCTTAAAGGTTTTTGAAAAATAACTTTAGCCAAGTGTTATTAAAATATTAATTTCAAAATTTAGTTCCTAAAAGATTTTTTTATGACCTTCCAACGCGACAAAATTATGAAGCGATGGGAGTATTCTTCATTCTATAACAAAAACTTAATCCAAGTCATAAATTTCCATGGGAAATTTTGGATCGCTGGAGACATCAATTTCCATGGAAAAATTTAGAATAGCTGTAGACATCAATTTCCAAGGAAAATTTTGAATCGCTGTAGACAACAATTTCCATGTAAAATTTTGAATCGCTGGAGACATCAATTTCCATGGAAATTTTTGAATCGCCGGAGGCATAATTTTCCATGGAATTTTTTGAATCGCTGGAGACATCATTTTCCATGGAAAAATTTGAATCGCCGGAGACATCAATTTCCATGGAAAAGTTTGAATCACTGGAGACATCAATTTCCATGTAAAACTTTGAATCGCTGGAGATATCAATTTCCATGGAAAATTTTGAATCGCTGGAGACATCATTTTCCATGTAAAATTTTGAATCGCTGGAGACATCAATTTCCATGGAAAAGTTTGAATCACTGTAGACATCAATTTCCATGTAAAATTTTGAATCGCTGGAGACAATAACTAATTATCAAGAATGTCAACAATTTTTATAGCAATTAACTATAAAAATTGTTGACATTCTTTGCTCATTATTCTGTTATCTCTTAAATTGTATGTATCGAGCGCGTTATTTCTCAGAAATTAAATTTTTTACTGTTATCATACTTGACACAATATCGCATTCCATTGCGGTTAATTGCAAGTCAGGAATTCACCCTTTTGGCGAGACGCTTGCAAAAATATTTGCGAAATAAAATTCGTTATTGTACCAGCTGGTTTAGATCATACATTATTGAATAAATTTGGGAGACATTCAAAATTGATGCCTGTCGAATCAATTATTCGTCTGTACTTACAGGTAGTTTTACAATTTTGAAAACTCCGGAAACATGGCCATACATTTCCGACCCGCAGGGAAATAGTGTTGTTTTAAAACAACATCAATTTCAAGAATTTATTGCTCTATAACTATTTGAAGGGAAAACTTGACATTTGTAACGTTCGATGGTTGCAAGCATCGTGCGAGCTATGTATTTTTATGTTATTTCAGTACTCCGTGGTATTTTTCCAATACAAAAACAGTTTCCGTTAGGTACCTAAACCATGATAAGTGTTTTTTGTTGGAATGTACATGTCATATCATGTTCGTAATAGAGAACTCCAGTCCAATTTTTTTATTTTTTTTAATGAATAAAGACCTTCAAACTTAAATAACTGCATTTTTATTTTTATTTTTATAGTTAGTTTTAATAGTTAAAATAATTGTCAAAGTTTTAATTTTTAAAGACTCCCAGAAACGCACCGTATCTATGGTGGTCTAATTTTTTTACTTTTTAAGTTGTCATTTTGAATCAGTGATGTTATGTCGAGGGAAATTTCCCTAGATCTAGGGGAGAAAAATATTTTTTAGGGATAAGGGAAATCAGGACAAAATCTAGGGAAATTTCGAACTCTGGCAAAAATTTTATTACATATGACAGTATTACTGGTATTATTTATATATAAACGTATATATATTTTTTGGAATTCCTATGAATCTTAATTATTTTTCATGTACTTACATGCCATGTTATTTTTAACACTGACAACTCAAAATGATATTAGGGAACGTACCCATACTACGTGACACGTTCGGGGGGGGGGGGGGTCTTCAAAATACCACGCTTGGTACAAATGAGCGGCGGGTTGCTTATGATTTTTATTTTGCAAAGTGTTTTTTTTTTAATTTGGAATTCAGTTTCTAATTCAGTGGTGAGTGTATTCGTACTTTTAAATTATTACTTCACGTAGCAAAAAGTGTTTTATTTGGAAAATCACGGTATTATTAGTATATTTACCAAGTTCCGATATCTTTCCAATTAATTATCATATTAATTAACATATAACAGGATTAGTGTTACACAATCAGGTGGCTACGTAGGTAATTGCGTAAATGTGAAATTCTAGGGAAATTTCACTTCTAACTGTTGGCAACACTGTGAAGAACCCAGAATAATCATGGCGGATAATGACTTTTAGGTGTGAGGTGTGTTTTTTATTCAAGATTAACTGCTTTTAATATAGAAAAACATTGGTAAAATGTCCACATTTCACCGCTACTGTTATTGTATTTAATCAAAGTGCAATATAAAAACAATAAATCATCTCTTTCATTGCAAATACATGTGACATCGTGTTTTGTGTCAGGTGTTACTTTGTAGGTACTTACATTGTTTTATGTATAATACATACAGAAACACTGGTATTTATAATACACTGATCATGACGAGTGTGTAACAACTTGTATAAAAAGCCCTATACTAAAAACAATTTGAAAATACATAAAAACAAACGTCAAAATATGACACGACTTTAACCTCAAATAGACAACATTTATTGCAGATTGTCCGCAAATATAGCCCTTTTCGTAAATTGTTGAGGGCCTAAATTATGTTTCAATAAACACAATAACTATTATTTATCTAAATCTCTATAAACAGTATGAAAATAAACCAAAAACACGAAATGTTGAATTGCATAGGTACGTGTGCACTTCAAGTCATTTCAAATGTCAATACAATACAATACACAGGTGACAGGTTAACTGTGACGTCACGGTTAACCATTTCAGTAATGCCAACTTAACGCTGTGTTTTGGGAAGAGGTTTAAAAATGCACTTTTTAATAATTTATTAAAAAGTCTGCATTTAATATTATGAAATAAAACTTATATATTCAGAATCAGCGTTTCTTGGTCTATATGAACATATTTTTTTAAAGCCATAATATTTTTCACTGGAGTTCCTTATTACGAACAGACAATAAAGACAGTGGGCCATAACATTAAGCTATGTGAAAAACAGTTTTGTAGAACTCTGAACATTTTTAGGAATCGAATCATATAAAAAGCACCCAAGTTCCCTTTTTTCAATTTTGAACAAATTTTTTGCAAAAATATAAACATAGACATATTATGAAGCGTAAGGGGAAAGAACGATCTATGCAGACATAAGAAAATATTGCCATCTTGTAAATTTTTGCATAAGCTATCGAACTGCATACATAAAATTTATCAAATCACTGTCCCAAATGTGAGCTTTGAAAGAAAACATGGTAATTCAAATGAAAGACCAATGCCATGAGAGTTTGGCGAAAATGAACAAACTAGGAAAATGTTGGAGTTTACCCAGAATTTTATGTGTTTTATGATAATTTTAAACATTTTCAGAATTAAAAACAAATTAACAATTTGTAAAGTATAAAGAAAAGTTTTGTAAAAATAAAATTGAAGACTAATAAAAATATCGCTTGACTTATTATGATTACGTAATTACAAAAAAAATATATATAAAGGGTCATAAAAAATTTCTTAGTCTCAAGTAAAAATTATTGTTAAAGTGTTGAAGGGTTTCTAGTTTGTATTTCTTGCTCCCTTTACGGTTTGTTGCTTTTTTCTCACTATCTCGCATCGGCATTACTTTTTACAAACTCTATAACTCAGCTATTTAGGAAAGTCTCGCCAGGCGTACTTAGGAAAGTCTATGGTATAATAATATCCACATCAATCAATTTTACAAATTCCTAGGCAACAATACCGCTTCATAATTTTCTTCTATTATTCTGACTCTTGACATGGCCGGACTCTGGTATTTGGTTCATTTGATCGTGCTTTATCTTCCTCGGGAGTCACCGAATTCTTCGACCATTCATATTCGCGTCATATATTATCGTCTCTTGATTCATTTGACCTACATCTCCAGACCATCTAAGCGACTCTTCCATAATCTTAGTCCATACGCTTACATCAGGCTTGCATTTTTTGCGACTCTTTACATTTCTTACACGATCATGCATGGTTTTACTACAAACACGCCTCGGCCATCTCATTTCTACAGTATTTAGTCTTCTACACCCTTACTGTGCCAGTTTCATGCCTCACTGTCATGCATCAGCTTAGGCACCAGCACTAAACGTTCCGCTAGATAGGTACAGCACGGTTTTAGAATTTGATTTCAAAACTTATTTTGAACCGAAAATACCATCTACGCTTTCATTTTCCGACTTTAACATCTAAGAATGGAAAATAATTTACCGAAATTCGGTTTTTGCATTAAACCGGCGTATTTCACAATAATAAAAAGCACGGCGCCCATGTGAATAAAAACACATTAAAGCAGGTGGGAGAAACGTAGTGTCGCATGTCGTCCCAAAAAAGGATTTAGTATAAGGGTGGGTTGTCACATAAATTATTTGGACCCGTGCCTGACGACAGGCTCTAGTACTATGCGCGCTGGGGTGCGGTTGTGGAGCCGATTCATTACGGCGAACCATTTGTAACTTTGTCGACTTCTTGTAAGAGTTCAATTAGTAAACAGGGTATCACAAACGTAATAACGATCACCATTAATATTGAAGTATTAATAATTATATTTGCAAGGATGTAAATAAATATTTCAAATATAGACTAAAACGAAATGATATCTCTTTTTCGCCTAAATCCAAAACCGAAATCTCCTAAAAGTTGTTCTGTTATATCCGATTCTTGGTGATCTGACAGTCGATCCCTGACAGTTGGCACCCTGAATTTATAATTATTATATTTTTTTGTGAATTATTTACAAATATTGAACCTAAAGTCAACTTCTAAAATATGGTATATACGGTATGTAGACAAGTAGTTTTGTACTATTATATGAATTATTTACAAATATTGAACCTAAAGTCAACTTCTAAAATATGGTATATACAGTATGTGGACAAGTAGTTTTGTACTATTATATGAATTATTTACAAATATTGAACCTGAAGTCAACTTCTAAAATATGGTATATACAGTATGTAGACAAGTAGTTTTGTACTATTATATGAATTATTTACAAATATTGAACCTGAAGTCAACTTCTAAAATATGGTATATACAGTATGTAGACAAGTAGTTTTGTACTATTATATGAATTATTTACAAATATTGAACCTAAAGTCAACTTCTAAAATATGGTATATACAGTATGTGGACAAGTAGTTTTGTACTATTATATGAATTATTTACAAATATTGAACCTAAAGTCAACTTCTAAAATATGGTATATACAGTATGTAGACAAGTAGTTTTGTACTATTATATGAATTATTTACAAATATTGAACCTAAAGTCAACTTCTAAAATATGGTATGTACAGTATGTGGACAAGTAGTTTTGTACTATTATATGAATGAAAACATGTTTTATACTTTTGTTATTCGGCGGAACATCCTCTCTGCACACCCCTTCGAAGTTATGTTTTGTAATAGGTGTACCGCATTTTCCTTAAACCGAATGAATATCTTAATATATAAAACAAAGTCGGGTTAGTCACTCTATTTATAACTATATAAGATGATCTTTGATTTGTTGGATTTGTCTCCGCCCCGGATAGGATAATAACTATTAAAATATCACAAAAGTTAACGAAATAAATAGTTATAAAAAAAATTATTTTCCCCATACATTTTGTATGGAACGAATTCTCCTATTTTGAAAGAACTGCAGCAATATTGTGAGGGGTATAATATTGAACTGTGCATGAATTCCAAACATTCAAAAACGTCAAATGTCAATGCGTTGATCGTTGTGCATTTGTTTTTAATCATATAATGCTGCCCTTCTTTCTTACACACTCAATGTCAATAGTCGAAAATGAGACAAATGGTGAACGTATGTCTGCACACCTCCAAACGAAAAATACAATAATTATAATAAATCTCTGAAATGAAACGCATTTTTTTACATAACCTCCACACAGGAAGCCCTGAGGAAAATAATTTCTCTCAGGACCTATGTCATCTTAGGGGATGCTGTGTGGAGGATCTTTTTAAAGAATGGTGAGGATAGAAAGTTCTGGGAAGGAAAAAGGTATGAGGGGTGGGTAGGAATCTGGGAGTCAGTGTGTCCGGGAGTGACGGACGTATGAATCCATCCCTCCAACTGTGGTGCAAGGCAATGGGTCGAGAGAGTCCGGCTGGAAAGGTCAAAAGGCCTCCCTCAACCAGTCTCTCTCGATCCGGCCCGCCACGCAGCACGTGGGCAGGCGCATCAACTGCCAAGACCCGGACATAAGTCACCTCATGAACCCGGGCACCCCTGCTAAGTCACCAAACGTAGCGAAACCCTTGGGGTGATCTATGGCAGAGGTGTTGGTTGTTCAATAAATGGTTCCCGGGGCGGCGGCACCCTTATCCGCCTCCCGAATTCCCGTAAGTAATTGTAAAAGTAAGAAAATCACAAAAATATAAATCCGTACACAACGCCATCTTTGATACTGACAAAAACAAAACACGGACAGTTGCGCATTGATAATTGCTTCATTGCGTAATTTTTATCTTAATAAAAAAACTGAATTTAATTCAACAGCTACTGATTCGGCGGTACGAAGTTCGTCGGGTCAGCTAGTTGTATATAAATATGCCGGGGGACCAACTGTTGGGAGATCATTTGTCATGGAACCCCGATTCGTGATATTGGAACAAACTTGTATTTTTCTTCCATACAACACGAATCTGCATCAGATACTAGAATTCCCCCCAGCAAAACGTTACCAAGCGAGTGTATAATATGTCGAAATCGGAAGGTGATATCTCAAAACTCCTTAGCTCATGATGATGATAAATGTTACTAGGTGATAACTTTCTTAAAATTTCATGGCTTTAGAGATTTACATTAAATTTTGTATTGTCATTTTATAATATATCAATTCTTAGTTCTAAAAATGTGTTTTACATGGTTAAAGGTTTAATGATAAAAAGAAACTTAAATTTCTCATTAAATATAAGGCTGTAAAGGATTGTAGATTTGCCATATTCCAATGATTGAAAGATTTTTCATCAGATTATAGCGAGATTCGTTTGCCCGTTGTACAATTTAATCCTGGTTTCACGAAAGATCTGAAAAATTGCGAGGCCTGGGCTATACGGCGAATTTAATTTCCTGTAAACCTCCAACGGGGTGGTCCCGAGGGATGTGTTCTTTGGAGGCCAACGCCACTTATTTAATTGCCCGTTATCTGTTATTAAATTATTTTAACGTCTGTGTTTTCATTATTTCAGAGGGAAACAATATTTTTTCCAACTTTACACCATTTTTTGGGTTCGGTTAAAAAAAAATATGACGTTTTTTTCATCAGGAACTCGGTGAATGAAAAATTCCTTACTATTATAAATATATTAATAAGTACTATTATAAATATATTAAATGCTTTCTCTAACCTAATTATCGATATAATATAACACATATTTTACCGGAAGCAGGAAAGATGGAAACTCGCACAATTCTGTTCTGTTACCCGAACACTCAATATATTTTTATTTTTTATATTAATTATTGGCTCGCCTATATACTACTATCTAGAAATGGTATAAATGAATCGTCTGTAAGTGGTTTAAACCACAGTTTGATAATGCTTCAGAAGGCGAAACAGCTGTCACGTGTGTGATGAATTGCATTGATCAACAGTGAGAATTAGAAAATATCGTAGCTTCCCACTTTAATTTAAAAAAGAAAATATCAATTACTTATAAAACGGACACGTCTACGACATCTATCGGATTAGAGTAAGGTGAATTCATATTTACGGTAGGGATCTATAATTAGACAAGGTGAGACGAGTATTGATAAAAAAATCACAGATGGTATCAACAAATAATCAAAGACAGGGACTCCCCAGTATGCTTTAGGCCGTGATATATTGACAGCCAATTGAATTACAGCAAAAACGATTAAAAACCGAGTTAGCCTATCAACAAGAAGAGGGCCGAGCCCATTTTTAGAACAAAGGAACGACCTTTGGACTTGGCAATTAGTAATGTGATTAATGAGTTTGACGTTCCCACCAAACCGAGAGGTGAATAAACTCCATGGGAAGAAATAATCTGTTCAGGGACAAAAGTACGGTGACCCCAAGAAATGTTATCATTAACCGGTACGTTCCAGGGATCAGAAACCCTAGTTCTCGAACGCATTAAAGCATATAAGGTGCGGAAAAAAGGATACACGTAAACAACGTTTGAAAAGTTTAAGTGAAAAATTGCACAGCAAGTGACGAAAACGTGTTGTAAGGTGTTAGGGAGATTTCATCTATAATACGATTGTTTGTGACGACCGGAGATGATCGATTCGAGGGAAAACGTGCTAAAGGAAATGGAAATGTTGAAAAAACAATGGAAAATTATTGTTATCAATTCTAGACGGAGCTAGGATATTACGATGAAAGATTTAGGGAGGAAACGTCAAAAAAAAAATGAGAGTTTTAAAGAATAGGCGAGCGTATATTTCAGATGTCTAGAGCAGTAACAAGTGTTAGAGAAGAAATAGAGTGCAGTACGGAGGGGAGTGGAAAATGCTGAAAACATTGCGATAGAAAAACTCAGGAAAAGGAGTCATTTTACGTAATTAAAATGGAGTTTATAGAGTAACATAGTACGCGATTGCAGAAAAAAAAATGAGGCATTACAATGGTTGTCGATTTCAGATGTATTTTGTTGTGATAAACAAGGAATATTCGAACATGAAAATTGTTTAGATAAGGACGATTAGCCGTTAAAAAGGTAATAAAAATTATCATGGGTCTTATGAAATATTTACATTAAAGAATTCTCGTAAAAGTTAACGACACTGAAATAAAAAAGGATTTATTGCCAGGTGGGTACAGGAACTAATGTATACAACTGTCAAGGCATATGGTTTATGGGATTTTGCGTAAGAACGGGACAAAATTTGGGAGGCGATCTCTATGAAGCAATAAAAATGACAGGAATTTAAGGGCCGAAGTGGGGGTATCTCCTATAAAGATGTTAAAAATGATATATTTATTAATAACAAATAGAAAATGAAATTTTCCAAGAGGCAGCAAACATCAAAAAACGATATGGTTATATCAGGGAAGTACGGGGAAGTGAGGGGAAAGGAGATACGACAGAGAAAAACAAAGGAAATCTTAGATTAACAGTGAATAAAATAAATACGGCTTGAAATATAAAAATCTATAGAGATATGAACAATAGCGTAAGAATAAATAAGGAAATTCATGGAAAGAGTGTCGTGAATAAAAGAAAATTCGAGAAAAAAATGGAAAATTCAAATATACGACGTAAATAGAGAAAATTCGGTTTTAAATGGAAAGGTTCATATAGAATACAGAAAAACTCGAGGAAAAATAATAAAATAAAAATGAACAATTTGCGAGAAAGACTTCGACATGAAGATATCTCTGATAGGCGAATTTGGGGACAGATTTGGAACATATGGTAGATGCCGTACGCACGGACATGTTACGGAATAGATGAAAATAGAACTTTAAAATTATTAAATTCAAGCTAATTTTGTATGAACACCAGGACAAAGGAAGTTGGGCCATTGAACATGGATCTTACTAAATCCGGATCTTGTAAGTATGGAAGTACGAGACAGAATTTAAAGTATTAAACACGGAAGGTACTAAGAGACCGCATTCGACAATAGTGGAGAGGTTTCAAGAAATTATGAGTTGATAGTAATTAGATTGGTTTATTACAGGAGATTCAGATACGATCTTTTGGACCTGAGAGGGGTATAAAAGTCTAGACAAATGCCAGTTGAGGACAGTCTACGTCGTGGTCGAAAAGGTTGTAGCTTCGCGGAACGTGACGAAACGGTGGGTGATTTAAAGTTAAAAAATTCTAAGTGATAATTATTTTGATACTTAGAAAAATTTCACATTCTAGTCAGTGATATACAAAAAAAAAATACTTTGCAGTTAGAGTCAGTGAAAAATAAAAATAAAGCCAACGCATTAATTACTTGTGAAAAATAAAAGTGCTCGTGATAAATACAATTTGTTTTAGTGGGAAATTCGGATTTTATAATCACTTAATATCGTGTTTTTAAACTTAGAAATTTCGCGTTTAATATTAGTGCAATAAATAACTGAAGTGATGTGATAATTTAGCGTGATGAAGTTATAATTAAATACGTGTGTTCAATCTAAGTGAAAGTGTTCTAACAAATAATAAATATTTAAATTAATTATCTTAAATAATAATAATAAAACAAAATAATATTTTATTAATACATAAAATTTCGGAGGGATAAAAATATAATTTAACAACAATTTACCATCTCTAAATTAATCGTGAAGTAACTATCATTTAAAGTGTTATCTAACCAACGAGTTTTGAGATAAAATACAGTTTAGAACGATAGAGTTCATGCATCATTTTAATTAATTAGATTAAATGAAAAAAAAAAAAAAAAAAAATTTGAAGTCAAAAAGATTTAATTAAATTTAGGAAAATAAAAAATTAATTTAGGAAAATCGCAGCAAGGTTACCGTGTATTTCCCGGTCGGAAAAAACCTTGGTAGGGGTAAGTCTTTTCCGTTATAAAATTTTACAGATTCCAAGGAGAAGGCGGAATGCAGCAAACATTGGTATTTGGATTAATTATTTGACCAAGATATTACTCTCTTAATATGTGATATGTAACTATATTAAAATATTATAAGTATAATAAGTATATTTTTATATTTATATATGTAAGTATATAAACATATATATATGTAATTTTGTTCCCAAGAAAAATTATAATCAAAAAAAAAAAAAAAAAAAAAAGAAAAACACTTATATAAAAAAGAGGAAAAGGGTATCGATTCCTACCTCTGAATTCATCAATAACTATTGAAAGTAGTTATGTGTGATAAATTTACAAATCAATATTTTATATTTAATGTTATGTATGTATTAATATAATTTCAGAAAATCCAGAGCATTTGAAATAAGTTATGATATTAGAAATTATTTCAATCATAAAATTTATGTATGTACATATCCATATTATAAATTATTTACTGAGACAAAGTATATATAAATGAATAAATATGTATACGTAATCGGGTATCAGACTAGACAATTGCGCTAAGTACATCATTATCAAACAAAGAAAAAATTTTAGAGTCATCTCACACGTCTCCGGAATGTCTAAAGTAAACATACCTCATACGCTCGAATCTAGGTCACGAGGCCGTCGAGAATGTTTACAAAGCTCAAATTGTTTACAAAATAAGTCGGTCACTGGGGCACTAGTTCGAATACAGTAAAAAGAAAAAAAAAAAAAATGACCTTGATTAGTGGATATCGTACTTAGGTATTAACTTCTAGGAACGGGATAAAATTATTATATTGCGCAATTATTAGGAGCAAAAAGAAAAAAAAAAAATTTTAAACACTATTTTTAATTTGAACGTAACGAGGTATCTACAGACCTAAGCAATTGAAAATTAACAGATTTATTATAGCAGTTCAAAAAGGTGTGTTGAAGATTTACATGAAGCATTTGATAAATCACGGGATAGTTCAAAAGGTGTATTGAAGGCTTAGATGAAACATTTGATAAATCACGGGATAGCTTAATAAGGGGTAATGAAGGCTTAGATGAAGCAGTTGAAAAATCACGGGATAGCTTAATAAGGGGTAATGAAGGCTTAGATGAAGCAGTTGAAAAATCACGGGATAGCTTAATAAGGGGTAATGAGGATTTACATGATTCAATTGAGAATCACGGGATAGCAAGAATTTATCAAAAGTTGAACATTGGAGGGGAGGGAAAGAAAAGAAAAAAAAATACAGTTCAACCAACAGAAGGCAGTGTTCGCTTCTGTAACAAGGACCATTAATCAAACCATAGAGATGGCGGATCTCTCAAACAAAACCGTCAACAAAACCAAACAAAAGCTTGGAGTTATGGCGAATCTCCAGAACACATCGCCAGATAAGATCTTAATGTACTAATATTTATTTATATTTCACACTATTCTTACGTATATATTCGGTATCAATCTGAAAATTTCGCAGAATTTGATGGGCGAGATCCGAGCTCGGGATGCGTTGCAAGTAGTTTCGCATTGCGAGTTATAAACCTTCCCAAAACGTATGTTTACATATATATCTTTTTATGTACTGTTCATTGAATGAAACGAACTCACTTACAATTAGTGCTTTAGGCCTGTCGGGTCACTCTCGTCTCATTTCTTGAACGTGGAGGGAGGATTCACGACCCGTAACTCCACACAAACCCGTGAGTATATGATTGCATATAGGACGAAACCGGTTCGCCCTAAGTAAATAGTAAACTTTGGAGGAGTAGGAATTTGGAGGTATCTGGGCTTGGGGGAAGACCTGAAGGCAGTGCATGATGGCGAAGGAAGGTCAATTGGGACGCGATAACTTAGGTATCAATCAATTGAACCGTGCCAAAAGACTGTGCGAATTTTGGGTTGACTTCTGATCACCCTGCTTACTTGATGGAGGCAGGAGCCAAATTTTGCCAGAAAAAGGGTTATTCTGAGTTCGTCAAATATGCAATTAACAAATTACATTAACCTACTAAATCCATCTTTATATGTACCTTATAGCAGCTGAATCTAAACGGAGGGGCGCCCAGCAGATACGAGATACAATCATAATCAAATTTACTAACATTTAACCATTTGAGTTATATTTAATTATCTGTTCAATTAGTCATGTGTAGTTTCGATTAGTATTACTTATTCATGAATTCATTAGGATGTAGGGAATCATAATAAACGTCAAAGGGAAGTTAGTTCATTTAGAGAAATTACTTAAGGTTAAATTTGCAAGAGAGAGACCAATACAGTTTGGAATTCAACACTCTGTTTAGAATCAAGAGGGTTACCACAAAATTTAAAGTAATTAAAGTCCTATATCATAAATCAAAAAAATTACACAACGTTTGATGGAGTTTAATTACAACCTAAATACGAAAATAATTACGTTCAAAGTCGTAAATAACGTATTTATTAGTTAAGTACATATATCGCTAAAGGTATGTAGTACAAGGGAGCTTTAAGTAGCTTTCTGTAGTTATCAGAGGAAATAAGGGTCCAATTTTATAAAGGCTTGTGTGACGTAGGGGAGGAATTTTCCATCCCTACCACACATATGCAAAGCCTTAAGAATTTAAATATCGATCAGAGCCAAGAGAAAAGGCGAGAATATTACAACTGTCTTGCCGATGAAAGGAGAGTTAAATAAGTATGAAAAGACGAAACATTACGACTGGTGCCAAGTGCCCAGGAGTAAATAAAATACAGACAAATAAGAGAGTAGAAAAGACTTACATCACAACTGCACAGCCGTGACAGGAGATCAGAGTTTTACAAGTTGTTTTAGAAAAAAAAAAAAAAAAAAAACTTTTATTGGTCAATCTATTGAAAAAAAAAAAAAATGAAAAAAAAAAAAATAATAATAATAAGTAGGACGTTATGTTAAATGAAGTGATAATAAAAATAAAATAAAAATCAGAACAGTGCGCCGTTAAATAAACACGAAAAAAATATATAAATAAATAAATAAATATACGAAAATAAATATATAAACAATACATTTAAATATAAAAAAAAGTGTTAACGAATAAACTCTACATGTTTTAAAATAATTTATAAAAGTGTCGATATAAAGTTAAATCAAGTGACCATGAATTTGTTGATTGCTTATGAGATTATAAATATCGTAACAAAGAATGTAGGTCAGATACAAGCGTAAACAGTTTATTCAAGGCAGGCCATAAATTGACAGAATAATGGTATTGACATTCCTGAATCCAGAATGTTAATG
The DNA here is from genome assembly GCA_929108145.2 of Limnephilus rhombicus. Taxonomy (NCBI): domain Eukaryota; kingdom Metazoa; phylum Arthropoda; class Insecta; order Trichoptera; family Limnephilidae; genus Limnephilus; species Limnephilus rhombicus. Next base: position 35,359,082 of record OV815276.1, read on the forward strand.
ATCGTAATGTAAACAATCTGATACGAGATACCGCGGTGTTTGTAAGCATCGAAAGATTGATAACCTAAGCATCGAAAGTGATAACAAAACATCGAAAAATTTTGAAGTAGGCGACATCGGGGGTAACGCGCATCGCTTTAAGAGATTGTAGAATAAACAAACTCGAAAATGATATCAACACTCGGTTACGGAAAAAATAAACAGACTTTACAGATAAAAACGGGGGAACTTACCTACATAAAGTGACCCTTTGTTTATAGTTAATGTTGTGGGTTTGTATGTGAGGATTATCACATAAAAAGTCATAACATAAAAGATAAGGAACATAAAATAAAAATAACATAAAATATTTGATTGGGGATAGTGTCGAGTTGAGAACTTTAATATCACAGACGAATGTTTTATAGGTATATACCTATTTAAGGGAACATTTGATCATTCGGACCAAAAAAGGAGGGGATTTGACGAAATAACATCAAGATAGGTATTGCGAACTCTAAATAGATTTTGCGAAAATATCGTAGGTATTGCGGAACTTGAAGGAATGGTTGGCATTCTAAACAATGAGTAATTATTGGTTGAACGAAAATCACGGGATATTCATTAACATTGGAGTAACAATATTCATTCCGTTTTTTTGCAATTACCTACATTCATTTGAAATGAAGAGTGATGGTAGAGTTGATCTAATTTGGGTTACAATCATCATGCAAACAAATATAAATAATTAAAAATATTGTGTTTTATAGGGGGACAGGTTCCAAAAAAAAAAAAAAAATAAATAAATAAAAATAAAATAAAATAAAATAAATTATAAATATATATAGGTATATTTATAATAAATAGTTGGTATTGAGTTAAATGCATTAAAAATTTTAAACAAAAAATGGCGGAAAAAAGGAAAGTGGATGCGACGGAATTAGAAGCTAAAGAAATACCGTCGGGAGATGAATTACGGGAGATATTTAGACGTTCAAAGAGGTCTAAGTTACGAGTCGAGGATATGATAGAAGTCGTTCAGCCAGAGGGGGAGACCGACACAAAATCGGAGGAACAGGGCGAAAATAAGCGAGAGTGTGAAGAGAGACTCACACATGGTATGTTACAGGAAAAACCCGAGGAAAAGGAACAAGAAAAGTTAACGAAGTAAAAGGAAAAATAAAAAAATAAAATAAAAAATATAGAAAAACGAGAAAATTGAAAAAAAAAAATAAAATAAGTAAATAAATAGAATAAGGAAGGCAACATAATTTACATAAGGTAATTTAGGAAACTAAAATAGAGATTATAAGGTTGTCGCTTAATAAGATAAAATATAAACATTAACCGGGCGACACTCGGAAAATAAAGAAAATGGTTGGGAAACGTGGAACAAGTAGGCGAGCCCAGGCTTTAGTGACAGCAATCGGGGAAAATGTCACAACCGAGACTTCAACAATAAACATAGGAGATATAACTACAATAATTCAGGCAGCTTTGGCACCGCTCGTCAATAAGATGCAAGAACTCGAGAAACAATTGGAAAGCCCAGCAACAGTGGCGGTGATAGGAGAGGATAGTGCGCCGAAAAGCGTTCTCCAAGTAGTGGAAATGTTACCACAGCAGGAACGACCATCATTCTCCGGTGGAAATCAAAATCCCATTAGTTTCCTGGAAGATTTAAAAGAATACACTAGAAAAGTGAAACGAACGGATCCATTAGTCGTCGTACGGGAAAATTTGAAAGGGGAAGCTAAATCGTGGGCAAAATTGTACAATAAACGATGGGAGACTATGTTAGATTTCGAACGAGATTTTTTAGCTACCTATTGGGGAGACATAAAGAAAAATGAAGTTCGCCGTCGTCTTGCAGAAGGGGTATATGATGCCAAGAAAAATATACCCATGCTTACTCATTTCGCAAACTATTGGGAGCTAGCGAAGGCTTTAAAGATTATTGACACACCGTTGGGCATAGTTGACGAAATTATGAGACATTATCCGAAGGAAATTCAATCGCTATGGTTTTCGGGGCAATCAGGAGATGAGATTGTCGCCGCTGAGTTTCTACGAAAACTAGATACAATGGTATGTACACCAGAAGAACGGAACATGAAGAAGAGGAGTGGGGAGGAATCCAGCAAGAAGGACAAATACCGTGACCGTTACCGCGCCATAAAAAGGAGGATACACGCAATTGAAAGTGTGGGCGAAAACGCTAGTTGCAGCAAGTGCACCGAAGTTAACAGCTCACCAAAAGAAAATTCTACAATAACTACAGCCGGGAAGGAGCTAATGGTCGCAGCCAACTCGGGAGATAAAAGGAGATTATAGCGCTTTACATTTAGCTAGATATTACACAAGTAATAAGAAACAAAAATCAGGTTTACAGTTAGTGGAAATCAACGGATAGAGTGCGAAGTTTACAAATATTTGTAAATGTTAATAAATAAATAAACGATTGAGAAATACAAATAAAAATATGTTAGGATACATTATAATTGGGGAGGGGGAAGAAAGAAAATTACTAAAATATTAGATTATCAGATTGCTTGCGAGGGGCGGATCGTCGTTAAGTCTTTGAGGGTGAGTGGACAAGTTCTTAATAAGCGACAATCATATTCAATTATTGAAATAGAGTAAGGCAAATAAATTCGTTAATTTTGATTTTCTAGTTGAAAAAAAAAAATTTACTTTTTTTTTATGTGTTAGTGAGAAAAAAAAAAAAAAAAAAATGTTAGATAAGTAAGAACACTCAAAAGGAGAGAATTAGAGATATTATATGGCACACAAAAGGGACATTTTGAAAAAAAAAATAAACAATGCTTAGGGATTTTTTTTTTGAAATATTGAAATAAGAAAGTTTATCTATAGATATAGGGTAGACATTAAGTATAGAGATAAAAAGGTAACATTTGAATTAAGGTATAAATAGTTTAGATTTCAAAAAAAAAAAAAAAAGGAAAAAAAAGGGAACGCTGAACCAATTTGAGGATAATAAAGAACATTTATAAAAATTTAAATATTAGAGTGGACAACACTTAGGCTAGAACAACTTTGGATGAATTAAGAAATTACAATTAGAAATTAAGAATTATAAAATAAAGTTTAAATAAATAAAGAAAAAAAAAAATGCTGGAAAATTTATATGAAACATGTATACCACTGATTGTCGGATTGGGTGAGGTCGTGCGAAAACCCACATTTCACAAAAAATATTCATACTTACAAAACAAAAAACAATTAATTGCACACCAAGAGACCACCCGCTTTTCAGTTGTTCGAAAGGCCGCGAGATTGTAAACAATCTTTACTTAAATCATTGTAAGGGAGGTCTTAGTCCAATTTGGTTGGGGACCACCAAAACACGCGAGTCGAGGGGCGTGTTCCAGCAAAAAGAAATTAATTTTGAATCTATCAAAATTAAAGAAAATTTCATAAAGTAAAATCTACGCGAAAAGAAAATAAAGAATACAATGAGATTCAAATTCAAGATTGTTAACAATCCGAACAGAATGAGGAGGGGGAGATAGGAAGTAATAGGATACGGAAAAGAGATAGGGGATAACAGAATGAGGAGGGGGAGATAGGAAGTAATAGGATACGGAAAAGAGATAGGGGATAACAGAATGAGGAGGGGGAGATAGGAAGTAATAGGATACGGAAAAAAGATAGGGGATAACAAAATGAGGAGGGGGAGATAGGAAGTAATATGACACGGAGTAGAGATAGGGGATAACCAAATGAGGAGGGGAAGATAGCTAGTCTAAATTTGAACACAATTTCGGTGTCTAACGAAAAAAAAAAAAAAAAAAAAAAAAAAAAAAAAAAAAAAAAAGAATAGGACATTAAAATAAAATACAACGTTAGCCACAGCAAATTGAGTTCAGAGGAGGGAACTGTGATGAATTGCATTGATCAACAGTGAGAATTAGAAAATATCGTAGCTTCCCACTTTAATTTAAAAAAGAAAATATCAATTACTTATAAAACGGACACGTCTACGACATCTATCGGATTAGAGTAAGGTGAATTCATATTTACGGTAGGGATCTATAATTAGACAAGGTGAGACGAGTATTGATAAAAAAATCACAGATGGTATCAACAAATAATCAAAGACAGGGACTCCCCAGTATGCTTTAGGCCGTGATATATTGACAGCCAATTGAATTACAGCAAAAACGATTAAAAACCGAGTTAGCCTATCAACAAGAAGAGGGCCGAGCCCATTTTTAGAACAAAGGAACGACCTTTGGACTTGGCAATTAGTAATGTGATTAATGAGTTTGACGTTCCCACCAAACCGAGAGGTGAATAAACTCCATGGGAAGAAATAATCTGTTCAGGGACAAAAGTACGGTGACCCCAAGAAATGTTATCATTAACCGGTACGTTCCAGGGATCAGAAACCCTAGTTCTCGAACGCATTAAAGCATATAAGGTGCGGAAAAAAGGATACACGTAAACAACGTTTGAAAAGTTTAAGTGAAAAATTGCACAGCAAGTGACGAAAACGTGTTGTAAGGTGTTAGGGAGATTTCATCTATAATACGATTGTTTGTGACGACCGGAGATGATCGATTCGAGGGAAAACGTGCTAAAGGAAATGGAAATGTTGAAAAAACAATGGAAAATTATTGTTATCAATTCTAGACGGAGCTAGGATATTACGATGAAAGATTTAGGGAGGAAACGTCAAAAAAAAATGAGAGTTTTAAAGAATAGGCGAGCGTATATTTCAGATGTCTAGAGCAGTAACAAGTGTTAGAGAAGAAATAGAGTGCAGTACGGAGGGGAGTGGAAAATGCTGAAAACATTGCGATAGAAAAACTCAGGAAAAGGAGTCATTTTACGTAATTAAAATGGAGTTTATAGAGTAACATAGTACGCGATTGCAGAAAAAAAAATGAGGCATTACAATGGTTGTCGATTTCAGATGTATTTTGTTGTGATAAACAAGGAATATTCGAACATGAAAATTGTTTAGATAAGGACGATTAGCCGTTAAAAAGGTAATAAAAATTATCATGGGTCTTATGAAATATTTACATTAAAGAATTCTCGTAAAAGTTAACGACACTGAAATAAAAAAGGATTTATTGCCAGGTGGGTACAGGAACTAATGTATACAACTGTCAAGGCATATGGTTTATGGGATTTTGCGTAAGAACGGGACAAAATTTCGGAGGCGATCTCTATGAAGCAATAAAAATGACAGGAATTTAAGGGCCGAAGTGGGGGTATCTCCTATAAAGATGTTAAAAATGATATATTTATTAATAACAAATAGAAAATGAAATTTTCCAAGAGGCAGCAAACATCAAAAAACGATATGGTTATATCAGGGAAGTACGGGGAAGTGAGGGGAAAGGAGATACGACAGAGAAAAACAAAGGAAATCTTAGATTAACAGTGAATAAAATAAATACGGCTTGAAATATAAAAATCTATAGAGATATGAACAATAGCGTAAGAATAAATAAGGAAATTCATGGAAAGAGTGTCGTGAATAAAAGAAAATTCGAGAAAAAAATGGAAAATTCAAATATACGACGTAAATAGAGAAAATTCGGTTTTAAATGGAAAGGTTCATATAGAATACAGAAAAACTCGAGGAAAAATAATAAAATAAAAATGAACAATTTGCGAGAAAGACTTCGACATGAAGATATCTCTGATAGGCGAATTTGGGGACAGATTTGGAACATATGGTAGATGCCGTACGCACGGACATGTTACGGAATAGATGAAAATAGAACTTTAAAATTATTAAATTCAAGCTAATTTTGTATGAACACCAGGACAAAGGAAGTTGGGCCATTGAACATGGATCTTACTAAATCCGGATCTTGTAAGTATGGAAGTACGAGACAGAATTTAAAGTATTAAACACGGAAGGTACTAAGAGACCGCATTCGACAATAGTGGAGAGGTTTCAAGAAATTATGAGTTGATAGTAATTAGATTGGTTTATTACAGGAGATTCAGATACGATCTTTTGGACCTGAGAGGGGTATAAAAGTCTAGACAAATGCCAGTTGAGGACAGTCTACGTCGTGGTCGAAAAGGTTGTAGCTTCGCGGAACGTGACGAAACGGTGGGTGATTTAAAGTTAAAAAATTCTAAGTGATAATTATTTTGATACTTAGAAAAATTTCACATTCTAGTCAGTGATATACAAAAAAAAAATACTTTGCAGTTAGAGTCAGTGAAAAATAAAAATAAAGCCAACGCATTAATTACTTGTGAAAAATAAAAGTGCTCGTGATAAATACAATTTGTTTTAGTGGGAAATTCGGATTTTATAATCACTTAATATCGTGTTTTTAAACTTAGAAATTTCGCGTTTAATATTAGTGCAATAAATAACTGAAGTGATGTGATAATTTAGCGTGATGAAGTTATAATTAAATACGTGTGTTCAATCTAAGTGAAAGTGTTCTAACAAATAATAAATATTTAAATTAATTATCTTAAATAATAATAATAAAACAAAATAATATTTTATTAATACATAAAATTTCGGAGGGATAAAAATATAATTTAACAACAATTTACCATCTCTAAATTAATCGTGAAGTAACTATCATTTAAAGTGTTATCTAACCAACGAGTTTTGAGATAAAATACAGTTTAGAACGATAGAGTTCATGCATCATTTTAATTAATTAGATTAAATGAAAAAAAAAAAAAAAAAAAATTTGAAGTCAAAAAGATATAATTAAATTTAGGAAAATAAAAAATTAATTTAGGAAAATCGCAGCAAGGTTACCGTGTATTTCCCGGTCGGAAAAAACCTTGGTAGGGGTAAGTCTTTTCCGTTTTAAAATTTTACAGATTCCAAGGAGAAGGCGGAATGCAGCAAACATTGGTATTTGGATTAATTATTTGACCAAGATATTACTCTCTTAATATGTGATATGTAACTATATTAAAATATTATAAGTATAATAAGTATATTTTTATATTTATATATGTAAGTATATAAACATATATATATGTAATTTTGTTCCCAAGAAAAATTATAATCAAAAAAAAAAAAAAAAAAGAAAAACACTTATATAAAAAAGAGGAAAAGGGTATCGATTCCTACCTCTGAATTCATCAATAACTATTGAAAGTAGTTATGTGTGATAAATTTACAAATCAATATTTTATATTTAATGTTATGTATGTATTAATATAATTTCAGAAAATCCAGAGCATTTGAAATAAGTTATGATATTAGAAATTATTTCAATCATAAAATTTATGTATGTACATATCCATATTATAAATTATTTACTGAGACAAAGTATATATAAATGAATAAATATGTATACGTAATCGGGTATCAGACTAGACAATTGCGCTAAGTACATCATTATCAAACAAAGAAAAAATTTTAGAGTCATCTCACACGTCTCCGGAATGTCTAAAGTAAACATACCTCATACGCTCGAATCTAGGTCACGAGGCCGTCGAGAATGTTTACAAAGCTCAAATTGTTTACAAAATAAGTCGGTCACTGGGGCACTAGTTCGAATACAGTAAAAAGAAAAAAAAAAAAAATGACCTTGATTAGTGGATATCGTACTTAGGTATTAACTTCTAGGAACGGGATAAAATTATTATATTGCGCAATTATTAGGAGCAAAAAGAAAAAAAAAAATTTTAAACACTATTTTTAATTTGAACGTAACGAGGTATCTACAGACCTAAGCAATTGAAAATTAACAGATTTATTATAGCAGTTCAAAAAGGTGTGTTGAAGATTTACATGAAGCATTTGATAAATCACGGGATAGTTCAAAAGGTGTATTGAAGGCTTAGATGAAACATTTGATAAATCACGGGATAGCTTAATAAGGGGTAATGAAGGCTTAGATGAAGCAGTTGAAAAATCACGGGATAGCTTAATAAGGGGTAATGAGGATTTACATGATTCAATTGAGAATCACGGGATAGCAAGAATTTATCAAAAGTTGAACATTGGAGGGGAGGGAAAGAAAAGAAAAAAAAATATTCAACCAACAGAAGGCAGTGTTCGCTTCTGTAACAAGGACCATTAATCAAACCATAGAGATGGCGGATCTCTCAAACAAAACCGTCAACAAAACCAAACAAAAGCTTGGAGTTATGGCGAATCTCCAGAACACATCGCCAGATAAGATCTTAATGTACTAATATTTATTTATATTTCACACTATTCTTACGTATATATTCGGTATCAATCTGAAAATTTCGCAGAATTTGATGGGCGAGATCCGAGCTCGGGATGCGTTGCAAGTAGTTTCGCATTGCGAGTTATAAACCTTCCCAAAACGTATGTTTACATATATATCTTTTTATGTACTGTTCATTGAATGAAACGAACTCACTTACAATTAGTGCTTTAGGCCTGTCGGGTCACTCTCGTCTCATTTCTTGAACGTGGAGGGAGGATTCACGACCCGTAACTCCACACAAACCCGTGAGTATATGATTGCATATAGGACGAAACCGGTTCGCCCTAAGTAAATAGTAAACTTTGGAGGAGTAGGAATTTGGAGGTATCTGGGCTTGGGGGAAGACCTGAAGGCAGTGCATGATGGCGAAGGAAGGTCAATTGGGACGCGATAACTTAGGTATCAATCAATTGAACCGTGCCAAAAGACTGTGCGAATTTTGGGTTGACTTCTGATCACCCTGCTTACTTGATGGAGGCAGGAGCCAAATTTTGCCAGAAAAAGGGTTATTCTGAGTTCGTCAAATATGCAATTAACAAATTACATTAACCTACTAAATCCATCTTTATATGTACCTTATAGCAGCTGAATCTAAACGGAGGGGCGCCCAGCAGATACGAGATACAATCATAATCAAATTTACTAACATTTAACCATTTGAGTTATATTTAATTATCTGTTCAATTAGTCATGTGTAGTTTCGATTAGTATTACTTATTCATGAATTCATTAGGATGTAGGGAATCATAATAAACGTCAAAGGGAAGTTAGTTCATTTAGAGAAATTACTTAAGGTTAAATTTGCAAGAGAGAGACCAATACAGTTTGGAATTCAACACTCTGTTTAGAATCAAGAGGGTTACCACAAAATTTAAAGTAATTAAAGTCCTATATCATAAATCAAAAAAATTACACAACGTTTGATGGAGTTTAATTACAACCTAAATACGAAAATAATTACGTTCAAAGTCGTAAATAACGTATTTATTAGTTAAGTACATATATCGCTAAAGGTATGTAGTACAAGGGAGCTTTAAGTAGCTTTCTGTAGTTATCAGAGGAAATAAGGGTCCAATTTTATAAAGGCTTGTGTGACGTAGGGGAGGAATTTTCCATCCCTACCACACATATGCAAAGCCTTAAGAATTTAAATATCGATCAGAGCCAAGAGAAAAGGCGAGAATATTACAACTGTCTTGCCGATGAAAGGAGAGTTAAATAAGTATGAAAAGACGAAACATTACGACTGGTGCCAAGTGCCCAGGAGTAAATAAAATACAGACAAATAAGAGAGTAGAAAAGACTTACATCACACGTGTAATAATAATTTAACAGCAGAACTTGTTTATAATAAACTGTTTTTATATATATATTTTTTATTTTTTATTTATTTTATTTTTTATTTTTTTTTAATTATTATTTCATAAATGTATACATGTTACATTTTTTTGCCATTTTTTAACTACCATACTAGGCTATTGCCCGTGTTATCTAAGACCTTGATTTTAGCAAAGAGTTCATTTGAGGGATGGGTAGGTTGGCATTTTAATATAATTCTCAAAATTAGTTTTTGAACTGTAATGATTGGATTGATAATGGATTCAGCACAACCACCACATCCCACAATACCGTTTGTTGCTATGGATTGGAAAAGGGCAAAGTATAATACGCTTCTTAGGGTCTGTAAATCTAAGATGGACCTAAGGGAGCAGAGTATATGGCAGAGTTTACGGAGTTTGTTTACTGTGTCACTGATATAGGCTTCCCAACGCAGTTGGTTGTCTATGATTATCTCCAGATATTTAACTACCTTTGATGATTTAAGAACAGAACAAGAGCAATTAATATTAGGTGTGGTTTCGGAAGTGTGTAAATTGAGTGAACGTGAGTGAATGATTGGTTTAGGGCAGTTGTTAGGTATATTATGTTGACGTATGGAAAAAGTCATATATAGTGTTTTGTCGATGTTAAGTGTGAGGAGGTTAGTGTCCAGCCAGTGTTTTACTTTTATTAGGCCATTATTAGTTTTGTTAATAACTGATTGCCACGTTTCATCTTCGAATATTAAGACCGTGTCATCGGAAAATGATAATATCTTACCTCCAATATTCATGGCACATAGTAAGTTAATGTATATAAGAAATAAAAATTGGTACTAGTATACTGCCTTGGGGTACACCATAGGACGCAGATAATTTATTACTTATATGTTTTTTATCAGATTGGATTGGAGTTTGTTGTGTTCGGTTTATCAGGTAGTTTTCAAACCATGTGTAGGCTACTCCTGTTATTCCAATCAATCTGTTGTAGTTTTTTTTAGTAGTAAGGGATGGGAGACCGTATCAAATGCTTTTGCGAGATCAAGAAAGACAGCAAGTGGTTTGCGACCAATGTCGAGATTATAAGAAATTATCTTTGTGAGGGCGGCTATTGCATCTGAAGTGCTCCTACCTTTGCAAAAGCCATATTGGTTATTCGAGAGTATTTTGTTATCTTCGAGGAATTTACAGAGTCTACATTTCACCGCGTTTTCTATAATTTTAGATATTATGCTTAGTATGGAAATTGGTCGGTAGTTGTTTACAGATAATTTGTCACCAGCTTTGAAGATTGGGATTATTGTGGCCTGTTTTAGGGAGTTAGGGAAAATGCCAATTTTGCAGCTTAAATTGATTATGTGTTTAAGAGGGGAGACGATATACTTTTGGATGTTTTTAATAATTTTTGCCGAGATGTGATCTATTCCGGTGGAGTTATTATTTTTATGAGATGCTATTAGTTCTATAATTTCTGGTTCAGTAGTGGGAGTGAAGTGAAATGGTTTATAACTCAGAGTATCGATAGGTATATTGTTTGCAAGATCTTTCTCTGAGACACAGTTTCTGTCTAAAATATTTTTTGCTAAGTGTGGTCCGATATTGGGAAAAAAATTATTGAAATGGTCAGATATTTTTTTAGGTTCAGAATTTACATGTATTGTTTCGTCTTATTATTGAATCAGTGGGATTTATCGGTCCAGCTAGGAGTTCTACCGAGCCGAACCCTAAGATATGAAAATATCTGGAGTCGGTGAATTATTTTCCCATTTGGTCTCTGGTAGGTTGACATGTTGTTCTTGTATTGTTTTGTATTTATTATATTTATATAGTACACTTGCGTAGCGTGGATGGACTAGATTATCATTTGCGGAAAAGTGTGTGGAAGAGTTTAGTTTTTCCTGTGGGGAAGATTTAACCCGGTCATATAAAAGAAAATAAAATTAAAATGGAGGTCTGCAAAATAAATTTCATAACAATTAATACACACAAACACATTTACGTATTCATATTTATACGTATACACGGTGTCCGGAAACTCGTAGTACAAGCGGGAAACTGGTAAATCTACATCACATTCGGAGTCGATTTGTGATATAACTTTTTTGATTTGAGCTTTCGTTTTCGAGTAAATCGGGTCCGAAGTTGGAATTTTTTTGGTTAAATTTGAAAAAAAATTTCACTGGGGGGTTGATTTCAGCTGTGTAAAGTCTTATAAAATGCATCGAAGGGTAAACCGGGCTCGAATTTTTTTTTAACCTTTAGTTGCGGAAAAAATGGAAAATATAAAAAAAATAATATTAAAATCGAAATGCTCATATCGAAAAAATAAGTTTTTTTGGATTCTCTACGTGATGTAGATTCTCCAGTTTCCCGTTTGTACTACGAGTTTCCGGACACGTTGTATACACTTATAAGTACACACATTCACATTTAGGTATACATATTTATACGCATACACACATGTGTACACTGTACGCAATACGCATATGTACGAGTATGCATTACCTAATAAAAGGAAAAAATTGTAAACGCTTGAAGTTTTCCTTCCTTTATCGTATTAATTACATTTACTCGGATTTGCGTATATATAATTCAAAGTTAATTGAAAAAATATTACATATTATTTTCATATAACTTACTAAGCTCGTGTGAGCAAACTTTCCATCCCCACGGCCCCCCCACAACGCTCCGAGCCGATCCCAACATAAAGACTTAAACATTAATGGAAAGGTCCGAACACTTCATTTTAACCTTTTGCTAAATGAGAGCGGCTCAGTGCGTTGTGCGTGCATTGTGTGGACGGAATCATAGCAAAAGAAACATTATGTTACCTACACACTTTTGAAACTGTTAGCGGCTAGTATTTAATATTGAAAATTGTATTATAAAACACTAGAGAACTATTACAATAATTCTTGTCCCTTAAAAAATATGCTTAGGGTTCTAAAAAGTTAGATAAGAGTGCGTATACAATGTACATATTTATTAAAATTATTCGTAACTTTTCGAAAAAACTCAAAACTTTTTGTAATAACCCTGTTGATTTGAGAGTGCCCCTCGTGTACACCTGTCAGCTCTAAGTGACAACTTTCAGGCCGGTGATGTTCCGGAATAACTTTATAAATGAAGTCACAAAGCTCCTCTGGAATTGACTGCGTTGCGGGAATCTTGTTCCAGCAGCTGATTAAGCTTTTAACGAAAGCGCCCGATGGGGAGGCAATGCCAAAAAGTTGAAGTAGGTAGTGTTTCAACACATTTCAATCAAATGGCGCAATCAGCGGTTTCGTCTGGAAATTTTGTTTTCGTCGGTACTGTTGATAATACTTCTTTATGCACTCGCAAATGAGAAATGGGTAAATGTAGGGTCTATTTATTACTCGTTAATAATGAATTATTTTTATTCTTTTATTTACCAAAAATACGGCATACAGATAAATAAATAAAGTCAAACATACAAATAAATTACAGATAAATAAATTTATGGCACCTAATGCTTACAGATTAATAAATCAAGTGCAAGTAAAATATGTATTTTTTAAATTAGCTAACAAAAGCAGAGTAAATTCTAGGAAGGAGAAACGTATCACCAGTGAGTAGGAATCTGAGGATCAATGCGTCCAGAAGTGATGGACGTATGAATCCAACCCTCCCACTGCGGTGATAGTAAATGGGTCGAGTGTCCGGCTGGAGATTTCCAAAGGTCTCTCTCAACCAGACTCTTCCGATCTGCCCGCCACGCAGTAGTTGGGCAAACACATCCGCCGTCTACACAAACCTCACCTCATAAACCTGGGCATCTCTGCTAAGTCACCAAACGTAGCAAACCCCCTTTGGGTGACCATTGGCAAGGGTGTTGGTTAATAAAAAAATGTTTCCCGCAGCGGCGGCATACCCGCCTCCCAAATTGCATACATAAAATATTCATAATGTAAAAAAAGGCAGTAGTAAGTAACTGCAAGTAAATGGTTAAGCGTCGATGATACAGGGCTAGTTTACAAGCTACTATCTGGGAAATTCACTATTTGTTAGTAAACTCGCCCAGTGTCATCGTGTCACTTGCTAACTAGTAGCAACTAGCAGATTGTTGAAAATCTACGAAAAAAAGTTGAAAGGTCGTCAACTTTACTCGCCTACACGCTTGCTCCGCTTGCTCGTGTTTGGTTTATTTATGTTTCCAACATGGCTTCCGATAAACAGCTGATTTCTACTGTCAAACATTGAAGAATTAGTTCACGCAGTCGTCGTTATTCTTGTTACTGGCGCTAGCAGCGGCCGCAGTTTCCTACGCTTCTGAGCGAGTGGACAGTTTTGTGTGTCATCATGACAATCTCACTCGCCGATTTACCCGCTTTTAGATAGTAGCTTGTAACTCGCCGTGTGTCATCGAGGTTTTAGGTAGTCACGTTTTATAAATACCCACTAGGAAAATCTGCGGTTAGATAGATATTCGCGTGTTTTAAATTTGTATATTAGGTTAGTAGTAGTTAAAGCACATCAGAACAGTATATAGACATGGTAACAATGTAGTAATAATGAATTTCAAAGTGAACTTGATGAAGCAATTAAGAAGGAAACAAAAACATATATATATATAGTTGATAATTACTGTGAGTAGGTACATAAAAAGATTAACAATATAATTATTGCGTAATAATATCATTTTAAAGTAAATCTAATTATGTTTGTTTTTGGGATAAATAGGTTCTGGAAAAATTGGTTAACTATCCTTAATTTGCATCCTGTCTGAGATCTGATTTTAATTTATTTTGTGTGTTGGTGAATTATCAATAGATATGAAATGAATTATCAATAGCAAAGGGAAGTGCCCCAGGCTAGCATAAAAACCACGATTTAGTGAACTTTCGCCAATGACGCCACTGCTTGTCACGGTTGTTTTGTACCGGTGACTGTAGTGGAGGTGGCGACACGGTATCGCTTCCAAGTAAATAAGCACACATTTCACCACTAAAAATAACACATCTACCGGATCTGCCCTGATAATGGACAGTGCAACGCTGTCCGAAACGTTGGCTAAAGAAGTTGGTAGCGCAACACGGCATAGCACCCCAAAAACTAATAATGAAAATATCAACAGATTGTTTCAAAGTTGAAGGATTTCAATGTTCAATGGAGTAGTATTTAAAGGATCTATGTCTGTGGGTGGAGTTTTTTAATGGGAAGTTAAGGTTTAGATTCGTAGACTGTACGAACTGTTCTGTAGGAACAGATTGGTTGTAGTAATTAAATAGTTCATAGTCGGTAGTTCCTTCTGTAGTAGAGTTTTTTAATCGCTGGGTTCGAAAAACTTTTTAAAGGTCAAATGAGAGAATAATAAAAAAAATCCCCACAGCATCGCATCGCGGTTTCAACGTGTAAGCCCCGATGACAGAAGACACAAACATGCAATCTTTCACTTTGCGGTTTTTCCACCCTCCGCATGCATCGTTGGGACTACAGTAGTGCGCAGAGCCTCACAGTGCCTTTACAGCTTGTCGAGGATGATGTATTCCGTCTGCGTGCATTTGATCGTTTGCATTCACAATGGTGACACGTCCCTTCGGGATATACGGCTATAAGGCTATATGGCCAGAGGACGTGGTTTCCTTGCCGTGGACGTTGAATTGATAGGAAAGTATTTTCAGAATGTTTAACGTGTTGAGTGCATGAGGAATTTTGAAGTCTTTATTCAATAAAGACCGTTTGTTTCTGAAGCAGGAAAATATCCCAAAGCTTTTCTTCGAATCCAAACCATATAAGCAGAATTTGTATTCTTTACCCACTAGGAAAATGCATATTTTTCATCCGATTTAATTCCATTGGAGAGAAAAGAGATGGAGGAGGGGATGACGGGGAAGTGCCTGGCTATCCAGATCTGGTCACCAAACACGGCTAAAACTTTTCCAAGCAACGTTTCAATTTTGAATTGTGGTCTTACTCCAGGGCAATGAGTATCTTCTGCAAGTTCCACTCTGGAATGCGCCGCAAATGTACTATGTATTATTTTTATTTAATTAATTGTGAAATAACACAAGTTAACCAAACAAAATATATTTGCATACTTCTGGATTTGGATTACTGGTCGAGAGTCTTACTCCACCACCAAGGCGGCTAGAATTAAATTAAAACAGGTTTTTAATTATGTACCTTGTTTTGAATTACCTCTGTTTCATTTATGTATATATTTTTTTGCTTTTCCCTAGGTTTCAATTTAGTAGTTTCGACTTGATTGTACTGGTCTATAATATATATATTTTATTGTTTGGTATCAGTTGTGAAAATCTGGTAAATGCGCCAATTAAGGGCGTTAATACATAAATAAGAGAATACGACATATTGTGAACGAATGTATGTGTAACGTAAAGAAAGAACCGCATGTGACACCTATGAACAATATTTCGACAACTGTCATTACTATTTGACGCTAGGTGTAATTTTCTATTCCGTATTTATATTTTATACTATATATTTATATATTTTCAAATTATATAATTTCTATTCTAAGATATAAATACAAAATATTTTATAATATACACATATGTCAAATAGTGTAGGTGAATTACAAAAACACAAACATAAAGAGGTAATTGAAGTTTTAATTATACTTAAATTCAATAATAAGCGAATAGCCAAATATTTCATTTTCCTTGACACGATAATGTAGGTTTTGGCAACAGAGGCTTGTTTTAAAACCACAAAACCAACATTTGCTTAATCAATTCAAGATTCATAAGAATGTAATATACTTTACAACTCGATACGTGTAAGTTATATCTATCTGAAAATCTGTGTAATAATCGCATTAATTTTCAGTTTCCACGAATTATACCAGTATCACATAGAGGCTAATGAAATAATAGCAACAATAAAATTTTATATCAAAAGTAACACTACGTATTTGAATAATACATATATCTCCCAAATTAGACTTACCCAAGAGAATCCTTTAATCCGTTGCTTCGGATCAACAACAACAAAGTCTCAATAACTGTCTGGGATTGGTT
Organism: Limnephilus rhombicus; assembly: GCA_929108145.2. Lineage (NCBI taxonomy): Eukaryota > Metazoa > Arthropoda > Insecta > Trichoptera > Limnephilidae > Limnephilus > Limnephilus rhombicus. The sequence continues at coordinate 35,375,591 of OV815276.1, forward strand.
ACATTGCGGCGTCTTTTAGTCTGAAATTCATCCCCAAGTAAAACACACCTAAAAGCAAAGATATCAAACAATAAAAGGAAAAGACGCAATACTCCCATGAAAAAATACAAGATGAGCGAAATTTTACCCTCTTGGATGAAGGGACAATTTTATGTGACGCTGGCATATTTATTTATGCAAATAATACTTGAATTGATATCTGATATATTAAAGATCCTACTGAACTTGTTTATCGGAGCTAACAAAGGATCTAAGCTATTCTTCACCAAACATTTGTTTTCATAATCTTTCATTAGGTCGCTGTCGTTTCCAATTTATCACGCACACAATTAATCCGAAAGCATTCCTAAAAGTTACTGTAGAATGGAACGTGCTGACAAGTTTTCTAGATCATTTTGATAACAATGCCTTAAAGTATTGATATGATTTATATGTTTTTCATTTAGATGGACTTAGGGGGGATTGAATGTATATTGCGTTTGTAAATCCAATAAACAACACTTTGTACTTACACGTTTATTAAATAATATTTAACACCATAATTTACACTTGCATAAGAATATTTATCTAGCGGTTAAATGGACGGCAATCGGAAACAGAATGAATTGCATTTTCGTTCGGTGGTAAAAAGGTCCGTGTCAGTTATTGGCGTACGAGTAGCCAAAATGAGGTAATCACGTCGTAAAAGGGCTGTGTTGTTCGCTCACCACAGACTTATCAATTTATAATTTTACCATTAATATTGACAACACGGTCTAATTCATGAATATCTAATTTGATGGCAAAATCAATTTTATCTCGTTTGATGAAAAAACGCCAGTCAATAATTGAAAATTCCCTGGACTATTGTAAAATGGTAACTAAAATAGTTTTTAAAAGGTACTAAAATAAAATTCTTTAATATCCCGTTCCATTCCATAAAAATACGCCCTGTATATCAACAATCTGTACATCAAAAAGTATTAATTAAAAAAAAATGCAACAATATGACTTTGTAAAAACCACTTATATAGTGTGCAAATCCGACCGGTTTCGGAACAAACGTTCCTTCGTCAGGGAAAGCTTATACTAATTTGACAGTTTCGAACAATGTTTTATTATGGTAGGGGGTGGAGCCGTTGTTAGTTAATAATGTTGATTGGGTGGGTATATACAAGAAATAATATCGGTAATTTTTTGAGAAATACTAAAGATAAAGACCATAAATTGACTAATTCCGGAATATATAAACTCAAATGCAATGATTGTCCCTCATTTTATATTGGAAAAACAACTCGTAATTTTGAAATCAGAATCAAAGAACATTTAAGGTGTCTTAATAATAATAACTTTTCTGAGTTCGCTAACCATATCATTGAAAATAACCATAGTTTTGAAAAAAATACAGGGATAAATATTCTTCATATTAATCATAAAGGAAAACGTTTAGATAACTTAGAAGCTTTGGAAATTAAAAAATCCCTTAAAAATATTGAATCTATTATCAACAAACAAAAAATATTGTCATATAGCCCAATCATGGATTTGTTCCCCTACCCACCCACTCTACACTAATACCTACCCACCCAATCTACATTATTAACTAACAACGGCTCCACCCCCTACCATAATAAAACATTGTTCGAAACTGTCAAATTAGTATAAGCTTTCCCTGACGAAGGAACGTTTGTTCCGAAACCGGTCGGATTTGCACACAATATAAGTGGTTTTTACAAAGTTATATTGTTGCATTTTTCTATAATGGATAACCACAAAGTAATAGCTACATTCAAAAATATAGTATTAATTAAGCTTGCTTCTTTTTCTAACAATATTTTGAGTTAATTACCAAAATGTTGGAATAATTTGTATTGAGAGAAACGTATTGTTGGTATGTTTGAAGGTAGGTTCACAAATGGATCGAGTGCGTTAAGTAATGTGAATAGTAAAAATTGTGGCACGAGAGAGTTGGGCGCCATTAAATCATTTCTGCCTTCCTTCCTTGGGGAAGTACGTCATTCCTTTGGGGAATTTGCATCAAAGAAAGTTGGTTTTAGTAGCTATTGTAAATAATAAATTGAACAGTTCAATATGTATGTACCAGTATCTATCTATCTCCTGTACATTATTGATATTAAAATCAATGGGGCAGAACTTTTCACTTTGAGTGGAAATTCACACAAAGGAAAATCTTAACAATACGTTAAGAAATATATCGACTCAAAATGGACGACCACAATAGAGGAACAATTGTTACAAAGAAAGCATTATCGAGGAGAAAAGAGATGAAACAATTTGGAAGTATCGATAAGGGATGAAATGCCCTAAAGCCTATATAATCCCCACAGTCGATATGGATGAATGAAAACATGTATTGCAGTGAATCTAGAGTCGATTTGATGCAGAAAGCTCGTAACTTGTTATACACGATCATTTTGTAATGTGTGGATGTTAAAGAGTATATAGTTCTTCGGGTAAGTGTTTTAAAACCTTCGACAAGTTTGTACACCATTCTATTACAAAAGCCGATATACTCGTATTGTTGGATATCTGCAATAGTCTACCTTCTCAAATACGTACGAGTAATAAGAGTGTTTTTAGATTTTTCTGCAGTAGGTTGAAAATTTTTAATTTAGTGGTGACGGCCTCTGTTGTTGAGGGTAAGGTTCTCAACTAGCAATCCGAAGGTCGCGGATTCAAATCTCAGCATACGCATAAAAGATTAATTAGTGGTATTTCACAATTAGTTTAATAAAAATTATTAATAGCAAAAGTATATTTGCGGCACGTTCCACAGGAAAAGATTCTCTCATTACCGCCCTAGTGTAAGACCAGCATTCAGATTTTTTTTTAATCCTTTATTTTTCCCAATTTTACATTTTATAATTACATATTTTGAAAATAATAAAAATAATGGGAACCCACTAAGGTGCAGTCTGTGCGTGGGTAAAATAGTTAAATATATATAATTTTAGTACCTTGAAAAAACAAACAGTGGTATATAAAGCAAAAACATGATTAAAATTTGTGTAAACAGTTTGTACAAAAAGTGTGCATAGGCCTGTCTGGTGACCAGACGTGAATAGCCAGATACTTTCTGACTTTCTTCTTTCCATCTCCTTCCTCTACGTTCAGCCTCACATCATACCCCAATTGGAGCTGCCATAGTCTCACTGTCTACAGACGGGAGCAGTGCTTATGCGGTATTCGCATAAAAACGTTGTAAAATAACGACGGTTACAAAGTAATATTGGGAAATTAAAAAATTAATTTCGCAATTTTTTAATGCTCTCAGTTCTTAGTAAATTTGTAAAAAACCACCCAGAAATCCTACATTATGTTTGTGTGTGTACATACGAACCAAATGGAAAACGTAAAGTACTAAATGATTTCGTAGAAACCAACGGTTAAGTTACTACAGCTCACTGGCAGCTGCTCTATCTTATTTTTAATCCCTGCAAAATGGTTTGTGGCAAGCAACCGCCGCGCGGCGGGTGATATTTAAAAACCTTCGCTGGTTTTATTCGCCCAACAGTTGTTGGAAACTAAATTAATTTTGGTCGCTTTAGCTGGTAAATCGCGCAATTCGTTTGCGGCATTATTACAAGCATTTCAAATATAAAACAACAGACACAATGTCGTCCTCAATAATTGCAAGTACCGTCGTAATAAGCGTTCGGGGCAGTTTATACGTTTGATATTAACTTTAACCAGTGGAAGATATTAAGGCTCTCTACCCGTAGCGCACAGAGTGTTTAATCAGTGTATGTAGTAGAAAAACAGCAAAATGATTGAAAACAAAATTCACAACAAACAGTAATTAGCACGAGACAGTCAAATCATAAGACAACATCTACCGATGTTAAACACAAACTTTGGCCAAGACACCACAAATACCAAGCTATAATAGCATATAAAAATCTTAACACAAAAACGAGGGAAACAAAAAACATTTGAGATACTAAATTAAAAGATGGATTAAAGAACAAAAAAGGAAATTTTACAAAAAAATATGACGTCTTAATATACAACACACAATACAATTACAACAGTCACTTCATTATTTAATTTTTTTTCTTACTGCCTTTATTATTGTATTTTATGGTATCAATAAATTTTTTTTACAGAAAACTAAAAACATAGGTAAAGGCTCCATTTATGCACATTACAGGATACATAAATTTTTCATAATTTTGCCATCTCACAATCGTATGAAATAAAGCTAGCAAAGTTTGATAATTATAAGTTGTTGACAAATGGCACTGATTGCTACATTTGTCATTTGCACCGAAAACATGGCCTTTTCAGACACTACCACAAACGAGTCGTTCCTTGAATGAGTATCACCCCCAGATGTTCATTACTGTGTCGAAGACAATATTTTTAATATGACGCGTCCATTTAGCAAATTTAGTTCCTGCCTTTGACACTTTATACTAGTGCGGTCTGTGCGGCGTGCGTGGAGCAACGTTCTTAGTTAATATTTTGTGTGTATGTTTTAAAGTTTAGATTGTTTTCAATTAATGATAATTATATAAATATTAATATTATTTTTAATTTTATTCGAGTAAGGTAGGGTAGGCAATTAGGCAGTGCTTAATATGTGCATGTATGGAAGGAACGCCACTGCTCTCAATAAAAACCTCACATGTCCAATAAAAGTAGTATAGTAATATATTTTAGACCTCTCATTAGGTTTCAATCCATGTTTCGTTTCAAGTGAGCACTTTCGGGTAGATATTAAAGCAAAATATTTCAAGGGTGAAATCGACCTTCAAACAATATTCAGACCTCCGTTGACCTTCTCCAAACGTTTTTCATTGCGTAAATGGTCTACGCATTTGACTTTGAACTAACATGTATTACTAAAACGAATTTCTCATTCACTATTGTTGTAGTCATTGTGAGATGGGTATGTTGCTACTAATTATAACGTTTGATGAATTGCGTTAACCAATGAAAAAGTTACCTGATAATTTTTTTTTATTATTTTGACCAACCTTAAGACAATAGGCCTGCACTGTATCTTAGATATGCGAAACGTAACTGGCTGTGAGAGAAAGAGAGAAAGAAAATGTGTGCTCGAACCTCTCTCTCTCTTGCCCCTACACTAATAAACGAAACGTAACTCTCTCTCTCTCTTTCGTCACTAACTTATAACTTCCTCTCAACTACCGTTCGCCTCGCTTTTTGTAACGCTCTCGTCACGCATTCACCAGCTTGCTCCCAAGTCAAGCATGCGTAAAGTAGTTTTCCTTCAAAAATTGCTTTTTTTAATTATCTACCTTAGGTCCTATCTACTTAATTATCATTGAATGAGGTGATTTTTCACAAAAACGGCGCTCTACAAATTATCCAATTATTATTATTATTATCATCATTAAAATGCGATACTATTAAAAAATTTGTACATTTTTAAAAATAACCGTAAAAGTTCAGTTCATGATATTTTGTGAAAGCAACCAGACGTACGAAATAATAAACAAACAATAAAAATAAATTTTACTAAAAGAATTTTTAAATTGAAAAGTTTTTTCGATTTCATACGCGGAAAATTCCCGGAGCCGCCTTATATTTCAATCTATGCTCGTGTAAGTATGGCATTAAAAAAACCGTTTGTTTTTATTCTCATCTTCAAATTTGAATACGAGGGATGTTTCTTTCGTTTTCGGTTAAATCTTTGAGTCGTTTTCGAAGCATTTGATTATATTTTGCATCGTATATATTTTTTTGCAGATATAACGATACCAATTCCGCCCCGTGAGTCCAAAACTTTATTCGTTCAAACTTTTCAATGTTTTGCAGTTATGATAAATTTTCTGTTTTATCGCTTAAACAAAAGTCGTGAAGACAAGATTTAATTATCAATGTTGTGGGTGTTCTAAGACCGCTGTGACTTTTTCTTGGCACGCTTTTTCCATGGTTGTCTTGAGTATCGCTTTTATATGCTTAAGAGGTGTGTTCTACTTTGTAATGGAAATGTTTTAAAAACCAAACAAGATACTATAATTTTGTTTTTAATCTAGCATTGTGGTGTGGATGTGTTGTGTATTGTAAAACACCCAATAGAAAAAAAATAAACATTTAACGTCGTGAATACTTAATTAAATACGTCACGAATTACTGATTAATCGCAGTCAATCAGACCGTCATACTTCAGCTGTAAATTGAATATAATTATTTCTACACCACTCACAATTTTAAAACTTTCTCATTTACTGTAATACATTATTTTCACGTAATTTTACCTTAATACCACATATATTAAGCACGTAAAAACCCAGCTGGTTGCAGAACATTAGCTTAAATAAATAGAGAAAAAAATTAAATGAATTTTTAAATGAACGAGCAATCATTACATTTATTTAATTATATACACATTCTTCGACTACCATAATACGAGCATGTGCCTAGTGTGGTAATCGAAAAACTTGTAAAAACCGTATACCTAAGATATTTTTATGAATAAAGAATAACAAAAAAAACACAAAAAAATTAAGCAAATATTTCGAGTTACTAATTAAATTCATTTTTTAAAACCAGAAGTGCTCTTTGAAATAATGAAATTCCTTGGAAGGTCATCCAAACGTAGGAAAAAATACTTTGATGTTTTTCTCGTTTGTTTTCCAACAAATTAATATGGTCTTTACGTTAGCTTCCGCCTTCATTATTCAAAATGAGTTTTTCTTTTCAGCGCAGAGACGTTGTACACAACAAAATCAATCACTCTATCCTCAACTCCATTATTTTGCCAAGATGCCAAAACCTTCTTGATGCGACAAACAATTTCCCTCTAAGAGGAAGTGTGGAAAATATGATATCCACATTTGGTTGTTTGCCATCCATATTCCATCTTCTTTATGGAGACGGAGGTTGCTCTTGCGGTTTCAAAAACCTATAGACTATACAAAATATACTACTACATATGCCTGTGGGCCAAATATAAATAAACACGTGGAATAAGACGATCCTTTTATCTGCAAACATATTTATCCCGAAAAGAATATAGTTTTACCATAGGAAAAACACTGTGAATGTTTACAAAGAAAACACAACAGTTTTATATTTCATACGAACGGTAAATTTTTCCGTGACCTCTACTAAGGGTTTCATAATTTATATATATGACAAATTAAATTTTTTGGTTGGGTTCAACCTTTATCACAAGTTTAGTTTCGGTTTTCTGCATTTATTATTGAATAATTGAATACAGGTCTAACTCTACATATTGTAAATGTAAGTTTCATGTATCCCTGGCCATATACTGAATTTAACTAACCATCAATAGAAAAATATATGCAATGTAATGTTAACTAGAGGAAAAATTATCAAGCTCATTTGGTATTGGTTAATAATATAATATCTCTGAAGGTTGCCGCAGTAAAAACAGGATTACAAACATATTTATTTTAAATTTTTTATAAGAAAAACTCTCTTTTATAACTTTTGAAGGTTATTCCCATCAACGTAATATATCATTGAAGAAGAAGGTAACAATAATAATCTAAACGAAAAAATGAAAGAAAACAAGAGACAGTGGTGGCAACTAATAATAATATTCATTACTAAAACATTACATATATTATTAATTATTATATATTATTAATTATTAAATTATCTCAACCAAACGTATGTGAACAAACTTTCGTCAAACAAGTGGTTGAGTATTGGAGAGTTGAGCGCAGAAATAGAAGGATTTATGCTTGCCATTCAAGATAGAGTCATTAATATTAAAAATTATAGGAAGCATATAATCAAAGTTATAAATCAAATTGATGATTTATGTAGAAAATGTTTGGCTTTTTCGGAAACTATAGAATATATTATATTGGGATATTCTGTATTAGCGCCGTCCGAGTACACATTTAGGCATCAGGTCTTAAAAATAATCCACCAAAGTTTGTTAATTAACATAACTTGATTGACTGCCGTAATATAGTACCATATTATGAATACGAACCGAATTCATTTTTAGAAAATGAATTTTATAAAATATATTATGATAAAACTATACTAACAGACAGAACAATTAGTCATAATAGACGTGATATAGTTTTACATGACAAAATTAAAAACATTACTTGTATCATTGATGTAGCTATTCCAAATTCCTGTAATATTCAAAAATCTGTTTCTGAAAAAATAAGAAAATATACAGCTTTAGGAAATGAGATTAAAAGAATTTGGCATTCTCAGACTATAAAAATATTACCATTTATTATTTCGGCTACTGGCATAATACCTAGATCTCTCATTCAAAATTTAGGCATATTAGATTTGTCAAAGAATTTATTTATAAAAATTAAAAAATCAGTCATTTTAATTACATGTACTCGTAGGATTACAAAATATTTTTCAAATATTTATATTGAGGGATCAGTAGGATTTATAGGTCCAATTAGGAGTTCCACAGAGCCGAACCCTCTGATATGAAAATATCTGGAGTCGGTGAATTATTTTCCCATTTGGTCTCTGGTAGGTTGATATGTTGTTCTTGTAATGTTTTGTATTTATAATACTTATGTAGTGCAATTGCATAGCGTGGATTGACTAGATGATCATTTGGGGAAGTGTGTAAAAGGGTTTAGTTTTTCCCGTGGGGAAAATTTTACCCCGACATTTAAATCTGTTGCGTAAAAAAATTATTATATTAATTCTAAAATTTTAAATATGAGATTGACTGTTATGATGGCTTGACGGAAGGGAACAATAGCGAAATTGGTTAACGCGCACGACCCGGTTAGACGAGAGGTCTGGGTTCGAGTCCCAGTTTTTTTTTTAATTTAATTTTTTTTTTAATGAAAAGAACATGATTTTATGAATTTCTACGCCAATGAAGAGAACTAGCTCTTGAGCTTGGCGTAGGAGTTATTTTACAACTATTTCATTTTTATTACATACATTTTACTTACAGTATGCAATAAATATAAACTACTAGCTGGTACCCGGCATGCGTTGCTATGCCATTTAAAAACGAAATTGTTTCTCCCTCCGTGTCCTTTCCCATTCGTCCCGTTCCCCTGCCACCCCCCCCCCATTCCTCTCCCGCGTCAACTTTTACCAGACAATAAGGAGCACAACAAAAAAAGAATTATCCAATTTAGTGCATTCGTTCGGAAGTTATGCGCGTGCATACATTTCGGCGATTCATTTTTATACAAATTTCATAATGCCAGAGCTCACCGGGATTTTAATATAAACCTTGTCCTGACAATAATAAACACAACAAAAAAGAATTATTCAATTTGGTGCAGTCGTTCGGAAATTATACGCGTACATACATTTTGGCGATTCATTTTTATTTATATAGATATATAAATATAATATATAAACTACTATTTTTCATTTTTATAACATACATTTTACTAAGTGTATACAATAAATATAAACTATGTTGCGATGTTAATTTTTGATATGCTATGAATTGAAGTTATAACATTTTGATTGGCGTTGTTATGGTTGTTGATTTTTTTAAAAGTTTAATTTGACCTTTTTCTTGTATGATACGAAATCTGTTATTTTTCGCGACCATTGTCTTTTTTCTATTTTCTGTGACTTGTTCTCGTTCATATTTTCATTTAGATTATTATTGTTATCTTCTTCTTCAATGATATATTTATTTTTATCTTAGAAATTAAGAAATATTAACATTTTTGAGTTTTATGCAATTAATCGATGTTAATTGTTAATTTCATTAAAATATAATGATTTACGTACATCATGATATATGTATGTAAAATGATTAATCCCGGCTTCTGTTTTTTCTCCCTCCCACATTATCGGCCTGTTTAAGGTTCAATTCACTCCTTCCTCTCCTCAAAAAGATCCTCCAGACAGTATCCCCAATATAACAAGGCCTGATATGCCGTTTACCTCAGGGCCTCCTGTGTAGAATGCATGTAAAAAAATATATTGTAAATACCTACATGAAATGAAACTTATTAACTTTTGTTCATTTCCAAATATTACATAATATCTTCAAGAGATATCGTCCCTGACCCCATTCGTAAATTCTGACGTCTGTTTCAAGTTATTTAATGTTTTAATTACCCACCAAGTTAAGTAGGTACTGATCTCGATTTAGAATAATTCTCAATATTTTTTTTCAAGTTTCATATTTCCTGGTATGATAAGCAAATCGCATGTTATTAAGATTGAGGGCACAGGCTATAGATAAAGGTATATGTTGGTAGCCTGTTTTAGCCCCACAACCTTGAATAAAACGTTTTTTGCGGTCACGTAAGGAAAATTCTATCTAACATATTCACTTTCTCTAAAATATGACACGTAACGGGATATGGCTGTGTGATAAAACAAAATCCTTAGGGCCGTACGCAAACACATTACTCATCCGCCAGAACAAGCGAGATATGCGGAAGGAAAGGAATATTTTGTAACCAACGGTAAAATGAAGACACTGTTTCAGAAAAATATCAAAATTACAAAAAACGCAGTAACATCGGTTTTATCGAATACATTTTATTATAAACATATTTAATATATATGAACGCATATAATGCTGAATTTACTCAGGCTTCTTATAAAACGGTTTATTTCTTCTTAAAGGAAAATCATACGAAAACGGAATTCCACCACGAGTTATCAGTTGCAATATGACAATATAGCACCTAGTTGTACTATCCGGATTCGACCATATCTTGAATTATTGCATGTATGCATTAGCGTCACATAATTATATTGAATTAAAAAACGCTCTTACTCAAAGGTTATTTTTTTCTCCAATAGTTTTCACGACCTTTCTGTCTTATTGAAAAGAGATTTACTAACAATATTATTATTTTCTTAAAAAATGCATTTTTCAATGTTCTATACCACTCAAAATAGAAATATTTCCGTGAAATGAAAATAAATGCTTCGGCCAAGTACTTACCCAGTTCCGTGATGCCAAAGTTTACAACTTTTTGTGGAACAAACAAAGAGTTATTCTGCAAATTGTGATTTGACAAAGTGCCCCTGTTTGAAGCCATAAAATTATAAAAGTACACGAACTAGGCCTTTTGTACCATCTTTCGCAGGACACGTATTTGCAATATCAAATACAACATGACTTCAGATCCATATCAAATAAGAGATTTATGACTCCCCGAACGTGTTTATCTTTTTGGTTCATTATACATCAGATTAAAGCAGACACTCTCGAAGAAAAACGGTATTTCCTGAAAAATAAAGCTCCGGGCTGCGGTGAAAAATTCACCATTTTATTTACCACGGAATATTTTAAGAAAATGGTTAAATCTAGAGACGTGGAGATCGTATTCAATGATACTAATAATATTACGATGCTAAACGTTTTTAAATCTACTTGTAAACACGATTAAGGAATTCGTGAGGAAGTTTTTACTTACTACGCATGTAAGCATTTGAAAACGCACAGTTCATATTATTCTGTTCTTTGTTATTATTTACACCCCGTGCAGGAGTAAACTTAATTAAAATCATAATTGGTATTTAGTTTAACCAAATAAAAATAACAAAACCTCAAGATAATAGATATTCGTTACATTCGTCTAATATTTACACACACACATATATAAAAACCGATTTTGGCATCCGAAATTTCAGAGATACTTAGAGGGAATATAAACGAGGGATAGATATAAAATAAATAAAGCTAGTAGTGCACTGCACACGGAAAGTATTTGCCCGTGTGACGACCTTAATATTATGATATGATTTAAAAACAAAAAATATTAATGTAAGACAGAAAAAACTTTGGAAACTTCGTGACTAACGGTTGAGCATACTGTTTTTATGTTTACGGTAGCCTGATTTCAGCACAAGATTTCCAGCGAGAAAGGTACAGTATATCACCTATGTACTAATGTAATTTAAAACGGTAAAAATTGTTTAAAAAAACATTATTGTAAAAAATTGATTTTAAGTGTAGCCAGCTATTAGGTACTTATAGTTTTTAAGTGAAGTAAATATTTTGGGATATGACTTTCACCAACCGTCGTATTTTTTGGACGGTAGGAGTGTTATAATGTGGATGATGAGTATTTTTTTTCACTCAAGGAATGTGCGGAAAAATTGCCTTCTTTACAAAATACACTTGATGTATAAATTCAAATAGTTTTGCAGGGACACCAAATGTTTGAACATTAAAAAGAGCGTATACAGAATGGACAATACGATATAGATACATATTATACACGTAAACGAGCTCGCATAAAATATATTTCTCATGTGACTTTCTCGTTTATAAAACATTTATGAATATAAATATTTTTAGTAAATTTTATTAACTAAAAGCTGTAACTATGTACAGTATTTTATCTAGAATCTCGATAAGAACATTAAAACAAAACCTTTTTTATATTCCGTGCCTCAAGGTTTTCTATAACGTCGGAGGGTTTTAAAACAATTTTTTTATGAAAAATAAATACATTTATGAAAGGTAGATAAAAAAGTAGTACAGGGTAATTGTTAATTTGGGTGATATTGTTTCATAATTTGAAACATTTATAAAATGTTCACGTTATTAAGGTTTTAACTGTTTTTTTCTGTCGAATCCTCCCATCTAACTCCAATCCCGACCTTATTAGCACCGCATTTCCCCTCGGAGCCCAGTCTCCTGTTCACCCTCCGTAGAAACATTTTACTCAAACGACAAATATAATTTCATTTGGCCGCTGTATTTATTTATGCGTTACTCCTCTTGAGGGAGCTATTAAAAAGAGAGAGGTGGGTCGTTATTTTTTATAATTTTTCCGCGGGTGGAATGAAAATAAATCACTTTGGCGTCTACAAGGAACAAACGTTTTACAACCTTTTCATTAATAAATGCGAACCGCAATTGGTTGCTTCTCTTGTTTTGAATAAGTACTAAATGTGATTTTATATAACATTGTATATTTATTACAATAATAATAAGTTGTTATGGACACTCACGCCATGCCAGTGACTGACTTTCTCTCGAGAGCAAGCCGTTTTAATGGAATTCTACCACGAATTGTCAGTATCAAAAATAGAAATGTAAATTTTCTTTAATTATTTCAAATATAATATTTTAAGTACATACAGGGTATTAAGTTACGTACTTGACTTGACAGTAATTCTTGACATTATTTGGAGAAAAAATGTAAATAAAATTATGATCTTCGTGACATTTTTTTTTGTAACTTAAAACGATATAAAAATCAGTAGCATTAAGACAGTTAGGTTGGGTTTGGAAGAAACAAAAAATAAACACTGGAGTCCAACATTTTGTTAAATTTTTTCCCCAAACAAAGTCTGGAATCACTGATAAAGTAAGTCAAGCACATCCTTTAAGACCCTGTATAAATTCCTGTTTTTCAATACAAAAACGTTGTGTCCATACAAACATGCTCTTGTAAATTTCATATACCATCATCTTAACTCATATCGTATGTTAAATGTAGCTAATAATAATAATAATAATAATATTTATTTCACATAAAATTATACAATGAAACATATATGGAAACTTTGACTAGCCAACTAGGAATGGATCCTGTTTTAGGCCAGTCAAATTGACAAATTTAGTTCATATCATAATTTCATATTACATTGATTAATTATTTAAACATATAAAAATAGCTACATAGCTACATCTGTAGTTGAAATTATAAATACCTTATTAAGTTTTACTGTTTGAATTTAGTATTTGACAAGAGAATCTATTATAACGATTTTTTATCGATTATCAAATTTTCATTATTTATCGATTAAACAAAAACATTCAAAAATAGGTACTCAAGCTACATTAATTAATTGATAGGAAGTTATACGGTGCTTAGTTATGAAATTAAAGGTTTTCAAAACGCTAAAGTCGATCACTACATCAGTGTTTATAATACAGATTTTGATCACGTAATCATCCGATTTATTTTCCTAATTAAATAATATGAAATAATAATACTTAAAAATTCAAACTGTTAATCCACGCTTGAAAAACTGTTTTTTAGGATGCTTTAATTAGTTGATTGTAAGAAATAGAATTTTCTCCAGTTTTTTACTTTATATTATTCTGTTTGATAAGGCAGGGTGCAAGGTAAATAAGTACTGTTTGATTTATTTCCCCTTAAAAGTATTATTTCTGTCCGTTTACTTGCAGCATTCTCGCAGAGCTCCCTCCTGTACCTTAAATTGCTATGCAAACGTTATAAGGTGGGCACATTTTTCAAGATAAAATTTTATCAAATTACGAGCTTATTGTAAAGATCTAGGGCGGAAAAATGTCGTAAAATTCCTGAGCACCGTATCGCAAAGCCCCCAATTTGTAGCAAAAAAAGGTTTTTGCCGCAAAGTATTGAAAAGTAGGGGCCCATAATAGTTGCTATAGTACCTGCTGTAAGGTTTATAAGACTGGCTATTTATGCAAAATAGGAAAAAGTTGTGTGGTGTTATTAGTTTGTCTAGAATATATTCCGTTTTGATGGAACCCCTTTCGGAATCTATTTTACGGAATCACCTTATTGAAATGCATTAGTTTGGAAGGCACTAAATATTATTATTCAACTAAATATACGATTCTACAGTACACCATAAGGTGTATTTTCTTTCAGGAAATAGCTGGGTGGAGCAGCGAGTGGGCAAAACATCCTCCGGGTAATCTTTTCGAAACTTTTGTGGGATTTGTTTGCATACTTTTATATGCGCTGTTTGTGAGAAGTTTGGGAAAGTTTTCCACTATCCTACTCTACCTATAAGTTGCATCTACTCTATCTCTGTGAAATGAGTAGAAATAATAATAAATATCACTCAGTTTCAATGAAACCCCACACGCAAAAAAAAACAATAATAACATGTAAATAAACAACAACTAAATACGTAAACGGAAGATTGTAACGTATCCTGAAACTGGCCAATTGCTCCACGACATTGAAAAACAGCCTAGAAAATCGGAAGGAAGGAAAATGAGTCATCGTAGAATAAATCATTTAACTCATGATAATTGAAAACGCCTAATAATGACGCTGACGAGGTGGTAAATTTTTTGATCCCGAATCGCTTGGTTATCTACTATACATTTAAAAATGCATAAAAAAATTTAATATTCAAATATTCTTTTAAAATTCACCGCAAAGGCGACGAAACAAGACCGTTCCTAACTTTTTCTAGATAAATAATGATATTACTTTGTTCTTGACTTGAAATGTTTTATAATATCTCATAGCCTGTCTTAAATGCACACCATTTTAATTTCTTCTATTAAAACTTATAATTCATATCCCTGAGTAGCTTCTCGGATGTAATAATATATGGAATATAAACTAAAACACCAAAAGATGTGTTGTGAAAATATCCTTCTGGATGAGACGGATGTATAAAATTTCGAGTTAATAAAAGAATCGACAGAAAATTGAATGTGGCCAAGAAAACTACCATTCGAAATGTGGCTTTAGAAAATACAATAAGGATGTTCTTCCCATACGGATTTTGCGGTCCCAAACGAGGAGATTCAGGGATTGATAGTTAGAGAGGATATATATCTCCTGGAGGAGTTTGGAGTAGCATTAAGGTAGTATTCACTGCAGGTGCATAAGACAATGATTTACTTCAACTAATACATTCGCTGAAAGCATGCAA
This sequence comes from Limnephilus rhombicus, assembly GCA_929108145.2. Classification (NCBI taxonomy): domain Eukaryota; kingdom Metazoa; phylum Arthropoda; class Insecta; order Trichoptera; family Limnephilidae; genus Limnephilus; species Limnephilus rhombicus. The sequence continues at coordinate 35,391,143 of OV815276.1, forward strand.
TTTAGCTAATGATGCATACATATATATTAAATAAGTTTTATATTCACAAACCATGTTAACTGGTAAAAAATGCGGGTTATCAGTTTTTGAAACCACCAACCAAGAGGCTACTAATTTGAGGTCGCTACACGCAATGATTACGCAAGACACTGCAGATATCTCCAGCTCTCTCTTCAATGCATAAAGCTGCTATTTTGGATGCTGGCCCCAGCGTTCATCAAATTATTTACATGATCGCGGCATTCATTCGAAATTCTATATTTCATTTACAACCAAGAAGCGAAGCTTCTAAAGTCGTAGTTTTTTAAAGATATTTATCCGTATAGAAAGTACGAGTCAATACCCAAATTTAGGCAAAATCTACGTTAACGAACAAAGTAAAATGTATACGTTGGGTGTTAAAAGACCTTCCCAGAATTATTCACAGTAGAGATTCCTGACATTATTTGGAATAAAAAATGTAATTTTTTTTACGACTTTTTTTTTCAAAAACAATCAAGATCATATTTTCTGATGGCGAGTTTGGATACCGCCGTCCCGGAAATCATTTAATGGTCAACCCTGCCATAGGACACCTCAAATGTTTCGGTTTGGTGACACAACAGGGGTGCCCGGGTTTATGGAGGGAGGTTCGTCTGAATCTTCTACTACTTGGCGAATAAGGAGAGACTGGTTGAGGGAGACCTAACCTAGACCAGTCCAGCCGGACTCTACCCACCCCCTTGCACCGCAATGGGAGGGATATTTTCATACGTCCGTGCCTCCTGGATACATTGACCCCAGATTTGTGCCCACATTTTCAAACTATTTTCCTTCATAAAGACGACATAGGCCCTGAGGGATGTTTTTTTCCTCAGGGATGAGTAAGTTACTGCTGAAAAACCACTCAATCTCCCATTCCTACCCTAACTGTCCTATGCCAACTGATTTTTTAAACGTCTTTAGCTGAAAAAAACATTAAAAAATCGCTGGAAACCTAAATTTCGTTTACATTTTTTCACTCCAACTGGTTTAACTGTATCGATTCTTAACAACCTGTATTGCGAAACATGATCATAAATGTCAGTATTGTAGATTTTTTTAGCTTATTTCGTGTATTAATTATTGGTTATTTTATTTTAGCCTAATCGTTATTTTTTGTTAATTTAACTATTTTGGTATTACCGGGCTAATATTTCATAAAAGGATGTATAAGAATAATAAAAAAAAATCAATTCTAGTATTACCGAACCAAACTGTGTCTGACGATTCGAAGTTTAGTCTGGGTAGCACACAATAAGGGATTGGAAGCTCGCGCATCGCTCACAACTTACTCGTAATAAAACCCGCCCTTACTTGTGTAAGCTCTACACCAGATTTGTGGGGGTTGGTTATCTTAATATTTCTTGGAACGTTGTTTTGGAACTTTATGGTGTTGTATTAAAAAGTCCCTAGGGCTCCCTCAGACGAGAGGTGGAGGGGTTTAACTAAAATAACCACATTATTTTTAATATAGTATTAAGCCCAGATACCTTGGTACCTCAAACTCGTATAAGAATAATGTGAACCACAGCAAAGACATGTACGTTAGTATGAGCTGTAAGTATATTATGTAGTTTAATAACTCAGGTACGCCATATATGTCATACGTATGTCTAGTTATGTTATATTGCCGTGTAAACAAACTTATGGGTACGAGGGGTTAAATAAACCAATACAAATATTTGATACTGGCTACTGGATATTATAATTCAAAAGATGTATTTTTCTAATAAATATTTTTGAAGTAAAACTTCTTTACGCACGCTTGACTTGTTGGAGTAAACTGGCGAATGCGTGACAAGATAGTTACGAAAAGCAAGGCGAACGGTAGTTGAGAGGGAGATATAAGTTAGTGAAGATAGAAAGAGAGAGAGAGTTACGCTTCGTATATTACTGTAGGGCAAGAGAGAGAGGTGCGAGCACACATTTTCATTATCTCTTTCTTTCATATCCAGTTACGTTACACAGTGCAGGCCTATTGTCTGTATTACACTGTGGGAGCAAGAAAGAGCAGTGCGCGCGCACATTTTCTTTCTCTCTTCCTATCATATAGATGGAGCAGAAGTTTTACATCAGTTGTGTTGTCTAACTCGCAGCACACTCGTTTTTCATACCTACTCATATTTTTAATTCAAAACAAACCTATATTAAATATTTAGAAAATGGTGTTCTTTCATTTATCATTGTGTATGCGTATTTGATTATGTCTGCAATACTAAACCATATTATTATCAAAGAAATTTCAGGTTAAGCAAATATTTTGATAAGTGGTGTTATTTGCTGCACTATACCACTCGGGCATGGAATTTATTTCGCCTGCGGTGAATCATGCAAATTTTGTACAAATCGGTCTTATATCGTCACTTATTCCCGAAGTTAGCTTAGTGTATGATTGTGTATGATAGTTGTGTATGATTTACAACACGCTTGTTTCTGTTCACATAAACATTAGGTACTAGATTGTTGTCTTTCGGATTTGCATTTTTATTGAGACACTAATTCCACCCGAAGTCTTCAATTTAATCAAAGTTTCAAAGAAAATAATTTATTAACTAAATTATAAAGAAATTAATTCAATTATTTACCAAAGTGTTTTAATTTCATAGAATGTTATGATATAAAAATTAACATTTTCAGAAGATTCGACTTCGATGAATTCAATAAAGTAAAACTTTGAACGATTTTTAAAATTCAACTCCAAGGACGGTAAAAAGATTTCAAAGTTGTAGATATGAAAAATCTTTGTTGTTCGATGTTGTTTTTAATGAATTTTGGATTAAATAACCTAAGGGCAACGTTTTTTTTTCATTAAAAACTGTTGTTGAGTGTATACCCACATTATTTCAATATTCAAAAACCAATTTCTATTATTTTTTGATATATTTTTAAAATCTAATGAAAGAAGGAGCTTCGTTGTCTGCATACTAATTAAATCACTTTATTATTGGGAAAATTACATTTAAAATTCGCAGAAATCGAGCCTCGATTATTCAGTTTAAGTAATTTGGTAAATATAACAGTATAAGACACCAAATGAGCAAAAAAATATAGTACGATGTCACTACGAATGACATGGGTTAACCGTAAGTATAAAACACTTCTCAGATCCGTCGATAATAAAGACAGTACATAGATGCCTCAGAAAGCGACCCAGAGACAGATTGGGGAAAAGGTGGACTGACAGTTTGTAAGAATATTTGATCAGTTTGAAATTTTTCATGTATTGCGGAAGAATTTAAAGAAAGCAGAGCCAATACAGGCTATTTTTTATGTTCTGGAGGAGAAAAATGGCACTTACAAGTTAGTAGGAGTCGCGATGATGATAAATAAATAACTTTAAAATTGTGTACACATTGTGACAATTCACCTTTATCATTCACCCAATTTGTAAAATGTTCTTTTACGCAGATTTTGAATGATCTACCAGTTTGACCTATGTAATACGATGGGCAATTAGAGCTGTTCACTTGTTTAACCATCACCATCACTAATTTCTCATAGATTTTCACGACTCTTACAAAAAATCTGTTCATCCCCATTCAAGCGTCATAATCAATTCAATGTCAGATAAACAATGATGGAACGTTCAATTTCAATCAAATCCAACATGTCCGTTTAATTATCGGGAATGCCGAGTCATGTTTCACATTCCGGGCCTTTGGGAGTTTCGATCCGGTCTCAAATACCGTTAGACCAAATCTATGTTTATGTCCCCACGGAGAACACATCATCTCTGCGTGCTATGCCCAAGACTTATGTTGCCCTTAACTGATTGAAAGGGTCGTTTGTCATGGTGAATAATATGATGGAATAATTTTTTTACAGTGGGTATGTACTTTCCTTTTATTTTGTTTTTCCTGCAGGAGAGAGAAAACAATATTTTGATTTAATAAGTAGCTACTTGGTAGTGACTATTTTTACGACGCCTGATAATAAGCACATACATAAATAAATAAACAACTAAATAAACTAATTATTATAAGCAATAATTATCAGCCTGAAACACTCAACCCACATTGAAAAATCTTCCGAGAAAAGATACATGACGCCAACGGGACATGAACCCGTGCCCTTCTGATTGCCGGTCAGCTGCTCTCCCAATTGAGCTATGGCGGCTTATCTTATACCCGCCAAATGATTCAATATATACTAGTGTTTCATTCAACAATTACTGCTTATTATATTTTTTCCACCTGAAAACAACCAACTTTATTTTTGCGAGAGAGACACTGTTAGTGTTAAATCTGTCGCTAGGTGGCGTCGAGACAAATTATGTCTTCATTTATTGGGGAAATACTTAAACTTGTCAAATATTAATTATTATTTAAAATTGTTAAACTAACGTTAAAGACAAGATTTTTATGCATAGCACAAAGGGTAACAATTATTATAAGCAATAATTATCAGCCTGAAACACTCATCCACATTGAAAAATCTTCCGAGAAAAGATACATGACACCAACGGGACTTGAACCCGTGCCCTTCTGATTAAGCAGATCACGAGATCATAGGAATGAGCTTCTGCAAAGACAACTTTTGAGAACATTAATAATTGTATTCTGAACGAAGAGATGGTTTCTTTATGTCTTTAAAAGAATCGCAAAGATGTGAATTTTTTTCAAGGTCATTTTGTAGAACATTAATAATTGCATTCAGAGTGAATGAGTGGTTTCTATAGTGAGATAGTAACTAGGAGATTCTTTCCAGGACATTTTAGAGAACATTTACAATTGTATAATTAGAATTTACACATTAATAAACAAATAAATGACAAATTAATTCCCAATGTATTTATGACTATTTAATTTTAATAGAGTACTACATTTTTTAGAATTTCTTAAGTCGTAGAAATTACACATTTATAAGTCAAATACATGAAATGAATTTTTTTCAAGCTCGGTTTTGGAGAACATTAGTTTGTTTAATTATTATTTTTAATTATTAAACTAACGTTAAAGACAAGATTTTTATGCATAGCACAAAGGGTAACAATTATTATAAGCAATAATTATCAGCCTGAAACACTCATCCACATTGAAAAATCTTCCGAGAAAAGATACATGACGCCAACGGGACTTGAACCCGTGCCCTTCTGATTGCCGGTCAGCTGCTCTCCCAATTGATCTATGGCGGCTTATCTTATACCCGCCAAATGATTCAATATATACTAGTGTTTCATTCAGAGTCAGCTGCTCTCTCAATTGAGCTATATAATATTCTTAACATCCTTTGTTAAAAGAATATTATGAACTAAATATACAATTTAGCTGTCTTGAAACGGGCATCCTTCCCAGTTGGACAGACAAAGTATCATTTTGTAATGTATTGTGATATATATAAATAAATAAGTGGGAAAAAGTTAAGAACATTGAATAAAATAAATATGCCTACTTTTCCTCGCCCAATTCCTCAGAGTTGACAAGAGTTTAATTTTTTTTTACATTAGCTCCAGACAGGAGGCCTTGGAGAAAATAATTCCCCGCAGGGCCTATGTCATCTTTGAGGATGCTGTGTGGAGGGTCTTTTTAGGAAAGGAAGGAGAGTAAGTTCTGAGAAGGAAAAGGATGTTAGGGGTGGGTAGGAATCTGGGGGTCAGTGGTCCAGAAGTGACGGACGAATGAATACATCCCTCCCACTGCGGTGCAAGGCGATGTTCCGAGAGAGTACAGCTGGAGAAGCCAAAGGAACTCCCTCACCCATTCTCTCCCAATCCGGCCTGCCATGCAGCTGGTGGGCAGACGCATCCGTAGCCAAGACCTGTATATACCTCACTCCATGAACCCGGGCACCCCTAAGTCACTAAACGTAGCGAACCACTTGGGGTGATCTATGGCAGATGTGTTGGTTATCCAATATTGGTTCCCGGGGCGGCGGAATACCCGCCTCCCAAATTGATACTCAGTTTCTCCATTTGATTATATTGTTATATTGCCGTGATTATTCCGACGCCTATTTTCAACATTGTACTGTATCGAATACATTTCAGAACCCAAAAACGAACAACAATGGATCTGAATGTTTGTAGATAGTTATACCCAAGCACGCATGTCTGTGGCTTTCTTCTCCCAGTTGTTAGAGTTACTCGAGAAGTTTTAGCCGAAGATCCATGTCTAATGAAAGATAAATGCAAAACTTAGTAGAACATGTTCAACTATTTGCACAATTTAAGCTCAAGAGTTATTTATGCCATGATTCAAAGTAGTTCAGACTATTTCCGTTCTCATTATAAAGGGGATTTAATATAATTCTGTTCAAATATCTGTAGTTTCAATATCCACTTTGCAGAATTTAAATACCGAGTATTTAATTTAATTTACGACGTAGATAATTAAAACGGAACACAGTTTTTGCCTTCCCCTTAAATTTAACTTAACTAATCACAAAAAATATACCTACTAATTCATGCTTAGAATTTTAAAAAATTGCATTATAATATATATATATAACGTTTTTTTTTTTCTAAAATAATTCCAAAATTTTCAAATATTTTTTTTATAATATACCTACTAGCTTTCCCTCCCACTCCCCCATCACTCCCTCCCTTCCGCTTTCCATACATTCAATCCTAGTACATTCAGTTTTTAAACAGCCCGCGTGCCATCTTTTACAATTTTTATTCAAATTTCCATTTTTCATGTTTATTAAATTTGGTGCCTACCATAGGTACCTATTTAAAATATCTAAAATTCTTGATTCTTGAAACTATTAGAGGAGTACCTACTTTAAATAAATTTATCAACTTAAAGATTTTCAAAAATAGAATCCTGACTTAACAATCATTGTTTTGCAAAATTTCATCCTCAAACACGCCAACTGTCAAACGTGCGATAGTCGTTAAGTTTTCTGCGCAATTTTCTTCATTTTTCTCTCCGTAAGAACAATCCTTGTACTTCAAGAAATATTCTAAAAAAGAATTAGCGAAATCGGTTCAGCTGCTCTCGAGATTTGCGCTTAGCAACACATTCAGCGATTCATTTTTAAATATAAGATATACTTCACTAGGTATTCTAACTGTTCTAAGGTCTACATATTACAATTATTATTTTACACTATTCTGATTGTGATTTGAATCTCTAAAGTAAAAATATAGAAAGGGTAAATTTGAATATGTTGCTCATTATGTCAGTTATGTTGTGTTTATGGTTCGTGATTATGTTATTCTTTTTTTTCCAATTGGTTTTATGAATTCTCTTGCTGTTGCCTTGATCCAGTTTTGTGATAGTTTTTATTGCTAAATTATTTATTTTCTGTTTTAATTACTACCGGAAAAATAATACATAATTTCGTTTTCAAGTAGTGCAGTGTTCTTTGTCCAAAAGTATTATTAATTGTGGGTATTACGTATTACTATGTTGTGTGAGTACATAATTGTTCAATTTGTTTGTGTGGAGTTTTATGTAGTTTATGTTTGTGGTGTTATTTTCTTCATTCTTTTGGGTGTCATTTTCATTTAATCAGATATAATTATATATTTCAAACATCCAATATGTGTGAAAAGTAATAAAATGCAGAAACGTGGAAAGAAGATACGTCCGAATGTCAGTATCAAGTCAAACCTTTAATGATTTGCCCGTTTGACGTAAATTTCCGTCCGGAAAAAATTACCGTGACGAGTGAAGAAGATCTTTTAAACAATGATTGGGAATGGCTTATAAATATTTTCCTTCCAGAGTTTTTTTTAATATCAAATAGCCGTCTTTATAAGCGTCTAACGAACGGAGCAGCGTTATAACAAAGAGGAAATGAACGACAGCAGGAAGTGGAGATCCCAACAAAAGACGTCATTAGTTTTTACACAGGACCAAGGAAGGAAAGTGAATGCAACGGAACCGGAACTAGGGCTAACGATTTCCGCTTCTTTGATCCGATTTCTATTGAGATGACGCTCCTTGCAACAGACGGCAGTTAATGTCTTAATTGCATTTTTAGACTCCCTTCTCCGATGTCCATTGACAGAGTGTAATCTTGTGGAAGGTTCTAATTTAGAGTTAACCTTTTAGTCTTAATTAATCGATTTTTGTCTTATTCGAACGTTTTGCAGAAATTTAAATCCGGAAAGAAGTTAATAATTTAATCGTTCCCACCAACATTTTTTTTAAACAAATTATTATATATTAATAATTATTATTATTTCTCGGAAGATTTTTCAATGTGAATGAGTGTTTCAGGCTGACAATTATTGCTTATAATAATTTTTACCCTTTGTGCTATGCATAAAAATCTTGTCTTAAACATAAGTTTATAAATTAAAAATAATAATTAATATTTAACAAGTTAAAAGTATTTCACCAAAAAATAAATTTGGTTGTTTTCAGGTGGAAAAAATATAACAAGCAGTAATTGTTGAATGAAACACTAGTATATATTGAATTATTTGGCGGGTATTTGATAAGCCGCCATAGCTCAGTGGTCAGAGCATTCGACCGGCAATCGGAAGGACACGGGTTCAAGTCCCGTTGGCGGCAAGTATCTTTTCTCGGAAGATTTTTCAATGTAAATGAGTGTTTCAGGCTGACAATTATTGCTTGTAATAATTGTTACCCTTTGTGCTATGCATAAAAATCTTGTCTAAACGTTAGTTTATAAATTAAAAAATAATAATTAATATTTAACAAGTTTAAGTATTTCCCCAATAAATGCAGACATAATTTGTCTCGACGCCACCTAGCGAGAGATTTAGTACTAACAATACCTCCCTCACAAAAATTAAGTTGTTTGTTTTCAGGTGGAAAAATATAATAATCAGTAATTGTTGAATTAAACACCAGTATATATTGAATTATTTGGCGGGTATTATATAAGCCGCCATAGGTCAGTGGTCAGAGCCTCCGACCGGCAATCAGAAAAATACGGGTTCAAGTCCCGTTGGCGGCAAGTATCTTTTCTCGGAAGATTTTTAATATTATTAAAAATCTAAAAAAATTAAAATTTATGCATATTTAATCTTACAATGTGGTCTCTCACTACGCGATGAAAAAAATTTGAATCATTTTCTCTAATCTAACGAGCAACGGGTTCTTACCCCTTTTTTGTTTTTTTATTTTTTTATTTTGAGGCAATAACTCTTAGAGAACTATTAAAAAAAACCTGGCCTAAAAGTATGAAAACATTTAAAACTTTGTAATTACTCCTTTTCGATAGAGCTTCATGTTCAAAACGAGAACGGTACCTCCTGTAATATCTTGCTTAGGGCCATCTCACTATAAATACGCGCAATTACCAACACCGGCGCCCGTGTCTAAGAAAGCTTCTGCGGCTAGCAAGCATTAAGCACACGTGGTCCCTCACTAAATCCTCGCTAACAGTTTAAGTTTTCCTTGGCACTCAGCACAATGTTAAGGCGAGCTTCGGCAATAACCGGGACTTGGACTGGAAGCTCCGTAAAGGTGAATCTGAATGGGTATCGCCTGATATTAGGTTTGCGATGAATAAAAAAGGTCGTGGTAATCGATGTTTTATGATATATACCTACCTACATATTTGTGTAAAACCAAATACCACTTATATCTTGTGCGTCGACAAGTTTTTCCGAGGGTTAAAAGATGATCAAATGTAATAATGTCTTTTGATTTCATAATAATAATTCTTTATTCCACGATGTGGGGAGGATAGTGCAATCCCACACTTCCCATTTGGATATACATATTTATGTATTTACACAGTAAAGAAACAAGTACATAAATAAAAATAAAAACATTTTTTATGCAGGGTGTGGTCTTGAATGAGCTCGGACCCAACGCTCACCCAGGAGTAGTGCTTGGTACTGGAAGGCTGCGCTCACCACCGTGTTGTCGGAGGCCATATTATATCTAGTGCTAATAAGTTGATGGCGTCATTGGAATCAAAGTATTTGTTTATTTTATTTTTCAGTAGGTGACAAAGGAAAAATCATTTGATGTAAACTTCTTATATACTTCCATATGTACTTCGTTTTGTTGTTCGATCATAGGCGGATTTTTTAAGGCTTCAAAACTTTATCGTAATCACTAAATTCACATATTCTTTGTCTATACTGAAGTACAGTATTGTAATGTACCATTCATTACCGCAGTTTAGTACCGTATTTCGATAACAACCTCAAATGTAACGATTTAATAAAGATATCTAAGAGTTTTAAAATATGAATATACATAAATGGAAATTTTCATATTAATATAGTTTGATATAGGCATACCTGTCTCAGGAATCAATAAAATAAGATAAGATAAAAAACTGCACCTTATAACTTATCTGAAATGAGAATGTATATCAAAACGAAGATAAGCGACATTAAAAAAACATTGAAAAATATATGGTTACAAATAGCTGCACATCATTTAAATCCTCCCTCAAGATGTCAAGTTTTTCATCAAATCTATTAGAACTAAATTCTAATTTTTATTGTGCAATAATTTGCATACAGATCTGCTTTCCCAACATGAAACTTTGAAAGCCTCTTAATTTGGGCTCAAATTCTTAGGAAAGTTTTAATTGATTTCAGGTGCCAAGAACCAAGAGGTGTCCTTATTACGGCGAGGACATGTACGTGGGTTATTTAGACATATACAGAGAGATCCCTGAACGGTAAACGAGGGAACTAAACCATTATGAAACGTTTGTCAACAGCGTTTTTGGCTTGCATTCAAGTCATTAATAAATTTTCGAAAACCGGTCAAGCGTGCTTTAACAAATGGCTTTTAAAAGTGACTGTTATAAATTGGGAAATAATATTTCGGTTTACCCGTTACTCACTCCAAAAAGTAAAAAATATATTTTCAGTTTATGTTGAAGTGTTCATAACGTGACAACCCGCTCATTTATTAAGAAGGTAGTTGCCTAATCAATAAAATGAAAAACACTTTTTTTACATTAGTTCCACAGAGGAGGCCCCGAGGAAAACCATTTCCCTCGTAGCGTATGTCATCCGTGGGGATGCTGTGTGGAGGGTCTTTTCATAGAAAGGAAGAAAGGGAAGTTCTGGGAAGGAAGAAAGTATGAGGGGCGCATAAGAATCTGGTGGTCAATGTGTCCTGGAGTGACGGACGTACTAATCCATCCCACCCACTGCGGTACAAGGCGATGGGTCGAGAGAATTTGGCTGTAGACACAAAAAGGTCTCCTTCAAATAGTCTCTCCCGATCCGGCCCGCCACCCAGTAGGTGGGTAAACGCATGTGCCGTCAAGACCTAGATAAATGTCAACCCATGAACCCGGACGTCCCTGCTAAGTCACCAAACGTAGCGAACCACTTGGGATGAACTATGGCAAAGAGTTGGTTATCCAATAAATGGTTCCCGGTACCCAAATCCGACTCCTAAATTGAGGTGTACACACGAGAGACATTTTAGTTGGGAGACTTTTTTTAAATTTTTATGAACTTAGAATAGTTTTACAACGGTCTCATCAAATGGCCATTGGTCTTACATTGTCGTCAAATGGCCATTCGGTGTTCAATTTGTTGTTTTGACAGTTGAAGGGTCCTCGTTAAATGCTGATTCTTAGTCCGTTTCAGCTTTTGAACAATTTGTGATCAGCAGCAGCAGCATTGTGGACAACTATCACGTTGTACTCTTCTAATTTCTGAGATTTCTCTAACTACGGACCAGAAGGGATGTCCACATTGTATCACATTTCTTCAGACGATTCGTGGATGGTAAGAAAACTCGACTCTCATGGAAAGAATTAGTTTCTATGTTCCCGATGGTTATCTCCGTTACCGACAGCGTAGACTGTTTTATCTGCCGGCTTGAAGAACTAACTTGCCAATGGCCATGCCAGTGGGGAAAGCTATCTTATTGTGTAGAATCACTTCGAATGTTGATATGGTTAACATTAGCGGAGCAAAATTTAGACGGCAAGCTTTGTTGCTGTTAGTATAACTCTGCGTATATAATGTGTTTGTTCGTTGCTGATCAGCTAGTTTTGGATTTTGCATTTGATTGATTGGCGCTTAATGATTGCGTAGAGTTTGGAGTAATTTATCCGTAAGGCACTTATTGTTTTCTATATCTATCTTTTGAAAAGGATTTGAAATATAAACTGGGTAATGTTTTTAAATTAAATAAATTGATAAATGAAACAATGTTACTTTGTTTGAACCACTTGTATATTTGAGTAAAATGCTTGAAAAATATCGACACGAAAAAAAGTGCTGGATGTGATAAATTAGGTACATCCAATATTTATTTTTAATTGTGCTGAACAACTCGTTACTCCCGTGACATTACTGTTCACACTTTCTATCAAAGAAGGCGTATTTCCAACTATTTGCAAAAAAGCTTTTGTTACACCTGTTTTTAAAAAGGGGGACAAACACAATATTGAGAATTACAGGCCTATATCAAAGCTATGCATTTTAAGTAAAATCACGGAAAAAATCGTTTATGACCAACTCTTTAATTTATGTAAAAACACAATTATTAATCCCCAACAACACGGTTTTTTTTCAAGGCAGATCTGTTGAGTCGAACTTGGGACAGTTCACCGATTTTGTTCTTAATTCTATGGATAAAAAGAAACAAGTTGACTCTATATATACTGATTTTTCTAAGGCTTTCGACAAAGTTAATCATGATACACTTTTAAACAAACTCGAAAAAATTGGTATAAGTGGAAATCTTCTCAGATGGTTTTCATCTTTTAAGTATTATTTATTATTTCAGATTTAAAGTATTAATTTCTTAATACATAATATCCGGGATTTATAATATGTTGTATTGTATTTATAATAACCTACTCTTTGTACTTTTTATGTTGATACTACAATTTTTATTGTTCTCCTTTATGAATTTTATATTTATATTTTTATTTTTCTTTATCTATATATATTCTGTATTCATATGTAAAATAATTGTAATTCTTTTGTAAAAGCCGCTATAATCAGCGTTAATAAATAAATAAATAAATTAATCTTACATTAAAAATAGAAGTCAAGCTGTTGCCCTAAAAGGTTACATGTCACAGATAATAACCATTCTCTCGGGGGTACCACAAGGTTCTCATTTGGGGCCCCTCCTCTTTACTTTGTATCTCAATGACATCAAACATGTCATCACTCATTCTGATTTCATTCTCTACGCTGATGATATGAAAATATACAAATGCATAAACTCAGCAGATGATTGCAATAAATTACAAGAAGACATCAACAGAAATAATGAATATTGCAAAAAAAAAACAATTATTTCTAAACATAAATAAATGTAATGCGATAACATTTTCACGTAAACGTCACCCAATCAGCTACACTTACCATCTGAACCATGATCCCCTTCAACGAGTAGTAAATAAGAAAGCTTGGAGTATTACTTGACTCTAAATTACTATTTAAAGATCATATTGAACACATCTTAGAAAAAGCCTACAAACAACTGGGCTTCATTCTTCGCATCACAAAACTATTCAATAAACATTTTACACTTGAACTACTATATATGGCATATGTAAGATCTCATCTCGAATTTGCGTCTGTCATTTGGAATCCTCAATACCAAACTTATATTAACCGAATTGAAAACATTTAAAAAAAAAATTTGAAACACCTGTCGTATCGTTTTCAAAATCATCGGTGTAACCCTATTGCTCTTTACAAAAGGAGGAAAATTTTTGATGTACTGTTTCTGTTCAAAATTGTGAACTGCCTCATTGACTCGCCAGCCTTGTTAAAAAGAATTGCATTTCGTTGCCCTGAACGCAATACCAGATCGTATACCTTATTTCATATGCAACATTTTAAATCGAAATACGCACAAAACTCCTTGCTCAGGCGTATCTGCCAAACTTATAATGCCCTTAGAGATATTGACATTTTCCTTTGTACCCTGAAATTATTTTCTTTTTAATAACTTTTTACTTAACACTTTGTACTATTATTTTAAACAATTACTGGAAACTTTTATTTCTGTATTGATTATATTATCACCTTTTTGATAATTTTTACAAATTGCTCATACCTACTATAATTGTTTAATTACCACTTGATTCTTATGTATATTATTCTCATAATCATTAACCATTAAAAACTAAATATTATAAACGGAACTTAACTCTCAATTTGGTAGGCGGGAATGGGTATCGCCGCCCCGGGAACCTTTATTGGATAACCAACACCTCTGCCATAGGTCACCCCAAGTGGTTCGCTACGTTTGGTGATTTAGCATAGGTGCCCGGGTTCATGGGGTGAGGTTTGTCTAGATCTTGGAGGCGGATGACCAGGACATACTGAACCCCAGATTCCTACCCACCCCTTAAACCCTTTTCCTTCCCAGAACTCTCCTCTCCTTCCTTTCCGTAAAAAAACCCTCCACACAGCATCCCCAAAGATGACATAGGTTCTGAGGGAAATTATTTTCCTCAGGGTCTCCTGTGTGGAGCTCACGTAAAAAAAAAAAACTGGTTTAAATTAAGTTCACTTTTTTATGTACAACTACTTTATACACAACTGTATGCTTCCTAAATAAACAAAGTAACATTGTTTCATTTATCTATAATGGATAACCACAAAGTTATAGCTACATTCAAAAGTATAAATAAATTGAAGTTGTTACGCTCGCCAGCTCATTACAATTTGACAGAACTCTGAAAATTACCTATGATCAGCGTTTAACGGGGATATTTCAAATATATAAAAAAAAAAAAAACAAAATGGTACTGATGGCCATTATTTGAGGACATTGTTACATTGAACTTATCACACTGAATGTCTCACTGGGAATTTCTGCGAAACAATTGGTAAACTAACGTAATGAGTTCCAAAGAAAAACAGTTTTTTCAAACGTACTTATATATTGGATACTAACGTAAATCAATGTGTCATTTATTATTATTTTTTTAGTGATTACCAAACAATCTTATTTTATAATATTGTTAACGATTTGGTATTCATTTTTCGGCAGTTCGCTGAGTCACCAGCTTCAAATTCCGCCAAAAGAAGGCACACTTCAGATATAATCTCTCCATTTAAAATCATAAACAATATTATAAATCATCTTTAATTAATCAAATTAATCTAAATATAAATTAAACGATAAATTCTGAAACTTTTGGATCGATACTTATCGTAAGAATGCAAGTTTTTTTAAACCAACAAGATTATGAAACAAATCCTACTATCGTCAAGTCATGGATATATATTTGAATTCAATTACTACCTTCAGAAGGAACATTATACTTGCACACCTGAAGATCTTATCACTTAGATCCACTTTGTAAGTATTTTATCATTCACCTTCTTAGGTATTGGTTCTATAAAATGGGTTAACATGTATGAATATATATGTATGTGCATAGGAGTGTCTACATGAATGCTTATATAAGCGTATAGCACACGTAGGTAGGTATGCATAAACATTATATATTTTTGTATATAAATATATATTCTTAAATATGTATGTATGTACGAGTACTTTGCGTACTGTACAGGGCCCGTAGATACTTTAATAGTACACAACTGCTAACCCTTTACAAATCGCAAGTGCGCCCCACGGTGGAATTTGGCAGCCACCTCTGGTCTGGAGCTCCAAAATACCTAAAAAAACTTGACTCTGTGCAGAAACGGACGGTCCGTTTGATAGATACTCCCATCTTAACAGACGGACTGCAATATTTAGAGCATAGGCGTCAGGTGGGAATGCTGTCCTTGTTCTACCGGTATTACAATGGAAGATGCTCCGAGAAACTAGCGTCATTGATCCCCTCGGCACCGGTGCATAGTCGGGAAACACGCCAAACATGTGCCCAATATTTGTACACGGTTGACATTAGTCACATGAGAACGGGTCGTTTATATGACTCGTTCTTGACTTCAACGGCTCGGCTGTGGAACGATTTGCCGGCCTCTATATTTCCTCCCTCCCACAACATGAGTCTCTTCAAGACCCATGTTCGCTCCTTCTTTTCATCATAAAGACCCTCCACACAGCATCTCAAAGATGACATGGGCCCTGAGGGAAATTATTTTCTTCAGGGCCTCCTGTGTGGAGTTAATGTAAAAAAAAAAAACTGATTTTTGATTTTGATCCTCCTTGCATTATTTACTTGCAATTTAATTTATTGTTAGGTACTAATTGTAACTTATCGTTACACATGTTGACTGCATAATTAGAATGATCATTATTGCCATATAGAAAATGTGAATTACTGTAACAAGATGTCAAAACAAATGGTAGAAAGATGGAAATCAATAGACGATTTTATAATATCGCATAATTTATTGATTATGATTTTTCGATGATTTTCCCAATATCTTATCGTTTCCTACGTTATTTAAGGATATGTCGTCATGTTTACATGGGTGTATCATCAATCTTTGCATGTATGAATCAATATGATAACAATAAAATTACGTTAATTGTTATTGACGAGTCATCAAACTAATACATATTTTAGGATTGTTAATAACGTAGATCTAGAGGTAAGCTTCAATGGCCTTAGTATATAAAAATAAAGTATTCGTGCAGGGAAAAACAATTTTGCAAAGTTTAGAAGTAAGTATGAGAAAATGTACTCGTATCTACCTACAAACTACGACACCTAAATGTAGCCTGGAGAAGTAAAATGAGACGAAGTTCTGCAAAGAAAGAAGGTATGAGGGGTGCGTAAGAATCTGAGAGTCAATGCATTCAAGAGTATGAAGTGTGCTGATGGGTCGAGTAAGTCTCGCTGAAGAGGTCAAGGGGCCTCCCTTAATCGATCTCTCCCGATCCGGCCCGACCCACGCAGTAGACGGGCAATACATCCGCCTCTAAGACCTAGACAAACCTAACCCCTTAAACCCAAGCAAAACTACTAAGTCACCAACGTAGCGATCCACACTCAACACTCGATCCACTACTTACACAGCCTGAGGGGGTAATTTATATGTTATATACGACTTTTTATATAATTTCTGAACGAAGTTTGGAATTTTACCAACGTATTTTAAAGGTCTGGTATATTTCTTATTTTTGAAAATGTCGTAAAAGCATATACCTTTTTAGAAACAAGATAGAATTGCCTTTTAGATTTTTGTATCTGAAATATACGATCGTGTTTGAAAATTGCAGTATTTTAAGTTTCAACATGAAAAAATTTGAAAAAAACAGCTGACTCTAAACATATTCTTTTAAATGGTCGAAAAATTTAGGAAAATTCAAAATTTTAAAAGTACAGTCCTCTTACTTTATGAATTTGGAAGAAAACTGTCACTTCACTTTTTATCTCGTTGATATAATTAAAAATAATAAAAAAATATTATAAGAATTCCGAAAAAATAACTGAAAAAATCTGACAGGTTGGATTCATTTTTACGCAATTAACACGCTGATTTCTCGAATTGGTATTTATTTACATATGCATAAGGCTTTTACATTATTAAATTCACACGGAAAAGTAATTAAAAAATAAAATTTCTGAAGTAACCTAAAACCCATCGTTAACGAAACTAAATCATCAAAAAAACATTATTTAAAGGACTAAAACTGAAATAAAGTAACGCCAGCATTGGTAATTATGTTGAATTGCACTAATATCTCAGTGAATTGATCATTTATAACGAAAATAATCTTCAAAAACATAAAATTAACTGCAAGTAAAATTCAACATGTCAAACATTGTTTTACCGCGAAGTATATAAAACAAGATGGCCGCGGCGCCTGCGCAGTTTTCGCAGAGCTATGTGAGATTCAAGGGGACCAACATAAAAATCATAAAATACGTCATATTGTTATTAGTAACCATGTAAAAACGCAGTGCAGCGCGCAAGCAACAAATATGCAGTTGAACGATCGTTAAGGCGTTTTGTTATTAGTAAGGCTGTTAATGTATATAAAATGAAAATAATTTTCATTTGGCGATTTTTGAAAGAAGAAAGGAGTGAACATGAGTCTTGAAAAGACCCGTATAGTAGGAGGGAGGAAACACATAGACCGGCAAATCGTTCCAAAGCCGAGATGTAGAACTCAAGAACGAGTCGTGAAAACGACCAGTTGTCGTGTGATAAATATCAACCATGTATTAATGTTAGTTTTCCGACTTTGCACCGGTGTCGAAGCGATCAATAACCTCAGAGCACCATCCATTGAAACACCGGTGAATCATATGTTAACCAGATACTTTAAAACCTTTTATTTTCCCAACCCTTCCTATACCAACAAATCCCACACTATCAAATACGAAACATATTCTTTAAAATAATCTTTACTTAAATGTATTATGCTTTCCACTTTGAATGCTGAATTTATTTACTTCGACATACCGAAGGAAACCATTAAAAGCGGCTTGGTTCCACCCGCCATTTGTAAATATTCTGACCTAAATATCGAAATTCTCGCAGGTTTATTCTACGCTCACCCGTTTATGGTTCGGTTGAGAGTCAGGTGCCAAGTTTCCACACAAAGAGCATCCTTATCTCTCGCTTATCGGCCCTTATCAATATAAAGGTGGGGCCGCACTCATACAAACTGTGAAGATAATTATGCGGCCGACGAGCTCCGGAAGAGCGCGAAATATTGGAATTATTGAAAACACTTTTTTCTGAAATATTAATTTTTATGAAAAAGATAACCGGGAGGGAGGGGGATGCCCCTTCTCACTTCTCAGCATTTTTAGGTAGGTACCATGTTTTTTTCATATTGATACCAGGAATTTTTCATATTGATGATATAAAGCATATCTTTCAAATACCAGTAGCTTGAAGTAACTTCACAATAATGACCTTCTAACTTAAATAACTGCATTTTTATTTTTATTTTTAAAGTTAGTTTTAATAGTTAAAATAATTGTCCAAATTTTAATTTTTCAAGATCCCCCGAAAACCACCGTATGTATGGTGAATCGTGTGACGACATCACTCTTGAAAACTACTATAGGATCGGGCAATCAGCTCATCAACTGCCGCCATTTTGAATTTCGTTGTTCCAAGTATTCTCCCTAGAAGTAGCATTACTATTTTTTATAAAAGAGATAAACTAATAAGAGATACCTTTATTTTTGAAACATTATTTAGGCCTAAATAATGTTTCAATAAACACAACAACTAAATCTCTATAAACAGTATGTAAATAAACGAATAAATTAATGCGACGGCTTGTATCATATCATACATTCCCATACAATGACTTTACGGTGACGTCACGACATGTCGAACAGTGACGTCACCAATAAAATTTCAATTATGTCAACTTTACGGCGTGTTTTTACGACCCTATTAAAAATGGACTTTTTAATATTTTTTTAAAAACTCTGCGTTTAATATTATTAAATAAAACTTATATATTCAGAATCAGCGTTTATTGGTCTATATGAACATATTTTTTAAAGCCATAATATTTTTTTCTTGGAGTTCCTTATTATCAATTATCACGTGCAATTTTTAATACTTCGTCTATCACCACGTAGAAATCATTTACTTTTAAAAATGGTAATTTGTTTGTCAATCTTCCAAAATTGTTTTTACCACTGCACATTTTCGTTAACATTCGTATTCTTATACATAATGTTCATAGATTAAGAGGAAACCCGGTTGCCGAGAAATTTGAATAATTTTACCAAATTGCATATATTTAAACAAACTGTTGCTGTCACCCGTAGCTCTCACTAAACAACAACTGCACCTTAGACAACAATATTTAAATAAAATCATGAAAATCGAGGTTCTGAACTTCCCATTTTTCTTCTCCAAAACTGAGGATTTTTAGCATTTTTTTACTAACCGTATTAGAAGAATATTATACTCCATGTTTAAAAAATACATTGTCTAGTTGACGTACTGAATGACCGTTGATAGCGTTCAAACCAGGCAATTTTAACGATTTTTGGATGGTCCTAAATCCTACAAGAATTAACTTCTCAAAAAAAGTCAAACATACCGACAGGCTAATGGTCGATATTTATATTATATTAAAAATTTTTGCAATAGTGTCAAAATTCTGAGAGGAAATTGGGGAATACGTTTTTTTTTATTTATATTTTTTTTTTACAGTTTTTTAGAGAAAATGTGTCCTAACTGGGGTACCCCGTTCTAAGGACACATTGTACAAGTTTTATTATTTGAATTATAAGTAAATACCTAATCTATGTTAGAATATTGCCAAGAAAAATTATTAAGTTAGATCTAAAAGAAAGTACAAAACAAAGCTTTATTCTTTGTTGGGTTGCAAAATTGAATCTATTTTCTTCCTTCCCATGTCAATAATCCATATTTTTATGCTTCTTTTGAAGGCGGTTATTTTTTTTGTGGTTTTCATTGCAAGAGGGAGTAAATTAAATAATTTTACAGAGAAGTATTCCATATTTCTTTGTCCAAAAGTCGTTTTAGTTGTAGGTTGGTAGAATGTATGTTGTAATGTAGATCTTGTGAATCGGCCCGAGTTTGTCTGTGTAAAGTTATCCTGATTTTTGAATGCGTACATTAGGATATCTTTTGTATATAATTGTTTCAGTGACATTAAATTCAGCGCTTTAAAAACATAGTCTGTAGGGGTTCTGTATGGACAAAATGCCGCCCGATTTTATCTTAAGCGATTAACAGAAAATAATATGATCTCAACATTTAATCAATGACTTTTCTCGTACGACACTATCATTATTTGTTAATGTTATTTACAACTTGTACAACAAGATCAGCAAAGATTGATGAAAATTCTGATCTTATTTAGATTTATTACGATATTTCGAATCCATATAAACTCAGATCGTCCGATCATAAAATCAACGTAACAGTCTTCGGAAATCTTCATTTAAAAATATATCTTCATCGCGTAGAGTTTTATAAGCATGGTACGAAGTTTACTAAACTTTAATCATGTTTTCAGGAGTTCATACATAATAAGATGAAATCCTTCTGACGGAGATGCCTCACCGTATTATAAAACGTACACGAACATGTCGCGAAATCGCTCTAGACACTTCTAAGTACTTCATTTATTATTAAGGGAGGCAAAGCGCTTCTCAGTACTTCGTAAACACTTAACCCTAACAATCTACACCGAGTCTTATATGATCCTCACAGCCAAACCTTAAAGTAAAACATTCTTCGTCTGCACTCCTGGTATACTAAAACTTAATCTGTGCATAAAACTTTACAGCATTTTGTCTAACTGTCGGTTAATCTCGCCAGAGGTTAATCATCTTTAAACTTTATTCTAAATACTGTATGTAGTTAAACCAAGTAGAAACATTTTAAAGAAGATTAAAGCTCTGAGATTCTCGTGAAGATCGACCTCAGTGGTGTTGTTTTACTGAAATAGTATTGTATTTATTAATTTGTGTTTGTGTGGAATGGGAATTACTTTTTAATAATGGTGAAAATAACAGGACTCGTCGACCCGACTGTAACTTGACAGGCGGTGAGTTGTTAGCATAGTGTAGACAATAATGTAGAGTAGTAAAGAAGTGGACAATAAAAGACAATATTTTCAGCACAAATTTCAGCCTACTAATATTTTATATTTGGTTTTTTTTTGTAGCATTCTTTATGTTTCTTTAAAAAGCACTCATTATTTGGTATTATGCACTGAGTAGTATAATAAAATTTAATATTTTATAAGGTTTTCGCTCGTAACAAGAGAGTAAAGTCGAATATCGTAATTTGTTTTATGATGCCACAAAAGCTGAAATTTTCGATATAGACATATTTCTGCGTCAACTATTACTAACACCATACAAGAAAAATAGGAACTAATATTAGGTTGGTACCGTGGTATAAAATTGGAACAACATATCTAATCGTATTATTATACATTTTACATAAAACTTGATAAGTTACCTAGAGTGAGTTTTGAGAGCTTCACTCTACCATATTATTGTAATTATCGATGTACTCGTACTTACTAAATTCTGAGAATCAATACAAGTGATAAGAAACAATCAGGATAAGGTGACTTTGTTCCAAAACAGTATACGCATGCGCGACTCACTTATTGTGCTAATTATTAGGTAAAGTAGTGTAATCACTTTTCATATAATTTTCATCGAAAAATGTAAATTGGAACTTACAAACAATAGCTATAGTAATTCCTGGAATTTGTTTTAATCGTCTTAGTCAGAAATTCATGTTTAGTATGCCGGGAATACGAAATTAGTTTCATGTGATTAGGTTATTCATAATTAAGCGTGTGGGAGAATGGGGACACCAGCATCATTAATATCATTTTTCCATACCGGTGTCCGAATGACTTGTGGTGGGGAGTTTATGGACCGTGATATTCGAAACTATCACCACAAACTCAAGGGCGGTTATTATCGAAAACTAATTTATTAATTAAAGAACGGCGTGTTAATTTATTCACAGACCTCAGTATTTTCACAGATGAAATCGTTTGCCCAAGATACTCCCGTACCCCTTTCGAGGAAATTATTCATATTATTGTGAATATATATATATATATTTAACTGAACTGCAGAATACCATGAGTAAGAATCGTGAAGACGGAAGGGTCTGATCGCATTTCCGCCTACAAAATGCCCGCAAGGAAGCACAGAACCGGAAATGCGCAGGTCAAAAGCAGATAAGTCTTCTGTATATTGAACATGAAAGAGAATCCAATGAAGAGTGAATTCCAAGATAGGATGTTGAATAATCCAACAAAAATAGTAATAGTAATAAAAATTAAAAAACTTTTTCGAAATTACTATAATGTATGCGAGAGCATTTTAATTGACTTAAGTATAATATTACTGCCCGCATATTGGGAGGGATGAAAAATGGAAATTATTTTTCTGTTTTTAGAGATTTTCAGCATTAAAATTATTCACTGTAGGTAAGAAATGTACCTATATAGCTTCTCGTGGTAAAACAATGTACCTAATTTAATTAAAAAATGAGTTTGGAAAATATTTCGGAGAAAAAAATTATGACACTAAAATGTTCGAACTATCCCCGTTCTCCCCTTCTATCACTAATAAACACTTACCCAGAGAATGATGTTGAAGCAAAATAGAGTGTACTTGATGCAGTAAATATTAGATTCCAGCTTCCCCATTCCGTTTCCTTCCCCTTGCCCTTCTCCCTTTCCACCCATTTTCGGATAGCACTGTATTCAAATTCACACGAAAACCGAACTCGAAATTACCGGAGGGGTAATTTAATTAAATAATTGCACAATATGAATTACACTCCCGAAAGTGTTCCCTTTCTCACTTATGAATTTATTAAAAATACTAGCTTTTTTAGAATAGATTCGAAATCAAATCACACTCGTAGCGTGGATACAGACTGACTAAACTGTGCATCATTTCGGCGGAGATTCTGATAACATAGCGATTGCTCAACTCGGTGTGAATACACCTTTCAAACAATTGGTGAAGTAACTGTGTTAAATATACATATTCCTCGAAAAGGTCGTTAGAAATCAACCGTCACTTTATCTGTGTTTGTTCATGATATAACATTTTGTAATTAAAGCAATTTTTTATCTTGAATTAAGCGTTATCTCTGTTATCAACCTGTTGACAAATAGATAATTTTCTACGAAATAAATACGCTCTATCGTAAGTGCGAGCTGATGAATAACTGTGTGAGTCACACAGGGCGTGTTGTATTAGCTTTGTAACCTAAGTGAAATTGAATCATATATTCATAAATTGGCTTTGCAGTGCAAATCTTTAAGGGCCCGCAACCCGGATATGTACCGATTTATTACATATTTCCCTTAAACACGGTAACTTTTAAAGCTCTTTAAAAAATACATGTTATTTTTGAAGATAATATCTAGACTTTGCCCGCGCCGAAACGCAAATTATATAAAATTCCCTCGAAAGAAAAAAAATCGCAAAATATGCTCCAAAAATTATTATTAACACGCTTGATTCAGTTATTTTACAAGTTATATGTATGAAAAAAATCACAGTGTTTCTTTAAATGCTGCTTAAGATAATTCCCGCGAGATTTTTGCTCTATTTTAAACAAGTCGTGTTTTATTAAACATTTTCGCATCGATTTTGTCGCTGTAAATGTTAGCGCGCTCCTCTAACATTCGCAATTTCGTATCTCTCCATCTTCTTCTTTTCGGGCCCGGTTGCAGAGCCTTGATAAAATTTCATTTTTGGGAGATGTTCATCTTAAAAATGATTTTGTCAGGGTTTAAAATGAAGAACTCCAGTGATGTAAAAAAACATTTGACCCACACATTTTGTGGGAAAATAATTTCACTCAGGACCTCTGTCATCTTTGGAGATACTGGGTGCTTTTTAAGAAAGAAAGGAGAGAAAAAGGGGAAAATATATATAAATTAAACTGGTATTTAAGTTAGAATATCAAAGTGGATCATTTTGTCAGTGTCCTAGAATTATTTATTCAACTTTCGCATTGCATTAACCTAAGTTAATTCTGCATTTTTAATGAACCTGGTTTTTATAATTCTACGTAATGACGTTCCTGAGAGCATTGTTTCCAATAACGAGCAGTCCGATCCAGCGTCGGCTCAAACTTCAATGTCTCATCCCGAAGATAATGGTGATTTCATTGTTGATGGAAAAGAGTGTCTTATGGGTAAGAGACGTATTAAAACAGACTCGTACTTAAAGTGCAAAGATTGCAAAGAACATTTTCATGATACTTGTGTACCCAAAAAACACGCTCACCATATACCTGATAAAGAAGAAGGCTATGTTCTTAAGTCACATGTGTTTCACAGTAGCTGGTGATCAGTCCGACACAGTCGGATCAGTATCAGGGGTCCTAGCATGGTCGATCGATATAACCCCATATCAATACGATATCGGTATAATCCGTCATTTATGGTCAGTTATCAATATGTGCTAGCACGCTCAACAATTGATAAGGGATATTCCGACCGACGATTGACAAAAGCCCACCAAATCGTATGCATTCTTGTATGGATAAAACCCCAATATTAATACGAAATGTAATAAATCCGTTGTCTATGGTCAGTTAGCGATATTTGCGAGCACAGTGAACATACAATTCCGACAGTCGGTTGACAAAAGACGCCGTTTTTACCGTGGCTTCCGGAGTGACAGATAAGCTGTCAATGTAGAGATTTTTAAAAATAATGTCGTTTGTTACGCAAAATAACTGGCTAATTAATGAGTAGAGGTGAACTAAAAAAAACTCTTAGAATTTAAAGAAATCGTATACGAGACCCATAGACTCAGTTAATTCATTTAAAAGGCGATCAATTAAATGCTTTCAATTTCGAGAAACGAAATTTGTTAAAATGTCGTTTAGTCTCAAACAGTATCAACATGCGAAACGCCAATATTTATTTGAGTTCGTATTTCAATTCGAAATTGTCAATTGTATTTTTCATTTGTACGTAGGAGCACATTTCAAATTAAGAAACGAAAATTCATTCAAAAGATCCCCAGTGTTGCCATCTTATGTCGATTCCTTATTTATTTCCATTCGACGTCGGTCTGCCTATCGATGGTGCAAGCGTGCTAGGGCAATCGGTTCGTTATCGATACGAGATTGTAAATCACTCTGTCCTTTATTTAACTGGCGATATATCTACACAACTTTATTAATAATGACATTCTTTCTGCATAATTACTGGTTTATTAATGAACGGAGGCAGATTATCGAAGATTGCAGGATTGAATTAAATCGGAATTCAGACGTATCCGTTTGACAGTTTCGTACATACGAATATATCTCGTATTACGGCAAATGATCTCATTGTCCAATTAACTCCCTTTTTTACTGTCAAAAAATACATGCGGACTTCCAACGTATATTAAAGTGTGTGTATTTAATATTATTATGAAATCTCAGCAAAAATCTCGATGTAAATGGATCTTTAAATGTTCAAAAGAGAAGATTATTATTAAGTTGTCATATTATTCCATTAATGGATTACGATATTTTTGACAGGTATTATAGACCGGGAGCCTGGCTGTACAAACCCACGTCGTCGAGTACACTGGTGAAACTACTTTGTAGTGATAATGGACATTTAGTAAGCCTTAAACAAGCTAGTCTGCCGGTGCACCTCTTGGCAGGTTCCACGCAGTCATGGAAATAGTGAGCGATTTTTGAAGTAAAACTTCTTTACGCACGATCGACATGGGGATGGGGATGGGGATGGGTACCCGGCATGCGTTGCAAGGCCCTGTAACCTCGCGGTCAACTGTAATGGTTCCATGCTATATAACATTATATATAACGGGTACCCGGCATAAGTTAGTGAAGTTTTACTTCAGTCGTGTGGTCTAAACTAAGGCACACTCATTTTTTTTTGGAAAAATTGCGTCATCGGGTACACGAACGGGAATGGTTTCATATGATAAAGGTCGATTGGTAGATAAGAAAATTAGCAGGTCTGCCAAATTGGGATAGAAATTAGTAAATTTTACGTCATCGAGTACACGAATGAAACCAAGGAATAACTGTAATCTAGATTCTAAACCATCCCATTGAAGAATTTCACTAGTTCCATGACTGCGCGGAATCTGCCAAGAGGCGCGGCACACCAGCTTTTTTAAGGCTTACTAAATGTCCATTATCACTACAAAAGTAGTTTCATCCTTGTACTCGTAAGGTTTGTGACGTAAGATTTATGTACCGGCTCCCGGTCTATAACTGCGATACCATAGACATTGTGACAGCTACGTAGAAAGTACCTCAAGTGTTGCCAACGTATAACAATTTCTTTTTGATTACCTTACATTGCCCATCAATATCGGTTCGGTACAAAATCGTCGGTTGTTATGCCATATCGATTCGATATTGTAAAGATAACGATTTCAGTGTGCTAGGACCCCTGAAGACGTAAATGTGCTCCGAAATGATGGGCACAGAAGATACTTACAATTAGATACTAAACTAAATCTAGCAGTACTTACGTTATCATTCGAATTTTTCTCTCTTTTGTTCATGTAGTACGGTCTTGTACTTTTTGATTTTGTAACATAATTATTAAACCTACTTTTTATTGCAACAAATAACATGTTTTATTACATTTAAAAAAAAACTAAAGAACTGCAGGTAGGTACTGAGTTCACTTAGTCTGGTATTAAAACCACAAACTTCATTTAACATTTTGGGGGCCAATTACTATAGAAGGTCACGGCCAATAACTGTGGCAGGGGGTGCCGATAACTGTATTTTTTTTCCTTTTTGCTTTTCATAAATGTTTTATGTCTGGAGAATGAGTAAATAAATAGCCAAATGTTGGCTAGACGTGTGAAAAGACGTGTGAAAAAAGGCAGCAAAAGAATTTATTTAACATTGCCAAATAATTATCTCATCGTTGGTAGGGAGTTACAGTAGAATTATTATGAAAAAATTCTCGCTTCTGTGATATGTTGTAGTGTTGTAGATACTGTATCGTGTAGATTGTGTAGAACTACTACTAACTGCGAGCCGGTCTTCCAAACTACAGAGGACCCGTGGTAATCCGACAAATGTTTTGAAGGGCGATGTCGGATTATCGAATTTGTCGGA
Source organism: Limnephilus rhombicus (assembly GCA_929108145.2). Lineage (NCBI taxonomy): Eukaryota > Metazoa > Arthropoda > Insecta > Trichoptera > Limnephilidae > Limnephilus > Limnephilus rhombicus. The sequence goes on from OV815276.1 coordinate 35,418,525, forward strand.
TTATAGAGTACTGCCTAAGACCCTCTATACTCCGGAATTTTTTGAATAAGAGTACCTTGTAATTCGACAAATTACAAATGAGAGAATCTATTTGAAGTACGAATCATATTAAATAATTATGTAAGTACATAATATGTATGTGGAATTTAATAAATTAAACATCACAATGGAGAGCAAATATTTTATTAAAAAAATAACCCCATCAAAGGATAATATGTACCAATCAATTTATTAGACACAATTTTTTTTTAGTTTTTAAAGCACGAGAGCTTTGTCCCTTACTCTTCTCAAAAGTAAAAGTTCGTTGTAAAAATAGTGGTGGCGAGTAGAAGTTACACCGGTCCAATAATCAGGCGTGTCGGATTACAGGGGGCGCCGGATTAGCCAGGGGCCGGATTACCGCGGGTCCAGTGTATTCTAAATCAATATGAATCAATATCGGTAGGTAGAATTACATTCGAACGTGCGCTATTTAAAATGGTTTGCCCGTACTAGTTGTTACATTGTCTATTATAATATTATATTGTCTATGCCGTTACATTGTCTATTATAAGATTCCGGTCGGAAGCTCTCTCTTACCGACAGCTGGCAAGTCAACAGGTTAAATGTTCAATCGTGTATCGCCATATTAAGAATACATATTAATCTAATTAATCTGGACTTGTTATTTAATAAAACCCGAGTCACAGAAAAACATGGTGTCAGAAGTGTTGTGATATAACTATTTGTCGAAATTACCTACATAATAGTGTCGAAAAATAGTGATTGCCAACGGAGACGAAAATACGTTCGAATAATGGCGGAAACACGTGAAAACTCCGGTACGAAATTAATGAATACCTTCATACCTACAGAATGGACGTCGTGGATTCAAAGTTTTGAAATATATTTAATGGCTACAGGAGCAGATCAAGAGGCAGAACACAAAAAGATTGCAAAATTACTGTACAATATGGGAAGAACTGGGTTACAAATTTACAATTCGTTTAACGTTGATATTAAGTCAATCACGTATAAAGAAGTTGTGGACCTATTTAATAATCATTGTGTGCCGAAGAAAAATCTAACAATGGAAAGACACATTTTCTTTAATACGAAACAGAGTGAACACATGTCCATGGAAGACTTCATAGCAGAATTGAATAATAAAAGTCACAACTGTGAATTTGGCAATTTACGCTCGTCATTGGTATTAAATATATTTATTTCGAACATGCATTCAAGACACAATAGCATTAAAGAAAAATTATTACAAACGGATAAAATAACTCTGGACCAAGCCGTAGATATCGCGAAGACAATGGTGATTTCACAGAAGGATGCCGTACTATTGAGTGCTGAAGTACATGCCGTCGCAACCAGCAGACATCACTTCGAAAGGCGAGGGAGGCCTTCAAGTCCATCTCTCCATCGTCAGCCGAGCAGTCAGTCGCCAAGGGGCAGAGAGCAGTACCACAGTCAACCACACGTCAGGTCACCGTCGCAGAGGAGAAATACGTCCCCCAGCAACAAAATATGTCAAAGATGTGGTCAGATACACCGTCATTCATGTCCAGCGACGAAAGTTAAGTGTAACACTTGTCATAAAATAGGTCACTTCAGTCGTTATTGTTTTAAAAATAAATCAGTCGTCTCACATGTCAGTCAGACAAATAAAAATAAATATTCTAATGAAGTTTATAATATAGAATCAGTCAAAATGTCACAAAACAATAGAAAACAAAATGTCAATTCTCTACTGTCAGTATGGAATTTTAATTTAAAAATTAACGATAAAAATGTCACTTGTATTCTTGATACTGGAGCAATGGTGAATGTCATGTCTTATAATACTTTTAAGAATTTAAAAATATCCGATAATACTATCAATAATTACTGTCAAAAATTTGAGTCATTTTCTGGTAATAATATTCCTGTAAAAGGACATTGTATTTTATCTTGTCAATATAATGAAAATGAAATTTCAAATATAGATTTTGTAATAACACCCATGAACTGTCATACAATCATAGGTCTCCAAACATGTCAAGATCTGTGTCTAATACAAAGAGTATGTACCACTGCCAATGTCAATAATAATTATGTAAAAAATATGCTAAAAGTGTATAATGATGTTTTTCAGGGCCTTGGATGCCTGCCTCACAAATGTCACATCACCGTCGACCAAAACGCGATGCCTAAAATCAACGCCAGCAGACGCGTCCCGTTCAAACTACACACACGTCTAAAGGAGGAACTGGACCGCATGGAGGAGTTGATGGTTGTTCGAAAGGTCACAAAACCAACGTCATGGGTCAATTCAATGGTAATTGTTGAAAAACCTAATAAAAGTTTAAGAATTTGTTTAGATCCTAGAAATTTAAATCAAGCTATTAAACGCTCACATTTTCAATTTCCTACATTAGAAGAACTCAGATACAAACTGAACGGAGCCAATGTTTTTTCTAATTTAGATGCAAATTCAGGTTTTTGGATGCTGAAATTAGATGAAGAAAGCATAGATCTTTGTACTTTCCAAACTCCATTTGGGAGATATCAATTTTTACGTTTGCCATATGGTATAAACTCAGCACCAGAAATATTTTGTAGGGTCATGACAGAAATATTTTCAGACATAGAAGGAGTCCTAATATTTGTCGACGATTTTCTTGTTTTTGGAGAAAATGAGGAAATTCACAATCAACGTCTAGAAAAAGTTTTTCAGCGTGCTAGAGAAGTCAATTTAAAATTTAACGTTAATAAATGTCATTTTAGTCAGTCAGAAATAAAATTTTTAGGTCACATGTTTAATAATAAAGGAATCAAGCCAGTCTTAGCTCACTATGACATGAACAAGCCGATAGTTCTGTCAGTTGATGCTAGCCAGTCAGCGGTCGGAGCGGTAATTATGCAAGAAAATAAACCGTTAGCTTTTGGTTCTAAATCGCTTACGCAATATCAGCAGAATTACGCGCAGATTGAAAAAAAATTATATGCGATTCTTTTTGGTTGCCAAAAATTTCACAAATACTTGTACGGACAGCTTGTGCAGGTTGAAACGGATCATAAACCGTTAGTCAGTCTCTTTAAAAAATCACTTTCGGATGTACCAATACGATTACAACGAATGATGATGTCGTTACAAAAATATAACCTCAATGTCGCCTATGTACCAGGCAAATATATGTATGTAGCAGACGCGTTATCTCGTGCACCCTTGCCAGAGACAGAGATAACGGAAGTAGAAAAAGAACTGCAGGTACATGTTAATTTACTGATTTCGAGTCTAGCAGTTTCCGATAATAAATTACAGGAAATAAAAGTAGCTACAGAACAAGATTTTACTTGAGGAATTTTAAAGAAATATTATGTAAATGGCTGGCCCGCAACAAAAAATAAATGTGAACCGTCAAAACCTTACTGGAACATGCAATGTGAAATTCACGTCATCAATGACTTAGTTTTCAAAGGTTCTAGTCTTGTCATCCCAAATATATTACGTCCTGTCATGCTTAACAAAATACATGAAAGTCACCAAGGCATATCAAAATCAAAATATTTGGCTAGAAACATAATATACTGGCCAAATATGAATTCGGATATTCAAAATAAAGTGGATCAATGTAATATTTGCAATAAATTTAAACCAAACAATAGAAAGGAACCACTTATTCCATATTCAATAGCTTCATTTCCTTGGGAAAGGGTAGGTGTAGATTTGCTTCAATTTAATAATACCATTTATTTAGTCGTCATGGATTATTATTCTAAATATATAGAAATAGTCTCTTTACATTCAGGTTATACAGCTAACCCTGTCGTCACGCATTTAAAAGCGATATTTGCTCGTCATGGGATACCATTACAACTTGTCAGCGATAATGGTCCTCCATTCACTTCAGCTATATTTAAAAATTTTATATATGAGTGGGACATAGAACATATTACAACTAGTCCTAACTTTCCGCAGAGCAACGGTCAAGCTGAAAGTGGAGTTAAAATTGTAAAGAATATATTAAAAAAATGTCACGAATCAAAAACTGATATATATATTGCATTGTTACATTATCGAAATACTCCAAAAGATAATTTACCGTCACCGTCACAACTTCTTATGTCAAGACAACTTAGAGTAAATATTCCAATTAAGTCAAGTCAATTAAAACCTAGAACAGTTAGTTTCCAAAAATACCAACAGGGGATGAGGAAAAATCAAAATAAAATGGAAAAATCGTACAACTCTCATACGAAGGAGTTACCACCATTGAAAACTGGTGATCCAATTTTATTCAAAAAGACTCCTCAAAGTCATTGGATTCCAGCAACTGTTGTTGAATTATTAACTAACTGCCCGCGTTCATATGTAATTAAAACTTTAGATGGTGCAACATACCGCAGAAATAGGAAACATCTCATGTTAGATAAATCTAGATTAAGCCAAAATAATTTAAGATATAATGTAAAACCCTATGAAAGTATTTTAACACAAAATGGCGATGATGACATCGAACAACTACCAACTTCGTCCAATGCTCCAGATAAAAATTTGGTCCCGGTGTCTGCGACAAGTGATACAGGCACCCGACACCAAACAAAGTCTGGAAGACAAATAAATAAACCAAAAAGGTTAACATTTTCTGAATTTGATTGAAAATTTTTATGTCTATAAGTTATGTATGTTGTATTATTTTTCTTTTTACAGTGTTAAATTAAATGTCATGAACAATATGTCTTCAAAAAAAAAAAAAAAAGAAGATGTTTCATTGTCTATTATAATATTATATTGTCTATGCCGTTACATTGTCTATTATAAGATTCCGGTCGGAAGCTCTCTCTTACCGACAGCTGGCAAGTCAACAGGTTAAATGTTCAATCGTTTATCGCCATATTAAGAATACATATTAATCTAATTAATCTGGACTTGTTATTTAATAAAACCCGAGTCACAGAAAAACACTAGTAGTACAAAATATTATGATATATCTACATTCTACAATCTACATATACGGTAAGAAGATAAAAAAACCGAATCTAAAAAACTACACATTTACACAATATATAACGTCACAACTTCACTGATAACGTTTTTAATGCACACTGAAGTTCTATTTATCGAGCAATGAGAAAGTTCTAGAATATACAAGGTGGATATCAGAAATAGAAGAACTAAAATAGCATTAGTCATCAAATACTAATTTTGAGCGATTCGATTCGATCCAATTCTATTCAGTTTACTTCTATTCGATTCAATATCAGATAAAACTAAAACTTTGTATCTTTATTATTTCATCTGACTTGAAGACACATAATTTTTCCGAGCACGCTTACGATATAGTTGATAGTTATGAGGTTTTCTTAGAACGTATCATATTCATAAAATAAATTCAGATAGGTGTATTAAATAACTGTGGTGTATTTAATTAAAATATTCATATTATCTTGGAGTACGGCGTATAAAAAAAGTGACAAGAGAAAAAACTGATGTTATGACAGTCAGTCAAAGGTACAAAAAAGGTAGAAAAAATATATTTTTTTAAAAATCCTAATTAGCTTTAGTCTATTTTCCAACAATGGGTAAACTACACAAAGGCTAGAAGGCTGCTTGTTGTGTTCTTATTTAGTTCCTGGCTGCGCCGTAACGCGTTGTTTGGATTAACCGGTAGATGGAGCTATTAGCATAATCGACCAGCACACTGCCGGCTAACTAGGGTTCCACTCCCGTTACGGACGATACAGCGCAGTTTAGAATAGTGACCGTATAACGACCAGATCAGGGACTGTTGGATTCCTACACCAGAGACAGTTTATGATGCTCTAAAAGTTCGGGAAATAAGTGTATTTCACCTAAACGCGACTTGTTAATAGTAAATGCTGCTTTGTCCAGAAAAAGCTTTATGTTTTGCTTTGCAGAAGTAATGCATTTTGTTGTGATCTTACGACCTGAGCAAGAGCATGCACTTAAATTTGGAGTAATAAAGTTATTCCTCTCACGGAATTTTTTAAAAATAATGTGAAGGCCGCCATGGTCCGAAAACAGTTTTTTTAGATGTGTTTTGTTTTTTTAAGTGTTGAGATATTATGATGTTGTTATTATTATGTTTATTGCCTTACGTTTTTTAATTAATTGTTTTAATAAACGAATCCCTTCACACATTGCTATTGCTATTACTGGATCTTATTCTCAAACTAATCTAGACTATATTGAGTATTTGTCGTCGATTATTAGTAACCCTTTATCAATTTATAGATGTTGGTGTTATTAATAGGAATAGTTCGTGGAAAAATTTATTAAATTATTATTAAATATATACTTTTGTGAAATCTTTAAGAAATGCTTCCCTTAAATAAAATTAAATGAACACCAATCCTGTATACACCACTTATTTAATCAAAATTTTCAACGTGTTTCGTAACCTATGGTTTCTTCTGTAAATAAAAATTACCAATAAGCTAATTATAATAATAATGAGATAATGATAACCGTAGGAAGATGAAGTCATTAGACTAAAAAATATAGGAAGCATATAATCAAAGATACAAATCAAATTGATGATTTATGTAGAAAATTTTTGGCTTTTCCGGAAACCATAGAACATATTATATCGAGATGTTCTGTATTAGCGCCGACCGAGTGTACATTTTGGCACAATCAGGTTTTAAAAATAATTCACCAAAGTTTGGTAATAAAACATAACTTGATTGACTGACGTAATAAAGTACCATATTATTATGAATATGAACCAAATAAATTATATATACATAATATATTTTATAAATGAGTTTTATAAAATATATTATGATAAAACGTACTAACAGACCGAAAAAATAGTAATATTAGACTTGATATAGTTTTACATGATAAAATTAAAAAAATAACTTATATCATTGATGTCGCTATTCCAAATTTCTGTAGTATTCAAAAATCTGTTTCTGAAAAAATAAGAAAATATACAGATTTAGGAAATGAGATTAAAATAATTTGGCATTCTCAGACTATAAAAATATAACCATTTGTTACTTCGCTACTGGCATTATACCTAGCTCTCTCATTCAAAATTTAGGCACATTAGACTTGTAAAAGAATTTATATATAAACATGCAAACATCAGTCATTTTAAATAGATGTAAGATTACAAATATTTTTAAAATATTTATATTGAGGGATCAGTAGGATTTATAGGTCCAATTAGGAGTTCCACCGAGCCGAACCCCATGTTATGAAAATATCTGGAGTCGGTGAATTATTTTCCCATTTGGTCTCTCTTGTATTATTTTGTATTTATTATACTTATATAGGTAGTGCAAGTGCATAACGTGGATTGACTAGGATTATTTGTAGAAAAGTGCATGAAAGGGTTAAGTTTTTCCTGCGGGAACGATTTAAACCGGACATAAAATCTGAATGAGAAAATGATATCTCATAAAATAATGAAATAATTAATAATAACTAATAATTCAAAATAATTATAAAGATAAAATGAATTTTCGTTTTATCCTGGCAAATAAATCATTGGTTTAAAAATCTTAATTAATTAAACAAGTGGTGTATACAAAGTGATTTGATTTCATTTAATTAATTGAATTTGTAATTATTGAAGAAATCAAGTAAAATTGTATATTTTCTTTTAACTATATATTTATGTACCAACGCAGTCGATTCGGTGTACCGATCTTGCATTAGTGAACGGCAACTTGATTCGCTGCGTTGTTCCTATCTACGCCATTTCCGTTACGTTCTACGCCGTAGCGGCCGTATTATACGGCCGTTAGTCTAATGATTCCAACGGTTGGTTTCCTGCTTCCTCCGTATCTAATACGGTGGATCGTCTCATTAAAACATATCGCTAATCGAGCAGCAGGCTAGACTGCTAGTCTGCTAGACTGAGATGATGAGATATCCAAGCCTCCCTCGGATGACTCTACTTTGCATATATAATCAATTTGCCGATATCCAATAAGGCCATTCAGGCTAATGTGATTGGTTTCATATCATCTGTGAAAATGCATAAAGAGATAGCACTCTTATTTATAGGGAAATAATATTTATTTATGTTTATTTTTAACTTTATGATTAAAACCTAAAATTGTAATATTCGACGTGAAGACAATATTATCGAAACTCAATCAAAAATCTGGAGACAGAAAAATCGGAAAAATATGTTGGCACCTCTAGGACTCGAACTCAGGGCCTTCAGCTTTCAAGGCAACAGCTCTACCAACTGAGCTAGGGTGTCTATATCCAATTCGGTCACTTTAACTGTATCATACTACGCCTAAGAACTACCAACATTATCTTCATTTTCTTAACGCACATATTATTGTCTGCTATCTTTATATATGATTGCAAGATTCAAACCCTAACTAAATGCTATCTAGATAGCGCATGTATACATTTTTATCAATTTTAATTTTAATATGCGACATATATTTACATCTTTGTTATCCAGCTTCTCCCGTCTGGAGCCATTGAGACTATGCCATCCCCAATTGGAGTATGTTACGAGACTTAAGGTAGTGAGGAGGGGAAGGATATGGAGAAGAGAAAGGTGAGGAAGTACCTGGCTATTCAGATCTGGTCACCAAACACGGCTGAAGCCATTTCAAGCAACGTTTCAATTCTGATTGGTGGTCTTACACCAGGGCGATACTGAGAGTATCTTCTACCCTGGATAACGCCCATATAAAAATTAGTTGAGGATAATACTGTTAATCGACAAAAATAACGTTGAAAAATCAGGCTCCGATGAACGAGAGGATACGGGCGTTGCCCCGGAAAGACAGATCCTGGGTTCGATTCCCAGTTGCGACCTTTACCTTTTTACTTTCTGTGTCTTTTTCAGTTTCATGTTTCATTTAGATTTATCACTATTATCTTATTATTCAATGGTATAAAACAATACTTCAGCTATATCCAACAACGTAATTAGAAGGTAAAATGAGAACATTCAAAATATTTCAGCTTGATATTTTAAATATGCACGTACACATTGATATTTTATTCTGAATAAACGAAGATGAACCTTTTAGGCTTTTGCAGTACCTGTGGGGTAGATATAATGCCTTAATTGATTTCTCTCACCATTCTCCACACAGGGTAGTACTTTAAAAATAGAATATTGCAGACCACTTTTTAGAGTTTAATGAAATCCACATTTCAGATGGTATTTTTTGAGTCCTAGGTAATGTCGAGTCCACCCCTCCGGTCTAGACGGGCGAATTATTTTGCAGAAATTCAATTATGCAAGCAATTGATTTTTATTTTCCATTCCATGCTATAATAACGTTGTGAGTTTACAATTGTGGCCCTAGGCACCATTTTTAATTTTGAAACGAATTCGTTTTGGCCGCTTTTCAATTTGCTCGGCTTCTGCAGGATATCATTTTATATGCGGTTTAATTAGTTTTTATGAGACATACAATATGACAGGCTTTTCATAAAGTTTTGTGCTCAAATGAAGGTTGGTGGTTGTTCCCCTACTAAATAAACATGAAATTTTATTGCTGAACAACGTAATATGTTTTAAATAAAATATTAGCTTCAGCTTTTGGTTTCACTTAAAAATGATAAAAGGTTTTATTTATTTTTGATTTACATTTCTGTATTTTTTTACACAGATATACAGTAATATAATTGCTTAACGTTCTTACAAATAAAAAAAAACTGATAATTCATAGTGGAATCCCTTTAATAAGAATGTGTGATTAAAAAAACCTTGTAACTCATTAAAAAAGAGTGAAGGTGTTTTAATAAAAAAACATGTTATTAAAAGATTATAATTTATAATTAATATAATTATTTCAAACATAAACATTACTTGGTAAAAAGTTCTTATTAGTAAGTTACTGTGAGGCACTGTTGAAAAGCCGCTGCATTCTAGGAGAAATCCTGAATTATAGCTGAGCAGTGACCTTTTCGTCAATAGAATCAATGAAAAGACAACAAAATATTTAATATTGTAAAAAAATCTATTGGTGAATAAACTTTTTATTTAATTATGATGATAATATTTGCGAAACTCAATCGAAAATCTGGTGACAGAAAAATCAGAAAAAGATATTGGCACCTCTAGGACTCGCACGCAGGACCTTCTGCTTACATGCAAATGCTCTACCAACTGAGCTAAGGTGTCTATAAAAAATTCGGTCACTATTAACTGCAACTTACTTCGACTAAGAACTACCAACATTATCTTCATTTTCTTAACGCACATATTATTGGCTGCTATCTTTCTTTATACGTGATTGCAAGATTCAAACCTGCACTAAATGCTATCTTGATAGTGTCTGGATAAATTTTGAATAATATTTTGAATAATTTTTATAACTTTTAATAATATGTGCGTTAAGAAAATGAATATAATGTTGGTAGTTCTTATCGAAGTATGATACAGTTAAAAGTGACCGAATTTGATATATGTAGATGCCTTAACTCAGTTGGTAGAGCGTTCGAGTCCCAGAAGAGCCAAACTCTTTTTCTGACTCCAAATTTTCGATAGAGTTTCGCTAATATTATCTGCATTTAATTAAATATTACTATTTGAGATTTTACTCATTAAGTTAAAAATAAAAATAAATAAAACCTTTTTTTAATAGTATTACTAAATCAGACTTACTTAAGTAAGTCTAAAGTCATGGTGTTTGAAAGGGAGAGTACGAAAACAGTATGCAACATAGTTGTGAATGATGAACATTTGGAGCAGGTGGATGAGTTTGTGTATCTGGGTAGTATGTTTACGAGAGATGGGAAGGCTGAAAGAGATATTGAAAGAAGGGCGAATGCCGGTAACTCCATTAATGGTGGACTGAATGCCGTTGGCGTTAATAAAAAACGTTCAAAAAAAGCGAAGCTAGCAGTCCACAATGGAGTCCTGGTATATGTATGGCAGTGAGGCATGGAACTGGCAGAGGAAGGATGAAAGTAAACTGAATGCTGTTGAAATGAGATCCCTGAGACGTATGTGTGGTAAAACAATGTATGATCGTGTGAGAAATGTGGATATCCGCAAAGAATGTAAGGCTGATGTAAGCATAATGAGTAAGATTAAGAAAGGGACCCTCAGATGGTTTGGGCATGTAGAGCGAATGAACGAAGGAAGTAGTGTAAGAAGAATATACGACGCGAATGTGAATGGTAGAAGAAGTCGGGGACGCCCGAGGAAGACATGGCACGATCAAGTGAATCAGATACTTGAGTCGGGTCATGTCAAAAGTCAGAATAATAGAAGAGAATGTATGAGATGATGTATGAATGTGAGTGAGGCAAAGAGTGTGTTCCAAGACCGAGTTGTTTGGCGGTCCGTCCTCTCTGCCTACCCCTGCGGGGAAACGGCGTGATGGTTAGTTAGTTAGTTAGTTAGTTATTACTAAATTCCAATTTTACAATGGAGATTTACTTCTCTCCTAATATATAATAATAATAATTAAGTACAGTCTTAAGATGCCTGTTGCGGGATGTAATCGACCAGGTCATATATAAAAAAATTAAGTTATTAATATGAAAAACCGTAATAATCTAATCGATAAATTAATGTACTCATTGAATTATATTTTGATTTTTTTTAAATACTTCCCCGAGATAGATACTTAAATCCGAAATCTGCTAGGTATTTTATATTATATAAAGCGATTTATGTACACTACACAATAATGATCTTTTAATAAGGTTCCCTTATAAATTATAAATAATATTATCATGGCGTATTTTATCTCAATCCGATAAATGTTATTGATTCAAAAAAACGAATTAGAAGATAGACATTCACTGGTGATAAAATACACAATTGCGTAATGCTTTGTAAACAATCCCATTGAATATTTGAAACTAGAATTGGAGGTGCAAGTGGCAGTAGAATGCCAACTAACTACCCCCATAATTCCAGCCCTTGTTGCCAGCAGGTGTGTTTGACAAACGTCATCCCTATCTCGAAACAAAACTACCAACCATAGTAGTAATTTCTACGGTGTCTACGACAAGAACACTTTTATGTGAAATGTCCAATTTTGTAACATTGAAATGATAATAATAATAATAATTCAATTCAATTCAATTCAGTGCCGGCAACCCGGGCGTTTATTTATTATTTGTTATGTACAATATGATTTTTTTTCCTTACCCTCCTCACTAGACAAAGTCTGTTCTGAGGCTGATACTAATATCTTTATTTGGAAAACAAACAGCTTTACAAAGATACATAAAAAAGAGTGCTTAAATAAAACAGTAAGTCTAAAAACATGTTTTCGCTGATAATTTTTTTCTTCTTTTTTTAGTGTAGACAAGAAAAACATAAAGAAAAACAAAAAAAAATAGTTAAGAGAAGCTAAATACTTAAATATGCATGATAAGAATATAGAAAAACACTATAAAGGGTAAACTTATGATCTTATAGGAGTATAAGGATGATATGTATGTAATTAGGGAATATGTAAATATATTGCAAATTAGGAAAAGAAATCTTATAAAAAATATAATAATATGGATGTTAAGTGGTGTGTTGTGATGCATTACATTTATCTAATAGTGTTGCTTTGAATTTGTTGAAAGTTATATTGAAGATGTCTGTATATGTGAGGTGTGTGTTATGATAGTGGCAGGCTCGATGTATGTATTCATTTTGTAAGTAGTTGGTGTTGGAGCGGCTGTTATAATAAAGGGATACGTTTCTGCCATTGCGACCAGGAACTCTAATATTTATTTTTTGTAAAAGATACGGGGAAGATATCGTATTATTTAGGATTCTATACAATAACAATTGATCAGAAATAATTCTCCTACAATTTAATTTCGGGATTTTAAAGAATCGACGGATATCTTCATTTGATTGGAATGCATAAAACGACCGAAAATTTAAGTAGGAGAGAAATTTTTCCTGAACACGTTCTATTCTATGAACATATGTTATGTATCTTGGATTCTAAATTTGTGAGGCGTGTTCTAGGTGTGGCGAACATAGGTATAATATAGCAAAATAAATGTATCGAGATAATAAAATAGTTTTGATGTTCGTAGTATAAATCCTAACATTTGGGTGGCTTTAGTGACAATATTATTAATATGTAATTCGAATGTAAGTTTGGAATCTTAGGTAACACCCAGGTCCCGAACTGATTCTTTTATTTTAATATCGACATTGTTTATTGAATAATTAAATTTTGGTCCTATTTCTTGTAAGCGATATTGAGTAACATTTATCTATATTTAGGAACAAGCAGTTAATTTTGCAATATTCGCTGAGATTATTAAGGTCCTCCTGTATTTTTATGCCAGTTGAAAATGATATACGAAGAATATTTTTTTTCCTTTGTTAGGTTGGTACGTCAAAATTTCTTTTCCGAAAGGAAGCCGTTAAAATGTTATCATCATTCAATGACCGGTCAGTGGTTGAGTGGGCATAGCGCTTGGGACCCACCTGGGCGTCGCGTTTTCATTTCCTCGGCTTGCTTAGTCCTCCATCACAACACAAGCAACATTTTCGGCTTTCTGTGGTGGTAGTAGGAGATTTTTAAACATTGCTGGGTTATTCGTAACCCGGGAATGTTTGTCTTTCTTTTAAAAAAATAAAATTACGAAAAATAAAATTCGAACTATATTCTTTTTGGTTATTCTGTTTCTGAACTAGCACTGTGAATCTAACATTTATTATTCTATAATCAAACGTATAAATTATCTTTTTACAGTTAGTGGAGAGACGTTAGTGCGTTAGCTTTTATGCTTAGGAAAATGGTTCTAAAACCCTAAACAGAATAACGTTATTTCATTGTCCGCTAAAACCTCATACAATACGTTAACGCCACTAAATTGCTAATAAAAATGTCACTTTTTATTCACAGTACTCGATAAAAAATACCGGTAATAGTTGTTCTCCAATAGAACTCGCCCGTTTCGTGCCGCCATATTTTCAATAACGACAAAGGGAAAAGCTCCAAATAAAGCTCGTTTGATCAGCATCGAACGCCCCACGTACAAGATCATTTATATCGGTTAACAATAAAACTTGATCTTGCAATTGATTGCGAGAGCTTTTGATTTTTTTCGTCAGGGCTTTACGGACCAGAGTCAGAGGGAAGCGAGTGCTAACTATTACGTACACTTTTATTCCATTCGCTTCTGCTCGCGAGGCAATACTGTTACGGTCATAGATTTTTATTGTCACAGGACGTGTCATCCTCGCTGGAAAGTTCAAATTCGAGGGAGAAAAGTCATTTTAGGGAGGATCGCCGAAAGAGAAAGCTACTGGGAGGTATAATGTCGGATCCGGATGTCGTAAGGCAAAACCTTTTCCGAGAATTATGTAAACAGCTAAACTGATGTGCGAGGTAGCTCCGACGATTGCGAAAAATGCGAAGCTAAGCGATTTTCCTATCTCTGCGAATAACCAACAACATGCTTTTTGTATCAATTTTTTTTACATACTTGGTTAGTATTTTTAATAAGTTGAGAAGAGCATGCTTTTATGAATGGATAAATAAGGAATCAAAATCCACAACCACATGCAATTCAATGATGGATGATAATTTCCCAAATGCTACAATGAATACCTCCATTTCTTTGAGAGATAGGAGCGACATACCAAGCTATCCAGGCGACTTAGTGTGTTGACCATAAAAAAAAAAAATTCCCTATCCCCATATGAGGGTGTGTTGGACCTCGTCCCTGCTTCATCTTTAGTTACATTATTAATTTTGCAGATCCTTCTCAAATATATCGGCGCCCCCCCCCCCCCCCAACGACATGTGCAGGCTTGAGGTTTAATCAGACGACCTTGACTGTCCTTTGTCCTGCCTCTGACTGCCTAGTCTTCGGGTATTTTACCCCAAATATTCAGTTAACATTCTTTGAGGCTTCACTGAGTGGTTGGCTAAGGGACACGGAAGCTAAGTGTGGTTTATGGTCAGACCGAAAGCCATTCACATTTTTTGTTGGTACTTGCCAATTGATTTGAGATTTATTGTATTACTTATGTTCTCTATTTTATGTTTTTACAGATGCAATACCGCCTCATGGATAACCTCCACTGTTGACCATCAAAAACTGCTGAAAGATTTAATAATTGCATATTAATAAAAATTATTAAATTAAAAAATTATTATTATTTTCAACAAATTTACTATTAATTTTACACGATTCGTACATACTCGAGTATATTATGCACCAAACCCGATCTGGAAGGTTGTAAACAAGATAAAATGGCAAAAGTTTCTCAATGCGCTCTAAAATAGAAATAGGATTTATTAATAATATGCTTTCTTATTTTTTATATTATTAAGCGATATCAATATCCGCTGATACTGCAGGATATTTTGGGCCAAAAAGGATAAACGTTCCCTTGGATACAACAACCTGGAAAAATTTTATATTGGAAAATTTCTTCTTCTTGTAGTAAAACGAAACTATTAATAAATAGAAATGTCGATAGAGGTTTTATCGGATAAAACTAACATAGCGATACAAAGAGTATCATTTGTTTTTTCAATTATTAAATGATGGTTACCCAAAACAATTTCATTTTCAGCAAAAGGAACGCAATGTTATTTCTTATAGGTAAATAATTTGAACGAATGTTCTGGAAGGGAGAGTGTATTACAAAAAGTTGTTTACAGGTCGTCCGAACAAAATTTCACGATGAATTTTATTGTAGCCAATCCAACTTTATGTTACAAACGCGATTTACTTTTGCGAAACGGGCGGTAATGGCTGCGCATTGTTTTAAAGGCCTCTTTTTCGGAGATTTCCACCGGACAAAAAATGTCGGTTTTTGTACCGTTCGGGATTAAAGGACTTGCTATATTGACACAAAGCGACGATAAAAAGTGATGAAAGTTCAAAGAGCTCCGTTTCTCACAATAAATGCCCTTTACTCCGACCTTTAAGTTCTATTAGGATGTTCCGGTGTAGAGACGCGAAGAGGGAAGCGATCTGTTAAATCGAATGATGTAATGAGAACGTTGTGAGTAAGATAAACGCGGAGAGTCTTCTCTTCTGTAAGAGTAGGGGGGAGTTTTGTGTTACGGGAGTTGAGTGGCGTCCGCTTATTGGGGATCAGATTTCATTACACATTTATTTATTTGATCTTCCTACGAAAATAAAGGACCTGAAAAGTGATAATGTGAAACTTCCAAAAAAACCTTTTAGGCTATTCACTCGGACAAGATTTCATTTCACTTTATAGAAAAGATAAATGAACGTCAATAAAATTTTCGCTTGAGGAGAAACAATTGAAGACCTCCGTAGTCCAGTGGGTAAGACTCTTGACTCACAATCCGGAGGTCGCGGGATCGAACCCGGCATGCGCAAATAAATTTTATTTGATTAATTTGTGTTATTTCACCATTAATTCATTTAAAATAATATATAGTATATTTGCGGCATGTTCTAGAGTGGAAGATACTACCAGTATCGCCCTGGTGTAAGACCACCATTCAGAATTGAAACGTTGCTTGAAAATGGCTTTAGCCATGTTTAGTGACCAGATCTGAATAGCCAGGTACTTCCCAACCTTCCTCTTCCCCACCTTCTTCCCCTCCCCACTACCTTAAGCCTCACAACATACCCCAATTGGGGATGCCATAGTCTCACTGGCTCCAGACGGGAGCAGTTGAGATTCTTGTGCGGTATTCACTGTAAAAAAAAAAAAAAAAACACGGGCATTTTCGATTCACCGAAAAAACTAAATATTGTATGATAAGTTATAAGATTTTCACGGCCAAAAGCATTTTCGTTATTTGTTTTTGGAGTGTTACGCCGTGTTGCGCTACCTCCTTCTTTACATCTACCGGATCTGCCCTGATGATGGACACTGCAACGATGTCCGAAACGTTGGCTAAAGAAGGAGGTAGCGCAACACGGCATAACACCCCAAAAACAAATAACGTAAATATTGTATGTTTCTAATAATAAATACACGCACTTACAAAAATCTAATATAGTATCACATAGTCAGTCTTCTTCGAGTGTTATTTTAATTTTATGACCTTGCTGAATTGGGTATATAGATACATCTAACATTCTCAAGATAAAAAAATCTTTTGTGAAAAATCTCACCCGACTTTCATCAAAACAAGTGAATTATATATTTTTTCACGAATTTTTTACATGATATAGAAGACACTGAAAAATTTTGGAATTCATATAAAGACAATGAATAAAATAGTCAAATGCAATTACGTTTATCTTTAATGATATATCGAAAACTTCCAGAAATAATAATTCGCACTAACAAGGCGATAAAACAATTGATTTTTCCCGAACAGAATTATCAGAATTTTCACAATATTGGACGACTTAAATTCTTTAAATTATCTGTAACAGTGAAATTACCAAAAAAGTCGTGTAAAACTCAAAATTTTTTGTCATTTTATTATTTATAGCGTCAATAGCAGTCAGTATAATATATAAAAGTAGATACCTACCTTACTCATTCATAATATTTTCCCAACACCACTAGTTTATTTTCCAAATAGTCTTAAAAAAATAAAATCTTTTTGTCACGTCTCCCTCCCAAGGGCAATGAATTAAGGGTAGGTGGGTTGGTTCGTAGAAAGAGAGGCCATAAAAAGTACCCACGCTCCAGTTATTTTATTTACGCTAAATGATCTGTTTTTCGATCTTACTTTTATAGGCATGCTGGCGACAGTTTTTTTAGATTTGTTTAATCCCAGGGTATCTTCCGAAACATAAAGGACTATTTCATTTAGGTATATTCCTATTGCTTCCGTAAAAATAAAAATCTTTGGCGAGAATAATTGAGTAGGTACCTATTAATTTTTGCTATAAAAGAAAAAAATATAGGTTTTGCAGAAAGTTAATAAAATTTGTGGAAATATATATATATATATATATATATATATATATATATATATTATAGGAGGCCCTGCGAAAAATAGTTCCCCTCAGGAACTATGTCATCTTTGGGGATGCCGTGTGGAGGGTCTTTTTAGGAAAGGAAGAAGAGGAAATTCTGGAAAGGAAAAGGGTACGAGGGGTGGGTAGAAATTTGGGGTCAGTGTGTCCATGAGTGACGGACGTTGAAGCCATCCCTCCCATTGCAGTGCAAGGTGATGTTCCGAGAGAGTATGGCTGGAGAAGTCAAAGAGACTTCCTCAACCACTCTTCCGATCCGGCCTGCCATGCAGCTGGTGGAAAGACGCATCCGCCGCCAAGACCCTGACAAACCTCACTCCATGAACCCGGGCACCCTTACCAAGTCACCAAACGTAGCGAACAACTTTGGGTGACCAATTGCAGAGGTGTTGGTTATCCAATAAATGGTTCCTGGGGCGGCGATACCCATACCCGCCTCCCAAATTAGAGATTTAGATCAAATTGATAAATAAGTTACTAGTACAATTTTTGATAAGTTTTTTTGGTTGAACACTACAGAAGCAATGCCAAGATCGAGTTTAAAAAAAATTATTTACTTTTTTAATTAAATGAAGACAATATAAGCGAAACTCAATCGAAAATCTGAAAACAGAAAAATCAGAAAAAGATATTGACACATCTGGGACTCGAACCCAGGACCTCTCGCTTACCGGGCGAACGCGCTAACCACTGCGCCACCGTGTCGATATCCAATTCGGTCACTTTTAACTGTATCATACTTCGACTAAGAACCACCCACACTATCTTCATTTTTCTTAACGCATATACTATTGGCTGCTATCTTTATGTATGATTGCAAGATTCAAACCCGAACTAAATGCTCTCTAGATAGTGTCTGGATAAATCTTTATCCATTTTATTTAATATGCGACATCTATTGACTTTTCTGCAAGTCTAGGATGAATATTTTTATTTTTATTTTAACTTTATGAGTAAAACCTCAAATTGTAATATTTAATTAAATGAAGACAATTTAAGCGAAACTCAATCGAAAATCTGAAAACAGAAAAATCAGAAAAAGATATTGACACATCTGGGACTCGAACCCAGGACCTCTCGCTTACCGGGCGAACGCGCTAACCACTGCGCCACCGTGTCGATATCCAATTCGGTCACTTTTAACTGTATCATACTTCGACTAAGAACCACCCACACTATCTTCATTTTTCTTAACGCATATACTATTGGCTGCTATCTTTATGTATGATTGCAAGATTCAAACCCGAACTAAATGCTCTCTAGATAGTGTCTGGATAAATCTTTATCCATTTTATTTAATATGCGACATCTATTGACTTTTCTGCAAGTCTAGGATGAATATTTTTATTTTTATTTTAACTTTATGAGTAAAACCTCAAATTGTAATATTTAATTAAATGAAGACAATTTAAGCGAAACTCAATCGAAAATCTGAAAACAGAAAAATCAGAAAAAGATATTGACACATCTGGGACTCGAACCCAGGACCTCTCGCTTACCGGGCGAACGCGCTAACCACTGCGCCACCGTGTCGATATCCAATTCGGTCACTTTTAACTGTATCATACTTCGACTAAGAACCACCCACACTATCTTCATTTTTCTTAACGCATATACTATTGGCTGCTATCTTTATGTATGATTGCAAGATTCAAACCCGAACTAAATGCTCTCTAGATAGTGTCTGGATAAATCTTTATCCATTTTATTTAATATGCGACATCTATTGACTTTTCTGCAAGTCTAGGATGAATATTTTTATTTTTATTTTAACTTTATGAGTAAAACCTCAAATTGTAATATTTAATTAAATGAAGACAATATAAGCGAAACTCAATCGAAAATCTGAAAACAGAAAAATCAGAAAAAGATCTTTTTAGTTAACTATCGTTTAATGTCAAAAAACAAATGCGGATTTCCAATGCATATTTAGATTAGTATTTCAACTCAACAATGCCAATTTACTAATAATTTATTACTCCACAATTTAACTATTGCTCAACTATCCTTTTCCTATCGACGGTCCCGTAGAACAATGTCGGATCTGCAAAAAAGCAAAAATCGTTTTTTTGGCTTATTTTAAATTTCTTTTCTTACTTTTGTAGTCTGCGTTTTCAGATTTTTTTTATCTTGATTATTTTAAAAGTTATTGAAACGAACAAAGTCGGTTGTGACATACTATTCGAAGAACATTGTCAGAAGTGCACAACCGACTTTGTTCGTTGTCATACGTCCGCCATTGGAGGTGCGCGCGCACGGTCGGTTTGTCAGAATCGACTTAGTTCTTCGGAGAGTTGGGACGGTGAGGACGTGCGTGATGAATCAGTGCTTGCAAATCAAAATAAAAGTAAATTGTTGCTCTTTTGTTAGTAAGACAGTATAAACTAACGATGCCTCGAAAATATAATAATCGTTTTAAATGTTTGCCTAGTAAAATGTGTCCAATTGACAATTCAAGTGATAACTGGAATGAACAAAGTGCAGACGGAGATATACGAGAACCAGGACATGCCTCTTACGTGTCGAGAAACATTAATTGTCGAATAAAGCAGTTAATGGACATTACAAATAACATTATTTATCCAAATCAGGATAATGAGAATGAAAAAGAAGTTGTACTAGGTAAGTTTTTATTGTTTTCCTACAGAACTGCTATGATTTTAAATTACTTCATCGGGCCTCCCAAAAACAATGTTGGATTGTCATAACCGACAACAATCACAGAAAATAAATTATTTTTCTTTACAATGAGAATTTTTACTTTACATTAATTCAATCGTTGTTAGGTGGTACTAAAATATGTTTAAGTGATAAAAAATTATGTGTCGCCGTAAAAGCACATCCGACATTTTTTGTTGGAATCTGTCAAGTAGCAGGGTGCAGGAAACAAACATCCGACTTTGTTCTTGGAACATTAAAAAAATTTTTCGTGTCGGATGTTCACATCCAACATTATTCTTGGGAAGTTTTTTCAATACTACTTTGTTCGACAAAAAAAAACACTCTTAAACACCTGTAAAATATATTTTTTTTACTTTGGCGTTATTGATTAAACTAAAGTAAATGCAATCCTGCTTGAAAATTTATAATTTTATTATGTTTCATCAATTTTGTAAAGATTTATCTGCTGTGTTACAATAAAAAAATTGATATTTGTGTTACAATAAAAAAATGTAATTTAATAAATATTTGAAATTAACATATTCCATGTTTTTAGATCAAATAAATAATGCGGATATTACAAAATCGATGAATCCAGATTTGAATTCCCTTGATTCGTCTCAGTCACCACTGTCACAGGAAGAAGAAGGTCAATAATTTTGACTTTACTTACTTATTATTCATCATAAAAATTATAAACGTTCTTAGAATCAGATTTTCTTAAACTTTTGAGAAACAGAGTTTATTTAATTTTTTTAAACCTTTCAGAGATTCCTGAATCACCTCTTCCTGATGGGGTTGATAAAATGCAAGAGGAGTTTGGAGATATCATGGAGGATCTGTTAAAAGATTTGAATAGTCCACAATCTGTATCTCAGTCCGATTCGGCAAAAAAATCAGGTAGGTGTTTAAAAAGCGCATTAAAAAAGAGAAAAGATAAAATTTATACCAAGTATGTAACTTCGATTTGCTGCTAGTATATAGAAAATTATGTTTTGATTTTAGGCGTTTCTGAATCCGACCCTCCGCGGAGTGTAAATATTGGCCAAACAGCAGACCTGATTGCTGAAAATGATTTTTCATCGCTGCTTGCTGGATCAGGTAAATTATTAAAACATTAATTGTATCTGAAACTATATAATTTTGAAAGTAAATTTTCTGAGATTACTTTTAATCGATGGAATTAAAAAATATTGTTGTAATTTCAGATATTCCCGGTTCGCCTTCTTCTGTTACTGTGAACATAGAGTCCAGCAGACAAAATGAACAGCCGCAATTGCTGGAATTCAACGAAACTCCTGTACCATCCCCTGTGAATGGCCACATATTATGCGATGACGACTTTTGTGGCATACACAATGAGGATTATAATATTTTACCTATAGATAATTCTCCAAGCTGTTCTTCGAATGCATCATCTCCAGCTTCAAGCATTAATACGAGGATAAATACAAAACGCCGCCGAAATCAATCGGAATGGGTAGACATCAAACGAAAATGTCTTAAAAACCTGGGCAAGAAGTACTTCACCAAACGTGGAAAATGTGCCGATGAAAAAGTACTTGGCCCACCTTGCTCCTGTAAGCTGAAATGTGGCACACATTTTTCAAATAAAGAAAGAGCAGATATTTTACAAAAATTTTGGAACCTGGGTGATAGACAGCTACAATGGAGCTTTGTTGTTAAATATACTACAAAGGAGAAGAAACGTCGTGCACTCACCAATGATTTAAAACATAACCGTCAGTATACGTTCAAATATTTCCTGCCACAAAGTTCAATGTTATCGTTGGAATCTGATAAGACCAACGTCTGTAAAATATTCTTTTTGAATACTCTTTCTGTCGGGGAAAGAATAGTTACAACGGCCTGGAAGAAGTATGACGGATCAATGGTCGTTCAGCCAGACAACAGGGGGGCCCATAAAAATCATAAAAAAATAATTGTCGATGATGTGGTGAAAAGTGTGTGCGACCACGTTCAATCATTTGTACCGGTCGAATCGCATTATATTAGAAAAGATTCGACAAAGTTATATTTAGATGGAAGTCTCAGCATTGCTCGGATGTTCAAATTGTATGTTGAATGGTTTAACCCAGACATATATACCAAAAAGGCGCAATCTGAACGACAATACAGAGATATTGTTAATCAAAAATTTAATTTAGGTTTCCATATCCCTAAAAAGGATCAGTGCGACCAGTGCTATGCATTTAAAAATATGTCTCAGCCCTCTGATGAGCAGAAAGAAGCCTATATTCTGCATCGCGAGGAGAAAGAGTTTGCCCGGAACCTAAAAAATAACGACAAGGCCAAAGCTATCGCTTCTGATGGTTCAACAATATGTGCGACTTTTGATTTTCAAAAGGTGTTAACTTGTCCTCATGGTAAAGCGAGTATTTTTTATTATAAACGAAAATTGTCCACCTACAATTTCACTGTTTACGATATGGCAGCGAGACACGGGATCTGCTATATGTGGCACGAAGGAATCGCAAAACGAGGAGCCAATGAAGTAAGTAGTTGTTTGCTTGATTTTATTAAAAAAAAAGTTGAAAAGGGGGCTAAAGAATTCAGATTCTGGTCTGATAACTGCCCTGGACAGAATCGAAATAGTTTTAAAATATAAATATATAAATATAATATAAATATAATATAAATCGAGTGGTTTTTAGCCTATATTTATATGCAGCTAAAGAATTCGGAATCAACATTACACACAGCTTCTTAGAAAAGGGTCACACTCAAAATGAGGGAGATAGTGTGCACGCAGTAATTGAAAAAGCAAGTGCTCCTAGGACGATTTATAGTCCAAATGAATGGAAGATTCTCGTGAGATGGGCAAAAATTGATGAAAATCCCTACGAAGTTCGAGATATGTCGCAAGATAACTTTTACGACTTTAAAATACTGTTAAAGAATAAAAATTGGACTAAAGATACCCAAAATAAAAAAAATGACATGGAGCTACGTCAAGCAAGTTCATACCTCTGGAGATCATTCCTATCAGCTGAAGTATAAATATGACCTCAGAAAAGAGTTTCAGACTATCATCGTTCGTAATGCCACAAGACATTTTCATGCTATTGACATCGAACTTCATAAGGCGTATGATACCCCTTTGCCGATTCAAAAAGATAAATACAATGACCTTATAAGTCTTTGTAATTCAGGAATTATTCCTGAACAATATCATGAATTTTATAAGACCATAACATACGGAAACATTGGTGTTAATGATGGTGACTCCGAATAATAATAATTATTAATTTAGGTCAAATAAAAATTTTCCATTTTGAAAATAAGACTATTGATGTTTTAATTTTATGTTATGATTAGGTACCACCCTGTTATGTTTAATTTTTTGTTATATTTTCTTATTTCATCTCTTTTAAATAATGTTATAGTCGTACTTATGTAACTGACTCATGTAACAGACTGGGCTTGAACAATCCTCCCAGTTTTGCTAGATTAAAACAAATAAAACTACGGATGTTTTAATTTTATGTTATGATTAGGTAACCTGTTTTGTTTTTAATTTTTATTGTATTTTTTCTCTTTAAATAATGTGTATAACTCATGTAATATGGCAGACTGAGATTGAAATATCCTCCCACTTCTGTTTGGATTAAAAACAAATAAAAAATTGAATATATTACTTTCACTGTTTTTATTTATTTAGTGTCAAATTATTATGCATAATTTTTATTAAAAAGGGGTTCCTTCACGTAATTATTACAAAACATAATAGATTTTTTTTTTGGTAATACTAGAAACAAAAAAAATATATAAAATAAATTAGGTTTTAAATACGACAAAAACTTATGTTTGAATTCCAAAGAATAAAGTAGGATATACATATACGACACACATGTTTCATGCTATGTCCGTAGAACAATGTCGTATGTAAACATCCGACAACTCCTTGTTCGTAAAAAAAAGTCGGAAGTGATTTTTCTTAAAAACTACAACAATGTTGCAATAAGCTGGCATACTGTATTTTTCCAATTAAATAAATAAGGGTTAATGCAAAATATCAGATCAACTTTACATTTATTTCTCTCAAAAAACTGTAAAAATGCAGAAACGAAACTTTAAACAGCTCTCCTGCGAAACTACGATTTTGGAGATCCGACATTGTTCTTCGGGACCGTCGCTATGTAACGAACGAGAACAAAATAAGTTTCAAATTCTCCAAAACAGGGCAATGAGAATAATACTATGGCGAAATAGATTTTTCAAAAGTAAACAAAACGTTAAAGGAACTGAATTGGCTAACCGTGAAACAGATGCTGACCTTGAATACGATGATATTTATACATAAAATAATTAACAACATTATTTTACCAAAATACTTTTCAGATAAAATTATATTCAACAAGGACATTCACCCACATAACACAAGGACGTGTAAAGAAATCAGGCTTCAAAAAAGGACTAGGCTAATACGCACAACAGTTTACTGTACAAAGGGATGAAGTCATATAACAAGCTTCCAGAAACTTTAAAGTCCACACTAACTACTAAAAATATTTTTTAATTCTTTAAGAAAATTTGTTAATAGAAAGCTACATTACATGCGAGTAAAATAGGCTGTATAAAATAGTAAGCTCTGGCGTTATGAAATTATAAATATTAATATACCCCGTTACCGAGGACACCAGAGTTTTCAGAGGGGCGGAGGTTGAAACTGACCACTTTCTGGGGTGTCGAGAGTAAACATCTTTCGCGGATGACCAACCCCAACGAGAAGGAAAGCATTGATGAAACATGGAACCACATAAAGGTGAGACTTTGTGAATCTGCTAAAGATGTATGTGGAATAAGTACGCAAGGTAGGAAGAAAGGTGATGCATGGTGGGATGACGAGATCAAAGCACTGGTCTCAGAGAAGAAGAAAGCATGGTTACGTCTGATAGCGGCTGGCACTGATTCTAGCGAAGAGAGAGATAGAGCAAAGAAGTTCATAAGGGATGTAAGAAAAGAGTAAGTGTTGGAGTGAAAGAACGAAAGAAACGCCTGGAAGAGGAAGAGGGAATAAAAATGACAAAACACTTCCAAGAAAACATTAAACTGTTTTGGAAGGAGGTCAAAAGGTCCCGGAGTGGTTCAGAGAACGGAAAACGGAAGCCTGAAAGTCATAAAATCGAAAGATGGAAAAATGTTTACGAATGAGGAAGAAATAAAAGAGAGATGGATAAAATGTTTTGAGGAGGTTTTCGCAAGCAATCCGGGTGATAGTGAGGCCAGCAGTGAATCGGGTATGAACGATGACGGAGTGAATTCAATCAAAATCAGCGTGGATGAAATAAAAAAAATCGATAAAATGCATGAAGAATGGTAAGGCTGTTGGTTTCGACAATATTGCTGCCGAATACTTTAAAGGAGATAGCCATATTATTTTCACATGGTTTAGAGGAGGGTTACACGCCATTAGATTGGAGAAGGGCTGTAATCATGCCGTTATACAAAGGTAAAGGGTCACATATGGAATGTGGAAATCATAGGGCTATTAGCCTGCTAAGTTCAGTCGGCAAGCTGTACGGAAGAATATTGATTGAAAGGGTAAGAATGGAAACAAAGGATAAAATATGGGATGTGCAAGGTGCCTTTATGAGTGGAAAGGGATGCATGGACCAGATTTTTTCCTTGCGTATGCTTACTGAGAAGTTTCTGGCGAAAAACCAGAAACTTTTCTGCGCTTTTGTAGATCTACAAAAAGCATACGACCGAGTCGACAGGAAAAAGCTATGGAAGGTTTTGTCCAAGTATGGAGTAAATACAAATCTCATACAAGCAATTGCGTCTCTGTACGAGGGAAGGGTTGCGTGTGTTAGGGTGAACGGTGGTTTTACGGGGTGGTTTGACATCACAAAAGGTGTCAAGCAAGGCTGCGTAATGTCACCATGGTTATTCAATCTATACATGGATAATTGTATGCAAGAATTGAAAGAGGTGGGATTGGGCGTGAAATTGAGAAATCTGAAAGTATGTTGCCTGTTGTATGCTGATGATGCGGTGCTGATTTCTAACAATATGGAAGATCTACAGTCTCTCGTATCTAGGATGAACGAAGTATGTATGAAGAATGAGCTAATGATGAATGTAAGTAAGTCTAAAGTCATGGTGTTTGAAAGAGAGAGTACGAAAACAGTATGCAACATAGTTGTGAATGATGAATACTTGGAGCAGGTGGATGAGTTTGTGTATCTGGGTAGTATGTTTACGAGAGATGGGAAGGCTGAAAGAGATATTGAAAGAAGGGTGAATGCCGGTAACTCCATTAATGGTGGACTGAATGCCGTTGGCGCTAATAAAAAACTGTCAAAAAAAGCGAAGCTAGCAGTCCACAATGGAGTCCTGGTACCTACCCTGATGTATGGCAGTGAGGCATGGAACTGGCAGAGGAAGGATGAAAGTAAACTGAATGCTGTTGAAATGAGATCCCTGAGACGTATGTGTGGTAAAACAATGTATGATCGTGTGAGAAATGTGGATATCCGCAAAGAATGTAAGGCTGATGTAAGCATAATGAGTAAGATTAAGAAAGGGATCCTCAGATGGTTCGGGCATGTAGAGCGAATGAACGAAGGAAGTAGTGTAAGAAGAATATACGACGCGAATGTGAATGGTAGAAGAAGTCAGGGACGCCCGAGGAAGACATGGCACGATCAAGTGAATCAGATTCTTGAGTCGGGTCATGTCAAAAGTCAGAATAATAGAAGAGAATGTATGAGACGATGTATGAATGTGAGTGAGGCAAAGAGTGTGTGCCAAGACCGAGTTGTTTGGCGGTCCGTGCTCTCTGCCTACCCCTGCGGGGAAACGGCGTGATGGTTAGTTAGTTAGTTAATATATTATATATCAATATTTATAATTTTACATCTGTCCTTAACAAAATTACTAACGTCAGAAGAAAAGCAAAACAAATCGTTCGTGGAAACGAAGTTGATATATTTGCAGGAAATTTTATTTCAGTCGTCGGTCGTAGTAAATATCGAAAAAATAAATCGCCAAGACATATGTACGCGCATAACTTCCGAACGACTGCACCAAATTGGATAGTTTTCTTTTTTTGTGTTCGTTATTGTCAAAGTTTGTATAAAACTACTGGTGAGATTTGGAATTATGAAATTTGCAATAGATGACACGCGAGCTGTTTGAAAACTGAATGTATGGGGAAGAGGAACTCGGGAAGGGGGTTCGCGGGACGGGGGAAGGGGGGGAGGATTGGAGTGGGGTGAGGGAAGGTGGAGGAGGCGGAGTGGGAACGCGAGAGGGGAAGGGGACGCGGGAGAGGAAGGGAAGGCAAAAGGGGAACGGGACGAATGGGAAAGGAAACGCAGGGAGAAACAATTTCTTTATTAAATGGCATAGCAACGTACGCCGGGTACCAACTAGTACATGATAATGTATATGATAGTGTAACTTCCACTCGTCTCATACCTGCAGTATCTTTGTGTACCTACAAGATACAAATAATAAAATTCGTATAATATCGAATCTTATTATACTTAGTAGCTGCCCTAAATTTCCCGCTTGATACAGATGCAGCAACGTGAAGTTTGGTCCAGACAGGGATGCAGCTAGTTTCCGGTAAAAGAGATATGTCCCTGGCAGCCGCCCGGATATGACGCGGACTAAACGGATAAGGTTGATATCTGTGTGCGAACTAAACATGCCTACAGCAGGGGTATAACACATTTTATTGTTTATTTAACACATATTTATCGCAAGTTCTGATTTGATGGCAGTAATATTAAATTGTAACCCAAAAAGAGAAACAATATGAAACGTAGTTGTGAATGATGAATAATTGATGCAGGTGGATGAGTATGTTTATTTGGGAAGTATGTTTATGAGTGATGGGAAGGATGATAGAGGTATTAAAAGAAGAGTGAATGCAGGTAACTCTATTAATGGAAGGCTGAACGCCGTTGGCATCAACAAAAATCGGTCCAAAGAAGCGAAGCTAGCCGTCCATAGTGGAGTACTGGTAACTACCCTGATGTATAGCAGTGAGACAGGGAACTGGCGGAGGAAAGATGAAAGTAGACTGAATGCTGTAGAAATGAGATCCCTGAGGTATGTGTGTTAAAACCATGTACGATCGTGTGAGAAACGTGGAGATCCGCAAAGAATGCAAGGCTGAGTAAGAAAGAAAAGAACGCTCCGATGGTTCGGGCATGTAGAGTGAACGAGGAAAAGAGTGCAAGGAGAATATATGACGCAAATGTGAGTGGTAAAAGAAGTCGGGGACGCCCGAGAAAGACATGGTACAACCAAGTGAATCAGATTCTTGAGTCGGGCCATGTCAAGAGTCAGAATAATAGAAGAGCATGTAATGTATGAATGTGAACAAGGCGAGGAGTATATGCTAAGTCCAAGTGCTGTTTGACTCAGGGCCGGCCCTGCTGAAGAAAGATGCCTTCATGACATTAGACCGGTCATACAGTTTGTAAATACGTTGGATTTCCACACGGGCGTCGTAAGTTCGATTCCTCGGCTGGCCATGTTCTTCATCATTGCACAAACAACATCTTCCTCTTATAATAATGTAAGTTGGAGATTTTCAAGTTATTCGTAAATCGGGAATATAATAATAATAACGTTCTATTTATAAAGCGCAGTTTTGTGTCATTTCACTTCAAGTGCGCTTATCTATAATAAATTTTAAAATAATCCTACAGTGCTCCTTATAATATTGAGAAAATAGTATGAAATGAAGAATATGCAGTATTTACAAAAAAAATGACAAGAGAACAAAATTAACAAAGATAGTGCTGTTATAGTACACACAGGAAAATAATAATAATAGACAACAACGGTGCTATTTTAACACAGGACAAAACAAGAAACTTTAAAACTAAAATATAATATACTAAAAGAAGGCAGTTTGCGTTCAGAAATGAGAAATATTCGGACATTAAACATAAAAACACAATTAAGTACTACTATTTTCCTATTCTATTTTCTTACATTTTAAATTAACTAGTAAATCTGTATTCCAAAAGGACATAATATTTTTCAAAAAGCTAATTATAATTGGGTTAACTTTATATATTTTTAATATTTTGATTAGCCACGAGTGCGGGACACTATTAAAAGCTTTTTGATTATCTGTATAACAAGTATGTAAATTACGCTTTTGATTTTGAATTTGTTTTAAAATTACAGAATCAATAACTAATTGTTCTTTACATCCCATATGTTTTCTGCGACAACCTTTTTGTTGTTCAGATAAAATATTTTTTTCATCCAAATGAGTATATATTAAATCTGTCAAGCAAGAGGTTAAAATTTTGTATATTGTCGGTAGACATGTAATGGGTCTATATTGAGAAGGATTATTAATATGTTCGCTTTTAGGCAACATAAAAGTAATGCCCCTAGTTAGAAAATTAGGAAAATTTTGAGGTTGTCTGACAAGTTTTGAAAGATTTTTTGCAAAAAGAGGATGTAAAATAGTTAGACGTTTGTACCAAAAATTATGTATCCAATCGCAACCCGTAGCTTTCCAATTATGAGTATTTTTTTATAATTTTGGCTAACAATTCAACCGATATATCAGAAAAACTCATTTGTTCAATGTCTGAACAATTGAGTTCTTCATTTTTTATCCAGGGACCTGCCTCATTATGTTTTATATCTTTACTGCAAATGTTTGTCCAAAAATCACGCATATCTGATTCAGATGGCAACGGAATATTCGAAATAATATTTTGTTTATCGTCAAGTTTGGAATAAATTTTTTTCTCATTTTTCTGAAATAATCTATTATTATTTCTTTTATTATACGTATAATTATATCTTTTTAATCTACTAGCTTTTACACCTAATTTTTGTTTTAATAAATCTAATAAATCATTGATTATATTTTCATTATTATTACTACCAATGCTATAACCAAGATTTCTTCCAATTTCATCTATATATCTCAAAATATTCCTACTTCTATTCCATTTTTATATTCTATTACTCTAGCTATACTACTTCTTAAAAATACTACATTATTTTCTAATCTAATCTGCCATTCTGGTTTACTATAACTATATGATCTATCATCAGAGGACGTTAATTTAACTCCTAACTTATTACATATTATGATAGCACTAGCGTACACTATTGTATGAAGATCTAAATAACTAATATCATCAAATGTTATTTTTGGTAAAATTAAATTATTTAATTCAGAAATTAATTTTGATAATTTCTTTGACGTATGCAATTTTGGTAATTTTGGTCTAACTGTGGGATCTATATCTGTATATCTATTTATATTATTTTGAAGCAAGTTAGCTAATTATATTACATTATCATCTAGTAAGTTTAAATCTGCAATGTTGATTTCCCTAAGATTATGAATAACGTCTAAGTTATTTGAATCTACTGTCATATCATTGGATTCTTCTACTAGAATATTATCTAAACTATCTTCATTCAATGCATCTAATATAACATTACTACTCGTATTAATTTGGGCTAAAGTTCGGTGTTTGGGCTAAATTCCTAAAAAATAAAACTAGTTATTTTTATACTAATTTGGGGTCGGGGAATCCGAATCTGAAAGAATTAGGCGGCGGCAAGCAATATTAACTGAATTACAGGACTTTAAAAAAATTTATACACATACAGGAAAATAGCCATTCTGGAAGCATTTTGATTCCTAGAAAATCAAACTAGTTATTTTTATACTAACTATGGGCCGGGGAATCCGAATCTGAAAGAATTAGGCGGCGGCAAGCAATATTAACTGAATTAAACGACTTTAAAATTTTCTATACACACACACATGAAAATAATCATTTCGGAAGTATTTTGACACACGTCGTACAAAGATCATAGAAAAACAAGATAACATAGATGTTTTTACCACACAAAATTAAGTGTTGCCATTAAGCAGTAATATTAATAACGTAAAATAACATGTTTATATTTTAAGTACTTATTTTTTTTAAATTTTACTCACTTTTGTATCACAAACCATGTTACATAAACCCGGCGTAGCTGCTAAACTACTTGAAAACAGGGATGTTTTTTTGCCGTGACGCGAGCAGGCGGTATAAAGGGGCACAAACCATGTTACACAAACCTAGCGTAGCCGTTAAACTACTCGAAAACAGGGATGTTTTTTTGCCGTGACGCGAGCAGGTGGTATAAAGGGGCACAAACCATGTTACACAAACCTAGCGTAGCCGCTAAACTACTCGAAAACAGGGATGTTTTTTTGCCGTGACGCGAGCAGGCGGTACAAAGGGGCACAAACCATGTTACACAAACCTAGCGTAGCCGCTAAACTACTTGAAAACAGGGATGTTTTTTTGCCGTGACGCGAGCAGGCGGTATAAAGGGGCACAAACCATATTACACAAACCTAGCGTTAGGTTAGGTTAGGTTAGGGACGCGAGCAGGCGGTATAAAGGGGCTGGAGTTTTACCGCTTAGCTGGACTCTTATATGATCCGCGTATCCGACAGGAATCCTTCGAGACAAGCGAGTTTGACAAGGATACGACGGACGAAGAAGACTTGGTCGATTTATAAGGTATGTTTTTCTGCTGTTATCTATTTTCATATTGATAAATATTTTTGAGAGCTGGTAACACTGCCGGCACATGTTTTTGTATATTTCTTGTTTTTCTATGATCTTTGTACTGCGCGTGTCAAAATACTTCCGAAATGATTATTTTCATGTGTGTGTGTATAGAAAATTTTAAAGTCGTTTAATTCAGTTAATATTGCTTGCCGCCGCCTAATTCTTTCAAATTCGGATTCTTAGGCCCATAGTTAGTATAAAAATAACTAGTTTGATTTTCTAGGAATCAAAATGCTTCCAAAATGGCTATTTTCCTGTATGTGTATAAATTTTTTTAAAGTCCTGTAATTCAGTTAATATTGCTTGCCGCCGCCTAATTCTTTCAGATTCGGATTCCCCGACCCCAAATTAGTATAAAAATAACTAGTTTTATTTTTTAGGAATTTAGCCCAAACACCGAATTTATTCCTTAATTTGTTCTAAATTATTCTCCAATTGCAATCTATCTGCTACTTCCTTTTTTATCTGATTTAATGTTACTACAGGAATTAAATTATTTTTGAAAATTGCCCTTTTTTGGTCAGCTAATCTTTGTTCGTTTACTTGGGCAACCGGATAATTTTGTGAGAAAAGTAAATGTAATTTTTTTTCTATACAATAACATATCTGTTTCTAGTTTAGTTGCATAAAAATATGAACGAACGATGAACATATTGACATCGTTCGTCCATTTCATACGCTGCCCAGGAATACCTGCTTTTGTTTTTTGGGGTCTCAGATTATCAATTTTCATCTGTATAGATTACAGAATAAACCCATTTTCATTTCCGTTGGTTGAAAATGACATTTTGTCACCTTTCAAAACAACTTGGAAATGATTGTTCTTATTAATTCCTACATTCCAGTAACCAAGCAACTGTCGTCGTTACCTAATGCTGTCATTTGTCAACAAATAGTTTTCAATATGTCCAAATTAAATATTTTAATGTTAACTACCCTTCAATACTACAAATCTATAATATATATTATATTTTAGGATAATTTTATCAAAATAAAATATATATTTGAATTTACCTACAAAATATATTTCAACATAATCTCAAAATATTGTTAGATAAGTTTTAAGATTTTCACGCAAATGTCAAAAGCATTTTCGTTATTTGTTTTTGGGGTGTTATGCCGGATCTGCCAGATCTGCCCTGATGATGGACACTGCAACGATGTCCGAAGCGTTGGCTAAAGAAGGAGGTAGCGCAACACGGCATAACACCCCAAAAACAAATATCAAAATATTGTTGTTTACCTTGGTTACTGAAGTCCTCCCAAAAGGAAAAATTGTATCTGGTATTTATTTATCTAAATATCCTACGGTTCACTGGCAGTTTATTTATTACGTTATCTAATATACTTATTCTCAAATATTTATATGTTTTGGGATCAAAGCTAATTCTTTTCTATCTGATACAATAAAAAATCAGAGAGCAAAATTACAGATTACATTATTATTATTATTATTATAAGGCATCTGAAGATGGACAGTGAGATCCACCCGAAACGTCAGGAGTTAAAAAGTCCTTTTAAGGACTACGTTACGCGGGTAAACCGAGAAAATTGTATATATATATATTTCAATTTTTACCTAATAATATATAAATAATATATATATATATATATATATATATATATATATACATATATTATTAGGTTCTTCCCCACCTCCCTTACCCCCATCTCCTTCCCTTCCCACTAACTTCAGGCTCACAACAAACCTACCCTAATTGGGGATGCCATAGTCTAACTGACTCAAGATGAGAGCAGTTGGGTTTCTTATGTGGTAATATATCTTTCTTCTTCGATAATTATTACAAATTCCTTTTGTCACAATTTTATAATGAAAATAATGAACTTTGTTGAAACCACTATATATGTAGTTTTTCCAGGTTCTCTTGAATATTACCTACAGTATTGGTATCTACATTATTTTTGGTATTTATTTTTATATTCTACTTTTTAAACTAAAAATTTCATAGCTTCTGAATAACAAAAAAAATTGAGTTGTCAATATAAAACATATTTTTCTAATTGAAAAATCAAATATCATCATATCCAGTAAATTCGCAATAGTGTCATTGCATAACTATTTTTAAAATAATCTAATTGGTTGCCGACATCTGAAATACATCATAGTAAATAGTCGTATGTTGTTGTGGGTTAGAATGGTGTGCAGCCATGATGCCTACACAGTTCATATTCTCTGTACATGTAGGTATAACAACGTAGAATGCAAGCGAATCGGATCCTTATCGACTCGTTCACCTAATACGGAGCAACGGGGTGGAAGGTTGTTTTCATGGGTGTTTTTCAAATGGAGGATAATTGCTTCCAGGCTGTAGGGATTGTATGCAGTCTGCTTGTGATTGCAATTTGCTTTATTTTCATTTACTCTGCTATCTTATACCGTAGCCATACAGAGGAGTTTATTTCATTTACTTAAATATCAGAAACACATCCATTACGGTAAAAAATATGAACAGCATTTATATTTCGAAAGAAGAATTTTATTTCATACAAAAGTACACAGTAATTTCATGAAACACCACGAAAATTATTTTACAAAATCATAAATTATTTAAAATATTTACAATCGCCAATTCATATATTGCGCGCATTCACAAATTATAACTTTTAAATAACTAATTCTATATTATATGATACTTACACGCTAATACCTCATTAAAATGTTTTTTTATAAAATAGTTTGAAAATGAAAAATTCATGTAATGCAAAGCTCCAAACTTTGTTAATTTAAATTTTAAAATATTTTTATTTGATAATTTTATTCTTACAGATTTTGTAATAAAAGTATTGCTCTTTTTCGATAGAACTATTCATAAAACTAATATTGCGATTGAATTCAAAGATTTATTAAAACTTAAGACATATTTCGTGAATGGAATGGTAAATTAAATAATTTAATATCTGATCCATTTATTTTTTATGATGATTTTTGATGGATACAAGATATTCGAATCAATGATTTAGTAAATTACATGATGATTTCCTTAATCATTAATTTGTAACTTAGGCGGTAAAATGATAGATGATTCTTAAAGATTTAACTTAGGGGTAGTATCTCAATTGCGATGATGATATTTGAGCTCAAAACAAATTGATAAATTTTGTATGAAATGATTTCAGTATTGGGGCCATTGAAATACCTAATATTAAAACTTACGACCATATTTACAAATGATTCATTTATATTTTTTTAAGATAATGACAAGAAATTCCTCTTTCATTAGCGTTTTCTTGTTGTTGTATTTTTATCCTACAATTCTGCAAAATATTATTTAAAAATATTAACAGTTGTATAGGTTTTGAAATTTTTAAAGAAATCCCACGAAAACTTTTAATTATATCTCCCTTTGCAATGGATGTCTTTCGATTGACTTAATTCGTTTATTTAAATATGTATTTAGGGATGATGAAAATAAAGATCTATATTTTCCATATGTAAGTCTTTTGGGTATGTTAAAAGAAACATCGCAATAAAGAAATGATTTCTGAATAAAGCACGACAAATTAAAATCACTGGTAACACAACATTGCACTTTTTAACTTAATAATCTTATTCACAAACCTTTAAGAATGTATTTTCACAATTATTTCCATAATATATGACAAACAGTAAACATCATCAAGATTGTTGGTAAAAAAGCAAACACCTTGTGGGAATTTAAGAGATGTTTGTTTATCAATATTAACGAATAAAGTGCTACCTAAAGTACAGTGCATTTTAATTCCAGATTGTTCCACTTTACTAGAATAATTGCAGTCCCACTTCACGTTGCACGGCTTACGGTAAGACTTTGTTGAGCAAACCGACCTCACCACTTACGTGTAATTCACAAATCAAACACACTCACACCGGTGTGGCGCCCGACGAACAAAGGCAATAAATTTTTCACAACTCGAGGAACTTTCTTTCCAGCTTTCGCCCGTAAAACTTTTATATCTCGCCACTTGTAAGTACGTTTGTGTGCGGTTATTTATAGTGCACGCGTGTGATAATATATCCCACTTTCGACATTTGTATTTGCGGATCGTAGGGTACGCTTACACTTCCATCCCACAGACACCTTCGACACTAAAAAGCTAGGTTGAATGACAACTTTGTTTATTCACTATTCTTTTTA
This sequence comes from Limnephilus rhombicus, assembly GCA_929108145.2. Lineage (NCBI taxonomy): Eukaryota > Metazoa > Arthropoda > Insecta > Trichoptera > Limnephilidae > Limnephilus > Limnephilus rhombicus. The sequence continues at coordinate 35,454,752 of OV815276.1, forward strand.
AACGTAAACCACCATAATATTGTCTATTAGTCTTTGAGTATATATTTACATTTATTACATATTTGTGTTCCATTGTGTGGGACTTATCCATTATATGGGCCATATGGGCCGAAAGGTGAAGGGAAGTATCCCGGATAAGCTTGTGTTTGTTGTACTGGAACATTGGCGGTGAGATATGTCGTCAACAAAGTAGGCACGACTTTCGTTGAGTAAACCGTTGTGTATGCCGTCTTAGCACCGAAAGTAATTTTCAAAATCTTGCTTTCAGTTGCCGTTACTTCAGTTTGCGTAACTATGGGAGTCGACGTGACTTGGAATTGATTCTGCTGTTGCTGGAAGGGATTTTGTTGTTGGAATGGATTTTGTTGCTGTTGGAAAGGATTTTGCTGTTGTTGGAACAGATTTTGTTGCTGTTGGAATGGATTGATTTGCTGAATTGGAAGGCCAGGAAGTGTACTCGTGACGAGTTCATAGTCAGTTTTGGTGACTGTAGCCACTGGCCTGGAAATGGTGCTCTGTACTGTAGCTTGTCCGTTAAAGAATGGAATGACGTGAGATTCGTAAAGAGTTTCAACTTTAATCACTGGCTTAGATGTTGTGATTACATTGGGAATCTGTGCTGCGGCAGCGGGGTTTAAGAATCTCAGAATAGCCAGTTGTTGAGCTTGTTCTGGAGTGAGGGCTGGTGTTTGAGGAGGAGGTGAGTCTGTCACCTGTTGAGCCTTAGGGTTAGATGAATGTGCCTTTTTGTGCCTCAAGTGGTTATCTGGGAATCGAGATTTATCAACTTCAGATAGATCGAAATCAGATCCAATATTAGCAAGGTCAAGATCTGGGGGGAAGGAACGCCTCAAACCATCTTCATCTTGGTCATTATCATCTCCAAATTCAAGTTCTAAATGCAATTCAGATCCAGCTTCATCTAAGCGGCTATTAAATTCGTTCAATGTTTTGCTCGGTACGAACTGATAAGCTTCCATAGGAGGTAAAGTCTTGGTGGCAGTCACAAGTCTGGTGACAGCGTAAGTTTGAACCAAAGTGTAACTAGTTGTGTTGGCGGCATTGTAGACTACGGGAAGGATGTGGGTCTTTAGCATGGTTTGCGTGGTACTGAAGGTCTCGGTGAGGGTCTCTAGCGGTGGAGTCTCCATTTCACCTACGAGGTACAATACCGGAAGAGTCGCAATGCTTGAATCCAATAAGTTGTTGTCCTTGTCGTAGTTGGATGCAGTGGCTAAGATGTTCTCTGTAAGTGGTTCTGTTGCTCTAATTGCAGGCCCTTCTGTGTGTTCAAATGACTTTTGAAAGGTTGATGTTACGGTGATGTATCTTGTATTTTTCACTGTTCCAACCTAGAAAATAAGAGAAAAAATCATTTATGATTTGTTGAGAAAAATATTATGTTGTAGATAATATTATGTTTTTAGGAAAATGTAAGTACAATTACAATTAAGGTAAAATTATAGCGCGTATTACGTAGTAAAAACTTCGTATCAATTTTATGATATATATCCAACTCAATAAAAATATTTTACCTGGAATGTGTACGGTGACTTTATGGTTGCAATTTCGAAGTAGATATCCTTCAAGTCAGCGGCCGTTGAAATTTCCACCTTGATTGTCTCTACTGGCAATGGCTTGTCAATTGAATTCTCATTTGCATCTTCATCCAAAAGAGAACCAGGTCCATTGTGGGAACCAGATAATTCCAGATCAAGATTGTCAGATCTTGACTGTGGGTTTACGAAATTGTTCTGCTGATCTTCTTGAGATGCTGATGCTGGTGTAGTGGCTTCATCGTGTCCAATAATTTTTTTGATTTCAACTCTTGGTTTAGCGGTGGTCTTATACTGCCATCTTCCGGGAGCCCTATTTAGCTTGAACTTGTAAAGGCTGGTGGATTGAGAACCACTGGCTTGTTCGACCGCCGATGCCTGGACCCTGGGTTTGTATCCTCTGCGAGAGTGGTCTACACTCGGGGCTGTGGTGATGGTGCTAGACTTGAAGGCTCTGTTAGATTTGTGGTTGTTGCGTTTATTGGCGTAAGTTGCGGTAGTTGGCTCGCTGAAGACAGATACGGTGGCTAACTGGGCTGCTTGAGATGATGACCTGCCATAACGGTTACTGAAATTAAAACATATGACAACTCATTGAAAATTTCAAATACAGGACAAGTAATTTAAGAGCTGTAATTAATTATGACATTTGTTAAAAATATTCATATGTGAACGATTTTTTAATCAATCAGTGCTGTAATACATGAAATATAAAAGAATGTAGAAGAGTATGAAAGAAGACAGAAGAATAATAACGTAATATTAAAGAAAATAAAATATATAATGAATTTAAAATAATATAAAAATAATAAAGTATGGTTTATGAAAGAATACAAAAAGTATGCATTTCAAAAATATATAAAATCAAAATAAGTACTACAAAGAAAGGTTTATTATAATGATGATATTTCAAATGTGCATGTTAGGTTACATTGGTGGTTATATTATTTTTGGACAATTTTTGTAGGTACATATAAATTCATGTTTGAACTCAGGCTAATAAATACTGGAGTGAATTGTTATTTATTATCACAGTATTTTTGAGGCACTAGAGTACATGGAACTTATCTTTCGGCTATTAAAATGTTATTTACAAGCAAAACTTTTGGTGGTGCTATAGATACCAATGTTCTTTAAAGAAATAATTAAAATTTTCGCCACTTTCCGAATATCTATTTTTGGACACCGGTTGCACAGTGAGTAATAACTAGATCTATTGATGTCGTTATTTAGTGCGTTAATTTGCTGAAGTATGTTGATCATTTGTAAGTACACGAACAATGATTATAGTGTTTGGCTATCAGCCTATAATAATGTGGTAGAAAGCAAATAATTTTTACCTGAACGTCTTTTGCTGGGCATTAGCAGCATTTTTATTCTTTTTATTACTATTTGGATGAGCCCTTGCCTGGGGGGCAGGTTTGCTTTGAATTTCTTCCTCAGCTGGTGTAGGAGTAACTTCTTGAGCCTTATGACGATTCTTGAAACTTCCTCCAGCAATCGCTGGTCTTCTTGATGGTCTGACTAGATTAGGACTTCCGAACAAATTTTCCAATGGCAAATTGGTCTCCTCATTCAATGAAGCCGCCGGAGTGGGTTCGAGCGTAAAACGTTTATTGTTGGACAAAGCTGGAGCGGCTGTTTTCAAAATTCGCAAAGTTGAAGAAGGTGCAATTTTAGGTTTTTGGTTGTGACCTTTGAATACATGACTAGTGCTGTGAAGAACTTGGGCATATTTTCCAGAAATAACTGTTCCAATAACACTGGTTTCGTGGACAGTAGTAAGTCCTTCTTTAACAATGGTACCTCCCAGCTTTGTAACCAATCCGATTGGATGATCATCGTCATCAACAATTTTTGATGAAGGTGTATTAACCCTTGGTTTCGCTCCGTGCTTAGGTTTGTGACTTTTGGATGGCCTCAAATTAATAACTTTATATGTCTCTTCAACGAATTCAGATGGTTGACGGGACAAAAAATCATACTCAGGATCTCCAATGTTATTATTAGCAACCAAAATTGGTGGGTCATCGTCGTCATCATCTGATGACGATAAAACTTCGACAATACTTGAGAAGATGGGCTGTGTGGCAACAGAGCTAGGATTAATTTCTTCAACATCTTCCACTTTGCTGGATACTATTTGAGGTTGCAGTCTCAAAACGGTTGAGGGTCCACTTTTAACTTCAATTTTAGATATGATTTCTTTTTTGAGAGGTAGAACGGCGATGTTTCCCTGCTTTACCTCCACCTTTGAAGATAGCACTTTCTTGGTAGCTGCTTCAACAACCTTTGAAGGTCCAGTAACGACTTCCACTTTGGATAAGATTTTCTTTTCATTTATGACTGCGGGTCCTACAACTTCAACTTTGCTTGCCCATATTTTAGGTGCCTCATTCACAACAGTAGAAACGACGGTTACAACACTTTTGAGCTCTTTTTTCGGCGCTGTCTTTGATGATTCAGTAACAATCTGAACTTTGGATGATAATTTCGGGGTTTCCGCAGATTTAACTTCCTTTTTCTCTGCAGTCGCCTTAGCGACGGGTTTCGACGGCTTAATCTCTATGGCCTTCACCGTTAGTTGTTCCGGGGCTTCAATAATTGGTGCGGAGGTAGTTTCTGGCTTCGGGGCATCTGTAAAGATATTTTATCGAAATGATAATTATTCCATATTTTTTTACAAAAAAATAGCCCCACATTTCTTATATCTTGTTTTACTTTGTGAGAGAACCTTTATGTGTTAATCATTTTTGAATGGATGGATCAATGGAAAGGATTCTGCAAATAACTATTATTTAATTTCCACACAAAACATCCTAAAAGCGTTTTTTTATAATTTGAAATGTTTGATACTTATGTTACATGCTTAAAATGTATTATCATGAAAGAATCAGTAGGTAGATTAAATCTATTTACATACTTTGAAGGTATTTAAAATAATAGTTTTTAATCATTGAAGACAATATTACCATCAAACAAACGAAATTTTTAAATTGAAATTGAAAAACAGATACGGTCCCATCAGGTATCGCATGTGGGTTCAATTCCTATTACAATCAGGGTTTTACTTATTAATTTATTAAACAAAAGGGTAGAAAATGGAAATACATCATAAATTATCATGTGCCTACCTGTATATTGAAGTCATATTGAAATATTTCTTTCATAACCTTAATTTTAGTATATATTTTGAAGATTTTCAATATTTTGTATAAGAATTGTCGGATCTGGCAAAAATGACTACATCAATAAGCAGTGATAAATAATGGTGACCGGAAAACTCGGAATGAAACCAACTCAGAATCATCTTGTAAAAGCCATTTAGAGTGATGAAAAAAATATATACAAAATTGGTTAAATATGTTACGTCAGGTTAGGGTTATAGACTGTTTTAAAATCGTGTTTTTTCATAGCTTTTAATGACTTTTAAAAGAGGTGTTGAGTTGACTTTATTCTCAGTTGGCATGGAACCATAAATAATACCTACATCTAAATACAATACTGTTTCTTACCAGGTGATGGCGCCGATTGCGGTGAAAACACCATGACAGTGTTCCCTATGGTGGTTGTGAAGTCCAGGAACCCGTAGACCGTCTGAGTGGTGAGATCAAATCTGGGGACATCTTGGGCGGGGGCGGGAACGGCAGCAGGGGCGGGGGTCGGGGCGGGGATAGCGCCGGGGATGTTTGGGTCCGCGGCCACAACGTACACTGGGCCCTGGGCGAGTGATGGCGCCACTAAAAATACAAAAAAATATAAATTATTATACGAGTTTGAATTTTCTCACGATGTGGACGAAGCTAATGACTTAAGTTACGATTAGTGAATAGTTTTGAGGTGCCGGGATCAAATCCCGGTATTCTCAAGTAAATTTTATTGATAATTTGTGTTATTAAATTTATATTTATTCATTTAAAATAATGTAACTATCCTATGGAATATATATGTACCAACAGACCATGGAATCGCCTTAGTATCGCCTTTATGTTCCTATTTCCTACCTCTCCCCACTACCTGCATAGTTCCAATAGTTCCGAACTGTTGGGTTTGTTTAGAAATAATATTACCAAAGCAATTATTTTTATCAGCTTCACCGCCTTGATTTGTAAGTCAGCGAAAAAAAGGCAGGTTTTTTATAAAAAATACAGATTAAGTTTGTGTGTGTGTGTGTGTGTTTTGAAAAAACATTTTTATGCAAAACTGTTAGATATTATCATTTATCTCACGTATACTTACGAGAACAAACTGTTTTATAGTCGGCAATTTGTGTTCCGATTGTTTTTTTCTATTTTTTTTACAATTCATACTCCTAACAGCTCAAAATAAACTTACTATAATTTATTTACTAGCTGACCCGGCTACGAGTTGCTGTGGCAAATAAAACACAACGTCATCTACTGGATGGTTATCCAACCTTTATGACCAACGCCGTCTTTGAGTTCATCGCGAAGAGACAGACAGATGCCGCGGAGGGCTTTAATTTATAATACGTAAAGGTGGTGTGAAAGATTATAATAATGTACATGAAATGCTTGGGGTAACTAACGTATTTAAGTTAATAAGGATTAATACTGTATCCGTCTAAATAACTTTTCAATTACCGCAATGTTCGTGAACATTTTTTTAGAAGGTAGAAAAGGTATAGTAAGCTATCCGTAAAAGATAGATATATGCCTTCGCTGACTTTTTTGTAGATCTATAAAAGAGGAACATCCCACCGTGCATTGTTTTGTTATATCCCAAAAGGATTAGGCAGCGTTTCCGATGAAAGCTACAAGGCGGCTCGATTTTTTCCGACACTTCTAACAATTATCGTTATTTTTCAACCAATTTAGGCAAACTCTTGACAAATTATACAAATTAAAATTATATTACCTAAACCTTCCTCACAAAACACTCTATCTATTGGTGACAACCGCATGAAAATCCGTTCAGCAGTTTTTGAGTTTATCGCGAACAGACAGACAGACAGACGACGCGGTGGACTTTAATTTATAATATGTAGAAGATAGAGATGTGTAAAAAACATTTGACTTTTTTTAAATTAGAAAAGAAAAATAATTAGATTCTTGTTTGCGATTGGACATACGCCCGTGACCTCGGAGAAGAAGGCCAGTATTGAATTTCTAGGCCACCAAAGCGAGTTATTCCATGTGATATAATCAAATCGACTTTGCTATCAGTGACTGGATCCTCGAACGTATTGGACTATTTATTCAATAAATGACGTAGATAAAGAATTCTATACACTGTATTCTTTTTTTTTACATTAACTCCACACAGGAGGCCCTGAGGAAAATAATTTCCCTCAGGGCCTATGTCATCTGGGATGCTGTGTGGAGGGTCTTTTTGAGGAGAGGAAGGAATGAACATTAGTCTTGAAGAAACCCATGTTATAGGAAGGAGGAAACACAGAGGCCGGCAAATCATTCCACAGCCGAGCTGTTGAACACAAGAATGAGTCGAAGAAACGACCCGTTCTCATGTGACAAATGTCAACCGTGTACAAATGTTGGGCACGCGTTTGGGTATTTCCCGACTATGTACCGGTGCCGAAGGGATCAATGATGCTAGTTCCTCGGAGCGTCTTCCATTGTAATACCGGTAGAACAAGGATAGCATTCCCACCCGACGCCTGTGCTCTAAAGATTGCAATTCGTCTGTTAACATGGGAGAATCTATTAAACGGACCGCCCGTTTCTGCACAGAGTCGAGGGTATTTTTCAGGAATTTTGGAGCTCCAGACCAGAGGTGGCTGCCAAATTCAACCGTGGGTTCAATTTAACTGTATAAAAGTGCTTTTCAATTTTTTTTTTTAATTAATGTCGTTATTTATCAATATTTATTTATTTAGTGGTTATTTTCTTGGCATAAAGTTAGTGTAATAATAGAAACTTACTAGGGGTAAACCAGGTGTGTAATATTTTACATTTGGAAAAAAATAGCTGATACGAAGTAATACTTTCACGCCATAAATTCTAGGAAATATGTTATTGGCTCAATAAGAAGGAAAAAACGCATCAAGTGTCCAAAAGATTCCAATGGACAAATTACATGAAGTAATTCCATAGTAGTGTACACCCCGTGAGAATCCACGGATATTATAAATTGTAGATTTGATAAATTCATGTTAGCTAAAAGGCGCAGTCCCATGAAAAATCACGACGGTCAAAATTAAAGAAATACAAAAATGAAACAATACAACTTTGTATAAACCACTTATATAATGTGCAAATCCGACCGGTTTCGAAACAAACGTTCCATCGTCAGGGAAAGCTTATGTTTTATTATGGTACGGGTGGAGCCGTTGCTCCTTAATAATGTAGATTGGGTGGGTAGGTATTAATGTAGAGTGGGTGGGTAGGGGAACAAATCCATGATTGGGCTATATGACAATATTTTTTGTTTGTTGATAATAGATTCATTATTTTTAAGGCATTTTTTAATTTCCAAGGCTTCTAAGTTATCTAAAAGTTTTCCTTTATGATTAATATGAAGAATATTTATCCCTGTATTTTTTTCAAAACTATGGTTATTTTCAATGATATGCTTAGCGAACTCAGAAAAATTATTATTATTAAGTTACGTTTGTTCCGAAACCGGTCGGATTTGCACATTATATAAGCGGTTTTATTCGATTCTAATAAAACCGCTTATATAATGTGCAAATCCGACCGGAATCGAATAATATAGACCTGAAACTGAGAATACTCCTCATTAAGACCTATGTATGGAGTATCTTGATGTACGTCTGCGAAACATGGTGCTTATCCGAAAGAGATAAACGGAGACTAGAGGCTTTTGAGATGTGGTCCTATAGAAGACTACTAAGAATTTCCTGGAGAGACCACATCACAAATGAGGAGGATCTCCAAAGAATCGAAGGAGGAAGGCACCTGCTCAGGACCTTGTCCGAAAGGCGCGCAAGATGGATCGGCCATGCAATAAGACAAGAAGGCCTCTTGCATGCCATAATGGAGGGTATGACCGAGGGGACAAACGCTAGGGGACGCCCACGCCGAGAGTACCTGGAGGACCTGCTGGTGGACGTGCGCTGCTTATCATATGCAGACTTCAAAAGAGCCGCACAAGACAGGGAAGAGTGGAAGAAACGAATAGATGAAATTGCTGCAAACCAATCCCAGGATTGAAACCAGAGAGAGAGATAAGCGGTTTATACAAAGTTGTATTGTTTCATTTTTCTATAATGGATAACCACAAAGTAATAGCTACATTAAAAAATATTAAAGAAATACATTTAGAAAAGAAATACACATTTTAATTATAGAATTGATTATTCAAATAATTTTCTGCTAAAAGAACTAAAATAATTTATGCAAAAGAAATCTGTTAAAAAAAATGGTAGTGTTACTATCGGTGTTTTTCTATTTATTTCAAATACTTTCAATTTTTAAAATGACACTCATATTCAAAGCGAAATCCGAAGAGTTCTTTGAAGTAGAATAACCAATATACAATATCCAACAGATATTAGTTTTTTTGATGATAATACCGCACTTAGTTTTCTTTTGCATTAAAAACTAAAAGAAGAATAACTCTTAAAGTTATGTTTGAAATATTGTTAAAAATAAATGTTAAAAATAGATTTTACCATGGCCGTTCTACTTATATTCAAGTTCATACCCAATCAGAATTTTCTTATCACATTAAAAATAAAGCTGTTTCTAAAAAAAATGCGAATGCCTTAAGGCGCCGCAACCGGACTCAAACAGAAGAAGATGGAGAGACATGAAATTACGAATGTTAGAGGAGCGCGCTAGTATTTAAAGCGACAAAATCGTTTTGAAAATGATTGTCAAATTTTGAAAATGTTTAATTAAACACGATTCGTTTAAAATAGAGCAAAAATCTCGCGAGGTTGTCTTAAATAGCAGAAACAATGTGATTTTTTTCATACATATAATGTGTGAAATAACTGAAACAAACGTGTTTATAATAATTTTTGGAGCATACTTTGCGATTTTTTTCTGTCGAGGGAATTTTATATAATTTGCGTTTCGGCGCGGGGAATGCCTAGCTATTATCTTCAAGAATAACATATATTTTTAAGAGCTTAAAAACTTAACGTGTTTAAAGGAGATATGTAAGAAATCAGTAGAAATTCGGGTAGCGGAGTCTTAAGAAAACGCTTTATTTCTATGTTCGTTTCTATACATAATTAATGAAGATAATTCTTAAAATATTTCTCATACTTCGGTACTTTGAAGAAAGAACAATGTTCTCACCACCATCGCACTTTATTGTGTATTACCTCATGTTTTAAATTAGCCTGCCCCAGGCTATATACTTAATAATAATTATATGGCCAGAGTTCATAAAAGTGACCATTATAAAATGGAGTCCATACGCTGGGTTAAACAATACAAAGAAGTTAAAAAAGTTAAGTAACTGCAAAATCTATTATCTATATAGCCAATCAACATGCTCATTTTACATCGTGAAATGTCACATTATGGTATTATAACATGGAGCTATGATACCACGAAATCGCTATTTTAAAATGTACATTGAATATTTGTTACCTAAATAAACTAGCTCAACGTTTTTCTAATGAACCTCACAAAATCGGCGAAGTCCACTTTACAGAGAAAACGTTTATAAGGGACAACTCATCCCTTCTTTATATATGCTATAATCAAACAAAAATCTCCGTGCTAAAGAAGAAAAGCGATGAGCATACCACCGAGTATTGATTGAACCATTCAAAAAGTACTTAGTCACACATCATGCATAGAAAAATTAAAGATTTCGATTTGTAAATAGTTTTAAAAAGTTAACAACAAAGTTACATTTACAGAATCAAAGAGGAGGTCATTCTTTAGCTTAATCTCGTCCCACCGAAATTATCCAATATTTTTTTTATTTACGAAAAGATACATAAATTATAATAAATTTTATCAAATAATTAATTACATAATACATGTATTTGATGTACCCCCATAAATAAGCAGGGCTTGTGTGTATGGGGGGTATAATATAATATAAATTTGGAGAAACTCAGATATTACAAACTTAGCGCCCTTGAGGTGATTTCTAACTTAAACGGCGCTACATAAATCAGTCGAGTATTATTTTTATTAAACAATTTACAAAACAGTACGGAAAAATATTTAAAAAACCACTTATAACCCAAAATCTCCCACAAAAAAAAACTATGCCAAGAAATGAAAATTAAAAATGGTACGAATACGGACTTATACACGTGAACACAATATTTAAAAAAAAGTCAACAAGATCACAATTCGAAACAATAACATAATTTTTTGTTATTTATTTTTGGGGGTTAGATGTTCTTCAACCAACAAATATTTAAAAAATTAAAAGTACCTAATGTTAAAAAACTTTTTCAATAATTGGTCTCAATATTTTTTGACGTAATATAATATTTTTAATAATAATACACATTGCATACGTTTTAGCAGTGCATGCTTTTTTCTCGTGTCATTTACTTTATTTTCTACGTTTATTACCGCCTTCTTCTTATTATTTTAATTGCATTGTCCCAATTCATTGCCTAGATAGGCTATTTGGGTCGGCTCTTCTCGTACTCGGGCTATAACTTTTTCGGTTCTGGGTAACGCTTTCATCCAGGACGTTTCTCTGTAATATTTTGGACCATTGAGTTATCCAGTAGTTCTTGGGTCTTTCTCTGGAATACTGTGTAGTCTGGTAGTCACTGTCTTATGGCAGTAAGTCTTCTGGTGGTCTGCCCATAACATTTACTCCAGTTAGCTGTTTATGTCTGTGACACCCAGGCTACCACGAATGCGTGACCAACGCTTATTTGGTCCCTAACGACTTAATTATTTATTAATTAAATCTCCTAAGTAGTTGGCTTTAAGTTGCTTGCTCTTTAAAAAGTTAATTGATTTCTGAAAACTTTATTATATTGAAGTGTTTTACTACGTTTCTAGGTTTTTTTTACACAAGCGTTGCTCTCAAAAAAGGTTGTCGCGCGATATCTTATTAAATAAAAAATATGTATTTAACATATTTCATGTATTTATTGTATCTTATAAACATAATTTTTTTAACTTAATGCAAATATCGCTTAGGTAAACAGGCGAAGCATACAAAAACATAACAACCTAACTAAAATAATGCCTATATTTATGTTCAATACAAACTTAAATAAAACGCCCCTGTGACTAATAAAATAACAATAAATCGAAGGCACCCATTCTCCATCGTATATCCTCGAAGTGTGTATTATTTCTGTCGGTAATAAAACAAACAAGTAGTATTGCTCATGGAAGCAACGTTTGGCATTGACCCGAGAGCGAGGTGTTCTGGTGCTCGGGTGCTCGGCTGCTCGAGGTGCCCGAGGTGTGAGGTATGCAGGACTGACTCCGTGGTAATGCATCATGACTTTGATTTTATTGTATCCTGATTGACCTCGTTCCAGTATTCTCTTCTTTATCTTATAAAGCAGATATTGAAAACCTGGCGTACGCGAGTCCAACACATGTTTATTTCTTACAAGGTATGCAGTATGCACCTACTTATACATCATTCATGAAAAAAACTGAAACAGCACCCTGAAGTTTCAACATGAAACCCTCTCTGTCGTTTTATTACAACAATTCATCGTCATAATGATCGATTTTTCATGTCCATAATTCGTTCTAAAATGATAATGAGAGAAAACCGAATTAGACTTGAAACCTCTGTTGTTATATTACAATAATTTGTAGTCAGAATGATCGATTTTCCATACATTTAATCCATAGTAAAATGATGAGGTGCACAAAAAAAATAACTATAAGGTCAATAATTTCTTTTACGATGTACGTACTCGTATATATATATATATACGGAACGTTTCTGTGTAAAAAAGGGCAACGTGTATTTTTAAAATAAAATTGGTGATGCGACATATTGCACAAATACCGTGTTCGAATGAGTAATAATTTTGGCAATTTTTTTGCCATTCAAATAATGTCCTAAATGCATAAAAATTGCGTGGATTCTTGATTAGAATTCCCTTTTCGTCGATATTTAAAACAAAAACAAGATCAATTACAAATAAACGATTTATCTCTACTATAATATAATATTATTGGATGCTTGCTAAGAAAAGATTGAACACCTCGGAAAAGTATTTCGCATTCCGAGATGCTATAACAATCACGTCATTTTGCATTGATACATTTTGCCTTTGATATCTTGATGGAGTTCAAAGGTGTCTCAATAATTGAAACCTTGACAATCTAAGCGCTAAGTCATTGATCAATTATAATTGCATTGGGGGTATTATAATCATTAAAGTCGTGAGAATAGAATTAATCGATATATTATCATAAATATTTGCAATAATTGCAACATTTTGTAAAGTTCAAGTTAGACAATGATATAAATATCATTGTGGTGCATTTAATTTTATGGACGTCTAACGAGAAAATAATATTTTACGTTGAAGTGTGACACATACCCATGGAGTAATAAATCATGAAGCCTCGTGGTTTTATCCCATTGCTAAATCAATCGGAAGGGCAATCAATTCAAAACTTAAGGAACTTCTAAGGTGTTTAAAATATGAACCTTACCCATAGTTGGGAAGTGTTACCTAACTACACTCAGGGCCTCCTGCGTGGATCTCATGTAAAAAAAAACACCGTACTCCATGACGTACTGCTCTCACTTATTTTTTTTTTTAAATCAAACTAAAATTATCATCTTGCACGATATTGAATTTCAAAACGTGCTGTTATTGAATGACATTTCGAGAGAACGCCTTCAAAATATTTATTGTTAAGATCTATCACGAAACATTATAAGTTACTTCAAGAAGGCTCGGTTCAAGTTCACACGAAAATAGGCGTCATTATCTACATACTTTATTAGAACACTTAAATAAGGAATCGTGTTTTGATCATGGACATAATGAGACTATGAATCCTCAAACTTAAAAGCAATAATATTACTGGGTGTTGGTTGAAGATACAGGATGTCCCAAAAGAAAGTTTATATTTGTTTTGCTTTCTGTTTGAACGCAACTTTTCCAAGGGGCCGGGGAGTATGTCAATCAGTAGTCTGGCTCTTGGAAATTTAGTCGTTTGAAACATTTCTCGGGAGCGACCGCGCGTTGTGCGTGCGCGAGTTTTACAAAAATGGTGATTCGGCGACTGTAGCGCGTAGAAGATTCTGCAATATTTGAGGTTTTCGTCAATTAAAAGATGCGCCAAGCATTCCTCTCATTCAAAAATGGGTCAAAAAGTTTGAAGAGATCGGTACAACGCTGGAAAAACCAATATCCGGGCGACCTAGGTTATCAAGAACGGTAGAAAACGTAAAGAGTATTTATCAATTTTTTTCGTGATGATTCAAACTTTTCGATTCGGAAGCGCGCAAGTGCTTTAAATGTGCATAGATCATCGTTACACAGCATTTTTCTCAAATACCTAATGCTATTCCCCTACAAACTTACTGGGTTCAACCAAAGAACATGGTTCCAGCAAGACGGAACAACATTACATACGTCCAATACGTCCCTGCCACGAGTTCGTGAAATTTTCCCTCGCAAATTGATCTCCAGGAGAGGTGACATTGACCTCCTCGTGGCACTGATGCAATTAAAAGAAAATATCAGTCACGAAATGGCAGCCATCACGAAGCCTACCGAGTCGTCATAAGAAATTTTACTCTTTGATTAAATGAATGCCACGAACGTGAGGATTTACATTTGGACGATATTATTTTTAAGAAATAAATTCCCAAATTATCTATTTTAGTATTTAATAAACATTTTTTCGATAGAATCCTTACTGTTTAAATAAAATCGATCAACGAAATATAAAATTTCTTTTGGGACACCCTGTACATAAGTAAATGTCTCTATATCATCTCGAGAATAAGTGATTTTTTGTTTTAAATTCTTTGAAGGCTTTTCGTGTTAGGTACGTGATCACCCGTTTTAATACAAAAAATAATAATTTTATTATACGTAGCTAGCAGATCCTACAGATAAGAATTATTTTTTGTAGTTTTTTAAACCTGTAAATTGCACTTCGATTGAAAGTGAAACATTATTAAGATGAAGCCATACTAAATAATGCAAAATCAAACAAAATCATATATTTTTGTTTTCAGAATTTGATCGCTTGGAAGTTGTATAGATGCTTCAATTAAATACTGCGTGTAGAACATTTTTTGGCCCTTAAAAGTTTGGCCTTTAATAAGCCTAGAAAAAAAAAAGTATAAGATCTATAAAAACTTTTAAGTCCAAACTCTTCTATTTATAAATCCCTTTTCGGATGTGGTTTTATTGTTTAATGTGGCAAATTCAATTTCTTTTATAATAATCGCAATAAAATTGATATTTAAGTCAGAACTTCACAAAATAAAGTAAAATATGCATTTTCGAGTTGTTATTTTACAATACGGCCGGCAGTCGACGAATTTTGATTTTCAAAGTAAACCCTATGCCGTCCGCCGCATGACTACGTACTTGTCACACCCATTTTTTTTATCAGTTCGACCCCAGACGGAGCGGGGAACAGATGTTAGGTTCCGCGTCGCTTGGTTCCGTGAAATCAATTTTAAATTTCCTTTTTATTACAATAAACAATGCGTAAAAAAGGAGTTAATGTTTTCACATGCCTTTACGAAATCAATCTGTAAAAAAAATCTCGAATACGTTTTGCAACCTTTCCAAAAGCTTTTTTTCAAGTATTTTAAAACTCCTCCCATAAAGGGGCGTGAATTCCGATTTCGATTTTCTCCTGGACTATTGGATCGTCTTAAGTATCGCCCCGGCGAGACAACGCTTTCGGGAATATAAAAGTTGCGTGAAATCACTTCATCAGATTTGTGTGAGATCGTTACAAACCTTATTTTTTTCTACTCTTACCATCTTTCTTTTTGCCTCCCATAATTTCCGCAAACAGTGCTGTCTTAGTTCTACTGGCTCTAATTAGTACGAATGTTGTAGGATGATAAAATAATTATAACGTAATTTTGGTATAAAGTTCCTTTTACTTTAATAATTTTTCCTATTAGGCAACACAATTTTAACGCTGTAATAAATTCACTTAATCCCCCATTAATCTCCATAGCTTAACTCTATTATCGGACCTTTAACTGAGCTTATATCATTTTACAGTTAGGTACGTTAATTGGATGAAGTTTTAAGCTCTACACTTAACAAAACAAGGAGGATTTCAGTATTCTAATACAATACGCAAATGGATATAAAATTTAGTTAGAATGTAATATTTACATTTTACATACTATCACAAACCAACAAGAATTGGTTGTTGTATACAAATTATTTGCATATTGTTAAAGAAATACTTTAATCCGGTTATTTTTGTACATATTTTTTCTAATGATTTTTCTAAATAAATATAATATCATTTTCTTTTCATTTTCAGTAAAAAATAAATTTAAGGGGCAGATGTAAAAAGAAAACAAGATTTTTTTGCAATAACCCACAGCCCAGAAGGCTCTGAGGAAAAAAAATCCCCCAAGGCTTTAGTCATCTTTGGGGATGCAATGTTGAGGGTATTTTTAAGAATAAGTCGGCGAGAATGTTTGGGAAGGAAAAAGGTATGAGGGATGGGTAGGAATCTGGGAGTCGATGTGTTCAGGAATGACAGACTTATGAATCCATCCCTCCCACTGCGGTGCGAGGCGACGGGTAGGCCTGGAGAGATCTAGGTTAGGTCTCCCTCAACCAGCCTCACCCGATCAGGCCCACCACGCAGTAGGCGGTCAAATGCATTCGCTGCCAATACGTAAACCCATGAACCAGGGCAGCCCTGCTAAGTCACCAAACATGGCGAACCGAAATTAATCATTAATGTAGTGCAATTCACCAAGGTTCACAATGCCTTGTTGCTTAATGAAAGATAAACTATTGCATTAATTACTGTGATTAAAATATAATAATAATAAATTCTTTATTCCAGGATGTGGGGAGGATAGTGCAATCCCACACGTCCCAAATAGTTATATATTTATACACTAAAGAAACGAAAACATAAATAGAAAAAAATTAATTATGCGTTCATTCATTTTCAATTTGCCTGGCAAGTATGGGTACCATTTATTGGATAACTAACACCCCTTTCACAGGTCACCCAAAGTGTTTTGCAATACAGAGATTAAATTATTTTATTGATCTGATAGGTAAGTAAACATATAAGTCAAGGTGTCTTGACTTATTTTTTGACGGTTAAATAGATATGTAGATAAGTCGTAACATTTCACTCATGTGCAAATTATTGTGGTTTATAATATTTTCTTCATTATTTTTCTAGGCAAACGGATAAATCAGAACAGAAAAGACCCTCCACACAGCATCCGAGATGACATAGGCCCTGAGGGAAATTATTTTCCTCAAGGCCTTCTGTGTGGATTTAATGTTAAAAAAGTGACAAACACATCGTACATGATAAAATAATAGGTTATGATAGGTTAAGATAGTTTAGGTTAGGTTGCGATGTTATTTATTAATTTATTTTTTTCAAAATTCTATTTTGTCATGGAACCAATTATCTTTACATTTTAATATATATCATTGAAAAGCGCGGATCAAAAGCACCGCAGGGGAATTGTGCACATTTATAAGCCTTCACTATGTCACGCACCAGCGGAAGCGAGGCGGGTGAAATAATGAAAACCCACCCAGCCACGAGCGCCTGTGTTGCACTCCTAGATTTTATAGGTATACGCGTACTATCGGGCAAATCGCAGTGCATTCCATTACCCGGAGTGCACGGCTGAATCCTGAACTATTTCTGAAAGCCTTCCACGGAACGCACCGCGCTGAGTGCGTAGAAAAAACATCCAAAGCCTTTTTAAAATCATATCGGTGGCTTAATATTAGCATTTGAAAATAGTATTAATGTTTAACTTTTTTTTATATGAGCTCCACAGGAGACCCTGAGGAAAATAATTTCCCTCAGGGCCTATGTCACCTTTGAGGGTGCTGTGTGGAGGGTTTTTTTAAAGGAAAGGAAGGAGAGTAGAGTTCTGGGAAAGAAAAGGGTTTAAGGGGGGTGGGTAGGAAATCTGGGGTTCAGTGTGTCCTGATCATCCGCCTCCAAGACCTAGACAAACCTCACCCTATGAACCCGGGCACTCCTGCTAAATCACCAAACGTAGCGAACCACTTGGGGTGACCTATGGCAGAGGTGTTGGTTATCCAATAAAGGTTCCCGGGGCGGCAGTACCCATTCCCGCCTCCCAAATTGACTAAAACCAAGAGAAAAAAAAAACTATTGATCGTGAAATTATTCTCATTCCATATTGGGTAATTATAGCATTAACAAAGAGCAATTATTTAAAAATAATAAAATATTAAATATTTATTATTTTGCTAGTAGGCACTTACCTACTAGTGCCAACAAAATTTTATTTCTTGATATTAATAATATAATAAAACTCAATATCTTTGAATAAAACCAATGGCAATTCGACATTGTTCACGTTCCGTCCTCCTCTTTGCGCTACCGAAGGGTTGGCGGTGTGATCGGTAGCGAGCCTCATCGACACTAATGATGTGTCAATGACACTCATATCGATGACACTCACAGACGATGTATGAATATGAATGAAGCAAAGAGTGCCAAGACCGAGTTGTTTGGCGCTCCGTCCTCTCTGCCTACCACTGCTGAGAAAAAGCGTGATGGTTAGTTTGTTAAACTTTATTTCCACTTTAATTTATTTGAGTGACTGGCAGTCAGACAGTCAAACACGATTTAGTAGCAATTGTAAGAAAACCCTTATATGTAATTTAATAAAATCATTGTAGACCACCCCTCTCCCTCTCCCCCATTTGTTGTTTATATAAACCGTAGGCTAAGAATAATCTGCACCGGTCTGAAGATGGCTTTAACAAGCTGAAATCGTTTACGGTCAAATAAATCAATGTGGAAATAAATTTTGTAAATTTTTAAATTATATTATTATAATGGAATTCCACCATGAAGTAATTGTCAGTTTCAGAAACAGAAATTTCTAAATATATTTTTTTTAGTGACCGTAAGAATAATGCAGAATAAACAACAATTTGGCAGTGAAAGCGACACAATTCACAGATTCTTAGCTCTAGATGAAAATGACGTTCCTAGCTTGAATGAGTTACATGGTGACGCGGTTATATAAATTAAATGACGCCAGAACTCACCGATCGAGAGATTTTGAGGAACAGATTTTCTGCTACGTTAAAGGTCATTTATTTAATTATTTATTTACGCCCATTTGGGCTTTTACTTGAATATACATAATATGTTATTCTGTTATTTTAACTATTTGTTGTATCAATGGAAGAGCAAGTACCTGTTTGTTATTGTTTTATAACATAAGTAACGTTAGAAAACATATCACATGAGTTAAATACAACTAAAATTACACAGAGAAATTTATTTTTTTCAAAATTAAATAAAACTAAAAATAAGTAAAATCGTACAAACAACATTGTGACACCCAGACTGGCAATTTATACATATATATGAAATGCGGCGGGCGTCGACTAGCAAACTCGAAACTCTGTCAAATACTTTGACCAACATGTTTCAATGGCTGCCAGTAGTACCAACAACTCTGATTTTTTTTCGAAATATAATTTAAAAATCACAAGCCTTTTGAGGCGAACATCATTGCAAACAAATTAAACAATAATATTTTAGTGTCATCTTAAATATTAAACTTGGATAAAGGTACCTGCTTTATTGAGTTATAAACTTTTAAATAATAATTATCGTAACATCTCAATAGATATTCATTTACAACTAACAAATAAATCGCGAACTGAAGTTCAAAGCAGTACATGTAATTATTATCAAATACATAGTGATTCTTAGAACGTGGGCATTGTGTTACCATTATATAAAATACCTTTATGACATCATAATAATGGTTTTGTAATAAACCATGAAATCGATTAGCACAAGAATAAATGACTTAAATTCGTAGTGAAGGCATTATTTTATGATAAAGGTGATGTTTAATGACTATAATTTCATTTGATTTATTAATAATTTTTACACATTATTATGTAAAAATAATATATACATACTTTTGTTCATTTTCGCTGTTGGCTTTATGAAAGTATAATGTTTAAACATTCAAATGGATAGTTATTAGACAACCCGCGTGGTTCCCGCAAAATAAATATCGATGAATGCTGTGTGCCTTTCACCCTTCTTCCTAAGTTTGACCGTTTTACGTATAATTGATACGAATTAAATTTAATCCAAGGTATGATGATTCACTGTAAAAGTTTAAAGCGTTAATAAATAATTAGTATTATAATCAATCGAAACGAAAATGTGATCCTACCTTTTTATCTACCTGTGAATTATTATTTTTGAAAATTTCGTTTAGATTTATTAGTATTATCTTCTTCTTCAATCATATATGACATCGATGAGAATAATTAATTTATTTAATATTTTTTTTATGAAGAATGTTATTCTAATAAAAATTTAATATTTCCTTTTCTTCCATAATCTTCTATAATTTACTTTATGAGTTTATTAAAGACAAAGAAACCGCTGATTTCGAAACATATCGATTATTTTTTGATTAAATAGCGGTGTATAAAAAGTAACTTATTTTCATTTCATTAAAATAAATATACTTTAAGACATAATTCACAGCCTGCACTTGTGAGCTCTGTCTAGGAAAATGATTCCCCTCCCTTGGGGAGCTGGATGGAGGAACTTTTGAGGAAAGGAAGGAAAGGATATTCTGGGAAGGAAAAATGTATGAGGAGTGGAAAAAATCTAGGGGTCAATGTTACCAGGAGTGACGGACTTATGAATCCATTCCCAGCACTGCGGTGCAAGGGGATGTTTCAGGAGAGTCCTGCTGGAGAGATTAAAAGGTTTCCCTGAACTAATCTCTCCAAATCCCGGCCTGCCACGCAGCTGGTGAGCAAATGCATACACAGCCAAGACCAGTACAAAGTTCACCCCATGAACCCGAACACCCAAGTCACCAAACATAGCGAGCTACTTGAGGTGACCAATGACAGAGGTATTGGTTATCCAATGAATGGTTCCTGGGGCGGCGGTACCCGTACCCGTCTCCCAAAGTTAAAACAATATTTTTTTTTTACATGAGCTCCACACAGGAGGCGCTGAGGAAAATAATTTTCCTCAGGGCCTTTGTCATCTTTGGGGATGCTGTGTGGAGGGTTTTTTTAGGAAAAGGAAGGAGAGGAGAGTTCTGGGAAGGAAAAGGGTTTAAGGGGTGGGTAGGAATCTGGGGTTCAGTGTGTCTTGGTCATCCACCTCTAAGACCTAGACAAACCTCACCCCATGAACCCGGGCACCCCTGCTAAATCACCAAACGTAGCGAACCACTTGGGGTGACCTATGGCAGAGGTTTTGGTTATCCAATAAAGGTTCCCGGGACGGCGGTACCCATTCCCGCCTCCCAAATGCTTCTATTGATTGCAATGATTGATTTTAAAATATCAAGAAAGTATTGAAATTCAAAATCATAATTGGCTTTTAAACTTGTCCATATTAGAAAGCATTCATATTCAAGTTAAATTGCTTGTTAAAAGTTCAGTCCTCTGGTACGAATACAGAACTAAACGAATACCCTTTTCCTGAAACTTTCCACGCGTCAAAGTAGCCCGCTTGTTTATCATCACACAACAGAGCTGCCTCGCCTGTCTTATTATTTAATTTGAAACTTTCAAATGTGCATACGCCACACTATTTACAATGCAACTTTCCGCGTACGTTCTATTATTATTTTGCGGTGTTGAAAATTTGAAATGCCCAACAACGAAACTCTCCGGTGGCGGGAAGGTACTTGAATGAGTTGGTTTTACAATTTGGGTTCGGTCGAGATGCAGAGTGATGCATTTTCATTTTGTACCGACTACATACAGGCATAGGGGTGTGCAAAATACTCCTCCACATTTCTCCAAAAGTGATATGGTTTTTTTAAATTTATTTTCGCATTCTATGATGAAAGTCACAAAGCCCGAAATGAGCTTAATTTTACAGAATCCTTTAAAATCTTTTATGAAGGATGATCATAAATAAAGCAAATTTGGTAGTAGCCTATTTTAATCCTACTTAAAGCCTACATAAAAACGTTTTCTTAACATTTCCGCTATCCAAAAATAATTTATTTATCGTTATTTGGGGGTTAGTCGCAATAAACTAAAGTAATAGTTGCTTAAAAATCAAGTGGTTGCAAAGTGGATTGCGTGTTTTTTTTGTTTAAGATTGATAGTTACGTCATAATTCAGTTTTGTATAATTTTCAAGAGTAATACAGTACTTTTTTTGCGACAAGCGATGTAAAAATAGTTTATTTTTTTGCGCTTAATTCGCTTGCTTTTGTCATTTTAAAGAAGACTGCACAAGATGGAAGTGAGAAGCCATCTTTCACTCAAAAGTCACAATTTATCTTGTGGATTTACATCCACTTACTGTCAGCGGCAGGGTAAAGCCGGCGCCGCCAGGGCCCGTAGCAGTTCAGTCGTAGCACCTCGCGCCGTAGAGCCTCTACGCTGGAGTATAAAGTATATTATTTCCTACACCCCGTGGAACTTCCCGACCAAAGAACGCCCTAGGAAGTCGGTGACAGTGACAATATTTTGTAAATGTAGTCCGTAGACAGTTGGAATTTTGAAGGCGGCCGCGGCGCGGCGGGCGGTGATATTAAAATTGGAGTGGTTATTTTTAGAACACGTATACTTAAATTTTGGTGAAAGCTTTGTGAAAATGGTTTAAATAAGATATAAAAGCCGTTTTATAGCCAAAACTGAACAACTACCTATAGAAAAATATAGAAGAATCCGACTGAAAGCTTTTGTTGTCTTTTCAATAAAGAAAATTGAATTGCAGTGAAAAAAAATTAAAACGCTTTTGATCTATGGAGTTTCTTTCAACGGCGTCACTTTAAGAACATATATTTTAAAGGTCAATACAGTTAGCCACGTAAGAAAAATACAAAATACCTAACGTAAGGCATCTGATATCAGAAAGTCTCTTTAAACTGCTACGTAAGGCAATATTAATGTTAAAATAATATATTTTAAAATAAAAGATATCCAAGAAGGTAAAAATGTAAACGATTTTTTTTTTGTAATGTAACATAATATTTATTTCCAATTCCATTTTGTGGTAAGCATTAAGCATATTTATCCCAGACAGCACTCCTGTTGAAAATGAATACGGGCAGGAAGCACTATAGAATGGGGAATTGTTAGTACCAACTGTCAAAAAATCTGAATGTGCAAACATTGCACACCGAACTTTTTCAGTTGCACCACAAACCCAGCGAAGGGCACAACAGTTCACTATTGAATCTATACTCCCTGTAAAAACATTGCTGGTTTTCGGGTGAAATGCACATTCAAAAATAAAATGCTTACACGATGCAATGATAACAATGGGTAGGTATTTGAAGAGATTGACAGAAAATATTTTTTTAAATACACATAAATATAAACCTTAGTTAACCTGATCGTTTTGAGATTATTATAAAAGTACTATCGTAATTAATTTTTGGGTTAAAATGCCGTATTGTGCTTCCCCCTTCTTTAGTCAATGACTAGTTTTCGATTAGATCGGTCAGCATTACATTATCCATCATTAGAACCAATGTTAACCCTAGGTATTTAATTAATTTCAACTTACACAATTTTCTACTCAGTACAATATATTTTTTAAATAAATGGTTTGATAATTAGATCACTTTGAAATATTTTAGAAGCTTTAATTAAATATTGCGAGTAGAAAACATATTTATTTGCCTTTGAACTAATCTTAGTTTTTAATTACTGTTTTTTCCAGAATAAATAAAGTATCAGGCCTATAAAAAATTCTATATAATTCAAAATGGCCAACTTACGAACCCCTTTATGGTGATCGTTTTATTGTTAAATGTGGAAAATTAAATTATTTTGAAAATAATTAAAGTAATTAAATTTTAAGACTAAAGCATTTTAATATTTATCTTGCGGATAAATTTAAGCGACGTTTTTTTATCTTGAATCAATCGAAAAAGGCGGCTGGTGTTACACGGGAATTTAAACCTTATCCCCATCTACATAAGGAATGTTATTGTTAGCGGCCTGATCCAAAATTTTAAAAGACGCGGTGCATCACCTCAATGCAATATCGACATCGAAAACTATCGCTTTAATATGTCGCTACGGTTTAAATATTTGCAATATTCCATCTTTTATTGAAAGTTCATTGCAATATGAGTTGTGTAGCTAAGGTATTTCATGTACCTACTCCAAAATTGCTTCAGAAAATCAACATTGAATAATTTATGAACAAATCATGAATTTGTAAGAATAAGAAATATTGAAACAATTTTATGAAATGACATGAAGTAATTTTATTTCCACCCTTTAAAAATGCTTCTTTAATTGATTCTCTAATTCAAGTTGAAATGCAGTACAGAATAGTACAAAGTCCTGAAGAAGCCGACGCAAGTAATATTTAATAACGGCACTCTACGGTACACCGTTATTGAATTGTGGAATCAGCTACGTAGGTACATAGGTTGTATTTTCTCTAGACCAGAACTGTTGGTTATCACAGCACAAACAGAAACGTAGCGCTACATTGGCAGCTGTCAGATTGTTTGCGAGAAGCTTCCGCGATCTAATTATTAATTAAGATGGCGTCGATATAAATACCTACCGTCAGTTCTGCTTCCCGCCGGCGATGGAGCGGCGCACGGCGTCGAGACGTCGAACTGAGAAGTTCCCCAAGAATAGACAGCATTTATCGTGATTCGTAAAATAAAGTTGCAACCTAATACAAATTATGTATTATTGTGGAAAATATAAGTATGGTGGAACTATGAACGAAATATAAACAACAGAAATGCATTCCTACATATATATAAAAAGTGCATCTATTACCGAATTGACAATTGACCAGTAGAATTTAAAGGTTACGCAGTAAAAGATACACATAATTTAGCGGAAGCTGATTATTAGTACCCATACGTTTATGTTTAATAGATTTATCAGTATAAAATGTTTTTTATTAATAAAGTTTTATTATTAGAGTTTTTTTTTTTTTTTACATGAACTCCACACAGGAGGCCCTGAGGAAAATAATTTCCCTAAGGGCCTATGTCATCTTTGGGGATGCTGTGTGGAAGGTTTTTTAAGGAAAGGAAGGAGAGGAGAGTTCTGGGAAGGAAAAGGGTTTAAGGGGAGGGTAGGAATCTAGGGTTCAGTGTGTCCTGGTCATCCGCCTCCAAACAAACAAAAAAAGACAAAGAAAAAACTCTAGACCAACCTCACCCTATGAACCCGGGCATCCCCGCTAAATCACCAAACGTAGTGAACCACTTGGGGTGACCTATGGCAGAGGTGTTGGTTATCTAGTTAAGGTTCCCGGGGCGGCGGTACCCATTTCCGCCTCCCAAATTATTATGGAATATCTTAATAAACAAAAATTTGTGAGCTCCTAATTGTGGGATGTTTTTTCAACAAGTTTTTACAGTTATTATTTAATTGGCTGTCGTGTTGAAACCCTTTCTATATGACTTCCAAATTGCAGACGTAACTAAATATACTATTTGTTTCAAAGCTATACAGAAAATAACATTCAGATATAATTCTAGTCATTTTGGAGATAATAATGCGGCATCCATTAATAACAATTATTGTTACCTCTGAAGGTCGTTACTGAAATATATAGATTTTTTGCACATTTCAAAATGTTGAAATACCGAAAGTCTGTTGAAATATAAAACAAAATTTATTGATGGATTACTCCCTTGTTCAGAGTAAACTCGTGTTTATGAAATTTTATAAAGTTTTCAATAAATTTCTCCTCTTAGGTATTCGCAAAAGGGCCCCATTCCGAATCAATTAATCAAAAATTTCGACATTTAATTTGAAAAATGCATCCCACGGGATGGTTTAAATTTTTTTCCTATAATTGTTTCCAATGTTTTGTATTTTAAAAGTATGGCTAGTGAATAACATCATCCATCAATAAACATCATCAATATGTTTTAAAATGGTGTAGGGATGTCGAAAGTGAAAAAATCGATATATCGATATTTATTAAAATATCAATATCGACGTCGATATATCGAGGAAAAAATATCGATGTATCGATATATCGGTCAAATTTTCAAAAGATTTTGCGTTTTTAAAATAAAAGTGTTTTTAGCTCAATATAATCAACAGTAATTTTTTACACAATGTGCATTATTTTAATGTACAAAAATCTCAATAAAAATGAAGGTATTTTTATTAGGTAATAATTACAAAAATATCAAAACTAAAAAGCTGTTTTCTAACTTGTTTGTAAACTGAGACGCATATAAAGTTCGTATGCGTCTCAGTAACATTCCATTGGTGTATTAATCGGTCAAAAAGGACTTCGTGTTTGGAACAAGGTATAGTCAATAATCATAGACAATTGGGAACCAACAAATAGGAGTGGCTTAGAAAAAAATGGCGAAAAATAGCATACAATTCTGTGTATGTACCTACACATACGAGATAGTATTAGTGATCACAAATTCTAATGCAAAGACAATAGATTTGTAATCTCTTAATAGTTAAAATTTCAACCACCAGATGCCATGACCCAATACAGTTACTTTTTCCGTTCGTTCCTGCACGGTTTTGGATTCTAGTGACTTTAGTTACATAAACTAAAGTCACTAGAATCCAAACTTCAGGATCTAAAATCAACCCTACCCACTTTGAATCACGATTCTTACGCCTTCACCGAGACATGGCTAAATAATAATATCAACACTTCAGAACTAGGTTTCTATAATCATACAGTGTACAGAAAAGACAGAAATGAAAAAAATAAATCCAGGGGAGGTGGAGTGTTAATATCCATAAACAACAAACTTCATTCAAGAAAACTTAAATGCATCTATACACATCTGGAGCAACTTTTCATCATGGTATCCACTAAAAAGGAAAAAATTATTATCGGCTCCGTCTACATTCCCCCATCTTCTGACGCTCAACTATACAAAGACCACTACCATGAAGTTGAAACGATCCGGAGAAGATTTCCTGGCGCCACTATTATTTTGACAGGAGATTACAATCTGCCTAATATTGCATGGGACGTAGAAAACAACAAAACTTCATGCACGGACAACATCCACCACGGTTCTCATGATATAATCGAAATGTCAAATTTTCTTAGCCTCCGACAGTTAAACTGTGTTTTGAATATAAATTCTCGTCTTCTCGATCTAGTATTTTCCAATTCTTTATCAGTAAAAGTGTCCGCATCTGTTGAATCTATTCTTCCAGTTGACAAATACCACCCACCTCTAATAATTGAATGTAACAGTTCAATAACTAAAAAAAATCCATCTGCATCAACTAAGTTGAACTTTTTCAAAGCAGACTATAATCAAATCATTAATTTTTTATCTTCAACCGACTGGAAATTTTTGGACACTGAAGAAAACATCAATGTAATGGTTGACAAATTTTACTTAATTCTAAATAATGCTATTGATTTATTTGTACCCGTTTCAAAAATGTATACGCATAATTACCCAAAATGGTTTAGTACCGATCTTATTAAATTAATTAGAGACAAAAAAATCGCTCATAAAGCTTACAAATCATCACATGATCCTATTGATTACGCAAAATTTTGTGAACTAAGAACGAGCATCAAAAAAATTTCCAAGTTATGTTACAAAAAGTGCATCGATAACTGCGAAGAATTGGCTCTTGCCAACCCTCAAAATATCTATAAATTTTCAAACCTACTAAACAATAATGACTCCGGTGTACCCTCTAATATGTATTTAAATAACAAAATGGCCGATAATCCCCAAGAAATCGTTAATTTGTTTGCTGAATTCTTCAGCAAAGTCTACGATTCTGCAAACAACTCTCCATTATTCAACGCCACAACATCTAATGTTAACCAGATCGATTTCAATCAATGTATATTTGAAGAAAGTGATATTAGAAATAAATTAAAGTCCCTAGACCCGAAAAAATCGGCTGGTCCCGATAACATTCCTACAATCTTCTTATCTAAATGCTTATCAATCTTAACTTATCCTCTTACTAAACTTTTTAATTTGTCAATAAAAACTGGCATCTTTCCGAATAAATGGAAAACAAGCTTTCTGTCTCCAATTTTCAAGAAGGGTGATAAATCCGATATATCCAACTATAGACCTATCTGTATCCAGTCGTCGATCCCGAAAATATTTGAATCTGCTCTGCTCTCTAAACTATCTCTTGAGATTAATAAAGTAATTTCACATAGACAACACGGTTTCATGTCAAAAAGGTCTACTCTCACAAATTTGATGATCTATCAGGAATACTTATTTAATAATATGCACAATCGTCTTCAAACAGACGTGGTATACACTGACTTTAGCAAAGCTTTCGACAAAGTCTCACACAAAATACTTATGCACAAATTAAAATCCCTTGGAATAACGGGGCATATTTTGAGATGGTTTGAAAGTTATTTATACAATAGAAAAATTTCAGTCAAACTCAACTTGCACTTTTCAAATCAATTCGAAATCTTCTCCGGAGTCCCCCAGGGGTCACATCTGGGACCAGTGCTGTTTTCCTTGTTCATCAACGACATAACTACAATCTTTGATGGAGTTATGATACTTTTATTTGCTGATGATCTTAAAATTTACAAAACAATTACTAATCTCAATGACTGTTGCGTATTACAAACAAATCTTGTGAGGCTACAAGAATGGTGCATCCATAATGAACTCTTCCTCAATATTGAAAAATGTCAAACAATAACTTTTGCCCGAATTAAAAATCCTATTAAATATGAATACAGCATCAACAACATCTTTCTAAAAAGAGTTGAACAAATCAAGGACCTAGGTATTATTTTTGACAATCAATTATCTTTTGTTTCTCATATAAACGAAATAACTAACAAGGCCATGAAAAACTTAGGGTTTATATTGAGGACGGTAAAAGATTTTAAAATAATTAATTCATTTAAGTTGCTGTTCACTGGGTTAGTGAGAAGCCATTTAGAGTACAATTCAACAATCTGGGCTCCTTTTTATAAGATTCACCAACAAAAAATTGAGAGAGTGCAACATAAGTTTTTGAGATTTATAAACTATAAATTAGGAATTCCAATCGAAGAACTTAACTACACATTTTTAATGGACTTACTAAAATTAAATGAATTAACTTCAAGACGAACAATGAGTGATTTAATTTGTCTTTTCAATATTTCAAATGGCAGACTGGACGCCCTGGATTTAACCAAACTAATCCAACTGCGAGTACCTACCCGTAATACAAGATTGAATGCGCCGTACTTCGTTAACGCGCCTACTAATAATTACTTCGAAAACTCGCCTATCGAAAGACTTCATCGACTGGGAAATAAATATAACTCAATCGATGTTTATCGTCATCTGTCAGTGTCCAAATTTAAATCCAGTATATTGGAACAGTTACAATAGAACTATAAATCCCCATCTTGAAATATTGTGTGCACAGTTTATTGTAAACCCTCATATTTAAGTTCCGTCAAAACACCTACAGTATAGGGCGTAATAAAGGTTAGTAATTTATAATTTATAAACAAACCTTTTAAAAACTGTTCTTGTTTATCGTTGTAATAGGTAATAATAACAAATTTACTTTAACGACTTATACTTTGATTAACATTTTAATTTGATTGTAATTGATACTCTGTTATATTATATTATCGAACTCATTTGTCCTCTCCGTGATAGTTTACTGAAGTATCTGACATTATTCCATGGTTTCAGTATAAAGGGGATTGGTATATTTATGGTATAAAGTATTTCGTCTTCGGAAATTGAATTCCTTGCAGAAATTCTGACGATAAAGTAATTGGTCAAAATGCAATTGTTTTGTATATTAATTTTAGTGCGGTGCAAGTCGGTAGTATGTATTTTTGTTTAAAATCAACTTCGCTATGTATTCAACACATAAATTGCACATATATTAAAAACTCACCATTATTATTATTTGTTATATACGTATATACATATAAAACTGATTTTTTTCTCTTTATTGTATAATGCTATACTTTTTACTTACCAGCTTTATTTATATGTACCATGTGTAAAAACTATTCATGTTTTCTTTGTATTCTAAACACACCTGTATGCACTAAAACATAAAAATGTAAATGTATGTAAAAGCCCATAAGGGCGTTAATGATTAATAAATAAATAAATGATTAATAAATAAATAAAATATCATTTTTGATACAATTTTCGATATTGGATATTTTGTATCGATATGTCGGATCAAAATATATCGGCTAAAAATATCGATGTATTGAATTAAAAATATCGATACATCGATATATCGATACTTTTGCAACAAGCCTAAAATGGTGTTGGTTTAAAATAAATCCTTTTTCAACTTATATTATCCGGTAATTGTCCTCAATCATAAAAAAGGGATTGATAAAATTATCACTCTGTAAGTGGGTTACGGAGCAAAATTGAATGTGTCTGTTCTGAGCAAAGGTTTCGAGTTCGAGTCTTGGCGGCATCACAACCTTTTTTCTCCTCTGTGTCTACTTCTATTGCCCATCGTTCGAATGTAACGACTACAATACAATAATCGTTATATTCAAAGGATGTTCAAGTGGCGGGCTGCAAATTGCTCAAACCACATCTGCACTAGATACTCTCAGTATCACGATGGTGTCTAAAGTCCACAATTCAGAATAGAAATTTTGCATGAAATGTCAATAGTATTGTTTGTGGATCAGATCTGAATATCCAAGTAAATCACTACCTATCTTTACCCCATCTCCTTCGCTTTCCCAATATATACTCTACAAAATATCCCTAGAGAAAGACTGGCTTGAGACAGCTGGTACGTGTCCGCTAATCAAATTTAAATAATATATAATATGTTATTATTAAAATTAGGGTAAAATTTTTAATTATCTTAAAACTTTGTCGAGTTAAATTAATTGGATATAATTCGTTTAATTAGATTATTTTGAATAAATTGTTTATTGAATAACCTCCTCTGATTGCCGATGTACCAATTCACCAAAGTTCACATCACAAACCTCCGCATCCGATAATTGAGAAGTCTTATTAAATTTGAAAACCGAAAACCCCTCTGAATGGTTGTAAGCTGCAAGTGCCGAGTGCCGCGCACTCCAGATGCAATTCTGAAGCTTTGTTGAGGGGAAATACGTTGGTAAGTCTTGGAACTACTGGTTACCGGAAAGGTAAAGGGTGGATTCCGAATAACGGTTCGGATTCCACGAATCGTTATTTTGTGACATTCAGGGGTTACTTATTGTCATAACGTTCAATTCGTAGAACTCCTTTATTTTAAAGTAAATAATTTTTCTTTGATATTATAAGTCATTGGGTTATCCAAGGCTTTGAAATTCTTAGTTTTGATTTTATGTGGACTGTAGTTTCAGTAGATGAATTTTTTTTTGTGTTGAGACAATGTATTTTCAAAGTTTTTGAAGTGAAAATTCTTTAGCACCGTTGTGATTTGAAACGCGTTGAAACGGAAAATAGTGACACTAAAAACACTATCTACAGATATCTATAGGATACCATTACCAAACTCTCAATTTGGTAATAATGGACTTAAAAGTCACTACATGACTACAGTCAGTTGTAAATAATAAAACGTGAAAATACTCGAAATATTATTAAATTTCACATACATTTTTTTTGTAATTCGGGGTTAGTTTTCGATTAGATTATGAAATGGATCACATATATTGTTTTGAATTTTTTTTGTGTTTATACCGCAGAAGAGTCCCAACTGCTCCCGACCGCATGGAACCAGTGAGACTATGGCATTCCCTATCGGGGTATGTCATGAGGCTGAATGTAAGTGGATAGGGGAAAAAATGGGGAAGAGGTACGTGGGGAAGTACTTATTCAGATATTGTCACCAAACACGGCTAAAATCATCTCAAGCAACGTTTCATCCTGAATACACCAGGCGATACTGAGAGTATTTTCCACTCTGGAAAGTGCCGCAAACACACCATATATTATTTTAAATGATTAATTATTTTACTTGCTCGCGCCGGTATTTGAACCCGCGATCTCCGGATCACTAGTCGAGAGCCTTGCCTCTTGACCACGAAGGCCCTCAGAATGTTACTTGCATTTGTAAAAAGGTCACTAGAAAGGAACAGTGGAACATTTGCACTCTGTATTGAATGCTCTGGGTAAGCTCTTAATATTAGTAATTTAGTAGATACTAAATTTTCAATTTTTAATTTTAATTTTAAATACCTAAATGGCTATACTGCCTTTTATAAATAAACATATAATAGAGTACAAAAGTAAGAAAAATAATATCATTACATAATAGTAGTTTTAAACTTAAAAATAACATACAATTATTTTGTGTATCACAACAAAAAATAACAAAAAAGAACAATGAGAAATATGAAATGAGAATGATTCGAAAAATGCATCAGCTATTTTTCTCTTAACCAGTTTAATCATAGGAGACCATATTTGTCCCAGCTCACGTAGTACTCATAGAAATCATTGTGTCTCCCTTACTATCAAAACGAGAAGTTAGATGTAAACTATCTTAAAGAGTTAACCACAAAATATTTTTACATTAAACGACAAAAAAGTGAGGTAACCAAAACCTTTATAATTCATTTTTCAAATAAAATATGTTTATGTTTTTTTTCGTTATCAGTAATTTTTGTTAGAAAAAACGTAAGGTGTACCAATTTATAAACCTTAAAGTTTGCACTCTAAATTATTATTATTGTTATTTCTAACTAGCTGGTCCCGGCATGCGTTGCTATGCCATTATATAAAGAAATTGTTTCTCTCTGAGTGTCCTTACCCATTCGTCCCGTTCCCCTTTCGCCTCCCCTTCTTCTCCTGCGTCCTCTTCCTCTCTCGCGTTCCCACTCAGTCACATCCACCTTCCCTCTCCCCACTCTACTCCCCCCCTCCTTCCCCGTCTCGCGAACACCCCTCTCAGATTCCCCTCCCCCCTCCCAGGTCCCCCTTCCCCCTCCCGCGTTCCCCTTCCACCTTCCCCGCCTTCCTTCTTCCCTTTCCCGCTCCCTCGTCCCGCCAACCCTCCTCCCGCGTTCCATATATTCAATCCCATTACATTCAGTTTTTAATCCCTCCCGCGTGCCACCTTTTACAATTTTTATTCAAATTTCCATTTTTCATGTAGGTATATTAAATTTGGTACCTAACATAGGTACCTATTATTTCAAATATCTAAAATCCTTGATTCGATTCAAACTATTAGAGGAGTACCTACTTTAAATAAATTTATCAACTTAAAGATTTTCAAAAATGGAATCCTGATTTAACAATAATTGTTTTGCAAAATGTCATTCTCAAACACGCAAACTGTCAAACGTGCGATAGTCAATTATCTGCACAATTTTCTTAATTTTTCTCTCCGTAAGAACCATCCTCGTACTTCAAGGAATATTCTAAAAAATGAATTAGCGAAATCGGTTCAGCTGCTCTCGAGATTTGCGCTTAGCAACATATTCAGCGATTCATTTTTATATTATGAATATTAAAATTTCCTACAACCTTTCGTAACAGTTTTTAGTTTTCGAATACGTTCACCAATAGTCCATTTATTTGGATTTTATTATAAAGCGGGAATTTTTTTACCTGCTGACAAAATACGCCAGAATTTTCATGGGGCTTCTCAATTATCAATTATCTCATGCGTTCAAAACTTGGATCGTTTTATTTGGAATAATATATGGATTTTGCTATCTGTGCATTCACATCGTAGGCTTCCTAAATCACAATCAACCAAAATAAACTGTCGCAAAAAACCTTTGACAAAAACATCCTGGTTTGTTGATCAGTCAATTACAATAATTAAACAGCGACAATTATTTTTTAACTATTCATTTAAATTGACCAATTAGTGACGACACTGGTGAATGCGTTTGATCATGTTGCAATGCATTAAAGGGTGAAATAACGCATTTCGCTAATGACTGTTATTTTTGCCATAATTCAGTACCTGGGTGAAAATTGTCGATTTTAACGCGTTAAAGTATTTACGGATTATGGAATATTTTTCCCTCGTCAGCGAAACGGGATGCATGGGATTAATATGTGATGTTTAAATTGCAGCGCTTTGTGGAGATTAAAGTGTATTAAAATTGAAACCAGGGACATGTTGTAAACGGGATTTTCGTAATACGCTTCATTTACGACACCGGTTGAGAGAGTTTGGAAATCAGCTGCGATAATACGAATTACATGCATCACATTAAAAAGCGTAATTTGTTGAAAATTCATTTGATTTTTATTAATTAGTTAAATTAATACAATAAAAAATGTGGTATTTAATCCGAAACCTCCCGACTTGTTTATGTATACCTACATAAGCCATTGAATCGTATTGGTTAACATTATAATAGTTTCGTAGGAAACAATCACCTTATTTATTTGGCAATACAGGATGAGCACCTTACTAAAATAATCACATTCTTGGATCCCGCAAAATATTCACAAACTTGTTGATAGGTATCGCTTACCCTTAAGATCCGTTGGGGCAGTATATTTACCAAAGCTTGGGAACAATTTAAATTGATTGCCGATAAATATTTCAGTATATTACATATAAAGTGATCTCGAAATACTCTAATAATAATCTTAAGTAGAAAGATGTTTCAGTTTTTATGAAGTACTTTAAAATACTAAAACCTGAGTTCCATGATGCGGAAAAGAGTCCATTTATTCAGCACGTTGCAGTAATTGGAAACCGACCTTTACTTGATTCATGGAAGACTATGCTCAGACTTTAGACTATTGCCGATTACTTCAATGACGATGATGTTTGAAGAGCGCCGAACCCTTTTCTAGGACCTCATTGAGAACCTTGAGCATTTGTGGCACCTTTGCTGAATAAAATCATCCATATTACTCCATTTAAATGCCTCACAATAAACAAAGGGTGGCATTTGGTTTACCCGAAGTCTAATTGACAATAGCAAGAATGCCGTGAATTGATATCCTCATTGAAGGAAATTACAGAGAAATTCCATTTGCCCCATCAGGGCGCAGAGCTAGATGTCTCCTGTATTATGCTTTAGTACCCGAATGCCCACGCCCGCGCCGCCGGCTACATTCTCTGATTATCAAAATTCAGGGGATGCGATATGGAGCAATAATGCTTGCCTTGAAAGCTGCTTTATTTTACCCAGAATACAAGGAAAATGATACAACAAAACAATATTGGAGGCGGGAATGGGTACAGCCGCCCCGGGAACCTTTATTGGATAACCAACACCACTGCCATAGGTCACCTCAAGTGGTTCGCTACGTTTGGTGATTTTGCAGGGGTGCCCGGGTTCATGGGGGTGAAGTTTGTCTAGGTCTTGAACCCCAGATTCCTACCCACCCCTTTAAACCATTTTCCTTCCCAGAACTCTCCTCTCCTTTCTTTAAAAAAAACCCTCCACACACCATCCCCAAAGATGACATAAGCCCTGAGGGAAATTATTTTCCTCGGGGCCTCCTATGTGGAGCTAATAATAAGTTGAATAAATTTAAAAAATTAATATTTTTTATTTCTGACCATTACCGGCTTCAGCCTTCTGAAGATGGGCTTGAAAAGTGGAAAAAAGTTTAAAATTATTTCAATACGTTATCATTATAATGGAATTTTACCATGAATTGTCAGTACCTACCAAAAAATTGATATATCAAAAATATATCAACTCAAAAAGGAACCTAGAAACAAAATTAAAACAAATGAAAACAATTATGTTAAAACGTATTGAAAAAAATGTATTGCGATCACACAAAATAATTATCTCCATAGATTTTTCTACGTGGTCTGCAAGCTTGTCAAAACTCAAAATCAATAACTTTAATATCGTAATTTTTCACAAACTCCTCAGTAGATAATTAAAATAAAATGTAAATATGCAGTTAGTCCACCTCACGGATAATACGGAACGTTCGTGTTGTCGAAGTTTGATGCACGAATAATACGGAATGTTCCTTTTTTAACTAATAGACAATCAAATATGACATTTGTCGGAAGTACCAATCTTATAAAATAAATTCTCTAAAATAAACTCGCTTTTCATCATACTTTTAAAAAACATCCCAGGTTTTGAATGGTTTGTTTGGCTACGCAGGGTTTGTGTCGAGGGTTTGTGTAATTATTTTAATACATTTCCATGTTCTACTGTTATAAATACAGGTACAAACTTGTCGATGATACATTCACTTTGTTTTACGCAAAAAATATTTTTTCTATGATTGGCAGCATTGATGAAATGTTAAAATAAAAACGATGAATAAACATGGCGTTACCGCGCGAGTGAATTAATTTTAACAAAATTAAAATGTTAAATGCATATTTTTTGCATG
This sequence comes from Limnephilus rhombicus, assembly GCA_929108145.2. Classification (NCBI taxonomy): domain Eukaryota; kingdom Metazoa; phylum Arthropoda; class Insecta; order Trichoptera; family Limnephilidae; genus Limnephilus; species Limnephilus rhombicus. The sequence continues at coordinate 35,490,660 of OV815276.1, forward strand.
TTTTTTGGTCTCCCCCGACATAAATACTCAATTTTTGTAATAATAAAGTTAAATCTGTTTGGATAAAAAGTTTTCCGTATTAACGAGTAAGCGGTTTAATGCATAAATAATAAATAAAATTATTTAAATTTATCAAAAATTATTAATGCAGATGAACTAACTGTAATCCTCCTATGGATAAATTATGTAGGTGCATGTAAATGTATGGGTAAATATTGCTTAATACTTAAACTACACATGTTTCGTGTGCGTTTCGAGAGACCTAGGTAACAAATCCCTTAGTTCTTCCACCACCGAGCAAGACCACAAGGTTTCGCGTAAATTGTATTTAGTGCCTGCTGAAAGCTGAAAGCTTCTATTCCCTCCAAATCCTCCCCCTAGCCCGAGTTCGTCCGTAGAGGACCATTCGTTAACTTGACGTCTGGGAATTAGGGTCTGAAACCGGATGGATTCATTATAAAGTCAATTATGTCCATTTGTACCCGCCAAAATGTTAATTTAATCATAATCTACATCCTTATAATATAACCGCGTATATTATGTTTTATATTATGTTGTGGCTTAAAATAGCAACTCCCCCTAAACCAGATATAATAGAAACGTAAGACGAAATCATAATTTCAATAGTGAAAAAAAAATCAACGTCTTTGCAGAGAAGGATGCCTTCATCAATCATTTATAAACTATTAAGAAACGTCTGAGTCGATGGGAATGTTGAAAGTAATTAAACTCAATCAGGCTTATTTAAAACTTTAATTCTGAAGAATCCACACGCTAAACTTCACTTCTGTTCTAATGCATTGAAGTCAGACTACTGATAAACTTATAATCGAGTTCCAATTATCTGAAGTCACACGGAAGCTTTAAGATGGAAGAATTGCCACCCTAACCCCCACAACCCAACCCTGCTCCAACCACGGGTCATTCCCTCATTCTTCTATTGGAAAGGCATGGTTAAACTTTAAATAAATATTTGAATATCTAATTTTTATTTTAATATAATCAATATCTATATATTTTAGCGAAAGTTGAAAGTAACTTAATCAAAAAATTATATTTTCAGTATTTGAAAACACCTATCTATATGTTTATATAAAAATGTTTCCGTTTCCCTTGGTCACGTCATAACTTCAGAACGACTTTTATTATTTCATTCATTTTTTTTAAGTTTTTTAATATTCTGTAGTAAGTACTTACGAAATGAAAAATTAAGAAAATTGTGCAGAAAGTTGTCTTTCAAAAAAACTTAACGACTATTTTAACTTCGCACGTTTGACCGTTCGCGCGTTTGATAAAATTGAATTTAGCAGGCAGCTGTTTTTTTTGTATTAAAAGAACTATTTATGGATTTTTTTATAGATATTTTAAATAGGTACCTTTGTTAGGTACCAAATTTGATTGATTATTTATTTTTATAATATACATAAATTGTTATTTGTAATACACGAAAAATAAAAATTTGATTAAAAAAATTGTAATAGGTGGCACGCGATCTGTTTGAAAACTAAATGTACTGGGACTGAATGTATGAATGAATGAATATATTTGCGGAACTGGGGAGCAGAAGAGGGGAGAGGTTGGGCGGGGAAGGTGGAAGGGGAACGCGCGAGGGTAGGGGATGCGGGAGGGGAACGGGGACGCACGGGAAAGGACATGCAAGGAGAAACAATTTATTTATTTGAATATGGCTTTGCAACGCATGCCGGGAACCAGCTCGTGTATTATTATTATTTTTTAAGCCGTAGGCTAACCAATATAAATGCGTTTTCAGTTAGTTGCATGAGTGAGTAATAAAAGTATATGGACGATGTACGAGGCAGATGGCCTAAAAAGTTTAGTGGTTAACTATTTTGAATAGGATTATCAACATGAATTTATCATTTACCACCAAACGTGATTGTCTGTGATACTGTGATGGAAGACGATTAATAGCTTAAGAAAACGGGATTCATCAAAACAAAGGTGTATTATTTTGCCTATCTGATTTCATCTAAATAAAACTGGGGTTTAAACGACTTTTTTAAATCTCATCTTATTTTTCATTATGCTTATAAATATATTAATGAATTCACCCAAAGATTTTAATATTGAGAGCCTCTGGTTTTCAGGAGTCCGCACCCCCAGATCCCACCCCACCCCTTGCCCAAAGGGTTCCCGGGAGCGATTTATCTTCACAGAAGACAAATGATAGCAAACAATTGCGACGTACGATTGTATCAAGGCGAGAACATTTGCATACAAATACGGAACGAATGTGTTTACTTTTAATAAATCCCATAAACGAACGAGTTGATGGAATTTATGGCGGTATAACAAAAGAAAACAATTGATTTGAAGTTTTCTGAATCGAGAAAAAATACTACGACAGTTTTCTCGTATGATGGATGAAAAAAATTATTGCATTGTATGGATAGCTAAAAAATATAAATTACACATTTTAATTAATCGTTAATTAATTTAAACATTAATCGCCTTCAGCGCCATTTTAATTGATCAACAATATTTTTTTTTAATAATTTTTATTATTTCTCTCTGTGCAAAAGTTGTATGTCTAATATGGCGGACTGTATATCTAATACGGCACTATCCCCCAAACCTGCTTGAGTAAAAAAATAAATTAAAATGCATTAAGTAAATATGTCGTCTTAGTACACATTAACAGTTAAATTGTTAAGCTGAAAAGATAACGTTGACCTGAAAATTCTAGACAGGAAAAATTTTGCAATTTCATTTGGCCAAAAGTTTGCCCTGATGATGATCACTGTAACGCTGACCAAAACGTTGGCTAAATAAGGAGGTAGCGCAACACGGCATAACACCCCAAAAACAAATAATGAAAATGCTGATACGCTTTAAGATTTGTGAAAATCTAAAAACGTAACCAAAAGTTTGCAGTTCAAGATTTTTAGTGGCTTCAAAGATAAATTTGTGCTTTTAAATTATAGTTGATAGATTATGAATGTATGATTCAAGATATAAACGAAACAATTTGATTATGGGCCTCAGCACCCAGTTACCCAGTGAGATCAACATCACAGGATTGTACTATAAAATGTAAATTGTAAGTTAATTTATTTTTTTTAAAATTGGATTAAATAAAAAGTATTTCTTATTCCGTCTTCAATTGCAGTAATACGGCTTTAACATGGAAATAATTATTAGGGTAGTTTTCCTGAATTTTTGAAAATTTTGTCTATGAAGCTCTGTATTTCGGAATGTGTTTAAGTATAATATCAAATTGTAGAAAATTTAGCGCTCTACAAAAGAGCGATTTTTTTTTATAAATCTGGTCGTACAGATGCGCGTGCACGCGCGATTTGTCCGAAAACTTGGATTTTTTAAGTACATACAATTAGGCTTGCAGTATATTAGGAATCGATTGAATTATGAATCAAGCAAATGTGTTTTAACATTTTGACAAGTTCCCGATTTTATGACAAACCATTTAAAAAATATTATTTATTTCAAATAGAAGTATGAACCTAAAAGGGAAACCTGACAAAAAAAAACAATAACTCTGGATGTAGATTCTGCACAGGAAAAAGCTCCACACCCAACAATGAGTAGATGGCAAAAAACCTGTATTTATGACGCCAGGCTCCAAATAGTGTTAATAATACCACCACACAGGATAGTATGCATAGTATTTGGGTAGCTAGCAAACACCCCATTACACTCCTGATGGTTGTTTAATGTCCTGTGGTGTTAGAACTGTACAACACTGTTTGGTTGCGAATATCTTCGGGACAAATTGCTGGAGATATTTATGACGCGAGCACGCCGTGACGCGGGCCCATTACGCTACTGATTTAGTGAAGGGTGTTTATTAGGTGAATAAGTTCTCGCAAAGGGACACGCCATTAAAATACTACTTGACTAAAACAATTAATATAAACTTAAATTACTAAATCATTTCACTGATGGTTACAATATGTTTAAAAGGCCCGCTAAGTCTGAAATTTATGCAATGTAAAGGAAAGACAATGTCTTAATGTCTTTGGGGGTCCACGCTAGAAAAATGTACGTAATACATCATATGTTAATGTTACATATGCGCATTTCAGTAAAATGTGACGATTGCGTCGAATCTTATAATATTATGTTTATTTCCGTGTGTGCCAAAATACTATTTTATATTTAATGCCAATAAAATTAAATTTCAAACGTAATTTATGATGAATTTCCCGTTTCGTAGAAAGCAGATAACAAAACAGCAATTTGGAAAGAAAAAAATCGAATTAAAAAAATTATATGTGTAAACATCGAAAACCAACCTCTCTGAACACTGAGGCGTGGCTTCTTAAATTTATAGGACTATCGGTGTGAAAAATAGTTGTTCCATTTTTAGCTCATTTTAAATAGTTTCTTCCACCTTGTTCTTATTCATGGGTATAGATATTTATACTTTTTATTTGTGTCGTACTACTTTGTCATTTTAACCTGGTGCCGCTAATATTAAAAATGATAATATTTAAATTGTGAAAATGTTTAAAACAGAGCAAAAATCTCGTGGGGTTTGTCTAAAATAGCATTAAAAAAACAGTCTGATTTTTTTATAAATATAACTTGTAAAATAACCGAAAAAACGTGTTTGTAATAATTTTTGGAGTATTTGGGTGGCGGGAATGGCTATCGCCGCCCCGGGAACCTTTATTGGATAACCAACACCTCTGCCATAGGTCACCCCAAGTGGTTCGCTACGTTTGGTGATTTAGCAGGGGTGCCCGGGTTCGTGGGGTGAGGTTTGTCTAATTCTAGGAGGCGGATGACCAGGACACACTGAACCCCAGATTCCTACCTACCCCTTAAACCCTCTTCTTTCCTAGAACTATTCTATCCTTCCTTTCCTTTAAAAAAACCCTCTAGACAGCGTCCCCAAAGATGATATAGGCCCTGAGGGAAATTATTTTCCTCGGGGAGAAGAATTATTTTCCTCTGTGTGGAAAAAAAAAAACTTTTGCGATTTTTTTCTATCGATGGAAAATGTATAGTTATTATCTTCAAGAATACATATTTGTTTTTAAGAGCTTTAAAACTAACAGTATTTAATGAAAATATGTAATAAATCAGTAGAAATGCGGGAAGCCGGGCCTTAAGTATTTAAAGAATGCATTTTGACTATTATTTGTCTGCGTACGAATTGGGAAAATTATGTATATTTGTCATTATGTTGTTACCTAATAATTTTAAATTACCATGTCGGCCTTAATACTGACATTATTTCCGTGGGTGACTATCACTCAGTAGTCAGTACACACTAATAAATATCTTTGAGCCTTTCACTAAAATTCATTATAAAACTCCTATTCAACCGCCTTGCTTCAATTTTATTCGACCGCTGCTGGAAAACTGCGGACCTTGTCACATTATTCAATAAATTTTTGATCAATTTGATTCGCTTAAATTGACGTGCAGGCAATTCGCAAGTCTGGAATTCTGAAAAGAGCACCTTTCGGCAAAAGCATTTGCGTAGATTCCGAGTATACATTTCCAATTAAATGGCAAAAATTGCATCCCAGCTGGTTGCAGATCTAAATTAAAGTAACTATAAATATGCTTCGAAAGGTATTTCGGATTCCAATTAATGGAATATTGGATTCTTGTGGTGCCCAGAATTTCATCGGTAGTAAGTTTTTGCAGCTGTACACGTAAATTGGAATATCGTAGATTCGCGTTGCAGAAACAAAACCAAGGAAGAAATTAATTGATTTTGGAATGCCTAGTAAATGTACCCTCCGTGAATAAGTAACATTAAATAATAATATATTAAAACAAAGTCTTTTTTGTGGAGAGAAATTAAAAAGTTTAAAAAATGCCCATTTCAGAGCGGTCTTATACTTCCCTGTCTGTCACAATTTGGTTTATTGTAAATATCTGAAAAGCAACAAATCATTTTATTTTTATCGATGATTTTCAGATATATTCTGTTGCCAATATTTTGTTAATATTCTAATTCTAAAATTATCTGTATTTTTCTTATTGTACAATATTTTGATATATCTTACAGTATTTTTGAAAGTAATTTACTTTAATTTTTGTAACTATACATATTCAGCCTTACTAAAAAACCCAGTGAAAATTTTATTCAATTGACAAACGGCCGCTGATGTGCAAACATTACTAATAAAAAAATTTGTTCTTTGAAAGAAATACACATGGTTTCCACGGCCTGAGAGGGTAGTTTATCTCTGTTTTAACCGTTGATGTCCGAACGATATTTGTAATTTTTCCATAGTATTTTGAATGTTCTATATATTTCTTATTTTTGAAGGTGTCGTAAAAACAAATACCATTTATGAAAACTAGATAAAATTACCTTTTAGATTTGTGTATTTGAAATACACTTTAGCTTTCAAAAACTGCCATATTTTAAGATTCAAACTAGGAAAAAAATGGAAAAAAATTTCCTCCCACAATATTTTTGACCAAAATGTAGAGAAATTTAAATAAAATCAAAATTAAAAAACACAGTCCTTTTATGTAATAAATTTGGAAGGAAACTATCACCTCACTTTTTCATCGTGTATACAATAAAAAAATAATAAAAAATATCAGTTTTTTTTATTGCCAAAAAAATAACTTAGAAATAATACCGAAATTTAAAACAGATTTCTTGCATCTCTAAAGACGTTATTTTTTTTGATACGTTTACGAACACATGTAGTAGATTTTAATATTATAAAAAATTATCACTTTTAAGAAATTCTCTTAAAATGAAAATTTTATCTTTTAAGTAACCTATAAAAAACAATATTCTGACAGTCAACTTTGAAAGTACGGCGTTTGTACAATAACTTGATTAAACTGATGCAAACCACACAAATAACATGGTAAATATATCAATTATGTGAACAGAAGAGTAAATTCGTCACTACAATAGAAATTATTAAGTAAAATCACAAAATTTTCGATATCCCGCCATAAAACGCACCGAGCTGTTTTGTCATCGCGGGCTGTCGCGGGCCGAAGAACTAATGCATAGGCGCGCCAATAATGCCCCTTGCGGAGAAAAATTAAAACAACATTGTTTCGTAGTAAATTAAAACCATATACAACGTTGTCACATCTTCAATGCGTTTTAACAGCGTGACCACGTCACAAACGTTATTGGTAATAAAACGTGTTTTTTATGTATACGAGGTTTATTTATGTTATTGCAATAATACAGTTAATCGGTCGCGCTGTGGTTTTTTTTAGTAAGGCTGATTATCTTTAAGCAGTTCTAAATATATAACATAAGTACATAGACTAGCTCCCCAATTAGACCCGAGAATATTTCTCTACTAATTAGATAACCACAAAAACTGATGAATGATACGTAACATATTATTATCGTAAATATTTACTTTTTGTCTAAATAAATAATAAATCTACCTACCTAATAGTTTTTCGTTATTTTTCTGCAAAGTTTACAAGATTAAGATATAAAATTCTGAAGAATCGGTCAATATTTTTTGTAAGGGTCAATATTTTTATTTTTACATAATATTAAACGGAAATGAAATCTTGAAAACCGATTAATGGTTATCCTTGAACGTTGCTAAAATATGAACTTTTAAACTTAGATTATTAAATATATAATATATAATTAGGGAGGCGGGTTTGGGTATTGTTGCCTCGGGAACGATTTATTGGATAACCACCACCTCTGCTATAGGTCACCCCAAGTGGTTCGCTACTTTTGATGACTTAGCAGGGATGCGCGGGTTCATGGGGTGAGGTTTTTCCAGGTATCGGCAGAGGATACATCTGCCCACCTGCTGTGTGTCGGGCCGGATCGAGAGAGTGTGGGTGAGGGAGGCCTTTTGAGCTTTTCAGCCGGACTCTCTCGACCCAATGCCTTACACCGCAGTTGAAGGGATGGATTAATACAATCGTCACTCCTGAATACATTGACCCCCAGATTCCTATCCACCCCTAATATGCTTTTTATTTCTATAACTTCCTCTCCTTACTTTCCTAAAAACAACCCTCCACACAACATCCCCAAAGGGGCGTGGGAGGAGGAGAATTATTTTCCTCAAGACCTTCTGCATAAAGCTAATGTAAAAAAAAATTGTCTCTTGAACTTCGAATTGAATATATTACATGCAAGATACATGGATGATATATTTTAAAAATATATTACATCATTTTGATGTTAAATTTAAACCGTAAAAAGTAAGACTTTTTGACAAAAAGCATACCGATGAATAAATCAATGACTATTTGCGCAACAACCCTCAATAAACCTCTCGGTTGTTCTAAAATAGTAAAAATTCCAGCACTCACGTCCGACTTCGTAAGACACGTTGACATTTACAAGTGATTAGATCAATTTATACCGAACTTGTCACAAATAATATCCATAAAGCTTTATTCCGCCCTCTGGACATGCGTGGGAAATAATACTCCGCGCCAGACGCCGTTCATTTCCATAATCCGTTACTTCTACAATGTATTTTTCCAGTTTCCGAAAGCAATAATAACACTCGGACTTAATTCAATGACAGAAAGGAGCTCTCCAAACACAAACCAAGGAATAATAATGATCTAGTTCCGATATTGATTTCGAAATATGTTTTAAGAACACGCGCCTATTGAAACGGAATGTTTGCAATCTCTCGCAAAACTCAATCACGCTCACAAATATTTTTATTTGTTGTATTTAAAAAATATGTGTTATTATCATTATACGTAGTCGATTGAGACTTTTCTACACGGCCAATGATGTCTTGCGAAATATTTGTACCTTTAGTTACAGCCTTTGCTGTTAGCCGGGACACACCTGTTCCCTGCGCCTTAAAATACAATGCGTAGAAAACAGACGAATATAATTAACTGTGTTTATTGCTTTGTCCTTCAAGCCTAGCAGTTTGACTTTCTGGCAACTCTTGCAATCGAATTTCGAAATCTATCTACAGGTAAAATTCCGTAAGGTCCTTCGTCGTATAAACGTTGTACTTACGCTCGAAGTCTTTTGCTTTAAATTGGTAAATGTTGATGTTTAATCACTTAATAATTGGATCGCGATGTGGGTTTTATGTTTTCTATTTTTAACAAGGGTCCATGTTATCTGATAAATTACACCACTTTAAAACACACACCAATTCTGTATTTATATTAGCATATTTGTTTTAAATGCTGCTATCAAATCCTGAATTTCCAATCAAATCTCATTGATTCCTGACAGTCCAACCTCCTCAATTTAAACACACAGCACCCCAAATCAACATAGTTAGATAAGTTAACTCTCTTCACTGAAAATATGAGCTATTCCTCGTTCACGTGTTGGAGTAGCAACCACTTGAATCGGATGTGTGGAAATTGTCTGTAATTTACTGCTTGCCCTCTTCGTGCTTTCATATATCACCGCCGTGTGGCGCTGCCATCGCAGCCGCATCTACTGTGCCTGCGCCTGTATTCGGCAATTCTCAGAGCACGCTGCAATGCCTTGAGTATTTTATGCCCATTTGACTAAATTGGGCTGAATTTGAATCACTAAAAGATAAATCAACTGAGGCGCTTCGAACAATTGAATTAAACAGTTTGGTAAACTTTCACTTACTCGGAAAACCCTTTTTTACGGTAAGATAAAAAGGTCGTCTGAATCAATTCATTATTGTCCAATTCTGGAATAAAACATGAACTCAGAATTAAAACAACGTTAAGCCTAAATAAAACCTTGACAAATTAAGATATTCTGACAGACACGTTGTAAAAAGGATTATGTTTTTTTTTAAATGAGGGGCATGTAAGAACTGACTAAAAAATATGGGCACTGGTCAGAATTTACGGTGTGAAGAAATGAAGTCTTCGTCCATTCCTCCTGATGTTTTACCATAATCAATGACAATATCCTACAGCACATCGATTCGCTTGGACTATCCCTTTTTGCCAAAAGGCTTTCCTTCTCTTGATTTCATAGTGCTTCTCTTAAAACTCCCACAAGAGAATAAACCTCATTAACAAGTATTCACTTCCATGCGATTTGCAAATATTTTAGGCGCGGAATAAATAAATCTGGGGGTTAATGTTAAAAGTGCCAATGTCAGTTTTTGCTAATTTGATTGTGATACAAGAAAGTACATACCTCTTTTTTGAATGCTAGGAATTCATATGGCGGGTGCTCTAAATTAAAGATTTTGTTATCTATATGTCTAACGTAGAAGTCCAAAACTTCATTTACGCCAAGAAATCGAAAAACAATCATCATTTCCCAGCGGTTTGCAAATCTGACATAGGCACTTCCAACATTAACCCCCAGTTTTGTTTCCTGAGGATTGTGTGTAGTATTTTGTTGTTTTGGAACAAAGGTTGAATTGTTAGAATTAATGAATATAAAGGTATTTTGCCCGTTCTTCCGACTTAGCTAAGGTGCGAATGGCCCAGACTGAGCATTTAAATGTAAAAGAGAAGTTAACCTTAAATAATTCATGATTCTGTACGGCTTACATAGCCTACCTAGATACACCGAGAAGCTTTCATTAATTATAAACCGTATTCAAATGGTTCTCTTTCATTTATATATTTACACACGAAATGTCGGTCGCGGCAATATCAACTTTTATGGTGTGCTTTTCTTAAGGCTGCCATTTGGTTGTAAATATTTTTTCGATATTTACGTCAACGAGGTTTAAGAAAAGTTAAATTAATCTTTTCGTAAATTAATTAAAACAATTGTGTAAGTGAAAATATTTATTATGGCCCTGATAAATATAACATATTAGTGAAATATGTTTTCAATAAATGCTTCACAAAACACAATAAGCGTAATTTTCGAGAAACTCGACAGCAGAACGGTAAGCACCAAATTTAGTAAGTACCTACCTACAAACTAAATGGAGATAGGTTCATGATCCTAAACTATGAGGAACAGACTTAAGAATATACGCAACCTGTAAGCCCTACATTTATGTAAGAATTACTTTTACTTATTTTTATCATGTATTTTATTATTATTTTATGTTATCATTAGATACCTGCCTAATACGTTATAAATTAATTCCTCGCACTGTAGGAAGATGGGTCAAGAGAGTCCGGTTGGAGAATCCAAAGTTTTCCCTCAAATATTCTCTCCCGATCCGGCCCGCCACGCAGTAGTAAAACAAACTTCTTGATGACCCGAGGAGCTGTGTGTCACATCAAAAATAAAGTTGCGTGTATGGTTTTTTGCAATACTTTAAAACTCCTTTAAAATCCATTTTTTTATTAGAAAATTCTATTTTTATAACTTTTGAAGGTTATTCCCATCAATGTAATATATAATTGAAGAAGAAGATAACAATAATAATCTAAACGAAGGTATAAAAGAGAACAAGAACAAGACAAAAGAGAACAAGACAACAGAAAAAGATAATGGTCGCAACTGGGACTCGAACCCAGAACCTCTCGTCTAACTGGAACGTGCGAGTTTACCGATTCCGCCTTTGCCACCATTGACAGAGAATGACAAGGCAGAATTGATAAACGCACACGTCCCGGTTAGACGAGAGGTTCTGGGTTCGAGTCGTAGTTGCGATCATTATCTTTTTCTGTCTTGTTCTCTTTCACATTTTCGTTTAGATTATTATTGTTATTTTCTTCTTCAATCCCAATCTTTTAAATTATTAACACATAAATATTGTAATTTTCTTCCAATATTTTTTACTAACATGATTGCAACATGTTTTCATATACAAAACAATATATAATATACGTTATCTAAAACATGGTGCAAGCCTACGTCTTACAACAGTGTGTTTTGTTTTAATGCCAGCAGCTATCTAATGTCTAGTTCAAACAGGCCACAAGTAAGCAGTCACAGACCGCGCCAATAAAAAGCCAGACCGGTCTGATTTTCTTGGACTTGCCGGGTGCGCACTTGTCAGTGTTGTTCGGTACATTGTGGCGGTTTCAACTTGAACACATTTAAGTGCACTTGATCCAGTACAACTCCACCTGGTGACCAAGTGACACGCTTTAACAATAACTGGTCTATCTAGAATTGGACTGTTCTATGCACAATCGATTGTTTATGTTTGTAGCCAATTAATTGTAAATCAAATTTCAGCTGATTACACGGATTTATTCATTGACAGTGACGTTCGCATCGAAAATTCAAAACACTATACACAATACAAAATAAAATATGTTACCACATTGGTCCTCCGGCTTTCTAAATTTCTACCGATTTATTACATATTTTCCTTAAATACTTACAGCCTTACTAAAAAACCCAGTGAAAATTTTATTTCATTGACAAACGGCCGCGGATGTGAAAACATTACTTATTAAAAAATTGTTCATGGAAAAAAATACACTTGGTTTACACGGCCTGAGAGGGTAGTTTATCTCTGTTTTAGTAATGATATCTGAAAAAAAATTTTAAAATTTTCCAAAGTATTTTGAATGTTCTATATATTTCTTATTTTTGAAGGTGTTGTAAAAACAAATACCATTTATGAAAACTAGATAAAATTACCTTTTAGATTTGTGTAATTGAAATACACTTTAGTTTTAAAAAACTGCCATATATTAAGATTCAAACGCGAAAAAAAATGGATTTTTTTTTTTACCAAAACATATTTGATGAAAGTGTACAGAAATTTATAAAAAAACAAAATTTAAAAAATACGGACCTTTTATATAATGAATTTGGAACGAAACTGTCACCTCACTTTTTCCTCGTGCATACAATAAAAAAAATGATAAAAATTTTATTGCCAAAAAACAAACCTAAAAAAATAATACCGACTTTTATAACAGATTTCTTGCAACTCTAAAGACGTTAATTTCATTGATACGTTTAGGAACACATGTATTAGATATTAATATTTAAAAAAACACCACTTTTATGAAATTCTCATAAAATAAAATCCTATAAATGTCAATTTGAATTTTCATGTTTTACATAAAATACTTATTGACATTTCAATTTTCAAAGTATGATTATGGTTATTATTACTTGACTAAAACTCATTAAAAACCACAAAAAAACACGGTAAATATATCAATTATGCGAATGTAATAGTGAATTAGTCATATTAATAGATATTACGATCAGATTAGTGTAATATTTCACACACACCCGCGGAGTGAGTTTTTTTTTGCCGGTTTCAACGCGAATGACGAATGCGAAGGCGCCGCCATCTAGCGGTTCTGTAGGAAAACAAACAATTAAATTATGTACAGTATGAAAAATTGCAATGTTGCCAGATTTAACCCCTCAAGGGTCAGCGTATTTGGACAAATCGCGTGGAAATTACCTTAAGAACAAGAATGGAGGAAGCTATTCTGACCTTTTCCTTGGTACGGTTTCTTTATACAAAAAATTTTGTTGTTCTTTTTTGAAATTTGATCCGCCCACAATTCCGCGTCTCTGGCAAATCTGGAGCTCCAAAATACCTGAAAAATACCCTCGACTCTGTGCAGAAACGGGCGGTCCGTTTGATAGATTCTCCCATCTTAACAGACGGATTGCAATCTTTAGAGCACAGGCGTCGGGTGGGAATGCTATCCTTGTTCTACCGGTATTACAATGGAAGATGCTCCAAGGAACTAGCATCATTGATGCCTTCGGCACCGGTGCATAGTCGGGAAACACGCCAAACGCGTGCCCAACATTTGTACACAGTTGACATTTGTGACATGAGAACGGGTCATTTCTTCGACTCGTTCTTGTGTTCAACAGCTCGGCTGTGGAATGATTTGCCGGCCTCTGTGTTTCCTCCTTCCTACAACATGGGTCTCTTCAAGACCAATGTTCATTCCTTCCTCTCCTCAAAAAGACCCTCCACACAGCATCCCAGATGACATAGGCCCTGAGGGAAATTATTTTCCTCAGGGCCTCCTGTGTGGAGTTAATGTAAAAAAAAAATAAAAAAATAAAAAAATAAAAAAAAATAAAAAAATGACAGGTTAAAATACATTTTAAGATCAAATCTTATTAGTAATGTTATCGTGTTTTAGTGTATTTTGGTTTTATTCATGTTGCTGCTGCAACACAGGTTATCGGCCGTGCTGTGGTTTTTTTTAGTAAGGCTGTTAAAGTTTTAAAACTCTTCAAAAAGTATATTATGTTATTCTTGAAGATAATAGTTATATGTATGAAAAAATTAACAGTGTTTCAATGCTATTTTAGACATTCCCCGCGAGATTTGCGGTCTATTTTAACGAGTCGTGTTTTATTAAACATTTTCACTAATTTTGTTCAAATATTATCATTTTTAATATTCAGTGCGTTCCCTTTAACATTTGTATTTACAAATCTCTCCATCTTCTTCTTTTTGACCAAAAACTACGATATCACCATTTAAGCCAGAGTTATCATATTTAAAAAAAAACATTACTACTCAACTTCGAATATCCTCTAAATTGGTATTTTAATATTTGTTTATCTTAAAACTGAAATGAATTCTCGGTTCCAGAATACTTGTTATGAATTTTTCATCAAACCTGTTATTAGCTTAAAACTAATAAATAACAGTATCTGCTTTCAGGGACGAGAATTAGATATTTAAAATATCCAATGTTTACCTTTAAAAATATTCACAATGAAAAATACTCCGCAATAAAATACGCAAATTTTAAATCATACTTTTTAGAAAAATAGAACTAATATTTGATTACGATTTGGTATTTATGTATTTCTACGAAATACATTTTTAATGTCTCTCGATATCCGTACTAAGAAATATTTTTGCAAATCTTTCTGATAAAAAGAATACCAGCACTTAATTTTCTGAATGCTCATTTAATCTCCCTACACGGGTAAAACCAAACAAATAGGGCTTCATATCATATAAAGAACATGTTTTCTATTTGTAAAATAAAATATAATATTTCCTTGCGAAAGAGGGATACCGTAATACGACATATCAATGGTCCATTTGTAGGTTCTGTTTCTGAGCCATTTACCTAAACGCATTTTACGACAACCTTATTCCTTAATAAATTGTTTCTTTCAAAAATATAAGCAAAATATCTGTAAATAAAAAAACCCACACAAGTTTTCCAGAAACTTTTACATTTACCAAACAATAAATAAAAGGTTATAAAAACTTTTAATAAAAATTTTATACATTAATTTTGTGAGATAATAATGTACATATTGTAATGTAATTATATTTGACATTTTCACAAACATGTAGGCAACTCAAAAATAGTGTGTGATTTATAATTATTTATTATTTTATAATGATAGAGGTAGTTTTCAAAATCATCTTTATTTATGTCCGCTTTATCCAAGAGCCAACAATAAACACTAGTGAAATATTATCAGATCTAACTGGGCAACTAGTCTATTTACTAATATATACTTAAAATACAGTATCTAAAATATTAGATGATGAATAAGTGAAAAACGAAAATAGAAACAGGATATACGATTATATCTGAAAATAATCAGGATAGGAGAAAATAATAACAGAATAATATCTGAAAATTATATAATTAATAGCTAGTTCCTGTCATGCGTTGCAATGCCATAATCAAATAAATAAATTGTTTCTCCATGCATGTCCTTTCCCAGGCGTCCTACCAACCTCAACCTCCCCTCCCGCGTACCATATATTCAGTCTCAGTACATTCAGTTTTCAAACAGCTAGCGTGCCACCTATTACAATTTTTTTAACCAAATTTTCATTTTTAATATATTACAAATATTCATTTTTGTATATTATAAGAACCATCAATCAAATTTGGTACCTAATATACATAGGTACCTATTTAAAATACCTATAATTTAAAAGATCCATACATTTTTTGTTCCAAAAAAAAACAGCTGCCTGTTAAATTCACATTTATCAAACGCGCGAACTATCTATTATGCGAAATAGTCGTTAAATTTCTGAAATTTTTTGCGCAATTTTTTTAAAAAAAATTTCCGTATGAACTATATCCTTAAGAAATAGGTAAAGTCATTCTGAAGTTATGGCGTGACTAAGGGAAACTGGGATTCTTTTATAAATATATATATCGATTATACCTATGTATAAAATAACAATTAAACCGATGGTGAGTATATAAGATGTATAATTCTTTTGTTTTTAATTTGGAATAGCTTTTCTCACTTTGTATCAAGTCAGGTAAATGGTTAAATAACTTTGGCCCTACTGTATTCCTGTATGTAATGGTGTTGTGCATGGACGTAAGTACTATATTCCCATGTCGGCGTGTTACTATATTCGGTACTATATTCCCAAGCGTCGTATTGCATGTAGGTAGGTACTATACTCCCAGATGTTCTAGGTCTTAAACTTTGCGTTGAGGACAGTTCGGATTCGTTAAAAACTTTTAAGATATTGTAGGTGATCGGATCTTTATCCATTCATTCTGCACAAATATGGGTAATTTATGCTTCTATTCACAATAGTTTCATTCTTCGTGTGAAAATAAAAGCACCTCACGAAAAGTTTTTCTTGTTGTGTACGCGCACAATTAAGGTATATCACATTTTAATAAGTAAATACAGTAATGCTGCAATCTCGGAGGTTCACATTGGTATAAATAAAAATCAAATTATTATAAGCAATAATTATCAGCCTGAAACACTCATCAACATTGAAAAATCTTCCGAGAAAAGATACTTGCCGCCAACGGGACTTGAACCCGTGTCCTTCTGATTGCCGGTCAGCTGCTCTTGACCACTGAGCTATGAATTATTTGGCGAGTATTTGATAAGCCCCCCATAGCTCAGTGGTCAAGAGCAGCTGACCGGCAATCAGAAGGACACGGGTTCAAGTCCCGTTGGCGGCAAGTATCTTTTCTCGGAAGATTTTTCAATGTTGATGAGTGTTTCAGGCTGATAATTATTGCTTATAATAATTGTTACCCTTTGTGCTATGCATAAAAATCTTGTCTAAACGTTAGTTTATAAATTAAAAATCAAATTATACAATATTTTTTTCCTTAGGCAAAAGGCAAGGTTAATTCATAATACTTTTTCATCTAAAAAACAAATTTACGTGTCTGTTATTGTAAATCTGATTCAATGACTCGGAATTGATGTGAATTTAAATATCATTTTGAAAAGTGAAAATACCTACCTATAGTCTAAGCCGAAACTTATTTTAATTGTCATTTTCATAATTGGAACTGATGTGTCAAGAATTCAGACAAGCGATAGAGTAGCTACCGCTAATACAATATTATTTTAACTAACCGTAGAAAGATCTCAAAATGGATAACAATTTAAGAATAAATAAATTTATTAATACGTTAAGTTATGTTAGGTTAGGTTAGAAACATTTTGGTAAGGAACATAATTACCTAGTGGGAACATTATTACCTACTGAGTACATTTTGACAGGGAACATTTTTACTAGGAACATTTTTACCTAGAACCGTAATTTACGCACCTAAATTCAACTATTTGTTTTTATGTACTCTTATAAAGCCGTATAAGAACGTGTTGATAAACTATTGCCATAATTAAGCTGGTCTGTATTAAGTGTAAGATTAAATCGCCGTCAAAGTCATAAAATGTGTTATTGTACTAAAACTTTTAATTAAATTCACGCTTATTTTAAAGAACGAGCAAATTATAATTAAGTTAACTTTCGTTGCGTGAAACTTCCATCGTACAAAACGAATGAGGAGGCATTATTTTGAATGTTTAGAAGAACCTTCCGAATCGTCAACCTGAGTGTGAGTAATCCCTTTAAACGTCCCACACTTGTTCACATTAGGGGTGTTAATAATTATATTTTGTTTGAGGTATAAAATTATAAGTCTTTATTTGCCTCCGCATTATAAAAGGCCAAAAACAAAATCAGTCAACTGAAGTGTCAGCTTCTTTGAAAAAGGTGCTTGTGATTAAATCTTTATTTTACCCAAATTATTGGATTATATAAAATTAAACAAGACGTGAAGCCTTCCGCTTTCGATGTTCTTTGTTTAACTTGCGTTCATTTTACACTACATTACACTCTGGTTTACCAAAGGATTAATTTATTTCGGGAATATTAGGTGGGTAAACTAGAAGGACGAGAATTAACGTATTCCCAGAAATAATTAAAAAATATTTTATTACATTATCGAATTTATTTATTTTTAAATCTCTTGATGTGTGTATTAAAGTTAAAATCTAGTTTTTGAAATACTTAAAATACTTTTAAGGAAAATAAAAACAGAAAAATTTTCGTACTTCAGGTTCTGAAATATGTAAATAATTTAAATGTAAAGCAAAAACCTTCTGACTTGACTCAGCAAAAACTCTCAAAGAATGAAATGGTGAAATATAATTTCATATCTGGAAAAAAATTATTAATGCAAACTTAATACTTCATTTCCACCATAAACTTTTGTGATACAAAAAAAATTATCATTAAAAAGCGTCCATCTCCTACTAAACATCCTTAATGATTCTGATGCCGGTTTTAAGCCTGAACAATGGAGAAAGGCTCGAACGCGGGACTAAATATCTTGATATAAATTCAACTCTAGCAAATCGGGCAGTAGCCATTAGCTTCATTTGAGTCGCCTTTGATAATAATTGGTGTACGATTATGCCAATTTATCACCATTCAAATAATTATTTTCATCGATTACGGATGCCTTTTTATTTGCGAACAAGGACACCAAATGCTGATACCTATGTGTTTATTTATGAAGTTTGTTTTCGTCATCCTTTTACATCGTGCATATTATCAACTATATTATTTTACTGCAGCGTTTGATACACTGCACTGATTGATACAAAGGGAGAAATTTCACAGAATTTCAATTTACATTTCATTACAATAACACGATATTCATTACCAGGATCGTCAAAGTTTCCTGCAAACTTGTAGCGTCCATCTTCAGAACTAATGTATTTACTCGCAGGTTATAAAGCTTACCCAAACTCCGGTTCATGCAAACCACATAACATAATAAAAAATATAAACCACATAACATTATTGACCATGGCAATCTAAGACACGTTGGTTAGATTAATCAATTTATATATGAATTGCTTTGACCAAAATTGTACTTAAAATATACTTCTGATGTGGGTTATTGAATAGGCATAAAAAATAATTAAATTTATCAATTAAAATAACTTGAATAGCGCGTTTCTTTAGTAGATATTCCGTTACACCCAATGTAATGGTTTTAAGTTCGTTGCATTACATTCGTTTCCAGATACATTCTAATCATCCTATTTTTATATACACAATCAAAAAGTTTAATTTAAAAAAATATTAGTAAAAACATTCCCAGCACTATTCAATCGGCGTTTTATACGAATAACAAATTGAAGATAAATGAGCGACAATAAAAATCGCGATATTCGAACTGAAAAAACAGGAATTTACAATGATTGCAAATCCTTTTACATAGGTAGATCTACTTGAAGTGTTAATCTAAGAGTTAAATATGATCTCAGAGCTCTATATTGCAAAAGTGTTTCTAAGTTCACTGATTATTAATCGAAAAAAGTTCAACTTTTTGATAAAAATTTAGGGTAAGAATACTTCACATTCGCAGATTAATAATAATTTGATATTTTAAATATTTAAAAAAAACTTAATATCTACGCAGATATAATTAATAAGCCAAAAAAATATAAACCCTCTTTTAAACATTTTCCCACTTAAATGGTTTTCCGTTCTAATAAAATTGTAATTTCTAATTCTAATACACTTCCCCCACTCTCACCCCTCTCTCGTCAATCTACCTTCCCACCAAAGGTGGTCTATTTTCATTTTTTTTACTTTAGTGTTCCTTTTCTCCCGATGTTGTGAACTTTTTTCACGAAATACGTATATTGTGAATATAAAAATAAAATTATGTAAACCATTATTTGCCTTTTTAATAAAATAAATAATGCCATCGCAAAGTGACAACGAGAAACTTTTCTTCGAAAAATACAATTGTTCATTTAAAAAATACTCTTTAAAATGTCCTCGTAGACTGTAATATTATAAGTTAAATGTATTTATTGTTTATCGACGTAAAAAACTCCTTTGTACATGATCACTGAATCATAATATGTATTTGTAATAATACTAAATTAAGTTTCATGATTCGTTTTTTTTATGTTTATCATATTTACAGTAAATTTGCTACAAATATTTTCTCAGTGATCTGGTTTCACGAGGACTGAAAACTGAAAATTATTATTATGGCTTCTATCTTGTTGGTAGTGATACAGTGGCGAGTACACTACATATTTCCATTCGTGTTGGTTTAGTAAGATGGATGGAAGTGGGAATATTAGCGTTGGGAAAACCTATGAATAGTAATATAGAAGAACTAGCAGTTAAACATTGCTGTTAGGCCTTGCGGGCAGCTTTTCGTTGGGCTTCGCCTTAAGTTTAAGTATTGCTGACCATTTTATAAATCCGCTTCCTCGGATCTAGTGACAGCTAGTGACACCGGGACAAAGTAACCGTGATGGGCAATGATGTTATATATAATATATAGACGCGTGGTAGAAATCACAACGTGGTATAATTATTCGCAACTGTCATTTTATTGATTATACCATCGATTTCTCCACACCCGGAGAGATTCACAAAAGTACGAATCCAATGGTACATAAGCCGACGCTCCTCACGCTAGCTGTAAACGTAAGTGGCACCATCTTTTGGCATTGCTTTAATTCGATTCTATTACAAAAGTGGATTTGTCTCCAAAGTCCACGTACGAAAGCGGTTTTGCGTAAGGCGGGGCGTCAGAGTTGTATTCGAGTCGGATTCTTAAATTTAAACCGTACAGACGTTGGCGTGAAAAAAAAAATGATGACGTATTTTTAAATTAAAGCATTTCATACACGGCAAAATAAATTAGCAATAAATGTAGCTGTCACCTAAAATTAAAAAATGTAGCTGTCACCTAAAATTAAAAAAAGGAACAATTACCGTAATTTTTATTAAATATAATGGTGTACTCATAATTCAAATCAACATGATAAGTCGAAAAAGCTGTGACTAAAGAAATATATCATGAGCTATGGAGCGCGTGTTAAAAAATAATAGGGTACCATTATACAACATTTAATTTACAATCTAGGTAAATATATGAAGACAATATAAGCGAAACTCAATCGAAAATCTGGAAAAAGAAAAATCGGAATATTGACACCTCTGCGACAAATTGCTTTCCGGGTAAACGCGCTAACATATATAAATATATAAAAACATATTGTCCCAGAGGTGTCAATATGTTTTTCCGATTTTTCTGTTTCCAGATTTTCGATTGAGTTTCGCTTATATTGTCTTCATTTATTTAAATATTACAATTTGAGGTTTTACTCATAAAGTTAAAATTAAAAATAAAATACAATCTAGGTATTCAAAACAATGGTAATCATGTTCGAAATTTAAATATCCTAAAATAAACTCTATGGTTCTAAAATAATAATAGTTTGTCGTGAGTAACTTGAAACTACACCCGGAAGTCGCGTTGTAACAACAAAGAACTTGAAGAACTTTCGAGATAATCAATGAAAAATTTGTTTACACTCTCGGGAAAATACCCCCGTTGGCTTGACGTTATCGTTATTTCACAAAATTAATTCCACAACATTATCTTCAGCACGCAACTGTCTACAACACGACAATGACCGATTACAGTATGCAAAGCGGAATGACTAACAACCCACCTTTCATTACATTCATCTTGTACAGGGTGTTGGATGACGACATTGGATGACATTATTACAAACATTGACAATAAATGTACCTTCTCCATAATCTCTACCAATTATAAATTGAAGTCCTCCGCCGCGTCTCTCTGTCTGTTCGCGATAAACTCAAAAACTACTGAATGGATTTTCATTCGGTTTTCACCAATAGATAGAGTGATTCATGAGGAAGGTTTAGGTAATTTGTGAATGTTTTGGGTAAATTGGTAGAAATATATAATTAAAGGGGAATGTCTGTATGTGGTGGATGAGCGGGCTTGCAAGGGGGTGGTGTGGATTTGATTTGTATGTTAATTAACAGATGGTTGTGTTTAGTTAGCCGCACGTGGCCGAGTCAGCTGGTATTAACTATGAATCTGTCTCTCTCATCATTTTTCATTTCAATTTGGGAGGTAGGTATGGGTACCGCCGCCCCAGGAACCTTTTATTGGATAACCAATACCCCTACCACATGTCACCAAATGGTTCCCTGCGTTTGGTGACTTAGCAGGATGTCCGGGTTCATGGGGTGAGGTTTTTCTAACTCTTGGCGGCCAATGCGTTTGCCTATCTACAGCGGGGCGGGTCGTATCGGGAGAGATTGTTTGAGGGAGACTTAACTTAGACCCATCCATCGCCTTGCAACGCAGTGGGAGGGCTTCTTTTAACATGTATACCGCACAAGAGTCCCAACTGCTCCCGTCTGGAGCCAGTGGGACTATAGCATCCCTAATTGGGGTATGAAGTGAGGCTGAAGGTAATGGGGAAGGGAAGGAGATGGGGAAGAGGGAGGTGGGGAAGTTCTTGGCTATTCAGATCTGGTCATTTCAAGCAACGTTTCAATTCTGAATGGTGGTCTTACACCAGGGCGATACTGAGAGTATCTTCCACTCTGGAACGTGCCGAAAATATACTATATATTATTTTAAATGAATAAATTTTGAAATAACACAAATTAATCAAATAAAATTTATTTGCCACTCCGGGATTCGATCCCGCGACCTTCGGAGTGCTAGTAAAGAGCTTTACCGCTGGACTACGTCGGCCGTAGGTCTGGATTCATAAATCCGTTACTCCTGGACACATTGACCCCAGATTCTTACCCACCCCTCATACCCTTTTCCTTCCCAGAAATTTGTCCCCTTTCTTTCCCTAAAAAGACCCTCCGCATCGTACATGGAACTACGAAATTTGTCTTGAACGTTAAGGATTATCCAAAATACAACCTCAAATAAGCTGACAATATATGAATTCATCTTAGGTGCATCATTATAAGCAGAAAAGGTACTTATGCAATGATGAATAACTAAGTCAGCAAATGATTGAACCTGCGACTAGGGATGCAAGGTTTTTAAAAATATCGATATATATCGAATTAAGTCGTTTTTTTTTCCTTTTTTTAAAAGCTTATAGAAATCTAATGTAGTTTTAGTTATATCAAACGTTTATCGATTATGTATGTATATATTTCTTTATACTTAACTATGTGAATAATCACAAATTTTGGATAGGTATATTATAATGTGTTTTTTTTTCATAAATTTATTTAAAAAAAATTAATACCAGTATTTTGTTCCAGTTATCGAACTTAAAAATAGTAACTTTGATAATCTGCTTCCTTGTAGCCGGTTTCAATGGTAGATAACTCATTGCCACTTTAAATATATTGGTATATACACCTTGCATCTCTTGCCATGTTTCAAGAATGTTTACTTTTAGATTTTTTACAGGAGCAGAAAGATATAACGTAAGCTCGTCTTCACCGTCAGTTTTTTTTTTTTGCGTGTGAGCCAAAGATTTATGGTGCTTCCAAAAATCAAATTAACCTTTATCTTCATCCGATATTTCGATACGATATATTGAGTTTTTCGATATTGATATATCGATATCGGCGTATCGTCAATATCGATAAATATCGATATTTTTAGGGGTCGATATATCGATACTTATCGGTTTTCCTATATATCGTTGCATCCCTACTTGCGACGCTTGAGTGTTGCAGACCCCTAAAAATCACTTGATTATTATAATTGTCGAATATCTGAAGGTAAAAGCGAATTTCTGAAGGTAAAAGCATTGATAAAAAAATATTCGCCTAAGGATCATCGCCTTTCAAAGAAGGAAATTAATTTACTTTTACCAATGGTATTAATCTTCTAAAATTATGACATCTATCCAACAACATTAAAAAAATGCGAGACACGTTATATTCATTCTAATCGAACAAAAAAATTAGCAAACTTTTGAAAAGTATTGCTATACATAAAACATGCGCGTATGAGTGAAATATGTACCAAATAATAAAATAAGTTAAGTGGACCTAGTTTAATGAAACCATGCGCATTGTCTCAGTAACGTATTTTCTCTCAATGAATTCTTCTAAGCATCTGTCAAACATTTAAACGAAAAAAATACAAATTTCAAATAATGAATTTTTATTTAATACTAGCTGAACGACAAACGTTGTTCTGCCATATAAATTATTTCTAGTGAATATTTTGGTTGTTAAATAAAAAATAACGAATGTAAGTGTGTGGGGATCTATGACAGAAAGAGGAATGGAGCGCTGTAGACGATGACCGCCGATAAAAACAAAAAAACGCCAACGAAAGTAGGAAAATGAAATAAAGAAAATCAATATGAATTTCAAAGAGCAATTGAGGGTACGATATTTTTTGTCAGTCCGTCTTTAGCCAACACAAATAAGCTCCATAGTTTGCCCACGCGAGAACATGATGCCGGATGAAATATCAAAATGATGCGACGCTTCTCGTGAATGTCTTGCGTATGTGTGGATGAAAGTTCGATGATGCACCGTCTGTCATTCAACAACATAAATAATTTCCTTTTGTCTGAAATACGAAAGACTGTTAAATTTGTTTATACAAAAATAATAAATTCGCGATAAAAAATGGGAGGTTGGGGGTATAAAAGTTAAAATTTGGGTTTATAGGTATTTTTTGTTGCCAAATAAAAAAAAAATACAAAAAAAAATTGTCAAAAAAATTGAATTTTTTTTCTGGATAGGGACACCCTACTCACCTAGTGGTATGAAATATACTTTAAAACCGATTCTCATACCAACCAAATATACATAAAAATCGGTCAAGCCGTTTCGGAGGAGTGCGACCACAAACACCGTGACACGAGATATTTATATTAAAGATTTAACCGTAATTTTGTAAACACTCCTTTTATTTTTTATACCTATTGCCGACTAGGTTACTCTACAACCGTAGCTTCGTCAGTATATATGTAGGTATAATTACTAAAATAAAATCTACAAGTAACAAGGGTTTTAAATATACAGGGTGTTGTGTACTTTTACTTTAATCAGTGATTCCTGACATTACTTGGAGTAAAAAAATGTCAAAGAAATTTTGGTCTTCGATGACGTGTTTTTTAATCAAAAATATTATATTCACAATCAAACAAAAAAAAATTCATACGTCGTCGGTCACCCAGTCTAGTAACTGCCAAACCCTCACCCCGACCCTCACTTTCCAATATTCACCGATTTTTTACGTTTTCAATTGAAAAATTGAAAATGTCACCGGTGACTAAAATTTCATTTCCATTTTTTACTCCAAATAATGTCAGTAACCACTGGTTAAAGTCAGTCAAGTACGTCGCGTCGTTTATCGCCCTGTATCCTTATTATGAAAAAAGAATTAATTTATGTAAAAATAAAGTTAGTACCTACTTTAATCACTTGTCGAAGTGATTAATACTTATCAGATACAACATAAAGTAAAAATTGATTTAACCTTAATGATTTTCAGCAATACGCATTACTTACAAATCTCGCACCCATGCACCGACATCTGAAATTAGTAGGTATGTTTATATTTATTTCAATCTAAAGTAAGACCCATTTAATCGGTAATGCGCGTTTTCACCCCGCGACAAAATGTCCTCCTACAAAATATCTACTAAAACTTATCCTAACCTAACGTAACCTTAGGTGTTATTTTTGTCCCATTTTTCGCGTGACCTTACAAAAAATGGGACAAAAATAATACAGGTAACAATAATAATTTATTGTCTTTACGGGATGCCTATATTATTTTTGTACCATTTTTTTTTGTTAGGTTAGGTCAGGGATGGTGAACCAATGGCACCCGTGCCACTAACGACATAATATTTTGGGCACGATACAATATTTTGGGCACGTCACTGATCATAAAATTTATTATGCACTACGAAAAAAAGTGTGAAGTGTATAGTAGGTGAACGAGCGAACCAGAGTGATCCCTATGCAGCTGATTGATTCCAGTTTAGTTCAATATGGATTCAAAAATTTGTTGAAACGAGGAGAGAGTAAGAATTAATTGAAACAGAAAGATTGACAGGTAATATAAATGAAAATGCTAATAACAAAATTTTGGAAAAATGGAATGCGTTACCAGACACATTTAATTGTTTGATGAAGCTGGCTCGTGCTATTTTAACTTAATAATATTCATGCCATTTTAATTATTATTTTTTTAATTTATAAACTAACGTTTAGACAAGATTTTTATGCATAGCACAAAGGGTAACAATTATTACAAGCAATAATTGTCAGCCTGAAACACTCATTTACATTGAAAAATCTTCCGAGAAAAGATACTTGCCGCCAACGGGACATGAACCCGTGTCCTTCCGATTGCCGGTCGAATGCTCTGACCACTGAGCTATGGCGGCTTATCAAATACCCGCCAAATAATTCAATATATACTAGTGTTTCATTCAACAATTACTGCTTGTTATATTTTTTCCACCTGAAAACAACCAACTTTATTTTTGCAAGGAAGACATTGTTAGTGTTAAATCCCTCGCTAGGTGGCGTCGAGACAAATTATGTCTGCATTTATTGGGGAAATACTTAAACTTGTTAAATATTAATTATTATTTTTTTAATTTATAAACTAACGTTTAGACAAGATTTTTATGCATAGCACAAAGGGTAACAATTATTACAAGCAATAATTGTCAGCCTGAAACACTCATTTACATTGAAAAATCTTCCGAGAAAAGATACTTGCCGCCAACGGGACATGAACCCGTGTCCTTCCGATTGCCGGTCGAATGCTTTGACCACTGAGCTATGGCGGCTTATCAAATACCCGCCAAATAATTCAATATATACTAGTGTTTCATTCAACAATTACTGCTTGTTATATTTTTTCCACCTGAAAACAACCAACTTTATTATTGCAAGGAAGACATTGTTAGTGTTAAATCCCTCGCTAGGTGGCGTCGAGACAAATTATGTCTGCATTTATTGGGGAAATACTTAAACTTGTTAAATATTAATTATTATTTTTTTAATTTATAAACTAACGTTTAGACAAGATTTTTATGCATAGCACAAAGGGTAACAATTATTACAAGCAATAATTGTCAGCCTGAAACACTCATTTACATTGAAAAATCTTCCGAGAAAAGATACTTGCCGCCAACGGGACAGAACCCGTGTCCTTCCGATTGTCCCGTTGGCGGCAAGTATCTTTTCTCGGAAGATTTTTCAATGTAAATGAGTGTTTCAGGCTGACAATTATTGCTTGTAATAATTCATGCCATTTTAATTTAATTTAATATTTTCATAAACCTATGTCTGCGAGTCATTATTTTCAGAGATGGGAGTCGGTTAGAAACCGTTAGACAGATGACTCCAGTTCAGCATGCATTCTGCTAAAAGTAAAATCTTACTCGTACAACCCTACCATACGTTATTTGTCAACAACAAAATCCTACTCTTACAACTTACAACCCTAACATAAATATGTTATTTGTCATAACCTGCAACAACAGAAGTCACACTCATTTTACTTTCATTTAAACTACGTGTATAATGCTAAATATTCCTATTTTTGTTATAAATAAAGAGTTTTTAATTGATATTAAGTATTTATTATTATTATTTTCCCAATAATCACAAAGTCAAAATTATTTGATGGCACGTCTATGACCTCATTATACATTTCTTCAGAAAAATGGCACGTTGATAAGCAAAGGTTCGCCATCCCTGGGTTAGGTTATGTTTTAGTTGATATTTTTTTGGGGGATGTTTTGTATGTAGGATATTTTGTCGGAGGATATTTTGTCGGAGATATTTGACCGCGGGATGAAAATTCGCGGAACCCATTTAATCAGCACAACTTAACGCCGAAGTTCTACGAATCATTGTAGGTATTTTTATCATTATTATCTTCTTCCCCTTATCCTGTTCGAATCGGGAACCCACTGCATCGACAAGGCTCCTCCATGCGTCCCTGTTCTATGATGCTTGTATGCTAGGGTGTGTCAATTATTTCATTTCTTTTCTTTTGAATTCAGAAACGCCCGGGGTCTCAAAAGTTGCGTCTTACAAAGAAAATGAAAACTGCATTTAATTATTTTTTTTAAATGGTTATTAGCCCGCTAAAATGCATTGAAAATCAGAGAACAAACCTATAACATGTTTTTAAAATTATTTGAATTAATGTTTTTTTAAACTTAACCTTTTAACGGATAAGTTTTAAGATTTTCACGGCCAAAAGCATTTTCGTTATTTGTTTTTGGGATGTTATGCCGTGTTGCGCTACCTCCTTCTTTAGCCAACGTTTCGGACATCCGGTAGATCCGGTAGATGTGATCTGCCGGATCTGCCCTGATGATGGACACTGCAACGATGTCCGAAACGTTATCTAAAGAAGGAGGTACCGCAACACGGCATAACATTCCAAAAACAAATAACGAAAATTAACCTTTTAACGTTTTTTGTTATTAAAAAATGTGTACAGCCGATAAAAATGACAAAAAAAAGATATTTATGAATACAAGTAAGTCAACAAGAATTCTGATTTTATCCAGAAAAAGTGTTATTTTCCCCTTTTATATTTTTAACCAATACGTCACATATGTTTCAAAAACAAAATTCTTGCGTTATTTGTACTGCAGTTGAATGAAAATTAAGTTTGGTACAAAATATAAAATATGGACCCTATGTTTTATTTTTTTTTTCCAATTAATGGAATCTATTTTTTTTTAATTTCCGGCCATTTTAGCGGGCTAATGGTGAACAATGATATCATTTATTTTTACGTTTTCGAATAGCTACAGATCATACGAAACTTTTGAGACCCCGGGCGTTTAAAAATAAGGCCATTTTTTTCTCTCTTTGGAGAGCGACACAAGCTATTGTATGCATCGCATATACTCGTATATTGCATGCATCCTCTCTTCACGCAGTTTCTGGAGTTGCCTCGCCCAACTGTGTCTGGGGCGGCCCACTGGACGTTTGCCCTCTGGAATTGCACTCAGTATTTTCCTCGGAATTCGGTCATCAGACATTCTTAGTACATGCCCAAGCCACCTCAGTTGCGATTTTTCTATGAAGAGTAGCAGTGGTTCGATGTTTGATCGTCTCGGATCATCGAGTTTCTTATATGATCCCATTTCGTAACCCCTGCCACTCCTCTCTAGTACCTCATTTATCATTTTTTTGTTTATCTGGTACACACTGTATATAATGTATATTCAACGTACTGAAACTGAACACTCGATATCACATAATGGTGCTACGCCGGTTGCAGCTATACAAAAAGTAGGCGTCGCGTATTTCCCTTGTAGTTTGAAACTGAATTCACTTCTTTGTTCTTGGCGCTACTGCAGGGGATTATTTTATGAGCACGGAATTCTTGACCTGGAAAGCTAGATGAGCGGATTAAAATTGTGCTCAGATTGTTAACGTTGATTAAATATTATGAGAAATAATTTATTAATTTCAGTATCACAAAAATATGCCCATAACACGTCATTATTCATCCTCTTTTCTTTCCTTTATATTTATATAGTGTGATGCTAATTGTCTATTTTATGAATATACTAGCTGATTTACCCGGCTTCGCTCAGGACAACATTCGAGAGTATTCTGGAATGTTCCACAATGATGTTCCCGATTCCCTATTCCTGAACATTCCACGATATACTCCGCCATTCCTTCCAGAACTTTCTAGAGTTTTATCGAACCTTCTAGAACTTTCCGGTAGACTGTTCTTGAAATTTTTAGAGGGCGAAATTTCCAGCCCCCATATCTTCGAAATCACGCCCTTTAGGTAAAAACGGGTACCCTCATCCTGGAGGGGGGATAGAGATATACCACACCATATTACTCCCTTGATCGTACTGGGACTCGTTTCTGAGTTTTTACAGTCCGCATGTTTTTTTGGACTTTCTGTTATAATATATATTGATTAGTCACAGTGAGAGTTCCTAACTACGTCACAACGGTGGTTTCCTTCCTTCTCGTTCGTCTTGGGCGCAAACGACAAAGACAAGATTCTATAAAGATGGCGTCACGAGAATGGAAACGGTCATGAATATGAAAAATGGCGATGACGTACGACCTTTCTAGGATAATTTTTGAAGTGAAACTTCTTTAGCAACGTTGTGATTTGAAAATCGATGAAACGGAAATGACACTAAAAAGAGACAAACACATACATCCATAGGATTTAGCCTGCGTTAGAATGAGATAGATTGAAGCCTACCGCATTGGTCGCATTGAGTATGAGCTCACTGTTCAAGGCTCCTTTTGGTTGAGATTGTGTGCGTGAAGGAATCACTTTTACCGCGTGTGAACTGCACTCGATTTTTTTTAAATTTTATTAATATTTTTTTAATTTTATTAAAAATAATGAAGTAAGTAAATTAAATTTTATAATGTTTTCATAAAGTTCGGCAAGTATTCATTTAGCCATTCATCCATTGTCAAATAGTTTTATATTGGCCTTGAACGCCGAAATCGCTGTCAAAGAATAAAAACTAAAATATTTGCAGAACTTCATAAATTATAATTAAATTGAAATTAAAACAATTTTTTAACTTATTTCCACATATTTATTTAACCAGTACCGGTTTCATCCTATTATGGACATCTTCAGGCTGGCAATTGACATTCTTTTGTTAGAGAATTTTTATAAAATTTGGTAGGTAGGTACACAATATTAGAGTAGGTACATATGTTTTGGTTATTGCATTAAATAATATTTAATAATAATATTTACATTGGGAAAAAATATCAAATGAAATAATAATATAACAATGGTCACTATAGCAGAATAATCGATAATTTAATAAATTAAAAATTATGAATTGTCCTGCATATCAAGAATGTCAATAGCCAGCCTGAAGATGTCCATAATAGGATGAAACCGGTACTGGTTAAATAAATATGTAGAAATAAGTTAAAAATTGTTTTAATTTCAATTTAATACAATATAATTCCACCACGTATAACAGAACAATAAATAAACTCATAAATTATAATATTAAATTTGATTTACTTTAAATATAATCAATAAAATAAATGCAGTTCTACGAATTAATTTTTTTTAAAGTTGATATATAAAGCAGTGTTAAAGCATAATGATGATTGGATGTAACTTACACCACACGCCAACGTACGTTAAGGCCGGGTTCAAAAAGAAGCAGAAGATGGGTTGAGAGGGAGATATATAAAAACGAATGTTAGAGGGAGTGAGCTTATGTAAAAAACTGTTATAATTATGCGAAAATTGTGAAAATATTTTATAAAACACGGCTCGTTTAAAATATTCCAATAATTCCATTGGTTTAACAATATTAAGTAGTAAGTAGTTTAAAGAAACACTGCGAAGTTATTCATACATATAAATAAATAAATTCATACTTATACAAATATTACAAGAACATAGTTTTTAATTATTTTCGGAGCGTACTTTGCGATTTTTTTCTATCGAGGGAATTTTATAAAATTACCGTTTCGGCGTGGAAAATGAATAGATATTATCTACAAGAATAACACACATTTTTTTAAGAGCTTAAGAACTTAAAGTGTTCAAGAAAGTATGTTATAAATTGGTAGAAATTCGGGATATCGGGTGAATGAAATTACGTGCGTTAGTCACAACGAAAAAAATGTCTCCGGAATATAATAATCATTATTATTTGCTAACAAGAAAACGAATTACCACTTTTGACGTGTTAAAGTTCGGCTTCTTAAAAAACAAGCTAATGCTGTTTTAGCATTACAAATTTCGACAGATTTCAAATTTATTTTTTGTCTAACCCGACATTTTCAATTCAGAAGTTACTCATTTTATCGTGGTGATAATATTTATAGCTAGTGAATAGCCTAAAAAATCATGTAGATGTACAAATCAGTTCATTTTAAAACTTTAATTCTACTGGTAGCTAAAAAGCGGGGCACGCGTTCCATTTTCCATGCAATTAGAAACACTTTGGGTTATACGAGTATGATATTGGCATAATACAACCGTCTAAAGTGTGTTTGAAATCACATAAACCTAGCTATTCTAGTGCCAAAGTTTGTTCGTTCTAGTACTTATAGGCTTATTAAACACATATTTTGTTGCAGCGCTTCCTGGCAAATAAACGGCAAAGCTTTCAGCGGGGATATTATTTTAGGCTGATTTGTTAGAAATGTTTAAAGTGGGGATTTATTTAGTAGGTAGTACACAATATAAACATAATATTAAGTAACCACACAGTACGTTATATTACAGATAGGTATTAGGTATAGATTCAGTTTATTCAAAAATATTAGATGGTATCCAAATATTCTATCAGGCAAAGGTTAGAATATGTTATTTTCATTTTGAATGTATAGGGTAAACAATGTGTTCGTTTTACCAAATCTTCGTGCGATATCGAAATTTGACCTTAAATAATTCGGATATTTGATCGAAATTCCGTGTTTCCCGCGACCTTTCCCCTTCCGAACTACCGCAAATAATACGACACACCAGGACAGCAACAGGATGAGGGAAGGTTATGTTATGTTCCGGTGGTTTATTAATCATGTTGCGTGTTCATACAAGAGAGATCCCTTCGTGGTAGACGAGGTATTTGCTCAAATTCAGGATACCGAAGGTTAAAATAATTATATGTCAATTATTATTATCTATGTTGAACATGTACCTATGGTCTCGATGTCGAAACAGGATGCATTTGAGGTGAATAGTTCGTGCGTTCTACACGTATAATGAAGTATCCGGACATATTTTGAAGATTATTTATGTGTGTGAATAAATAATATTTATTTCACGAGTGACAAGATTTTGTTTCCGTTTATGTCTGTATGTATTTTCAAATGATTCCGATAAGTGAATTTTCCAAAGATTTCCTTCCGTCAACGAGGAAAATTTTTTTAGGGTGGTAGTGAATTTGATTATCGTTAACGATAATCTTTTATTGTTAACTAATAATATATGTTGGAACCTCTAGAAAAATATTAAAAAAATACACCGGTTGATTGGTGTTAAAAATAAAATGAGCTTTCTTTAGATTATATATCCAAATATCCCGAGTGTTCTAGCAATTAAAACAATAAAAAGTTTAATTGCTCCTAGATATTAAATTTAACAAGATTTTTCGAAAATAATATTACAAGCAAAAAGGGAAAATTATTTTGTTGGCGGCTTTTTGTTTCTTGGTGAATATTTTAGATTGCTCTTAAAGTTGTGATCAGTGTATCACGCAAAACTTCAAGAGACGCTGAATATTTTAGTAAAATTTATCATTACCCTCTTAAGAGGGGTTTTGTGAGATGTCTCTTTTAAACTTTGGCTTCCAAATAAATAACCAAATTTCCATTAGGCAACTTAACGTAAAAAGTATGTGCTGTAAGCGTAACAGCCCCGGCAGTATATTTATTAAGACCTTAAAAATATGCTTGCTTTTTACAAAGCAAATGTGTTATAATTTTTTTAATAATATAAGTTTATTCTTATATTGTTAATATGAGAATGTGCTTATTTAAGGTGTGAAAATGTGTTTATTGATATTTTTTTGTTGAGAAATCTATTTTTCCACGTAGAAAAAATAAATCAATTAGAATACTGATTTCATCAGCGATTTTTTCTTATTTATTGATTTCACTGAAATTATTGAAAGATATAAGGAATCGTGCAATCATTTTTATAGTACGGGTATTTTCATTGTTGACTTATTATTTATATCAGTTTTGTAATTTTTACGTAATTATTCAAAATGATTTCGATGTGAATTATAGGCACATCGATATTGCTTCTTCTAAATTCCTCAAGCACTTGGCGAAAGTGTTTCCCAATATAAATAGATAGATATCACCATTTATATATAAATAGATATCACCATTTAAATATTTATATTGAGGGATCAGTAGGATTTATAAGTCCAATGGTGCATTTGCATAGCGTGAATTGACTAGATGATCTTTTGTGGAAAAGTGTGTGAAAGGGTTTAGTTTTTCCTGTGGGGAAGATTTACCGGACATAAAATATTGGTGACTGTCTAGCAGTAAAAATCAATATATATATATATATATATATATATATATATATATATATATATATAATTTCCATGAACTAGACATGACATTTACTACAAAACTACCTTAAGCCAGTTAGTTGAAAGTTTTTTCTAACTAATTAAAAGCAAATATTAATGTCAATAATTTTACATGAGTCATAATTTTTAATTATATGAATATATTATTACCATCTATGTCAAAAATAAGAAAATCATTGGATTCACGATGTCAAAACACAAAGTTGAGTGTGCGGAAGTAAATTGTGTGTTTGAGGTATGAAAATAGCTACACACATGAGCACGCTGTAGAGGTAGTTATTAATAGAATCAGATTTAACTAATGGAAATAATCGATCTTTGGTGGCATCATTAACGGAAATAGTTAATTTAATACAATAGCTATTTATGTTGTTTGTGAATGATTGTGTTTTAGTTACATTCGCATGTACCTGAGTTTTACGATTATTAGTACAATTTAAAAAAAAAAAATATTTCCAGATTTTGACTTTTCCCAAAAATATCTGAAAAAGATTTATTGTCATATGCTTCTTTTCTGTATCGAAATGAAGACTGTGCGCCACAGTGGGAGTCAATTAAATTTATCAATAATTTGTATCAAATGCAACTTCACAATACAACTGAAGATTAAAAGCTTACCTACATTTGTAAGCTACATTTCTGAACTCCAGTTTCTAAGCATCCTGTCTGAGCATTTTCATACAATACTGTAGGTTGATGAGAAGATGGAGAAATTTATAAAGTTTTCTCTTTTTGGGATAAGTTTTACATTCTTTTATCATAACCGAGGCTATTCGTTCATACAATGACGCATTGATTTGAAAGCACCGAAGCCAGAAATACAGAAATAGCTAAGAGCTGGATTATGAATAACTGCATTATTCAATTTCTCCAACGTAATTGACTCTTGCTCGACTCGCCCTGTTGTACTCGTATTGTGTACGTTTCAAAAGAATATTCACAATGTTCGGCGGAGCAAAGGTAGTACAAAGGAGAGACGGGAAAATGCAGAACAAATAATAAAGAAAGCCTTCTCTCCTGGGCAAAAAAGGCGCCAGAAGATATCTCCGGCAACCACTAATGAGGCAGCCTTCTGATGAATGAAATCTGAGAGTTCTCTTCCTGCGCCCTTAATATCTTCAATGGACAAACATTTCTTCATATCCAGCTCCGTTCTGCCGGATTAAACAAATCAAAAAAACTTTTTTAAAAGTCATTATCGTAGGTTTTCATTGCACACGTTTTGAAAGTTAGGAAAACTGTAAATTTCACTCATATTTACGATGTATGAAAGATTGAAGTTCAGAACAAAAGACACATAAAAATGAACACTTTAAGATTGTTTATCGTAGTTCCTTTAGCTGATGTGATGTTTCGTTCGTTGCTATTAAATATATATATATATTAAAATCTTTTTTTTTATAATCAACCAAAAAGAAATTAACATTACTAATCGAAATGTTTCATGATCAAAACCCAGGATCTCTGTCTCGCCGAAACAACGTTACAATCCACTCGGCCATTGGGATCTATGTTTTTACGTCTATTTGTCGATCTCTTGTTTCAAATTCAGAATTAACAATATTATCTTAATCGTCAACTAATTTTTCTCATACATAAAATCAGCTGCATTTCAGGAGAAACCCTGAATTGTAGCAGAGCAGCGATCTTTTCGTCAATAGTACAATGATAAAAGAACATAATTTGAAACATCGTAAAAAAAAAACATCTTTTTTTATTTTTTTTATTATTTTTTATGTTTTTATTTATTTACATATGCATATATATTACAATACATTACAATGTGATACTTTGTCTGTCCAACTGGGCAGAATACCCGTTTCAGGACAGCCAAATTGTACATTTAGTTCATAATATTCTTAACAAAGGAATGGTTTCGTTGAAGATATCACGGGAATTTAATTTTGTCAAGACAACTTTTGAGAACATTAAGAATTGTATATAATTAAGGGATGGTTTCTTTATGTCTTTAAAAGAATCGCAAAGATGTGATTTTTTTCAAGGTCAATTTGGAGTTTTGGATTTGTTTTCTTTAGTGAGATCACAAGTAGGAGATTCTTTCCAGGCCATTTTAGAGAACATTTTATTTTTTTATTTTTTTTTTATTGTTTTTATTTCTTGCTAGAGCAATCCTGATGAGTTACAGAACTCATTTACAATTGCATAGTCAGAATTTAACACATTTATAAAGCAATATTTGACATTTGAATTTAATATTTAATTTAATTTTAATAAAGTACTATAATTTTTAGAATTTCTTAAA
Organism: Limnephilus rhombicus; assembly: GCA_929108145.2. Taxonomy (NCBI): domain Eukaryota; kingdom Metazoa; phylum Arthropoda; class Insecta; order Trichoptera; family Limnephilidae; genus Limnephilus; species Limnephilus rhombicus. Next base: position 35,526,851 of record OV815276.1, read on the forward strand.
TAGTAGAAATAACACAATTATAATCCAACTATATGACAAATGATTTTTCAAGCTTTTTTTGGAGAACATTAATTTATTTAGTTGTTTATTTATTTCTTATATTTTACGCCCAGATGGCTTTTACATAAATAATAAGGCAGTACCTCCATCTTTAACATGAGAAAACAAATAGTTTAGATAAAGTTACGATGGGAATAATATTCCACATAAATTTAATAAAAATATAGGCAACAAAAATTTAGTACAGTGAGATATGTAATATCAATATGTTACGATTTAAAAAATTACGTACATAATATAAAAATTCAACCAACAAATTTAAAAGTAAGTGATCCAAGGTTTGCAAAATTGCAACATTAACCGTGTCTTTTACACCTATAAGTATGTTTCGATGTATCAAGCCGATGCGATGTATCGATGGTACCGACCTCCTGTATCTCTCTATGGAGTTGCAGGAGTTCGAAACCATCGGACCTATCCAATTTCGAATTCAATATTTTAGGTAAAAAAGTTAACCCATTTTTTTCAATGAAATTACAAAGGCATTACATTTAATTACATTAATAATTGCATTCCGAATAAGTGAACGGTTTCTTTTCATCTATTGATGAATATTCGTTTTTTAATATTTATTTATTTAAATTTTTAGCTGCTATCTTTTTGAAAGCTTAGAATGTTCTAACCGATAGTGTCCCGGATAAACATATCCGATTATTACTTTTAAGGTGAACGTCCATCTGTCCGCGCCGGCCGCAACGCATGCAAGGCACGCAACGGATTTTTCTATATCTTTATATAGAAAAATCCGGTGCCCCTACCGACCGCCGGCATTTGCCGGTACTAATTCATTATAAAGATATGAATTAGTATGCGTGCCTTGCGTGCGTTGAGGCCGGCGCGGATAGATGGACGCTTACTTTTATGGGATACCTATTTACCTTTTCTACAAGCTTAGAATGAATATGGAGTCATTGATGGGTATAACTTTCAAAAGTTATTCCAATATATTTTTAAATCAATTCTTTACGCTCGAAGTTGAACTCTCACTCATTGATTACGATAATTGGTTATGCATCCGGTGGTCGCGGGTTCAAATCTCTGCGCGGAATAAAATTATGTTTGAATAATTTGTGTTACTTCATAATTTATTCCTTAAAGTTATATATTTGACACACGTTTCGGAGTATCGGCCTGGGAAAAGATCACCATTCAGATCTGAAAATCAGCCCATCTTATTCTGCCCAACGCCTTCCACTCCATTCCGTCTCAAAAATACCCCAATTGGAGATGCCATAGTCTCACTCGCTCCGTGATCGAGGGGCAAGGCTCTCGAATAGCAATCCGGAGGACACAGGTTCAAATGCCAGCGTCCACAAATAAATTTTATTTGACTGATTTGTGTTATTTCACAATTTTATTAAATTAAAACAATTTATAACATATTTGCGGCAAGTCTCGGAGTGGAACAGACCCTCGGTATCAACTTGCTACAAGACCACCATTCAGAATTGAAAAGTTACTTGAAATGGCTTTAGTGTGTTTAGTGACCAGATCTAGCATCAGCCTCACAACGTACCTCAATTGGGAATGGCGTAGTCTCATTGGCTCCAGACGGGAGCAGGTGGGATTCTTGTGCGGTTTTCACATTAAAAAATGTGGTTTGGGAGCAGTGCGGTATTCACACAAAAATTGGATCAGAGAAATGTTCTTGTTATGAAGTGAATACCGGAAACTTAAAAGGGTGTAAGTGCCATTTACAAAAAAGGAAATCAATTTAAAGTAAGCTCAAACGTTCAAAGAAAACCCTTATTTATTTTTATGCCAAATCAACATCCATCGAGATCCTGTTATAACAACAACAACAGTGCACAATAACATCTACAGCTCTGCAATAAAATTTTGAAAAACTAAGTAAATCCGCTAATTCCCAAGTAAAACTGTCAATAAATTAACAATTAAGCCAGTGCAGTGTCTCTGTGTTAGTATTAAAACATTTAAAGTTATTAAATAGTTATAAAAACCTAAAAGAAGTTGAAGAACTCGAGCTGTCACTCTCCAAAACCATCTTATTATTTACAATAAAGAAATACATAATTTAGTGCATTTAAATCAGTCTAATATCTCAGTGAAAATAATAAAATACACAATTCATGTCTATTGTCTATAAGTGAACAACTAAAATCAGTTATAAAAAATAATTAAAAATAAATATTCTCCACGTACAATCTAAAGTTTAGCGACGTTGTAATAATACGGCAAAACCCCACTCGTACTTAAGAAAATTAACGACAGTATCAGCATGTCCGTGAGTAGCTGAGTGGTTATCATTCTCGCCAGGCAGTTCCGAGGGCGGCAGTTCGATCCCCCACCGATCCCGAAACAATTATTATCGTAAATATAATTTTTTTCTCTTTTTCTTAATAAATCAACTAGAATATAATAAATAGCACCATCTGTTAAATAATCCAAAATCTAACATTACGTTTCTAAACATTTAAAATAAACCTAATTTAAAAATAACCCAACAACAATACAACCGTTCAGTGAAAAGACACTTCGAATCGGTAGCGGAACAAATAAGTTATAAGAATACCTATATAGATTTCAAGTGGCGGTAGGATTTTAAAAATAATTTATGATAAATCAACAAAAGACGATTCACCGCGGGGTTTTTCATCAATCTTATCTGTAAAGACAATCAGCGGGAATATTTGAAAATTTCAAAGTGTTAACATACTCTAAATTTTGTTCTGCATCAAGCTGACGAGAAAAGAGTCGTCTTCTTTTTCTTTTTCTCTTTTTGGTGTAAATTAAGTGGAAAAAAATGTCGTCGGACTCTGACGAAGAGGACTCCACTCGGCAAGAGCCTTTGGAACCTATTATACCTGAAGCAGAATATCCTTGCTCTTCTGGAATAGATGTGCTAAACGAAGCTCAAGCAAATTTGACAGCTCTACAAAACGTGTTGGCAGAGAAGCAGTCTAAGGTTTCAAAAGACCAGCAGCTGAGAATCGCTAAAAACGTATCGGAAGTCTTCAGATCCGTATCGCAGCTGTTATTGGAGCGGGAGACCATTCGTGCTGATTTAGCTACAGTGACCGCGCAACTAAGAATGGCAGAAATAAAAATCCGCCATGAGAAGAGGGAAAATCGCCACCTAGAGCAAAAAATTATCCTATTGGAATCTGATCTTGGACCTGTAATGAGGAGGGTGGCGGTGGCAACGGAGGCTACCCTCTCCTTTGCTGACATCGCCCGCAAACAACCTACTGATCCTCACCAACCCCCACCAATCACGCAACATGGACATCGCGTTGGGCAACCAAGACCTGCCGTTTGTATTTTTCCAACGGATGCGGACGCCGCCAAGGACTCTGACCATACCAAAAAAATCATTGAGGACATAATTCGTCCATCTGAACTGGGCATTCGGGTAACGGGAATAAAAAAAATTAGAAATAAAGGTATTTTAATAAACACGGCAACCGCGGGCGAACAGCAAAAATTACTGAATGCACCCTGTTTCGACAACTCGAGCAAACTTAAGGCCCGACTACCAACTAAGCGACTACCGAGAATAATTTTCTTTAATGTTCCCCGAGACCTGGCTGATGAAGAATTTTTAAGAATGGCACTAACTGGTGTTCCCAACATTGACGACATTGAAGGAACCATTGCGTCCTGTACATTGAGTCACTTGGCTGGTGCTCGAACAGGAAACACCTGTCATCGAATTTATGCAGTACCCGCTACCGTGCGTAAATTTCTAGTCGAACAAGAGAAGGTATTTGTATGCTGGACTGTTTGCCGCGTCAGAGACTTCATTGGCCTTACTGTCTGTGCTAAATGTCATATGATTGGTCACTCTTACAAATATTGTAGAGATACCAAACCAACATGTGGACACTGTGCCCAACAGAATCACACCGGTGAGGCTTGCCCAAATTCCACCACCAAACCAGTTTGCGCAACATGCACCAGATTTGGAAAACCTGCTGATCACTCAACTGGAGACAGGGACAACTGCCCGGCCTACATAGCTGCCCTCAAGAAAGACCTCACTACAATAGACTATGGAGTGTAATAGACACGAACGCAAGTGCTTAACTATCGATGAGTATACTCCTGTGAATAGCTGTCTTCGAATAATGTACATGAACGCGAGAAGCATCCGGAACAAACTTGATGAAATTGAAGAAAAACTCACAGGATTACGCGATATTGTTCATGTCCTTGTCATCACTGAAGCATGGCTTGATGTTGGAGAAGAAAAGTTTTTTGGATTAAAAGGCTACAATTGTGCGTTTGCTTCTCGCCCCAAGGAGGCAGGAGGTGGTGTAGCCATATATGTACTGGATTCTATGAAGTTCTCCATCATTGATAAATTTTCCAACGAAAATTCATTTTTAGGTATAAGTGTATGTAGCAAGGATAGGAAACCGGTTAACATTTATGCCATCTATCGGAAACCCAACCCTAATTTACATGATTTCCTGACACATTTGGAAAAAATACTAGACAAAAGCAGACAAGATACATTAATACTCGGAGACTTTAATATTGACACTACCATAAACACATCCTCTTCTTTAAATTACCTCAACACCTTAGAAACATACAATTTCTCAATACAAAACAAATCATTTCCCACTAGAGTCACTAACACAAGCAGCACCCTCATAGATCACATCATATCAAATAGACTAAACATTCCAATTACCATATCGAACATAGATGACTCACTTAGTGACCATAACATTCTTATTATTGATTTCAAGAATAACCTAAAAAAATGGTCTAATAATAGGAACAAGCCACGCCTTACAAAACCTATCATCAACAATATGGCAGTAAAATCTTATCTTGCAGCTAACAAATTTACCATCAACTCAACCAAACAAGAAGACAATTATAAAGATTTTAACGATTGTGTCAAAAATGCAATAGAAGCAGGTAAAACGACACCTAAAGTGAAAATAGCTAATCGACAACATTTAAATACACCGTGGTTCGATTCTAAACTGAATTCGCTGATCAAAGAAAGAAACCAGCTTCACAAGCAGTGGAAACAAGACCCAGGAAATATGTCTCTTGTAGTCCATAAAAATAAACTGAGAAACTTAATAACTAATTATAGGAGAAGTTTGAAAAACAAATATTATGCCAATAGCCTTCAACAAAACCTGAATAACCCTAGAAAAACTTGGAAAACCATTAACTCAATTTTATCTAACCGTGCACATAAACCCTCCAACACCATCGAATCTCTCATCGTAAATAATTGTGAGCTTAGGGGACCCAGTGAAATAGCTTCAGCATTTAATGAATTTTTCTTATCAGTTGGAGAAAAGTTGGCAGCTGCCATTCCATCATTCCCGGATGACTGTAATACTATATATGTAGAAGCAAAGGCAAGTCAATCCTTATATATGGCTAGGACAAATAAGGCTGAGGTATTAAAGATCATCTCGAAACTTAGGTCGAATGCAGCGGCAGGTATCGATGGAGTAACCCCGTACATCCTTAAAACCTGTAAAGAAGAACTAGCTGAGCACCTAGCGCAACTTATCAATTCCTCCATAGGCTCGGGAGTATTCCCAAATCAATTAAAGCTAGCAAAAATTATACCAATTTATAAAGAAGGCTGCAAAAAATGTATTTCTAACTATCGCCCAATATCGGTTTTATCAGTATTTTCAAAGGTGTTCGAGACTATTATCAAGGATAGACTTCTAAAATACATCTCTAACAACAATATCCTAACACCACAGCAATATGGCTTTCGAAAAAACTCCAGTACCCAATGTGCCACCTTCGATTTCATCTCGAACATTCAGCAATACATAGACCAGGGCGAATATGTAGCAGCTATTTTTATAGATCTAAAAAAAGCCTTTGATACAGTAGATCATGAAATACTCCTACAAAAAATGGAACATTTGGGTATAGTCGGAAAATCTTTAAAGCTCCTCCGAAGTTACCTATCTGATAGATATTGTCTTGTCGACATCGAAGGGAACCTAAGCGGCTTTGGAAAAATCACATGTGGAGTGCCACAGGGCTCGATTCTAGGACCCCTACTTTTCTTACTATATATCAATGATATAACTAAATGCGGCATCTTGGGAAAACTTCAACTTTACGCTGATGATACTGTGATTTATTATCGTTGTAAAAATCTGAGGGAACTTGAATCTCTAATGAATAAAGATCTCGCAAAGCTAGCTAATTGGTTGCGGATAAATAAATTAAGCCTCAATGTCAAAAAAACTCACTATCTCACTTTCGGGAAAAAAGATTATATGACAATGAATATTACTCTTGGAAATGAAAAGCTCCAAAATGTACAAGTAACGAAATATTTAGGGTTATTCATAGATTCTAACCTATCGTGGAACTCCCATGTTGAATATTTTAAATCCAAAATTTCCCCGATAACTGGTGTACTCTATCGACTTCAAGATGTGCTCCCCACAGCTTTACTGCGTGCCACATATTATGCTTTGATCCACTCTCACCTAAGTTATCTGGTTAGTATCTGGGGCACCATTACTAAGAAACAAATATCTTAAATACAAGTAATCCAAAATAAAGCCATAAGAAATATATACCATCTACCATGGGATACGCATGTCAAAGACATATACTCACTGACACAAATTCTTCCCTTTACCATTCTGCCAAAATATAGCATCACCACTGCCATCCTACAAATAATTCAACACTCGTCACACACCACCACTAAACCAGCCTTTAATTCCGATATTTTTTTTTATTTTTTTTTTTTTATTCCAGTTAAAAGAAAATTACATTTTCACTCATTTAACTAGAAACAATTATACAAATTAAAATAAAGTAAATATTTCAATACAGCGCTATTCAACATCATTATTTTGTTTATCAAGAATATATATTAATAATTTTTTTTTAAATTTACCCAGCTTCTTTTCGTTTTTAATGTCGTTTGGGAGGCAATTATATAAGTTGCCTCCCTCGTAACCAATGGATTGTTTACCATAGTTAGTGTGGATGGTGTTTAAATGTATGTTATCGTGTTGTCTCGTAAAGTGTTTGTGTACTTGGGACGTTTTAATGAATTCTGTGTTTGTGTGTACGAGTTTATTGTTTATTTTGTATATAAGGAGACATGTATTGTATTCATATAGTTTTCTTAATGTTAGTAGTTTTGTTTCCATATATATATTTTTTGTGGGTGTTCTGGGCTTGTAGTTAAATAGTTTTTTGATTACCTTGTTTTGTATTATCTGTAATTCATTTATGTATGTTTCACATGCGTTTCCCCAGATTTAAATCAAGTAATTTAAATGTGAGTGTACGAGACTATAATATAAACCTTTTTTAAATTTATTTGGCAACAGATATGATATCCGGCTAAATACGCTTATTAAGGGAATGATTTTATCTTTAATACCTTGTATATGTTGTTTAAATGTCAAATGCTGATCAATGCACAGCCCAAGATATTTTTCCTGGATCAGGATTTGAAGTTCGTTGTTTTCAATTTTTAAGGGTACATGAGGAGGAACTATTTTACGGGGTGAGTTTAAGATCATGTATCCTGTTTTTTTAACATTCATTGTTAACATATTTGATTGGAGCCAACTGTTGATTTTTTCTAGATCTGTTTGTGCATTTTCTAGTAAAATATCTAAATCTTTACCCAAGTAAAAAATTGCTGTATCATCTGCATATAAAAAGATTTCACCATTTAAAATTAATTGCGAAATATCATTTATGTAAATTTGGAACAGTAGTGGACCTAGTATGGACCCCTGCGGAACTCCATAGTTTATTGGAACGTATTTGCTATTTTCATTGTTAATGCTAACAAATTGCTTTCTATTGCTAAGATATGATTTGAGTAGATTAAGAGCAGGACCAACTACACCAATTTTCTTGAGTTTCTTGAGAAGTATGTCGTGACTAACTGTATCAAAGGCTTTTTGAAGGTCAACTAATATAGATAAAATATAATTTCCACCATCAATGCCGCTTCTAAGTTTACTGATTAAGTCATTTATTGCTCCTAGTGTGTTCGATTTTTTCCTAAAGCCGTATTGTTTTTTATATAAGAATGATTTTTTTAGCAGAAAATTGTTTAATCTTTCGTAAATTACACGTTCAAAAATTTTTGATAAAATTGGTAAGATTGAGATAGGTCTGTAGTTTGAGGTATTTGTTTTGGACCCACCTTTGTGAATTGGTATCACCTTAGCAATTTTACCAATTTTACTTAGATATACACCAGCACAAAACACGATCACAAAATCAAATACACCTATCGTCATCTACACACACAACTAAATTTGGAATTAACTCCTTACAATACATCGCACATACGCAATACAACGCATTACCTAATGTCCTAAAACTACCAGAATCAAACAAAAAAATATTGGCAAAGGCTCTAAAAGGATATTTTCTCAGCAACTTTATTAACCAGTGACGAATTTATCTGTCTTCCTTTGTAACTCTTGTATATTCTTCAATTACCTGTATCAAGTGTGTCTAGTCCATTTAAAAATCTATGTATTGTTCATTGATTTCCGTGTTCTTATGTAAAAATAATTTTCCTTTAGATGTATAATGTTGTCCTTCCCAAAATGAGTTTTATTAAACTCATTGGGAGTAATGTATTATAAATTTTATGTAATAATTTTGTAATATATTATCTCTAATAAAAATAAAAATAAAAAAAATATTATATTCATTGTTGATTTGACAAAAAAATTTAAAAAAAAAGGTTTTCTTTGAATGTTTGGGAGTACTTTAAATTCCCGTCTACCTCCTTTTTTGTAAATGGCACCTACACCCTTTTAAGTTTCTGGTATTCAAGTATATATCATGCAGAAAAATTCCATCTATTAATAGACGACAATGAACTCTGTTTTATCTGTTACTAGGTGACCCGAAAAATTCGTACCGCCTGAGAATCAATAACCGTTGAATTAAATTGAGTTTTTTTATTTAGTTAAAAATTACACAATGAAGTAATCATCAATTCGCAAGTGTCCGTCTTTTGTTTTTGTATCAGAGATGCCATTGTGTATGGATTTATATTTTTTGTAATTTTCTTACTTTTGGGAGGCGGGTGTGGGTGCCGCCGCCCCGGGAACCATTTATTGGATAACCAACACCTCTGTCAGACGTCACCCATAGATCACCTCAAGTGGTTCGCTACGTTTGATGATTTAGCAGGGGTGTCCGAGTTCATGGGGTAATATTTGTCCGGGTCTTGGCGGCAGATCCGGCTGCCCACCTGCTGCGTGGCGGGCCGGATCGAGAGAGACTGGTTGAGGGAGGTCTTTTGCCCTTTCCAGCTGAATTCTCTCGACCCATCACCTTGCACCGCAATTGGAGGGATGGATTCATACGTCCGTCACTCCCGGACACACTGACCCTAGATTCCTACCCACCCCTCATACCTTTTTCCTTCCCAGAACTTCCTATCCTTCCCTTCCTTAAAAATAACCTCCACACAGCATCCCCTAAGATAACATAGGTCCTGAAGAAAATTATTTTCCTCAGGCCCTCCTTTGTGGGGCTGAAGTATAAAAAAAATGTGTAAGAAAGGGAGGCAGCATTCTAGTATGTTTGAGAACAAAAGCAAATCAATCAGCGCATTGACATTTGACGTTTTTGAATTTTTGGAACTCACTCACCACTCTGAATGGTGGTCTTACACCAGGGCGATACTGATAGTATCTTCCACTCTGGAACATGCCGCAAATATACTATACATTATTTTAAATGAATTAATTGTGAAATAACACAAATTAATCAAATAAAATTTATTTGCGCATGCCGGGTTCGAACCCGCGACCTCCGGATTGTGAGTCAAGAGTCTTATCCACTGGACTACGGAGGTCGTCAAAAATTGAAACGTTGCTTGAAAATGGCTTTAGCCGTGTTTGGTGACTAGATCTGAATAGCCAGGTACTTCCCAACCTTCCTCTTCCCCACCTCCTTCCCCTCCCCACTACCTTCAGCCTCACAACATACCCCAATTGGGGATGCCATAGTCTCACTGGCTCCAGACGGGAGCAGTTGAGATTCTTGTGTGGTATTCACTGTAAAAAAAAAAAAAACTCACCACTCAATTTTGTAGGTACTTATCACAAAATTCCTGCAGCTCTTTCAAGAGATGAGAATTCGTTCCATAAAAAATGTATAAGGAAAAGAATTTTCTCAATAAGTATTTTTTTCGTTAATTTTTGCTATGTTTTAATAACTATTCTGCTATTCGGGGCGGAGACAAATCCAACAAATCAAATATCAGAAAAATCGTTCCAGCCGTTCTCGAGTTATTAATGGTGTAACTAACCCGACTTTGTTTTATATATATAACTAGCTGACCCGACGAACTTCGTACCGCCTCAGAATCAATAACTGTTGAATTAAATTAAGTTTTTTTTATTAAGTTAAAAATTATACAATGAAGCAATTATCGATGCGCAACTGTCCGTTTTTTGTTTTTGTCAGTATCAGAGATGGCGTTGTGTACGGATTTATATTTTTTTGTGATTTTCTTACTTTTCCACTTACTTACGGGAATTTTTGAAAGTAAGCGGGAACGGGAGCCGCCGCCCCGGGAACCATTTATTGGATAACCAACACCTCTGCCATAGGTCACCCCAAGTGGTTCGCTACGTTTGGTGATTTAGCAGGGGTGCCCGGGTTCGTGGGGTGACTTTTGTACGGGTCTTGGCGGCGGATGCATCTGCCCACTTGCTGCGTGGCGGGCCGGATCGAGAGAGACTGGTTGAGGGAGGCCTTTTGACCTTTCCAGCCGGATTCTCTCGACCAAAGGGTCGAAAGAGTCCGGCTGGAAAGGTGAAGGTAAAAGGTCAATTCCGATCAAGGCAATGGCTTTGCACCGCAGTTGGAGGGATGGATTCACTCCCGGATACGCTGACCTCCAGATTCCTACCCACCCCTCATGCCTTTTTTCTTTCCAGAACTTTCTATCCTACCCTTCCTTAAAAAGACTCTCCACACAGCATCCCCTAATATGACATAGGTCTTACGGTCTTAAGGTGGAGCCTACGTAAAAAAAAGCGTTTCATTTCAGAGATTTATTATTATTGTATTTTTCCTTTGGAGGGGTGCAGAGACATACGTTCACCGATTGTCTCATTTTCGACTATTGTCATTTAGTGTGTAAGAAAGAGGGACAGCATTATGTGATTAAGAACAAAAGCGAAACAATCAGCGCATTGACATTTGAAGTTTTCGAATTTTTGGAATTCACGCACAGTTAAATATTATACCTATCACAATATTGCTGCAGTTCTTTCAAAATATGAAAATTCGTTCCATACAAAATGTATGAAAAAAATATTTTTCTTCATTACTTTCTTTTTCGTGAATTTTTGCAATGTTTTAATAGTTATTCTGTTATCCGGGGCAGAGACAAATCCAACAAATCAAAGATCATCAAAAACGGTCCAGCCGATCTCGAGTTATAAATAGTGTAACTAATCCGACTTTGTTTTATATATTATGATTAAGATATATTTACAAAATTAATCTTACTATTCAGAAAGTGTGGTCGTTTGATTAAAACACTTTTCAGTTTGAGTTGGCTAGCTTCGTTCTGCATAACTTAAATCAATATCATTTTAGTACTTCCTGGAATTTTGGCTATTCATCTTCCATTTTATCTGTGTTTTATGGATAAAATTTAAAATATTATTTTACTTCGCTTATTAAAAAAATCTTTCGACTAGTCCGTTTTTTCGTTTGAATAACTATTTGTTTTGCTGCCGGTCTAACTCTACTGCTTTTAAAATAATAAAAGGAATATTCATCTCCAACATGTTTTACTGGTTTGCAGCGAATATTTTTCATTCGTTTTTCTTTTAACTGAATACTTTAATAGGTTGTAGGTACACTTAAAACCTGAATAAAAACTCATAATTTATTTTTGTTCCTGACAGGCTATTTATGTTCATGAAAGTATGCAGTCAAAATCACAATCACCATCAAAATCACAACACCTGGACAGGCATTTTTTTTTGCTAAGCCCTGAGGAAATAAATTCCCCCCAGGACCTATGTCATCTTTGGGGGGTGATGTGTGGAGTGTCTTTTTAGTAAAGGAAGGAGATCACGTTCCGGGAAGGAAAAGGATATTAGTGGTGGGTAGGAATCTAGAGGTCAGAAGTGTGTTCAGGAGTAACGTAGGTATAAATCCATCCCCCCCACTGCGGTGCCCGGCGATCTTCGGAGAGAGTACGGCTGGATAAGTCAAAGGGATTCCCTCAACCATTATCTCCCGTTCCGGCCTACCATGCAGGAGGTGGGCAGACGCATCCGCCGCCAATACCTGGACAAACTTCACCCCTTGAACCCAGGCACCCCTCTAAGTCACCAAACGCATCGAACCACTTGGGGTGACCTATGGCAGAGGTGTTGGTTGTCCAATAAATCCGTCTCTTAACATTGACGAATTTTTCACTACTGCCTAAATGTTTTTTTTTATTTATTTTCTTTTTTATTTAAATTGCTATATTTCTTAAAATTTATTTAATACATAAATATTTATAAACAATTTCTTGAAAGATATTATATGTCATAAATTCTTTTATGTAATAAATTAATTTATTCAGTTATTTCTTACATGTAATAAATTCTAATTTGTAAGGTGTAAAGAAAAATATTATTATTATTATTATTATTCCCAGGGCGGCGGTACACATACCCGCCTCCCAAAGTGGAATGAATGGGATATAGATACTAAATTTTGCACTAGGTATGGAACCCGCAACCTTTATATCTGTTCTTATGTATGCAGAATATTAGATTGCGTAGATTGGATTCGTAAGTCAATTGTCGCTAAGAGATTTTTTTTAAATTTTGTGCTTAAATCGCGCTATAAAATACACTAAGCATCGGCAAGAGAAGATGAAATAAATACTTAGTCTTTATAGACAGCTTATTTTGACCTAATCTGACAAAATTCTTTGAACTTACATTTTTTTAATCAAGCTTAGTTTTTAGGTTTTTTTTTGCACGTTGATAATCTTACAACTGGTAAAATAACAAAATATTAATCCGATGGATACATTACATAGTAGGTGTGATTTTATTTTTGAATTTTATCTAAGGACGTAAATATAATTATCTAAGGATTATTTTAAAAGATAAAATTTACCTATACTTGAGGTCTTAGCATGGTCGATCGATAAGGTATGATAGGATAACTTTCGGTAACTTCTCATCGTTCCCTAGGACAACTGCAGATCGCTAACTTCCGAACAATAGTTGATGTCGAATACATTAAAAACACTTGGTGCCTCCGTTCACGGAGATACTTACAAGCTACTCGATCCTCGTGCGTGTATCATACGCGCCGATCGTAAGTACCCCCGTACGATTTTGCTGGTGCCCGTTCACGGCGCAACGTGGTGGCTGTCGGTTTCCAATCAGTATAACGATACCGACAGGGCTGATCGCACGCGACGCTCGCATAATTTGTGTCTGATACTTATTCGTTTGACTTTTGACAGAAGTAGCGTCGGAACACGGAAGGAAGTGGAAAAAATGTATGTTTACATAACTATACTTTACCAGAATACGTAAGAAACGATTTAGTGGAGAACGCATGGATTGATGTTGGAAAAAAAGTCATATGACATCGCATGACAGCGTGTTCACTCCACGGCTGCACGTGAAAAATGATCAAGTTCAGTACATTTTGGATAGCACCGTGTACGAAGACTAGCATTAAAAAGTGGTATATCAGCAGGGTACTTATGGTTTCATCACAATTACGTAGATTGTAAGTATCTCCATGAACGGAGGGCCTTAGTTATTGTGAACTTTCGTTCAGATTATTATTGTTATCTTCTTCTTCAATGGCGTATTACATTGATGGGAATAACTTTCAAAAGTTATAAAAAGAGAGTTTTTCTTATAAAATAATGTAATATTCATTTAGACTTTTAAAAAAAGTCAAAAGTTCCATACATGTGAATAAATTCGGATATATTGGATAGATTGGACGCTATCCAGGTTACAAACCAATTCTTAGAATGATTGTTTGCAATAAAAAGGGTAGTTGCCCGTAATATGGAAAAATGATGATAATATTGTTAATTCTAAAATTTGAAATATGAGATTGACAAATTAAATATGAAGGTTTGTTGGAAAGTGGCAATAGCGAAATTGGTTAACGCCCACGTTCCGGTTAGGCGAGAGGCCTGGGTTGGCATCCCAGTTGCGACTATTGCCTCTTTCTGCTTTTCTGTGTCTTGTTCTCTTTCGTATTTTCGTTTAGATTATTATTGTTATCTTCTTCGTTAATGATATATTACATTGATGGGAATAACCTTCAAAAGTAATACAAAGAGAGTTTTCTTGTAAAAAAATTGTTACTTATTCGTTAGCGATGTGCATTCATGCAAGGGAACGATGAGAAGTTACCGATAGTTATCCTATCAATCCTTATTGATCGACTATGCTAGGGGGCCGAATTGGAATGCGTCATTTTGCGTCATTATGCGTTGAAAATACTTTTCAAAAATTTAAGCAAATATATTAAAATGTTTGGCTAAATTATTAGTATACTTATTATTCTTAGTAGCAACCTTTTTCGTAACCCAAAATCATAAACCATGGAGTTACGTTATTAACATATATGAATAATTCAATGATGTATAACGCTTGATATATCCTTTAAAATGGCACGGATATCCTCGAACGTAACGTAAAAGATAAACTTTACCAGTTACGAGTAAATATTTGCTCCGCTTTCCCATGAAACTTGTCAGCTAGGGCTTAATTTCACGTCTAGGCGGGCTGGGTTTGTACAGGCAAGGCTTAGAACTATGAGTTGATGTCATTTTCAGTTCAGTTTGGTTACCTCGGCAAGCCAATTTACAGGTTAATTGAAATCTAGTGCGGTACTCTTTGACCAAATTCGCATTCCTTTTAACTTCCCTCGGGAAACCCTTCCTTCTTACTTTCGGATTAATTCAAAATGCTCACGAGAAATTTTGTTGAAAGTCCTATTTATTTTTGAAGAGTTTTGTTCAGTAGCCGTCTCGTTAGATACTGCTTAGAGACTCTTGACTGAGCACAGCAAATTCCTATTTTAATTCGACCGTTTTGCCTTTCGTGTGTCCGTAATTGTTGTTATACGTTCCGTTTCTGTTTCAAGATGATGGCCGTTTTAATGGTTTAGGAAAGATACATTTTTCAAAGGTGAAATCGTCAAAACAATTTTATTTGCATTTTTTCAACGTTATGGTGCCTACCTACCTGCCTTGAAAAAAGTTTGAAAAAATAATTGTCTTGGAGATAGTGACGTTTCTCTGGAAAAATTGTATGAATTTTTTTTTTAAATAATAAAAAAAAACAGAGTGTGCAATTCACAAGCGGTAGAAGCGAAACCTTCAGAAAATTAAAGTAGACAAGAGTGGGGAGGTTACAAAGAACCGCACAAAGAGACGACCGATTATATTATCTCATTCTCTCGCAGGCGAAATCCTACAGATGTACGAGTAGGTATGTGTTTACCTCTTTTTAGTGTCATTTATTCTATTTTCAAATCACAACGGTGCTTAAGACGTTTTCACTTTTTTTTTAAAGTTACATAAAATATATGGTTTATACTTAAGCACCTACTATTTCGTATTACTTGTAATTAAGTACGTACTAATCCAATGATTTCAGGGGAAATTTTGGTTTATATTTATTGATAGATAAAATTATAAACATACTTTTTGGAAGCAATATCTACTGTTCAAAAAACTTTTAGCGTTATATGTAACAAAAAAGATATGTACGGCCATTCCTACCTATCCTCTTCCTCGTCAATGACCAGGGCACAATGGAACTCTAACATTTATTCCGCAAAAGCAACCTTTATTGTTTACGACACTTAACAAATATTTAAAGCTGGTTTGTCTGTCTTAAAATCTTTTACAAATAATAAATCTTCCTGAATTCGGCAGAAGTAAGAAAGGTCGTAAGTGTGTAAAAAAATAGGGTGTATAACGGAGCTCTCAGTGGCGTGAACGGGTTTAACCTATTGTTAACGTCACCAAATCGAAATGTTACTATTGTTTCCACACATTTATAAACATAGGTTATAGGATTTTTTTCAATTTCAAAATGCTTCCTGGTTGCGACCAGGACTGACATCTGGTAACATCTCGTGACGCAAGGTGAACAATGGTTAGTGAACAGTGGACAGGGCTGCCACTCTCCGAACAGGACGTTAATTAAATCTCATCTGGTTGACGAGGACAGTGATCAAATTACCTTCAACGCACAACCCTGCAATGCATCAATTTGAATTCGATTGATCAAAGGCACCGACATGCCTAAAGCATTTGGTGCTATTTTTAAATTTGTAGGTATTTCATTATAATCCATTTTCCATGGGCCTGGTAAATTTATCGAATTGCAATTTTTCGAAATCAATTTTTCGAATTCAATTGTCCGAAATGCAATTTTTCGAAATCATATTTTTCGAACATCAATTGACCGAAACACCAGTTTTTCGATTTGAAATAAGTATGTATGCAGTACGTACAAGAGTATTTTATTATAGGATGGACAATATCAACTAACCTAACCTAACCTGACAGTATGTCGTTAGTCATAAGCAAGTGAAATATATATATTTTAATAGTTGAATAACAATTCGAAAAATATGTCTTTCGGCCAATTACTGTTTGAAAAATTAGTCTTTCGAAAAACTGAAATTCTAAAAATTGGATTCGAACGATTGATTTCGAAAAATTGAATTCGAATAACATGTCTGCTCCCATTTTCAATTGGTTAAAACTTTAAATTATCGTGATCTAACTAACAATATTTTTGAGATAAATTATATGTGATACTCATTTTAATAAATCCCTACTTATCCGAAAATAATATTTATTTATTTATTATCTTTAAACACACATAATAGATACATTTTTATAAAAAATATATTAAAAGATACAAGAGCAGTGTAAATTTACAATAAGGCTATGGAAAACAAAAAGTAAACTAATTTTAGATTTTCACGGCCAAAAGGTTTATGGTGATTTATTTATGGGGTATTATACCGTATTGCACTATCTCTTTCCTTAGGCAACGTTTCGGACAGTGACAGTTTAGAGTGACCATCATCAAGGCAAATGTGTAATGCTAAGATTAACAGTTCTTGGTATTACGAAATAAGTTTTTGGCGCTATTAAAAATATCTTCTATATCTGCATGTTGCCTTTAACTACCTAAGCGGTGTATGCGTGATTAAAGAGAGTTAGCAAACGAATTGCTTATAAGTACTTATTATAACAGAAATCTTTGAATCATCATTAGTGAACTTGCTAATACTTACGTATTATTATGTTAATTGACAACACGACATTATAATGAAAAATACGTCACAGTACCGTTTTTTTAAAATCGTCATTAAAATACATTGCGAAAATAGGTACCTTTTAATGATTGGATTTAACATGGCTGGAAATATTCATTAGCTTAATGGATCCAGATTGAATGGCCGCCTCTTTCAGTAATATAAAACGTTGGAATGACTGGTAGAATTGACATCAAAATTAATATCCGCTCAAAAATTCGATTCATTGAATGACCGCCAAAAGTATTCGAGGCCGGTTTATTGAGTTTTATTCATTTAGGGGATATTTCTATATTCAAAGAGATTTACTGGGAATTGAAAAAATAACGATATTAAGTTTACGAAGCCGAGCGGCGATAATCTGAAAATATAATTATCTCATTCCCCGTGTGCTAAACTTTGCTTGAATAGATGATAAGATTAATAAAATGTTTTCAAAGTTTTTCTCAAGCGTTGAAAATGTTAGTTTTATCTAATTAAGAGTTGAAAAATTTTTTATGTAATAAAAGTCTCTGCGTCCCTGATCTCTTATTATCGTTTTTAAAAGGTGTTACTTTTTTCATCAATATTATTTATTATCATTAAAAAAAATCCTCAGGGCCTGTGATTTTCTGTGAAGGAAAATGCTATACCTAATGTATAGATATATATCTGAATAGGAATTAGGGGGTCAGACAGCCAAGATCTATAAAAACCTAACCCCATGAACCTGGGCACCTCTGCTAAGTCACCAAACCCAACGAACTACTTGTAGTGATCTACGGCAGAGGTTTTGGTCATCTAATAAATAATAAAGGGCTTGAAATTGATAATTTACACACAAACTTATGTTTTTTTGTAGGTTGCCATAATTATAATGAAAAAATGGGTAAATTATACAGCTGCTGCAGCACGAAAAAAGCATAAAACTTACGTTAGCTATCACAATAATGGCAAAGCTCTTTCTTACACACTAAATAATAGTATGATAGAAAAAACAAACCCCACCCCATAATCCCGGCAACTCCTGGTGAGTCGTGAGTCACGAAACGTAGGGAACCACTAGGGTTGACCTACGGCAGGGGTATTGGTTATCTAATAAACGATTCCCGGGACTGCGATACCAAAGATAATTGGTCCAAATTGAAATACCTGCAAAACTTGTATCATGGCTGTGTACGTAATTAATTCATTCGTTTTGATACTTTATTATTTAGCTGTTTGGCTTTCTGTACGCATCAATTAAAAATTAGTGTTGGTACCTATTCCTTTAATCTTCAGATTGATCGTCGTAAAAAGGACGCCTTAAATATCTGACGATAACAACTTTAAAAGGGTCGGAACTCTTTTTTTATATGATTCATTTGAGAAATAACACGAGATGACAAAAAATGTTGAAGAAAAATAAATATTTTTAAATGAAACAAACCCTAACAATCACCATTAACTATACGACGTGTGAAAAGCAAAGCACAAAAAAAATGCTTTAAAAATATTGATGCGTGCCTCACTGCAGTCTATGTCATTTAAAATTACCTTCGGGTAATGACACAAAAACTCCTACTTACTTTATAATGGCCTAGTTGATAATGATTAAAAAAAGGTAATTGCACAATTTTTTTTGTTGTGATGATGATGTTCATTGACTGCTAAAAAAATTATTTTTTGCTTTGTTAAAAATTAAAGCATTTTTTACATTAGCTCCACACAGGAGGCCCGGAGGAAAATAATTCCCCTCAGGGCCAATGTCATCTTTGGGGATGCTGTGTGGAGGGTATTTTCGAAGAAAGAGAGGAGAGGAAGTTCTTGGAAGGAAAAAGGTATAAAGGTGCATAGGAATCTGGGGGACTGATGGATGTATAAATCCATCCCTCACACTGCGGTACAAGGCGATGGATCGAGAGAATTTGGCTGGGGATGTAAAAAGGTCTCCCTTAACCAGTGTAGCTAAGCATTTGTGGTGACCTATGGCAGAGGTGTTAGTATTCCAATAAATGGTTCCCGGCGGCACCCATACCCGACACCCAAATTGATGAAAGCTGCCATTAAAAATAACATTTTCACAAAATTTTACATGTATAATGACTTTATTTTGTGAAATTTATATCTGACCATTTAGCTCTATACAATACTCACACACAAATTTTCCGATCTACTTTACGTATGTCCAAAATATGCACGATGTGATTGGATTAATTATTCTCAAAAAGCTATTTATTTGTAGCACAAAAATGCTTTGAATTGATGGAATGTCAAAGGCGACGAGAGCATTTCATTTTGGTGGAATATTTCACAAATGAAATATTTCTATGGGTTTTACACGGTTTGATATCGCCTTTATATCCAAATGATACATGTTTTAGCATCGTGCTGTGATAACGCCTATGTTATGGAACCGTTGGTTGCGCCAATGCGTCATTTGGACCGAAAGTCCGTCCATTAGTTTTTCAGATGATGCATCATCAATCTTCGTAAGCATACTGATGGACATTTGAATATCGTGTTTAATCATTTCAATCTTTTTACGGTCGAAAATTTTCTAAATTACGGTCAAACGACCAACACTTTCAATTTCCAAACCAATACATCATTTTTTTCCCTAATACTAAAATTTTAGGAATTTGACCCAACCGCTGTAATTATATATATATATATATATATATATATATGGATGCTAGGTGGAGGGTATTTTAATGAAAATGAAGGAGACGAAGTTCTGTGAAGGAAAAACGTATGAGGGGTGGGTAGGAATATGGGGGTCAGTGAGTCCAAGAGTCACGGACGTATGTATAAATCGAGAGTCCTAGTGGAGAAGCCAAATGTTCTCCGTCAACCAGTCCATTCCGATACGGCCCGCCACATACGCATCCGCCACCTATGCCTAGACAAACCTCAACCCATGAACCCGGTCACCCCTGCTAAGTCACCAAACATAGCGAACCGATTGGGGTGACCTATGGCAGGAATGTTTGTTATCCAATAAATGGTTCCAGGGTGGCGGTACTCATACCCACCTCGAAAATTGTCTTCGTTCGTATGTCTAGTATTCGTTATGTCATGTGCTTATTAGCATATATAATCGTAGGTGAATTTAATTTTGCTCAGTTAACAGCGAATTCGACTTAGGGTAAAGAGATTTAGGTAATAAATAATTTAATAATTTGCTTAGCGCAGCTTTGGGGAAAATCACGTCTAGGATGCTGTCAAGGTAATTGGATATTCCGCTCGAACTCGTTTATGGATTTTCATTCGAGAGTTTATTAGAAATTTTGATCCTCACCAGCTGGACAGGGAGTATTTTAAGTTATTACCACGGCAATTAGAAAGTTTCAGTATAATTTTGGCTATTCTATCCGTTAAAGTTTTTTTTTTATAAAATACCAGTGTATTTTAAGAGCCATAGCTTTTATTAACAATCCGCGAAAGAAAATTTCCACCACCAAGCTGCGATGAGTGGTTAAAAATTACTACAATCCTCCCTAATTCTTCCAAAACCACTAATCTGGAAGAACTTATTCAATTTAACTCTATGTGTGATAGAGAAAATCTTTGGAAATTTACTAATGTATTATTAAATTACCCGTGCGCAAATATTGATAGTTCTTTTTTCGTAATATTATACATATTACTAGCTTTTTCCCGCGGCTTCGCTCGCATGGAATTAGGGGATTTCCACTCAGCCTCCTCCACCTTCTCTATCCCCACTTCACTCCCCCCATCAACCCCCCTCCCCCCTTCCCGCCACCCACCCCTTCCCCCACTCTTCCCCCCTCCACCTTCCCTCTCCCCACACCACTCATCCATCAACCCCCCTCTCCCTCTCCCTCCTCCACCCACCCCTCCGCCTTCCCTTCCTTCCCTCCCCCCTCTTCCACCCCACTCCGTCTCCTCCACCTTCCTTCTCTTCACTCCACTCCCGCCATCAACTCTCTCCCCCTCTCCCTCCACCCACCACTTCCCTCACCCCCTACCCCTCCATATTCCCTTTCTCCACACCACTCCCCCCATCAACCTCCTTCCCCCCACCCCCTACCCCTCCCAACACCCTACTCCATCCTTCCCCTTTCCCCTTCCTTACCTCTCCCTCCCCTAACCCCCTCCCCCACCCTCCTCCCTCTCCCCTTCCCCCCTCCACCAACACCCTCCCAACACCTCCTCGACCCCTCCCCACTCCCCCCCACTCGCCTCTCGCATTCCACACATTCATTCCCAATACATTCAGTTTTCAAACTGCTCGCATGCCACCTATTATAATTTCTGATACAAATTTTATAATGCCAGAACTCAACGGTAGTTTTATACAAAAAAACGAACAAAAAAATAATTATTGAATTTGGTTCAGTCGTTCGGGTTTATGCGCATACATACATTTCGGTGATTCACTTTTAGAGATAGTTATTAAGTAGGAATTATATTATTATTCTTCTTATTATATTCTACCAAAATATCCAGTACGGCAGTTTTATACTTTAAAAAATCGATACCTGACTATCCAATCAAAACAATTATTGTTGTGTGATACTGTGATAGAAAATGTCAAAATTTGAGAATGACATTTGCAAAACGAAGATTCTTAAATAAAAATTCAATTTTAGAAAATATTTAATTCAGCGAATTTAATTGAAGTATCTGCTTCCCTAATAATTTGAGTCGATTAAAGAATTATAGATATCTTACTAATCGTGCCACCTATTGCAATTTTTTCATACAAATTTCGTAATGCCAGAGATCTGAGCTATAGCCTATAGGTATGTTTATATTATTGTAAAGTTTCATTAAAATCCATTCAGTAAAGTGGGAATTAGTATTTTATACACATTTGAATTTTAACATCACAGGGATGTCCATAGTAACCTAATAAAAAAAAAACATCGTTTTCAAGGCGACAATTGGCGTTTGCAATAAATCGATTTTGTTAGCGACAGAAAACGTATGACAAATAATTTCATAATGCCAGAGATTATTCATAACGCCAGAGCTTACCAATGTATATAGCCTATAGATCTCGCAAATAATGTAGCCTTCTATTAGTGAAAGAATTTTTAAAATCTATTCAGTAGTTTTTGTGTGAAAGAGTAACAAACATACATCCATGCAAACTTTCACCTTTATAATATTAGTAGGATTTATTTTGCTCAAAAAACATAAAAATGTGTTCTCGGAACATTTTAATGTGAGTATAGGTTAGGAAATCCTTATTGGTAGGATTTTTTTTCCACAACTCTTTTCCAATCACTTCCGTGGTTTCGAGAAAACTCTGTGAAGTGCTTAAGAAGATATTTGCAGCTGTGTTATAACGTGCACGAGATATGCTCTTCAGCAAAAACTGAACTCTAATCAATAGAGGGTTGAACATTATTTCATTAAAAAAGAAGGAATATTACATATTGTCGCGAATTTTTAGCCACTTGTAAAGGGCTGAAATTTCCGCATGCTTGCGGTTTGCACGCAGCATCCTGCTTCAGCAGAATTGTGGGTAATGTCTTCATTAATATTAGGTAATGTCTGCATTAATTATTTTCATAGCAATGATGGTGGAAGCTACCTGGAAAAATGTTCATTAAAAGTAGAGATATTTTTGATGAAAATGCGTTATGTCCCGACAATTTTCGTAGAGTACGACAGGAAAAAGAGTATTCCTTGATATTACAGTCTTTGATAATCGATTTGTGCTGTAGGATTGGAGAATATTTATGAGTATAATAGCATAAATTAACTTTAGAGTCTACCTATTCAGTTCTGCACCAATGCTCAACGTCAGTCTATCATTGAGCCGTTATATAAATATGGACCTAGATTTATCAGACGGGTAAACAATTTTCGCGCCGAAGGGAGAATTTCCCTCCGAGAAATGCCTGCGTGTTTATTTTCATATCTCAGACCAAAAACGTCAAAGCAATATTGGGGCGGAAATTTTCTTTCGACACCAAGGAGAAAATCGATTCCAAATCGAATTTGTCACGTCTCCCGGAGGGCGGGGAGAATGTTGATGGTCGGTTTTCGAGCGGGAAATTTGAAACAAATCGAATCATATTCCATTTGAAGTTTTCTTTTTAAAATATGTGAGCAGTGTCTGACATTGTGTTTTCAAATCTGTTAAGCGAATCTACCTTAAACGGTTTAAAGTACAAATGCTATTCCTTCATTAGTCTCTTAAAATTGACATTTATGAATTATAGCAAAGGTAATATGTAATAATCCGCACTTTATTATTTGAACAAAATTTGATGAGTATCGTTTAAACATATGACATTAAAATATTTTTTTTCAACAGATTTGTACCTTATTTATTCATGCTAATAAAACGGCGAAAAATCACTTAATATTACTCATTTCAAAAACCGTTACCATGAAAATGATTTTTAAACCGTTTAAATATTTCGCATTTTTTACCGGCACATATTGGATATAAGTACAGGTATCTTTGATGTTTAAATTGCTTATTTATCGTTAGAAGTCATGCGTCAACACTAAATGATCCCTCAAGAGCTACTACAAAAAGCAAACAGTTACTCTTCGGGAAAATTGATGATTAGAAATATTATGATATTAGATATTGGTAATGATCAGGTATTCAAAGTGGAATAAAATTAAAATAATACCTAAAATTGAACGAACCGTTTTTAAGCATTTTTTAACTAACTAATTAAAAATTTAACTGATTATTCAGTAACTTTCCTGGAGAGGTGTGTAGAGAACACCACGTAGACTGCGATACGAGTATTTATACAAATCTCGATTTTAGAGTAAAATAACACAATGTGTGCTCCTTTCATTCATAATACATTTTCTGCTTTTTTACTAATTGTCAAGCCTTTTTGAGGCATCCTTGATTTCTTCTTCCATTCTTAGTGTCAAAGCATATTCTCCTGATACTTTTTTCTCCCTCCTTACATGTTTTAACCTCTAGAACTAAAACAGTGATAATAGTATGCACGTCCAAGAACAATCACTTTAAATCTCACCCTTTTATACTATTTGCAAATTCTCATGAAGGCGAAATAGCTATTATTTGTAGTTTAGATATTATACTAAATACATGTGCCTACAAGAGGAACGTATATCTTCGTAAACCCAGGCGTGCTGTTTTTTTACATTTTTTTTCTGTTTGAGTGCAGAACTTTTATTAAATGTTTCATTTAAAAAAAAACCTAAAGAGAATATAATCGCAAATTTAAATAATGTGAAAATAAACATAAAGGCTCCCGTTCACCCATACACAGATGCAGGCGGTTTGAACAGTCTAGGGTGGCCGACGCCATTTATTAAAACATTATCTCATTAACCGTGGATTAGCATTTTAACCAGCAGATTTACATTTCCCTGTGTGAGTGTATACCACAGTCCACTGCATGTATGAACATTCGACGTATAATAAGTGTTTAAAATGTACACTAAAATTACAGATTGAAACTATTTTTAGAAACTGAAAAATATTTTGATCCCCTAAATAGTCTAAATCAATAAAAAATAATTCCAGAAGATTTAGCGAATAACAGATAAAAATGCATTGATATTATGTTAAATATTCAGGGTAATTAACAGCAAAAAAACACTTACCATTTGCGGATAGGACGCTAAGAAACAGCAAACAACACGCCACACGGTCCATGATGCTTCTACAGCGATGTTTCATGTCTTCCGATTCAAAAATCTTCGTTTTCTTCTTCGAAACTCCCTTTTCCCGATATAGATTAATCAAATCTTCTCAAAAATTGATTAATCATATGGGACATATTATTTCGTCAACTTTCGGGTGTAATTTCGGTTGCCCACCACGGTTACGAAAGCATAATTTGTAACTTGTTCAGACTCTATTGATGTGTTCAAATCTCTCTAAGAGAGGCTTTTGTGTGTGTTTTTTTTTAAATCTTATTAGGTAAGTTCTTTACAAATTGTGTAACAAGAAAGTGAAGCGACAACCAAAAACAAAAGAGTTAGTTCCACAATGGAACGAATAGTTTTTGGTCGACCTTTTTCGTTCACACTTTGAAGTGTATATGGTTTTATTATTCTTCTTCAAGATGTGCGTCTGAATTAATTGAATAATTATATCTTGCACAATGCAATAGAAGCTTTCTCATATAATCTTTGACCTGAACACTTCTGTTCGTGACTTATTGTTGAGATTTCGTTGGAATGATAAGATTTAACTGCCGAGATGAATATTTCTCGTTATCCACGGAGCTGGTTATTAGTCTGAAACAAGGAATTGCAATAGGTTAGAGTGGTTAGAACAAAATTTATGAATAATCATATATTTGCGTAAGAAATAACTGAAATTAATTCGAATTTTATTTTTGGTTTAGAATAATAGATATTAGGAACGTTTTAGAAAGGCAAATCAAATTTTTAAGACTGGTTTTCTACACGGTATAAACTATAAGTGTTATATGTACATTGTATCCGAGTATTGGATCATAATTTTTATTAGTTTCTATCAACGCTAATTTTTGTACATGATTATGACTTAAGTGGTAATTACAGTAACTTAAAAGTATAAACATATTAAAAGGATAGGTTTGACGGCCGGCGTAGTGCAGCAGTAAGGCGCTTGACTCGCATTCCGAAGGTCGCGGGATCGAATCCCGGCGTGGCAAATAAATTTTATTTGATTAATTTGTGTATTTCACAATTTATTCATTTAAAATAATATATAGTATATTTGCGGCACGTTCCAGAGTGGAAGATACTCTCAGTATCGCCCTGGTGTAAGACCACCATTCAGAATTGAAACGTTGCCTGAAATGGCTTTAGCCGTGTTTGCTGACCAGATCTGGATAGCCAGGTACTTCCCCACCTTCCTCTTCCCTATCTCCTTCCCTCCCCACTACCTTCAGCCTCACAACATACCCCGATTGGGGATGCCTTAGTCTCGCTGGCTCCAGACGCGAGCAGTTGGGACTCTTGTGCGGTATTCATGTAAAAAAAAAACAAAGGTATAAGAATAATGTCACAGTTTTCATAGTCCTCATCACTGAGCGGCCTGTAGTAGTTTTTATATTTCTGGATTGATTATTGTACGTGTAAGATAACTTTACATTACTTTCATAATGTTTGCAAGTTGATTATCACTCAGTTTTCTCCGCCATGTTTTCATATTAGTTTTAAATAAACTTATTTTAGTTATTTTTTTGGTTTGATTTGGAAAGGCATTATAATACAGTTTCGCACGACGAAATTTAATATTATTTTTTATTTTAAATTAAATATTTATTGAATAACGTTTTTTTTTTTTATATAGAAAACTTGAAAGTTTTTAAATATTACGTCTGTAGGAGTTCTAACCGGATCTTTCAGAATTGTCAAGTACTCCTTTCTGGTTAATGTTGATTTTGAGCCGTTCTGTGTGAGTGGTAAAGGCGGATGCCCTTTCGGTCATCCCTCTACTTTACCTGTAATTATCTATTATATTTGCATCTACGTGTTATGTGTTGCAGTACCGAGCGTTTTAATCTCACACCTACAGTGTTGCATAATTTCAAAAGCTTATTAACACTTACTTTTATTTATTTTTTATTAAGCATAATAAACCGTATTAATAATGGGTTTCATTGAATTTCACAATCAATAACAAAAAAGTCCCACGTGATAATAATGTAAAACATAACAATAAAATTATTACATTGGCATGTGTGGCGAATGCAACAAGGAAAAATATTGGCATTCCAAGTCAGTTATAGACTAATTTCTAACAAGTAGTGGTATTTCATTTTTTTAAATCTCAACACATCATAACTAGATTTTAGAAAGGTAAAACCGGTACCTATCGTAATATACTACTATTTCAAAAATATTGTATAAAATATCAAGGAGCACAATTTAATGCTGTTCATTGTTTTGAAAAACACCATCATGGAAATACATTAATTTACACAGTTTTTACATGGTTTTACAGGGAAAAAACAAAAGCCAGACCACGAACAAACAAAGTCCCACAGACTTATTTGCGGGCCAAGCAGTAACGTGGAGCGTAGATTCACTATCTGATATTATTCCTCGTAGAGAAAACGTTGTAAAGAAAACCAGACGTATTCTGGTGCATTTTTTTTTGTATTGCTCGCTAACAGGAAAATATATCCGTCTTCTTGTTGAATCTTTGCTATCTTTATTTTCTTATTGTGGGATTTGTGTTTAGTTTGTGGTAATATTTTATATTACGTTTCAAAATTATCTTCTATTTGCTGATGTCTGTTTTATCTGAGAGTTGAAACATTGCTTCAAGCGGTTGTATCTTTTTTAGCGAATGGATACCAGTTACTTACTATAAAATATTTTCTACAGCTTTATCTCTAAAGAGATGTTCTTCTCCGTTCATTCCAACTCCAACTCACACTATTGATATTTTTTTCTTATGCGAATGCCGCAACTGCTTCCAACTCTCAACTGGGACTATGGCATCCCCAAATGGGGGGTGTTGTGAGGCTGAATGGAGTGGAGTAAGGAAGGAGATGGGGGAGAGGAGAGTTGGGTTGTATGTTGCTATTGATTGTTGCCTTTAAAACTGAGAGTATCTTCCAATGCCTTGAAATTTCATAATCAATTGCTTATCAGTGGTAAAAGATTCGAAATGAATTCGAAACTGTGGAAAGTTTAAGAGATAATGTGAAGACCAGGACGAATAGATTATTTTAATATGTTCCTTCAACACATGAAGAAAGGGGTGTCGAGAAAGGGATGGTGGAAGAAATCTGGAATGTAGAAATAGCCATGCGACATGTCGATGAATCAAATATTGCAGTCGGGTTATGTCAAGAATCAAAATGATAGACGAGAATTTATGAGAAGATTTATGAGCGTCTATGTATCACATAGTTTGTCTCAGAATAGTGTATGCATTCAATTTCATTATATAATATTTTTTTTATGTTTCTTTATTCTTTGAATTGTTCGTTACATCAATTGGGGATTTTTCGACCACCATACTAGGCACATGCCTGTGTTGTGGTAGTCGATTTTCGTATACAGTATATTAACAGACGCAATATAAAGAAATGTGCGAGAATATAAAAAAATAAAATAAAAATATATTAATTTACATATTAAATAAAATAATATTAAAGAAATTTAAAGAATATATTCTAACTTCTGCAGTTAAATGGTACAATATATTATTCTTGTTAGTGCAGGTACCTACCTACAATTAGATAAATTATCCGCAACCCAATCCTTAGTACCCCTCAGACGTTGAAAAAAGGTTGTTTCTAAAAAAATTGTTGGAAGGGATCAATTAATAAAATTGTTTTGGATGAATTGTATGGTGCAGTTTTAGTAAAAAATCCCCTCAAGATAATGCGAATCTTGATGAGGTCCGGATTATATTAAGGAGGAAAATAATAAAATAAAGGTTCGGTACTATGCCTTTAAATTTCTTAATTTGTAATGACGATCGAATACAGCACAATAGTTAAAATGAGACATTAGTGCATTCAGAAATTTGACATATAACATGGTATAATAAGGAAGAAACTATTTATTCCGTAGCTAACGCTATAATATTCCACACAACAATGGAATGACGCTACCCCTGTCGTCCATGACATCAACTACAGTGCGAGAATTTGAATTTCAAACGAAGAATATTCCACGGTTCCACAGAACTGCACCAGTAGATGCATATCCGGAATGGAATGCATTCAGCAGTGGATGAGCCGTTGTTATGGCGAAAGATATCCAGATGCTGATAAATGAAATCCCTTTCATACCCTGAGAGAATTCAACGCTATTTATTTGGTCAAGTCCAATACGATTCGATGTCTCTGTGCGGACATTATTGATGTCCCCGAGATGCACATCGTTGGCAGGATGCAAGGACTTATGGCGGGAGGTAAACATAGGTGCTAACCCGTACTGTACGAGTCGGACATAAATCAATGTTTTGAGGGGTGGTAGAGTGGACGAGTAGGTATTAGAATTCATAAAACAAAATGTTAAAGTAGTAACAACCTATTTACAGTAGATACTTTCAGTATCGCCTTGATGAAAAACAACTATGCGACTAACGTGCGTTACGTTGCGTGAAATGGGTTTAGCGCAATTCTGAATAGCTAGGTAAATTCCAACCTTATCCTTTCCAATGTATTTCCCTTCCCACTACCTTAAGCCTCACAACATACCCAAATAGAGGATGCCATGATCCCAATGGCTCCAAAAAGAGTAGTTTAAACCCGTATTCATATGAAAAGGGTTTAAAGACTTAAACTTCTCACCATTCATGGGAATTACAACGAATTTCGTAAATAACGAAAAATTGTATTAAACCCAATTACAATTGTAATGTTAATTCATTAGAGAAGCAACAAGTGATATGATAGTTGGTTAGATCATCACACTTATGAGAAGTTACTGAGTTCAAATTCGAGGTAGGTACCATCATTTTTTAACTCTTTTTCTAATACGTTCAAATATACGACATTTTATTTTTTATGTCTTTGAAATCACCGTTGTCATTTTTAATATCTTGTTCTCGTGATATTTTAACCCTCAAACGAGCCATGGCCTCGTTTAGGGACAGCTACTAATTTTCATATCCAAAACATCTCTTTATTTTGGTGACCCGACAATTCGACCTGTGACAATTCATCCGGCGACAGTTCATCCTGCGACAGTTCATCCGGCCGACAGTTCACCCTGCCGACAGTTCATCCTGCCGACAGTTCATCCCGCCGACAATTCATCCGGCGACAATTGATCCTGCCTGTTCATTTAGAAGATTTTTATTAAGTAAGTATGCAAAGAGGATGTACGGCCGTACAACCAAAATCGATATACTTATATCTGAAGGCATCTTGAGTGGAAATCCGCTGTAAAAATATTTTTACTAACAATAATTTCGACTCTCCGAAGAAGCATGCGTGAATAACAAAATACGACAACTTATACTTATAGGTTAGGTTAGGTTAGGTTAGGTTAGGTTGAATTGTCAGGATGAATTGTCACCGGATAAATTGTCGGCGGGATGAACTGTCGGCAGGATGAACTGTCGGCAGGATGAACTGTCGCAGGATGAACTGTCGCCGGATGAATTGTCGCAGGATGAACTGTCATGGAACCCTTTTATTTTATTCTTGTGATGTCGGTAATAACAAAATTTTGTGAATTATGTGTTAGATTATCCATCTAATGGTCACTAGTTGAATTATAGTTCTTTATTGATACACTTTATTGATTCAATACACGACGTTCAATACACTTTATTGATTCAATACACGACGTTCAATACACTTTATTGATTCAATACACGACGTTCAATACACTTTATTGATTCAATACACGACGTTCAATAAAGAACTATAATTCGGCTAGTGACCATTAGATGGATAATCTAACACATAATTCACAAAATGTTGTTATTACCGACATCACAAGATTGACCGTGAGGTGTCTTAAAGTTTTTTGACATTATTGTTTTTTTTTACTTATTTTTAAATCATTCTAATAACAATATAATTTGATCATCTTAGAAAATATTTATTAGCATCTCTAGAAACAGTATAAACAGAAACATCTAGAAACCCCAATATTTTAATTGATTTTGTGTAACATTTTCTTCAATTATTAAATATTACATTTTGAGGTGTTTTCTAATGTTCTCATGTAATAAACCCTTTAAAAATATATGTTTTTTGTCCCGAAAATTTTCTTGTTTACTGCTGTAAGTGATACGAGTCATCATATGAGGATAAGAATTTTTTTTATAAACAATGTTAAAAAGTCTTTAAAAAGACGTTTTGAAAAGACGTTAAAAAGTCTCAGGACATATTTGATAGAAATCTTATAAAAAATTATCTAGAAAAAAATGACTTCACGTAATTTTTGGAAGTAAATGGAGGATTGGAGGAGTTTTAAAGGTGGATGAGTATCTGATATATAGATCTGTCCCTCTATATTGAAATATATTCAAGAATATATGTTTGTTTTTAACGGGGCTGAATACAAATTTGTATTTTATTTAAATTTACAGTTATTGTAATTGATTAATTGTAATTGTAAGGTGATTAAAATCCCAGAACACAATTTCTGTATCTGTTTGCTATTCAAGGGAAGGTGTCTATTGAACTCTGCTTTGTGGCGCGGGTAACAAGTGACATGACGTCACAGGAGGTGCCCGAGTCACGTGACATTTGACGTTCCATTCTCCCTGTAATCACGAATGATGTTTAATATTTATTCCCTCCAAAAGCACGGCGTTAATTATTATTGAGTGACATGACAGTTTCTGGTAAAATTTCTGATTTTCGGAGCGCTAGATACAAGTACCT
This sequence comes from Limnephilus rhombicus, assembly GCA_929108145.2. NCBI lineage: Eukaryota > Metazoa > Arthropoda > Insecta > Trichoptera > Limnephilidae > Limnephilus > Limnephilus rhombicus. The sequence goes on from OV815276.1 coordinate 35,558,470, forward strand.
AATAATAACTGAGAGATTGATTTTATTGAAAACCCGAGTTCCCTGCATGCGTTGTAATGCAATGCAAATTGTTTTTCCCTGCTTGTCTTTTCCCATTCGCCTCGTTCCCCTTCCGCCTCCCATTCCCCTCCAATGTCCCCTTCCCATCACACGTTCCCCCTCCACCTTGCCCCCCTTCCCTCACCCGTCTCCCGCGATCCACTTCCCTCTCACGCGTTCAATATATTGAGTCCAAGTACATTCAGATTTTCAAATTGCACACGTGCCACGAAATGCAATATTTTTTACAAATTTTCATTTTTCATATTTTACAAACATTCATTTTTGTATATTAAAAGAACAATCAATCAATTTGATACTTACCTAACGTAGGTACCTATATTTAAAAATATAATTTTTGATTAGAATCAAAGTATTTGATATTGTTTAGTACCGTAGGCAAGTAGGTACTTCGAATAAATTCATTAATTTAATGAGTATCGAAAATTGATTTTTCATTAAACAATAAAATTGATGGTTTGCAAAATGTCATTCTCAAATTATGACATTTTTGACAGTTTCGGAAGAATTTATTAAAAATGAAACAAAATTTTCAGATGTATTGTCATGTGGTTGTAATAATCCAGAAATCTTTGCGAAGGTGAATACAAGGTGTTTTGAAAGTATCAATTATTTCATATGCTTAATATAGCAACTCACTTATATAAATTATACAATAGATCTTATATATAGAATAAATTTATAAGCAAGCATATATTTTGATTTTTATATATTATTGGCTTATTGGGCTACCGGCCGATTGAACTCCAACCTTCTCCCTGTCCTCAGAGCACGTGTTCCAAATCCTAATATGTAAATCAGTGCCCCTGGTGTACCGGTCTCATCGGGACAGGAGTGCTCCTGAATGGGGTGGTACAATCGTATCTTATCGTATCGTATAGATATAATGCCATATTTCTATTCGTTTTCAATAATTTGCACTTGTCAGAGCCACATCATCGAACCTTAAAAACTGTATTGTCGTCACAAATAGATGAAAATCGTTCACATGGAAACATACATGATGGGTTTCTTCATTTACAGAGAATGCTAAATGCAATGCTAATTGTAAAAGTAAACGGTCAAATGCATAGAAATTTTTAAATTTCGATCGTTTACTTTTACAATTAGCATTGCATTTAGCATTCTCGGTAAATGAAGAAACCCACCCCCGACTTGAAAGTGGAATTTGAAAAAAAATTTTTAAAAAGTCTGAAATATTCAAAGTCGAGCAATCAGGAAATCACCTAAAATGGAATTATGCAGGTTAACCGTTAATATACATTGCGTTTCGGAAATTATACATGACAAAAGGCTATAGCGATCAATACGTACGAGTATAATATAAAATTCAATATTCACTATCGTCTGTAAATGTTTGACTTTTTTTTTAAATCTGGTCCATAAAATAATTCCGTTTAAATAAAAACAGACTCACTAAGACTATCGCGTTACAAATGTCTGCAAAAAAACATGAATGTTCTATCGAATGCAAACTAATTTTACTGGGTCTAATACTATAGATAACTAAAACTAGTTTTAAAATAAACAAGTAAATTAAATAAGCGGTTGTTAGACTACAAATAGGTTACTTTCAATCTATTTTAGGCCAATTAAAAACAGTAGAAAATAAAACAACTTTTTGAGCTCTAGCCAATTTCATATAACACTATTGATAAATTGACTATTATATTATACTAGCTGACCCGGCAAGCATCGTTCTGCCATATATTTTTTTTCAAGTGAACTTTATGCTCACGCACACAAATAGATACATTAAAATAAATCGTAAAAATTTTGCACCCACTTCGTTGTGATACATAACAAATGCCGAATGAAATGTCAAAATGACGTGACGGTTCTCCTGAATGACTTGCATGTGTGGATGAAAGTTTGATGAGGCGTACGTAGCGCTATCTGTCATTCAACAACATAAATAATTTCGTTCTGTTTGAAATACGAACGACGACGGTTAAATTTGTTCATACAAAAATACTGAAATCGCGATTAAAAAATGGGAGGGAGGAAGTAGGAGGGTGAAAATTTGGGGTTTTGAATAAAAAAAAAAAATAATAAAAAAAAATTGTCAAAAAGGTTTAAAAAAATCTGGATAAGGACACCCTAATCACCTAGCGGTATTAAATATACTTTACGACCTATTCTCATCCCTACCAAATATATATTTTAAAAAAATCATAAAAATCAGTCCAACCGTTTCGGAGGAGTGCGACCACAAACACCATGACACGAGATTTTTTATATGTATAGATATTAGGCATGCCGGTGATAAATATATTTTGTAACCGCTCCCTCTTTCTTATAAAGACAAATGTAACAGAATGAGAGACTAAAACGGAGCTCTTATTGGCAGAATTATATTTATGTTCATAAGACTGCTACCCCATTACTCGTCCTTTAAGACCCCTCCTTTACGGTATTATTATCCCTTCCTAAGATTATTGACACAATCTCTATCGGCACGATATCAAACGTAATGGGACATACAGCAGTCGCGTTCTGCGCCCCTGGTAGGGCGGAAGGTTGAAGAACCTTGTAACACCCGTAGAACCTTCTACTCAGTATAAGGATGGATAGTGGAGGGTGGTAGGGATCCAAGACACACATCGCGAATGTGACGGGCAGTAAAAGACGAACGTGTGTTGTGTGAAACGGGCTTAAGTTATGGCTGCCCCAAAACAGGGTTGAAATTTAATTTTTAAAAAGTAGTCTGACGAGTCAAATGATTTTGTTAAGTAATTTAGAATATTTTTCATTTAGAATCATAATGGTTCGTTGGTACGTTTTTTCTTTTCTTCTGCATCTCACGGAAATTTCGTATGAATACGAAATTATGCGTAGATACGAAATATTTGGATGTATATAGGGTATTTGTATTTATATTTGGATATAAAGGTTATTATCATTGTATATTATATCTATATCTATCTATCCTTTCCACCCGCTTCAATAAAACATTATAATAAAAGTAGTCATTATAATTGTTATTAGTTCCCAAAGGATTTTAACTAGCGATCCGAGAGTATTTTTTTTCTATCAGACGTCGCCACTGATCATGCAGCCACACATCATGATATGCGCTTTGCCTCGTATTTACGGTACAGCTGGAATGTAGCTGGAACGAGACAGGGTGCACGGGGGAATTTTTGAATTTTTTATTTTCAATTGAAAAAAAACTATTGGACAGCAAAATGACATCCGCATGTTTTACTCAAATATAAACAGGAATAGCTGGTTAAATACCTTCGGGTACATGCTGTTATATTCTGTAAATCCAACCATTCGCTGACTGAAGTTTTTTTTTGAATTAGGCAATTCACCCTAAAAAGAGTGCTTTGTGACTTTTCTGGTTCCGTTCACACCGCGGCCGCACAACCTGTTAAGCCGCTCCTAGCTAGCAAAAAGTATCATTGTAAAGTGTACGGGCATTCCCAACAATGCTTAAGTTTTGTTGAAAACCAGCACACAAGTAAACTAGCACACAAGTGAATTGTGTGCTAGTTCTCAGTGCGTTGTGTGGACTGAACCCCTGTGCGCACAAAATAAATTATAACAGATAATAAATACATAGAGTTAAAAACTCAAATATTTTGATAACACCTTAACGAGTGACAGATGTATGACTATATAATATTAATATGATATTCTAGAAGAAAAAAAGGAAGATATTGTATAGTATGGGAAACCGACGCCTCTCAAGGCTGGTTCATTTACAGTTCCGCTGAATTGTTCCGGGTTGTAGCCAAAAGTAAAGATTGCGCTAATGTTTCGTAACTAACCTCCTGTAGGAGTGGTATCAGCAGATGAAATAAGTTAAACGTTCAATCTCTTTATTCAAATGAATCGGTGGTTTCCAAGCTTACATTTTTTTTTCTTAATAATTTGTCAATGATCAGCAGTTTTTTAAACAACGTCAAAGGAACATATATATAATATATTACTCGTCATTACAAACACCTCAAGTAATGTCAAATGGTGACAACATGGCATTTAATAAAACGAAATGACATTCTAATATTTCGTACAGTTTGTCGATATGTCGGTCTACATAACCACATAACTATCCATACCTTATTGTTTTTTTTTTAAATTTGTTCCAAGGTTACCTACTGTAAGTAACCTTGGTCAAATTACCAAGTTTAAATAAAGGCTAAAGACATATACAAATGACAAATGAATCGTCATTAGGTAAAATATTATTACATAGTGGTTAGAAACGTTGTGCGTTGTCCCGGTAGTACAGAGATCCAGGGTTCGATTCCCAGTTGCGACGTTATCTTTTTTTATTTTCAAAGTCTTGTTCTGCTTCATAAATCATTTAGATTTAATAATATTATCTTTTACTTATTATTTATTATTAACGATACAATATTATTTATTTTTGTTTAGGTATACACTGACTGTTTTTGAAACTTAAATGATTTAACGAGATTTAACTAACTAACTAGTATAATCGTGAGTGTTGTAATTTTTCTTCCATAAAATATTTTCTGGTTTTGCCAACCCTGCTACAAGTGTTATCCCTTAAGGGTGTGTGTGTGTGCAGATATATATTTTCCGTTATTGGTCATTGTTTATAATATGTTGTATATTATGAGAAAAGGTTATGTTGTTATCTTGTTTATTGAAGCAGTCGTTCTCAAATAATAAGTAGTCGTAATAATTGTATTGACTATTAATAAAAGAAATAATACAATGTGTAACATTAATTCAAAGATCAGGGAACAAGTAAGAAAATATGATTTTTTTTTTTTAATAGAAAAATATTTAAAATTAAACATATAATTACCGATGGAAAAATTGAATGGTGCCCATATTATGTCAATATTATTTTCTTTCTATGACGGTTTAAAAAAACATGTATGTAAATGCCTCTTATGCCGTTAATTCTGATAAATAAATATATAAATATTGTCCCAAATGGAACACGCTGCAGGTGACAAATTATAGTGACACCTTTAATAATTTTAAATACCACTTCAAGCTAAGTAATTAATATAAATTCGATTGTTCGTAGTAATGGTTTCTCCGAAATTGCGAACCATCTTATTGAAACAGACCATAAATTCGATAAAAACGCAGGCATCACTCTAATGCATAACAGATCATAATCAGATTAGATAACTTAGAAGCACTAGAACTAAGGAAAGCCAAAAACATAGTAAAGTAATTAACAATCAAATGTATTCAAATAAAAGTACAATACTTAGGTTGTTCCCTATTGACAAAGAACATTCCCTTTCACGTTCTAATTCTCCAACTACCTGTACGCCTACTTCTTCCTTCATTGGAGAAGTCCAGCCCATTTTGTTTTAAGCCAAATATATTTTATAACACATTGTAACTTAACTTTGAGTATTATACTGCCCTGAAGAAGCTACGGTTGTAGTGAAATCCGGTCGGCATAAAGTATAAAAAATAAAATTCGTGTTTACATAATTATTGTTTTATTTAAAATAAATATAAAGTTTCAGAATTTGGTTATGTTCAAACCATAATACATCTTTTTAAGAATATCAAGTCTAAATGCTATTGAATGATAAATAATTTGAGCATACTGGGTAGTTACAATAACAACTACAAATATCATCATAATCATACCAATATAAGGTTTACCTAAATTTAGTAGAAAGTATGCAGAATATTTTTTTGAAACATTTACGCACGAAATATGACAGAACTACGATTAATATGTTAAATTTACAAAAAGTCGCACATTGTATAAAATCGGCTAAATAATAAAATACCGTCCTGAATTGCCAACGGTCATTGGTTTAAATTTTAAATGTTCCAATAGAAATGTTCTATAACTCATCAATGCATAATAATATACCGAAAAAATATTTTTTTTATGATTAACATACAATACTAATTTGTGAATTGTTTTTAGCGCGGAATAAATTATTTTAAAGTCACTTACATTATATTTTCATTAAACTTTTAAGAATAGTTTAAATAAGTCTACATTAAATGTCATAAACAATAATGGAACTAAAATAAATGCTATCCGTGAACCAAAAATGTGCACAAATATTTTTAACAAATTTTTCGCAACCGTTGGTCAAAAACTTGCATATAAAATTGACCAAAATTATCAACCTGATGACATACATGAAGATAAAATCACACATAACAATCTTTCAATTTTTAAACCGACTACAGAAAAAACTATTGAAAACATAATAAAATCACTTAAAAATGGTGCTACGACGGTATAACTACAGAAATCTTGAAAAAATACTGCAATTTCCTAACCAAACCGATTACGCATATAATTATATAATATGGAATATTCCCGTCAAACTTTCTAGTGAACAATTTGTGATCACGTAATTCTTGATTTCAAATTTCTTCTCATCTCTTCTGACATTTTATTATTATTTATATTTTTTGTTAATTTTACTCATAACTACGATCATTAGTTGATTAAGAACTGTTTTCATCCTAAAAGAAATTACTATTTGTAATAAAATATAACACTTATTACAAGCAATAATTGTCAGCCTGAAACACTCATTTACATTGAAAAATCTTCCGAGAAAAGATACTTGCCGCCAACGGGACTTGAACCCGTGTCCTTCCGATTGCCGGTCGAATGCTCTGACCACTGAGCTATGGGGGCTTATCAAATACCCGCCAAATAATTCAATATATACTAGTGTTTCATTCAACAATTACTGCTTGTTATATTTTTTCCACCTGAAAACAACCAACTTTATTTTTGCGAGAAAGACATTGTTAGTGTTAAATCCCTCGCTAGGTGGCGTCGAGACAAATTATGTCTGCATTTATTGGGGAAATACTTAAACTTGTTAAATATTAATTATTATTTTTTAATTTATAAACTAACGTTTAGACAAGATTTTTATGTATAGCACAAAGGGTAACAATTATTACAAGCAATAATTGTCAGCCTGAAACACTCATTTACATTGAAAAATCTTCCGAGAAAAGAAACTTGCCGCCAACGGGACTTGAACCCGTGTCCCGTTGGCGGCAAGTATCTTTTCTCGGAAGTATCTAGTAATTGTTGAATGAAACACTAGTATATATTGAATTATTTGGCGGGTATTTGATAAGCCCCCATAGCTCACAGTGGTCAGAGCATTCGACCGGCAATCGGAAGGACACGGGTTCAAGTCCCGTTGGCGGCAAGTATCTTTTCTCGGAAGATTTTTCAATGTAAATGAGTGTTTCAGGCTGACAATTATTGCTTGTAATAATTGTTACCCTTTGTGCTATGCATAAAAATCTTGTCTAAACGTTAGTTTATAAATTAAAAAAATAATAAAATATAACACTTCTTCTAACACAGCAAACTTATTTTGTGGTACCATTTTGATTCAAATTAATAAAATTCTTAGTTTTTACCACTTTTATTGTTTACAAAACCAACATGTTTCGTGAGCAAAGCTCACTTCTTCAAACTTTATTTTGTTTATATTTACACATAATATAACAACTTTATATGTGTAAATATAAACAAAATAAATAAATATCAATCCAAGCAAACAAATAATAATAAAATACCGTCCTGAATTGCCAACGGTCATTGGTTTAAATTTTAACGCTCACTTCTTCAAACTTTATTTTGTTTATATTTACACATAATATAACAACTTTATATGTGTAAATATAAACAAAATAAATAAATATCAATCCAAGCAAACAAATAAATAGAACAATTTGGAAGGTGAATATGGGTACCGCCGCCCCGGGAACCATTTATTGGATAACCAACAAACACATCTGCTATAAGTCACCACAGGTTTGTCCGGGTCTTGGCGGCGGATGTGTCTACCCACCATTTGCGGGGAAGGTCGGATCGGAAGATACTGGTTGAGGGAGACCTTGTGACCTCTCAAACAGAACTCTTTTGGAACATCGTCTTGCACATGATTCATACGTCCGTCACTCCTGGATCCACTTACTCTCAGATTCCTACCCATCCGTCATACCTTATCCTTCCCAGAACTTCCTCTCCTCCCTTTCCTTTAAAAGCCTTTTCTTCACATACCATCCCTAAAGATGACATAGGCACTGAGGGAAATTATTTTCTTCAGGGCCTCCTGTGTGGAGCTTATGTAAAAAAAAGGCCCTGAGGGAAAATATTTTTCTCAGGAGCAATTGTAAAAAAAAAATTTCCACTTATGAAGGTTCAGCAGAGTAAATTAAAATTCTAGTTTAAATTAATTGAAATCTTGGCAATGTTTCCCTCCACAAAAAATGTACAATATGCATTTGAAGTTTGCAATTACGGTTTAAAGTTTTAGCCCCTGCTAGCGTGTTTGTATAATGTCTGGCACGGTGTAATAGCGGAATAAGCCGTTCAAGCCACTGGCATGTGGGGGCGAATTCCTATTTAACTTTACACGAAGAAAACTGCTGATAAGGTTGTATCATTGTTCAAAGTGCAGGGAAAAGGGTGAAGTTTGACTTGAAAAGAGCAAAATAGTCGCTTATGAAACTCTGTAAACACCTTACTTGTTAGAGTTTGTTGGAAAAGTAAAGCATAAAAAGACAAGTCTTTTATACGTTTTGTCTTTGTTTCGAGTTTTTATATTTTCTTGAGCGCGACTATACGATTGTTCCAAAGTTTCTGATTTCATAAAATTAAAAGTTTTAATAAGGAAAATTATTTAGGTACTCAAATATCGGATCTGACATTAAGAGTTATTCCTAAAAGTATATCATAGAGCATTATTTTCACTTCTTGCGATGCAAGACGGTTCATTCTTGATTGATTAAATATTTGTAATGTCCTCATTTGCTATTTTAACCATCAGAATTTTTTTTTTATAATATACCTACAACCAGATATTTGATTCAAAAATCTTAACCTTTGAAAAGACGAGCTGTAAGAATTTTACTCACGCAAGAATTGGTTGTAATATTTTTTTATGTTAGCGACACCATAGCGCCTCATGGGTCTAGTTCCTAACTATTCACATTGCGAGGGGCGTGTACCGTCGCATCGGCTTTTGCTCGCCTATCTAGTTTTATTTCGTTTAGTTTTTTTAAAGACTGTCAAAAGTTACGACCAAAAATACTTATTTTTAGTAAATCGTCATTTTTTATAAAAAAAAATGTTTTGTTATTTATGTCAATGTGTGGTAAAATTATGCAATAAATCACATATGAATTCGCGTGTGTATTTTGCTCACGCCCGCCTTTCTGCGTATTGTTTTAAGGCGTACCTCCTCACGGGTTAATCTTACTGTAGAGCGTAGGTTTAATCTCACATTGTTAACACAGTTAAGTCAGGGGGCTTCTGTTTATAATTATTATCGACAATCAAACCTCACAAACCAAGCAAAACCAATATTCCCAACAAAACAAGGGATAAATTTAGTTCATCATTGAAAATCTTTAGAACACCCAAGTAAGAAATAACACATTTAAAGGGAAACGTATTCCAATCGTTTCTCGAATCTTTAGTTTAATTAAGGCATTTAATTAACTGAGATTTAATGCTGAGACGAGATTCTCAGGTGCGCTGTGCGGCTTCGTAGTCGGATAAACAAAGCGACGCGCGACGTATTACCCCATCTCTCGGAATTAGGACAAACCCATATAAGATCCCGAGCTCCAATTATCATTTGAATATGCTTTCGCTTTATGTCTCCAGGTGGAGCTTAGTTACAAGTCGAAAGCATTTATTGCACAGGAGCTTTATGAAATTATGCCACCCTCGCGACGCGCGACAGTTCATTTCAAATTAAAGCCTCGCTCGAGGATTGCCTCCATACGTATGTTCATTTCATGTGGGTAATGTCAATTTCTAGTAATGGTGGATTCAGTTTAATGGAAAAACTGCAATATCACTTCGCGGTATTAATATTATAACGTCATGGGGTTCGCAAATAACTCGAATCATTCAAACAATTTCAACTTATTACATTATGACGTTACAGCAATTGTTGGAAAATACTTTGAAAAGCGATCACTGTTGCAATGGTTGGCTATTACTTATTGATAAAAATCATATAATATTTTGAAAAATTGAATTCTTGAATTGAAAAATATTTTCTTTTTAAAAGTCAATTTTTTTCTTATTAAATTATTATTTAATCACTCGACCGCTATCTTTTGTGTGAAAAGTTTTTTATTTTTATTCCCGGTAAATTAAGAATTGCGTGCTCTATCCAAAATTTCATGAATTTGCAGTAATACATTTACCGTAAATTCTTTAATGCATATCACTATTGAAATACTGTGCATTTATAATGAATACGGATATAGAACGCATTATAAATCACGTTTTAAAAATAAGCTGTTGATAGGTAGGTAAGTACATTGAAATAAGATAAAGTACTGAATGTTGTAAGATCCAAGTTGGTGTGCATAAAGCTTTTTTTAGCATTTTTTTTTAAATATAGTCCCATCAAATTCTATTAATTTTCATTAAAAGGTATTAATTTTCAAACAACTCTGTCAACCTAACCTACATATACGAGTATATTTACATAGTTAGCTAAAGTAATCTTCAGTCGCGTCAATTGGGAGGCGGGAATGGGTACCGCCGCCCCGGGAACCTTTATTGGATAACCAACACCTCTGCCATAGGTCACCCCAAGTGGTTCGCTACGTTTGGTGATTTAGCAGGGGTGCCCGAGTTCATGGGGTGAGGTGTGAGGTTTGTCTAGGTCTTGGAGGCGGATGACCAAGACACACTGAACCCCAGATTCCTACCCACCCCTTAAACCCTTTTCCTTCCCAGAACTCTCCTCTCCTTCCTTTTCCTAAAAAACCCTCTACACAGCATCCCCAAAGATGACATAGGCCCTGAGGAAAATTATTTTCCTCAGCGCCTCCTGTGTGGAGCTCATGTAAAAAAAAAAAAAAGCACCATCCCCAGAGACACCCGGGTTGTGAAATGCACCCCCGGGAGATGACCAGCTTGCAACAGATGATTCGGCCGAGCTTCTCCCACTGAGCCTTACCAAGTAAGCTTTCAGTTTCTAAAAACCTTATCATTGTGTGGCTTTATCATAATTTTGTAAAGACTATGATATTGGAGATTATGTAAAGCATAACGCATAGTTTTATAAAGAATTGCAAATTACTCCGACAAGTAACACATCAACCACATTTTGTGATACATACAAAATAATTGTTATCAGAATTTAAGTTTTTTTTTCATATTTACCCAAGGGCCTATGTCATCTTTTGGATGCTGCGTGGGGGGTCGTTAAATGGAAACAAAGGAGAGGAAGTTCCAGGAAGGAAAAATGTAAGATGGGTGGGAAGAAATCTAAGGATCAGTGTATTCAGGAGTGATGGATGTATGAATCCATTCCTCTCCCGGTGGTTCCCGAGGCGGCGGTACCCATACCTGCCTTCCAAATTATAAAAACATCACCAAAGTATGAATACATCACGGCTATTATGCAATACAAATTAACTTGCTTGTCCTCTTTAAAAATAAATCTTTACAAATTATCTTTGAAAATAGAGTATCAACACAAAGTACATACAGTAATAAATATATATAGTACATGCGCTCATGGTAGCATCAATTAAACATATATCAAAATATCAATTGTGTTAGTACTCCCTCCCTAAACACGAGAAATTCTCAATTAGAGAGGTATTATTACCACCATTAAAAAATATTTGCATTACATGTAAATAATTAAAAAAATAATTGTACTTATACCTAACTTTGTAAAATTGTAAAAATGGAATAAATAAATAAATAAAAAAAAAATAAAAAAAAAAAATAAAAACATAATTTAATAAGATTGTCATAATATTTGCTTTAGGTAGGTAAATTGACGGCCTCCGTGGTCGATGGGTGAGAACCTTGGCTATCAATCCAAAGTTCGCGGGATCGAATCCCGGCACTGCGCAAATAAATCTTCGTCTCCTCCCCATTACCTCCAGCCTCACAACTCAACCCTATTAGGGATTCCATAGTCTCACTACGAGGTGCTGGGACTCTTGTGATGAATTCACATAATAAATATTTGCTATATTAATATTACAAAAATTCACATAAAAAATAATTACATTGCTTTAACGCAAAAAACTAATGTGGGATATTTGTTTGACACGTTTTGTTATTGGAGAATTTTTCGTTTTTTTGTGTTAGAATTAGATTTTTTGCATACATTAATAGTTATGTGAAACAAGGCCAGGCTTTGGGTTATCTCGAAAAAAATACAACGATTCATCTATTCCTATCGACACCATTATCTATTCGATAAATTTAATATATTTGTGGGTTCCTTTTGACCCAATTAAATTTGGCTTACCTTGAAAAATAAATCGAATAATCCAGAGAGGTATTTCAAGGTTGGTCTATAATAGAAATGAAAAGACAACGAATTGAATGGGCATTATAAACCAAAACAAAAAAATATGCTTAATGGACAAAACTAATACTGAAATGCATTTCGAATAGAATCGCATGTGAGGATTATATTCTAAATATTTTATCACAGTATTTATTAAATACCTAGATTCCAGAAAGAATGCATTTAATCCGATTAAAACTCAAGTCAATCCATTATATATTAACAAAATCTATTTTGTTGTGAGCATTCGACCAGCCACCTTTGCATTGCAGATTGTTGTTGCCTGTAGCATCTGACTAACTATTGCCAAGATTGCATCTTGATTTTCTAATTTCCTGCAATGAGTTCGTTATGTACCCCTCCCACGAAGGTATAAGCACACCAGGCTTTGTTGCGACAGGAAAATAATTGGCAGAAAACCACATGAGATTCTTATGGGAAGCATTGTGTAAAGAATGTATTGTGGTATTGTAAGAGAAAACACGATACACTAGTCAATTTTAGACTTTAGATATATTTATTTATAGAAAAATACAATTTAGACTTACCACTAATTCTTGCGTAGAATTGAAAGTCTTCGTACAGGATATCTGAAACAAAAATGAAATTAATTATTAATTGAGTGTTATATATATATTGCAAAAATACGAAACAACTGAGACAAAAAACATTTTTTTGGGGATGCTGGTTAGTGGAAATAAGCACTTCTTTTATTTGCTTCTTCAATTTTGTCAACACACCTCATTTAGAAATGGGGTTCCAATTCTTTCAATGAGTGTTGAACCTTTTTGACATATGCTTGAGTGTTTATAATATGTTTTATGTGGGCTATTGTTATTAACAAAAATGAATTCCTAACATAACTTTGTCATGTACCCACTACCATTTCAAATTTTACGCAGATGAATGATGATGATTTTCGATGGATTCCGTGGTCGAGGGGTAAGCCTCTCGACTAGTAATCCGGAGATCGCGAGTTTTTCTCAGCATGCGCACATGAAATGTGTATTAATTCGTTTCGCAATTCATTATTTTAATGTAATTAATATTGGCGGCTCATTCCAGAGTGGAAGATACTCTCCGCATTGCCTTGGTGAAAACCATCATTCAGAATTGAAATGTTGCTTGAAATGGCTTTAGCATGTTTTTGTGACCAGATATGAAAAGTTACGTAATTCCCATATTTCTCCCACCTCCTTAACCTTCTAACTACCTTCAACTTCACAACATTACCCAAATGAGGATACCGTAGTCTCACTAGCTTCTGGCTGACGTGAGAAGTTATAACTCTTATGCGGTATTCACATAAACAAAAAAGTCATAAGTGAATTCGAATTGAAATCGGAGAACACGCCCAATTATTTCAGGAATATTACTCTTGTTAATTACCTTCATAAATATGTATTATAAACACATACAAAGCTGTCATAAGGTTTAACACTTATTAAAACAATTTGAAAAGTTAGTGACTCGACACTTAAACCGAGCTTCGAAAACACGATTTATTCAAAACTTAAACCTAACTTGTCAGTTAGGTCGGAAAGAACAATCATTCTTCCGCGCCGAACTGCGGCAGACTTCTGTTTATGGCTATCAATTATGTTAATCATATTTGGGTGTGCGTTTAATTTTTTAACCTGAGGGTAACCACGGCACAGCATACTTAAATCGTTTCGTTGTTAATATTAATCACTACCTATTGTTCTCAGAATGTATCCGTTAAAAGTAAAATAGCTATAAAAACGTCAAAGTATAACACACAGTTCACAGGAAGACAGAAAGCAAGATTGGTAGATAATTATAATGGTCATGACCAATTATAATTTCAGACAGATATTTGAGTGAGTTACTATATTAAATATTTAAGCATTCAACACCTTCAGCAGCTTTCATTGATCTGATATTGACAGAATCAAGGTCCTCTTACGCCGAGATCTCAATTGTTACGAATGGAGAGCGTTCGAATTTAATTAATCCAATTCAAAAGCCAATGTAATTATAGCTCGTAGTATTAAATCTATCTGTATTTAAGTGTATTTACAGAATAACAAGATTTCCCTTACGCATAATTTATGTAGATTTATAATGTAATCTTAGTGGAAATACAAATGGCAAAGTTTTGCTTCAAGCTACGTCAAACGTTTGAAATTTCGAAAACGACCTAACGGCCTTGTTAAAGCATTTTCTAGGAACCTTGAATTCCGTGTTTCTTTCTTTTATTTTTACAGTAATTATTGATGAATTTCTCCTTTAAAAAATATTTTCATCCGACCAAAACACGTAAATATTTGAGTTCACTGTTCTGTTAAATCCATTCAACGACGTATTTTGAATTAATTATTGCTGTCAGCAAAAAGCTTTCATGGCTACAACTTTGTTAAACCATGTATTGCGAATAATTAGCTTTAAAGGCAAAGCTAAAATAAATTAATCGTGTTAAAAGTAAACCAAAAGCTTTCAGTGACGTTTAAAAGTACCTACGTGTGCAACAATATATGTTTTAACACTACACATTTAAATTGATTTCTATGAAAGCTTTGTATCTGCAATTTGTAATATAAATATTGGTTTAATAACATAATAGAAATAATATAACATAAATAATAATAATATAATATAAAAATTGTATGTGAAAGTTTTGTAACGTTAGAACTAATTGTAGATATTAACAGTAATTATATTTAGAAAAATGAAATAATACAACTTTGTATAAACCACTTATATGATGTGCAAATCCGACCGGTTTCGTTTTTTTTTTCAAAACCAACATGTTTCGAAACATGTTGGTTTCGTAAACAATAAAAGTAGTAAAAACTAAGTATTTTATTAATTTGAATCAAAATGGTGCCACAAAATAAGTTTGGTGTGTTAGAAAAAGTAATTATATTTATGTTATGAAGATTAACTGATAAGATATAACTGATCAAGTACAACAATTTTATTCATTCTTGAAACTTCGAAAGAACTTTATGTTCCAAAAATTAATTTTAAGGGCTCTCATTATCCCATGTGGTTTTCAAATGAATAAAAAAGTTAATATACAATAAAAAACAATTGCACAAATTATATAAGCAATCTAGAAACGTTAATGATTATATAAATTTTACCAACTTAAGAAGGCAATGCAAAGACTTATCCAGAAAATGTTACACTGATTATGTTAGTTTAATGGAAAAGGAGGTTCGTCATAACGTAAAAAGATTATGGAATTTTTCTAATGCTCAGAGAAAGAATGATTGTAGTTTACCAAATACTATGTATCTTAATAACAAATGTACTGACAGTACCGAAGGCATAGTCAATCTTTTTGCAGATTCATTTAAAAGTGTTTATGACACGGATATTCTTGATAGTGAGATCCCTAAAGATATATCTGTTGAAGAATTGCTTAATTTAAGCCATTGTTTCATTGAAAAATCTGCAATAAAAAAAGGTAAAAAAGCATTAGATTCAAATAAATCTGCTGGACCGGATGGTTTTCCTCCAATATATTTAAAATCTTGTATAAACAGTTTGAATTTCCCATTATTCATATTATTTAACAAGTCTTTAGCATCAGGGTGTTTTCCAGATCAGTGGAAAAAAAGCTTTTTAACGCCTGTTCACAAAAAGGGTGATAAAAGCGATGTATCAAACTACAGACCAATATGTATATTGTCCGCTATTCTCAAACTCTTTGAATCATTAGTCCTAGATGTCTTTAAAAAACAAATCAATAATATAATTGTCCCCAATCACCACGGTTTTATCACAGGTAGAAATACTTTAAGTAACTTAATCATTTATGAAAATTATATAACTGATTCCCTTATCCTTAAGCATCAGGTGGATTCTATATACACTGATTTTCCAAAGCTTTTGATAAAGTTAGGCGACATATTCTTGTACATAAACTAAAAATGTTGGGCATTAAAGGAACCTTATTGAACTGGTTTAATAGTTATCTTAGTAAAAGAAAGCTTTGTGTTAAAATAAATTCTGTAGAATCCTATATCTTCGAAGCCACAAGTGGGGTTCCACAAGGATCTCACCTCGGACCAATTATTTTTTATTATTTATAAATGTCATTGTTAGTATATTTAAAGATGTACAAGTTTTACTCTTCGCTGATGATTTAAAAAAATATAAAATGATACGTAGTATAGAGGATTGCCATATTTTACAATCTAATTTAGATAAATTGTTTCATTGGTGTGTGATCAACTCGCTATTTCTTAATATTCAAAAGTGCCAAGTTATTCGTTTTTATAAAATCCAAAGTCACGTAACTTATGAATACTCTTTAAATAATGTAATATTGACACCGGACACTCAGACCAGGGACTTAGGTGTTATATTTGATGAAAAGTTAACATTTACTTTGCACGTAAATTAAATAACAAATAGAGCTATAAAAATGCTTGGTTTTATATGCAGAACAGCAAGTGATTTTAAGTCACTAGAATGTTTGAAAATATTGTACACTTCTTTAGTAAGAAGCCAGGTAGAGTATAATTCGCCCATTTGGTCCCCATTATATAAAATACATTCCGACAATATTGAAAGGGTACAGCACAAATTTTTAAGATTTATTAACTTTAAGCTGAATATTCCAATTCAAAATATTAACTATGTCCTTTTGATGAAACAACTAAACTTAATAACGCTGTCAGATTGGCGGATCATCTCTGACCTTGTACTATTAAATAAAATCATTAATAATTGCATTGACAACCCTGAAATTCTCGCCAAAATAAAATTTTACGTACCGACCAGAAATACGAGGCAATTTTCAAAAAAACAAAAAAGGCAAAAACCTTCTTCTGTGACAATTTTAAAACAAACTATGAGGCTCATACACCTATAAATAGATAACATCATTTTGGTAATAAATTTGGGAATATTGCAGACATGTTTGCAGATTCTGTATTAGTTATAAAAAGAAGTCTTTATAATTACTTTAATGAAATGTATGATTTTGATTTTAATATTTATTATACGCACCAGATTTAAATGTCCGGGTTTAATTTTCCCCACAGGAAAAACTAAACCCTTTCACACACTTCCCAAATGATCATCTGGTCAATCTACGTTATGCAATTGCACTATATAAGCATTATAATTACAAAACAATACAAGAACAACATGTCAACCTACCAGAGACCAGATGGGAAAATAATTCACCGACTCCAGATATTTTCATATCAGAGGGTTCGGCTCTGTGGAATTCCTAATTGAACCTATAAATCCTACTGATCCCTCAATATAAATATTTAAAAAATCTTTTGTAATCCTACATGTATTTAAAATTACCGATTTTTGCATTTTTATTTAATTATTATTTTTATTTTATTTTTTATTACTATTTTAATCATTATAATTGTGTACTACGTACCTGCCTAACTATTATTATCTATCCTCGTAAACGCCCACTAGGGCGTAAATAAATAAATTAATTAAAAACCTGCGTTATATTAGGTATACAATGAGGTTTAAAAATATTATATGCACGTGTGGTTATTATAAGTGTATGCATAAAACCTCAAAATGTTAACATCATAAATAAATATGACCAGGGGCCTTCAAACAAAAATCTTTTCATTATAAATAAATATACCCAGCGGCATTCAACAAAAACCTTTGTTCTGAAAAACCATAATAAATTGTCCATCGAAGGTAGCCTTGATTTAATTTCCCCCCAAATGGATTTAGAGATAAACGTATAGGTAGGTACAATACAAAATGTAATTATTCCTAAATTAAAATATTAATCTCTATTTTTTCAACAATGCTAATATAAACTAGGTCAACTGTTAAAAGTAGACCTAGACATTATGAGATGATTTGTTATTTTAATCTGTTTACTAACCGTTGTTTAATACAAAATGATTCACATTCTTATGTCGGTCAACTCAAAAGCTTAATATGTTAATATAATATATTGCTTGTTTGAAATGTCGGCAACCTCAATTGCTTGTTTAATTTGTTTTTAACGATGCTAATATATTTGGCACCTTGTGGTTGATCAACATCGAAACTTCAACTACGAAGTATGTAATTTTGTGTTTGATATAGGTCTCAACGTGGTTGGTTTTCAACAAATAAATAATTAAAATGTTTACCAACTTGATAAATATCAGCTGCAAAGTGACAATCTTTAATTAAATTTTTTCGGGCTGGACTCAACTTCAACATGTAAATATACAGAAAATTAGGTATTGTTTTCAAATTTATCATTGATCTAAATTAGATAACAATGATTGTAATACTGACCACGTTACTTACAGCACGGCATCTGGTTTTAAAAAGGCACTCTTTTTTATGGGGTTCAAATTGACCATCGAGGCGTTCTCAGAATACAAAAAATGCGGTAGTTCTAGTTTTAAATGGATCCGAAACCTAGATTGCATCATTCAATCTTTGACTAAATTCAATAGAATGCAATTAATATTTACCTTTATATTTCTGAATAAAACAAACCCATTGAATGGAAATGAAAATTGAAAATAAGTCGAAGTTGATATAAGAAACACCCGATTATGATTGAACACATTAACTATTATAGGGACTTACGTAATCAACCATACTAATTTTGTTTGTTTGTGACAATATTAACGTTATTCACGACTAACGAGCTTTTAATTTTCGAAATTGTAGCTGATTGTATGAACATTTAAGACTTAAAGTAGGTAGGTACTCACAAAAATTATTTTATTTTTATTAATTAAATAATAATTCCACATTTCAAAAGTATTTTCTGTTTAGATTTAACATTTTTCTTTCAAAGTGAAAATTTCGGACTTCTCTATAGTTTAAAAAAATTGGTTGAATTATTTAAAGAAAATTGACAATATTTGATCATCAAAGGCAATGATCCTGAGGTAAATGTTTTATAAATACTTTCTGCTGCACAGATCCTACAATTAATGTGTTTTGTGATTTTTCCAGGGTCATACATTCATACAATATTTTTAATTAATTTAAAATAAAACAATAACTTTGTAAACACCGCATTTATTTTTTATACTTTATGCCTCAAATATTTTTTATTAGTTTCCTTTATGGTCAATATTCTCTCCAATAAGTCGACGGCCTCCATGGTCGAGGTGTAAGACTCTCAACTACCGATCCGGAAGTAGCGGGTTCAAACCCCGGCGTAAGTAAATTTGATTGATTAAATTGTGTTATTTTACAATTTGATCAATTGAAATGATATAGGATATATTTGATTATGTTTATAACTTATATTTGACCGGTCAGTGGTTGAGTGCGCATAGCGCTTGGGTCCCACCCGGGCGTTGCGTGTTCGATTCCTCGGCTGGCTAAGTCCTCCACCACAACACAAGCAACATTTTAGGGTTTCTGTGGTGGTAGTAGGAGATTTTCAAACATTGTTGGGTTATTCGTAACCCGGGAATGTTTGTCTTTCTTTAAAAAAAAAATAAATTGTTATTTGTTTTTATTTACTCTTAGTAACGTCCTGATATAAGACTACCATTCAGAATATATACGTTGCTTGAAATTACTTTAGCCTCGTTAGGTGATACTTTCCCTCTTTCCTCTTTCTCGTCTCCTCCCCCACCCTACTACCTTCAGCCTCACAACATACCTAAATTGGGGATGACATATTCTCAGTGGCTCCAGGCGGTTGGGCGCCAGTTGGGACTCTTATGCGGAATTCACATTAAAAAAATCCATAACCTCCCATGAAATAATGCACCAATCTTAATTAGTATAAATTATACTTAAAATAATACATAGTGTATTTGCGGCATGTTCCAGAGTGGAAGATACTATCAGTATCGCCCTGGTGTAAGACCACCATTCAGAATTGAAACGTTGCTTGAAAATGGCTTTAGCCGTGTTTGGTGACCAGATCTGAATAGCCAGGTACTTCCCAACCTTCCTCTTCCCCTCCCCACTACCTTCAGCCTCACAACATACCCCAATTGGGGATGCCATAGTCTCACTGGCTCCAGACGGGAGCAGTTGAGATTCTTGTGCGGTATTTACTGTAAAAAAAAAAAAATAAAAAAAAAAAAATAAAATAAAAAAAAAAAAATAAATAAATAAAAAAAAAAATAGTATCATAAAACACTATTATTTCAAAGAAGACTGAAAATCTTAAAATGAAGGCATCAGGTATTTCCAACGCAACCGAATAATTTATACAATTGCCTGCAATTCGTTGCACAAATTTAGAAATACCGTACATTGTACATACGCATTCACGCTTTCTTGCGCAGTTTTGTCGGTCAGAAATACTTCCACTCCAGTTTTATTATTACTATCGATGGCATAATTCGATACCGATACACTTTCCGTTCCAACTTCCACATTATTTTACATTAAATTTCAGCTTCAATTGGAAAAGCAGTAAGTAACTACCATAAATACGTGCGTAGGAATAGAATATCCGATATCGAAGCATAATAAATATGTTTTTAATGTAGGTTCCTACCTATATTAAAAGCGTATCGAAATCACGTACAATGAACAAATAAACACAGCTGTAAGCGAGATTAACTCAGTCCGTGTAAAAATGTATGAGTGTACGAGTAGGTAGATACTTATTTGCTACTGTGTTGCAATTGCCTATAACTATACTGTTCTTTCCTTCATCCTACTGATGCTTATCTGTGCATCCTTACGATAATGAATCTCTTAAGAGCCCACGTAAAGCAATTTGAATGTATTTAACAATGCAACAGAAGCGCCGCGCCGATGCGTTGCTCAATAATATTATTACTCATCTCTCTATGAGCCACGATATATTTATATTATTCTGAGAAACAAGTATTGCCGACTGGGAATCTTCTCATCCGTGTTTACAAATAAAATACTTAACATGTTATTCGCTCGTATAGTATTTTATATCTACCACTCCTCTATCTATATCTCCCGAGGCATAATATTTATATTTAGAAGTGCAGTATTGATGAGATAGCATAATTAATTTAAAAATGTATTAATTTATTTAACGCCATTAAAAGGCTTTTATATTACAATGATAAGATATTACAGTGGCACAAAGGAGGGTATCAGTAGTATTAAGGATAAAATTAGAATGAATGAGACTAAAATAATACATAAGAGATACAGTTGTGTTTTGTTTTTTTTTTTACTCAACAGTTGGTTTTTAACAAAAAATAGAATAGGGAAGAAATATAAAAAGACATGTGTACTCGTGTAATTGCTATAATAACAGTGAACATTCAATATAAACAGAATGATAATATGTTAAGAAAAGTAACTCGATAGCAAGTATAATCATGCAAAATAGTCAATATAAAGTATCTATATCTATTCATAAATTAACATTGTTTTTGCAAATCGTTGAGTTGTAGGTGTTGCCTTGTGAAATAAAGTACTTTAAGTTTGAAATTAAACAATTCTTTAAATATTAACTTTAGGTCGTTTAGAGTCCATTGAAAACTACTAATGACTCGAATTCAGGTGGATTAAGTTCAATTCCTGTAGCGGAGATCGACTTTTTTTACTTTGAACTTGAGATCAATGCTTTGTAATTCTGTGTTCCACGCCCAGCTGAAAGACATTATTTTGATCTATTTTGATCTTGGCTTGGGATTTTACAATTAAATCTAACAATCATATTGGAGGAAAAATAACAACAGAGATCATCATAATACAACAAATCGTCGGTCTAGTGGTCAAGTCTATTAAGTCACGTTTTTTCATGAAACGATTTAAGTATGAGGTCTTATGTAAAAATTCGTCCTCTTTCGACTGGCATACTCCATTAAGTAGCACATTTAATAGTTTTCAATTTAAACGTGTTTTTAAATTCACCATAAGTCATAAATCCGATATTATTGTCAAGCAAAAGACATTGAGTAAAACACAAATGTCAATAATCTATTTAGACTATTAAAACACAAGCAAAATCCACAAAGTCAGCTTAAAATAATCTTAAAGCCATTTTGAAGCATTACAGTCCATAATCTTAATAAGCGTAGCACACTAAGTCATTATTGACTGGTAAAACCCACTAAGTCAGGCTGATTTTTTTGTGAATCTTTGATTAAAAGTTGCTGTTTTTGCTATCAACTAATATTGTGTATTGATAAGGTACTTAAGGAGTTCATTCTAAATTATAAAATATTTAAAAAAACATTTTGGAGATATTCATCTACTTATAAGCCTTTCCAAAATTGCTAAATATTGAAATGCGATTATCTCAGGATTGTGTTTGAGTGACTTAGTGGACTTTGCCAGTAGACCGACGAAATACGTTTTTCCGATAGTTTTAATTACTTCAACTACTTTTGTAAAACGACATAATTTGGGATGGTACAAAAGTGTAAGATGACATAATATGTGATAGTAGTGAAGCGTCCAGGGTTTGTATAGTGAAATCTATTTTTTTCTTTTATCGTATTCCAGGAATTCATATTTTTATGCACTTTTCGCATTGAAGCGGTTGGTTATTTATTTAGCACTTCTTGGTTGGAATGATTCTCAAGCAGTATAGGAATGCACACCGATGAGTGCAACACAAATATTGAATGCATTGCTTACAAATATGCATCGTATATTTAAGGAAATCTTGATCAATTTTCGCAATGCTAAAGCGATCATCGAATGCAGTACTGCTTCCAACGTGAATTCAAACTAAAACAACTATTCCGAAATACGGTGTTACTGTCGTGGTTGCGTTTACAGAATTCAATTTTTTTCTTTGGGAACAATGCAATTGAATGGATGAAATAAATTGGAACAACCTACGCAATTATTACATTAATCTGCGAACTAATGAGATTTGGGGTGGGTATTCATTTTTTTTGTTGGCATTTAAAAACCGATTATGGTTGTGGGGTGCAAACGCACCGAAATGAGCGACAATTGCTTTTAAAGTATTTTCAAACTTCAATCCGTCTTAAGAATACGACACACATCAGCTCAGCATCGGATCGGCACCGCCTCACCTCATTTCACTAACTTGTCCCACGGCGAGGCGATGCCGTTACGATGTTGATTAGTGAGCGTTTCATTTTTATTTATTTTTTTACAAGTGCTCCACACAGGAGACCCTGAGGAAAATTATTTCCCTTAGGGCCTTTGTCATCTTTGAGGATGCTGTGTGGAGGGTTTTTTAGGGAAAGAAAGGAGAGGAGACTTCTGGGAAGGAAAAGGGTTTAAGAGGTGGGTAGGAATCTGGGGTTCAGTGTTTCCTGGTCATCCGCCTCCAAGACCTAGATAACCTCACCCCATGAACCCAAAAATTCATACAAAGAATTCTGAATGGCTCGAGCTGAACTGGTGCTGGTGTGATATGTGTGCGACAACCATCCTGTACCTTAAAGGATAAACCACTTAAGGCTCTGCAACCGGGCCCGAAAAGATGAAGATGGAGAGATACGAAATTACGAATGTTAGAGGAGAGCGCTAAGATGATCGGTTTAGCAACGCATAATTTCATGACACCAGAGCTCATTATTGTATATAGAAACCATCGCAGGCATGCGCACACCAAATCACGCACGATGAATGGTTTCGCAACGCATGGACATCTCATGAACTAATATAAATATATATCCCAAAGCAAGCATATTTTGATATTTATATATATAAATTTCCATATTCTATTCACATCGAGATAGATACCTAGACTATAATAGTACGATTGAAATTTAAACGAAAATAATTGCGGCAGCGTACACTGCTCATTTATTTTTTTAATGGTGCAAAAGTACCGTGTATGATTATGGATATTACCTATTCTTATAAAATGGATGATCTCATTTCGTTAAACATTGTCTTAGGACAACCTTCTTTATTCTGTGTAGATCCGGGAAAAAAAAGAAAAATATTTATCAGTCATACTAATTTTCATAAATAAAAACGAACAATCGATCTTAAACCTTAGATTGAAGAACAAAATTTAATTCCCAGTAAGTGTTTTATGTTGACAACCACAGTCCGGCCGTGTCTCGAGCTTTGTTTGGCCTAGGAAAATACAGAGAGTTTTCATCTGAGGTTCATAAAAAATGATTTTAACAAGGTTCTCACATTAAGGGCACTTTTCGGAAAAGAACGCATCGCGCCGCTCGCAAGCTCGTGACGTAGCTCGAAGCCCAGTTGGAGTACGAAAGGAAGGATCTCTTTTGCTTTTCACTAAGTAAATAATATTATTTTTTGAAACTCTAATTTATTTTTCTCGCGTCGTATTAAAGTTGAAAAACGTTGTTTTTTAATAATAACAATGTTGTACATAGTAGTGAAAAGCAAAAAAAGTAGGGAAGCCCGAGGAAGAATGGCGAAGTCAAGTGAAGCAAATGCTTAAGTATGATAAAATTAGATGCATTAGTGAGACATATGACATGCACGTTTTCATTCAGCGATAAAATATCCCCTGACAAAATATCCTGCGAACAAAAAATCCCTCAACAAAATATCTACTAAAACTTAACCTAACCTAAACTAACCTAAAAAAATGGGACAAAAATAATACAGACATTTTGTAAAGACAATAAATTATATAATTGTTCAAAAATAGTAAAAATAATACAGATTTTTTTTAACAATAAATTCTTGTCCAAGACAATAAATTATTGTTCAAGAATAGTAAAATGGTACAAAAATAATACAGATAACAATAATAAGTCTTTCTACAGTTACTATCTATATTATTTTTGTCCCATTTTTTGCTGGGTTAGGTTAAGTTAGGTAAGGTTAGATTTTAGGCAGATATTTTGTTGGGGGATGTTTTTTCTGTAATGAATACGTGTAATGAACGAAGAAAGGGGTGCAAGAAGAATATACAACGTGAAAGTGAATGGTAGAAAAATCTAAGACTTCTTAACAATAATATTATTTATTATGGCACCATGTCATGGTAACCATGGCAACCTGTCAACCTGGCAACTGAAACGCGCCGGCCGCAGCGACTAGCGCTGCAAGTTGCGGCGTCGCCCTTGACAACTGGTCTTTAACAAGTTGCCTGTGTTCGGACCGCCAATGAAATTCGCAAGTTGCTTTCCTTTGGAGAGCGATTGAGTTATCAACTGTTTTTTTTTCAGCTATCCAAAATACCTTACCCTAAAATTATTATCATTTTTTTTTTAACCATCCAGTACGCGACCAAACAACCAAGGGTCTTTAAAATGAATTACTTGTAAAAACTTGCAAATCGAAGGAAATCTTCTTTACAATAGAATGTCGGGGCACCCCTATTACATACTTCAATCTACTTTTGAGCCATATAAGATATTAAAAGAGGAGTCGCATTTTCCAAAGAGCGAACGTGCCATTGTGTAAAAATCCTCTTTTTGAATCCAACAAAATCCGAATGTGGGGAGATCTTCAGCGGAAACGAGGGACGCAGAGGAAAAATGGATTTCTTTAGACGACTTCCGTGTTGGGGATGTTAAAATTTAAACATTTTTTCCGAGAACGCGTTGGATGAAAAATAGGTATATATTTTATATACATACATACAAACTTTCTGATATTTTAGCGTGATTAAGAATATTAACTCCTTTTGTGTGACAGAATCCCATCTAATCTTTTAGATTCATGAAAACGTTTAATACTTAAAAGTAATTATAATCTGTTCTTTCTATTTCAGTAAAAAAAAAACACATTTTTCAAATCAGGTTTTAAAATATTACGATGAATTATTTGTTTTTGCCAGTGCATACATAACATACGAATATGAATAATTAGTTTTGCCCGACTGCAAACTCAATTCTTTCAAGAAAGGCATACAAATACAACATCGGATTGAATCACCACATTATATTCGTAATAATATTATATTATATTTGTAGGCTTTTCGTGAGCTAAGTTTTCAGTGCTAAGATTGAAAAATACGATGTTATTGTATCTGAAATATATATTTTTTTTGTATGAAGATCTTTCAGTGTGTGGATGCGGCGGAACCCCAAAATGAAAGAATTTTTCATAAAAAAATAGAATAATAAAAAAAAATCATTTTCAGCTACAACATCAATAATGTCTTATTTTTCAATGTTAGTACTCTAGCCTCTAGCTCACTGAAAACTGACGGACCGCCACTGCGGCCGGCCTAAATCGTAAACAAAATTAGAGCTTTAAACAAAATATTTACTGAAAAATGTTTAGAAAAGGCACGCAACCCTTCAAAAGGGTTACCTGTTTATTTAGTCGCACATAATATTTACCCTCAGGGTAGAATAAAAACACATATTAATCACGAAGAGCGCTAAAGTAGACAGGTACCTTTCATATGTTATATAGACTTTACTGTTCATACGAGTGTACACAGTTTGTACTAGATGTGCCATTACTAAAAATAAAACGCATTCTCGCGAAGATATAATTCTACAGAAATAATTTTGGTAATATTCAAACAATATGAAGTTTTAGAAAAATATAGAGAAGGCAATATGAAAGAATCGCGTGCAACAAAGAATCAAATCGAAATCGAAACTAGAATGTCTCTTTTCAAAATGTTGTTTTTATCAACCACTTGTATGCTTTTCTTGAAAATTACTGCCGTTTTTGTGAAAAATTACCTCAAGGGCACTGTAAAAACTTGTAATATATTTCTACAATCCTACAATCCTTCTGCCAATTACAAACAGACGTCCTATAAACATTATAGAGGTGTACATCAATAATGTTTATAAGTGATTATTCAAACCCAATCTAAATAACACACTTAATAAAGGTGGTTTAAAAAAATTTAAGCAATTCATCAAATATTTCAAGTTAATTTTCATGTTCTGTCTAAGATCTATTCAAGTTTTTTTTATTATATCATTATAGGCACTGGCCTAAGGAACTGTGCTTCATGAAACTAAAATAAACCACAGAACTTTAATAGAACTTATACAGAAACTTGAAAATTAATTTCAAATATTCGATGAATTGTTTAATATTTTTAAATAACCCATCCTTAAGTGGTATCAAGGTAAACTAACTTCAAAATATTTGTTTTTTCATAAAAAATAAGAGAGGTGATTTTGTATGTTTTTTTTTGTAAAGCGCTTAGAATACCATAGCGTACCTATTCAAAATTACACATAATTTATATTCATACACGGTTTAAAAGCACTAACCGTTAAAACTAACAAAATATTATATGTAAGTACCTGTCTTGAAATCTATTATCGCTTTAAGCGTTTTAATTCACTTGGAATAGTTAAATATGTGAACTTCGCAGTAAAATCACTAAAACTTTTCTAAATCTAATGTTTGAATCTGTAAATAACTAAACAAAAATAAATACTGAAAACCTATCTCGTGTATTTCAATTCACTGTCTACATTCTATACGCATATCGCACGTTTACGGTGATATTTTAGGGAGATCAAAGAAACACTTTGGAAAATAGAGAGATGGTACTATACAGATATTTATTTACTTCTATTAATATCAGGCTTTGATGACACGTCTCTTTGAAAATTCCCCTATGTTATGGGATACGGGGAAGGTGTGCAATACGCTTTAGGAAATGAAAAATCCTTTTAATACTTCTACTGGCGTTTGATTGAAGGCAAAACATCCCAATATTTTCAATTCTTTTTTTCCATGTGAATTTTCTTTGACACAGAAACTACTGGATTTTTAATAAAGATTTTTAATAAATAAAAGTAACTTTTTTAACAACAAAAAAATATCTAAAAGCTGGGCATTATTTAGTGTTTTTTATTAAAGGCTCTTCGCGTAGATATTCAACACAAAAAATGGAATTCTGATATTAGTTATCCGGCAAAGCGAATACTTCAATCGTTCCTGTTTTAAAGTACTTGTTTTGTTTTGTTTGAATGGCAATAGCTTTTTTTGTGAAACATCGCACAAAGAAAACACAATACAAATAACTAACTTATAATATAAATCATGCGTAAAATAACTAAAACCATAATTTATATGTGTAGAAACATTTCCCCCGTTACATTAAGTTTTCCCTTCTCCTCTTTAGGGTTCTGTGGTAACTGATTCCACTTTGTCCGCCATTCCTCTTCAGAAGATTTCAACCAATACGCTGCAAACACAAGCACCCTTTTAAATACTTGACAAAAAGGAATTCCATGGCTCATTGAGATTTTCAGACCACCAGAAAAGTTTTTTCCCTCCAGAAACACACTGAAAACACATTTTCTGTTTATGGAAATTTTACATTATGCACTTTGGAATTATCGTTAAAAAATATTTATAATGAATGTACCTAAGTAAGCGAAATTAATAATTAGAGTCGTGAGTAGGTATTATTATTTATTTATTTACTTTTATTTTAGTACATAAAATAGACAAGATGCCTAAAAATTTATATATATGGATGATTTTTGAGGTACGTAAGAACTTCAATACAACTATCATAAAACAAACATCATTAATTAACATTTGCATCTTCCATTTTGTGAAATATTGAAGAAGCAGTGACGGTCGTAATACTACAAGTTATTTAACAAAATATATCACGAAAACTAACCCTTTTAAAATATTTGAAATAATCACTTTTGTACGTTTATTTTCGTGACTGTGGTATTAAGTTTAAGCATTAAAGTTCACAGATTCTAATTGAACTCTCGAGTAAAGTTAAATGGTAGTTTTTCAAAAGGGTCAAACTGAATTTTTCATTTAGTATTATATTATACAAAACAACATTTCAAGATTAATCAAAAATTTCACAGTGTAATTCGTTACCTTGTTTAAAGAAGTTTTTAGAAAATATTGTTTGATTTACACCTAATTAAAAATTGCCTTATCAAATGGGTTGTTATCAATTACCAAAAAGAAGACTCTCCGCTTTATTAGGGTGGAAACATTTTACAACTTACCTATGTTCTGCTTTATGTTTGAAGTGTACTCGACGTGTCACTGTGAGATGCCTTTGAAGAGCGGTGTACAAAAGTTGCAATTTGTATATGGGCAGCCCTCAAAGGGGGATGGTGTTTGTCGTATGGAATGGTCTCTCTCTGGTTTCAATCCTGGGATTGGTTTGCAGCAATTTCATCTATTCGTTTCTTCCACTCTTCCCTGTCTTGTGCGGCTCTTTTGAATTCTGCATATGATAAGCAGCGCACGTCCACCAGCAGGTCCTCCAGGTACTCTCGGCGTGGGCGTCCCCTAGCGTTTGTCCCCTCGGTCATACCCTCCATTATGGCATGCAAGAGGCCTTCTTGTCTTATTGCATGGCCGATCCATCTTGCGCGCCTTTCGGACAAGGTCCTGAGCAGGTGCCTTCCTCCTTCGATTCTTTGGAGAACCTCCTCATTTGTGATGTGGTCTCTCCAGGAAATTCCTAGTAGTCTTCTATAGGACCACATCTCAAAAGCCTCTAGTCTCCGTTTATCTCTTTCGGATAAGCACCATGTTTCGCAGCCGTACATCAAGATACTCCATACATAGGTCTTGATGAGGAGTATTCTCAGTTTCAGGTCTATATTATTCGATTCTATTATTTTCGACATTTTATTGAATGCAAGCCTAGCCTGGTGTATACGGCTGTCGACCTCGCTCTTAGACCGACCGTCCCATGTTATTTTGCTCCCAAGGTACACAAACTCCTTGGTGTTCTTTAGTGGAACTCCTGACATCTCTACTCTCATCTGATGTTGCATTCGGCCTACAGTCAGCAGCTTTGTTTTGTCTTTATTTATCCTCATGTTGTAATTATTTTGAAGAATGCTTTGCATGGTTGTTAAGGCCTCTTGCAGTTCTTCTTCGCTTTCAGCAACCAAAGCAATATCGTCAGCAAACCTTATCATATCCACCTTTTGCCCGTGTATCTTTACACCTTTTCTGTGAATGGAATGGATGGAATGGTATATGAATATTAAAGGGTAGTTTCAGACAACCACACGAGATGCGCCAAGGGCGAGCCTTATAAGCGCAATTAAAACCGCATTGTATCCTGCGTCAAATATTAAGTGAAAAAAGCTCTTTTGATGAAGCTGTTTTGTATCATGCTGGAGACTGGAAAGGCTGCTTCAAAAGCTGACATAAAAAAACCCCACTATAACTACATCGTACTTACGAGTATTACTACTCTAAGCACAGATAAAAATAATCAAATATTTGTAACCGGTTCTCAATATTTACTATATTATCAATTTACAGTATTTGATTTGGTGTCGAAACACTACTGAAATAAAATGTTTAAATTAATGTAGGCATATGATTAGGTTTTTTATAATGCTATTAAAAACAAGGAATTTGACGTGATTACAAGATTATGTTTTTAAGTGCGCAGTTCCTTGAAAGAAACATTTTTTACGAAATTAAATCAACTCACTCAGATTGAATTAGATATTTTATTCATTTCTGTGAAAGTCCAAACCCACCCTGTTTCTGCTTAGTTTCAGCGAAGATTATGAATTTTGTTGATGTAAACGTTTTTGAAATTGCCTAAATGAAATCGGGCAGAACTCGTTAAGATTATCCAAAGAAATATAACTTATGTCAGCTTAAAAGGTTTCCCGAGGATTATCTGAAGATGTCCACGCTATTAAACTGTTTACTCATCTTTTAAGGTTGAAATTAATGAGATTTTAAGGAAATTCGACCGGAATTATGCGAAGAAAAGGTTATTTAGGGATGTTTATACATAAATAAAACGCCGAGAAACTTTTTTTATTATAATTGCTTCTCGAGATGAAGCGTGCTTTTAAGTGAGAATATTCTGAATTATTTCTTTGATGGATTAATTTTATAGGCAACAAAATTAAGGAAAAAAAAAAACAAACTGCCTGCGATAATTAAAAATTAACAAAGATTTATAATCCGTTTTTTAATTCTTGATGCGAAACTTGAATGTAACTAAGTTAAGGTGCTTGGATATTCAAGTACTTACGGTGCCTGTCTACAGGAAAGAATTTCTTCCAAAAATATTTAAAAATATTTTTTTATTAACGTATTTGGGCTATAATTTAAGACAAAAATATCGCTTTTGTTTATTAAATTTATCAGACAAAAAAATAGATCAGAATCAAAAAAAAAATATATTCCACTTTAAAAATCATGATATTTACTAAACTGTGGGATCGAAAGAATAAAAGAACTCTTAATTCAAAAGGGCTCGAGGGATATGTTTTCTGAAAAAACTATCCTATTGAATGCCACATGTTTAACTAATAACTTAATATTTCATTGATTTCTGTATTTCTCTTTTTTATTTTTAGTATCACCATATTTTCTCTCCTACTTTTAGCAGTTCCAATTCAAATAAAATCACTTCCTGAAATATATTATTGATATGCATCAAAATTTAACTGTAATCCCTTGAAAATTTTCAGTTAATTACTTTTTGTAGATTTAAGTAAGAAGATATTATCATAATTGTTTATATCAGGTGTAGGTATTGTATATTTTTGAATTATGGTTCTAAATTGAAATTTGTCGTTATTTTATTAGTCTATGACATACTTATTTTTATCACTGTCATTTATGAATTTTGTACAGACTGTTTATAATGCTTATAAAATAAAATAAAAAATAAATAAAAAATAAAAGATGTTTATCAAATTTTTTTATTTCTCTTCTTCAATAACCTTTTTTCCCAGATCCATCGGATCCACGCTTGCCTTTAAATGCATTAATAGAACGGCTCGGATGAAATGCACGGAAACCGCATTATTTAATCATGCAACGGAAAAGTATTGTTATATCTGCCGCTGCACAGCGCGCTAATGCAATCCTGGTGTGGCTGAGCTTTCATCATCATGGGGAAAATTATGTGAAAAATTGAGTCAAGTACACTCGGGTTTCTTGCAAATGTGATCAATACGTTTTAAAAATATATTTTACCAACATAAAAACATGGAAAGAAACGTATGTTTAAAAAGTGGTACTTATTTGTGTAATTGTAATAAAGTACTTAGGTAAATATATGACTAAATACCTTGAGAGTCGTGACAGAATGACAAAATAACTTGCAAATGGTTGAATTACTTTTTTTGGGTTAAGTAAGTCCCTGCAAATGAGATCCGATTAACGACAAAGAAAGAAAGAAAATTTATATGATTTGTTCTTGGCGGTATGCAAACACAGAGAAACTTAATTTACCTTTACAAAGATTATATTAAAATCTCAACGAGACGTGTTGTTCTAATATAAGCGGATTACAAAATTGTGATAATATTTCATAAGAAGGAAAAATTTGATTATCAATAGTGACAATGTACAATGTTAATCTTATTCAATAAAATGTAGGTATACGATCGATACGGTCGTTTTTTCGGGGCATTTATTTGTTTTTCTAATTTATAGGGAAAGGTGTATTATTTATTTATTTAAACTATTTATTTGTAAGAAACCAGCAGCTTATATAATAAAAAGATAGAATATACGTATTTATTAAGTTAACTAATTAAATTAAATTAGACAAAGGGGGAAGGAAGAGGAAATAAGATAGGAATAGAAAATTTTCAATAAGAATAAAAAGTGCATTCCATACTTCAATTTTAACGTTTTAATTTTTGATCGTAGGCACTACTTTTGTTCGATATTTCTGAAGGTTATTGCTAATAATGTCTACATTATGACATTTTGTGTTACGTTGCGCACATAATACGGGAAAATGGGGAATTTTTTTTCTAATGTTGGATCTACACTACACGCGGGCAAATGAAAGAAATCGGTTTGTCGTGTTGAACTGAATGGTGTATGAACTTTTTTTAAGCAGTGTACCTTTATCAATTTTAATAAATAATTAAAGACAAATAACTTTGTTAACATCACTTTTTTTCTACACAATCAATATGTTTCGTGAACAATGTTCACATCATCAGGAGTAAATGTACACTAGGTACTGATGACCTTAACATTGTTCACGAAACATGTAGATTGTGTTTAAAATAAAGTGATGCTAACAAAGTTATTTGTCTTTAAATAAAATAAATAATGCCATCACAAAGTGAACATCTGTCCGAAGTTTTCTTCGAAAAAAAAAATAAATAAAAAAAATAATTAAAATTAAAACGTAAACAAAGCTTTCTTACAACAGCTCAAAAGACAGGAAAGCAAAGGTGTAATCACTGCACGATCCGAGACATGTCTAGTTTTGTGTTTGACATTTAACGTTTCTCCTGAAATTACATCCTTCCATGCTTCGAGTTCTGAGCATCAAAACCAACGACGCCTTTATGTAAAATAATAGGATACTACGAGCTCCGAATGTCTTCTTTGAAGAATGGGCCAATTATGGTGTATCGGTAATTCCTCAGATATATTCTAATCCTTCATCATTAGCAAGAAAATGCAGTTGCAACAACGTAATAGCGAATAAATACACACGCTCGTGTAACGTGTCGAAAACTCTTTCGTGTAACCATACTAATAGGACAAATAAGTTACCCTTGTGAAATGTTTCATCGCATGTGTTTCTGTTCACGACTCCACACATCCATTTTCAGGCATTTTTAAAATGCTATACGTCATGCATTAGCGTGGAGTATGCAAGCAACTATGTATATTAGTGTAATAATATATATAAAATAAGTCAGTAGGTCAGTGGAAGAGTGGTGGTAGAGTTCTAAGGGCCATCAGTTTGTTAAAGTAACCAGTGCCATGATCGACTAATCTCTCAGTTCTTTAATATCGACTCGGCTTAAAAAACATCTGTGCAATGATTAACTCCTTAGTGATCTTTCAATTGGTTTAATTGATGTCTAGTTATCACCTCCTACGATATCTTGATCACTTTAAATCGAATCGGGCGGAGACTTGTACTTTGATCAGCCCATTGATTCCTCGGTCCCATAATAACACAAAAACGTCCTGTGGTAAATTAAGGTGAGTCGGATAGTGTCCACTATTCACCAAGCTATTCTCCCATATGTGTCACATTGAAGATCCATAATTTTATTGAATGCAGTTCAATTGATTCGCAGTCTTTGTATTTGCGACTACAGTGAGTAAGTACATTTGGTAGGTTTCACGAATCAACAAAGTTCCGACTAGATTTACCATTGTTTGAGGGGACATATCGAATAAGAAATGTTTTGTGTAAAGACAGGACGAGTACGGTTCATGATCCATTCGACTACTAGTATAGTAAACCAAGCTATCGTCTACCTCTAAATAAGTTATTAATAAATTTAGCAAATATTCGAAAGCTTTATATCGTTGAGATGTACATGTAGGATGGGAACAGTTTTCAGACATCACTCTTGCGGTTCTGTTCCAAGCGAATAAGACTTGGGGCTCCTGGAAGTTGTCTGCCAGAGTTCAACCGATGCTATGGATAAATTGTGAAATTCAGCAGCGTTGTTTCTGCTTTAAGTGGTTGGTAAACAGACATTGATACAGCGGCTGAACATCGGAAGTGGTTAAATAGATTGATGCGCTGACGTGAATAACCAGGAATTATTCTCAGAGTGGTAATGCTAATCCACGGACTAACACGTTTAATTAAATATTGGAATAGGAAGGCAAATAATTTCCTTCAGGCCCTACGTCTCATCTTTGGGGATACTGTGTGGAGGGTTTTTTTTTAAGAAAAGATTTACGAAGATCTGGGAAGGAAAACAGTATGAGAGGTGGATAGGAATCTGACATCCCGTCCAAGGCGATGGGTCGAGAGGGTTCTGCAGGAGAGGTAAAAAATGGTAAACGCATCCGCGCCCCGCTAGAATTTAGACAATCCTTACCCTATGAATCCGGACATCCATGTTAGGTCACCAAACGTTACGAATCATTTGTGATGATCTACGGCAGAGGTGTTGGTTACGAGAGGTGTTGGTTATCCAATGAATGGTTCCCGGGGCTGCGATACCCATACCAAATTGAAATGAATGAAATAAGAAAATACTATTAACTCGAATAGTCCACAAAAAATAATGAAAATTAGATTGCAAGGTGCGAATTTAAAAAAATATATATATTTGACTAGAGCGCTAAGATATACATGTTTGTCGAAAGCATACTGTATCCCTTAAAATTTTGAAAAAGTTAACAGGTTTTTTTAAACCACTAAATTCATTTAAATTATTATTGGGTAGGTATAATTATTAATATATTATTTACAGTACTACTTAAATTCAAAAGCCATTCTTCTTGAAAACAGTCGACGGTCATAATTTTGTCGTTTAAGAGTGTTTAACCAGCCAGCGGCCGAAAATCCAAATGTCAAAAGTTGTTCTTACGACCGTGCAGGGCGGTTTCAATGAGAAATATTTATTAATCTCCGTACCAGCTTTTCAAAATTATAACTCAATATCGATTTTATTTCATTCCAAATTTTGCTTTAATTTATACCTACATCCAAAAATGCTGAAAGGCGTGATGATAAAACTATTAAAATAATGTTCTTTTTGTAATTATTTTTTGATTATAAGTAGGTATTTATTATTTTTCAATAATGTCTAAGTTAAATAAAAATGTTACAAAAATCTGAAATATATTAGTTTGTAATTGCGCAAATAAATACACAAACGGACCAATTTTCATCAAGAAATACAGGTACGTATATATATATTTAATGATTATTTAACCTAAATTAAAATTCTAAAACATGCGATACACAGATAATGTATTGATTTATTTTACTGCATGATTACATGATTTGAAATGGGTGTGGTATAATACAAAATCTTTTTTGAAAATTTAACCTAATTATACTAAAAATAATTTTTTTTTCTCAAAATTTAAAACATGCGAATGCTAGATAAAAGAACAATCTTTCGAAATCCATTTATAGTAATTTTGTGGAAAAGAGTCAATGCGTCTAAAATCTGATTTAAAAATGACGTATTTCTGGTTTTCTCTGGTAATACCCTCTTAAAATTAAGAGGCCAGTTTTTTCACAGAATTTGAAAAATTCTTCTAATTTCAAAGTTGATTTTGACAATCAAATAAAATCCGACGATTTTACCTAGCCAACTGTGGAATAATTTGTAGCAAACGAATTTGGGGTAAACAACCTAATAAGGCTACCGGCCATTGGAAGATTAATAATGGCATTATTTTCTTTGATTAAATCACACAGGTGTTCTGGCAATATAGACTGAGGACACTGTATTTATCGGCCGTTTTGTTTGTCATCACGTAGGTAATGCCACTTCTTCCGTGACCCGGAAGGTAAAGTGCCAATTTATTTACTGTCGCCGCCGCCGGGGGGCGCTAAATCCCGCCGGAATATTGATGTCACTTCCGGCGGCCGGCCCAGCTTAAGGCTCTATCAACCATAAATATCTGACCCCTCAACCTGTCAGGTGTGTTTGACCTTTATTATGATGGATGCACTCGTACAATTTCTGCTACAATTCATTTATAATACTTGAAATGTATTCAAAAAGTCTAGAGACGTATCAAGAATGGAATAAAGTACTACATAAATCGCTCAACTGAAATAATTCTATGCTAGTCTAGACGTAAAGCCTCGTTCTAATATTTCTAATCCACCTTTTTCACATTTTTCCTGTACCTACAGCGAATTTCACTGAATATGGTATTCTTGGAGAAATAAAAAATAAGTCAGGTTATTGAAAATCATTTCAGATAATATATAAAAGCATATTAACCTTTATGGACTCAATTTTAAACCCATATAGAAATTTAAATTTGATTTATATTAAAGCTCCTATCGGTACAGTTTTGTAAAGTCCAACAAACTTGCTAACATCATAGCACACAACTGTAAGCATCTTAACTTATGTTAAAAATGTTAAAAAAAGTATTCTTCAGAGTCAAATAAATGTAGTTTGCAAAAATAGTACAAAATTAATTTAATAAAAAAATAACGCCGTATCCTCTGCATACTACTACACAATTCAATTGTACACAATATTCGCATCATTTTGTGACGCATAGCTCTCAAATTTGAATAAATTTTAATGAAATATTTTGAAATACGGTATTTGAAATGAACCCTGTGAACGAAAACTGTGCATAGAATAGGAACTATGTGAAAAAATCGCATTATAATGTGGAATAAAATAACTAATATTAGCAATAATTCATGAAATATATTTTTCCTACTTTGTCTATTTTATCGATTTTCTCAGAATATGCTAAGAGTCTCATGAACGTCAGCCGATATATTTTTATATTAGTTTAAGCGACGACCGCAGAATAACCTAACCGATAAGTTACCTCAACCAGATGCGCATACCGGACCTTAACAGAACCTTTTAGATTGTCTGCCAGGTACTTCTTCCCATAAAAAAGTTCCCAGAAAACCACTTTTTTCATAACTAATTAGCCGTCAACTTTACCGTTAGTTTTCCTTAGGTAACACATTGTTTTGTTCCCAAAATTGACGGGGGAAGTGGTGCATTTCCAGGATTCCTCCCGAGTAGAATTCTGGAATAGAGCGTTTTTTCTACTAACCTTATTTGCTGTTAATATCCTGTATTCATTTGGTTGAGAAAACTTATTGTTCAGATTTATTCTGCGGTCATCGCTTGGACCATCACTTCCCTCACCTTATCTCCGACCCCTATTTGAAAAATAGCCAAAACGATGCTAAAACTCAATCAAATAATTTTACTTCTTCAAACTTCGCAAATACACTTTGTGAGGT
Source organism: Limnephilus rhombicus (assembly GCA_929108145.2). NCBI lineage: Eukaryota > Metazoa > Arthropoda > Insecta > Trichoptera > Limnephilidae > Limnephilus > Limnephilus rhombicus. The sequence continues at coordinate 35,596,273 of OV815276.1, forward strand.
CATAATTGATTTAATGAAAACAAATAACTTGGTAAACATCACTATGTTATTAATATCATCAACATGTTTCGAAAACTATTCCTCGTCAGGATATACATTAATAATATTATTAATCAAATCCTGTCGAGGAAAACGTAGTTTTCGAAACATGTTGATAATCTTAATTATATAGTGGTGTTTTAAACGTTATACATCTCATTAAATCAAATAATTTCAATTTAAATACTTTAAACACAAAAATATCATCCTATTTTGGTTCGCATTAAAAATGGTCCATTTAAGATCCATTAAAGCGAGATCATATTTATGAAAAGTATAATTTTCCTCTCAGTTTGGAGTCGTACCGCAATAATTAAGGGTTGGTTGGTACATTGCTAGATTGCCGGCAGCGGTAGCAGCAGCCGACGACACTTTACGCATTCCGTACAGCGAGCGGCGTTGTGCTACAGTTTATTGCGCCCAACCTTTTGGCAGAGAATAATTTAGGATTTCGGATGCTCATTAGAATGAGGTAGCTTCCCTTTTAGGAGCAAATCCCATTTCAGTTGTCGGCAATACCGGCTCATTATCCGCTAAACGCTTTCAAAGGGATTTCTCCCACAAAACTCATCTGGAAATCTCGGTTACTTTGCGTATTTGCTTTTATTACTTTGAACTGCGTTCCTTTGGGATGGGTTCCCTTTACCTTCAATGATACCTTCGCGGGGCTACTCTGCTTTTTTATACTTACGTAATCTTGCGTTATCTTACTTACGTAATAGCTAAGCTAGTATTCAAACATGTTTCTTAACTAATCGTATTAAATAGGATGAAACTATATTTTGTACCTTCTCAACGCAACTGCTACTAGGCAAATACAATCGCAAGTACAATCTTAGATATGAGCAGAATGATTCAATTCAAAGTTACGAGAAGGGAAGATTTTTCGAAAAATCTCGTGTCACGGTGTTTGTGGTCGCACTCCTCCGAAACGGCTTGACCGATTTTTATGAATTTTTTAATGAATATTTGGTAGGTATGAGAATAGGTTAAAGTATATTTCATGTCGCTAGGTGATTAGGACGTCCCTATCCAGGAAAAAATCTGTTTTTTGACAATTTTTGTTTGCTATTTTTTTTTTATTTGGCATCAAAAATACCTATAACCCAAAATTTTAACCCTCCCACATCCACCCTCTAATTTTTTTGATCGCGATTTTAGTATTTTTGTATGAACAAATTTAACCGTCTTTCGTATTTCAAACAGAACGAAATTATTTATTTTGTTGAATGGCAGATGGCGCTACGAACATCGAACTTTCATCTACACATGCGCAAGATATTCACGAGAAGCGTCGCGTCATTTTGATACTTCATTCGGCTTCATGTTCTCGCGTGGGCAAACCCTCGAGCTTATTTGTGTTGGCTTAAGACGGACTGACAAAAAACATCGCACACTCAATTGCTCTTCGAAATTCATATTGATTTTCTTTATCTCATTCTTTTTTATCGGCGGGCATCGTCTACAGCGCTCCATTCCTCTTTCTGTCATAGATCCTATCCCCACACACTACACACTTACAATACATTCGTTATTTTTTATTTAACAACTAAAATATTTACTAGAAATAATTTATATGACAAAACAACGTTTGTCAGGTCAGCTAGTGATTTTGATTATTGAATTAAAACTTCTAAACGCCGTTAGTTATTTGAAATTCGGGTGAAACGGAAATGCGTCACAACTCAGTTCTACACAAATACTCAATTCTAATATTTATTTATTTATTTGTTTGTTTGTTTATTTAGCACAGCAATATACATTTATATACATAATTTATTAAATTTTGACTGCCCAACTAGGAGTATTATCCCGTTTTAGGACAGTCAAATAATTATGGGTATGAACATGAACATGAACATGTGGATAAAAAGAGGAAATAAAAAGAAGAGAAGGAATATAAAATAAAATAATAAAAAGAAGTTTAAAACATAGTACCTAACTGTTATTTGTTTAGCATAGCAAAAGAAAAAAAAAGAGATGAGAAAGAATAAAATAAAAATGAAATAACCAATTAAAACATAAAATAGTCGTGGATTGTTTAGCATAGTTGTTGAAATGGTAATAGTAATAAATAAACATTTATTTACAAGCAAATGATTAAAATATAAGGTGGTAACTGGGGTTTGCATTTCATATTATAGTCCTACGAACACATTTTGCATAGTGAGAACTAGAAAGAGAACAGAAACAATAAAGTAAAATAAAATAAACAATTAATGCTTGATTATAACTGTAGTTTGCTAAGCATAAATATTAAAATAATAATAAAATAATAGGTATATATATACTTATAACTGGTGTTTACATTGCATATTATAAGCCTACATACATATTTTGTATAAATATGAATATAATGCGGTAAATTCGTGCCTCGGCGCGTGCTTTCCATGGCGTAGTGGGCAAGATGCCCGACAAGTCTCAGCGGCCACGGAGACAAACATCAAGCGAACGGGGGTTCGAATCCAACGAAATAAAAAATAAAATAAGTTTTATTTTGTGAAATCAATATCTAATCTTCAAACCACTCTAAAAAAACAAGCAAAAGAAAAGAAAGCGACATCTAGCGAATTTCTAGTTTCACTTCTACCGCGTGTGAATTAAACACTCTGATTTTTATGTAATTGTTCTTCATTCGTATAACTCTGTATTCTTGATCAATTGACGACACCATGAAATGAAAAATCTGATATGTTTTAGACATACCCGGGTAGGTAGATGAACGAGAATTAATTTCAATTTATTCTATTTACAAATGCGTATTTTTGATAGATACTTGACCATTGACATTTTGAAGGTTGGTACTTTAAATTTTAGAAGAATAAAAAAATGCAAAACCCACGACGAAACAACAGATATTTAAAAATGTTTTTCTAATATTTTGAGTTAAGCAGAATACACCCTAATAACGATTCAGGTGTTGCGTGCGAGGGTGGGCTCTTTTCATAATTTCATCAAAGGCCGTGTTATGGTGGGGAGGCCTATTCTGTGAATGTTAGAAGGAGAATTATGTTCCTATTTCGTATCACGGCACAGGAATGATCTGCGATAAAGATGCTCGAATAAATCAAAAAAAAATAATAATGGTAATAAACTCCTGTTTCCAAAGACACCCGGGAAAAAGAAATTGTTTTATTATTTACTTCATAAAGAAGATGAGAAGTAAGGCAAGTCGTTCTGTTGAGATATTTGAAATACACAGAATAAAGTACGGAAAAAAGAGACGGTGACGTGACGTATTTTTGTTTTGACAGTAAAAAGTAGGTATCCCCGTTTCAAAAGAACTTTTAAGAAGCGCACTAAAAATGTTGTGCGATTTTCATGGTGTCAGAGCTCACCGTCTGATAGTTTTGCTAATATATTTTATTTGACAAACGAGTATTGATACTAACGAGGAAAGAATTTTATACCTTTAACCAAAACAGTATATACACGTGGTTATTAAAAAAATATATATATATATATATATATTTGAGTACCGCACAAGAGACGCAGCTGCTTGCAACCGCCTGGAACCAGTAAAACTGTGGTATTCCCAATTGAGGTATATAATGAGAGGCTGAAGGTAGTGGGAAGAGGAAGGAGATGGAGATGGAGTAGAAGAAGGCAAGGAAGTACCTGGCTATTCAGATCTGGTTACCAAACACGGCTAAAGCCATTTCAGGCGACGTTTCAATTCTGATTGAGGGTCTTACAACAGGGCGATACTGAGAGGATTTTACATTCTGCAACGTGCCTCAAACCTACCTTATATTATTATAAATAATCGAATTAATCGTGAAATAACGCAATACAATCAAATAAAATTTTCTTGCGCACGCCGGGATTTGAACTTGCGACCGTCGGATTGCTATCGGTTAGTAATTATTTAATATTATGGAACACTTCCGCAACCAAGTTAAGAATATATAATAGTATGATTAATAACTATGTTTATTGTTATCAAATTTAATTTGTAGAACTCCATTTTAATTTTAATTTTTTTATTATATTATCATTAATATTATTATTAAATTAATCAAAACAGTTTATTTTCAAACAAGTTCTGCTGTGTAATTATTATTACAGTTTGATAATGCCTTCAGAAGGCGAAACAGCTGTCACGTGTAATAATAATTACACAGCAGAACTTGTTTGAAATTAACTGTTTTTATTAATTTAATAATAATATTATTGATTATATAATAAAAAAATTAAAAATTACTGTGTTTAGTTAGGTTGGGTAAAATCTTGATTCAAAATATTATTTCCGGTACTGGAAAACGGAAAAAGGAGATATTTTTTCCAATCACGACGGAAAATGCAGAATAATGATTTTTCTTTCGCTCGATGCAGTATTGAAAGCCTGCAAGAAGTATCAGGTAGTCCTTCCATTAATAGTTATCGTTCACATCAGAGGAATGTACTGTTTGTGGCTCGTCCGTACTCTATTTATCTAGGACGAAATAAATATAATGGATGGTTTTTAATTTCATGATGGAACTCACTCAATCAAACGTTATTATTACTCCAGAGTCTGCGTGGTTGAATTTCAGAACCCAGTTTTGAGTGCATGTTGACCCCACGCTGTACGCGTTGTGCCACTAATAACACCGGTGTACGTGGAATTTCAAACAAAACTACCGTTGTAATTCCGTTTTGACTTCAAGAATTCGTAACAAGATGTCGCCACTTACGTCAGCAGCTCGCGTGTGGACGTTTCTTCGATAAGTATAAGTAGTACAGATTAATATAATTAAGATATCACGTCGCTACAGAACAAAATTCTTATTTACAAATCAAAATTGCGACCCATCATGACTTACGCCGCCCCAATTTGGGCCACAAGCAATTCTTAGAAACCTTCCAAAATGTCTTGCATTAAAGATTCACCAAAAGCCCTTGGTTCGCCCGAAATAGCATTATTAATTCAGGCACGAAAATCTCTCCAGACCTAGCCAAAACATTTTTCTCCAAACTTGCTTCAAATCCGAACCCAAGCATCTCATGTCTCGGGCAATCAAGTCATTATGATAATTCCCTCCACTGCCTGCCAATATCCATCCTTCATCCACCTTCATGCGCGGGCTATAATAAAATTTACCTTAACATAATACACCTTAAAATAAATAAATATTTATGTATATTTATTATGGTATACATATTTGTCGTATATGAATACATACATGCATGGGTGTATGTAAAAATGCCTGTATGTGTGTGTATATCTATACAAAAAATGTATACCACTCACAGATAAACAAACCATCAAAAAAAAAATGAATGCCCTTCATCTTGCCCAAGGTAGCCCAAACATCGGGTAAAAAAATCCATCAGGTGACATTACTACAGTTTGCAAGACAAAGGGGTTAATTTCTCCCGGTAACTTGCCAAAAACCAATATATAATAATAAAAAATTTAAGTATCTTTCCGGATATGGAGCGATATGGAGAGATTACATTTGGCGTCATTGCCTGTCATGGTTACTTTAACTCGGTGACTAGCTGTCACTGGATCACAGTGGATCCGAGGAACTGCTTATTTTTGGAACCGTTCTTATCGGATTTATAAAATGGTTACCATCACTCAAACTGGGCGAAGCCGAACTAAAAGCCGCCTGCAGGGCCTAGCAGCAAAAACGTGCGGTGCGGGTTTTTTACTGCTTGTGTACCTTTAATAATTTCACTAAATACAGTGCTAAGTATAAGTATTTACAAATTAAATAATGTTAACATAATACCCTTGACGACCTCCGTAGTCCAGTGGGTAAGACTCTTGACTCACAACCCGGAGGTCGCGGGTTCGAACCCGGCATGCGCAAATAAATTTTATTTGATTAATTTGTGTTATTTCACAATTAATTCATTTAAAATAATATATAGTATATTTGCGGCATGTTCCAGAGTGGAAGATACTATCAGTATCGCCCTGGTGTAAGACCACCATTCAGAATTGAAACGTTGCTTGAAAATGGCTTTAGCCGTGTTTGGTGACCAGATCTGAATAGCCAGGTACTTCCCAACCTTCCCCTTCCCCACCTCCTTCCTCTCCCCACTACCTTCAGCCTCACAACATACCCCAATTGGGGATGCCATAGTCTCACTGGCTCCAGACGGGAGCAGTTGAGATTCTTGTGCGGTATTCACTGTAAAAAAAAAAAAAAAAAAATACCCCCTTTTTGTATTTTCCCGCTCGCACGACGTTCTCAATTCTAAATGATGCATAAAAAGGCCAAAATGATGTTTCTGTATCTTTTGCGACAGCTTAACGCGTGTTAAATCGGACTTATACGACACATTTTGACAATTTTCTTAAATGCTGTATTCCTTATCCTATCCAGCCAACGAACTAAATACTGCTGTTCAGACACCAACTCTTTTAACGCCAGAGACGACGGTAACCCTCGTTAAGAGACGTCAGTCTCGGGAAAATTTGGATATAGAAAGTCCTATTTAAACATAAACCATCACGTAACATTTTTTTTTATTTCATGTAAGATTTATAATATTTATCCGAAAAAGTCACTATCTCAATGAGTATTCCTTTTCCAAACTTTATCAGGTAGGAACGTGGGAAGGTACCATAATATTGAAAAAAAAATGCGAATAAACAAACAAGATGATTTTATATTTGATAACAGAATCTTAATGAACAAATTAAACTGCCACCATCTAGAATCGCAAACGGAACGAACAAACCGTCAGACGAAAATAAAAACGATCGAGAAACAAGATTTTGCTATGGTCAGTCAACAAGAACATTCGTAGCTACGTGGCTACCTCCACCAAGTTCCAAAACCCGTGTACCGAACACTATTTCATAGCGGTAAAGGCTGTATCCCGCGTTATTAAAAAGCACGGGAAAGATGGCGAGTTTTTCGTTGTTTTTTTTTTTTAAATAAACCCCCATACATAATGCAGGGCGCAGAAGGTTTGAAGTCCTAGGTCGACTAATGAAAAATATTTTTAATAAACTGCCTGTACTTCCGAGTTTACTAAGCGGGGGTTTACGGGAAAACAGAAAAGAACGAGACGCAATATGCATAGAGCGTGCGCTCAAGGGGGATGAAATACACGTTTGATGAAGGTTTCTCTGGTAAAGGCTTTAATAACACTATTTCGAGCGAAAATGGATAAATTAAAAGTCCTACATCAATATTGGCATACGAGCATAAAGAGTTATTCACATATTCGTATGTATTTATTTAGTATCGATAAATGTCAAAATAAAAAAAAGCACCCACCTTTTACACCAGATGATATTTTCGTTTTTGTTTGTGTAATATTAACGGTGTAAAATTTGTAAAAGTCTGTTTTTAATGTTTGTTCAAAAGCACGATTCTTAGTTTAGATTTAGAATATTGAGAGTCTTACACGGTGTTAAGGGACATACTTTATTTACTTTAACCAGTGATTCCTGACATTATTTGGAGTAAAAAACCTTTTTTTTTCAATTACAAACATAAAAATTAATAGAAGTGGGTTAAGCGGGGTGAGTGCTTACTCGGCTGAGTAACCAGTAACGACATGTGGAATTTTTAAAAAGTTTATGTTTAAAAAGTAACCGGAGACTAATATTTCATTCACATTTTTTAATCCAAATAATGCCAGAAATCACTGGGTAAAGTAAGGGGGTAGTTAACCATCCTCCTAATAGCTTATCCATAGTATAACAAATATTAATTAATAAACAAACAAATACTCGCAGCAAGTAAAAAAATCGACGTACTTATCCTATATACAGTGTGACCGGTGGTAAAGTGCATTAACTTCGGGATTTTCTTAACTACATGATGGTAGGAGTAAAAAAGATTATTTCCGAAATTCCAACTTTTTTTTCCCATTCAAAAAGACGTACCTACTAAAAATCCTTAGTGTGAGGTACGACCTTACTTCCTGAGAGCCTGCCGGGCGCCCGACTCGATTCGTAACAGCGGAAAATAATAAATCCGGCCGCACACGCCGGACTAATTTTATCTTTTTACCTCAAAACTACTCCTAAAAGTTGGAATTTCGAAAAAATTATTTATCTTTTTTACTTGTACTATCATGTCACCTCCCTAAGTTAATGCACTTAACCCCCGGACACCTTGTATAGCCACTATTCATAGGTTTAAGACCGAACAGTAAACTCATTTTTAAATAAATAAATTGGGTTTAATTAACCGAAAATGTACGTCATCGCGATAGTGAAAAATCCCATAAGTCAATTATGTCCCTCATCACCCTGTAAAACGAAAAAAATTATTTATGTTTAAGTCACCAAAAATAATTTTTTTTCGCAGGAGTTATAAGTGGAAAGGAAGGGCTTAGATGCAAAAAAAGGCAAAAGACAATATATAATCATCAAATAGCTTAGGTGTGGACAATGGACATGGCAGTTTATTCATAAAAATTCTGACCCATTAATGGTTTGATTGTGAATACATAAACCATTGTGCAAATAATTTTGCTTTTATTGCTTAGTTTTCATTATGAAAGCGCCTACTTATGTAATAAGTTGTTTACGTGAAATCGGCAATCGATCAAACACTTTGATAGGAACACAATAAAGACAAATTTGATAACAAGTCAAATAAGCATTGTTTAACGCACGAATATAACACAATGGCCCTAAGATTGGATTTATGCAAAGCATTTGAAATAGCGCTGTTAGAACATTTCTCCTTATTAAGCCGTAATTTGAAAACAGGTAATGGCTTCAGCGTTATAACAATAATGGCACACCTACAAAGCCAACATTATGTACATCCACGTGTTAACTTTATCGTATTTACCAAATTAAATTTGTTACATTTTAGGCCATGTATATGCTCAATATTAAAACGATAAATACACACGTTGGTTAAGGGAATTGCCTGAAGGCCGGCAAACTAGAAATTATTATAAATAAAAGGTAAAAAATGTTTTCGAGAAAAAAACGCAAGTTATCGTAAGCATTTTGTGGGTACGCATTCTAGAAAATGTTGCCTGTACGTTAAAATTATTATTTTCTTTAAATTTGTTTATTATGAAGGGTTTTTTCTCTGTTCTCATTTTCGCTGGCGAGACCAACGATCAAAATCAACGATCAACGATACATTTCTTTTTCATTTTCGAAAATCTCCGGAACCAGTGGGACTGTGGCAACCCCAAACAGGGTAAGTAATGAGGCTGAAGAGGGCGGCGAGTGGAGGGAGTTCGTGTAGGTAGAGGAAGGTTTGGAAGTATCTCGTTATTCACACGTCAGTTTGTAAACAGCCTGCTTAATATAACTAACTAACTAACTAACCATCACGCCGTTTCCCCGCAGGGGTAGTCAGAGAGGACGGACCCCCAAACAACTCGGTCTTGGCACACACTCTTTGCCTCACTCACATTTATACATCGTCTCATACATACTCTTCTATTATTCTGACTTTTGACATGGCCCGTCTCAAGTATCTGATTTACTTGATCGTGCCATGTCTTCCTCGGGCGTCCCCGACTTCTTCTACCATTCACATTTGCATCATATATTCTTTTAACACTACTTTCTTCGTTCTTTCGCTCTACGTGCCCAAACCATCTGAGGGTCCCTTTCTTAATTTTGCTCATTATACTTACATCAGCCTTACATTCTTTGCGGATATCCACATTTCTTACACGATCATACATGGTTTTACCACACATACGTCTCAGGGATCTCATTTCAACACGCCATTAGATTGGAGAAGGGCTGTAATCATGCCGTTGTACAAAGGTAAAGGGTCACGCATGGAATGTGGGAATCATAGGGCTATTAGCCTGCTAAGTGCTGTCGGCAAGCTCTATGGAAGAATATTGATTGAAAGGGTAAGAACGGAAACAAAGGATAAAATATGGGATGTGCAAGGTGCCTTTATGAGTGCTTAACATTGCTCTGTTAAATTCAGACCTGGTCACCAAACTCGACTAAAGCAATTTCAAGCAAGGTTTCGATTAACTGTGACCGTATTTCATCAGCGCTATACTGATAGTATCTACTATTCAGTTAGGATTATTGTTTTAATTTATTTTTGAACAGTTGCCATAAGTATTTTTTGTAATGTAAAATGATATTTTATTTGTCATTTGAATTTGTTTTAGTAGAAGCTACATGTGTTTGCATTATTTTGGTATTGGTTTGGGGGTGTAAAATACTTTATTAGTCCTCTAGCTAATTCTGTTTTAGTTTTATGAAAATTAGATTTGTTTTTAAATACATAGTATCATAATTTGCAGTGTTTATAATTTACGGATATTAAATATTTTAGTTTCTTTGATTAATAATCATGTCGAGTCTGCTTGTCTGTTTATTGCTATGATACATACCTTTAATAATTTGCTATTGTGCGGCACTCACATATAAAATGAATATAAATAAATAATATATAAATGAATTAACAGTGAATGTTCTCAAACGTTCTTTTAAATGAACACGGAATGTTCTCAATAAAAATACTTTTGACAATTTATTACAATTTTAGTTTACCATTTTGACCTTGTATGACTTGTAATTATTTTTATACGTAAAGACTCAACACTATTGTCAATCTGTACATAACGCATTTTTCAATTTGACTCAACACTATTATCAATCCTCACATAACACATTTTCCAATTTGACTCAACATAATATCAATTCTCACATTACGCATTTTTCAATTTGACTCAACATTACCATCAATCCTGACATAACGCATTTTTCCATTTGACTCGACACTTCTATCAATCCTCACAACGCATTTACGTTCGAAAATTTCAAATGTTATTTTATAAAACTATTAATTTATTGCTTTCTATGTATTCATTCTAAAGCTCGTCATTTCTAAACATCTTTTTCGTTTATTCCATTGCCTATTTATGGCCCTTTCATTCAACTTTACATTGAAGTTAATCCGTTTAACTTATTATTGTGACAAAGAATTGCGATGGCTTCTTACCCTTAAATATTAATGTTCTCAAATTACTGGTGTTTAAGCGATTGCCTTTTATCGTTTCCCCATTTCACACACTATAAAGGAATATAATTTTCCGCTCAGATGAATAAATTCAGCATCCCATTATGGGGCGTCTTTAATCATGTCGTAAATTTCTAAGCACCATGACTGAATTTATTTAGCCGTAATTCCGGTGTAAAGCGAGGCAGCCTTTAGTATTAATGCGAAAAATGCATTAAAATCGTCTATACTAGATGGGCTATACATCTGTCGTAAGATCGCTTTGTATTTGGTATTTATGACATTTTTTTCTGTTGACACATTCTAATTTAGGCCTTAGCGTAACTTGCCAAATGTGGCGCCAGCAAGTGTCGTGTTTAATGGTGCCTACTAAAGTGCAAATTATTTTTTTACTAACATTTTTACAACAACTGCCTGACAATACGATTTAAAAGTTGGCGAGATGCCATATTTTCCACAAATTGAAGACATTAATTTAATAAAAAAACGTGAGCATTGATGTGAAATTTCTTTTATATTATTTTTTCCATCGTTCAACTTTTTTCATTGCATGTTTTTGATTTATGTTTTGCAGGATAAGAGATTAACACTAATCCTTTATCCTGATTAATAAAACATTGTTTTTGACAAATAAAACATTGTATTATTATATCCTGAGGAAGCTTGGTCGAAGCGAAACCGGTCGATATATAAAATAATAAATTCATGGTTAAATACAAAGTGTTTGTTTTATTTTATTTTTTATAATAATTTGTTTTCATTGTAATATCATTTTCTTTTGGAAATACGCTTCCTAAGTGATATTAGTTTTACCATTTTACAACACCCGTCTATTTATAACTGGCAGATTTCTTTAGAATGTCAGCTTACCTTTCTCATTTATACGTATATTATTACACGTAATGGATTTAATATTACAGATAGTTTCTAAGCCAATTATAAAAAGTATACTTTTTTAACAAAACTACCAACTCACTCATTATCCTATCTAAGGACTTCATCCGAACATAATGCAAAGTGTCCGTAAAACCGTAGCTTCGGGAGGCTATTCTACATGAGTACCTACCTACTAACCATATAACTGCATAACTTTTTCGTAATGACAACGTATTAAGTAGTTTTCAAGAAGAAAAAATACAATTGTTTGTTTAATAAAATATTTTTGTATGGGATGAAGCAATGGACTTGCGAAAAAGTTATTAACCTTTTTTTTACTTTTACTGTGTGGAATCACTTCCCGAAGTTAGTGTTATTTACCCCCGGACAACCTGCATATGAACTCCAATGATCGTTAGTGAGTGGCATCACGTACCCAACATAGTTCCAAATAATAATGATGTTTTCTCGATCTATCAAAAGTAATGTAAAAACGACGCCTTCGTATTCTACCGATGATCCTATTATTGATACTCTACTACTAGGCTCACTACTATTCTACTGATCCAGTAGGAAGTTGGTTATCATCGGGAAAATCTTCACAATGGAGGCTGCAGCCTGATTACCTTAGCGGTTAAGGTACTGTGAATTATAATTACATAAAGGGTTAGCATGCTATCCCGACCTTCTTTGTTTGTCCCGCACAGGCAAACCTGGTATCAACTATATCTGTGGATTAAGGTTTTTGCAGAATAAGCGTATTTCGTTCTTAGGCTTGCTATACAGAAAAGTCAACAATGTGAGTTTATGACTTTATTAAAGGCAATTTTTAAACCGTAATAAGAATGTTCGGTGTATACGGAGAGCGGAGGCATATTTCATCGTAGGTTCAAGTTAATGCAGTATTGTTGGTTAGTACTCGAGCTAATATCTCACTTTAAATTATTTACGACATGTTGTATTTTACAATGTTTAGCAGTCATATATTTTACTTAAAATCAACATACCTTTCGGGAACTGAAAATTCCTTCGGAGAATTGTAGTAGAAGAATTCAAAACCAACCTGGAAGTAAAAAGAAAAAACTCCAATTTGTAAACATTGTGATGTTGATTTGTTTCCATGTAGGTACAGTAATGTATGCAGAAATAACTGTTAAAAGATTGTGATGTTAACTAAATTCTCTAATTCTATTTAAAAAATGAGGAACTTGACTTGTCTAACTTGAGCAACAGCATTTTTTTATCGATAATATATATTTTTTTTTTCATATGAAATAGATTCTTTGTGATTGTCACATCACTATTGCTGTATGTTGTACATCACTAGTGATGAACTACTTCTTATAATTTTTGTCATCTGTGGTTTTATCTATTGAGAACTAATGTCAATTAATGTCAATGGTGTAAACACCTCTTCAATAAAAAGTCTTTAATAATATAATAACAGTGTTTTCCATATCAAATACATAGCTTATGTCAGAAGTGGGATACGAACCCACGCCCTCAAAGAGGTGTATCGTATCCCACAAAATTCCAAATATTATAATGTGAATGCAAAACCCATGTCTATATTACAAACAGGAGATAATGTATACTTTAAGAAAAATCCCAAAAGTACTTGGTTACCAGCTATGGTCAAAGAAAAATTAAAATGTAATAGGTCCTATATTATTCAAGATTATTATGGTAACACGTACAGACGAAATAGAATTTACTTAAAACTGAGATATAATGCAAACGTTAATAATGATCATCTGTCCATGCAATCTAATCCGGCACTTGAAGAGGCAAAAGCTGGAGATGAGAGACAGGTGGGAGAAAATAACATTAATAACCCTTACATTACCAGATATGGAAGAGTTGTCAAACCACCGGATAGGTATAATGTGTAATGTTAATTTAATTAAAATTTTATTGTATTGTATAAATAAAGAAAGGGGATGTCACATCACTATTGCTGTATGTTGCACATCACTAGTGATAAACTACTTCTTATAATTATTGTCATCTGTGGTTTTATCTATTGAGAACTAATGTCAATTAATGTCAATGGTGTAAACACCTCTTCAATAAAAAGTCTTTAATAAAATAATAACAGTGTTTTCCATATCAAATACATAGCTTAACAGTGATATGACAATACATATTATAAATTAAAGTCCTCCGCTGCGTTTGTCTGTCTGTTCGCGATAAACTCAAAAAGTAATGAACGGATTTTCATGCGATTTTCACTAATAGATAGATGGATTTATGACGAAGGTTTAGATATATAATTTGTCAAGGTTTTGTGTAAATTGGTTGAAATATGTAGTCTGTATGTGGTGGACGAGCGGGCTGGCCAACCAGGGAGGGTAACCGGGTGGGAGGGGAACTCGGGAGGAGGGTTCGCGGGAGGGGGTTTGGGAAGGTGGAGAAGGCGGAGTGGGAATGCGAGAGGGGAAGGGACACGTGAGAGGAAGGGGAGACGAAAGGTGAACGGGACGAATGAGAAAGGACACGCAGGAAGAAACAATTTCTTTAGTGGCACAGCAACGCATGCCGGGAACTCGCTAGTATGTTATAAATATATTATGTTTTTACGTTGGAAGTGGGTCCAGGAGTGACGGACGTACGAATCCATTCCTCCCAACGTGATGCAAGGTGATGGGTCGAAAGATTCCGGCTGGAGGATCAAAAGGTCTTTCTCAACCAGTCTCTCCCAATCTGTCCCGCCACACAGAAGGTGGTCAAATGCATACGCAGACAAGTCCTAGATAAAAATCACCACATAAACCCGAGCAACCCTACCAAACCCACACCCGCCCCCAAATTGTAATTTTTTTACAAAGTTATCAAGTTAAAAAAAAAATATATTTTGTAAGATTTATCAACTTTCATAGCACATATAACGGAAATTTAAAAAAATATCTCAGTGCATTTAACGTTACAATAAAATTATAAAAAAATGAAGTCACAAATATATGAGCATATTAATAAATAAGTAAGCGTTGCAATGAAACATTATTCCTATGTTTTTAGCATCTTCGTAAAAAGCTTTCAAACCGAACTCATCTACAACATCTATTATTAACTACCAATTTATTACTAACAACTGAGTGCCTACTAACTTACTTACTTCTGCTGGTAAATATAACACGCTTAATACTCAGATTTAGCAATGATCGATTGTTTTGGTCTTCAACATTTCAATTATGAATACCGTTGAAAATGCACTGAGAGGTATGCAAATCGGATTCGTCGTAAGATATCACGGTGCACAATATTGTTAAATCTATCAGTTGATATAAAAAAGTGACCTTCGTATATTTTCAGGTGTGCCGACAAAATAAACAACGAACTAATTACCAAAGAGAGACTTAATTTTATGCAATAATCACGGTCTCGTCCAGGAAGTTAATCTTTTAAAAAAATCTCTTGTCCTTGAATTTTGCCAAAAATGAAAAACTTATGTAATTAGCTAAGAGAACAATAGCATTATTTGGACAGATAGTTAATAAGTCTACGACAGCAATAAGTTCAGCAATTTAAAAAAAAAATAGTTTCATGTAGTCTACGAAAAATATGTCCATTAATACCTGTTCATACAGGATGTAATAGCACGTATCCGATTAAATCCAAGCCAGCGATTCTTGAGCATTTAGGAGTACAAAAAGTATATGTCGTTTTGCTGTGAGATGATTTTTTTCTATTGAAAACATAATAAAATATTTCAATGACACGTCGCCACTGATCATACAGACGGGATCACGTGATCAGTTACCGTGTTGCTGAAACGAGACGGAATACTTATCACATAACCCACTTGGCTATACCCGACTATTCAGTTGTGATATCATTGAACTCCAAAATTTATTTATTTATTTATCTGCAAAAATAGTATAAAAACCAATACATCGCAAAAACGGTAAAGAAAATTACACAATAAATGCATTTACTTTTAAGGTACATACCGTTAAAACATAAGTGATATTTCATGATTAAAATCGTTGTAGGATGTGTGAAAAATATCCAAACTTCCTGGGAGGCAGTTAATAAACGTAGCGAGTCTTCCCAGGAGCATCACCATTTTAGTAAGTTAGTTCTGCACCTGGGAAGAATCAAATATTGGCCACGCGTGAAATTATTCAGAATATAGAATCCTATCTTAGCCAGTTGATATAATAACTGGTAAAGCAATGAAAATGCTGGGCTTCATTGTAAGAATTTGTAAAGATTTCAAAAATATCCAAACACTCAAAATACTATATACAACTCTGGTTAGGAGTCATTTAGAATACAATTCCCCCATATGGAATCCTTTCTACAAAAGCCACGCAAACTCCATTGAAAGAATCCAACGCAAATTTCTCAGATCAATTAATTTCAAATTAGGTATTCCAGCGGTTGACATAAACTATGAATCTTTATTACAAAAAATGCGACTCTTATCGTTAATAGATAGAAGAATACTCAATGATCTTATTTTTCTATTTAAAATAAACAATAACTGGTTTGACTCCCCTGAATTGGTATCATTAATAAATTACCATGTACCTTGCAGACCGACTCGACTCAAAACACCTTTCCATTGTGACAATACTATGACGAACGCAGAACAAAACTCAACCATAAATCGCTTGCATATTTTAGGCAATGAATATGCTAATATTGATCACGCCGCCGGTAATCTGGCTTCATACAAAAGATGCGTTATACTTAATTTGTTTGCTAGTACCACGTAAATATAATACATCATATAAACATAATATGCCTACCAATACTAAAACTATTAATGCACTAGAAATCATAGGTACTCGTAAAATTTATCATATCGGTTAACTGTTAACCGATATGATAACAAATCCTGGATTATGTTAACCGTTAACATAATCCAGGATTTGTTACTTTTTATATTTTATATTTAAATCGTTGCAGGTACCTTGAGATATGTATCTTTTATTTGTATATTTTACATTTTATTGTTTTATTTCTCTCTTTAAATTTTTATTTTTACTTTTACCTAATAATTTATAGTTTGTACTTAATACTTCATATTTTATACTATTCACTTTATAATTTACTTTTATACATTATAGTTTTTATACACTACTTATTACCTTACTTTTCACCCTTTTTCTTAAATTAAATTTTACTAACATTTATACTGTTATTCTTCATGTTGTTGTACTATTATAAGTATGTCAATTATGTTAATGGCACGTGTTGTGCCGTATATGTGTAAATAAATAAATAAACAAATAAATAAAAATATATGGTACAGATTTAGAACCATTTAGAAGCTTATAAGTCATCAGCAGTAATGCAACATTTCTTCTGGAACTAAGGCTGCAGATGTGCAGATACCCAGCATTTCCGAGATAAATGCTGTTGGATGGCTCAAAACCGTGACATCTACATGTTTTACACCCTGTATAACAGACTTAGAATTTGCCAAAAAATGATCTACTTTACAATTAAAACAATAGTATTAATCTCATTCTGATTATCAATGATTAAGATCGGAAATCCTATTGAATATCTTTGAGTGCAGCTTTGCAATAGTAATTACTATACTTGTAATTAAATCGGTAACAACATTCAAGTATTTACAGGTTAATTAGTTTGAATACAAATATATATACACCAACAGAGTATTATTATACATACACCTTCCTATTAATAATAATTATTCCGTTAATGGGTATGACTGCTAGCGCTAAAGCGCTCAGATGAAAGAAACAGGTGTTTCGGCTTAGGAATGGAAAACTTGACTGGATTGAAACTAATTTCAATGTATGTACACTTTTAAGCTAGACTTCTGCAAAAAATTTTGTAAGGCAAATGTATAGTCATGACTAATGCGCTTTATCTTCACACTTCAGACATGTTGGTGATTCTGAAAGACCGACAAATTTGCTATTTTTTTGTTTATTGGCCTAAAGAAGGCTTTGTCTTGGCACCTCGTCACGCAACCCTGAGCGATGTAATAAAAATACGAAGCATGGGGCATGTTGCTAGGAAGTTAGCTTTAATATTCTAAAACTTATTATTGACAGAGCTTAGCAAAGTCCTGTTTTAACTCAACCGTTTTGCATTGCGCCAGTCTGTAAATTTGTTTGTATTTCCGGTTCACGGTAAGGACCATTTTTATGGTTCAGTAAAGATTTATTTTTCAAATGCAATATGGTTTATTTGGACTTTCTTACCCGCATTTTTCGCGCAATAAGATTATTTTTTTTACATTAGTTCCACACCGGAGGCCCTGAGGAAAAAACTTCCCACTTGGCATATGTCATCTTTGGGGATGCTGTGTGGAAGGTCTGTTTAGGTAAAGGAAGGAGACGAACTTCTTGAAAGGAAAAGGGTATAAAGGGTGGGTAAGAAACTGGGGGTCAGCATGTCCAGGAGTGACGTAAGTACGAATCCATTCATCCCACTACAGTGCAAGGCGTTGAGTCGAGAGAGTCACGCTGAAGAGGTCAAAAAGTCTCCCTCAACCAATCTCTCTCGATTCGGCCCGCCACGCGACAGGTGGCAAATGCATCCGCCGCCAAGACCTAGATAAAACTTACCCCTTGAATCCCGACACCTCTGCTAAATCACCAAATGTAGCGAACAATTTGGAATAACCTAAGGGGTGTTGGTAATCCATGAAATGGTTCCCGGCGGCGGTATCGACACCTGCCTCAAAAATTGTAAATGCCCTGATGAAGGATACCGTAATGATTTCCGAAATGCTTGTTAAATATGCAGGGAGCACAACATGCCATAACACCCTAAAAAACACGATTATACCTTTGGCCGTGAAAATCTCAAATCATATCCAGCCTTATCGATTTCGACCATTCCAGGTCATTTCTTATTGTTAAGGTAGGTAAAGCTAACTGGTTTTGAACAAATCGTTTAAAATCGTGATTTCCGAAATAAAATCGACTTTAGAATGCAGTCGGTAGATATAAATCATTAAATTTTCACATTAACAGTCACGCCGTCGCCGCGGCCGGACCGGTCTGACCGCTTATGCCCGAGACTAGCGCTCTTAGATCACAGTGGACAGATCAAGGTCTTGCAGGTTCAGTTGCTGTGTTTTATTACTATCAACTATTATTGGATGCGGGGAAGCCTTTATGTGTCATAATACACGCAACATATTACTGATGCCACGCTTACATCCTTTTGAAGAGATGACATAAGTCAATTGTGCTGAAACTAGCTTGTATGATAGTAATTTGGATTAGATACACTTGTATTTATTTGTATTATTTGCGAATACAGAAATATACACAATAAATTAGTGTAACAGTAATCCAGAAGTCAAAATAGCTATAGAAATAATAAAGAACCAACGCCGAAAAATAATAATTAAGTATTTATTTATCAGGTACGTTATTGTAGCACTCTTGTATCTGTATTCCGTGCAGTTGAACACGTCTACTATTTTGAGAAAGTATTACCAACTTTACTGCGTGTAATCTAGGTATAAGCGAGTATTAAAATGACTCGTCCTGATATTGTTGTTGAAATTAAAAATATTGTGTCATCGAGTAGTAATTTTAGTTGGTACGTGGAAGGTAATTATGCAAAGTAAATCAGGGCTGTTTATGAAACCATTAATAATCTTAAAAATAAAAGTCAAGTAAAAAAAAATTGTCTATCCAAGAGTTTTAATAATTTTATTGCTTTCATCCTGTGGTGGTAAGCAATGGTTTCTAAAGGTAGACCGAATTTGTAGTTATTATATCTTAGAAATTTATGCATTTTTTTTAAAATGGAATTGGAGTGGATTTCAAAGCGAGGAACCAGATGAAAGAATAATATTCGACTTGACTTCGAACTAAATAATAATTGCTCAGTATAATAAGTTTTTGCATCACAAATATTATGTTATTTATTTTGTTGAATTTTCTAATTGAAAGATCAATCTTATTTTTAAGAGTCAAATTCTGGACACTAAAACAACTTACGCGACATGACAAGTGACAAGTATAAATAAGACAAATAATAATTTTCAGCGTTTGTCGAGACAGAATGAATTTTACGTTTTTTCAAATGATTTTCTTGTTTTCTTTAGCTAAAGCATTAGGATGCCAAGCTTATGGCAGGTTATGTTAAAGATTAACGACATTGATGTGTATTCTATCTTTATTGTTTTATCTAATGCCGATTGGGTTTATTAGTATTACAGGATAGAAAAAGACTTGATGAATACCCGGAGCTTCATTTGTTGGTCTTATTGATAACATTTGTGTTTTGTATATTAAGACTGTGACATATCACAATTATGTTTCGAGAACAATATTATGTCATTATTTAGTGGAGCGAACAGATTCGAATAACCTTGCCCTTTGGTTTCGAGTTACTTCAAGAGATTAAGTATATACATAGGTAAGTACATCATAAATTTGTAATATATCTTAATCTTAATATATAAAACAAAGTCGGGTTAGTTACACTATGTATAACTCGAGATCGGCTGGACCGATTTTGATGATCTTTGATTTGTTGGATTTTTCTCCGCCCCGGATAACAGAATAACTATTAAAATATCGCAAAAATTCACGAAAAAGAAAGTTATGAAGAAAATTAAATTTTTCATACATTTAGTATGAAACAAATTCTCATATTTTGAAAGAACTGCTGCAATATTGTGATAGGTATAATATTTAACAGTGCGTGAATTCCAAAAATTCAAAAACGTCAAATGTCAATGCGCTGATTGTTTTGCTTTGATTCTTATTCATATAATGCTGCCCCTCTTTCTTACACACTAAGTGTCAATAGTCGAAAATGAGACAAACGGTGAACATATGTCTCTGCACCCTTCCAAAGGAAAAAATCAATAATAACAAATCACCCCATGAACCCGGACACCCCTGTTAAATCACCAAACGTAGCGAACCACTTGGGGTGACATATGGCAGAGGTGTTGGTTATCCAATAAATGATTCCCGGGGCGGCGGCACCCGTACCCGCTTCCTTTCGAAAATTCCCGTTAGTAAGTGGAAAAGTAAGAAAATCACAAAAAATGTAAATCCGTACACAACGCCATCTCTGATACTGACAAAAACAAAACACGGACAGTTGGGCATCGATGATGGCTTCATTGTGTAATTTTTAACATAATAAAAAAAACTTAATTTAAGAGAGTATCTTCCACTCTGGAACATGACACAAATACACTATATAATTTCAAATGATTATGAAATAACACAAATCAATCGAATAAAATTTATTTTCCCACGCCGGGATTCGATCCCGCGAACTGCGGATAGCGAGTTAAGAGCAGCATCCTCGACTACGCCGGCCGTCAAGAGTATGTATGAGACGATGTATGAGTGTGAATTAGGCAAGTGTGTTCCGAGACTTTTTGGCGGCCTATCCTCTCTGGCCATCCCTACGGGAAAACGGCGTGATGGTTAGTTAATTAAGAATTAAAATTTTATTAAAAATATGAAACGTCGTATATACATCGTCGTACACATGTCGTTATTATTATGGGAAAAACTCATAAAGTGAGATGTTCCAGCAGCAGTGGTCAATATGCTGGCTATTTGGTACGGACAAATCACATTCAATGGGCAGGAGCTTCTTCAAGACCTTTATTCCTTAAGAGCGGTGTCAGGCAAGGGGGAAATATGTCTCCAACTCTATTTAATGTGTACATTAACGACCTCTTACAAGAGTTGAACGATACACGAATCGGTTGTCATATCTGCGGACAAGGAAGTAACAACATTAATTACGCCGATGACATGGTGCTGCTTGCACCTTCGATTAAAGCGATGAGACGACTTGTGCAAATATGCGAAGAGTACGCAAACTCTCATAACCTGTTGTACAATTCTAAAAAGTCAGTCATCGTCGCTTTCAAACACAATATGGAGCCATCACATATTCCTCCAATATATCTAGAAGGAATTGAACTGCTTGTGGCCTCACAGGTTAAGTATCTGGGACATATCCTAACCGAAGACATGAAGGATATAGAAGATATGGAACGACAAAGAAGAGCAATTAATATACGGGCCGGAATGCTCTCAAGGCGGTTCTACCACTGTAGCGAAGATGTCAGAAAATTACTATTCAAGACATGCTGTACTGCCCTGTACACGTCAGAACTGTGGACACAATACCCAGCAGCGCAATGGGACAAACTGAGGGTGTGCTACAATAATGTATACAGGTAACTTATGCAACTACCGAGGTTCTGCAGTGCCTCCACGATGTTCACCGAGGGGAGGGTGCACTCATTCCCAGCCTTACTTCGCCACCGACTAGCCAGCTTCTGGAGCAGGATACGGACTTCAACCAATATCAGTCTTGCTGAAATAAAAACTTAAATAAATAAATAAATAAATAAAAATATAAGTATGATGTTTTTTTTACTTTTCACTTCTTCTTTGTTTGGTGGAGTGAAATGATTGATATTGTTTCCCACTAAAATATCACAATTTCACATATCCTATGTTAATTTTTTTTTCAGAAACCGTAAAATTATATACAAATGTAAACTAAACTTTAATGGCAAATGATTACAGATATCAATGAAAGTGAAATTCTAATAAAATTACATGTTCTAAATTGCTTTAATAAGATATCTGCTTACTTTTATTCCAATCAACAAATAAGGTAAATAAATTTCTACGTAGGAGGTGCCCAGACAAGCAAAAAATCTAGTCTGAAAATAGAACCTACCATTTTATTTTAACAGGAATGATTTTATGTTATTCTTGAAAAGTTTGAACTATCCGGAATCATAAATGACCCTCTCTGTTCATTTCTGGGTCACAGAAAAAACTTTTAACGATAGGACCAGTTTTTCAATACTACTTTAATAATCTGATCAAAGATTTTAAAAGATTTTTTTTTAATTTGTGCTATTTCCATTTACGTTATTCAGTATACCCATCGTTATTGCTGTGTCATCAAAAACTTTTTCATTGTTTCAAGAATCTTTTTAAATACAAACCATAATTTTTTTAAATCGCTTCGAAGCAAAGCATCTGTCACTTCATTAAATCGCTAAGGCTGAAGTCACGTGGTTCACTCGGATGAAGGTTTACTCGATGAAATCTTCCGTTTTCGTTTCACCGCGTGTTCAGACGGTTCCTTCGAAAGAAGAGTTCACTCGACATGAGAGCGTAGTCGCTGCGCGCATTGGAATTCGTCCGGCGCTGACTGCTAAGTTCGGGAATATTTACGATTTCAATAGACATTTCCGATAACGTCGAACTAAATTAGGAGAAATTGGCAATTCTTGTAAACAGTAAATAAATATCAGCACCATAAAATGAACATATGGTTAAATAATAACCGGAAAACTGATTTCTACCAGTATTTTTGCACCATGAAAATCGTCTTATTCCTAAATAGGCCTCGGCTTGCAAAAAATCCATATAAATGGAATATTTATTAACGCATCCGAAAACTAAAAATTGTTTTGGAAAGGTGATGAAATATGTTTCCTAAATTTATTATTAGAAATAACCACGTAAATTTTTAAATAGAATAATTTTTAATGTAAACTTTTAAAAGTTTAAAAAATGGCTCTCCTTGCATTTATTCTAACTAAAATTACTGGTAACAAAAAAAAAATAAAAACACATACTTATTTTGTTAGAAAAATAAATTATTAACGTTTCTGTCACCTCACTTTTTTGTCGTTTCATATAAAAATAATTCATAAAAAATTCACAATGATTCATACATTTTTTTTCAAATTCGATCAGACACTTTGGTTCCATAAAAGTGTACATTCGTATTATTTTGTGGTTAATTGTCATATTGAATATATATAGAAAATTATTTTCTCTTTCAAATACCGTTTAGATCATATTTTTCATTATGATAGTAAGGGAGAAACAACGATTTTTATGAGACGTGTAGGAGTTATTTCTAAAAGCGAACTAAACGGAGCATTTTGACGTCTAAGCCGCTCCGGCTACTCGTCCTCACGCCAGAACATTCTCGACCGACTAATTCGCGAGTTAAAGAGTGTTCACTGAGTGTTCACACACATCATTCGCGTCACGTGATGTTAAATTCCGGTTGCGAGTGAATAGTGCCGAAGGAAGCATTCAAACAAAGTTGGAATGCTTTATTTGGCACTGTCTCTCTTCACTTTCGTGTTCACACGGTTCATTTCGAGGGAAAGAGGCGGAATGAAATCACGAAATGAAAGATAAATTAATCATGTGACTTAGCTTTAAGAGTCATCTATTGTATGTAAGCAAAGCGTCCGTCATTTCCTTAAATCAAAATCTACGCAATGGAGGAGAATTTTTTTCAATTCTTATTTATTTGATTTTAGCAAAGGATCTTATATTTTTGTACTCCCCTTCTTATAGGTTTGAACTAAAACAATGTCTTGTATAAGCAATGCTATTAACAAAAGAAAATAACTGTTGGTACGGCTTTTTAGAATATCCTCTACGAAATTATATATGTAATTAACTAAGCATAAGATGTAAATAGCTAATGTAATCAATATCAATACTTAATCAAGTTTTTGTTTGCATGATTATGAGAAGCTGAAACGAACAATGACAAATTCAACACGAAAAAAAACACTGTGTAATTAGCAAACTTATCTCTATTTATTTATTTTTTAATCGTATTTTTGAAATCCTGGCGATTTTTTGAAAATTTCAATCCGAAAAATCAGACCATTTTTTATAAACCGGAAAGACGGTACATAATTTTATAGGTGCGAAAATATGATAATTACGTAGCCGAAAATCATTTAAAAAATATAAAGTTTTTCACACGAATGACACAGGAGAATAACGAGGCATACCAAAAATATTAAATCGCATAATTTTTTTTTTCCTTGATCCATCTTATTGATCATAAATCATTATAATGTTCAATGTCTATATTACTAAATCAAATGTAATATTATACTTGTACTTTTAAATTATAATAATAATAAGAATATTAATGTATCCCATTTTTAAAAAGGGTGACAAACATGACGTAACAAACTACAGACCTATCTCTCAACTTCCCATCTTAAGTAAAATTCTTGAAAAAATCGTTTACGTCCAACTTTACCCGACTATCACTACAACAATTTCACAGAACCAACATGGATTCATGAAAAATCGGTCTACAACATCTAACCTTGCCCTATTTGTCAACTTTTTACAGAGCAAAATGGACGAAAGGGTGCAGGTCGATGCTATGTACACCGACTTCTCAAAGGCCTTCGACCGCGTTATCCACTCAATTCTGTTAAATAAACTCACTCGTCTTGGAATATACGGTGACTTGTTTAGATGGATTAAATCATACATAAGCAATCGTTGTCAAGTTATCTCAATAAATGGAGTTTTATCTAAAATAATCAACGTAACCTCGGGTGTCCCTCAGGGTTCCCACCTTGGTCCGCTCTACTTTAATATATACTTAAACGAAATAGGCTCATGTTTCCAATACTCTAAATTTTTATTGTTTGCAGATGATATGATTTTTTTTAAATTTTTAAATTTTTTTATTTAGTAACTATATAATATTTTTTACATTTTTATATGAAACATGTTAGTTAGATGTATATATAAAATATATTCGTAGTCCTCCTCACTAGGAGATCCTGTGCTGAGGGGGACTATGCTTTGTATAAGTTTTTCAGCGACTTCTATGGCTTAACTTCATTGATTGGATAAGGTTTTCCAGAAACTTCTATGATGTTTTAAGTATACTAGTAAGTTCATTTTCCGATAGATTCTTCAGCCAACATTTAATGTCCTTAATGTAGCTATTTTTTTTTTAAATTTGTTTGATACTAAGTGGGAGTTTGTTATATAACTTTACTGCTAAAAATGCAGAACTTCTTTGACCAAATGAAAAGTTACACTTTGGTATATTAAGTATGTCTGTTTGTTTGGCTCTGGTTTTATGAGCGTGTAAGGTGTCTGCCTCTGAATCATTTTTGTGGTGATGTACTAGAATGTTTTTGGCATAGATTTTCTGTATGCTTGGAACATCAAACTGTTTAAAAATTTCTGTTGTTGACGTCCTTATGGGGACCTTTAGAATGGTCTTTATAATGCAATTCTGAGTTATCTTAATTACAAAACGATTCGCTCTCTATCGGACTGTAAAGAGCTACAAAGTGACTGAGATAGGCTCTGCAACTATTGCACGGCTAATTATTTAGACTTCAATGTTTCTAAATGCCACACTATGTCCTTTAGTAGAAACAAGCATCTAATTAACTTTTCATATTCACTCTGCGATGAACCCGTGATCTCAAAAAATGAATGTGAGGACCTTGGAGTCTATTTAGATAGTAAACTTATATTTAAAACGCACATTGATTCAATCACTGATAGATCTTACAAAATGTTGGGTTTTATACTACGTCTGCGTAAATTATTTAGAAATCCACATACTCTAGTAATGCTTTACTCCTCACTAGTCAGAAGTACACTGGAATTTGCATCGCCTGTCTGGAATCCCAAATACACCCAATACGTTAATAACATAGAGCGCATACAAAATAAATTTATTAAGTATCTCGCTTATAAATACAACAATAATTACATCTGCACTCTCCAATCCCTGAAATCCAGGCGAACGGTAGCTGACATGACATTTCTCCATAAAATTATACATAACGAAATAGACTGGCCAGAACTTCTATCCCAAATAAATTTTAACATCCCATCTAAAAGAACTCGCCACACCAACTTTTTTTACACAACCAGTAATACTACGAACGCTGCAGCAAACTCCCCCATTTCCCGCATCCTTCAAAGTTTCAACTCAATTCAAAAAACCACAAATACCGATATATTTTTTTATTCCCTCCCTCTATTTAAGAAAAACATTTTTAGCACACTGAATTCGCACACATAACACACACATCCACACCCTCACACGCGCATTTACACACATACAAACACCCTCACACACCCCTCTCCTTCAATAAGTTACTAACTTAATTTAGGTATAAAGTATTATTTATCTCACAAAAATATAAGTATATAACAGCGACATGTCATTGGTACCAATTATTGTATTAATTCCATAGCTTTGTTAATATTTTACGTTATGTAATAATGTACTGTTTGTTTCTGCAAAATAAAAATAAAATAAAATAATAAAATTTGATTTTGTTAAATTTCGCACCATTATCATTATACCTCTAAAACACGTACGGAAAACGTAAAATGTACGGGGTTCTCTTCACTATATCTGTCAAAAAATCAAACCAAATGATACGTTCGCAGAGAACAAACAATAAATCTAGTGAACGTTAAATGTCAAATTCAAAAATTCGCCTGAAATCAAAGTGATGCCATGTAAAAAAAAAATCAGTGCGGAATTTTATAAAATTAATAGGAACATTTTCAGAGACGAGACATTTTCATGTAGTGACATCACGAGCCCAAATAATGGATTTATTTATTTAAAAATAAAAAAAACTGTACATTTCTAAAAAAATTTACTAACATTTTCGTAATCCTAGTAAAAAAATCTATCCACACGATTTTTTCCAAGTCGTTATGAAGTCCATGCAAGTGGCCTATTAATTTGCCCAACATAACTGTCTTGTATAATGTATCTTAATCAAAGGTGTATTTAATCCAAGTTCTATAATCAAGAACCATTTATTGGATAATTAATTGTTCTAGAACCATTTATTGGACAACACCTCTGCCATAGGTCAACCCAAGTGGATCGCTACGTTTGGCGACTTAGCAAGAGTTATAGCCGGGTTCATTGGGTGAGTTATGTATAGGTCTTGGCGGCGGTGCGCCTGTTCTCCAGCTGCTTGGTGGGCCGGATCAGGAGAGGTCGGTTTAGGTATATTTTTTGACCACTCCGGCTGCTCTCTCTCTCTAACTGCCTTGCACCGCAGTTAGAGGAATGGATTCATATGTCCGTCACTGCTGAATACACTGACCCCAAATTCCTACCCATCCTCATACCCTTTTCCTTCCCAGAACTTCATCTGCTTAATTTCCTTAAAAAGACCCTCCACATCCTATAAGATATCAAAGGGACTGAGGGAATTTATTTTCCTCAGGCCTCTTGTGTGGAGCTAATGTAATAAATAAAGTATTCAACAAGGCATTACTGCAACACAATTTTTTTTAAAACCATCGAGTATTTCAGGAACCTGTTTCATGTAATACACATACTCGTACTTTTACTGTGAAATAATTAATACACATTTTTATGATCGAAGAAGTAATTGTTGACACATTTGATTATTTGTTAGTAACATATTAGTTAACCTCCGAATATAGTATGGCATCAAGATTAATGTTCTGACTAGCTAAAGTCAATTAAAGCACAGATAAAATCAATTAAATTCCACTTATCAAAGGGTCTACGGAAAGCGTTTCAGTAAATCAGTTAAGATCTTTACATAAACAAATCCAATACGACAAATAGCAGAGGCTCTCTGCGGGATAAGGGCACTTGTAAATTATTATCAAAGGTAATATGATCCTCCACAAGACAGAACCTTGACCCCAACATTTGCGAAGGCTTACATACCTTCAACACAACATTGTTTTAATGTTGGAGTTCATAGCTAGTTATTGTGCACACAACACTCAATTTAACACTTTTTGCAATGGAAAACCCACTTATAAAAACACGATGAGAAATATATTTTTATTTTGTTAACAATGATGCAAAT
This sequence comes from Limnephilus rhombicus, assembly GCA_929108145.2. Taxonomy (NCBI): domain Eukaryota; kingdom Metazoa; phylum Arthropoda; class Insecta; order Trichoptera; family Limnephilidae; genus Limnephilus; species Limnephilus rhombicus. The sequence continues at coordinate 35,624,740 of OV815276.1, forward strand.
AAGTGTCTGGAGATAAGCGTGGTATGAGATTTTCACGGCAAGTAGTTTTAAGTTGATAGTGTTTTTTTGGGTTTGTTATACCGTGAAGAGCTTCCTGCTTTTTTCGATGTTTTGGACTTCCTTGTAGGCTTGTAGTCAAATCAGATACCTAGGCATCTTACATTTTTTTTGTAAATAAGTTTCGTATGTGTATTATACTTCTGAAGATATTTAAAAAATATATTTTATCAAATTGGCTACGTACGCAATAGATATTTTAATACCAGCCTTGTGTTCTAGACGAATAATACTTCTACGATGAAAACAAAGCTATGATTTTTTTAAATATGAGCAAATCCCAGTGGATATTGATTCCAGCTAAAACATTAACGGGCAGTTGTTTCACAAAATTTTTACAATTCATCAAATTGCAAAGTTCATTTTTCAATTTATTAAATTTTTTTGTGTTTAATTCCAGAACTAAATTTAATTTAGTTCTGCAAGTAATTTAGTTTTTTAACGTTGTGACAGCTGTTTCGGCATTCAAGGCCATTTTAAAAATGTGGATATTCCATGTTTAATTTTTAAGTTTTGTGAACGTTTTAAAGTTCAGTTCAATGAAACGACTGGTCCTTAATGAAATAATTACAGAACTTTAATGGAACTTTCACAGAACTTAAAAATTTGATAATTTGTTAAAATTTTGTGGAACAACCGACTCTTATATAGGTAATTTAGTATTGATAAAATGTACGATCGTATTGTGCTCTACCCTTTAAATTTATACAGAAATCGATATCATTTTGTGATTTAAAAAATCAAGGTATGCCAGACATAATTAAAGGTTAAGTTTTAAAGTTTTCATTTCGTTACATACTTTATGGTGTGTAATAATTGTGTGGTGGAATTGAACAAAGCCTGAAATTAAAGGTTAAATAATAAATTATTGTATAAATACGTAGGTTGTTAAAAATGTGACCCTATTGCGAAAATGCATTGACAACACATACTTAAAACCCACATACAACAAAAGATTTTAACACCAGGATTACAAAATCAGTATTTTTAAGTGACACCATGAGCCGATAAAAGCGTTAAATTTCGCGGTCATCAAAAAATAAATGAAGTGCGATGCATTACATATTTTTGTTTATTAGGGGTTATGAATTCAATACTCGTACTACACAAAATGGAAACTGAATTTGTTGAAATTGAATTGACAGATTCTCTTTGTGTGGTCCTAGTGAAAGTCCACCGAGAAATGACTTTATCTGTCTTTGGTGATCAGATCGGAATATCCAGATATTCCCTCAACCTCCCATTCCCTTTCTACTTCCCATGCCCACTCCTTCAGCATCTCAATATAACCCCTTTGCGGATGCCAGAGTCTTTTTGGCTCTGGGATCATTTGGGACCCAATGCGATGTTCGCATAAATAAAAAAAAAGACATTACATACGGACATTCACCAATTGTGTGTTGTTTTGAAAATCTGCATTTTGCTAATTTATTGATTCTTGTTTGAGTGGCATATGTTATTTAGGACAACAAATTATGTATATTATAATGTACGTTACATTTAAATAAATTGATTGTACATTGTACGAAAGCAACCGCTTCACGGAGCCTATAATGTAAATCGCTTTATTTAAAAAAAAAAGTTTTACTTTATTTGGACTACAAATACTTTACTGGTGGTAAAAACCACTGAAGTTTCAACGTAAAGAACGTTTTGCAAAATAACATTTAAATGGTAATAGAAGACAATTATTATAAGCAATAATTATCAGCCTGAAACACTCATCAACATTGAAAAATCTTCCGAGAAAAGATACTTGCCGCCAACGGGACTTGAACCCGTGTCCTTCTGATTGCCGGTCAGCTGCTCTTGACCACTGAGCTATGGGAGCTTATCAAATACCCGCCAAATAATTCAATATATTCTAGTGTTTCATTCAACAATTACTGCTTATTATATTTAGCATAGCTCAGTGGTCAATAGCAGCTGACCGGCAATCAGAAGGACACGGGTTCAAGTCCCGTTGGCGGCAAGTATCTTTTCTCGGAAGATTTTTCGATGTTGATGAGTGTTTCAGGCTGATAATTATTGCTTATAATAATTGTTACCCTTTGTGCTATGCATAAAAATCTTGTCTAAACGTTAGTTTATAAATTAAAAATAATAGGTAAAAGAATAGCATAATTATTGATACGGGAAATGAAAGACAAAAAAACACAAATAAAAAAAAATATTGGTGTTTACATAGATAAGGTAAAATCGATTTAACTCTATAAAAATAATACATGTAGCTGTCACAATAATTATTGTATTTTTTTAAATACCCCGTTAATATTTTTACATTTCTGCATTTTCTAAAGGGTTCTCCACCACGTTTTTAGGTGTAAATAAGAACAAGAATGCAAATCATGTAGAAGTAAAATTATTACTTTGGCAATGCAACCAACTGTTTTGACATTGATGTCATTAAATACCACATTAATAATTATTATATGTTATGCGAAGTATAAAAACCTTAAAACGGTCACTGTGACCTCCTGAAAAATAATTTTGGGCGGTACAGAAACGATTAAATTTTGAGTAATCAAATATTTCAGAACAGTCAAAAGGCTTTTATGAATTATTATATTTTTATTGATGATCTTGCCCTTTTATTTTATAGCACGTCGAATGGGATAAATAAAGGGGCAATGAATGATTAAGTACTTAAGTAAATCATTGAATTCAGCTGAGTGACTGATTTCGAAATATATGTTGAAAATGAGTCATACAACATCAAAATCAAGCCAAACCATTTTCCAACCCTAAAAATGCAAAAAAAGTGAAATCACAAGTGGTTGCTAATTATTTTTTATGGCATTCAAACCCATGATATCATGCTAAACCCATGATATCATGCTGTTTGACCTCCACGCTAGAGACGCAAAAAAACATATTACTTTTAAAAGTTGCAGTACATTGAAAAAAGTGTGGAAACAGCACTACATACAATGATGAAAGTCCATAAAATGTCAGAGTCGCAAGCAGAGAACATACGAAAAGAGACTTGCCATATTTTGAAAAGGGCTGAAATACCCCGCCCAAATATAGCAAAGGGGGAGTTTGCGGCCCTAAAAGAATTGCGCGCCAACGAGGATATCTTGGTTCTGCCAGCCGACAAAGGAAACGCCACTGTCGTGATTAATATGGTGGACTACTTTAAAAAGATGGAAGACCTCTTGTGCGATGCCGGCACCTATAAAAAAATTAAAAACAATCCCACTAACAAAACTGACCTGAAGACAAGGGAGTTAGTAAAAGCTTCCAGTATCAGGAAAGAGGATCGATCTGGGCTTTTTGTAAAAGCCTCCAGAACTCCTGCCCTGTACGGTCTTCCAAAAATTCATAAAAAGGATATCCCGATGAGACCGATCGTCGGTGCTATTGGTGCACCGACGTACAAACTTTCTCAATACCTCTCAAGATTATTGCAGATGCAAACTGGGAAAACTGAATCTTAGATTAAGGATTCCACAGATCTGATCAGTAAGCTTAAGAAGGTTAAGACTGAGAAAGGGGATATTTTGGTCAATTTTAACGTTTTATCCCTTTTCACGAATGTGCCTCTGGAAGACTCCATGACAATGCTTAGAGAGATCTACGAGGAAGACATTTGTAAACTTTTTGAATACTGCCTTAAAACGGGATATTTTGCATTCCAGGGTGAATTTTTTGAACAAGTGGAAGGAGTTGCGATGGGCAGTCCGTTGTCGCCAGTACTTGCCAACTTCTTTATGGAGAAGTTTGAGGAAGTGGCACTCGACACAGTTTCGGCTGTTCCTAAAGTATGGTGGCGGTATGTCGACGATGTCTTCGCCATCTGGCCTCATGGAACAGAGAAACTGAACGAATTTCTGGACCATCTCAACTCACTCCATGTTAAAATTAAGTTCACAATGGAGCTGGAAAATGATTCTAAGATCCTACCTTTTCTAGATGTGGAGGTGATGCGAAAAGAAGGACACACAGTGTATAGAAAACCAACTCATACAAATCGGTATTTACATGCTGATTCCCATCACCACCCAGCGCAGAAGAGAGGACTTATCCATACATTGGTGACCCGAGCGACCGGAATATGTGAAGAAACAAAAATCGGAGCAGAACTTACAAAACTGACCAATGCACTGGAGCGTAACGGTTACCCAGTAAGGCAGACAAGGCAAATCATAAGAGCCAAATCTGCACCAAACGAAGACAAAATTGAACAAGAGTCAAAGGGCTGCGCTTTCCTGCCTTACGTTCACAATGTGACAGACAGAATTGCCAGGCTATTGAAAAAAGAAAGCATCAAGACGGTCTTCGGAACCACGACAAAAATACGAGACTTTTTGAGGCCTGCAAAGACCGAGATTCCTCTGGAAACAGATTGAGTATATAAACTCAGCTGTTCCGGATGTGATAAGGTCTACGTGGGCCAGACAGAGCGGACGATCTCCAAAAGGATATCGGAACACTTTCGAGCATGTAAACTTGGCCACCCTGACAAATCGGCAATCGCCGAGCATTTAATTGAAACCGGCCATTACTTTGGATTTTTTCCTGAGGTTCTGGGAAGACCGAAAACCCATAGAGCACGCCTGATTACGGAGGCAATTGAAATTCACAAAAATCCTATAAATATTAATAGAGACGACGGAGCTAAGCTCAATAGTTCTTGGTATCCGGTAATTGACGGTTAAATCAAGGCTAAACGCAAAAAAACATGTTGAAGTATATTGTAGCGCCAGCTCGTAGAGGAGTGGAGCTGGCGACACGGTATCGCTCCTAAGTAGATAAGTACTAACATCACCCCTAACCATTACACATCTGCCCTGATGATGGACACTGCAACGCTGTCCGAAACGTCGGCTAAAGAAGGAGGTAGCGCAACACGGCATAATACCCCAAAAACTAATAAATAAATAAAAATAAAAAAGTGTTTCACCATGTTTGTTTTGTAAGCCTAGAGATGTTAAGTAATCTTCGAAAATTGTTTCAGTATGATTCTTCATAAAAAAAGTATTTGAAAACACTCTTAACAAATAAATAATCTGATTAGAAATAAATTTATTAACAGTATTACTCCATCGGCCCTTTTCTGTAAGCCCCTCCCTGAACGCCAAAATCGACCACTTTGCCCATCCCGTTTCACCCGACCATAGAGACCATTTTAATTAGTACGCTAAAAAACTCACCGATATTTTAAATGTGTGGTGCAACATTTGTAGTACGAAAAGTGTAAACTATAGCCTTGCGGGTGACACAAGCCTTCAAGCTAATTGAGGTGGGTTTACTTCGATTATCGCACCTTTATAAAGTTCACAGCGTTAAGGGATTTTAAAGTTAAGATTAATCTTTTGCATTTGCCCAAGGCGAACATTGCATATTTTCATGCTGTGTGCAAAAGGTTAGGCATCTCATAATAAACTATTATCTTCCTTTGCTCCTTTTCTTAGGTGTATGCTTAGAGTTGGGTAAAGTTATATCTGATAAAGGATCTCTACGGTTCGTAGAAGGAATGTTGCATTGATTGCTAGGAGTTGTATTATTATTATAGGGGTAAATTATGACAGTAATAAACTGCCGTGTCGAAATGAAGGTACAGCCTTTGAATACAAACGATGGCAATATCAAGGTTTTATCTTTGATCAACCATCATTCAAGGGGGTATAATGTTGGGAAATGCGTCGGTTAATTTATACTTTTAAACCATACTGAAGAAAGATATTTTATCTGTTTTTTAAATTTTGTAGAAAAATGTATTGTGTTAAAAATTCACACAAATTATTCGGGAAACTTACTTTTCAGAATTTTAATTTTAGTTTAAAAAAATCATATAAAAAAGATCCGCGCCCTTGTTTTGTCACATTATTAAAAAATTATAAATTCTTATTATCAAAAAATAATTATAAAAAGTACTTACATAATTTTAATGAAATATTGAGTTATTATGTTAAAATGCTAGTATGGAGAATAATAAATCTTTATCAACGTAACCGCCCTGTACAGTTGCAAGGGTACAATCGCAAGATCATCGTTCGACGAAATTTAAATTCTCCCGCCGCTGGTTAATGGCATATGATTTTTTTTATTAATAAAGGTTATATATTATATACATATATATGTTTATACTGTTTCTAATCAATGTTGCATGTTAGTATTTAATGATTTGAGTTTAATCCGATTGTAACCTGAAAATGTAATTACTCATGATTATATTACATTGTATATAAAAAAATAAATAAAAAATAAATGTGTTATAGGTGATTTCTAAAAAAAAAATAATGTGATTTGTATCTGCTTGTTTTGGTAACGCACTATTTTGGAAATGTCTTTGTAATCCTTGTATTTTAACTGTAATATATTTATTTGAGTATGTCAGTGATGAGAATGGGTAGGAATGTTAAGTATGCCTGATGAATGTATATAGTTAAGTATTATAGGTTATTCCCTTCAACGTAATAAATCATTGAAGAAGATAACAATAATAATCTAAATTAAAATATGAAAGACAACAAGTCACAGAAAATAGAAAAAGATAATAGTTGCAACTGGGACTCGAATCCAGAACCTCTCGTCTAACCGGGACGTGCGCGTATACCGATTCCGCCATTGCCACCTTCTGTCAAACCGTCATATTTCAAATTATTACTCATAAACTTTTTCCATTTTTCTGCATCTTGTTCTCTTTCATATTTTCGTTTTGATTATTAATTTTATATTCTTCTTCAATGATAAATTATATTTTAGTTTTTCGTTGTAAATGTGCTGTTATTATATATATATATATTTTTATATAAGCTCCACCCAAGGAGGCCCCGAGGAACATAATTCCTCTCATGATCTATGTCATGTTTGGGGATGCTGCGTGGAGGGTATTTTTAGGAAAGGAAAGAGAGGAAGTTCTGGAAAGGAAAGGGTATTAGGGGTGTATAGGAAAGTGGAGGTCAATGTGTCCAGGATTGCGGTGCGAGGTGATGTTCCGAGAGAGTACGGCTGGAGAAGTCAAAGGGACTCCCTTAACCATTCTCTCCCGATCCGGCCTGCCTTGGAGCTAGTGGGCAGACGCATCCGCCACCGGGACCAGGACAAACCTCACCCCCTGAACCCGGGCACCCCTGCCAAGTTATCAATCTGCTGACAAATTGCTTTAAGAGTTTAGCCGATTTTACAATGAAGAATCAGAAAATAAAAACTCTAGACTGCGTCACGCGGAATAAAAATGTTTGGTACAAAAATAATTGCACAAAACCTTATCAATACAATTAATAGCCTGGATCAAGGATTTTCAAAGACCAGACCAGATGTAAGAAATATTTGTATTTCAAAGAAAACCTTACATTAATCAACAGATCTTATCAATTAACAGTCGAATTGGCTTTAAATTATTGCACTGAGGCATAATTAGCTATATTTCACTTCCAAATAATATATTTTAATTAATGCAATATGGAAATGCCTACGATAAATTCGAATGATTCAATTTCAGTGAACAGTAGCCACATGGGTTTGCACTAAAATTAGATTTATCTATTGGTTGGCTGGCAAAATTTGAAAAAAATTTAAAATAACAAAAGTATTGAAAGAAATTTAAAATAACAAAAGCGTTTTTATTTATATGTGATAAGTAGGTAAGTTAGATAAGTTTTAAGATTTTCACGGCCAAAAGCATTTTCGTTATTTGTTTTTGGGGTGTTATGCCGTGTTGCGCTACCTCCTTTTTTAGCCAACGTTTCGGACATCGTTACCTCTACCGGATCTGCCCTGATGCTGGACACTGCAACGATGGCCGAAACGTTGGCTAAAGAAGGAGGTAGCGCAACACGGCATAACACCCCCAAAACAAATAACGAAAAAGTAGGTAAGTTGTTATTATTGATTCTCGGAAAAACGAATTTCCAAGTATTTATTTTTTGTAATTGAATATTCATTCAGACTCTTATAAAAAGTCAATAGTTCCATACGAATAAATTCGGATACTTTTATCCGAGACGCTATCCAGGATACAAACCAATTCTTTGAATGATTGTTTTTAATAAAAAGGGTGGTTGCCCATAATATTGAAAAATAATTAGTTGAAGATAATATTGTTAATTCTAAAATTTGAAATATGAGATTAAATATTATGACGGCTTGACAGAAGGTAGCAATAGCAAAATTGGTTAACACGCACGTACCGATTAAACAAGAGGTCTGGGTTCGAGTCCCAGTTGCGACCATTGTCTTTTTTCTGTTTTCTGGGTCTTGTTCTCTTTCATATTTTCGTTTAGATAATTATTGTTATCTTCTTCTTCAATGGTTTATTATTTAATTTTTAAGATACTGTCTACTACCACGCTTTTTATAAAATAGTTTGTTGAGTAAGTTTTTAACAACTAAATTAAATCAACTGAAAACCAGTTCGCGAAAGTCTCGCAAAAATATTCCGGAAAGCCATAAAAACTCATGCACCAAGTTTCTTTGTGAATAAATTGAAATATTGTACTTTTATTTTACTAAACATTTTAAATCACGTTCAGTATTTAACTATTTTAATTTAAACACATTATTAATTTTATTTGTGTTTTTAAAGTCAGCTTAAAAATTCTTGCAGCAATAAAAAACTCAAATTTTTATGAAATCGACAAATAGAATATCCCATCCAATGCTAATTAAAAAAATATACAAGTAATTTGCTTCAAGCAATAGTATTAAAATTGTGATATTGAAAGTAGAAAGCAAAAATATTTGCTAAAATAATTACGAACTTACCTAAACAAATGTCTGTTCTGAAAATACTCACAAACTGGTTGTTAAAAGTTACTGATCGATACTGACAGCAAGTACAGATGATATTTATTACTACTTACATTAAAATATTTTTTCTTCTGTTAAAAAATTCTTCCAATTTTTTCTTTAAATTTATTGAGTTTCTAGTACCTACTTAAGACTAATGCGTACCTTTGAAAATTTAGAGATAAAGTTTTATTCCCTGAGAGTTAAGAAGGTAATTAAATTTTAATTCTTCGGGGAAAGTGCCTAGTGCTCTCTATACAATATTACAAGTTTTATTTTATGGGTAGTGAAAAAAAGATCTTTAGTACCGTTTGATTGGTCTTACGCACTGAGAAAAGAAAACAATGTTATTTTAAAACTTATTTACAATATTATATTACTTAGAATTATTATTTTATTGTATATTTTGTAAACTAAACGATGAACCTGAGAAACCGGGAGAGATTGTTTAAAAATGGAAAAATGGAAGGTCTGTAAATAGTGAAAAGGATACAGAAAACCACAGAATACTAAAGGTTAAGTAAACCACAGAATACTACATCAGAATATACCTTGTGAAAGTTCAATGCACAATAAATAATGAGATTAGAATATTTTCAATCGGCTATGGGACGAAAAAAATGCAATCCTTAAAATAATAATAATAATTATTTTTTTTTTTTATATTATTTTTTTATTAGTTACAGATATTTGTTTTTTTGGCTACCACACTGGGCTCATGCCCGTGTTATGGTAGTCGTATATTTAATATTTATTTAAATTAATACAAATACTATTTTATTAAAACAGATGATTAAATATACTAAATAAAAATTATGAAATATTTAAAAGTAAGTGAAAAATAAAGAAAAAAATGATCATATTTTAAAGAAAAGTAGAAATAAAAATGAAAATTCAAATTTTGAAATACAAAAATTAATAATAAAGATTAAATGTTAAGAACTCAAGTGTTCTATAAAAATATATAAATTAAAACATATAAGTAAATAAATTAAAATTAAATAAAATTTTGTGAAAAAATTAAGAGAAAAAAATAACAACATTTTAAAGAAAAATAGAAATGAAAACGGAAATGGAAATTAAAATTTTGAAATGCAAAAATTAATAATTAAAATGTAGTGTTAAAAACTCAGGAATTCTTTAAAGTACGCTCGTCCACTTTCGAAAATCCAATGTTGTACACGTGTTATAAAAAGAGAATTAGAATTACTTGACTTTATGTCAGCACTCAAAGCATTATATATTTTAGGAGCGATGAACCAGAATTGTCGTTGAGCGAATGAGGTTTTAGTTTTTGGGACCACGCAACCCAGGTTTGATGAAAAGCGGGTGTGTGCTTGTAATTGTAATCCTTATCACGTATTTGACAGTCTGTATATAAAAAATGCCAATCACAAATTAGATAGAGGGACTTGCAGTTGAAAATATCTAAAATGTGTCCCCCATTTGAAAGAATTACGTCGTTTCTTAGTTAAATTGAATGCTCTTGTGTAAATTGATACATACACCCTTTAGCTTATCTAGCATCGATACAATACTTTTTTTAATTTTTTTTTATTCTACTATATGTATAGCAATCCCACGTGTTAAAATACAACTATTTTTGGAAGAAGACAAATTTACAATACAGAAGTCATACAAAAGATGCGAAACTTAATTAGAAATAAAACAACGAAAAACAAAAATAAGGATATAATCAATATGGTCATGAAAAATGTAAAATGCAGTCGATGCACTGTTTTATTATTGCAGACGATAAAAATTAAAAAGCGATGTACTTGGTGTCAAAATGACCTAAATTAAAACTAATTGTTGCTATGACATTCTACGCGAATTGTCATCAAAATTGCAAAATTGTCTCAAATCAAAAAAGTTAAAAACTACCTTAGTGCTCTTATAGATTGAAAATTGAGTTTTTCAAAAACAGCAGACTGAAAATTTAAAATTTAAAATTCTTGATCAAAATGAAGAACTTAGTAAATAAAGAAACAAATCAAATAATTGAGATATAGTCTGTCAATTAAGAGTAGAAAACATTAAAAGTGGAACTATAAAAATTGTAGGCTGGCGACACCAATTTATCAGTTTTAGCGCAATGATGCAATGGTCATTCTTAACCCGAGATTGTTTGCCTTTCTTTAAAAAACAATTAAATTTAAAAAAATATGTAGAACACAAATAATCACACTTAAAAATACATTTTTTGTTCTTATAGGAAAAACAATTAAATCGAAGAAGCACTAAGGTTAAGGTTAAGCATTAAGGTTATTACTATTTACGACATAAATTTGATTAAATGGTGTTTTACATGGTTTTTTATTGGTGGTGATTTGCTTTCATTAATTTAACATAAATTTGAATTTAACAGTAGGTATTAATAGAAAGGAAGAACCACTAATGGTGAGTTTAGTTACACTACTTTGAGATTTATTATTTTTTTAAATTATTCTTTTTCTTTACAAAGGGAAGATGAACAACATGCTGTGTAGTGTGTACTGTAATAATATTATCTTTACGTTAGTTCTGTTTCTCATGAATTAAGTTTTCTGCAAACTCATACGCTTCAAAACCGAGTTATTTAATTTAAATTGAACCAGGTAACCATGAAATTGCATAGGTAATTAATCACATTATTAATACAGGGCCGAGTTGCAAGTCTCCTGCCTCGGGCAAGTCTAGACCCAGTACGTTTCAGCCTAATGAACCATAACAGAGATTGTCTTAATTAAAGTGTTAAAATAATTACGACAATATTTGCATTTCAAATAATTACATATGGTCCAGTGTAAAAATAATTTGTCAAACGGATACCCGTGCTTATGAATAAATTATTTTTTAAAAATCAGGTGGTCTTTGAATTTAGGCCTCGATAAGTTACAAATTAATAATCATTGACAAATTCAAGACGAGTATCAACAACTTGCAATGATAATAAGAACCAGACAGACACACAAAATAAAAAGTTAACAGGACCTCTCGTTTACCTGGACTGAGCTCTATCAGAGTTAATGCCACCATATACATTCCTTAATTTTAATTATTCCATTTTTGAATTACTTATATTTCTTCTTTAATCTTTGCAAATTCACTTTGTGGCAACACCACTTATCACAAATCACTTTGTAATAATTGGTCTTTTTACATAGTGATTTGTTTTCATTTAATTACTGAAATTTTCTTCAATTAATTATTTCATCTTTTTTGGTGTAATCCCGAAGTTCAACACGAAGATTTTTACAATCTGGTCTAGATAGTGTTTCCGATAACCTATCCGATTTTATTTTTGTGGAAATCCATTGACTTTTTTTAATAAGTCTTGCATGAAAAATATTCAATGTTATAACGAATAAACTTCTTGAAACTTAAAATTCATTATAATACGAGTATTTAATCATTGACGAATATTATGTATGTATATAATAACTCTCAATAAAAATCTCACTTCTATCACGGTAAGAAGAGACCTATGTTCGAGTCCTAGTTACAACCAATGTCTTTTTTATTTTCTGTTTCTGTCTGCCTTGTGTTTTCATTGAGAGTTGTTGGTAAAATTTTCTGTCAATAATTAAATGTATTACAATGAGGTTTATGTTTTAATAAGTTATCCCTAATAAAATTGAATGCATTATTAGATATAGGTAGATATTATTATTAAATATCATTATTAGATATAGGTAGATATTGCAAGAATTTCTTCATAGGTGCACTGTAAACTAAGCTTTTTTTTAAATATTTACTATAGGTAATGTAAGAGGATTTTGAATCCAAACGTTGCTAGACACGGCTTTAGGTGATTTTGTAAGTAACGTTTCCGCTTCCAACTTCTTTCAAATCACAACAAATCTCTTAATAGGGTCTACATTTTGGGAGGCGGGAATGGGTACCGCCGCCCCGGGAACCTTTATTGGATAACCAACACCTCTGCCATAGGTCACCCCAAGTGGTTCGCTACGTTTGGTGATTTAGCAGGGGTGCCCGGGTTCATGGGGTGAGGTTTGTCTAGGTCTTGGAGGCGGATGACCAGGACATACTGAACCCCAGATTCCTACCCACCCCTTAAACCCTTTTCCTTCCCAGAACTCTCCTCTCCTTCCTTTCCTTAAAAAAACCCTCCACACAGCATTCTCAAAGATGACATAGGCCCTGAGGGAAATTATTTTCCTCAGAGCCTCCTGTGTGGAGCTCATGTAAAAAAAAAAAAAAACATTTGCTCTGGGCAGTCAAAATTCTAGTGCGGAAGAGCATTAAAAAATAAATATCTAACTCGAAGGAAGTTTCCTTTTTCGAGAAAATTGTGGTAAAGTTGAAGCTGCAGACGTGGATCTCATCTGGCACATACAAATTGCATCATATTGCAACGGTCTTCGAGACGTAGTACATATATATAAATCCGGGTTTTATATTTCAAAAATGGTGATGTAATTTTATTTCCAGTGAGCTTTGCAGGGCAAATTGAGATGGAGCCATTGTTCTCCTGCGAATTCAAGCTGCCATTTCTTTAGATAAGGTTTCAAGATAAAGTTTCTCACAATATAGTAATATAAATATTATGACCGCGGCAGTTAAGTTAAATAAGAGTGACCGAATATACTAGAATACTGCTGCAATGTTGGTGTTTTGCAATGTTTACAATTGCTGATGGCGTGATTCTTTAGGGGTTATGAAAAATAGGTGGAAGAGTTTATAAATGAAGGTGTAATGTAAAGTGAATTTAAAATCGCGTTTATTCGAGTGCAAATGAAGGAAGCACAGATTAAAACAAAGTAAGTTGAAAACCAGGATTTCGTTTTTAATCAACACGCACATGAGCATGGTGGGGGTGAAATGATGTGATGTAAATTAAATATTCAAAGATTTCAAACATTCTGTCGATAAATGTCAAATAGATTTTACCATTCCGTACAAGTCGTCAAGTTAATTTCAAGGTCAAATTGAAAATAACATTTTTTAAAAGTGAAAGATGCTTCTAGTATTGCCACGGCGAAAGCACACCACACAGAAAAGAAGCATTGCTTGATATTATATCTTTAGTTACGGTTCTATGAAAACTCAATATAGTATAATATATGAAAACCCATAGGAACCCAGCTTAACGAAACCTATTATATATCATGTTTAACCTCTTATTTCAGCACTTTTAGGATTATATAGTGTTGATTTGTCACCGTGTTGATTTGTCCAGTTACCTTTAATTACAATCACTACACCCGAACCTATACTTATCATTTAGAAAGAACCGTAATACCTACATAAAAATAAATTATTTTAAAAAAAAAACATTTTCAACGTGTATTTCCAATATTTTCCTATTTCTTCTTCCGCTTTACACAATTATGGATTTCATAGTACCTACCCTTGTTACAAATATGTACAACAAAATCATTTATGGCTCCTTTTGAACTATCGATGACTATCTAATAGCACACATTTTGTGTCTATTTAATGACTAACGTGTATTAAAAATTATAACTTTATAACCATCCATAAAAACGTTACTAATACTACGATATCTCATATAACGTAACACTAAAATGCAGGTATTCTTAATCAATGTACCCAATTAAATATGCTGTCTCAAGTCACAAATTAATTTTAAAAAATTGTGACTTTATCTGATCGTCTCAACGGTCTCAACCATAACACCGAACGAACGCAATAAATGATATATTAATAAGACAGATCTGAAACTGTTTAGCATGCCGATGGCTTCCAAGATGCAAGATTAATGATACATTCTCTCGACGCTATCTCGTTTCGCAGCATAAATACATAACTGGTCCATTGTTTCCTACCTCTTATTGTTCGCAGGTGAAATGTCAACAGCTTCCTTCCCCGAGATCAGCGGGAGAAGAGGGTCGATGATAGATGATCTCTGAAATGATACAAATGAAATTGGTTAAGACGTGTGACGGCGGGTCATTGCCCCTGTTTCATTTAATACGAATAATATAGTTGAAAGTGCATTGCGCCATACATGTGAGTAAGCTCTATTCATAAGATAGACCGGTTGGTGAAAAAAAAAGTTGTTTTTATTTTCCGCACTTGAAGAATTCCACCCATTTTGTAGCACAGAGCTTTTTTTAGCGTAGAAAAATATTAACTCCATTTTTAATTAGAAAATATACCGTGTTTTACGTCAATTTGAATCTAAAAACTTTACTACGTTTTCTTTTAATTTAGATTTTTTATAAGTTATGTGCATCATTTTTTTTTTCAAAGCAGCTTGATGGTTTTTAGTTTTTATATATCCTTTTCCACCGCAAGCAAGCAATAAAAAATGCCTTAATGCTTTATGTCCACAGTTTTAAAACAATATAATTTTCCGACTCTGTTTCACTATATATACGGCTTGCGTTAAACCCATGCAGAAAGATATGATAATATGAAAATTAGTGCATTTCTATACCACGCTTAAAGCATCATTCAGTAATGCATTACTACATTACATTCAGTAATCCATTACTTTGCTAAGAAATATCTAGTGTAAATGCAGAAAATATATATTTTTACTTAGTTCCGAGATCCAATAATTGAAATCAGCCGATTTATAGACACACTCGTTCTCCACTGGAGCGACAGCGCATTTTAAAACTATGAACTTATCGAAAAATGAAACAATACAACTTTGTATAAACCACTTATATAATGCGTAAATCCTACCGGTTTCGGAACAAACGTTCCTTCTTCAGGGAAAGCTTTTACTAATTTGACAGTTTCGAACAATGTTTTATTATGGTAGGGGTGGAGCTGTTGCTAGTTATTAATGTAGATTGGGTGGGTAGGTACTAATGTAGAGAAGGGGGATAGGGGAACAAATCCATGATTGGGCTATAAGATAATATTTTTTGTTTATTGATAATAGATTCATTATTTTTAAGGGATTTTTTAATTTCCAAGGCTTCTTAGTTATCCAAACGTTTTTCTTTATGATTAATATGAAGAATATTAATCCCTGTATTTTTTCCAAAACTATGGTTATTTTCAATGATATGGTTAACGAACTCGAAAAATTATTATTATTAAGACACCTTAAATGTTCTTTGATTCTGATTTCAAAATAACGAGTTGTTTTTCCAATATAAAATGAGGGACAATCGCATTTGAGTTTATATATTCCGAAATTAGTCAATTTATGGTCTTTATCTTTAGTATTTCTCAAAAAATTACCGATATTATTTCTTGTATAAAAAGCTGGTTTAATATTAGAAGGGAGATTTTTGCAACATTGAACTGAAAAATTATTAATATACAAAATTTTACGCCATTCTTTATCAAATTATTTTTTGAAATTTTGTTAAGTTTTTTATTTAGAATGTTATCAATTAATTTTGGTTCATATCCGTTATTTATAGCAATTTGTTTTATTATTGAAAGTTCAGAAAGAAAATTATTATTAGACATAGAGACATTTACTAAGCGTTGTATCATGGAATGGAAGGTGGAGTGTTTTTGTGAGACAGGATGGTTGGAGGTCTTATGAATTACTATGTCAGTGTATGTTGCCTGGCGATATATACTAAAATCGATTTTATTATTTATAATACATAAAGTTAAATCCAAAAAGTTTAATTTTTCATTGCCTATTTCTATCGTAAATTTTATTTGATTTTGAAAGGAATTTAAAAGGTGAAGAAAGTTGTTTAGTTGACGTTCGGATCCTGTCCAAATGACGGAGATGTCATCCACATATCTCTTCCATAGTAAAACATTGCTTAAAAGGGGTGATTTTGAAATAAAAACAGTTGTTTCCAAATCATTCATAAACATATCAGCAATAAGAGGGCTGGTGGGGGCTCCCATTGGAAGGCCTTCTTTTTGTTGGTATATGACATTATTGTATTGAAAATAATTTTGATTTAAAACTAAGTTAAATAAATGAGTTAGGTCACTAGACAGTCTGTAGGTAATTTAGAATCCTTCAATAATTTGGAAACAATTGCCTTACTTTCAGTAATAGGCACATTAGGAAATAGATTAATGACATCAAAAGACACAAGTTTAGCATTAATTTACAAGAAGTACAAATTTTTCAATGAGTCAATCAGTTTAAAAGAGGTTCAGGTTTATACAAAGTTGTATTGTTTCATTTTTCTATAAAGGATAACCTCAAAGTGATAGCTACATTAAAAAAATGAACTTATCATTTATAAAAGTTTGTGTCAACATAAAAAAAATCATACCTTTGAATTTTAATTTGAAGACATAAAAAATTATTGTAATGCTGTATAGCCAATGTATTACCCTATATTTTATCGTTTATTTCATATTTGTAGGATTTATAAAAAAATATAAAAAAAATTATAAAATTTATAACCGCGCGAATCCAGCGTGATTGTTATTTTGAAACTGCTGTGAGAGGTACTTATTCGAGTCAACATAGAACATTTTCGATGTTTGTATATTATCTGTGAGACATAATAATATTAAAGGTACATATCTATGGAAAATAACTTCATTTTAACCGTAAGCAGCTGATCAGAAATTCTGCGAGAAAAAAATATTTTTAACATCGTCTACGAGTCTTGGATTTGCTACACCTATGATCCTAAAGTCCAAAATAACAAACTTGGACGCTAGAAATATTTAAAAATATATATATTTGCTGAATCAAGGAGATAATTGCCTCTTTTACCCGAAAAGCAATCGGGGACATTTAAAAATGCGGGAATATATGGCAAAAATCGCCCCAGTGGATAATATACTCATGTACAGTTATTTATATCATGATAATAATAAATAACCTCCACATGTTACTAATTAATATAATATCACCTCTCAAGTCTAATTCTGTTGTAGGTACTTGTTAGTAGTCGCCAAAAACCAGTTCATTTAAATTTTTTTTTCAGCTATAAGGCTTTATTTTTCATTTCCTGGACCAGTTCCTTGCATAATAATGAAATAATTCATTAGGAACCCAGTTTATTATCTTTTCAGTTAATATTATAAAATATGTGCTAGTAGCATTATATTCAAGTAGAAACTTTGTCGTCCTAGTAGCAGCAGGGTGTTTTCCTCTAGAATATTCACACGGTTATTTGGTGCATTAGAAAGCAAAGGATGTCACCCAATGACTCAATAACCCAACATCAACGGTGATGTTTGTTTAAATATAGAAATATAAGTTTTCTATACAGATTATCATGAATGTCTAGTTGTTTATTGCTGGATTTTCTTCTAATAAGTTTTCCAGGAGTACGTTCTGGTTTTCCACTTAATTTGAATTTTATTGTTTAAATTTATGTTTTCTCAGATATAAGGATATTAGACCAATTAAAATACTTAGGATTTTTACTGTAACAAGGTAGCATTACATAGAGTGCAACTGGAACCTTCTAGTTCTACAGCAAATTCATGGAACTAGGGTTACAGGTCATCTTCCAATGAAAAAAAAACAATTATTATAAGCAATAATTATCAGCCTGAAAAACTCATCCACATTGAAAAATTCTCCGAGAAAAGATACATGACGCCAACGGGACTCTAACCCGTGCCCTTCTGATTGCCAGTCAGCTGCTCTCCTAATTGAGCTATGGCGGCTTATCTTATACCCGCCAAATGATTCAATATATACTAGTGTTTCATACAACAATTACTGCTTATTATATTTTTTCCACCTGAAAACAACCAACTTTATTTTTTGCAAGACAGACACTGTTAGTATTAAATCCGTCGCTAGGTGGCGTCGAGACAAATTATGTCTTCATTTATTGAGGAAATACTTAAACTTGTCAAATATTGATTATTATTTTTAATTGTTAAACTAACGTTTAAGACAAGATTTTTATGCATAGCACAAAGGGTGCATGCATAGCACAAAGGGTGCACCCTTTGTGCTTCTTGTCTTAAACGTTAGTTTAACAATTAAAAATAATAATGAAAAAAAAATACTAATTATGATTATCTATAATGCAAACACTTGATTGTGCTTGATTCATTTCTGTTGATACAGCATTCACGGATATGTTTTGTTTCGAGACCATTTCATATTTGATGAAATTCGTAACTTTAAATTTATTAACATTTTAAAAATTATGCATTGATCTTTTGTAAAATATATGCATTTTAATCGTTAAAATTCCTCTTAAGTTTGTGAGCCAGTGACCAAAAAGGATATCTGAATTACTGCCAATTCGTGTGAAATAATAATAATAAAGTTACTTTTTATTTTTTTTACATGAATACCGCACAAGAGTCCCAACTGCTTCCGTCTGGAGCCAGTGGGACTATGGCATCCCCAATTTTGGTATGTTGTGAGGCTGAAGGTAGTGGGGAGGGTAAGGAGAAAGGTAAGAGTAAGGTTGGGAAGTACCTGGCTATTCAGATCTGGTCACCAAACATGGTTAAAGCCATTTCAAGCAACGTTTCAAATTCTGAATGGTGGTCTTACACCAGGGCGATTCTGAGAGTATCTTCCACTTAGGAACGTGCCGCAAATATACTATATATTATTTTAAATTAATAAATTGTGAAATAACATAAATCAATCAAATACAATTTATTTGCCACGCCGGGATTCGATCCCGCGACCTTCGGAGTGCTAGTCAAGCGCCTTTCCGCTGGACTACGCCGGCCGGTACTTGCTTAAGTACCATCATAACACTTTAAAAAATATATAAAGTTAGAGGTATTACGTCTTTCGCTCGAAAACAGGAATACCGGGTATTTCGAATAACCTGCAGCAATAATTTTATTACTGACGCAATAAATCATACTGCAATAGGAATATCTGAATATTTTCAGCGCATAAATGCATAATCCGAGCCTTTCATCTGTGTTTACATATATTAACAATGCTCGATTTAACAAGCAAATGCACCGAACGAGTTACAAGATAAAGTACAAAGATTTTCAACCACACATTAAAAGCATGGTTTGGAAATATACATGATTTGTCAATGAATAAATGTTAGATTTTCTAACTGAACCAATATTTGCATGAAGCGTTCGAAATGAATTACTCTTTCAGAAATGCTTGACACCGAACCCTTGTACTGCTACTCTTTGTACGAATATCCCAGATAAGGTGGCTCGGACATGAATTGTGCTCGGGATGACAGAACGACTACCGAACATAATCCTATCGGCAATTCCGGAGGGAAAACATCTAGTTACTTGTTCCAGACTAAGCTTGGGAAAACAAATGCAGAAGCTGTGCGAGGAGAGACTGGACCTGCAACGGATCGAAGCCATCGTGGTGGTGCAAGCATTTAAGGTGTCTGAAAGCACCCGAATAGAAAAAGCTAGTCTGCTCTAGAAAAAAGTGATAAAGCATAAAGAATAATTTTCACTCCCTATAACTTATATCCAATTACTAGCTCACCCGACAAACGTTGTTCTGCTATATAAATTATTTCTAAATAATATTTTGGTTGTTAAAACAAAAAAATAACGAATATATTGTGTGTGTTTCGGGATGGGATCTATGACAGAAAGAGGAATGGAGCTCTGTAGACGATGACCGCCGATAAAAACAAAAAAAAAAACACTAAATAAAGTAGGAAAATGAAATAAAGAAAATCATTTGAAGAGCAATTGAGTGTACGATATTTCTGTCAGTCCGTCTTTAGCGAACACAAATAAACTCAATGGTTTGCCCACGCGAGAACATGATGCCGAATGAAATATTAAAATGACGTGATGCTTCCCGTGAATGTCTTGCGCATGTGTATATGAAAGTTTGATGAGGCGGACGTAGCGCCATCTGTCATTCAACAACATAAATAATTTCGTTCGGTTTGAAATACGAAAGACGGTTAAATTTGTTCATACAAAAATTCTAAAATCGCGATAAAAAATTGGGAGGGTGGAGGTGGGAGGGTTAAAATTTGTAGTTCTAGGTATTTTATGATGCGAAATAAAAAACAAAAAAAAAAACTAAAAAAAATAATTGTCGAAAAAATTGATTTTTTTTCTCGATAGGGACACCCTAATTACCTAGCGTTATGAAATATACTTTAAAACCTATTCTCATACCTACCAAATATACATTAAAAAAATCATAAAAATCGGTCAAGCTGTTTCGGAGGAGTGCGACCACAAACACCGTGACACGAGATTTTTATATATAAGATATACATAACTTCAAATACAATTTTTCTATACAATACACCTTCCGTTAATTGGTTGGCATAATACTAGAGACAAGGTTTTGAATTTTATTTGGTATTTTTATTATTATTTTTTTTTTAAATCTTCACAATTTTTTCAACAACTCAGAGATGTTATAAAATCATATTTTTGTCTCGTATGTTTTTAAAGCCTTCTGAATAAGAACTGATTTCATCGAGATGGAGCAACAAGCTTACTATGTTCAATATGTTCCTGAGTTTTTACATATTATATTATCAGGATTAAAGTAGGCTTACGGAGAATAATACACATTTTGCTTTCTACCAACATGTTAATATATCAAGTATTGGTTCATGTATTATAACTTTACAACCAAGACAATTATCGCATTCATTTGCTAGAAATAGAAAACCTCGCTCGTTGGTAAATTTTCTATATAAGATTATTAGTAACATTAAATTGAAGTAAGCCAGTTTAATCAGAGCAAGAAATAATTGTGATAATTTAACTGCTGAGATTTGCATGTATTTAATAAACTTGTTTTTCTGGAAACTATATCTATGTATTATGATTAGCCAAGGTTTAAATGTGGTTAAAGTTAAGGAATTCTTATCATATTGAGCAAAACACGGTTGGGATAACATGAGATATCGAAAGTTTCAAGTGTAAAATAAGGCGTAAAAATAATGAATGAGAATGACTTTACCTATTTCATTTATATATATTTTTTAAGTTTTCTAATACTTTTTAGAAGGTTCTTACGGAAAGAAAAATTAAGAAAATTGGATAATTTCAGAAAAATGATTTTTTTAACTTCGCACGTTTGACAGACAGAATTTAGCAACAGCTATTTTTTTGGAACAAACGAAATGTCTATGGATTTTTTAAATTATAGATATTATCAACCTATGTTAGGTATTAAATTTGATAGATTGTTGTTATAATATAAAAATGAATATTTGTAATATATGAAAAATAAAAATTTGAATAAAAAAATTTTAAAAGGTGGCATGGGAGCTGTTGATAAACTGAATGTACTGGGACTGAATATATAGAACGCGGGAGGGGGATTGGCGGGACGGGAGAGCGGGAGAGGGGAGAGGGTAGGCGGGGAATGTGAAAGGAGAACCCGGGAGGGGAAGGGGATGTGGGAGGGGAACGGGGACGCACGGGAAAGGACATTGAGAGAGAAACAATTTATTTCTTTGAATATGGCATTGCAACGTGTGCCGGGAGCCCGCTAGTCAATAATGTTTTTTTATTAAATAGTGGTGTAAACAAAAAAATATATTTTTAAATTAAAAGGACGCCATGTAGTGAATTTACAATTAAAATAAGTGCTAATTACAAGTTCTGAAAAAAATTCTACTTTACTTGCTTGCTTCGTAATAAAATGACCGCACACCTACATTGAACTACGCTTAAAAATATCGACAAGTCTGTAATTCTCACGCTAATCAAGTATAAAAAACCCACTTTAATAACACTTGTAACTTTGACTTTTCAATTAACCGGTTTTACGTTCAATTCCTTCTCCCTGACAAACTAGTTGATTGTTGTTCGGTTTATGTTTATACGAGTGCGAACACTCGCACAGAATACATTAAATTGTCTTATGCAGACAACAAACTTGTCATAGAATATATCGATTCGTCCAATAGTTTGTAGTTAGCATATTACCCAGCATACATTTGCTTAACAGTTCACCTTTTGCGTGTACTTATACAACAAAGTTTGAATTTATTAAAACTTTTGTAAACATGTGTTTTTACTTGTTTCATGTCACTGATGTTATGTGTGTTATTATCTGCCACTGTTGTACCAATTGCATAGTTTAATGAATATTTTACTTACCGACAAGCTGCCTATTGCAATGAACAAACAAATAAGACAAATAATAACGTATTTACCAGTCATGAACTTATGCGATAGGTTTTTCCCCAGGAAGAAAAAGAGTCAAAACGCCATTGGACATGGTAGGTATAACTCGTTTGCTTACTAGATAAAGGAGATAGTCATAGTTGTTATTTCGTGTAGAAAAAAACACGGTCAATGCTTCATCGTAAGATTTCATTCAAGGCACGTCTGTGAATGGTGTTCAGAGTAAGTTTGTGAGGTAACAAGGTAAATATCATAAACGGTCCTTCTGTGGCTTTTGGTTCTTTGATAGCTTTTCTTTTTGAGAGAGTTTTACGAAGTAAAAAAAATAATGCTGTTTGTCATACCTCTTTGATTTTTATTTTTATTAAACTGACGAATTTAATAAACTATTAAAGCAAATAAATTATTACTGCTGAGATCAGGTCCCATTTTCTATACATTATGTGTTCCGAGGATAATTAAAAATATTTCTTGAGATTTCACAATGATTTCCTGAAATGTGTGTCTGAATAAAGCTGATTATTAGAAATATAGTAAAAAAAACGTGATTATTGTATTATTTTCAGAGAGGAACGATTATGTTATTACTTTTAACTGGATGTCTCTGAGAAATAAAATGTGCCGTTAGATTTTTCGAATTAATCTAATTCAAATGTCAAACAACTTTTTAGAATAATTAATAATTACAGGATATGTGATAAAGCAGATATGTGGTTACCAATTATATTTCTTTAAAATTTTATTACGAATAAGTGTATCAGATGTAACTGCATGGAAAATAAATATTTTAAAAGGAGGAAGGAGCTCTACTGCGAACACGTCTTTAGAATTGTGTAAAAATATGTTCTACATTACTTTTATGTACATACAACTCTATGTTTACATCTAGCAAATTAATGTAATAAAAGTGACCAGATTCCAGAGATGGGTGTCCAGTAGGTGTAAAGGGTAGATTGGAGGAAAGGCTGAAGTAAGCGTTTGAGGAAAAGAAATGAAGGTGCTTAGAGGGCAGTCCCTATCTGCACGCATGTGTTTCATACTTATATTCACTTATATATAGCGGAAATTTGAAATGATGTAAAGAACAATTAATCCAAAAACTAGTTAAATAAACGGCCTGTACTTTTTTATGAAAAATAAAAAAAATTATTAAATAAGGTTATTTAAGAAATTTCCAAAAAAATGTTTAGTATTTTGAAAGATCTATTTAATATTATTTTATAATAAAAAAATCATAATTATAGGTCTGCAAAATCAGGAGATATGATTTTTTGAAAAAGTAACGAAAAAATCTTTCTTTCTGCTCTCCTGAACAATTTACATTTTGTCTTTGACAGCATATCAAATTTCCATGATCGATGTATATGTCGGCGGCGGATCGTAAAATCGGGCAGATCGTGATGCGCCTAGCTACATCGTGAAGTGCCTGATGCCTGTGCATCATGATTTGCCAGATTTTACGATCTGCCTGCGACATATACCTCTATACAGATACCGCTAATAATTAATTAACTCCTCCACTGTCCACCGTATCAAAAATATGTTGTTCGAACGTCCACTAATGTATAATTATATTACATTTTTTCATCCGAACTCTGGAATATTGAAAACATTTTAAAACCAGCACGCAAAGCATTTTCATGGGAAACAATTATACCAAGTCAGTGGACATCTTCAATTTATGTTTAAATAATTATAAAATATTGTTACTGAGACAGTTCAGTTATGTACAATGAATGCTGTATATTTCTTATTAGTCATACGTAATGTTTGTAAAAGCCTCGAAAAAGGGCGTAAATAAATAAATAAATAAAAATATGTTTTATAGCGAGACTCAATCTGATAGCTTGGCCGGCGAGTGATCTAATTTGCCGGTCGATTCATATAGGTGAAGGTTGGGTATCCTATTATATGTTCAGTGATGTAAAGGAGGGGGGAGGATACGAGACAGGAAAGAAAAGGACTCTTTAAATCCGAAATTTTTATTTTCATCAAAAATACTCAAGGAAGACACTTCTAATTTACTAATAATTATATTCAATATCTTCGTTCAGAAAGTCCAGATAATGTGCAATACACACTTGTTAATTAGGTCAACTAGAAAATAACAAAACTTAAGCGGTCAAAAAAGCGAAATAAAATTAAATAAAATTATGGAGTCTGTCCTAACGAGGCTTAAGAGTATAATAAAAATCTAGTAAATATAATTCCGTAGAAAAATGCATGAAACCAGTTAAAGAGTCAAATATAATCAAGTATTTAAATATTTCAAACTTCACGTTTAAAAATTGGCTAGTTAATTGCACGCTTACACCAGTATATTTTATAAATAGTTAATTTGTGTGACTTTGAAGCATGTCAATGACAACAGTTATTATAATTTTTTTGTTGCTACTAGTATTCTCGCTGGAATTTGGGTTTTTTTATCGGGGCAAACGAACTCGCGACCTCCTCAAATAAGAATATTTTCAGAATATAATAATAATTACTAATTTACCGGTAATTATACATTTTTATGGCTTTAAATGAACGGGTATTTAAAATTCATATCTAATGTGAATGATTTGAAAAAAAATCGTTTTAGTTAATTAAATACGATAAGCTTAATTACTAACAATATTCACGACCTTCGCTGCACAGCGAATAAACTTATTCATAATCGAACAAAATGTGACAATTTTGAAACTCGGCATTGGTACATAATATTCAATACATTTTTCATGGATTAAGTTATAAAAAATAAAAGAAAAAATTAATAACTCACGACCTCCGTTGCACAGCGAATAAACTCATTCATAATCGAACAAAATGTGACAATTTTGAAACCCCGATCCAGATTGGAATAGATGTTCAATGTTCACTGTCGCTTTGCGTCGTCCTGGTAAGGTAAAACATTACCGTTAATTTTCGTAAAGTGTTGCTAAAATGGATTTAACTATGTTAGTGACCAGAACTGAATACCCAGGTGCTTCCCGACCGTTTACTTTCTCTTCGCTTCCAAACTTTGTTCAGACTCAAAAAATTTCCCTAATGGGGTTGCCATTCGTTGGATTCGGGCAATTAGAATTTTTGCTCATTTTTCACAAAAACGGTGCTGTATAATTTATCTAATTATTATTATTAATATTTAAAAAATCTTTTGAATTAAAAAAATCACTCCGTTCAAAGTTATACCAAAATCTGCAGCTCGAAGCTGAAAATCATTAAAGCTTCTGTGCTTTACTAAAGTTCTGCTTGCATTCTAGATGGCCATACAGTGCACCTGCGCCGTGCTGCACATTCATGCAATTAGGAAATGCACATGCCCCACTTCAATACGATTCCGATACCGTGTTCCGATTGCAGTGAATGCAGCAGCGACTATCATTTACTACTATAACCGGGTCCATTGAAACTCTAGTTAATACGATAAGGCTTAGAGAGGATTCTTGTATCTTGCACACCGGTTTCTATTGTATGGGGATGTATTCAGTTCGATACAAGATAAGACGAATATAAGACGCGAGTAATTCACTAATAACTTCTAAAACAAAACCTAGGGTGAAACTTTCACGTCCGTTAATCAATCCTGAAATACACACATTTACATTATAATGTGGTAGTTTTTGCGCAATAACAGTTAATAACTAATTAGGGATATCGACCATTAACGTGTCGGTAGGTACTTTTGATTTTTTTGATAAGTTATCTTCTTCTTATAGGAGTTAGGACGCCAATAGACGTTAAATATACAAACCTGACAATGTATTTTAAAAAAAAAACCATAACGTACAGACATAAAGTATTTTCCTCTATAACAGTTGTAGGAATACAAAACCTCGATTTCAATGAATTTATTTAGGTATTAGCTATTTCCCGGCATGCATTGCAATAGATATTTTAAATAAGTACCTATTTAAAATATCTATATTAAAAAAATTCATAGAAAATTCTTTTAATACAAAGAAAAACAGCTGCCTGCTAAATTCAATTTCATCAACACGCGAACTGTAAAACGTGCGAAGTTAAAATAGTCGTTAAGTTTTCTAAAATTATTAAATTTTCTTAATTTTTCTTTCCGTAAGAACCTTCTACATAGTATTAGAAAACTTGGAAAAAAGGTGAATTAAATAGGTTTAAAAATATAAATTATATAAAAATATATATTTAAATATAAATTAAATAGGTATAAAACTTGGAAAAAGGGTGAATTAAATAGGTATAAATAGGTATTAAATATGAGTCGTTCTGAAGTTATGGCATGACCAAGGAAAACAGGGATTCATCTCTATATATATATAGATTATATTATCAGCCTGAGGTACAGTTATCCCTTTCGCTCAGTATTCGGGGGAGTAAGAGTGACAGTGACAGCAACAGTGTGATAAAATACTTATTGTTCATATTTCTCGGCCTCCGGGTTTCCTCTTAAGAGAATAACACCTCACTCCCTGAGACAGTGAAGTCAGAGATCTCACACCAGCCTCAAGATCTTATGCACACGTCACTCCGGCGCCGCACCCCCTCTTGCGATCACCGGGTCACTTGCTAGCTTGTGGTCTGTCCACACTTGGGCATAAATTACGATATTAATTGTTTAAGACGACGCTCCCAACTGTGTGTGGAGCCCTCGGCAATGCGGGGATCTAGCAACACGCCAATTAGCCCACCGCTATATATAATATATATTATAGCATAGCATCTTCGTTTGTTTGATCGGTATAACTTCATCTTCGCTAATTAGCCCTCGAGGCTTGGACGTTGCCCACTGGTCAAATTAACTGTGACTAATGACACGATTAATCAAATGGTTGGCCAACTCGTACAATGTATCTGAAATACATTGCTTGATTTTCAATACCGTCAAGTTTCAATAATCGGCGTGGCAATGTAAAATATCTATCAAAATGGTTTAATTTTAACTCTTATCAGCCTCATGAATTCAAAAAACAAATATTTTTTAATATGAGATCTTCCACAGTGGCAGATGCTCTGTATTGCTCTGGTGAAAGACAATCATTCAGACCTTTATTCGACAATATTATACCTATATTATCAATTCTTTTAACTTCACAATGAGCCTAATTTGGAGATTTTCTGGCTGGCTCGAGGTGGTTGGGATTCTGGTGCGGTATTCAAAATTGAAAAAAAAACTTATGTTATTTATCTTCCTCATTATTGGGTAGGTACTTCATTGCATCGATTACACAGACCTCGATCAAGATCTTGACAAAGATTTTGATCCAGATCTTGTTCCAGATCTTGGTATTGATTTTGATTCAGATCTCGATATAGATCTTGATCTAGATCTAGATCCAGGTCTTGATCTAGATCTTGATATAGATCTTAATCTAGATCTTGATTCAGATCTTGATCTATTTATTGTACCAGAACTTGATCCGGATCTTGATCGCTTTCTTGTTCCAGGTTTTGATCCATATGCAGATCTATTCAGAATAATTAAAATGGTTTTAGCTATGTTCAGCAACTAGATCCGAATAGTCAAATTGATTCAAATGTATTTCTTATTTTACTTCCTTCCGCTGAATATTAGGCTCGTCCTTTTTTCAAAACTGGAGATGCCATATTTTCATAGTCTACGAACAAAAATAAACTAATTACGAATAACCAAAGAGCTCATCACCTTTTAATTTTTGTTGAGTGGGTTTTTGAAAAAAGTTGAAATCAGAACTAATGGACGTGTAATTCCATGAAATCCTTTACTTCTCATATCAACTGTAACTAACGAGTATAGAGTTGATGAAATAAAAAATTTAAAAAAGTAGTACCCGTAAAAAACAAACTTGTTTTTACTATAATTCATCTCTTTTCAAATTTTCTTTGAAACATTATTTTTTTGGTTTTAGTGAGGATTAAATCTTTCTCCATAGTGATCGGAATCAACCGCGCTACCAACCGGGCCAAATTCCGATTTGTGGGACCGTAATTTACTTCATATACTAAGTGCTTTAATTTCATCGAATATCAGAGAAATGCGTGTATGTCAACGTGTGTGGGCGATTGATTAAATGCATTGTCATCGATAACTACCGAGTTTCAGCTCGACCAGATATAGGGAGGTGGGTTAAATTCCACTTTCAAATACCACTTCATTCAGACATTCATTCAATGAAGAAAACAAAAGCGAAATTCAAACAGATCAATTTAAAAAGCAGAAATTGGGGTAAGTTTGTTTTAATTAAATATCTGTTTATCATAATATTAATTACAGCAAAAATAAATCCGTAAATTGCCAAACAACATCAAGAAAATTTTCCATGTTTTTCATGAATTACTTGGGGATATATTCTGAGTGGAACACCTGGTTAAACTCATTTCAATTAACCTATATCCTGTAATAACAGTTAATTATTTCAGCGCCGTTACAGTATACTGAAAGTGCGAAATACTCCTAAAATAATAAACAGTCCTGAAATACGTTTTATGATCGCAGATAAAATACATTAGCATCTAATAAAGACTTTATTCGTTGTAATTAAATTAGCACGAACAATAAACCCCACAGGCCATCATTATTTTTTTCGGAATACTTTGTTGTCACTAATTTATAAATTTATTTATTTTCGCCAGTAATAATGGGTGAGAGTCGTACGTCGTACCTACTATTAATAATTAAAGTAAATAACAATGTAGCAGGCGCGATCCCTCCATACTTCCCTTTCTTTCGAGGCGTATAATAAATATAATAATAATTGTTATTTATTTATTAGACATTAAAAAAAGCTTTAAGCTTTTTTTTCTATCCGTAAATAGCAATAAATTCTGCAAATTAACGACGCCGTCCCAACCTCAGCGGCCAAAAATAACAAAACACCACGCGCGTACCGGACCGAAATACATAATAACAACACCATTCTCGATGCTAATGGTGTCGAATGTCACGTAAAGCAACAGTGGATCCTCTGCTCAATTCCGCATCCACGATGTTAGAAAAAGTTTAATATTTGCGCATGCGCGTTTAGTTCCGCCAGCCAAGTTTTGCCTGAAGCAGTATACACATTCGATGGTTGCATCCAATGCACATTGCACACAATGTGGATTAATTCGGAAAGAATTTGTCGCGCGGCAATTTTGACAATTTGGCTTGAAAAACGGATGCCGATTGAAACTTAAATATCTGTTTAATTAATTTAATTTTTGAACTTTAATAATAGCTATGAAGCGTAAAGGCTTTATAGAGCTAATATGACATACTATTTTTTTCAGTAATCGCTAGTATGTAGGTATTTAATATGGGATATTAGGTAGGTACGAGTATATACTTCAGCATCCCTTATAAAAAAAATCACCGACCGCCACTGCTATGTAGGTACTTGCCTAATCTGATTCACGGGTATTTTTATATAATATAAACCATAGCTCACAAGCCTTTATGATAATATTATATGACGTACTTTTAACTAAAGGGGCGCATAACTTTGAAACTCTTTGTTACAATATAAAAGATTATTCTTACTCCATTAAAGTTATCTCCCGAGAAAGTTTTTCTCTTCTGACAGCATAACTTGAATTATTTTTCCATGAT
Organism: Limnephilus rhombicus; assembly: GCA_929108145.2. Lineage (NCBI taxonomy): Eukaryota > Metazoa > Arthropoda > Insecta > Trichoptera > Limnephilidae > Limnephilus > Limnephilus rhombicus. The sequence continues at coordinate 35,655,008 of OV815276.1, forward strand.
AGTAAGTTCAATGACATAAATTCAGACAGCATTATTATTCGGAGGTTCAGTACTTGGCTACATATACTATCGCCATCTAGCGATCACTCCCGGAAGCATTCCATGCCGTGAGGCTTACTTTCAAATCTCAACGATTATTACCTTCCAGCGTTCCACTAATTATCGTCTGTGAAATACGTTACATTGTTAGTGCAGTGGAGATAAGGAACTGGGCACACGAAGCTCTAGATGGGTAGGTACTGGGTAGTTCCTAGGTTCCTAAGCGAGAAAATGAGCCCAAGATATAATAAATTCGTTATGAAGAAATCTATTCTGATTGCAAATTCTTGCAACCAATCCATGAGAGAAAATAATTATTACTTTTATTCTGCAAATTTACACAAATATAATTATAGTTTTCGCTCTGTTAAAAAAATCTGTGAAATGAACGCATGTTTTGAGTAAATGTGAAAAATAGTAATGTTCAAAGAAAAAAGATTTGCCTGGTTGGTGGCTAAATGTGTTTAATGTAAACAGTGTGAAAATATTGTGGGAAAGATTGAGGTAGGAAAAAGAAAAAGAAAGTTTGACATTATTGTGATTGAAAATTAAGTATTTAAATAGTGTGAACTTTGGTGACTCAGCAGGGGTGCCCGGGTTCAGGGGTGAGGTTTGTCTGGGTCTTGGGGGCGGATAAGGGAGATAATGGTTGAGGGAGTCCCTTTGACTTCTCCTGCCGTACTCTCTCGGAACATCGACTTGCACCGCAGAGGGAGGGATGGATTCATACTTCTGTCACTCCTAAACACACTGACCCCCAGATTACTACCCACCCCTAATACTCTTTTACTTCCAAGAACTTCCTCTCCTTCCTTTCGTAAAAAAACCCTTCACCCTGCATCCCCAAATGACATAGACCGTGATTGGAATTATTTTCCTCAGGGCGTCCTGTGTGGAGCTAATGTAAAAAAAAGAAGGGGCATCTTTAATATACCCGTGAGGATAGCATTTAAGGGGATTCCCCCGTATCAGGCCATCTGAGTGCTGAGCCAGGGTGATGGGTGAAAAGAAGTGGGTAGAAATTTCAAGGGTTCAATCTTCACTTCAGTGAAACGAGCGCCTAAATAAAAGAGTTTAATAGTATTTTAGTAGAATAAATGGTATTATCTACATATCTTACGCGTATTTTGATAAGAGTCTACGAGTAACCAAGTGCAGTATTTCAAAATGTTACAAAAAAATTAACACGTATTCTGAGGAGCGCCAGTTTACCCGTAAGGTTGTTGTTTTCTTTTAATTAAACCGGGAACGTGTAATGAAGATGTGACAGCCGTGTTAGTAAAAGATTTCTGGTACTGGTATCTGGGAATTTTACTCGTATTTGAAGTATTTAATGTAAACACACACACACACACTCGTGCGGGCTTCCTACATCATCGCTCTTCCTAAATCTGATATTAAATTAAATGCGGATAATTATGGAAGTCACGACTTCATCGACGGATGCTAATCAGAAGCTTATTCATCCAACAAATAGTGCATGTGTTTACCGTAACTAGCATAGAGCAGATATACATGGGTATCTTATTGAATTAGAATTTCTCTTTTAATTAATATTTTCTGTTGTATTTCGTGACAATAATGCAGACTTACTTACAGGTCATTTTATTTATGCCTTAAAGTCACCGAAAAACAAGCGAAAATCAAACTGGTCGTTTTACACTACTAAGTTGTCAGTATGGTCAACGACAATGTGATATTACATGGAATCACAGGTGCCACACTCGCGCAGATTAGGAATAACACCACGATTTATGCCTCGTGGGGCAGAAACATACCCCACGTATCGTGTAAAGGTTTAAAGTGGAGGGATTATCGATTGATTACGTTTCAACGTTTAATCTAACATATCCAAAACAGATTTCTTCCTACTTTTTTTTGGTTTAGCTCCTGATAATCTTCTATCTTTCTCCTATCTTCCTACCTATGTTAAAACGAAATCGAACGTGGTTAAAACAGTGAGTTGTTATGATAAATGTATAGGTAAATATAATAATATTCAGAGAAAACCAGAAAAATGTCATTTTTAAATCAGATTTTAGACGAATCGACTCTCTTCCACAAAAAAATGTAAATGGATTTCGATAGATTGTTCTTTTATCTAGCATTCGCATGTTTTAAATTTTGAGAAAAAATGTTTATTTTTAGTATAATAAGGTTATACCATAAGTCGTTGGAAGATTTGTTAAATTTTCAAAAAAAGATTTTGTATTATATCATACCCATTTCAAAACATATAATCATCCAGTAAAATAAATCAATACATTATCTGGGTATCGAATATTTTAGAATTTTAATTTTAGTTTAAATAAAATCATTAAAAAATATATACGTACCTACATATGTTTCGTGACGAAAATTGGTCCGTTTGTGTATTTATTTGCGCACTTACAAACTAATATATTTCAGATTTTTTTAACATTATTATTTAACTTAGACATTATTGAAAAATGATAAATACTTTTAAAAAAATAATTACAAAAAGTACATTATTTTAATAGTTTTAACATCACGCCTTTCAGAATTTTTGGATGTACGTATAAATTAAAGCAAATTTATAAATAAAGCATATTTAGTTATAATTTTGAAAAGCTGGTACGGAGTATAATTAATCTTTCTAATTGTAACCGACCTGCATGATCGTAAGAACAACTTTCGACGAAATGTGGATTTTCGTCCGCTGGCTGGTTAAACGCTCTTATAAGTGTATATTTGTAAGTACACTTGCATTCATATCGAAAACCTTGTTTAAAAAAATAATAATTTCATGTGCAAATTTTGTCACCGTCGGTTATGTGTGTTATATAATCAATTTCTGTCCAATTAGTTAATTGATTGTAAACAAATATTTTTTACACGATTTTCGAATTGTTTGTAAAGTAAGTAGATTTATCATTTGTTTTCCTTTATCGTTGGTTTTTACTACAAACTGGGAGGTCGCCCATTGCACTGACATCCGAAACTAGTTGTATAAAATGAAAATATATACAGAATTTTAATGACTATAATAAAATAATTATAATCTCCTTGACAAGCCTCTTTTGAGTTGCTAACACGATAGCTACTACTATTAAGAACCAAAGATAAAATCTCGCAGAATTCTCAGTAAAATACCGAAGTTTCTTAATTATGCTGAAAAATTCACTTTCCATTTCATTAGCCGTTCATTGCTTGAACATTGAACAACGTGCCTGAACGAAAAACCTAACACCAAATTGCTAACAATTGCCTTTTTGCAATTCCAGTGGTGCGAGCAGTTACAAGTAAGCAGCGGGCTTGCGCAAGCGAACGGCACTCTCAAAAGGGAATTATTCACAAGTGCTTTATTATGAAAACGAGCTGGTACCAATTTCAATTTTCGTCATACAATTATTAAGTCAGCGTTCACCCACGCCCGGGCATAACCATGAAAGTTACACCTCTGTTTCCCACATCGTAAGCCAAACACAATGAACGTGTTGCAGCCGCAAATCACCGGCTTTTATTTTCTCACAGGTTGAAATCGCAGGTCGATTGTTTGGCAGTAACTAGTAACCAGGTACTTCTGGGGATCACTGAGTGTGTAGTCTTTCAGTGTTGTGGTAACATTGGTTTTACGAAACAGTGATCTAGAGTCTAGAGTAACATACTTGATTTTGTAATATATCTTTAATTACCTAATCCATACCTCTTGGTCGAAAGTAAAAAGTGTTGAATTGAAATGATGTTGTTAGTGTGTTCTAATACTAAATCTGATGTATGACAGTTAAGCCTGAAAGTGGAAGAGGAAGGATGAAAATAGACTTATTTCTGTTGAAGATCGTATTACTTCCATATACAATATGGATATCTGAAAAGGATGGATGGCCGATGTAAGCCAATCAAACAATAAAATGAAAGGTAAGGGAGTCTTAGGCCCTTCGTACATGGAGATACTTACAAACTACGTGACTGTGACGCAACCAAAGTAACCTAAAAATATACTACTTCTTAATGCTACTTTCCGTACATGGCGCTATCCGAAATATACTGAACTTGATAACAACAATTTTTTTCGCTTGCTGCCGTGGAGTTAATACGATTTCAAGTGACTAGCGACGAAGACAATGTACTCGTTTATCTTCATTATAAGAATAAAAAAACGATCTAATAGAAGATTTTGGTTTCACCCATATAGAATGATGACAACAAGTTTAATTATTTCTACAGAATGTCAAAGGATTCTTATTTACAGTGTGTTAACTTTTTTCTAATATCAATCCGTGCCCTTTCCACTCAATCCTTTCTTACGTATTCTGTTAATGTATAATTATATAAGCACGCATTTTTTCAGCTTCCAGAACAAATTTAACAATCCATTCAAGTTCGATCGCCATTTCTGTCAAATGTCAAATGAGCAGTAGTAGATACGAATGCAACTCGGTTGCGCGCTACCAGCATTGTCTATAGCGTGTAACAGATGTCAGACATAGTCGGAGCATAGCATCGTATGCATACACCAGCAAAATAGGCTTTTCTTGAATGGGTTGAAGGTATACGACGGGCGATTATAGTTAGTTACTCGAAATACGCTTCACAGTACTAAAAAAATTCGTGTCGTACTTACGTGTCTTTGTTCGATAACCATTGCTTACCTTACCGTGGATTAGGCACCGAACAGAATACCCAAAGCTTATCGTACCCAGATATGTTACTATCATATTGCGTTTGCCGGAGGTCTTATCAGCTTCCAGCGAAGATTTACTGTAAGCTGGAAACTCCACATTCCACATGTATATAATTATTAGGGCTTGTACCCGATAGATTCAATGTATGTCTATTGAAACTAGCAAAGGAGGCGGTATGATTGTATTGGGTTGATAATATATAGGTACATTTTTTGCGGTTTTGATTTATCAAGGCAACATCGTTTTGTATTTAACTCATATCGATGTCATTGTTTGATTTTTTTATTTTTTTTTACATAAGCTCCACACAGGAGGCCCTGAGGAAAATAATTTCCCTGAGGACCTATGTCATCTTTGGGGATGCTGTGTGGAGGGTCTTTTAGGGAAAGGAAGGAGAGGAGGGTTCTGGGAAGGAAAAAGGTTTAAGGGGTGGGTAGGAATCTGGGGTTCAGTGTGTCCTGGTCATCAGACCTAAACACACCTCATCCCATGAACCCGGGCACCTCTGCTAAATCACCAAACGTAGCGAACCACTTGGGGTGACCTATGGCAGAGGTGTTGGTTATCCAATAAAGGTTCCCGGGGCGGCGGTACCCATTCCCGCCTCCCAAATTGATTGATTCCCATTCCCGCCTCCCAAATTGATTGATATTGAATTTGCCAATTTGAGAAAAGTTTTTTCTCTTTATTTTCAGTGGAGAGTAATGTAGTATTTATTATCTAATCTACCTACAATTAACGTGTTTTGAGACATACTTTTGTTTCAAATTTATAAAAAGCATTAACTTTGTGGCTAGCCATAATTTACACTAAAAAACACCTAAATTTGTTGTAGACCACTTTTATTTTATTAACACTACCGCTTTCGGAAGCACCCTTCCTTCTTCATAACAGTTATAATATTCTCCTGACAAAGGAAGGATGCTTCCGAAACCAGTAGAGTCCACGTAGACTCCAACAAATTTTCAGATTTCTCGGTACCTTCCCAACAAACTTTGCAAAAATTCAATGACGCGACAAACCACATGATTAAATTTTAAATGTAGAAATGAGAAACCGCTAGAACGTAGGCTATAATTAATAAAAAACACTATGATCAATGACATTAAACTACTTCTAGACCCATTATTGTCTAACGAAGTAAAAGGAAAATGTGGCAAGTAACAAATTAATCCTCTTATCTTTCCAGCATATTCTTAATTTAAACATTGTTTATGTATGACAAAGATAGACATTTACAGCCTTACTAAAAAAAAACACAGCACGCCAGATAACCCGTGTTATTGCAGCAACATGAATAAAACAAAAATACACTAAAACACGATAACATTACTTATAAGATTTGGTCTTAAAACGTATTGTATATCCGGCAACAATGCATATTTAAGTACTAAATTGTTTGTTTTCCTTTATAACCGCTAGGTGGCGCGGCGGCGCGGCGCCTGCGCATTCGTTGTTCGCGCTTGAAAAAGACGCTGGAAGCACGAAATGATTTCTGTGTGTGCGAAATGATTTTTGTGTGTGCAATATTACTTATGTGATGGTTAATTTCTATTAATATGAATAATTTACTCTTATATTTATATCATTGATATATTTACCGTGTTTTTTGTGGTTTTTCATAAGTTTTAGTCAAGTTATAAAACAACAATCGTACTTTGAAAATTGAAGTGTCAAAAACTATTTTATATGATACATGAGAATTCAAATTTACATTTAAAGGTTTTATTTTACGATAATTTTATGAAAGTGTTTTTTTTTTAAATAATAATATTTAATACATGTGTGCCTAAATGCATCAAAGAAATTAACGTCTTTAGAGATGCAAGAAATCTGATATAAAAGACGGTATAATTTTTAGGTTAGTTTTTTAGCAATTAAAAAACTTTGAAATTTTTTATTATTTTTTTTATTGTATGCACGAGGAAAAAATGAGGTGATAGTTTCCTTCCAAATTTATTACATAAAAGGACTGTGTTTTTGAAATTTTGTTTTTTTTTTTAATTTCTCTACATTTTAGTCAAAAAAATTTTGGTAAGAATTTTTTTTCCATTTATTTCCGAGTTTGAATCTTAAAATATGTCAGTTTTTGAAAACTAAACTGTATTTCAAATATACAAATCTAAAAGGTAATTTTATCTAGTTTTCATAAATGGTATTTGTTTTTACGACACCTTCAAAAATAAGAAATATATAGAACATTCAAAATACTATGGAAAAATTACAAATATCGTTTGGACATCAATGGTTAAAACAGAGATAAACTACCCTCTCAGGCCGTGGAAACAATGTGTATTTCTTTCAATGAACAAATTTTTAATTAGTAATGTTTTCACATCCGCGGCCGTTTGTCAATTGAATAAAATTTTCACTGGGTTTTTTAGTAAGGCTGTTAAAGTATGAGTGAATGAACTAAATAGATATAGGATCGGGTGGCGTTTTCAAATTTAAAAGTTGTGCCAAATATTACTTTTAAGGGTGTGATTGAGATGAAAATATACGCTTACTTGCTTACACTAAAACAAACACGAAACGCTGCCTGAGACGACCTACTGCCAGTAGGTTGTCCTTCTTATACTTATACTCCTACTAATAAGTTGCTAAGTTAACTGCCTCACATTTTCTAATGGCGCTTAAAATCTTCGCGAAACAATCGAAATATTGTCTTATTTATAATTTGCGGGCGGCTTTTGGTTCGGCTTTGCCAAGTTAGTGTTGGTGATCATTTTGTAAATCTAATAGGAACTGGTTCCAAAATTAGCCCGTTCCTCGTATCCACTGCCAACGTGTCAATCAGTGATAGCATCATAGCAGTAATGGCAAGTCACCGCGAAAAAGTAACCGAGACGGATGATGACGTCATACATATATGATACACAACCGCTTGATACAACTGAGTATTACCGTCAATCTTTCGAAATCCGGGAGATACTCCAGGTTCACAAATTCGTACAACTTGGGAACGTCCCTTTGCGTCTTGCCGACAAAAGTTGCGTCATCTTGTGACGAATTCTTGAATTAGAAACCGAACTACAATGGTAGCTTTGTCTGAAAATCCACGTACACGGATGTTTATATGGTGCGACGGGTAAGGCGCGGCGGCAAACAGGCGTTGAAAGTCGGATTCTTAAATTCAACCACGCAGACGCAAACCTATTTAATATTGTTTGGTAATTGATGATAAGTAATTTGCGTGTATTTACGAATGAAATATAATTCCTTGGCTTTTACTAGTGGTTGCCGTGAAATGGAAACACTTTCTCATCACACATGAGGGCATTTTGGCACTCATTTACGCAATTTGGTTAGAGATAGCACACGACCTCACGCGATACGTGACAGTTCAGTACTGAAACCACTAAATTGAGAGTATGGCAATTACCGTGTGTTTCGCTTGCCACTTTTGAAATATCTACAACATGTCTTTTTAAAAGAAGTACCTACATTAATAAAATATCTTTATTATTTATTTACATTTTTCAGTTAAGTACCGTTAAACTGATTGATATCAGTTTGTCAACGGGTGCTTTTGACATTTACTTTTTTTTTAATTGGGAGAGGTACGTAAAATATACACATTATTATGTATATAAAATATTGAAAAAATATTGTCAACAAAATTTATAAGAAATTAAGAACAGAGACAATGAAAGAAAGAAAAAGAGAAAAAATCTGTAGTTTGTAACGTCATTGACATTGATTGAAAATTATATCTAAAAAACCTTACATTTTGTGTATGTGATTTTTATTTTGTGTAAAAAGCTAACAGCCAATTGCTGTAACAATGAACTGATTGATTTCAAATCTTTAATTTCGAAAATCGATTCACTTAACAGGAGTCATAGTAATGATTGCAGCTGGCATTTCCGCAAATATCTGCCACATTAGTGTTATGTTATTCATCATTGTATTTAAATATCGATCATTAGGTGCTCGTAACTCAATTCAGACATGTTTTGAAGGTTCATGTACCTAACAACAATAGCATTCAAAACACTGAATTGGAATTTATGTATCGAAGAAAAAATCATCATTCAAAAAACCGAAAGGCTCTTTATACCACGTACAAAAACCAAAAAGAATTATTTTAGTAGTCACAATACAATACGGATTATGATTGAACAATGAACAGGCTCCATTTCTGACAAACAACCAATTGTTATGCGCTTCTAAGTAACTATTAAGTATTTTGATGTCTAGATGTCAAGGACAAAACACATTCTATATATTTTTAACCGTTTGTTAGTCCTGAAAACTATGAATCTTCGACTAATTTATGCAGCGTTTCAACCGGAGAAGTGAACATAGGTATATTTAGAGCATAATTGAGATTAGTTGTTGTGCGTGATTTATGAGTTAACAAACTGTTTGAATCAATTGCAGGTACCTACTTCCTAGACCACGAAATATAAGAAAAACTATTTCCAACGTACCAAAGGTACATCATTATCATTTTAAAATAAACTTTTTAGTATTATTTATTTATTTTTTAAATTTCAAATTAAAATAAATTACTGAATTTTTTTTAGGCCTGCGTTATAAAAATTAAATATGAATAAGAAAATCAATACGAATCTTAAACCATGAAAAGATTCGTTTGATCCCCAAACGGCAATGGGCTGACCATGCGGAAAAATGCCAGATGACAGGTCACTGAAAATCATGACAAAGTGGGTGCTTTAGGGGAAGCGACTTAGAGGCAGACCGTGAAAGATGGCTAGAGGGAAGGCCTAAGAAATGGAGACAAAAATTATAGCTGTACATCAGAGTGCCTGTAAATTATCTATGGAGGATGCCAATTTTCACTCAGAGATGAAGCGTTTGTTGATGATAGTATGTATATTAAAAATATGTAGATAACTTACGTATACGCATATAAGCAAATAAAAATCACTATTTTACCAATAATCTCGAAATTTTGCCACATTTCGTAACTTGCGATTATTTCAATACTTGAATGTTGAATGCCTTTATCGTTTCTAAAATATCCGGTATTTCATAAAAAAATGGACGTAAAAGAATCAAGTCTTGAGTTGTATTATTTCCGGTATTCGTGCTCCATTGAGTACTAACGCAAATGAAGATAATTAGTCTGATAAGTATTTATAACATAATGCACATAGTAGGTAGGTTATTAGGTACTATAGTACAGGTAGGAACCTAGTTAAAAATACCAATAAATGGCGATTTGTTTACATAGATAAAAAAGAAATTCAATTGAAAATTAAAGTCGTACAAAAATGGTATTTTTGTTACTCTTCATAACGGGATGATCCGAAGCTCTGTAGGGAACCAGGTTGCTCAGCGCGGGCGTAAACCGCGTGCCCTAAAGTTTAAGGGGAACGGCTGCGCGGCCAATATCACACAAAAGTTAATTATAGATTTTAGGCCAAACTACCCAACGAAATAGAAAAATTATTTTTTTTAATTAGCAAAAATATACTACGGATATGAGAAAATTATGTATAGAAAGAGGAACAAGAGCAAAAAGACAAGCCTACGAACAAGCACGAAGAGATGCTAACCATTTAATTAAAAGAAAGAAGAGATTGTATTTTAACAGCATGTTGTTGAAAATGGAATACGACTTTACAAATAACAATCCACGTGAGGCATATAAAGGCGTCAATGTATTTAAAAAGGGCTTCAAACCCAACACATCACTGTGCAGAGATAGTAATGGAGACATAATATGAGATAAGGAAAAGATCAAGACTACGTGGAAAGAATACTTCCAACACCTCCTAAATCCCAATAACAACCTGACAGTTGAACCAACTCTCATTCCGGACGAGCTAAATAGTGATGAAACAACGAGAGTGCCATCAATGGCAGAAATAAGGGGTGCCCTAAAGAAACTGAAAAACAATAAAACTCCGGGAGGAGATAATATGGAAATATGGAAACCAACAACTGAAGAACCTGCTACACAATCTCATTGTGAAAATATGGACCGCCGAAAGAGTACCAGAAGAATGGAAAACTAGCATAATATGCCCCATACATAAAAAGGGAGACAAATTGAAGTTTGAAAATCACAGAGGAATATCGTTACTTTGTACAGCGTATAAAATTTTTACGATTTTGAAAGAAAGACTAGAATATTACTCAGAAAACTTACTAGGAGAATATCAGGCAGGTTTCAGGAGGGGGAGATCCACCACTGATCAACTCTTCACTACTCGACAAATCCTGACAAAATGCTGGAAATTCGATATAGACATATATCAACTATTTGTTGACTTCAAACAGGCGTACGACAGTACCTATAGATAGGGAGCAAGCGTATGAAATACTCCTAAATTTTGGAATACCGCCCAAAATAGTCAAGCTTGTAAAAGCAACAATGGTCGGCTCACGATGTCGAGTAAGGATAGGAGGTGAAACAACGGAGGATTTTAACGTCTCCCAGGGGCTGAAACAAGGTGATGGCTTAGCACCCACCCTTTTCAATATTGTACTGGAGCACGTCGTGAGGAAGACAATGATCAGTACCGACTCAAACATCTGCTACAGAAGCAATCAAATAGTTGGCTACGCAGATGACCTTAACATTGTCGGAAGATCCCTACAGGCTGTAAGAGAAGTGTTTGACCCTTTGGAGACTGCGGCAAGAGAGGTGGGTTTGCAAATCAATGAAAATAAAACAAAAATCAAGATGCAAACCAGAACCCCTCACCGCAGAATAAAAGATTAAGTGAAATTTAAAGACAATTATAATTTCGAAGTGGTCGAAGATTTTACCTACCTGGGCTCCATCATAACGCAGGACAATGAAGACCCAGTAGAAGTAAGAAAGCGCATTACAGCCGCTAACAAAACTTACTTCGCGTTGCTGCCAGTGTTCAAATCCCGAAACGTCCATAGGAATACCAAAATAACCTTGTATAAAACAATTATCAGAACGGTCTTGGCCTATGGGTGTGAGGCGGGAACACTGACAGCAAAGTCAGCGGAACAGCTGGACATTTTCGAAAGAAAGGTACTTCGAAGAATCTTAGGAGCGGTGCGAGAGGGAGAGGCATGGAGAATCCGCCACAATAATGAGCTCTATGATATTTACCAAGCTCCCAGACTCTCCACCCATTTAAGACTCCAAAGATTAAGATGGGCCGGACATGTACACCGAATACCAAGCACACGAGTACCGAAGAAGGTTCTGACAGGACACCCGGGAGGTAAACAAAAGGCGGGCAGACCTAGACTGAGATGGGAGGATGATGTCAGGAAGGATGCAAGAGGGTTACTCCATGTTGCAGATTGGAAGACGACGGCCGAGGACAGAGGGCGGTGGAGGCTTATTTTGAAGGAGGTCAAGGCTCGAAATGGGCTGTAGCGCCATTGAAGAAGAAGATAAGCTACTTTATTTATTTATGTTTTAAGTTATAAAATATACGTCATTAAAGGACACGGCCTTTCGTGATTTTAAGGCAATTTTTGCAAATATTTGGAGAGTCAGTGACACTTAATGATTAAATAAATAAAAAAATGCTGTTTTTATTAGTATGTCGATACACATAATAAAAAAATATTAAAAAAATGAATTAAGTGGGGTTAATTTAATTACAAATGACCGATTTACTCTGAAATATAAATTTGTCGAGTATGAATTAAAATTTCTACCCAAGGAATAGCTTTTTCACCGTATAAATAAATACCTACTGTAAAATAATTAATTTAATAAATAGAATCAAATTTCAAAAATGCCATTAAAATCATTGAAGTCTATATTTTATAATTTTAAACATAAATAAAAAAATGTATCACATATGTGTACGTATATTTTGTTTTACTTGCTGTATATTTTGATTTGAAAAGAATATTCAATTTGGTTGGGTATTTTTGCCCGAAACCCAAAATTAAATTTTGCATGAAAAAGGCTGTGCAACCGTTCCTCTTAAGTTTAGATTTACGGAATTTAATTCTTTATTTGTGTGAAAGCACTAAAAAAAAATACATGATAATACTTGAATAATAGTTTTTTTAGATGAATGTGTGTTATATTTTTTTATTTGTGGATATTTGAAATAAAAAATTTAAGCTGCGACACATAAAAAAGAAGGGGGTTTAAAAGCATTATTAAAATGAGAAATATCCGGTTTATTTTAATTTCGGTCGTAACCTTTCAGCAGTAAAAGTTGAAGGAACTAATTTTGTGTTTTATGTTAAAATCATTACACTTGCTTATAGCCAAAGAATTACGGTTCTTTGAGGGAAAAGGGAGCGAAATAAAGCAGAGAGATAGAAGCAATTAGTATAATTAAGGGTATAAATACACCGGTAACAAGGAGGGTCTGTACCTACATCATCGACGTTATACAGGATGTTGAGTGGATATTAATGAACATTTAATTTAATTATTGTATTAAACAAGCGATATAGGTATATAAATAAAGGGGGTAAATTACTGTGTTCATTGCACTTGCTTTAGAATATTCGTCTATATTTCGGTGTTCGCAACTCTCGATCAAATTTAAAGAAATTTGGTCGCAGAAGATGGTAATAAAAATGTATGTTTTTTTTGGTTAATGCATCACTTTATTTTACTTCATCAGCAATGCAAACCACTTCCAGTTCGTGCCTGGGTAGAGGTGAACTGTAAACTTTTTTTCCTATCAAATACCTAGTAGATATCCTGGTTTGTATTAAAAAAGGAACCTCCTACATATGAAACTGAAATTGTTTTGTCACATAATTTGATTTACAATATTTTTTGATGACCGGCGTGGTCTGAGTAAAAGAAATATTCACATTTTAAAAATATATTAAAATATTTAAAATTCTCCCTTACAGTGAATACATAAAAATGTCAAATTTAACCTGTTGGGTTGTTATGTTTTGAAATATTTAGTTTCATGTTCTACCTGTCATTTACATCTAAATTCATCTTGTTTTTCATCTATGGACTCCTTTACTTTTAATTTAATTTTACGTCTGTGGCGCATTTTATCTCAATCTTCTACAACACATTTGTCTTTGTATTATTTTGCCTATGATTTTCAACTTTTCAACTCCTTGTTTTGAAACAAAAGAAGTCATCCAAGGAGTTTGCCTTATAAACAACGCGTGGCCTCCAGAGTCGAGCAAGGGACAACGCATAACCTAATGAAGCAAAAAAAAAATAACCAGTACCCATCAACCAGAAAGAAAGTTTTGCAAAATTACGACTAAGCATTCTAAGCAAGGTCGAGCATAATCTGCAGGAGAGAAATGTGAGAGACGTTATCAGAAGATGATGAAGGTGAAGTTTCACTTGAGGCCATGATCTATGATGATCTTACTCTTTCGGGGACATGGCATGTTTGTAGGTATTCTTACTTATACATATCATTATTTTCCAAGTTGGGCTACAGTATAATTTTAATTCAAAAGCTTACTGACTTCAGCCCATGTGCCATATGGCTGATGGTTATGTATGAGGACAGGGAGTGGTTGACTCGAACAAGAAATGATTGATAGCTGAGTGGGTTGTGTTTTGCCCACGGAGACAAAAGTCAAGGTTAACTTTGAATAAAAAAACGGAGGTCGTTTTGCAAACGATGATGCATCAATATTTAGATCTAAATTCTCGACAATTAACCATGACAGGCAAGCAATAAGCAAGCAATACACCAAACCATCCACTTTTTGTAACAATCGGGAAAATCTTTCCTTTTTTTATATGAATACCGCACAAGATTCCCAACTGCTCCCGTCTGGAGCTAGTAAGACTATGGCATTCCCAATTGGGGTATGTTGTGAGGCTCAAGGTAGTGGGGAGAGGAAGGAGATAGGCAAGAGAAAGGTGTGAAAGTACCTGGCTATTCAGATCTGGTCACCAAACACGGCTAAAGCCATTTCAAGCAACGTTTCAATTCCTAGGTATCTTTAATTTATTATTTAATTTCTTATTCATGTAACATTGCCTACAAAATTACAGGTTAAATATATAACATTACCGAACTTCTTTTAAATCAGTATTTAGTGCCAAAAACTTTATAAATTCACTGTGGGATTCAGAGTATTCGTGGAATTTATCCCCTACCGTATTCAGACAGAGATTTGAACGGCTTGCAAGATAATACAATACGTGGCCGTTGATTGTATGAAAGAAGTAAAACACGAACGGTGAGTCCTGGCATTGTAAAATTTGTGAAGTTAATTCTGATTGATTTTTATAAATCGATGACGCAATATTCACCTCTGAAATTCATTTTCAGCGTGAGCTATAGAGCTTGGAACCATTTTATTTAAAAAAAAAAACACCATACATTTATTTTAATTGCTCGATAAGAAAAAAGATGTAAATTAAATAAAATGTTTGAAGTTGTGTAATCATATATCTCGTACGTGCAATACGGTGTAGCAAATCAACACGATTAGTTAAGGAATATGAAATTTAGGTTCAAAGGAAACTTAAAAAAAAAGTGATTTTTATTATTAAAATATAAAATATTTTTTTGTATTCCAATCATTTCCACCCTATATCCACATTCCACCCTATATCCACATTTCCACCATGTAAATCATCATTTTTGAAACGGGTACATAAATATTCCACCGCAGCGGGGTGGTCTGTCTTTACAGAATTTTCATAAGGTGAATGAGTTCCGAATGAAATGCTCTCGGCTATATAAAGACCGACTCCACCGAGCTGCCCGGCTCTGCACGGGAACACTGAACACCCCCCAGACAGTATCTTCTGCTCCGGACCTTCTTCATCAAAGGATAGATCTTTTTAAATGAAACATGAAACACTGTACTGCAAATGAAGGTGGCCAGTTTCAGACACTTTGTAAAAAGGTCTATTTTATTTGTTCGTTTTTTTTTTAAATATAACATGAATTAATTTATATCTGATCTTACAGGATAAACTATATATAGGATATTGTGTTATTAATGAAATTTAACAAAACATTATGTTTCACCTATAATTTAACAAGCTAAAGCAAAGCCGCTTTCGCTTCATCAGGGAACTACATTAAAGTTGTCCAATGTTAGAAAACATTGTAAACAAAGTGAAAACTGGCTGAATGTTGAATGTCAAACAAAGAACCACAACCACATGACGGCCTCCGTGGTCGAGGGGTAAGGCTCTCAACTAGCAATCCAATGGTCGCGAGCTCAAATCTCGGTGTGCGCAAAATAAGTTTATTTGATTAAATTGAGTAAATCAACTATGTTTCATCATAATGGGATGAATGGTATGGGAAATAATTATTATACATAAAAAACCTATGCGGACATGCCCACAACAAATCACAATAATTTGATTGTAATGTGAATAATAATGAATAGTTTAGGAACGCATAAAAGACAAACCAAGATACATTAATTTTTTATATATTTAGATTATCGAGACGATTAGTCATTTACCAGTTAGTAGATTTTACTCGAAACCAAACCATCTTTTCATAACTTGGCTGAAAATATAAATTTATTGTTAAATGTCTAAGAACATTTTGACAACGCACCCTTAACCGCCCGGACCCTAAAACCATTTTCTTAGCAGCGGATCGTGTTTGACTAAGGTGTTACGTTTGTAATTACATTACCACGTAGAGCTTTCTGCGGCATTCATAAAGAAAACATAACTCCCACTGAAGATGCGAATAGCTTCGGGCTTAATTATACCCTAATGCCTTTATGCGATGTATTGGATGTTTATTCACGAATTACAAAGTAGAAACTGTTTCATTATGTTGCGAATATTGCTCCATTATCCCATGGGATTAGATTTTCACCAATCGCTTGAAAAGCACAATAGAAAACAGCTCCCAATAAATAATAATTAATATTAATTAATGATGTTTTGTAAATTTAGATTTGAAATTGACAGCTTCTCATTGGAAATATTTTCAATCGCGATACCCACACATCTTGAATATGTACACGTTTTTTCTTAATGCACGATTTGATTAGCCACTGCTAAACGGCATTCGCGTCATGTTTATAATATGAACGACTGCAGATTGTTTTGGCTGTATCACGATAATTCCTGTCATTAAGCAAGAAAAGAAATATTTAACAACAGATATCTTTACAATAAGCTTTCACTGTCAAGGTGAAAATTAGTCGGAAGTATCCGTCATCGACTTTGCGTCACAATTAGCATAGCTGATTTCAATTCAATCTCTAAACCGGATTACAAAAAAAAAAACATCCAGCCATTGTTACAATCATGACGGTGACTAACAAAAATGTCAAGAAAAAAAGGATGGCTAAAGATAGATACGTCTAATTGTAGACCATTGTTGGTATGCTACGTTAAACCATGGTAATTGCTTGGTATCAGGCATCAGGAATGTTTCGCAATAGTATGACATTTGACATGGCTATTGGCCATGAAATGCACTTCGCTGCCGTATCCTGTTGCCGAAAATAAGAGCCTTAAAACATATTTTAATTGGACTACACTGTAACAAGTCTGACGCTTTAAATCAATTGGTATATTATAATTACTTATAACTTCTACGAAATATATTAATTATTAAAGTTAACTAGTGTAATCTATGCTTATATACGTGTAGATTTATCAACGGGCTCTAAAAATGGTACGCCAATTCATGAATAATTTGAATATCAATCCTTTTTCGTGTTTATGTTTTTTTTTTGCATTCGAAATATATTGATCTGATATTTTAATTGTTGTTATTTTACACACCAGTAGTGTTTTTGTTGACACGATCTTAAAAAAGGTAAAAACTAGATCTTAATCTATTTGAACACCTCGCATGTATAGTTTTAGAAGGAAAACCGTATTCATTTCTTATAGAGGGGATATTTCTCGCTGTGAGGTTAAATTTAATTACCTATGAACAGAACAAATTAAAATTATACATTTAAACAATAAGTACATGTTTAATCTCGTTCAAATTGTAGTCATTCATTTATCAAAACAATATTTTAATAAATTTATCAAGATCTACAAGTTCTTGATTTTTACCAAGGTTAGAATAAAATCCCACGACCTCCTAGGTAAAAGATTTACTTACTTAAGGCAGTACTTACCTATCTACCTACTTTGTCTTAGACGAAGCATTAATGGACTTAAATAGTATTTCGGATTGAGCCCAAGTAGTGTTAACATCACAACAACACCGGGTAGCTTGTCAGATACTTGCTATACTTACCTTAAAATTGAACACTTAAATCGTTTTGCACGACTTTGTCTTAAAGGTCAGGTGTGTGTGGTAGAGGAATTTGTCTGAACAAAAAGCTTCCGTTCAATAAATAATAGTCATAATGAACTCTTTAAATGTTAGCACCAATCGGAAAATGTTTATTAGGTTTGTGTGTCAAGTTTAAGTCTTGACTTAACTCTATGTTATGACTTATGACAAATCATTTTTCTTGCACTTTTGTGACATTGAAAAGTACATTGATAAATAGGTCAGACCCTTTTCTAAAAACAATATTTTAACGGGTCAAACAATGATTCTTTTGTTCTGTTTGTGGTTTTTAATTACTTTTAAGAGGTCTCATTGTTATAGGCAACAATAACCAAAAAACGTTTTAACTATAAATTTTGGATGATTATTCAAAGTGACGGTGCGACACGTATAAGTTACGAAGACATAACGATAGTAGGTGTGTTTACCAGATTAAATATAAAGTTATAGCGTTAGTTAATGTCCACCCTACGAACAACTTATACTAGAGGTTTAAACATGATTATAATGGCACAGTATTTCTAAAGACAATTAAGTGAAAAGAAATTCAGATTCATCATTCACTGTGTAGATTCTATTACTTGATACATAATTATTACTATCTTCATAATTTTTAATATAATAAATATGGTCACCGCTAGAAAGATCAAAGGTTTTATTGATAGTGGTACCCGTTTATTAAAATAATAACAAATCAACCTTCGTTTCAATCAATTCTCTTGTAGGATGTATATATCAGAGACCCAAGTAAATTCACATACAAACAGAAAATAATTACAGCTTAATGAGCTATCAAAAGATCGATGAATTTACTTGAATATGAGAGGGGAAGTGTTAATTCATCGCGGGTAGGAGTACCGTCCTTGAAAATTTTCGAGTTAATAACCTTATTATTATAATACATGTTTACTAAAAAAGTGATTTCTATCATCGTGTATGTATGTGCTATTTACAGATTTGTGTATCTGCGTTTAATTGCTAACCATTCGCTTAATTTAAACTTGCTTGTTTTTTACGTACCAAAGGTGCCTTTTAAAGATAAACTAATTGATAGCACTTTGGTTTATTAGTAAAATGATTTATAACTGCATAACATTATTAAAAAAAAACTACAAATCATGTATTTGTTGCCGTTGTTTAATTATTCGATTTAATTGACCTGTTATATAAAAGACAATAGAATCCAACGACCTAGAGTCATACGATTTAGAGGTTTTCATGCCCTTAAATAGACAAAATAGCTCTTGGTATCCAGTACTGGACGGCTACACCAAAACTAAAAACTGAAACCCACACTAAATTAACTAATTATTGTGAAATATGTGCTCTGAAAAGATTAACGCGTGCAACACGATATCACTTCTATCTATGTAAACACACAACATCTTCACATCTCCCCGATGATGGACACTTTACCACTCTCTGAAACGTTGACTATAACAGGAGGAAGCGTAATAAGCATAATAACCCAAAAGTTATTAACGATAATTCTTAGGTCCAGTTTGGCACCCCGGCAAGGAATACTTTGTTCTGAAAGAAATATGGGAAGTAAGGAAGATAGGGGTAATGGGCGACTTGGAAGTATTTAGTGTATTTACTATTATTTAGATCTGATTACAAAAATATACGATGTCACAAGACATTGTCAAATAACTCTATTCTTCATAATGCAATACAGCCTGCAAGACACAGAAAGATCTTTTTACCTATTTTTTTTAATATCCTCCAACCTCAATCCAACCTTGGCAACTTCCTTTCTGACTTATATTTCTATATCTTTGTTTCTGGCTGATCCTTCGTGAAGAGTTCACTATTACCCTATTTGTCTTACTTGAGCCGCGGTGTACCCCATTTCTACCGATTTCTGTGTAAACAATGTATATTTCTTTCCACGAACATTTTTTAATTAGTAATGTTTTCACATACACGGTCGTTTATCAATTGAATAAAATTTTAACGGGGTTTTTTAGTAAGGCTGTTTAAGTTTTATAGCGCTTAAAAAAATATATGATATTCTTGAAGATAATATCTAAACATTCCCCTCGCTGAAACACAAAATATATGAAATTCCCTCGATAGAAAAAAATCGCAAAAAAATATGCTCCAAAAATTATTATAAACACATTTGTTTCAGTTGTTTTAAAAGTTATATGTATGAAAAAATTCACAGTGTTTCTTTAAATTTGCAATATTTTTGCTCTATTTTAAACGAGTCGTGTTATATTAAACATTTTCTCAATTTTCGCTACAATTTTATCGTTTTAAATATTAGCGCGCTCTCTCCAACAATCGTAATTACATATCACTCCATCTTCTTCTTTTTGAGCGGGTATACGGCGCCTTAAGCTTCAAATAATAACAATTCAGTTTAAATAATAACAATTATTAAATATTACTTTTCAATCTCTTTTTGTATCTTCACGGTACATCATGTCAATGATTTTTATCTCAGTTTCAATGTTAAACACGACCAACAAATGTTTCTAATATAAAATAATGGTGAAATATAAAAAAAATATGTTATAAAACGTGCGTTTCCTTCATCAAATATTTTACTAACAACGTGACTTTGGAAAAAATCGAGTGTTACAAATTTGAGTGCCCATTTAATAATTATTACTTCTAACAACAGATTAAGTTAATGATTTCGATAAAACAAAACATGTGGTAATAAACCCAATAAAAGCTACTATAATAGACCATTTGATTAAAACTATGCGTTCAATTAACACGACATTTTAGTCACGTTTAGCAAGAAACCTCACACCAAGGTCACTTCTTTTAAAATATTATGTTACCCTAATACCTAAATACAATTAATTTCCATAGTCAATGTGTCGTGGAGTTGTAATATATAATTTGTTAAATTGATTTGCCTACACATTTATCAAAATAAACCACATACAACACGGAAAAGTGATACTTTATATTATGGGAATCGTGACCGCGTGGTAAAGATTTTAATTGTATTACCTACCGAATCAGATACATGTTCTTTGTTTTAAAGGAACATTTTTATATCGATCGGATTGAAACACCTATATTATCAGTGACCAACCCGGATTACGAAAAAAAACACATAAATAAGCATGTTCATAATAAATACTATTAATCAATATGACCTCAATGCCCCCATAGAAAACGTAACTCAATCTTATCTTGATATTACAAACAGTTCACCACCATTTTTTTCTGAACTGTTCGTTCAATTTACAACCAATCATAGTTTAATTTATAAGGCACAAAATCTGGATTTTTTTAAATGTTAATACCGGGCAAGGGTTCAAACTGCTCCCGTCTGGAGCCAGTGAGACTGTGACATCCCCAATTGGGTAAGTTGTGAGGATGAAGGTGTTTGGGAGGGGAAGTCGTGGAAAAGAGGAGATAGGCTATTCTGATCTGGTCACCCAACACGGCTAAAGTCTTTTCAAGCAGCGTTTCAATTCTGAATGGTGGTCTTACACCAGGGTTATTCTGAGATTATCTTCTACTCTGAAACCTGCCGCAAATATAATACATATTATTTTCAAAGAAATAATTTTAATGTAATACAAATTATGCAAAAAAAAATTATTTGTGCATGGTGGGATTTGAACCCGCGACCCTCAACCACGGTGGCCGAAAAGTCAAAAGGGTGCAGTCAAAACTCTCGATCTGTGAGCTCTGGCCTCGTAAAATGTTCAACGCTTTAATTACCTTTAAAAACTCTTTATTTCCACCACGAGATGTACATTACATCCAATTAACTTTAAAAAATGAGGACAAAAGAGGCGTAATATTTACAAAATTTTAGTTGTCTTTAAAGAAGGAAAGATGCGTGAAAAAAACGGTGCTTGAATTTTGGACGAAACCGAATAGGTTGTTGTAATTTTCTCTCGTTTTCAGGATTACTTACAATTTATGAGGTTCCTTGTGCGATTGTAATAATATAATTTCTTATTTGCATTTCTCATGACACGACAGGTGAAAATTCATTATGCTTACGCGGTTCATCAACCATGTTATTATTTGTTTGACTTTGGGGCAGTATTTGCAACGTATTTACCATCCATTTCAAGTAAAAATAGGTAAACCAAAATATTAGACACCATCTTTAGGCCGTAAGTCAACATAATTTAGGTGTTTTTCTTAGAGCCTGCTTCAGTGATAAAATATTTGTTTTCTCTATTGGTATCAACAGTCTACGGAACTGACATTACATTAGCTAAGATTTGACCTGTCTGCGCCAATCAATTGCACATCACACAAAACCATCCGTAATAAAAATTTAAGTGCTTTTAAAATAATGGATTAAACTATTATTCAATAATCAATTTCGTAATCTTTTCAAATTTTAGTTTGTTTCAAATATCAAATGGACAGAAGATGGCCCATCAAAACCACATCTGCGCATAAAATAACTATTTATTGCGAAACATTATTTAAAAACGTATTTATCTCAAAAGAATAGAAATCTTTCTTCCTAGAACTTTCACTTCCGCGACTTTAACTAGTTTGTATCAATTCTTTCTTTACTGTAAAATGGTCTTACGTCATCCGTCCATTTATTTTAATGTCTAATTCTTTGATAAAAAAATCAATTAAACATTTTCATAAGTGAGTGCATTTTAACAAAATTTAAGCATTTAAACACGCAGTTGGCATTCTAACCATGAAGCAATCACCATCTAGTCATGATTGATAAAGTGTGGATGATTATGATTTTTACTAATGGCTTCCTATTTAGCAAATCCAACATACTTAATAATGTGTATTCGGTTATTTTTAAACACCGTTTTTGCATCAACACTTTTGTGGTTCATTTTTAAACCGGAATTGCATATAAAAGCAATGCAAAAAACTAAATTTGGTTACTAATTTTTAGTCTGTATTATATCTTTATGGCAACGACCTTATAGGAAATCAGAAAAATATACCAACGAAAGATTCATTTATATGAGCGCTTCACGTCTTAGTGTTGCGATTTTGATTCTTTAATTTGATTGACCTTCTTGTACTGTAAAGGCTCAATTAAATTGAGCGAGTTTACAAGCTACTATATACTAAGATTAAAAGCGGGTGAATCGGCGAGTAAGATTGTCGTGATGACACACAAAACTGTTCACTCGCTCAGTAGCGAACTGCCTAACGACGCCTGTGTGAACTAATTCTGTCAGATGTTTGATAGCCGAAAACAGCTGTTGATTGGCCACCATATTGAAAACATAAATAAACCAATCACGAGTAAGCGTGAAGCTAATAAAGTTGACGACCTTTCAACTTTTTTCGTAGATAGTCAACAATCTGCTAGTTAGCAAGTAATACGATTACACT
The DNA here is from genome assembly GCA_929108145.2 of Limnephilus rhombicus. Lineage (NCBI taxonomy): Eukaryota > Metazoa > Arthropoda > Insecta > Trichoptera > Limnephilidae > Limnephilus > Limnephilus rhombicus. The sequence continues at coordinate 35,678,157 of OV815276.1, forward strand.
GAGCGAGTTTACTAACAGATAGTGAATTTCCCAGATTCAGACTTGTAAACTCGCTCAATGTAATTGAGGCTTAAGCAATAAAAAATAAAGACAGATACGATTTTAGATTTTCACGGCCAAAAATTATTTTGTTATTAGTTTTTGGGGTATTATGCAACACGGCATAATACCCCAAAAACTAATAACAAAAAAAAAACAAAAAAAGACGCTTATATTTTTAAAACTTGTCTCTCGTACAGATATATTTTTTAAAATTACCAAGACCGCATGAAAACGTTTTGACGTCTCATTATAAATAGGAGGACAAATCTACCGAGATCTTTGACAAAATAATCTAAGTTATAAAGTAATTATAATAATATTTGATTAATCAAAGAAGTGGAAGATAGTTTTAACTAATCTTTACAAAACATTAAATATAATTAAAAAAAAAAACAAAGAAAACAAAAAAAAAGTAGCGGGCGCTACTGGGAATCGAACCCAGGATCTCTGTCTTACCGCGGGACAACGCCTAAACACTCAGTCATTGAGACCTGTTTATTTCATGTCATTTATATCAATTTTATCTCAGAATTGAGTATATTATCCTCAACTGATTTACCATACATGGCTGAGTGGTTGAAGGCATTGTTCCATTATTCCGTTCTGTTCCATGTTTCATTTAGATTTATTTGTAAAATCTTTTTCTTCAGCGATAACATTGATAAGTATACCCCTCATAAGTTTTCAAAAACTGAATGTAATGTATTACATAATAATATTGTCTCTATTCCGGAACATGGCAAGATTGGTGTAAGCCCATACATCCCATAGAGAATACAAATAAATAGGTATACACAACATAAAAGAATGTAAATAATAATAAATATGAAAAATTAAATAAAATAAGAGAGAAGCGTGTAGGAGAAAATTATAAATGAACAGTACAAATATATAAAAATAAATCGTTCAAGTAAACCTAAGTTATATAATTTAAAATGTGAATAAATTCCATTGCTAGTGAATAGTTTCTAAATGAAAATATTTGTAAAATATTCGAGGTTTTTGAGTTTGGCAACTAGTTTTTATCCAGTTTTTAGAGAGCGCTCATCGCCCAACGTGGAATGACCTGCTGCGAAGGAGGTTGAACCCTTGACCTCTGGCGTCCTCTGGTCCGACAAACATTTTGACTCCCACTCAGTCATCTCGCCAAATGTCCACAAACAATTTAAAATTGCTATTCCTTTTCAACCAAAAGGACCCGAGCCATTTATCCACCCACAAATAAATCTATAAGTCTATAAACTTGTCATAATATTTATTGCCATGATTCATTCTCATCCTAATTTATTTATTGGCCAATTTTTTTCTGATTTAATCTTTCTTAGCATTTGACATAATACTATTTATTACGCTTTATAAACCAATTGACATGAGCTCGTTAAGTGTTCAGAATCTTGTAGAAAATCGTAAATCAAAAGCATGTACTTTTCTTTATTTCCATTAAAAATATTGTAATTTATATTATTGGGAGAGAAGCCATGTTGGAAATTCTGTCCTAAATAGTAATTATAATCTGAGAATAGGTAGAGTGTCATGAACATACTATCTCCAATTAAATAGGTATTTTTTACAGCTATCACAAAAAATGGGGTAATTTTACCGCACCTTTGCAAGAGAAAACTAAGAAAAAATGCTGTCTGAAATCCGTCTGATCCTGCCTCAAAACACGATCCTGCCAAAATCCTGACTCAAAACACGGGGATGCCGTAGAAGTTGATTCCAATTAGTTGAGCTTTTGTGTAGTGTTACAAAATATAATCGAGATATTAACAAAGTTCAAAAGCTTCATAAATTTTAGCTCCAATCGAGTTGTGATGATATAAATATTCTTTAACTCTTCTAGAGAAGGTATTCTTGGTACAGTAGTCATACAGAGAAGGTATTCTTGGTACAGTGGAAATCGATCCACAAGGATCACTGACCAGTCATAACCTAATAAAAGCAAACCAACCACAATTCAAACTTGCATTTTAAATGCATCTAAATTTATTCACATAACAAACCTAATAAACCCACTTGAGATCGTCGATCAAGATCATCCCAAATGGCATTTGAGTCGTTATGTTGCAAGTGCCCACGCGAAGAAATGGTCCCGGCGGCCACCGACCGGCCATTGGTCTTGAGTTACCAATCAGGGTTAGGGTCATTACTGAGCGAAAAGGCTACCAGCGCTCTACGAGACCGGGAGTGGGCGCCTTATGCACTGGCTTACAAGAACTAGGTGATTAGAAAGTGTGACTTTAAAGTAAAAAGTATATAATTTTATTTTTAATTTTTAACTTTATGAGTAAAACCTCAAATCGTAATATTTAAATAAATGAAGACAATATAAGCGAAACTCAATCGAAAATCTGGAAACAGAAAAATCAGAAAAACATATTGACACCTCTGGGACTCGAACCCAGGACCTCTTGCTTTCCGGGCAAACGCGCAAAAGCAAGAGGTCCTGGGTTCGAGTCCCAGAGGTGTCAATATGTTTTTCTGATTTTTCTGTTTCCAGATTTTCGATTGAGTTTCGCTTATATTGTCTTCATTTATTTAAAGTATATAATTTGTTAAATCATTAAATACTACATTCGTTTATTACTGTCACCTTTGACTCTTTCTCATAAACTGTGTACCTACGTAACCGAAATAGCTGGTAGTTACAACGGAGCTCTAGGCGGTGGGAGCTCGCTTGTAGTTGTTACCTATCAAAAAACTTAGTATAATAATGAACAAGTGAACGACGAGTTTGTTCTATAAATAATTTCAAGGTTATGTGTTTAATTTATAAATCAGGCCGGACGAAATTATTTTTGAAAAAATGGATGAAAACTTTGCTGCCGTTACTTCAGTTATATATATTTTTTAATAAGAATAATAATATATAAGAAAAAGTAGATACCACAGAATTGAGTAAAGGGTTCTTATTTTACTTTAATTTTGGTGTTAAGCATATGCTACCAAAGTGGCGATGATTACTTGAAAGGGATATTTCAGCGATAAACATTAAAGTTTATTTTGTGCATCAGACTAGACTGGACTATTTATAGCCACTAAACCCCAGGTACGTCATCCTACACGATCACAATCAATATTTATTTCGATTCGATCAACATTGATGCAACCAAGTATCAATGAGTAGAACCGGTTTTGTTTGAACTATGTGTAAGTCTACGTAAGTTATCGACATCCAGCATGAATGGATTAGTTGGGTTAGTGCAAAATATCAGGTTTATGACTAATCGGCTGCGGCTATAAACGTCATTTATTTTATTTCATTCTGTTCTAGTAAGGTAGACTTATTAACGTAATGGATGTTGAAGTAAGCTCAATAACCTGCTGCGATAGTTTGACCTTTTCGTTAATTGATAAGCACATGGGTAGAGACGCATTTCAACACATGGTTAAAATTTCCAAAACAAAGTTTGTATCATGTACTTATGTGAAAAGTAGGTAGATACAGGAAAATAGCATCGTCATATGCTCAACTAGAATCATAATATTATAACTTACTAGCGCTGCTAATTTAATAAGATATATAATATGTTTTCGTGATTTATTTATGAAAAAATCTTAAATCGGATTTATATGTAAACAATTATCCTTCTTTCTTTCTTTTCTTCATTTTTAATGGAACATTATTATACTGGCCCTCTCTTATCTATTGGACGGATTGTCGCATTGGGTATTTGTAAAATTTGGTTTGGAAGTATAATATTATTAGAATACAAACGGAATGCCTAACTCACCTTGTGGAGATCCAGGAGGTACGTTGACAAGAGCTTTTTAATCTGAAATAATAGAAAACATCTAAATTAGTTATTGTGCTATATTTCACAAAACAAAATCATGTAAGCATTACATAGCTGTTTTTCCGACAAGTTTTGAAAGAAAAAGACACATGTTTTTACAAAAAATCGTGTTGTTTTTTGCGACAAGTAAAGTTTGTTGTGGACAAGACCATTGATTCATACATAACCAGTTTACTTCAAAACAGCATATTTACGAGCAAAAAACATATAGCGTATGTGAATTTAAAAATATATATTTTTTGTATTTAATGCATCTGTAGTTTTTGAAACAGTCGGTATTTACGTTTATCGTTTATCCGAAGTAATACGCTTTCAACATAAACCAGTTTTGCTGTTTATTATCATTGGTCATGGCTCTCCTCTGCGCCTTGAAATATTCCAGCAAACACAATGAATTATTATTTTCTCTTGATATAAAGTTAGATTTAGAAAGCTTATCGCAAAAAAATAAATGTTAAAGGAAGTTGGCGTACGAATTTATTTAAAGCAGTTATTATCTTAATTATTATTGTTAGTCAACGAACTATTACGTGGAAAGGTCATAGTAGGTATTTAATATTTAAACGCGCTCTGATTTTATTCAATTTTTTAAGTAACTTCCGTTAAACTTCCTCATTGTATCGATAATAATTTTGTATTGCCTTTTGCTGGGTAGGTAGGTATTAACTGTTGGTAATGAACTAATTTTTTGTTTTCTGTCATTATCCTGAAAACCGTAGTTGAGGCAATTATACCGATTAAATTATTGATTTTCTAGATTCTCTCAGTGTCACTCTTGTCATTTTATTTTTTATATTTCTTTGTTCATTGCATAAATATTATGGTTACATTAATTAGTGGATTTTTCGACCACCAGCTAGGCTGTTGCCCGTGCCCGATGCCCGTGTTATGGTGGTCGGTTTACAACTATATTGCACTACAAACTATCAGTTTTCAATCCGCTGACGTCTCGGAATATGTACGCCAATGTTGCCACCTGCGAGTTTGAAAAGCACCACACTGCGCGCCATATTTCAATGTAGCTCGAAAAAAACGCGAGATTTCTAGATTGACTACGTGATAAAAACCTAAGCCCCTCCCCCCCCCTCATTGTGACCAAGCGTGATATTTTCCTCTTTCTCTTCGCCCTCTTATCCCACTTGCTTAAGTCTCATAAACTGGTAATGCTCGTTTTCATCCCGCGACAAAATATCTCCGACAAAATATCCCCGACAAAATATCCTACGGACAAAACATCCTTCATAAAAATATCTACTAAAACCTAACCTAACTTAACTTTACAGGATGTTTGTATTATTTTTATCCCATTTTACTATTTTTGAACAATAATTTATTGTCTTTATAGGATGTTTGTATTATTATTGTCCCGTTTTTTTTGTTAGGTTGGGTATGTTGTTAGGTTAGGTTAGAGTAGATATTTTGTCGCGGGATGAAAAGTCGCATTAACCTCACAAATTACTATACTGATGCTCTCACCCAAACGCCCTGTCATTGACAGTTGTTATTGTAGTAATAACCTTGCAGTTTTTGTATTGTGATATCAAACAATAATGTAATCTAAAATAAAGTTTTTGCTGTATAGAAACCTACATTATACATTTATAAAAAAAACCATAGATAAAATTGTGATAAACAATTTACAAAAAATTCTGCCTCAATACAGGTTCACCTAGTGAGGCAGGCTATGCACAACTAAAAATATTGTATAATTATGCTACTTCTGTGTAACCGATCTCACATTACTTTCTACTTGTTAATTTTATTGTACTGATTTAATCTATTTGTAATCTACATTGAACATGTACTTTTTTAGTTCTAACGTTGCCAATTTTATTGAATAAAGATAAATTATTATTATTATTGGAATTATCTCAGCTTGGGAATGACATAAGCCCATATTGCCTCCGAGCGTGGTACATTACAAAGTCATGAAATAATTTAAAAAATCGAGTGCAGTTTTACACTCGGTAAAAGCGAAACTTTACCAAAACAATCTCAACCAATACTTGAAAAGTGAGGTCATAATCAAAGCGACCAATATGCGCAGACCAATCGTAATTTCCGTTTCATGTCTCAACCAATAGGAGCCTTTAAAAGTGACATCATAATCAAAGCGGCCAAATTGCGTTTTTAATGCGTCGCAGGTGCAGTAATCGTAATTTCCGTTTCATCGGAAATCCGAATCACAGCGAGGCTATAGAAGTTTCACTTCAAAAATAAAAACATGTCTAGTTTTTTTTTTATATTTCGTTACATGTATCGCAAAAATGCGAGCAATTTTAACATAAAATTTTGTAGTACTTGTTTGTAACGCGGAAAGATATTCCGTATCAAATACTTCGATCGTAGGTTTAAATTACCTAGCGTTCCATCAACCGTTGGATATCATGAATGATAAATGGGTCAGATATTTTTTACGCTTCTAAACCCCGATCCACGATTCGATAACGATTCCACCGATTCACTCGTTGCGGCGATCATTGATTGTTATGAACGATTTACCGGTTTACACACGCGAACGGTAATCGAGTCCGAATTACAAGCTTTAGTTTGTAAGTGTTATCATTACACGTAATTTATTCACTGAACTATTTTTAAAGTGCCTTTTAAGCTTAAATTTGTGGTCCTGAAGGCCGGTATTATGATACCCAAGAAAGGTTTCCGATGGAGAACATTTTCTGTATTTGAACTTGCCGATATCGTTAACGGCCCAACAACATTATGAAAAATAATATTCTGTCTTGTTGCGTCGACTATTTCACATTTTGTATTAAACTTATTCTCAGTGAAATCTCAACAATTTAAAAGTTACATAAACAAGCATAATTCGTATAGTTATTATATCAAGAGGTGTATTCAAAAACTTCTGAGTTACGTTTATCGGCACCCTATTGTTGACTTTTTTTTAAGTAAAACTTCTTTACACACGATTGACTTGGGGAATAAGCTGGCGAATGCGTGACGAGAGCGTTACGAAAAGCGAGGCGAACGGTAGTTGAGAGGGAGATATAACTTAGATAAGATGGAGAGAGAGAGAGAGAGAGAGTTACGCTTCGTATATTACTCTAGGGGCAATAGTGAGAGGTGCGAGCACACATTTTCTTTCTCCTTTTTCTCATAGCTACTTAAGTTTCGTCTATCGAAGACATAGTGCTGGCCTATTGTCTGTATCACACTGTAGGAGCAAGAGAGAGCAGTTTGCGCGCACATTTCCTTTCTCTCTTCCTATCATATAGAATATAGATGGAACATTGTTATTTATTATATATGTCAATGATATATTCAATATTTCTAAATATGGAGACATTGTCTCCTACGCTGACGACACAGTCCTACTACTAAAAGCAAACACCTGGTCTGAATTAAACAAAATGGCAAATACAGATATCAATGCACTAAAATTATGGTTTGATAAAAACCTGTTGACTTTAAATTCTAAAAAAACCTAATATTTGCCATTTTTCATTAAAAAACAAGAAACACCTAAAGAAATAAACTTAATAATCCACTCTGTGACAAATACAGAAAACCACAAATGTAATATATCATGTTTAAAAATAGAAAGCAAAACTGATATTAAGTACCTGGGCATAACAATAGACCAGCGTTTAAAATGGTCTCCACACATAAATATTCTGAACAACAGAATAAGGAAACTAACATATATGTATATTTAGATGTTTAAGAGATATTTTAAACGAAAAATTACTTAGAACCACATACTTCGCTTTCTGTCAATCAATTATACAATACGGCATTATAGGATGGGGCGGTACATATACAAATCAAACACAAACAATTTACATATCACAAAAACTAATAATAAAAACAATTAATTAAAGGAAAACAATCACTTTGTTTGTAACCACGATTTATTGATTTAATTTTTATTTACCGACCGGTTTCGCTTAATACAAGCATCTTCAGGGTAAAAATTAAAACAAAAATTAAAACAGGGTAAAACTCAAATCAGTTTTAATTTTTACCCTGAAGATGCTTAAAACAAAAATTAAAACAGGGTAAAACTCAAATCAGTTTTAATTTTTACCCTGAAGATGCTTGTATTAAGCGAAACCGGTCGGTAAATAAAAATTAAATCAATAAATCGTGGTTACAAACAAAGTGATTGTTTTTCTTTAATTAATATGTCAAACCACAAAGTGACTGCTTTCTACCAAAATATAAAAACAATTTTAAAAAAACCCTACTCATTTTCGTCAGAACTTTTATTCAAACAATTTAAAGTCAGAAAATTAAGTGCATTATACTTTTATCATGCAACATTACAAATTTATAAAGATAGTATTAAAAATCAAGTTGCACCATTTAAAAATAATAGAAGTCTTAGACAAACATCAATACTTCCCACTCCAAAATGTACAAAAAAATTGGACAATTGAGTCATAAATATCTCGGAGCAAAATTTTTTAATTCATTACCAGAAAAAATTAGAAACATGAATACCAATATAAAAAATTTTAAAACTCACCTTAAAAATTATACTGAAAACTTGGTTTAAATGGTAATTTAAATGTGATATAAATAAACTGAATGATATAAAAAAAGCAATACAATAACACCCCCCCATACACACAAGCCTTGCTTAATTATGGGGGTACATCAAATATATCTACTATGTAATTAATTACTGTATAAAATTTATTTGTAATTTATGTACCTCCTATTACTAATAAAATAAAAATAAAAAAATAAAAAAAACAGAAGTTTTACTTCAGTTGGGTGGTCTAAAGCACACTCGTTTTTTTTTCCTAACATTAAGTGATATTTTTGGCCAATACGATGGAAAGCTGTTATATAATACCAGTCTCAGTAATATATAAGTTCTTAATTAGTAGGCTACTTTGCCTATTATCGTAGGAATTTATTAATTTTAGCACCGGCTCAAGTTTGTGAATTTTTTGTTTCATCAAATTAGCTCGAATATAGTCTCCAGTTCTCAGAGTAGTTCAATGGATCTTTGATCCTTAAAAATATATCTTGCAGTCATTATCGAAAATACACGATAAATTTCAACAATTATATTGCACCATAGCTTTGTACTTCATTAGCACTTATTTAGATACGTTACAAAAAAAAGGAAGGAGTTAAGTCATAGTGTACATAATATCTATGTTTTACCTTAAATCTAATTAGCTAATCGTGAACTGTGTAATTATTATGCAAAACATTTTCATAAAATATACAAAAAAAAAAATTCCCACGGGAATTTCTCTAATTATTCAATATAAGAAATTTCGACACCCATTTAGAAATAACTAAAAGCTTTTATGAAAAGGTTATTTTCGAGTAAATATTTGCCTTAGTAAAAATAGTGGAAAGAGAGATCCGTCTCGAGATTCGGCCCTTCGGGAGTTAGTTTAAGTGGAGCCGGTTGGCCGCGCAGTGGAAAACAAAAGTCATTCTCACAAATATATACCTACCAAGTAATAGACACGAATTAATTGACCCAGTTTTCTATCGACGACTCCATCGCATCGGTCAATTCGAATTCATAATAATTCATGTGCACACCTCTCATTAAACACAAATGTTGAGGATATGGTAACACGATACACACGATGGCATTAGATACCTGCATGTGATTTTTTTTTTTTTTTTTACATGAGCTCCACACAGGAGGCCCTGAGGAAAAGAATTTCCCTCAGGGCCTATGTCATCTTTGAGAATGCTGTGTGGAGGGTTTATTTTAAGGAAAGGAAGGAGAGGAGAGTTCTGGGAAGGAAAAGGGTTTAAGGGGTGGGTAGGAATCTGGGGTTCAGTATGTCCTGGTCATCCGCCTCCAAGACCTAGACAAACCTCACCCCATGAACCCGGGCACCCCTGCTAAATCACCAAACGTAGCGAACCACTTGGGGTGACCTATGGCAGAGGTGTTGGTGATGTGATTGGCTATTTTGGGAAACAAATTGAATGCCGAATCAGGAATATTGCAATTAAGAAATTATTCCAATGTAGATTCCGATCTCCCTCACGATAATGGTTTTATTATCGTAATGCGTATCATAATGTTATTTAATTCAATGCTTGTTTAGTTGAGGTTTTTCTTTGTTATCTTAACCACAACAACTGATCTCATGAACATGAATCGACCTTAAACAATTTTACTTATCAAAATGAAAGGCTTATTTATCAATAAAAATCTGAATGTTTGTTGGGGTACCTTGACGTTAATATGCAAATGCACAATATCAACCTTATAGGTACCCATCTTATATAATATATAATGTATAAATACCTCATAAATGCATAAATTGTTTACAATTTCATAAATTTGTCCTTCCGTAAAATTCTGCATGAACCTCGAAAGCATCCACCATATTGTAAATACGTTTGTAGAACAAAGGATGACACGAATATATTTTTGTTAAAATCTTCTTACTACGATAATGCGAAATCAGTACCAAAGCTAATAAGAAATACAAAAGATATAAAGACGGGGAAATACTGCCGTGTTTAATCTTAATGCTTCGATTTCAATTTTAATTTCTTATCGTTATTGCATCAAACTAATTATATCAATTATCTTCGACTTCTTTCCCTTCCTAGCTTTTATTCGTCAGACAGTCCTCTTTACTTCTTCCATCATTGAAGTACGCATTCTTGCATATTATTTGACGTAACATCGGCAAAGTTAATCTATACAACCAATGTACATTATTGTAGCGAATTTCTACCAGGTTCTTTAGTGATGCCACCAAACCAGTTAATCCACTCTACACAATTTTGAAACGTTCAAGTTAATGAACTGAGCAGTTCACTGAGGAATGTCGATGTTTAAATTGGCATTGTTCTTTGAAGCGTATAGTTTTGTAAGTAATGTTTTTTACGAAACTACATTATTTTCGTTGCAAAACCTACTCACCATTACACAAAAATGCCTGCTAAACATGTTGTTACGTTTAAAAATGGCATATTTTTATGCTGGAATGTATCAAGGGTGAACTACGGAAAAATACACAGAAGCGCTGCATTTCAAGGATTTTTTATTCATAACATGATAATATGGAGCGTGGGCACTTTGTTTTATTAAAATAAAATAATTTGACTGTTACTTACATTTTTTGCAGGCAGTTTATTTATTTAATTACTACGTCATTAGTATTACTACCGATCACGCATTGAACCTTTAGGCACCTTAAATTAGTGTGGTTGTCAATCAAATCAATTAAGGTTCAACCTTCAATTTAACTGACAGAAATAATAAAAAATATATTGAACATTATGGTATTTATAATAAAAGTATTATTTAAATTTATGAAGACAAATCGCTTTGTAATATACTTATTTAATCAAAAGTATCTATTTTTAAATAATAATACGTACATCAAATTTAATAATTAAAAACATGCCAGATAATATTCAACCAGCTTTTAATAATAAAAAATATATATTAAGTAACAAGGAGAAGGGTGATTTTTGAACAAATATGGCGTTTATAAATTGATTTGTAACGATTGCGACTTTTTCATAGAGTGAAGACTTCTAGAAATTTTAGTGCCAGAATTAAGAAGCATCAAAGTTATTAATTGTGTTTGTGTTTAATTCGTAGAACTCCATTTAATATTTTTCTAATCTAATTCTAATTAAATAATTTTAATTAAATTAATATTTATTAAAGTATTTTAATATGTATTTGTGTTAAAGCTGTTTCAGTTTAAAAGACCGTTTTCAAACTGTACAGTTTATAGCAGAACTGTATTGTTTATAGACAATAACAATTATTCTGAATTTGCCAGTACCGTTTTGGAAACAAATCATTCTTTTGGTATTAATAAATTTAATGATTAAAAATTTAACACACAAACATAACAGGTTTACAATAAAAAAAATTAGAAAATGTGTTACTAGAATTTATTTACATATTTATACTTATATTTGTATTTATTATTTTCACAACTTGATCATTAAAGTGTTAAATATATGTATGTGCGGTTATTACATGTTCCAAAATAATTTTTCCGTTTCATGATATATAATTGTAAGCAAATCTGTTTAACTACACATTGAAATGTTCAAAAAAGTGTTTTGAACTATTTGGATTAACCGTCCGCGGTTCCCTCTTACTCCACTAATGTTTAAAAACGATTGTTAATTCCATTTAAATTTAGAATCGTGATTCAATCCGACGATAATTTTCCTTTTATGGTGTTTTTTATTCATTCTTAAGCTTCCTGATTTTTAATATTTTTTCCGCGTCCATTAGGTGCACGACTTCATAAGCAAGATTATTTACCTGTACCTATGTAATAATTTATAATATAATATAATATTCCTAACCTTAATGCAAACCCAATTTTTGAAATCAAAACCTCGCTTGAAAACGGCTAAGTATCAGGTACCTGATCAAATTTGATCATGCAGATATTTCTTCCAACGTATTTTCATCAAAGAATCTCAAGGTAGGATGTATTGTCTATCTATATTCTCATAAGGTTAATAGGTTAGCAAAGAATTGGTAAGCCTAATTCTAGCATTTTGTATTGTTTAACGTAGGTACGTGACGAAAGGTCGACCCGCCAAAAATTGTGTTCTTGGTGACTGGAAGCAACGAAAGTAAATTTTAACCAAAAATATGTAAATTATGCCGTAAATTTTGTCAGTGTGAGGGTCTCTTTGCCTTGGCTTAAATAAATAAATTTTATAAATCGAATATGTATTGTCATTGAGAATCATGTACATGTGTAATACATATGTAGGATGTTCTGAAAATTAAAAAAAAACTTACTAGCATACTGTTATACCAATTTACGAAATTCGACAATCCAAAATTTAAGTACGTCTCACTTTAACCAACTTTTAGAATTGGGAAGCGGGTATGGGATAACCAACATCTCTGCTATAGGTTACCCCAAGTGGTTCGCCACGTTTGGTGACATACAAGGGGTGCTCGGGTTGAGGGTTCTTGTCTTGGCGGCAGATGTATCTGCCCACCGACTGCGTGGTGGGCCGGATTAAGAGAAAATGATTGAGGGAGGCTTTTTAATCTTTCCGGGCTTGCCGGACTCCCGACACCTCGCTTTTCACCGCAGTAAGAGGGTTGGATTCATATCAGTCAATCCTGGACACAGCGAACCCATCCTTCATATATTTTTCCTTCCCAGAATTTCTTCTCCTTCCTTTCCTTAAAAAAACAGTTTCTCCTAAAAAAAACTTCTCATTTGAAACACCCTGTTTTTTGTAGGAAACTTTGCATAACAATTACATTTGCATTGAACAAAAACCAAGGTGATTCAATCTGTTCTTTTCCAAAATATGTACTCTTTCCATAACATCATAATTTCTGGTATTTATTATATCATATTTTACAGACTTCGATTTTTGACATACGAGTAGTACATTCATAATATATCGTTGTTTGTTGTATAAAAATGCTATTTGGCTCCCGCTATGCGTTGCAATGCCATATTAAAAGAAATAAATCGTTTCTCCCTGCGTGTCTTTCCCGTGCGTCCCGTTCCTCTCCCGCATTCCCTTCCCCTCCCGCGTGGCCCTGCCACCTTCCCCGCCTATGCTCTCCCGCTCCCCCGTCCCGCCAACCCCCCTCCCGCGTTCCATATATTCAGTCCCAGTACATTCAGTTTTCAAACAGCTCGCTTGCCACCTTTACAATATTTTTTTTCCAAATTTTCATTTTTTCATATATTTTTTTAATAGTGATTGATACTTCGCAAGAGTCTCAGCTGCTCCCGTCTGTGAGACTATGTCATCCCCAATTAGGTATGTTGTGAGGCTGAAAGTAGTGGGGAGAGGAAGGAGATAGGGGAGAGGAAGGTGGGAAAGTATCTGGCTATTCAGATCTGGTCACTAATCACGACTAATGCCATTTCAAGCTAGTTTCAATTCTGAATTGTCGTCTTACACCAGGGCGATACTGAGAATATCTTCTACTCTGGAACGTGCCGCAAATATACTATATATTATTTTAAATGAATAAATTGTGAAATAACACAAATTAAGCAAATAAAATTATTTGCCACGCCGGGATTCGATCCCGCGACCTTCGGAATGCGAGTCAAGAGCCTTACCGCTGGATTACGCAGTAGAAAATTCTTTTTTAACAAAAAAAACAGCTACCTGCTAAATTCACATTCATCATACGCGCAAACTGTCAAAGGTGCGAAGTTAAAATAGACGTTAAGTTTTCTGAAATTATCCAATTTTCTTAATTTTTCTTTCCGTACGATCCTTCTACAAAGTATTAGAAAATTTAAAAAATATATGAATGAAATAGGTCAAGTCGTTCTGAAGTTATGGTGTGACCAAGGGAAACAGGGATTCATTTTTATATATACAGATAACACAGGTTTGCACGATGATTCTAAACTAATATAAAAGTAATAATTACTGAACAAGTTCCTAGAAACAGATTCTTGCATAGGAGATTATACAAGCCATTTCAAGAGGAATACTAATGCAGGTTCATAATTGAGCTGTTGATGTGGGCGGGCATTTAAAATACCGTAATTATTTCCATCGCATTATGATAATTTATATTTAAGTGCCCTGCATGAGGTGAGAAATATTTCAATAATGCTTCAGACTAGCACAGTGCACTCATTTTTATGATAGTCAGATAGAAATGGATAAAATAAAAATAAAAAAAAATTACACACCGCTGATAAATAAGATACCTACAACTAATATAATTTTATTGTTATTTTTCCACCAAAAATATACAATATTTTTAACATAAAATTAGAAAAAATTATATTATGTCGATAGTAATATTTTAAAAGTTTCTTTATCACGTGGAGAGCACGTGTTAAACCAACTTTCCCAAATTGGTGATCCCGACGTGATATGAACAGTGCAACCGACTTGATATGAACAGTGCAATCGACGTGATTGGAACAGTTCATCCGACATAATAAAAAGTGCAAATAAGGTGATGGTTACCCCGACACATTGGTAACCCCGTTATAAAAAAAGAGGGAATTTGGTAGAGACCGCGATAATTAAAAGTGATGGCATGATTTTTCGACAACGGACAACTAGTAATCAACGCAAACCATCGACAACCAAATCATGTTGTCTATGCAGTCACATCAAGAACAATCTATCACAGGCAAACAATGAGCCGCGAAGTGCCGCGAAAAGCCGCGAATAGCCGCGAATAGCCGCGAAGAGCCACGAAGAGCCGTGAAGAGCCGCGGAGAGCCGCAAAGAGCCGCGAAGAGCCGCGAAGAGCCGCGAAGAGCCGCGGAGAGCCGCGAAGAGCCGCGGAGAGCCGCGAAGAGCCGCGAAGAGCCGCGAAGAGCCGCGAAGAGCCGCGAAGAGCCGCGAAGATCCGCGGAGAGCCGCGAAGAGCCGCGAAGAGCCCCGAAGAGCCGCGAAGAGCCGCGGAGAGCCGCGAAAAGCCGCGAAGAGCCGCGAAGAGCCGCGAAGAGCCGCGAAGAGCCGCGAAGAGCCGCGAAGAGCCGCGAAGAGCCGCGGAGAGCCGCGAAGAGCCGCGAAGAGCCGCGAAGAGCCACGAAGAGCCGCGAAGAGTCAAGAAGTGCCAAGAAGATTCAAGTGGCGGAAGCAAGAAGAGACAACAACAACGTCAACAACGGGCATCCTAATCAACTTCATCTGGTGTGTAGTCGAGAACAACTCCTACACAACAAGTGGTATACAGTCGAGGACAACTCCTGTAACATCGATCGCTGTCTACTCATCCATACTGCTACGACTAACGTGTAGCATTCAACTGCCTCTGCTTCACGTGTAGAGCAGGAAGAAAACGGTTCCTCAGGCTGACGCCAGGCCTGCAACCGGCAACTAAGCTTAGCTAAGGCTAGCCACCACTCGATTGAGTGAGACGACATAGATGCATTATCTGATTTTCTCATTGTAACAACGTATAGTAACTTGAGAAACATCAACACGAAGTGCGCATCAACCGATAGCCAGCATCCTGCAACCAGCTCCAGAGAAGTACAACCAAAAACTGCAACCAGCTTACTCTAAACATGCCCAGGCCCATCATCATCATTTCATCGCAAGTTATGGAGGTTGTTAGCATTGCCGCTTACTACGGCCATTTGCTAAACCAAACCTGGAAAGGACATGCAATTAATAGGCCAACAAAACTAGCTCAGGAAAGCCGGCGCAAGCAAGGTTCTCTCAAAACCAGGGCGAGTGCTTGTGGTTCGCTTGTGAATTCCTCCTCCTCCTTTCCTCACAATCTCCGGGGTCTCCTTCCTCAATCAGAACACAGTATTGCACGTAAAGGGTTTATTCATTTAGAAGGAGACAGGGTTTTACAATTGCCAGCATCGGCTCACTACACATGGGCATTTGCTAGCACTAGAATTCTAACATAACGGGGAACTGTTCTCTCAATCTCTCCACACGCGTTAGTGAATTTAAGAGCGGGACATGGCACGCAAAAGAGGGCTAGGGTACATTTTACTCCCAGCAGCAGGAAATGCGGTAGTCAGCCGACAGGCTACTGGTGGGCGGGAGCCTTCTCGTGCACAATTCACATTATAAATACATCACGAGTTTAGGTTCTCGAGAGCGCCTTAGCGCAATTACTCGGGACACTGTTGTTGCGCCTGAGGCAAGCGGAGGAGTGGCCGCGGGCGTTGGTCGGCACGCAGGATTGCCCTGTGTCGAACTCAGCGCGGTGCGGGGGTTTTAGGTACTACGAGCTATTCTCGCGTAAAATGGGGGAACAGTGGGCTAACATTGTCACTTCGTAACGTAACAAGGTTCAACAACGATCCACCACTAACACACGATTAAACAGTCTGTTACGTACGACATGACCTATTACCACATTCCCAAATCGTATCATGACTTCGTCACTGGGAAGGGGGTTTGTGGCGGCCCTGCTACCTTATCATAAATCTGTGGCAGCCCTGCACCGCGCAGTGACTAACGAACATGCTGTAAGCTACAATGGTATCAAGTTTCGCTGATAAGCGAATTCCAGACGCTCGGCGATAAATGCTGACCTTCGAATCTTTACAGGAACCGTCTCGAAGATTCTCTACAGCGCAAGCACCTATATAAACAATGCACCTGACGCCTACCAGTCAGCAGTGTTGCCAACTTAACGGATTTCCCGTCATATCTGGCGGATTGGAGTGTCCCGAAACGGGAAAATTTTGTGTATAACGGAATTTACAGTATGACGGATTTTCTGGCGGATTCGAAAAAAGTGCCAAATTACATACTTTTATAGGCGAAAATCGCCTATATTTATGGATTTATGGAGAAATTTTGATCCCTGAAATTCTCTAGCCACCCCCCCCCCCCCAGAATGGACGAAAATTTGTGTATCTGACGGATTTCTGACCGTTGATCCGTCACGATTTAGCGGGAACAAAGATTTCGAGTTGGCAACACTGCCAGTCAGTCAGTACTGAACTCACCGCGATACGAATCGCAGGCCTCACGATGGCCTGGATTTACCACGGGTCGCGACACGCGTCGCCGGCTTCTCAATGGATCTCCCTTACTTCCAGAAGCCTCCGCCTGCACGACACCAAACTCATCCTGGAATAATACTGAAGATCCGAGATCTTCACCTCCAGTGGACGACCAGACGACCAGCCAGTTATATCGAGACGCGACTTCTACTTTCCTTAAAGATCAGCGCTCAATGTTAATTCTACATTCGTAATCTGTGTAACATGTTCAATTAAATAAACGGAGATCAAGACGAACACCTTTAATTCATCTCTACCAATTTTCCCAAACATACCTTCATAAGACTGCTTTGATTTTAACCAAAATTTATTGTAGGTACCTGCGACTAAATTACATGAACATTACAATATTTTATTCAATCATAAAATATTATAAATTTCATCTTTAAACCTTTAAGGGTATATATTTTTTTAAATTTGTAATTGAACTTAATTATTCCTCCAAGATTTAGACATAATCAATGTTCCAGTTTGGAATTGTTTTCTTTATTTTTTCCAAATAATATTGCATATATTTCAAAAAAACGGTGACCGGCCAACTCAAAATGTAACCAACTCAGAACCACCCCAGAAAGGTCATTAAAAGTGATGATAAAAACATAAAAGATTGATTAAATAGGTTAAGTTAGGTTAGGTTTACCGGCTATTTTAAAATTATGTTTTCATAGCTTTTAATGACCTTTCTGAGGTGGTTCTGAGTTGGTTTCATTCTGAGTTGGCATGGAACCAAAAAACAGAGTGTACTAACTAAAGTAGACAAGAGTGGGGAGGCTACAAAACACCGCACAAAGAGGAGGCCGATTGTACTGTCTCATTCTCTCGCAGGTTAAATCCTATAGATGTATGTGTTTTTTCTCTTTTTAGTGTTGCTTTTTCGTTTCATCGAGTTCCAAATCACAACGGCGCTAAAGATGTTTTCGCTTTAAAAATAAATATGTAGGTACTTACTTACTTTTTAAATAAACTAAATTACTAAAATATAACCAAGCAAGTATAAATGTACTATAATATCAAGCAAGTTTAAATGTACCTACGTTGTTACATATAAGTAGGTATTTAATGTTAGTTTTTCTAAGTGAAAAGTGATACCAATATGAAGGTTAACAAAAATTTTATAAGAAATGCGTTTCAACATTTGAATCATTCACTCATAATAATTGTAACGCTTTATATAATTAGATATTTTATTTGTCATTTGAATTTGTTTTGGAAGAAGATTTCATATTCATGGACCAATATTTCCATATTTTATCGTATCGATGCAAAAAATTCGATCGCTGTGTTTTGATGAATTTTTATATGAAGGGAACAACAAACGTGCCATGTATAAAAAATATCAGTAAAACAATTAAGACATATTATATAAATTACATTTCTTCCGATAACCAAATTGAGATAGCTCTAAATATATTTTCTATATACCCGACTAAAAAAATTCTTACCTTTATAATATCTATTTATTTATAATATCCTATATTAGATATCTATGATAATCAAGAGTGGGAAGGTTTGTTGACCTAAGCTCTCAAGCGAAGCAAGTTTCATAAGCTATTAACATTTCTACGGCATTTGTTATTTCTATCACATCCAAAATATTTGGTCGAGAAGAATAATTTAATGGCAAGGAATCACCTAGGTCATCGGCCAGGACTTTGTGTGGGACATCTTCCATAGAGATGAAATATATCAGGTGACCGCAATGCTTGTAAGCGATCACAGAAAATTACTCCCACTCAATATATTTTAAGATAATTGTAAATAAAAAAAACACTCTTCTTCTTGGACATTTTTATCCACAAAGAAAGCGATTTTTTAATTGTAAATGCTGCAAAACTGTTCGGAGCCAGTTGGACTATGACTTCTCCAAATCGGTATATTTGGAGGCTGAAGGGAATGGGGAGAGAAAGGAAATGGTTGAGAGAACGGTAATGAAGTATCTGGCTGATCAAATCTGATCATCGAACACGTGTAAACGAATGATGTAATTTAATTAAAATAAATCACTCTGTTCACGTACACACCACCATTGAATCAATAAAATCGACATGTTTTTTCAACGATTTTTTCATCTAGATCAGTGGTTCCCGACCTTTTTTGACCAGGAACCACTCTGACATTTCTATTTTTGAAACTAACAATTCATGGTGGAATTCCATCATAATAAAACAAATATAAAACTTTTTTCACTTTAATTTTATTGACCGTAACCGGTTTCAGCTCATTAAAGCCACCTTCAGACTGGTTCAAATTATTACCTATTAGTCTACGGTTTACATACATAACATATAGGGGAGGGGCAGAGGGGTGGCCGACAAGGATTTTAATTAATTCTACACCCCTTTTCCCCTCCCCATATGTTATGTATATAAATCGTAGACTAATAATTATTTGTACCAGTCTGAAGATGACTTTAACGAGCTGAAACCGGTTACGGTCAATAAAATTGAAGTGGAAAAAGTTTTATATTTGTTTTATTATAATATGTCACTCTGACATTTATTTTTTCTCACAGGAACCACAATGTACAATAATGATAAATTGTTAATCGCTGAATTGAACGTGTCCTTGCAATTACTATCATTTTGCAATTCAATGTGCTCTTCTTGGACTTCTTCAGCTACCTCTCCATTATTAATACCAAAAGGGTTATGAATCATCTTTTTGATACCTTTCGATTCAACCACCTGTGGTCCACGAACCACCAGTTGGGAACCACTGATCTAGATAAACGTATTATTAAAATTTAAAAAATGTATTTGCAATACACAATATTTATAAAAAAATTACACTTTTACAAATCCACAAAGATTGTTTCAACAATGATAACTCATTATCTATTTCAAACAGCAAAAGACCAAGTATTCTTGGCTCTATAACTATACCGCGTTGTAATACCACTACAGCCCAACATTTTTATAAATATATTGGAGTCAAGTGGTTAAACCAGTTACCCCTTAACTTAAGATTGGAAATTAATTATAAAAAATTCAAAAGTTCTATAAAAACAATAAATCATTAGCATATTACAATAATTCAATTTAATAATACAATCGAATGTCTCTCGACAATTGATTTTGGAAATCCATTTACTTTTATATTCTTTTTTCTTTTCTCTCTTCCTCTTTCTCTTCTTCTTCTTTTTTATACTGTTTTTCTTTTTTTCTATTCTATTTCATATATCTTGTTTTGAATATGTATATGTATTATATATATGTATATATATGTACATATATGTATATTTATAAAAATATATAAAAATATATATTATAATTCTAAAAAAATATGTTAAATAGTTTTTCACACACGCTGCTCCACCTTTTTTACACGAGCATGCTCTAAAAAAAGGTGAATCACGTTATATAAACAATGTATCTGAAAAATGTAATGTCATTATTGTATGTACAAAAAAAAAATTAAATAAAAAAAAATAAAATAAAAAAAAAAAATTGTTGAAGGGGTATTGAAATTCTTTAAACATTGCCACGGCCAGTTGTTCAAAGGTTTTCTATGTCATTGGACGTCTGATCCCACTTCAACTAACATAAATAAAACAAGATCATTGGGCATATTCATAAATTATGATGAGCGCAGTATAAAAGTCTTGAACTTCAATCAATTATGATCATTAGACTAATAAAACTGGTGTTCAGAGAGATGTTTTTTTCATTTCCAAATCCATTAGCATTATGGCGTCGTTATATGTTTATCTGCGATGTTATTATAAATATGATAAAAAAAGCTGAAATCTTGAATCCTTCATCGAATTGTTAATGAAAACACTAGTTGGAGTGGTTTTACAAAAAACTGAATTACGTGTGAACAATAATATTTTAGCAATATTTTTTAAGTCGAAGAGTTTCTTGAACTCGTGTTCTTTGTTATTCCTAGATAGGTGAAGTCTTCAACATGTTCAAAATATTTCCTCCATGTCGAAATAACGAAATTAAAATACTTTGTATAAATAAAGACAAAACTAAATAATTTTTAACGAGGTTGTTATTAAAACGAATTTATTACTTTATTATTTGATCAATGAGTATCGAAGGTATTACCTAATCCGTATTATTAACAAGTTGTATTTCCTGTGAGTTGTTATTTATTGTGCATCTTCTTCGATCACGACAAAGCTATTGAATCATCACAATTAATTTTGCAATTTGCGCATCATTTGCTATTTCTGTTTTAATTAGCCTTCATCTTGCATTACGTATTAAGCATGCCTACATAAAACCCATAAGAGATCTTCGATCATAAATCGTAAACCTACGTCATTGCCATTGTTTAAATATGGATAAATAAAATGAACAGCCAGATAAATGTCGGTAAAGTAGGTAACGATTCAATGCAAGCGGGGTCAGTCAATGTCATAGAGGCACATAGGCACGTGACGCATAGTCCTACGTCAAAAAAACCCAAATCATCAGATGTTTTTGTGATGAAAAAATGGCACGAAGGCAACAATGAATGGTGGAATGATGTCACTGATTTTTTTGGCGGTAGCAATACCTAATATTCCTGAGCTTTTTGTGTTATTTGTGATAATATCGCTACGTTTCGTTTCGTCATATAAAATATGAAAAATGCTGACGGAAATATTTATTTTTAAATAATATTGGATTGTTGATCAAATACTCGTAACATACCAATGATTTCACGAGTATTTCAGATGAAAAAACCATATTGTTCGTTTTATTGGCTGGATCGGTGCTTCCCAGAAATATTATGAATAATGCTATTTTCAGATTTGGTTTTTACATGTAGACATAGGATACAAGTTCAATTATGAATCTTTACAAAGATAGATAAAACTTATGACGTGATGTTTAAAGAATGGTTCTTTGTTCATCATAAATAAAAATTAAAAAAAACATCCTTTTGGGACTCTTTTGTTTTACTATTCTGATGTCATGTATGCATAATGATAATAACTATATTGTTCTGGGCGGAGCAGTTCGCTTGAGCTATTTGCACATGCATCGTACCAGTGCAAGATTATCTCCTATAACTAAGATCGCCATAGTGAAATCATTCAGGAAGATCAGTCGCGCGTCGCTTGAAATATTGTCTCAAGGTATATTTATTGAACTGTTGTGAATAGCTACTCTATATTCTCAACATCTCTCAACTGTGCAGATTTCTTCGATTTTGGATGCCATACTTTTAACTTATCTAGATCGAACTTACCGTGTTGTATCACGTTAAATACATACTTAGAATAGGTATTCTTACCTATAACATATGATTACATAATGTTTTTTTTATGTAACATAACATAAGCTAGAATATTCCGTAATCCATTAAAGGCAGGCAAGCATTTAACACATAGTGAGAATGCGAACTATTGGTTCACAGAAGCCGGAAACCTTACCGGATTCTACAATCGAGCCAACAATTGGCATCAACGAGGCAATAAAATACTGAATAAAAAACTGACTTTTTCCTACATTACTGCAATTATTAATGCAATTAAATATCGAGACGGAGCGGAGGCTGTTCGACACGTAATAATAATAAAGTTGACCCGTTGGGCAGCTTCATCAGAGAAAGTTCCAGAAACTATGTGTATTGAAGACAGGTACATACTTATTACTTCCTCATCATGTAACCCTTTGAAATCTTCTATTTACATTGCGTTGTTAGTGAAGCAGATAATGTATGAAAATAGTTATAACTGTGTTTATCAATTCATATAAAACAGAACATAAGTAAACTGGTAACTTTGCATTAGAATATTATTTATTAACGTTAACTGGTTTCAAATCTATGTGCATACAAATCAAAATATGCTTGCCTGCATGTACTCGTATGTGTGTGAGTAGTGTATGTATTGTTAGGCATATTAAGTATAGGAAATGTGTGAAACTTTCAAAATATCTTTTTTCCACCCTTGCGAAGGTTTCTGGATTATTATAACCAAATGACAATACATCTGAAAAGTTTTTAATCATTATGAAAACTCTTACGAATATGTAACAATTTGAGAATTACATTTTGTAAACCATCGATTGTTCAATCAAAACTCTAATAATGAATTTAATCGAAGTACTTACCTATGGTACTAACCAAAATCGAATACTTTGAATCTAATCGGAACCCACGTTAGTTACCGAATTTGATTGATTGTTCTTATAATATACAAAATGAATGTTTGTATTTGTAGTTCATGAAAAATCTAAATTTGTAAAAAAAATTGAAATAGGTGGCAGTCGAGCTGTTTGAAAATTTTAATGTACCAGGACTGTATATATTGAACGCGGGAGAGGGGAGGGGATCATGGGAGAGGAATTCGCGGGAGAAGGGGGAGGGAAGCCGGGAAGGTGGAGGAGGACGCGCGAGGAGAAGGGGACATGGTAGGGGAGGAGGAAGAGGAACAGGACGAATGGGAAAAGACACGCAGGGAGAAACAGTTTATTTATTAGTGCCATTGCAACGCATGCCGGAAACGGGCTAGTAATATTTTTTTTATATATTTCTCGAAACGGTACTCACACAAGTTAGCTTCCAAAAAAACTTTTTTATATAAGTTCCCGGTTACGTTACCGGTTTTCAAAGTTGAGGAAAAATATTATTTAAATAGTTCAATCCATTAAATAAATAAAAGGATCGATTGGAATTTTAAAGGCGTCAAATTCCGCTAAAGCGGTTTCTAAAAACAAATATATAGGATTAACCGTATTCAATGTAATAATTTAAATTTATTATTTTTTATGCATGATCCTTTTAGCAGCTTAAGGAAAGATATTTTGTAAGGATCGAACTTTACAATCTACAAAACACCAAGATTTGAAAGAAATCTTCGTTTATGTCGCTTTAGCGGACATTGAACCTGGGCGTTATGAGGAGTATCCGTTTTATGAACCATATAAATTACAAAACATTCTGGGTAAGGTACAATTTGTTAGGCGGGTATGGGTACCATTTATTGGATAATCAACGCCTCTGCCAAGTGGTTCGCTACGTTTGGTGACTTAGCAGGGATGGCCGGGTTCATAGGGTAAGGTTTGTCCAGGACATGGCGGCGGGTGCATCTGCCCATAAATTGCATGGCAGGCCGGATCGGAAGAGTATGGTTGAGGGAGTCCTATTGACTTATCGCCTTGCACCGCAGTAAGAGGGATGGTTTCATACGTCCGTCAATGCTGGACTCACTGACCTCCAGATTCCTACCCACCCCTAATACCCTTTTCCTTCCCAAAACTACTAATCTTTCCTTTCCTAAAAAGATCCCACCTCAGCATCCACAAAGATTACATAGGCCCCGAGGGGAATTATTTTCCTCAGGGCCTCCTGTGTAAAGCTAAAAAAAACTTTCTAAAATTAAAAAATAAAAGCCAAGGTACCCGGCCCGGCGTGTTCACTTGACAGCTCCCCTCCCGCAGCGGCCCGCTCTCGCCTCTCACCTCGTCAAGTCGCGCGTGCGACACAGGCACATCTCACCTGTAACTGTGTATGTAGTTACAAACCTACCTTGGCTAACACCGACTCCAAAAATAACAATCGTACCTACATATTGATGAGTAGAAAAAGTAAGTTGATTATTAAGTTGTAGAAGAATACGAAATTATTTTTTTACTTTTTAGTGCATTTTTTGAAGTCGTTTTTTAATTTTGTTAAAATTTTTGTTTATCGTATTATCAGATGAATTCGTATGTTATAAGATAACTACATGTTTACACATTTGAAACAAAACTTTGCATTACTCTGACACTGCCTGTAAAAAATTAGGCCACTTGATTTTCTCAATTGTTTCCAAGTTTTTCAATAAATCTATTAAAAACAAACAAGTAAATTGTGTTAATATTGAAAAAATGGAGAAATAAAATTGACTGCATCAGTGGTTTGATGCATGGGATGGGTTCTAACATCTAGAATAATGAGAGTTGTTATTATTACTCCCTGAAGGGTGAAGAGGTTTAAATTAATTATTTAGAAAATACACGGAAGGAGAAGCAAATTTCAATGAAAGAGCATCCATTATGGCGCGGTGTGAAATGAAGCCTCACAAATTGCGATTATCTTGATGGTAATTACCCACCTCTGTTTGTCGTGCGGCTTGAAAGTTGTAATTATTTGTGAAATGTATTGAAATTAATGGACGTTGACGCTGGAAGATGGACTCAAATTTCCTAGATTGGAATATTACGACATTTCCATTAATTATGCTATAAAATTAATTAACGGTATTTTATTATCTTAAGTTGAAGTTGTTCGTACAAATCGTGTAAAATGTAAAACCTTTGGCATAATGGTTGACTCACGTAATTTATGACAATGCACATTATTAATTAGAGTTGCAACTATGCGTCCATCTGATTCTTAAAGCATTTTCTTTAATGTATATATTTGTTAACTGCATTTAGTTGAGTAGGGTATCATGAGTAGGGTTCACGGGGTGAGGTTTGTATAGTCTTTGATAGCCGGACTCATTTATCCGTCGCTTTGCACCGCAGTGGGAATATGGATTCATTAGATTTCCACCCACCCCTCCTATATTTTTCCTTCCCAGAACTTCCTCTCCTTTATTTCTCTAAAAAGATCCTCCTGACAGCATCTCAAAGGATGACATAGATCTTGAGGGAATCTTTTTTCCTCAAGGCCTCCTGTATGAAGCTAATGTAAAAAAAAGCACCAAAAAGTCAAGAGATTGATTTTTATATTCTAATTTATTCGTTAATTATATCAATCATGTTTTTAAAAATAATTTTGATAGCTTTAATGTTTATTTTGCGCATTTTAAACGTTATTTTTTATTCCCTATGTTTTGCAAGTTTTTGGTAACTACGTACCTATTTCGCTGTTATTCGGTTTAAAATCTACCTGTTTTTTTTTTTAAAAAGGCCTTTGTGACGCTCATCGAATTTTGGTTCGTTAGGCTTCCTGCATTCCTTTTTTTGACTGACCCTCCGTTTTTAGCCACGAAAATTAATCGATGACAAATGCACACGCTTTAGAGTTTGGAAAATTCAATGGAGATGCAGAGTCGGTTTCAAAAATTTGTTAACTATTTTAAAGATATAAATCACATTTTTCGTCGAAAGCTCTAACTCCCGAAGACATATGTAAACCACATAAGAAAAAAATTATCTGCATAAAGGGTATAACATTATTTTTTTTCAGCAAAGATGCCAACAAAGTTGTCAAATTATAAAATTGGTTAATTTTGGAGGTAGAAATGTTCACAACGATTGAATTTTTTAATCAAAAACCATGTTCTTGAAAAATAACATAGAATTACCAAAATTTGACAAAATCATTATTTTCGTCTAAATAAACGTCTAAGAATTTCGTTGCTTGTGATAAATTACCTGCTCGTAATTTCGAGTGTAAAACAAAATTAAGGTTGAGTTTAAAAAACTACCAGGGTAACAGAACTTAATTGTAGGTATATTCTATAAAGTTGCTCTCTCGAGTAGTGAGAAATGTAGGTACCTATTTATAATCTAATATGTAGTTCCTCATCTCGTGGTATCTTAGAGGAAACGGTTCAGTGGACCGGACCTGTCTCCGAGATGAGGCCAAACTCGATTTCATTCAGCCTCTACACTTTCTCTCTTCAGCTCCGGGCGATGTACATATTACTCATAAAGATTCAGCATAATAATAGGCCTAAATAAAAATTAAGAATAACGCTTTTCTCGTTAATTTTTTAAAGTTAAATTCAATAATATAGAGTTGAAGATTCTTTCAGTTTTGCCCTGGTGAAAGAATGGAAATGTTGCTTGACATTTGCTTGGCGATTAGATCAGAATAGCCAGGTATATCGTCACTTTCCTCTTCGCATCTCATCCCCCTCTCTTCTACCGTTAAGCCTCACATATTCCCCAATCGTGATTAGCAGGGATCAATATTCGCATTAAAAAATAAAATAACGAAGAAGCCTTTACCATTTTCACGTTTGTAATGATGCGTTTGATCCCAATCGAACAGTTTTAATACGGTAACGCTTGTCTGACGCCACGCCATACGCGCCGCGCTACAAATAACATCTGTGTACGTCGAATTTCACACAAAGCTACTGATATAATTCAGTTTCGAATTCAAGAATTTGTCGCTACTTCCGTCAGCAAGTCTGATGGAGACATCTCCCCCCTGGGTATAACTGCTACGAATTCGTGAATATGTAGTATCTCTCCGGATATGGAAAGATTGAAGGTAATACATGTTGTATCAAGCTGCTATATATTACATATGCCGTCATCGCTCTGTCTCGGTTACTTTTTTCCGGTGATTAGCTATACTAGATGACAGTGGATCCGAGGAACGGGTTATTTTTGGAACCAGTTCCTATTGGATTTATAAAATGGTTACCAACACTAACTGAGCGAAGTCGAACTAAAAGCCGCCCACAGGGCCTTGCCATAAAAACCTGCGGAGCAGGTTTATTACTTTTTATTTTGATACTTAATTCGTTCATCACCAACATCTTAGTTTTATTTTGTTCATGGCGGTCATTTAGTACTTTAACCAGCGAAATTGAAGTTAGGTCACGACCTTTAGGAACGAAGAAACTACTAATAAAGAATAAGTACCATTTTTACACCATGCTTGTGCAGCAACAACGCTAATGACATTACTAAATACTGAGCAGATACCTTTTTCAAAATCACAACCATTTTGATTGAAATTTCACGGAGCTTACGTCACACAAAAATATGATTTAATTTATTGTAGATTGGTTGGTAAATTAATCATTTTGTGCTTACGCGGAAATAATAATTTTTTTTTTTTTTTTAATCAATTTGAGTTTACCCAATATCATCCTGGACCACACAAATGATCACCTCATCGTTCGCTGCAAAAAATACGAAAATTGTCATGTTATATCTCCGTGCAAAGTGTAATAACCCATAATCAAGTCGTTCGGAAGTGTTAGATTTGCCTGGTGTCTTCAGACTCCATACGACTTTAGTCTAGCAAAACTATTGGAATGCTAATAATGTAATCTATGTGTTTATTTATATGGAGGTTCATATGTTAAGGAGCTTTCATTATACGATCTCTTCCGACATATCAACTCGAGAGAAACGCACTTTTAGTTCCTGAAAAGTATTGATAACTAGAAATTAAATTGAAAGTATGTGTTTTAACTTCCTGATTATCATGGCTTTATGTTCGTGGACGAAATCCGACATCATTTAAAAAAAATGCAGTTTTAAAGATTTAATTCCCTTTAATAAAAAGTGTAACTAATTTTAAACATTCTTAAAATATTTTCCACTGCGAGTCCTTAATAGAAAAGTTGTACGTTTGTAGTTATATTATAATATGACGTGGCATACACTTCACTGCACTAAAGTTCAGTTTCCGTCCCGAACAAAAAAAAATCAAGGAAAGTAGTAGAAAATACAAAGATCTGATTGAATATAATTGAGTGCAATTGGAATTTTTTGACACGGGATACTCAATTTATTCGAAAATTTCATTAACAACTCTAGAGCAATAGAGGATATAATTCGAGGCGTCTGGATGCCGGAACAAGGACATTAATATTCATGATGTGAACTTCACTAGTACGATACACAATGGTCCGAATCCCGACTTGCGCTGGCCAAAAAAGTTTGAAAAACAGTTTTTTCCCTCCCCCTCCCGCGCGACAGTGATATATTAATTTTTCAAGGACCAATTACGCGGTTAGTTTACAAAAACGTTGGTTTTACAAAATTCCGTCGACATTTTGATGCTGAGACACAGTTGAATTCTTCACATATTTCTATTTTTGAGAGTGATAATTCATGGTGGAATTCCATTACAATATATTATAATAAACGAATATAAAACTTTATTCCACTTTACAAAAACTTTACTTTATTCTAGTTTACAAAAACGTTGGTTTTACAAAATTCCGTCGACATTTTGATGCTGAGACACAGTTGAATTCTTCACATATTTCTATTTTTGAGAGTGATAATTCATGGTGGAATTCCATTACAATATATTATAATAAACGAATATAAAACTTTATTCCACTTAATTTTATTTGACCGTGACCAGCTCGTTAGAGCTATCGTCAGACTGGTGGACCAGTGGATTGGTAGACCAGTTGAAGATGACTTTAACGAGCTGAAACCGGTTACGGTCAAATAAAATTAAGTGGAATAAGTTTTATATTCGTTTTATTATAATATATTATAATTCTTGACATGTTTACGGTTGGTTTACTTATTTTTATATTCGACTATGTACCATTTTATCCAAATCTTAATATATAAAACGAGGTCGGGTTAGTTACACCATTTATAACTCGAGAACGGCTGGACCGATTTTTATGATCTTTGATTTGTTGGATCTTTCTCCGCCCCGAATAGCAGAACAGCTATTCTAACATTGGAAAAGTTCATGAAAAAAATAGTTATGAAGAAAATTCTTTTCCTCTTATATTTTGTATGGAACGAATTCTCATATTTTGAAAGAGCTGCAGGAATATTGTGATAAATATAATATTAAATAGTGAGTGAATTCCAAAAATTCAAAAACGTCAAATGTCAATGCGCTGATTGTTTTGCTTTTGTTCTTAAACATATAATGCTGCCCCTCTTTCTTACACACTAAATGTCAATAGTCGAAAATGGGATAAATGGTGAACGTATGTCTGCACCCCTCCAAAGGAAAATACAAAAATAATAATAAATCTCCCTCAAGTGAAAAAGTAAGAAAATCAAATAAATCCATACCCAACGCCATCTCTGATGCTGACAAAAACAAAACACGGACAATCGCCCATCGATAATTGCTTCATTGCGTAATTTTTAACTGATTAAAAAACTGAATTTAATTCAGCTAATAAGTTAACAAAACAATTATTGTTTCTGAGGCGCTACGAAGCTCTCCGGGTATAATATAATAGTAAGTAAATTATTTTTTTACGCACCAGATTTAAATGTCCGGGTTTAATTTTCCCCACAGGAAAAACTAAACCCTTTCACACACTTCCCAAATGATCATCTGGTCAATCCACGTTATGCAATTGCACTATATGTATTATAATTACAAAACAATACAAAAACAACATGTCAACCTACCAGAGACCAGATGGGAAAATAATTCACCGACTCCAGATATTTTCATATCAGAGGGTTCGGCTCTGTGGAATTCCTAATTGAACCTATAAATCCTACTGATCCCTCAATATAAATATTTAAAAATTCTTTTGTAATCCTACATGTATTTAAAATTACCATAAAATTATATAAAATTTTTATTTAATATAATTTTATGGTTTTTATAAGATTTTACTATTTTCAAATTCTCTTTTTGGCGACATAATGTTACGCTCCGAACCTTTGTACGACAGTTCGTTCCACTTCATTTAAACATCCTATTTTATTCTTTCTCTTTCACTTTCATTACGCTTCTCCTCTGTTTCGATGTTTATTGTTTTTTTGTTACACATTGAAACAGTTTTAATTCGATGGAACAAAAAAAATCTCACAAGTTGGCTACATAATAATGTTAGTAATCAGTTTCATGGGAAAATATCTTTTGAGAATAATTACCTCATACTGAATTGTTACCTCTTATTTTAATTAACAACGTAATGAAGAACAATATAACAAATATATCGCCGTGTTGAATTTTGTTATATTTAAATAATTCATCTTCTCTATTTCTCTATTCTCGCGAATGGCGAAATTTCAACAGAAAGTACTCATATTTTGACGCCAGTTTTTTTTATTGTTTTGATAACTTTTTTATCTGTTTCTTGAACTTTATCATTGTTCATAAGGAAGAAATTCTTCACAGCTTTATTATTTGATTTAGAATTTTAAATATCGATAAATTCAAAAATCAGCATCGTGTTGAAGATAACTCGGATATAGTAAATGTAGGATTGGCAGTAAATTTTAAAGTTTAAAATAGTGATGTTATGAACATATTTCATAAACAAAATGTTTCCATACATAAATAAAATAAATATCTGCCAAAATTTCTCAAAGTCTCATCGATATTTTACAATATTAGCAGTTGTATTTAATGTGACAGCCTGTCAAATAAAAATTGCCTTACCTTACCTCCTACCCAACAGTCTTAGATATATGTACTAAATTTATTGATGTTCACGAATAAATAAACCACAAGTGAATCAGATTTCCAATCAAGGATATTTCAGTAGGAGCTATATATAAGGATACTATCGCTATTAAATTTGGTGCTATTACCTCATAAATCCTTTTAAATTCATTCACTAAATCTTTTATGAACCGATTTGTAAAATCAACCATCTGAATCCTCATAAAAAAACTAATACCAATCTAGTTTGGTACACAGAGACAATATTATTTCGAATAAAGCTCTATGGTATTGCTCACGTAAAAGCATATTTACTGTAAATTTTAAGGAAACTGTCCAATGTGACATGTCCAACGTAATAAAATAAATAGCGTAGAGAATTTGAGAGGCAAGGAACTCTGTGAGGCTATTGAACCTGTATTCGAACAGAAACATATGACTCATTTGTTCATTCTCCTCGCTCGATTTCATTTTATACGAGTAACAGGTTTATCGGCATTATTATTTAATCTTTACGGAAAATAAATGACCGATTGGTTTTTCTTTGGTTTATATCCGAATGAAACATCAACTTCAACGTTTTTTCAAATTCTGACATTGAAGTTACCTGGAAGGTAAAAGTAGGCATTTGTGTTTTATATTGAATGAAATAATGGCACCGCAATGTTCCGAAGTTAACAATATGCTTTTTTTTCCAGAATTTTAAAAATAAAAACAACACAAAAAATAACTACAAAAGGACCTATTTATTAACATACACGTAGTAGACACGCACACATTATTTATACAATTCTAGTAATTAATGAAACTAAATTTATCAACATTGATTGAGAAATGACCACATCACTAAAAGCCATATTTGGTTCATTATAATATGCAGTCATCTCTACATATGATGAATTAAAGACCTCCGCCGCGTCTGTCTGTCTGTCTGTTCAACTCAAAAACTACTGATCGAATTTTCATGCGGTTTTCACCAATAGATAAGGGTGATTCATCAGGAAGGTTTAAGTATATAATTTGTTAAGGTTTTTTGTCAATTGGTTGAAGTGTATAATATATAAAAGACAATATCTGTATGTGGTGGATGAACGGGCTGGCAAGTGGCCGGTGTGGATTTGATTTGAATGCAAAGTAGATCAATTGATTTGATTTCGAAAACTCTGCGTAAAAACTGGGAATCAGGTAGTATAATATAATAATGCTTTAATCATGATTCAATATGAGTTAATTAAACTGTTTAGAATACTCGGATACTTTTTAACCATGAAAGAAACTACTTTTAAAATGATTTTGTTGAGAAAAATATACAAGCTTTAATTATCGCTTTGAATTCAGGAGAACTTTATTTGCAACATAGTTTCGAAGCTACCTAAATAGGAATTTGCTTTTTGGAAACCGCATTCGCCGAATTTAGTAAATGATAGCGCAGACCCGTAAAAAATCACGAATAGTCTGAATTCTTGACAAAACAGTTGCAACTTTGAATATAACACTCCAATTAAAAGAAAAAACTGATTTCAACCAACCAAAATTGGGCAATTTTGATGACTTTTCAGAGATTTTTTATGACTTCAATATTCAGAAATGCAGACAGAAGCCTAGAAAGAACGGGAGGCAGTTATTTTCTAAGATGTTTTAAAATATTAAAATTTTTTAATAAATACACACGTAGGTCGTGTTATTTGGTATTTAGGAACACTGGACACTTGCACAATCTAGACGCGCGAAAAAACATGAAACTCGGTCAATTCGAATGTCGTATGTTGAAAAGTTTCATTGGTCTGACTTAAATTGTTTTAAGAAAAACATTCTGTATTGTTGATTTCAAAGTGAATGATCAATAAATTATGATCAACTATTTTTGAACAAAAATTTATTGTCTTTACAGAACTTCGGTATTATTTTTGTGCCTTTCAGACTAACTTCTCATTATTTTCACATAAGATAAATATCTACACCACTCATTAAAAAAATAACACATGTATAAAGTATTTATTTACTTTGATATTTTATATGCAAAACATGGAACTCATGGGACTGCACCACCCTCCCCGAGATTAGAATAGTAAAAGATTGCGATTTGAAGTTCTGGTTTCTTCATGACATAATGTTTCTTCGTAATAATACAATATAACATATAAAACAAATCTTTATAATTTTGTGTTGCGGAGACCAAAATACATACAAGAGAAATAATGTTTTATTGTTCAATCCAAAATATAGCATTTTGAATGGCGAGTGAATTTTTTGTTATTTTAATACCTTATTCACATACTTAATTTTATTATATCTCAAACTTTCGTTAGAACAATGTGTTTAATGTGTGTTAACTATTTTTGTATCCTTTACCTTCCTGGCATTCAAATTCAAATATATATAAGTTAATAAATATAATCCCTAGTGGGGTTGATAATTATGCTCTAAACAACGTATTTTAATTGTGAAGAAACAATAAATAAAAATATATAACCCCCCTTTAAACTGCGAAAATAACACAGGAAGATGTTTAACTATTTCTTTTCTTTTGATAAGTTCATTTTGACAGCGCGAGAGGTGAAGAAATCAAAACTTCCATAATGATAAAAATAAATGCATTCACAGATTTTATCTAAAAATATTCAACACGCGAGCGCCATCAATAAATAATTATCACACTTCAATTTCGCCGGCAATAATATTTCACGTTTTGAAAATTATTTTTGCAACAGCAGCGCGTTTAATAATGCAGAACGTTTCAAATCGTCCGTGAAATAATAATGGTCACCCTGTTTCGTGACAGCAAACGATGCACTGGGGGCTAATGAACCCGATTCAAAACTGCACTTCGATTCACTGTACTGCACTTCTACAGTACTGAATTCTACCCACCGTACGTACTAGCCTGCGCTTCGAATTGTTAAAATATGCAGCGGCCGTTTCAGTGATTGGACTGCTGATTCCTGGAGCCCGAATAAATATCGTAACCCATTCGGTATATTGAATTCGAAATGTTGTATTAACATTTTTATTTAGTGTTTCCATATACCAGCACCAGCATTTAAGGGTATGATGTTTTGAAGAGATCCAAAAAGAGATGGAAAGCAGGAATTTTGGTAAAACAAAAAAAACAACACATTGGCGTGCTTTAGGAACTTCAGCGTACCAAACAGATATGTTATTAGGTCCACAAGGTTCACTCAGTATACAGTGTGCATTGGGTATTTTGAGATCTACTATTTATACTAGGTCTAATAGTTAAACAAGAATTACCTGAATTAATATGTCTAAGAATTACTTTAGAACTACTACGTTCACTGGTACCAATGGGTTCATCAGGACTACTAGGTCTACTGGGTCCAATTTGTGCACTTGGTTCGCTAGGCCTTGTAATTTAGCTAGGTTTGCTAGGCTAACAAGGTGCACTAGATCATCATAGTGTACTAATTTAACTGGTTCACTTAGTTTCATGTAGGTACACTGGGTATTATTGTCTAACAGGTTTTTTAGGTTATCTAGGTTCACTAGTACTACTAGGTTTGTCAGGACTACTAGATTTACTGGGTCTACTTGGTCCACTTGGCCACTTGATCCTTTTGATCCACTTGGTCCACTTGGCCTTGTAAGTTAGCTAGGTTTAATAGGCTTACAAGGTTCACTAGATTCATAAAGTGTACTAGTTTAACTAGTTCACGTAGGTTCAATGGGTTTTATTGTCTAACAGGTCGTTTAGGTTCACTAGTACCACTTGGTCCCACCTAGTCCATTATGATTCCTAGGTAACAAGTACCCAATAAAAGCAGTTAATATTACCACAGTCAACACAGCCTATTACGTGATTTGAAACCTAGCAATGGTTTTGCAAATTCGAAGAAAATAGCTTGAATTGATGAGTAACTAATTATCATAAAACGTACATTATGGGGTTAGAATCGTTCAGCAGATGGACAAATTGGACATAGAGTATTCACTACTACTTGGAAATAGAACGCTTTGCGCATGGATACAGAATGATGTGACTGGCGATAATTATTAAAACAATACAGTTGTAATGAGTTCCGTCGATTCATTTGTAACGTGGCCATGTCAAATTATTAGTGAATCAAGCCGACTCTATGGTTAACCGCCTGTCAAAATGTTTTGCCTTGTTGCTTGCGGCAGATGTGAAGCTCACCCATTTGTTAAACTTGTCGAATAGCAATAATTTGAACGATTGGTTCGAAAAATCCATACTAACGGCCGTTAGTCTCTGGAAATAAGTCCATATTTCATTAATTGATATCTAACTTAATCTAGTTATTTTTTTAACACTGTAATAATTGTTGTATTGTATGGCATCAATAATAATCATCACATGATTTCGGCACAAGTAATGTTTGATATAGTGCACTTAACATTTAAGAGCAAATGCATTTTTATAGGTAGCTTAAGATTTTTTTGTAGTTTGAGATTAACACAAATCTGATGATAGAACTATTTTCATCGTGAAAGATGATGTCGTTTCTCACCCGGCATGCCGCTTAAAGTCTCGAAAACCCTTCTGGATGGAAGGAGAAAGACTCCTTCGAACACCTCTCACCCCAGAAGATAGGTGGAAGCTTGAGTGGCAATCAGCCAACGTCAAAAACGCCCATCTCGTTCAAGACCCCACTGAGAGACAGTCTGGGTTCTCATTGCCTCGCAAACTCTGGACTGCCATCAATAGGATAAGGTGCTCCCATAGCCGTTGTGCTTAGATGATGCATAGATGGGGCCTTAAAGAGTCAGCGATGTGTGAATGCGGTGCGGTGCAGACCACCGAACATGTGGTCAACGAATGCCCGCTCTATTCATTCCCCGGCGGGATTGATGAGGTCCACAGGGCAACGCCTGAGGCCCTAGACTGGCTCGCAGACCTAGATGTCCCCCTCTGACCCTCCACCATACGAAAGAAGACGAAATCGTGAAAGATTTATTGAAAATCTACTTATGAAAACACAGCAGTTACGATCGACAGATTTTTTTAAAAAAAAAAGAAACGAATAACCTGACAATATTTGAAAATATCCTACGACGACCCAGTCTTAATTTTTTTTTACTATTATAATTGTTTTTCAAATTTAAAAAAAAATTTCAAAATTGGTTTGACTAAGGATTGAATTTTCCTACCTAGGAATTGGAGTCAACCACGCACCCAACTGAGCCAAATTTCGATTGACTACACCGACATTTATTTCGTATATTCAGTATTGTAAAATGTCATATATGTCTTAAGATAAATGCATATATGTCTTAAAAAACAAATCAGTCTGCCGTGTTACAGCTCGATCGGATGTCGGGAAGTGGGTTAATTTCTACTTCCAAGATTCCAATTCATTAATTCAAACGAGCAAAAGCGAAATTCAAATAAATGTAGGTTTATATTATAAAAGAAAAATTTTCGCAAATCGAATTGTCATGACAACCGTGTTATTTTTGACAGGTTATTGAATATTTCAATGCTTTGTAATGAAATAAGCGGAACAAAGTTGCAATTACTTGCAAACTTTCAGATTGTGAAAATATCATGAAATTTCACCGGAGCTCACCGTTTGAAAATTTTGTCTTTTTTTCATTTTATAGTCATGATTTTTACTATTTTCATGTTCACAGATAACTTATTATTATTTATCTTCAAAGATTATTTCTGTTGCACCAAAAATAAATCACTTTAATTTTAAATTATCAGTTTACATGTAACTACGCGCAGTAACTATGTATTTGTCAGCGTAAATCTGGCTTGCCGACAGCACAAAGGTAAGCAAGTGAAATTAATTAATCACGCATGTCAAAAGAGATAATGTATTTGATCTTTGAACTCGTAATACCCTTATGAGGATATGGAAAATCTTTGTTAGTGTGTTTTTTTTAAATTTGCATGTGTAGTTGTACATACCTGACAAGGAAGTACGATAAATAGTGATTTGCTAGACTATAACTAAATACATGTAAACTTTTTTGTGCCTTCTATTGGATAAATTTCACGTATGAGGACATTGAATATGTACATTCTGAGTGATCACATGTTCCGAGAATCAGAATTATTAACAGATACGTGGGAAGATCATGAATGCAAACACCAAGAACGTAATTGAATAATGCTTAGACTGTAAGGAAAATAGGGTTCGCATTGTGTCTGATGACAATTGGGTATTGTCATTTGTTGGCTTGTAAAAGCCTTATAAGAAATTCCCATTACAAGCGTGAGCAGTTTATTTAAGAGATACAACCTACAACGAATTATATTATCCCACAATTTATTGGTACTTGATTCCAAGAAAATATTATTCCTTCAGATTCAACATTATTGTCCACTTTGATTTATGTATCATAAAGTGTCACATTGTGTAAAAATATGTTCAAGGTTGGCTACAATTGAACCGAAGAGGTACATAATACGTTTTATGTACGCTAAATGCCGCATGACTTATTACTTTATGAATCTTTGCACAGTATCCTGTAAAGGTGTCATTAAATATAATATTATCAACTACAGGCATTCTTAAAAAAATATTAGGTATCTGTATTACAGGGCGTAGTGAAAGTTCAAGGATGGCTAAAATAAACACTTTTGTTATGATGAATCAATGTAGGACTTGAACAATAGTCAAAGTCGATGAATGTTTTTATCTGCTCGTTATTCATCATGCTGATTTATTATAATGGGCCCAAGCTATTCACCGTTGAAGGGGTGTGTATGCAAAGTTCGGATATGTTTTATTTATACAATTATTTTGATTGTATCTAAAATTTGATGAACTGCTACTTAATATGGCCTCAAAACCAGTCGTGTTTAAACTAAAATAGATTTCATTTCGAAAAACTATTCATTATTATAGATGACGATAGATTGTGCCATCCTCGGATCATTTTTACATGGGTGTCTTAGCCACAAACATAAAATAGTAAAAGTTTTTTTTCATAGGTTATATATGTAGGTTAAAAATTTGATAAAAAAAATCTGCTTTTAAGTTGTATTATGTATTGTTTTATTGTATTATTCTCTATTTTTTTAATGTTTACATAAAAAAGCCTGTATGTATGTAACAAACAAATAAAAAAGTGGAGAGAAAAGGGGAAGGAGTTGTTTTTCAAAATATCATGTAGGTTGTGAGTTCCTCTTGTTTAATCGCGGAATAAAATCTCGGAATAAAATCTGTGGATTTGATTATCTCTTTATTTTTCTTTACTTTTCTTGGTAGAATTTGGAACCTTTCCACAGAGAAGCATTTCCCACAAACCTGATTTGAGTTTCTATTTTGGAGCTATGTTATTAGGTACTATGGATTTAGCGCCCATCGCATATTACACCCTTATAAACCACCCATCTACCCAGCGTTTGTAGGTACCTACTCAAGTAATTTTGGTTGTAAACTGTTTAAATTTAACGTGGTGATTTAATTCTAAAAAAAAATCATATTCCTAACAAAAACAACAACAAAAAATCTTGGAAAAACTATCATTTTGAAAAACAGACATTTTAAATTAACCTTCAGCTCAACAACAGCTTTTCGATAAAATTAGCATGTGATTCTTTAAATGGGTTAACAGAAAGAAATAGAGTAGGTTATCCTACCTACCCATAAATATGTGATATTAATTTATAAACACAAACACGGAAAATATCATCATTATATAAGGCTTGGTGTTTTATAATTAGGAAAAGTTTATTTGAATATGTTACATTTTATTAAGTTGCCAGCGTTATATATTATATATTTATATATTTTTATATAATTCCTTCTTATTTGCCTACTCCGTAGTAATTTTTTTATATAATAGGTATATAGCAGTAATTGTTGAATGAAACACTAGTATATATTGAATTATTTGGTGGGTATTACACAAGCCGACATAGTTCAGTGGTAGAGCATCTGACCGGCAAATAGAAGGACACGGTCAAGTCCAGTTGGCGGCATGTATCTTTTCTCTGAAGATTATTTCAATATAGATGAGTGTTTCAGGCTGATAATTATTGCTTATAATAATTGTTACCCTTTGTGCTATGCATAAAAATCTTGTCTTAAACGTTAGTTTATCAATTAAAAATAATAATAAAATTATATACTTGCATACACCAAACTTTGTATGTTCTTATATTCTCTCATATTCTTATAATATATTCTTTTGTATTCTTTTACAATTAATAGACCGCAACACGGGTATGTTTGTGCCTAGCAAGGTGGTCGAAACATTCTCAACTTATGTGATTAACAATGAAATGGAGATGAAAATGTACATATGTATATGTATGGAATAATTTTCTCGGTTTACTCGCTTAACGTAGTCTTTAAAGGGACTTTTTAACTCCTGACGTTTCAGACAGATCTCACTGTCTATCTTACACCCGTGAGAATATACATATTAAAACATAATATA
Source organism: Limnephilus rhombicus (assembly GCA_929108145.2). Lineage (NCBI taxonomy): Eukaryota > Metazoa > Arthropoda > Insecta > Trichoptera > Limnephilidae > Limnephilus > Limnephilus rhombicus. Next base: position 35,717,818 of record OV815276.1, read on the forward strand.
TTATACTCTTTGTACCTTATATTTTATTTGTACAGTAAAGATTTTTCGAATTTGCATCCAAATGCCAAGCCTTAAAAATATTTGTCAAGTTGTTCGAGTTGGTAATCGTAATTTTCTATTTTAATTACTAACGGCCAAGAGAAGATGATATCACATAAAATGTAAAATTATTTACCTTTACTACGTGATGTAACCGCGTTGAAGGTTGGTTGAGTCCGCTTCGACCACGGATCCAGTTTGAGTTAATGCTGAAAGCGCCAAGTCTCGGTCCCCGTGAAGCTTATCGCGGCTCGTAAGCTCTTTAGGCAGCCGCCATTCTTTATAGAATTACGCCCGCAGAAAGGTTTTCATAATTTCAGGGGGTGATAAGATTAAAACGTGAGCAGTAAACTCTCAATGAAATGAAATAATATCTTAACTTTTTAACGAGCCCTGCAAATATGAGCTCTTAAATATTATATTTCCACGGCAAAACGGAAACTTAGTTACGAAATGTAAGATCTCATTACTTTGTCGAGACAGATTTTTTAAACTAACTAATTAACCATCGCTCAAACAAACACTCCTTGCTTCATTCATACATCGTCTCATACATACTGAAATTATATATTAAAATCTCTTCAGAATTAAATACTAAAACATGCAAATCCTACGCGTCGGTTCAATTATAACTAAATGGTTGATTGTTTTGGGTTGTGTGGAGTCTGAAAAACTATTAAATAATGTTACATGGTTACGTGCAAGGTGCATGCAAAACTTAGTACATATTTAATTTAAAAAAACGTCATTTTTTTCACAGAATAAATTTTTGGCATTTTCACCAGCATTTGGTTCCTTAGAATGGACAGTCTGCGAAGCTAGGAACTAATATCGACCTACAGGGCATAATAATACTTGTACACATTTTTAAATATTTTCAGTTATTATGTAATTATGTTATTTTTGCCATATAAAAAATACTATACTGTAATTCTTACTCTTAACATGGCCGACTTAGTATTTATTTTTGATTATTTAATTACTATTTTATAATAAATGGCATGAAAGAGATATTGAATTTCTTAGTCCTCGACGCTAGGAAATCCTGTACCGAGGAGGACGAGGTTTTGAATAGAGAGATTTCAGTGACTTGCGGATCTTCATATCTTTTGAGCTCATCAATGTTACTATTTACATTACTTTGTTGAGACAGTTTTTTTAAAGCGTGCTGACATCATACGAGTTTTGGAATACCTACCTTAAATATAAAATTCCTTTGTAACATTGTGCATAATATTTTACGCAATTGTTTGTCATTTAATTTTCTCTTTCTGTCTTTACGTGTCACTTTATAATACTCATTAGCCTATGCACGAGATCAAAATGTCAATAAAATGAGTTCATTATGACAAAATCGTTTTTTTAATGCTGTTGTTTAAAATACTGGGGAAACAAGTTGTTCTACATAATCTAACAAATGCATTGTATGTATGCAAAAGGAACAAAATAATTGTATCGATAAAATTACTATATATCTTATTTTAATTTATTTAAAACCAACGAACATTTGAACAGTAGAGTTACTAATTGAAGATTGCATTTCGGACAGAAAATGTGGTTAAATTTAATGCAAATTGCGTTCCACCATAGAAAAAATCCCGAGAAGAAGCTCCCCGTACAACTTAACGAGGAAATCATAAGCACTTCCACGAATCTAAAATACTTGGGGCACATCATCATCGAAGACAGAGATATTGAACGACAGAGAAGTATCAGTGTTTTGTCAAATATGTTTGCCCGAAGATTCTTCCGATGCAGCAATAATGTTAAAAAATCATAATGCATTCTGCACTGGCCTGTATACATGTGACACATGGTGTCAATACCTAGTAAGCTCAATGGAACGTCTCCGGATCCAATATAATGATGCGTGCAGAATCATATTTGGATTCAGAAGGTATAGCAGTGCTTCAACAATGTTCACAGAATTAGGACTCCATGGATTCGCCAGCCTGATGAGACACCGGGTCACCGGAGCCAGGATGCGGCTAATGGCCTCCGACAACACGTTGGTGACCGCAGTCTTCCAGCACCAAGCGCCACTCCTGAATGAGCGATGGGCCCGAGCGAACTCAATATCACGCCCTGCATAATAATTGATTATTTATTTTGGTTATTATAAATTTTTATTATTTTTTTTTCTATTTATGTTCTTATTCCTTTACTGTGTAAATATATAAATATGTATAACTATATGGGACGTGTGGGATTGCACTATCCTCCCCACATCTAAGATTATTATTATTATTAATGGCACCAGAGCTCACTATTCGAGAGATTTTCAAATATCAGGTAACCGATTTATACTTTACATTTGCTGTACATATTATGTACTCATAGGTATGTATTTACATAAATTAATATTGTTTATGAAATAAACACTCTTATGACATGAACGGATTCCCAGCCGACAAAATGTTTTCAATTTTTTCGCACTGATTAAATTAAAATCACGTTTATTTAGACGGCCGAATGAAAGATAAATTCCATCATCTCAAGTAAATTGAAAACGTGCCCCACCGAAGATACCATCTCGTCCTCTGTGGAATTAGCGTAATACGCAACATGGACATTTTTTCAAAATTAGCTACATTTAAAATATCACGTTCAAATCTTACCTCCGTTAATTTCCAAAGAGGGGTGCTTAATAGCCACAGCTAAGATGAAAGGGAATTTTGGGAATCCAGTACTCTAAGTATAATAGCAATAATTAAATTTAGCCAGCATTCCTGTTTTTAACTTGTACATTTAATATGAACGGAGCGGCCCGACATTGCTAGTGAATTAACAGAGATATTAGACGGCACGAAATATAATTTAATTAGGTTGTTTACGGTGTATACAAAGTGCTGTAGGGAAAATTGTAATTTTTCGAGATAGGGCTCCGCAGAGGGCCGGGAGCATTGGGAAACAATAAAACGTTTCTATGAAGTCTGCGGTTGCTTTGTAAGTGCGGTTTGCACAGCGAATAGCAAAAATAACGACAGACAAATTCAGAGAAAATTCATTTAATATGTTGTTCGTATTTAAATGAAACAATGTGTTTTTTCCCAGTTTTAGGATGCTACCGTAATTTTCATAACCTCGCTAATTGCGCTTGATTTGTGTTTCGATTAATTTGGCGTCTAGTCTTATTTTTTAACAGATTTAAAACCCCTCCGAATTTTCGAGAATATTAGCTTTTGGTGTCTTACGAAATGACATTTTACGAAAACTTTGTATTATTACCGCTTTACAATTAAAGCTCTATAAATGAAACATTTCTGAACATAGCCGAATAGTAAAAACTGTTTTAGACAGGTTACAAAATAAGCTTTCGAATTATTATGTTACAAATACATATTAACATTTGTAAATATAAAAATTTAGAATGCAAACATTAAAAAAATGTGAAAATGACTCACGTGATGTTTTTATGTGAAAACGGTACTAAAATCACAGATTATGTTAACAACAATACTTATTCTATTGTATAAATGTGTAATAAACACTTTTGTCACCTCACTTTTTTATCATTTCATATAAAAATATTTAATAGAAATTAACAATGTCGGCCGCCCGTAGGAAATTTGGCGGCATAAATTATGTGTCAGACTGCACGTCTGACAGAATGTTCTTTTTATGTATTGCTATGGACAACTTGAATAGAGATGTGCAGCATGATTCACTATCGACCTTTCACTTTTTATTTTACGGATGTAACTAAAACAATAACGGAATTATAACGGTTTCTATGGAGACACACGCGCTGACGTGTAAACACGCTTATTGTACTTGACTGCTGTCGTATTTTTAACGCATATATCTGCTTACGTTGCGGAGGGGTTTTAAGGATACTTTAGAGTTGAAAGTGCATAGTATATACAAAGTTTACGAGCTGATGGTTGCGGTAACCTAGAAATTACGTAAAGAAAAACCTTCACAATTTTTAACACTTTGTACTCGAAATTTAAATCCTTTTCTTCTTCATAAAAATACAAAGAACCTTGGAATGGTGCCCAATTTTATTGCAAATTTAAAAACTGACTGTCAGTCTTAATATGCTATCATCATATCTATTGGAAATTATTTTGTAGAAATAACTTCGTAATATGCGCGACGTGTTAGAGAATGATCCGATGATGATATACAAAATATAATATGCTTACTAGAAGTGTGATATCGGCAGTTGGGATTCTTCAATAGAAAAATATATATTTTTTAATTATTACATAATGTTACATTGGGTTCAAAGTAAATAAGACGCAGACTCTTATTGATCACAATAACTATTACCATTTGCACCTATCATCCGGGGAACCACTTGTTGGATGACCAAACATCCCTGCCATAGGTCACCCCAAGTGGTTTGCTTCGTTTGGTTATTTAGCAGGGGTGCCCGGGTACATGAGGTGAGGTTTTTCTAGGTTTTTGCGGCGGATGCGTTTGTCCACCTACTGCGTGGCGGGTCGGATCGCAAGAGACTGATTGAGGGAGACCTTCTGACCTCTCCAGCACGACTCTATCGATCCATTTCCTTGCACAACAATGGGAAGGATGGATTCATACGTCCGTCATTGATCAATATATACTAGTGTTTCATTAAACAATTATTCAATTATTATTTGGCGTGTAGGAGATAAGCCGACGTAGCTCAGTGGACAGAGAGGTTGACCGGTAATCAGAAGGATGCGGGTTCGATTCCCGTCGGAGGCATGTATCTCTTCTCGGGAGATTTTTTCAATGTAGATGAGTATTTCAGGCTAATTATTGATTACTTATAATAATTGTTACCCTTTGTGCTACGAATAAAAATCTTGTCTTAAAAATTATTTTACCAATTAAAAATAATAATTTTTATTTGACGAGTTAAAGTATTTCACCAAAAAATGTAATAATTTGTCTCGACGCCACCTAGTGGGAGATTTACCACTTACAATGCCTTTCCCAAGCCTTTCCCATATAAAAATAAAGTTGGTTGTTTGCAGGTGGAAAAATGTAATAAGCAGTAATTGTTGAATGACACTCTAGTATATATTGAATTGAAGTATTTGGCGGGCAGGAGATGAAGCCGACGTAGCTCAGTGGTTAAGAGCAGTTGATCGGATATCAGAAGTTCGCGGGTTCGAGTCCCGTCGGCGGCATGTATGATTTCTCGGGAGATTTTTTCAATGTAGATGAGTGTTTCAGGCTAATAATTATTACTTATAATAATTCAAATTTATTCCTTGTAAAACATAATCGTTGATAAACTTAGATAAAGTTAATAAACGTGTACTTTGTACGAAAAGTTTATTGAGAGTAAGGGAAAATAAAAATAAAGGAAAGTAGAAAGCGATCGTTATCGGTATACGGTACCAATTTTATTGGTAGTATAAAATGTCTCAGTAAAATAATTATAACTTCGTATTTCCTTCCTTAAAGGGGGATTATGATCATTAAAAAAATATAACTGTTTTATCATACAGCTTACTTATTTTACTTTAAATTTATTATCATGCTTTTAAAATGTATCTACAATGATATCCGTTAGAGCTCTATAAATGTAAACTGCGTAACTGATTTTATTAGAGAACGTATTTATTATTTAAATTAATAGACAATAGTTCTTTGGTTATGAGTTTAAACCGGTAAGATTCAGTTATGATAGTTTTAATTCAGTAAATAAATTATATTCAGCCTACAATCGGGTTTTGGTATCAGGCATAATCAGAACCAGGTTTCATCAGAGGCATATATGTAAAGCTTGGGCAACAGGTTGGATCGTTTTTTTATCGTAGCTCCCATTATACTGAACATTATCACGTACACAATTTGTTGTACGTATTTTTTCCAAAAGAGTGTCGAAATACTTTCATTTTTTTGCTAAAAATATACACTTACTATTTTAGTTTACATACTACGTATCAAAAACGACATTTTCTTAAAGTAACATTAATACTGGGTACTATTTTATGGGTAAGTTTGTAGACACATACTTTTTTTACATTTATTCCAAACACTTGACCCAGAGGAAAATAATTTCCCTCAAGGCCTATGTCATCTTTGGAGATGCTGTGGGGAGGATCATTTTGTGGAAAGGAAGGAGTGAATATAGGTCTTGAAGAGACCTATGTTGTATGAGGAAAGAAACCCAGAGGCCTTCAAATCGTTCCACAGCCGAGCTATTGAACTCAAGAACGAGTCGTAGAAGCGACCCGTTCTAATGCGACAAATGTCAACCGTGTACATACATTGTACGCGCGTTTGGCGTGTTACCCGACTATGCGCCGATGCCGAAGGGATCAATGACGCTAGTTCCTCTGAGTATCTTCCATTGTAATACCGTTAAAACAAGGACAGCTTATCTACCTGACGCCTGAGCGTACCTGAAATCCGTTTGTTAAGATAAGGGAATGTATCAAACGGACCGCCCGTTTCTGCACAGAGTCGAAGTTTTTTTTTCAGATTTTTTGGAGCTTCAGAACTGAGGTGGCTGCCAAATCCAAACTTGAGGCGCCTTTGCGATTTGTGCAGAGTCAGCAGTTGTGTACTAGTAAAATCTCTACGGGCCCTGTACAGCAAGCCCAGCTTCTTCAGCTTCATGGAGGTCGTTTTAGGTAATGTAATAACTAATAACATTAAATTGATAATTTTACTCGATAAGTTAATACCTTATCAAAAGAGATAAAATCGTTTCTCTTAGGTTCCCAAGTATCCAAGAATAATACCACAAATTATTAGATCATGTTAGAATAATATTTACATTATATATATAGGGTGTCCTAAAATTAACGCAAGATTTAAATTAAATAGAAAACACGTTTTTAGTCTTTAGATTGTATTTTTGTTAAATCATAAAGTACATAGGAAAGGTTTATTTATGGGCAAATGACCTTCACGGCTTTGCTGGCATATACGCACTCTTTTGTCGAAATTTTCTATGACCATTCTGCGTAAATGTGACTGAATTTAGTTGATGCAGCATTAAATTTCCTCCTGTAATTCACGGGTGGTGGTGGGCTTGTTTACATAAACCGTTGACTTCAAATAACCCCATATAAAAAAATCTAATGTTGTTAAATCACATGATCTCGGGGGCCAATTCTGATCAACGAAACGAGCGAGTACACGATCAGAAAATGTCTCATGCAGTAATTGAATTGTTTCACGGATTGTATGTATTGTGTAGTGATGTGCCGGATCGTTAAAAATTTATATCCGCGGATACGGATATTTGGTGTCAATATCCGCGGATAGGGATACGGATCTTTATTTTCTTATTCAATCGGTGTCGGCGCGCGCGACCTTGAAACGATAGTCGACGTTACGCCCGCCGCAACGACGGTATGGTAACTTAATACGATAAAATATTTGACTTTAAGAAATAAAAAAAATATTCTGAATGGAATTTAATAGTTTTTTTTAAATTCTACCTAATCACCTATGTATAGCATTTCATCCTTTCGATAAGGTAAAAGATCCGTAAAAGATCCGCGAGAAAAGTAACGGATACGGATCTTTCTTCTCCCTCGGATATCCGCGGATACAGATACGGATACGGATATCCGGAACATCACTATTATTGTGTAACGCCCCATTTTTACTAACCATAAACTCTCAACCGTCAATTTTTTTCAGGGTTGCTTGCAGTTTACTCCACAAATGGCGGGAAATTCAAATCTTGTGTTAATTTTGGGACACCCTTATTTTGGGACACTCTATGTAAAAGTCGTAAGACGTTAATTATACTTACAAATAAATAAATATTAACTGCGAAATGACATATCGCTAATATGTAAGTTTTTTCGATAATGGTTATAATACGTCATTCCAAGACACCAAAGTAATTATCAGCCAGCAAAACATTGACACGAAATCACTCTCTCGCCGCTATGAATAATATCTCGAAGAGTGAATAACAAAGTTCTTAAGAAATTTTCCCTTTGCGCAAACTAAACTCTGGACGCGAGCTGAATAGCGATACAAAACGCTACAAGACCAATCGTCGCTTACCAAATGGGCCAAAAACAAAAACGACGTGATCTGTATTTGAAAACGATTTCGCAAAGTAACAAAATTCAATACGATAATTTGTGTAGATGCAAAAACGTACGTTATGGTAATAAGGAACGGAGGTCTTTGGACTGCCAGGCAACGACGCGAGAAGATGTCCAAGTAAAAAGTAAAAATCATTTACCGGTCAATTTAAATTTTAACTGCTGTTAGAGTTAACCTTTTAATTTGGAAGCATATCTTAATAACTGGTGACGGTTTTGCATGGACGATTGACAGACAAGTGTGATACTTTTTCATTATGATGAAATTGTTAGACTTTGGTTTACCAGTGTTATTTCGGTGACCGGACAATTGAATGAATTCTACTCAACACCTTCTTTAAAAAGTCTATAAAAAATGGTTAAATAGGTTACGTTAAGTTAGGTCATGGGCTGTTTTTCATTTTTTTTCAGAGTTTTTAATGACTTTTCAAAGAGGTGTTGAGTTGGATTGATCGTGAGTTGCCATGGAACCGTTATATTCCAATGTACAACTAATGATTACTGATAAAACATTATTCTACCTTCATGATTTTTTTATTAAATTTTCATTTAATTCCGTATATTTCAATGACTAAATAAAATATCTGTATTATTATGTAGGTCCTTATAAAATAATCTTTTAAATCGGATCCAAGTGTAAACAATCTTTACCGACTTACTTGGCCCAAACTATTTTAGTCACTGATTTTTATTTCATAGATAAGATAAAGAAGGCAAACAAAGGGGCAAATTCTGAAAATAAATTGAAACATTTGAAAAGACCAGACAAATTTGAAATTTTGTATTCAACTAACTTACTATATTTAAATTTATTATTTGTGTTTAAATTGAACAATGCTTTTTTTAAACTACCTGTTCAACTGAACTGAATACGTACAACGCGAAACAATATAAACCACGAAATTATTGTCCCAGGATATCTACATATTTTTTTTAATTTCTTCATTATCTTTGAAAAGTGGGTGCGTTTGTAAAACGGCTGAAAGGTACTCGTACTTAACAATTATTATTCAAGTAACAAATATCTACAATCATTATCAATTTTCCAATACTACAAGGTTTAAAATATATTTTATCATTAGTGTTCCTCGTGTAAGTTGGAATCATTTTTCTATTTCAATCAGATTTAAAAGTCGAACATTACAAGATACAGAACCGCCTTGCCGATCTTGGGTAGGTAACTTTTAAAAAAAAAAAAAAGCTCCACAAGGAGGTCCTGAGGAATACAATTTTCCTCGGGCCTATATCATCTTTGGGGATACTGAATGGATGGTCTTTTTAGGGAAAGGAGATAAAACATTATTCTTCAGCATGATTTTTTATTAAATATTCAGATATTCTCTAGTGATGAGGATGACATTTTTTCCAGAAATATGCATCGATTGCATCAATAACACTGTGTCCAGAAAAAAGAAAACGCCTACAACTGTTGCACATTTGGAATCCAGACCATATATCATTTCAACTCAAGGGCAAATGCGAAAAACGCAGTAGCACGCTATCCATATGGGCCATCTGACACTAATATTTTAAATGGAAAAATCTGCTGTTTATGGTATTAAGTATTTCTAAATCAGTGATAGAGGAATAAGCACAGTTAATACATATATAAGCCACACAATCTTTGCAAGATAAGTTCGTCATCTACTTAGGTATACCACTATCAATCTATTGTCGACAGATATCTATGCTTAGTTATAGTTAAATTGTACAACATTTCAGGAGAGAGAAAAAAAAACAAATATTTTAAAATAGAGTTAAAAAAAGTTGTAATAAGATGCTTCCGGTTTGATGATAGCTTGTACGCTTTAGGGTTTGTAACAAAAACTAATTCTCGTCACAATACATACCGATGCGGGCAAGTAGGTGTCTACCTACATAAGTATAAATTGGAGTCAAGTGGTAAATATTACATCAGTCAGAATTATTTGTACTCTTGGCACCGGCGCAACGAGTATTTGACTGGTTAATGTTTCCTGGTCAATAAAAGAGAAGAAAATAAACATAACTATTGTGATATTTAATCATTGAAGACAATGCCTATGTTAGCGATACAATGTTAGCGACTGTCATACGAAAATTCAAAACCGAAAAAGAATGTACCCCTAGATGCGGTCATCTCTTTCTGATTTTTCTGTTTTGAATTTTCATTTGAGAGTCGCTAATATTGTCTTCAACGATTAAATATTACAATTTGAGGTTTTCCTCATTAAGTTGCTTTAAAATAAATAAAAAATTAATACTGTATCAATTAATTATTTCAGAAGGATATAATATTTTAAATAAAATCTTTTATTTTTGCAGCCATCGCTGCCGCGCTTAAATTTTTATTTAAATGCAATGTTGATTTAGATAGTTATATCTGCTACTTTTATTTTACTTAGAATTCTCTAATTAGTTATCTGGAAAATCTATTTATGCTAATTTCATTATTTTAATAAATTTATAAGTGTTGACCATGACCGTGTGCCTCTAACATGAGTGCTGACGGAAGACGTGATTATTTATTGAATACACGCGTAGAGGAATATTTTTAAATACATCAATTTGAATTTCGATTAATTGTTTTCTTGAATGAGGGTAGGTTTGAATTGGAATCTAGGAAGTGGGAACTGACCCACTTGCCGACATCCCCGATCGATCTGAAACTGGGCGGAGAGACTCGTTGTCGATGACAATGCATTCTATCATTTTGGTAGCACTCACATAAACGCGCATTTTTCTGAAATTGGAAGACATTAAGTAATTTAAAAAATTACTAAAAGTGTTGACTCCAGTCCTTGGGGAAGAATGTTTAAACCATTTTTGTCATTGACAACTAACCTGCTCAAGAGATGGCGCAACTAGATTGAAAATTGGGAATAGATGTATTAATTTAAAAAAAAAAACTTTGTTTTCAACGGGTTGATATTTTTGTTTCAAGAAAGTGACTAAGTATGCCGTAATGGGTGGTCCAATCTAATATTATTCTTCGTTCTAGATATTTTTTTTCTTGTTGTAAAAATGAACCATTTGTAGTAATATAAATAGATATGTATATTTATTAGCATTATTTAATACTTATGAATCATCCATAATAAAACTAGAAGTTTTGTGAACAGTAGATTTCGAGTAATGCTGATAATTTAGACTTGAACGGCCGCAAAAGGAGCAACCCTCGTGAGCTCTGGCGGAATAAAAATGTACTATCAAACACGGCTACCATCTTGAAGGATTGACAGAACACAGAACACACAAACAAATTATAGACATACGAAATGTGAAAGTGGTCGAGTCAAAACAGGACTTCGCTACGCTGCTGCGTCAATAATTTTTTCATCTTATCTGTTGAAAAAAATCACACCCACTCTTTCAGAGCAACGTCAGTGAAGAAGTATCGTCATCAGTTTTACAATAGCGTGTTTAATATGAACTTTGATGCTAAAGTCTCATTACAGCAAGTGCATTATACTACCTACATATTAATAAGTACTTAGATATTCATGCATCACGTTTTGAAGGTTATCTATCGTCTATCGTCCATAGCGAGGCAATGATAACTAGTTGTCTACGTTGTTCAGGCAGGTGCTCAAGCAATCAATGCGTCACAATAAAATAAAACAACAATGATTATGGTAATAATACATTTATCTGCGTACCTAATATTTATTTTCTTAGCAATAAACTGTACCTATACGTTTATACCTAGATGCGCAATAATTATAATCGTCCAATATAAGTAAAATCACAACACGCATTCTGGAAGCGTTCATAAAAATGAGAAGAAGAAAACATCACCCTTTTTGCCCTGCAGCTGGAATTGACCTCCAGTCTCAAGCTTAATGTGTTGATCATTGACCATAAACATATTATGGAGGCTAAGCAAAATAAAAAAAATATTTGGATATCTCCTAAACATGATTCATAAGAATGTACATAGTTTTCAAAACAAAAAATTATTTTATATTTTTTTAGGTTTTTTGGTACACAGGTAGTATAAAACACCATATTTATTTTTTAACAGTCCTTTTTGATTCAGCATTGGATGAAGACCTGAAACGAGCCTATTAGGTACCCAGACCAAATCTTGAAGTGGTAGTCACTCCCAGTTTCTGGTTAAAAAACCACAATTTAGAATAGAAACGTTGTTAGAATTGGTTTAAGTCAAAATCTCTCTCTCTGGTTTCAATCGTGGGATTGGTTTGCAGCAATTTCATCTATACGTTTCTTCCACTCTTCCCTGTCTTGTGCGGCTCTTTTGAAGTCTGCATATGATAAGTCTAAATATAATGACAAAAACTAAAGAGCCCGGTTCTTCCCAACCATCCTCTACCTCATCTTCTTCTTCTTAGAGCTTAGCTTACCTCAACGAATTTGGAGATATGATAGTCTTGCTGGCTTTGGAAAGATGGGATTCCGTATAAATTCCACACGGTGTAAAGCATCCTTGGTGAAAGAACATGTTATGAAATTTTTTTAAATATTTTTTCTTTAATGTCTACTTTTTCATGTTTTAACCATTCAGAGAGAAAATAATTGCCATCATACCACGAAATTCTTTCTCTTTTAGATATTGTAAAATTTCCAATAAAAAATATATATTTCATGTTAATGAGTTTTTCCTGGGTATTTTATTTTGGTTTTGTGTCATTATTTACTCCTTTGTCAGTTTCACAAGCTGAATAAAGCTTGTAAACTCCCAAATAACTACCGAACCTCCTGGCGTTCAAATATTAATTCAGAGTTCAATCTGAGCTTCTCAGAAACACAAAAAAGTGGGTAAACAAAGGACAAAGATTTTTGAATTTCCTCTTTGGTGGAACCAAAAAAGGCGGGAAGGCTCATGCCACATTAATTCCAATTTCGTTCGTGCTGACATTTCGTCTCGCTCGGAAACTTTTTCAGTTCTCAGCGAATAACAAATTAAATTTGAGGTTATTTTTGGCGGGAATATCTTTGTCAATTTGCCGAATGGACATTATCCTTCTTGGGTATTATGCTTTGAAGATTCCATGAATATTTGATTTCGAGGCGAAATTTTCCGCGACCTTAAATGAAGTGCTTGATAGAGTTCTTTCATCAATTTTTGGTTCACCTAAAATTAATTAAATTTAGGCCTTTGCCGAGGTTTGGCAATTATTTCAGCAAATTTAAGCAAATTGTATGTTCTTAGAAAGAGCAATAAGGAAATGAAGGTTATTGTTTACCCAGTTAACAACAATATAAATATTATACATAACACAGGGAAGTGCAATGAAATCAGATTACCAAAAAGACAAATCCAATATGCAAAATAGTTTATTGTCAATAAAATGGATGAAAGTGTTTAATGTTCTACCGGAACCCATAGAAACTACACCAATTAATAACCACATTAAACAAGATATAATAGTGTGTTAGTTATAATTACATAGTAATTAGCAATATTAAATTTACAAAAAACTAAAAAACAAACAAATCAAAATATAAAAAATGTATATTTCAATATCTGATCCGCCTACGTTATTTAGAACATAATATTTTGTTTAAGGTTAAAAAAACGTCACGTACGTTATAATCTACGCATTCACAGATGGCGCCAATTAAATTATTTTTGTTTTTAATACTTTTTGCTTTAAAATATTGAGGTGAATTATTGGTTTGCGCCCGTACATATTTAATACGAATATAAATAAATAGTTTTGTTCATAAACAAACCCAAATCTTTCAAGAAAGGCTAAAAAATACAATATTGGATTGAGTCACCGATACAAAATTGAATTTTTCAGCCTCTCTTGAAAGATTTGGGTTTGTTTATGGACAAAACTATTTATTTATATGCATTTTAAATATTTACGGGCGAAAAAAATTAATTTACCTTAATTTTTTAGAGCGTAACGTGCAAAAAGTATTAAAAACCTAAAATTATTTAATTGGCGCCATCTGTGAATGCGTAGATTATAACGTACGTGACGTTTAACCTTAAATAGAATATATAGTCAACTAAGTAGGTATGCATACAGGTATTGTATTTTCAACTGATTGTACCTTAAACTGTGCAAAATTAGGCAAAATAATTTTTAGTGACAGAAAGTCACATGATACAAAAAAATTCTCGCCTTTAAAAGTGATTTCACCCATCTTGAAATAAGCAATATGGCGTCTTCGCTTATTTTGTGATATGTGTATAAATTCAGATAGAAAAGCTCCACATATTTCAGGATACCAGAGTTCACCATTCGAGAGTTTTTGCTGCTAACTGATCATATTTCTGCTAAGTAACCTAAAGTTTTTATGTAGTTTAACTCATTTTATATTTTTGTTTTGTGCAGAAATAACTATTTATTTCTAAAGAAAACTTTGAATTATATCTGCCCCGAAAACGAAATAATTGGGTTCAAACATTAAGAGCGTTTAACCAGCTAGCGGCCGAAAATCCACAATTCGTCGAAAGTTGTTCTTACGACCGTGCAGGGCGGTTACAATGAGAAAGATTAATTAGTCTCCGTACCAGCTTTTTGAAATTATAACTCAATATCGATTTTATTTCATTCCAAATTTGCTTTAATTTATAACTACATCCAAAAATGCTGAAAGGCGTGATGATAAAACTATTAAAATAATGTACTTTTGAAAATATTTTTTGATTATAAGTATTTATCATTTTTCAATAATGTCTAAGTTAAATAATAATGTTAAAAAAATCTGAAATATGTTAGTTTGTAAGTGCGCAAATAAATACACAAACGGACCAATTTTCGTCAAGAAACACATGTAGGTACGTATATATTTTTTAATGATTTTATTTAATCTAAAATTAGAATTCTAAAACATGCGATACCGATGTATTGATTTATTTTACTGCATGATTATATGATTTGAAATGGGTGTGGTATAATACAAAATCTTTTTTGAAAATTTAACAAATCTGCCAACCACCTATAGCATAACCTTATTGTACTAAAAATAAACATTTTTTCTCAAAATTTAAAACATGCGATTGCTACATAAAAGAACAATCTTTCGAAATCCATGTATAGTTTTTTGTGGAAAATAGTTTTAAAAAAATTTGATTTAAAAATGACATATTTCTGGTTTTCTCTGGTAATACCCTCTTAATGATTGAAAAAACAGATAAAAGTATAATTTTTTTTATTTAACCACGGATGAAAAGACGAATTAATGATGTTGGGTAATTGGTGTCCAGCGAGATGCGACCATAGGAATCGCTATTAACGGGTGTTGAATAACTACCAGAACACTGGCACTCTGGTCTACTTTTAAATCTTCAGTCTCAAACCGGATGACCGAACACAGTAAAGGCGATTTCTTAAACGAGACTGCAAACATTATACGATCAACGTTCGAAACGTGTACCGGTACCTACACAGCGCGCGGTGAACACCGCTTATCAGCGCCTCTGACTCGCTCGAAACTTACCTGCTAAAAATAAACTTTTATTTAAAACGCAATTCATTTAACTTTACCTTGTTCTACTGAAATTATCAAGGTTACAAGAGAAACGTTTTAGTTGTTGTTGTAATTCAATTAATTCATCCTCAAAGCGAGAATATTATTTTCTCTGTCCGGCGCCGTGTAACCGGTTCCACCGCGCGACGCCTTTGTCCCGACAGCTGATGCTCAACTGTGTATCTGGCTTAAATGTGTACCGTTATCTGTGGGAAGGCAGAACATAGTAAAAATATCCAGTCAGTATTTCTGCGAGAGTGGCTGGTCTAACATAATAAAGTGCTTTGTGTCGTATCGATGACTGTTCCGTTGTGAATTGTGACATGGAGCCTATAAAATACATATCAGAATTGTCAGGAGCTTCTCCTGATGGGTTAAGAATAGTATTTTCATTGTTTATAGTTTATCCTCTAGCGTGGTTTTATAGAGGCTTTGTGCACAATAAAGACTCTACAGTGAAACATTTGTTTTTTACATTTTGTGGTATATCTCTCGGTGCATACAACTTCGGTTATGACGTGGGTCACTGCATCTTTACAGTGTTGTTCAGTTATGTTTCAATGTGGGTGTTTGGACCGACGAAAATAAATGTGCTTGTGAGTCTTGTCTTCCAAATGGGATATCTCCTGATGGGCTACTGGGTCACGAATATCAACACATACGACATGACGTGGACCATGCCGCAGTGCGTTCTCTGCCTGAGGCTGATCGGTTTATCCCAAGACATTTGGGATGGCACCAAAGACTTTGATTCTCTGTCAGAAAGTTACAAGAAAACGGCACTTCGCACTAAACCAACGCTGCTTGAAATGTTCTCTTTCGCATTTTTTCCCGCCAGTTTCTTAGTGGGACCTCAATTCTCTATGATGAGGCTTAAGAATTTTGTGAGCGGCAAATTAGAAAACAATTCCAAGCCTACGAATATATTTGCCGGGTCACAACGTGGCCTGATTGGAATCGTATATCTGGTGGCGTATCAAGTTGGAATTGCATATTTAACTGAACAATATTTCCTCACTGAAGCATTCCTGGAATCTTCCTTCGTGTGGAAACACATCATTTTGGGAATTTGGACAAAGATATACTTTATGAAATACGTCTTTTGCTGGCTACTCACCGAAGGTTTGTTTTTATAGCAATAATACATCATTTGAATGATTTATTCCTTGAATGTATACTGAGAGTAGTTGTAAGAAGTAGGTAGGCATGCAGAATGATAACATCAAACATTTGCACACGCGGTATCGTACGATTTTTACACATAATGTGAAAGGTGCAATTGTGTTTGTAGATATAAGTACTATATGAGTAGCATTATCACTATTTTTAACCAAATGACGTTGCTTTAAGCACATGCCAAGGTTAGCCAATATTTGAATAAACTATTATCATAGATAGGCAGGCAACGAAGTAAACAAACATTCGATGCGTATAGTCTGGCCGCTTGAAACAAACATTAATTTGTAATGATCCAATCATTACAATGAATTTTATTAATGATTTAATGATTAATAAATATTATGCTTATTAAATACTTTACTAAATTATTTAGGTACTACACACACATAAATGGAAGATAAACTGTGTTACTTTTACTTGTACTTTGATAACAACAGTTTGCACAAGCGCCCTTGGCGTAATTTCTACACTACACGGAGCTGTATAAAATTAAATAATAAATTATTTACATCATTTTATTATTTCATTACAGGAGCTTGCATCACGTTTGGCATCGCATACAATGGCACATCACAGGACAATAAAACCCTTTGGAACGGCTGTCGGAATATCAACTTGCTGGTATTCGAAGGCACCACTAAATTTGGACATTACGTGGAAGGCTTCAATGTCAACACCAACACCTGGGCAGCCCAATACGTGTACAAAAGGTTGGCTTTCCTTGGCAACCGCGTCATTAGCCATGCACTGACCTTGCTCTTCCTCTGCGTCTGGCATGGATTCCACAGTGGCTACTACATGGCTTTCTTCATGGAGTTCGTAACCATCTTCATGGAAAAAGATTTAGAAAATATGATGAAATACAGCGAAAGATACGCAAACATTTCCCAGTATAAAGCGTTCAAAGTTGTTTCGTTTATTGCATTAAAACTATATGCAAATATCTTTATGGGTTATGCGTTTGTTCCTTTTGCATTGTTTTCGTTTGATAAGTGGTGGCCTGTGTATAAATCGCTTTACTTCTCAGGTTTTATTTTCTTTTTCCCGTGGAGCATTCTCTACAGACGCGCCGCTTTATTATTGTTAAAACCAAATTTCAAATCAAAAGAAAAAGTTAAATGATTTAATTTTTTAATCTAATAATAATTTTTACCTGAGATCTGTGCAAGATGAACTTAAAAAATGGCAACAACACTCAGTTATGCTATGTTAATATATCTTTTTAGATTAAATTATTGCTACTTTTAAATTTATAATAAAATTATGTTAATTTTATAGAAATATTTTTTTTATTAAATGGACCTCAAGTCCGCACATTACCGATTTTTTATTTAATTTTTCATGTATCCCTGAGAAATAAATCTAGCGCTTCTTACTATGAATTTCCGACAAAAGAATCTGGTTTTTTTCATTACAGCGTAATCCCAATTACAATAATGAAACCCCTAGTACTTGAATTCACATTATATTCTATCGTTCCTTTTCTTTAATTTTTATTCTTGGTACACTAGGTATATTTTCGCTAAATATTACAAATAAATTTTAGAGAAATTTAAGATGCGGGAAGTGATCTCCTTGGGGATTTTTATCTTCAGTGAAGTACTTCATTTCTAGATAAATGTTTATTCACTTAAGTCAAATAACGCAATTTTAAAAACGCCCTCTTTAAGAGGGCGCTCTTATCAGATCAACAGTTTCAAGTACGCAGCAGAGCTTCCTCCTTCCTACTTATATTACCTTAGTCCTTCCCGCCTCCCATACAAATTAATTAAGTGCTCTCCTAAGATGTGATAAAAAGCTTTTCCTTGTGACTCTGGCCTTAATCTAATCAAGGCTCCAATTTGATCGTCAAGCAGATAGCCAAAAATAAAACAATTCTTTCTTTCCTTGACATCGCCGATTTTCTTTGGCTCTTAAATTTAAGCATTCAGTGAAGAAAAAGAGCGATTTGAAGGAGTAGTTCAATGATAAATAGCAGTTTTATACTCGATTACTTTGGCATTCGTATTGTCAGAACTGAAAAAAAAAAAAAAACGTTTGTTTATTCACCTCTTGAAAATGTCAAAAGTTTTTTTTTCAGAATAAGTTACACAATGAGAAAAATCATTTTTTTAGCCTGCATATTATCAAGGCACCCCAGTTGAAGGTCTTTGACTCCTGATATCAATTTCTTCTAAAAGTAATATGAAATCTTTGATTCAATCAAAGAAGCGATCGATCTGAAAAAAATCAAATTGAGGCTCTACTAACCTATTATATCGATTAAGGTATGAATATTTAACAAGTCGACTCTTGGAGTAGCCGAGAGATATTAAGATGTTCACTACATACTCCATACAAGAATTTCGTTGCTTATGTGCAGGTCTGCGACCCCCTTCCCAAAAGTTAATATTTAAAACAAATACATTTTTACTAAAAGACGCAAGACCTTTGTGATCATCTTTGTTTTTTAAATCAAATTTTCAAAACACTTTCGTATGTTTTTTTTAATCTTATCAATATACCTAGGTACCTACATAAATATTTCTGTTAAATTCGTTTTAAAACAATAAACATGCCTTTTGAATTTTTTGATACGCACAATAGTTGAAGTTTTTATCTAGGTTAAAGATCTACAATAACAAAAACCAATCACACACTTGACCCATAAATTAAAATAACTTGGAATAGAAAAACCAATTGTTCTTTCTCTATCGCTTAGCATAAATTCTAGGCTCAAAGTAAATGAATTCAAGATTAATATGAAAAAATATCTGAATAATTATTACTATTACAAATGTTTATATAATAATGTTAAAAAGTCTCCTTATTTTGTTTTTTTTGTTAGTCGTGGGACGAATTCAAACTGACAAAAAATATTAACATTGTATATACTTAAATTTTTTGTCACATACGTGATTTGAGGTTCTGCTAGTTATATTAATTGTAATACATGATAGCTGTTTACCTTATATATTATAGTAAAATCGATATACAATAATCCAAGCTATATATCACACCTATAAATAATCTCGATCTTCTTCTCTCTTGTGACTCAAAATAATAGCCAAGCTGATATTGACAGAATAAAAACAATTCAATCTAAAACAACGGGTTTAAAAAAAATTCACGTCACTATTCGACATACGAAATTGATAGCGTTAACAACCTATCTATAAATACTTGAAATTATGAGAGTAAATAAGGATAATCAGTAATAATATTTTATAATTTACTCAACTTGATAAAGGGCAATATAATGTTAAATTCTAAACCGCAATAAATTTAATCTTTTTTGAATTATTCTGGATTATTCCGTCAGCGGCTTTTATAGCAATTCGACAACTCACGTTGCTATAGGTACGAAAAAACATGTGATAAAATGTGCCTCTGAATTTAAAAGATAGATACTTCCAAAACCGTCTTCTTCCCTTTCTTCTTACTTCCTTCAGCCTCACTAAACATTTCATACAATATTGTCCCGTCCCACTGGCTTCGGCAGGTAAGATTCTTGTGTGATAATTATAATACAAAATCTAACAAATCAAGTAGGTACTAGGTTTGCAAGATTTTATCAGTTTGAACAGGCATTCATTTAATATAATATTCTACAGCAGTATATCGGTATCGACACCAACGAAAAAAATCGTAGCTATCAGCAAGCGTCAGAATATTGTTCAGAGTAAGAAGGAACTGCCAGAATACTAATAATATAAATTGCACGGAATAATATAATACTATGAAAAATTCGCACAGTTTGGGTTTTCCATATTGCGAATATGGGAGAGTGACCATCCCTCTCAGAATAATTTCCCAGGGGATGGAGAATAAGCACACAACGACACACGGAGGACAGTGGGAATAACTTAGGGAGAGATGAGGAGATCCGCTCTCATAACCAGAGCATTCGGTCAGTTTTGGGTAAGCATAAAACTCCTGGTTTATTCAAGTATGCTGAAAGAATTGCGCAGTTATTTTTCATGGATTTATGCAAATTTCATGGCACCATTCAAGATATTTTTTGAACTGCTTTCAAATTATTTCTTGTACTGTGAGAGAATAAACATCGCCCTCTATTTGTTTTTTTAAGTGATAATGATGTGGGGAATGCCATTGAGCTGAAGATGGAATGAAATGGGGGAGAAGAAAGTTATTGAGAAATTCATGGCTATCCATTAATAGTCAGCAGGTTAAGTTACTAAAACATAACATTACTGAAGCGGTGCTTTCATAGCAACTTTCATTTGTACCTTTTACCAGAATGCTATGTGCTCGAACTGTAGTTAGAGGAATAAGCTTTTCAAGGGCGGGATAAAAAATGGATAAAATGACGCCGATTTTTTACGAATATTTTGGTAAGTTTGTCAAATCTAGATGGTATATTTGTATTTTATCTGAATATAAATGCTTAAAAGTTGTGTCTTAAGTTTTTGTTGTTGTTAAAAAGTCATTGAACCAAATAACGCTTTTTTATGTGACACCTCATAAGAGCGTCCCTGTACGTTTACTGTAATGACAGGTGAAATATATATCGCCACCTAGTTTGTCAGCATTGTGAGTCGTGTTAAGATAGGGGCTGTGGAAAATAATTTATTAATGCGGATCTTGAAGAGGTCCGGATAATACGAATGAGGTAAAACAGATGCCGATAGATAATTCCGCACCCGAGCCGATTAATACAAAAACGAGTCCGAGAAACGACCAGTTCCAAAGTCTGTAAATAATAAAGGCACTCTTAGTCAAACGTAGATGACGTGATATTGAATACAATAAAATAATATTATATTTCTCATTGCTTGTGCAACAGAACAATTGTGGATCGTACGATGTTTAAGCTATTGATAGAGGTCCTAAAATAGACTAAACTCGTGGGTAAGTCACAGGCTCAATGAACTGAACCAAAATAGAAGATTGTCTTCGTGTGAGACGTTACGCACGGTGAAAGATGATTCACTCGAATCTAAAATTATTCGAGTGGATAGACTGCCTTATAATTAGAGATAATATATCATTTATTGCCTCACCCACATTCTTATTGTGCCTGTCGCTTCTATGCATGTATGCTGTGTTTTAAAATTAAGGAGTTAATTAATTCTCTGAAGATGTAAGTATTACGTTTTATTATAAAACATATTTTAATGATGTTATACTTTTAGAAAGGAAAACGTAATTGGCACGACTCTTTGGCGGTTTTGTTCAGTCGACACTGTGTTTAAATTAATAACTTACTTTTAACAATCATAACAGAGAAAGTTTTGCAAAACCTTTAACCTTTGAAAAGTGTTTAATTTAAATTATTATATTTAGACGCATAGATTGTTGGTTTTCCCTAGATATATTCTAATAGTTATTTCGTCATTATCTCAAACATAAAAGATTTATCAATTTTAGTTTATCTACACAAATAACATAATGACAAGTTACTGAAAGTTAATAACACATTGTACATATTATTTTAGGTACATAAAATGAAACTATTGGCCATTATGATGACAGCGACTTGTTATTTTTAGTATCAAACGAAGTGCTACATGATGCCAGTATGATGACGCGACCGACGGGCGATGTGCGAATCAAAGCTCACTATTCTCAAAAAGGTTTTTACAGAAAAATATACTCGTATAGAACCATATAGACCTAAAAAAACCAAAAGCCCCATAAAAGGGCGTAAATCAAAAAATAAATGGCATGTTGGAGTATTTAAAGAAATATTTTTTATTACACCGTGATTGCACTTCTGAAAGTTGTCAATGGGTAGGTGCTTACTTATTTGTAATTTGTTTGCAACGCATTATCAGCCATTTCACTTCATTAATTTTCAATTCAATGTATTCATTGTGTCAATACTAGTTTCATATTAGGTCAATCGTTGAAGATCTCAATGATGTCAATGAACAACTTTCAAAATTGATACCATTCATGGTCTCATTTGACAATGCATCGGGATGTAGTCATTTCGATTCATAACGCATTAGACCTTACAAAAATTATGATGAAAATTGATGTATCGTATTACAAAAAGGAATGCGTACGACGTTAACCTTATGTAGAATCGTTGCAGCGCATTGAATAAAACATCACATTTCAAATAATAAAAAAATATCACACTCTCTATTCTTCGCACAGTTACCATAATATTATAGAAGAGAAATTGGTGCTACTTCTTTAAATGGCATATTTATTTTTAATCTATAAATTACACCAAAAAGTTCGTAAGAATAATAAATGAAAACGAGAACATTATTACAATGATTTTAGTTTAACCCCTTTTTAGTTTAAAATATACTTACTTCAAAAATAAATTTCAGGAAGATGCATGTAGGTATTAAATTTCAATATAAGTACCAACGTCAAAAAAAGTTACATATTCAACAAGTGTGACATTAAGTGAAGCAACCGGTCGACTTTAATTGGCTATTTTTTGCATTCAAAACATTTCAAGTGCGCGCCGGTTATGAATTCAAAAGTCTCACTCCAGATTCAAGTGCCGTTCATTATATCAAGTTTAATGCGTGTTTTATTGCATGTTAAACATTTTTCAGTGACACGGCACCGAACTCGTTATTTTTCACTTAGAACGTTTACTATTCAAACGCCGTACATATATTTTTAAAATCGGCTGTATTTTCATGGGAAGTTTAATAAAGAATATTGGGTTTAAAGTGGTATAAATCTTTGAAAAAGTGTTTTCATTTTAAGAATATGGAATAGAATAAGGCAGAAAATAAACCACGAAGTTGTGACAGTGACTCGAACTCGGGAACTTTCTGCGGGAGTAGCGTTCAACCAACTAAACCATCTAACCATTTCATTCGCCGCCATTTATTTTTATTTTCTGTGTCTTTTTCTATTTCATATTCCTTAAATATTATTACTATTCTTTCAATACAAAACAAATTGTAGCCCTTTCTTCTTGTTTCAAGCGAATATATTTTAATGAAATTTAATGAAAATAAGTACCTTTGTGTTACCACTATTTCATCAATTGCCAACTATTCACCTTACAGAGATACTGCAGCGCCACGGGAAGGACGAGCGAACTCTTTCAGAGCACTTCTTCGCCACCGCATGGGGAAACTTAAACTTAAAGCACAGACTACGTCAATCGAAGAATACCATGATCACTGCCATGGTTGCCCGGACGGAATCCCCTCTGATTGCCCTCTGGAGAAGGAAGACGGCAAAATATCCTCCGTAAACGGATATTTGCACAATTTTTGTGTTTTTATTATTATACTCGAATTATAAGTTTTACCTTTTTTCTGCTGTTATTCTATTTTATGCACAAATGCAAAACCAGAAAAAAAATTATCTTATATTTTTTTGGAAACATGGAATGTATTGCATTGCCCTAACTACGTATATATTATGGAATAAACTGTTATTATAATTATCAAAATAATTGACCTGTTTCGAAACTAATGGATTCTTTGTTGGGATAAACGTAAAATGAAACTGTTTGAATATATTTTAGGTAGGTATTAGTTATTGAACTCATTAAAACATTTAAATTATTAGTAATGACAAACAAAACATTACTAATTGAACCGTTTTAGAAGAAACTTAACAGCCAATTAAAAATAATATTGGAAATGTGTTTATCTTAGATTTGCACCCAGACATAATCATTAAATTAATGAGCGTACAAATTGGGTAAAACGAAAAACAAACATTAAATTAAACTAAGTAGGCGGATTATTTTTTTTTCGTTATGGCATCAACTAAATCGATGATCATCAGATTCGAAAATTAATTTAAATTAGTACGCAGTATCCCTACATAATCAACATGGTGAATTCGTAGAAGGCCAATAAAAAGTAACGAAAAATTCCTTGACATTATGCTAACAATTCATATTTGAGTACATATTTTTAGCCTTAGCTCAAACGTGGATTTACGGAAAAACTTCTGATATATATCTATATACCTATGTTACCATAACACGCACATGCAAATTGCTCATCAAGATATAACTTATCCCTACTCTCTTACCAAATAGTACTTTCTTTGATTTTATATTGTACTTGTATTTTTTACAAACACGCTTGTACTTAATGTACTTGTATTCTTATTACATTTTAATAGTATTTAATTACACAAATGATCTTGTATTTCTTTATTTTTTTTTTTGATACATGCTCCTTGTATTATTTTTAATTCAATAGTACGTATGTTCTTTCATATACTTTTCATATTATTTAAAATTTTTCTGTTTTTCCATACCTATTTTTTATATTCATATATCTTAAACTTATGTAGATATTTTGCATTATTTTTAATTCCTTTATACATCATACTTGTTTTAGATGTATAATTTATTTTATTTTATTTTTATATTATTTTGTTTAACATTCAACTTATTTTTAATTTGTATTATTATACTTAACATAAAATTGGCCACTACAACGCAGGCATGTGCCTAGTGTGATGGCCAAAAAATTATCCATTTACTCTAATGTATAAACTTTACTGAATAAAGAACATTAAAAAAAAAAACATTTAAAAAAAAAATCAGTTGACTAGCAAAACATATAATTAGGTTATCAAGTTCGACACTCTAAAAAGTAGAATTTTTTTTTCAAATCACACAAAACTCTAAATATTTTTATGACAGCCACATGTTTTACTTAGAATTGAGCATTGCCAAGCCTTTCCTTAAAACCCCTGGGAGACCATGGGGACACCGGTGTCTCCTATGAAATTTCGAAAATAAAAACTTTTATATGCGATTTTGACCCTTATGTATAAAGAAACTGTATGAAAACAAGGTCAAAATCGCTTGCGCCAAATATTCCCATAAGTAGGGTAAAAGATTTCATTCATGTGGCAACTCTAGTTTTTTTGTAATTAATTTATCTGTGACTTCAGACCGCCGTCAAAACCGAAAAGTCGTGAGTTTTAGCATTTTTGTTCCTTTTTCAAATGCATATAAAGGTATTTATTTATTATCAATCACCTTTGAAATGTGTTTTTTCACGTAGGATGTCTATTCAGGTTTATGTAAAAATATCAACATCAGTTCATTTTCGTATTTATACGGATATTTAAGCAAAATTCGGGAAGCAAAATTTTCGCGCCTTTTTTCAAATTAGGCCGTGCCCTTGGCTTCCGAGGGGTTTTAAGGAACCTTCTAATGTGAATTTACTCTCGTTTATTACCTGTATTTAAGTACACCATTAAATTGATGTATTTAATGAGTAGGTAGTCAATTATTATAAATTTAGCAGCTAGGAGCCTTGTAACACTATTTCAATTATTACCCTTGCAACAAATGTATTTTCAATGTCTTTGCTTAATGTTATTATCAGCAACATCGTCGGAGAGATGTCAATGACGTATGTTATTAAAATTGCTTTTGATAAATTGCGGAAAGATATATTTTAGAGAAATATTTAACAAGTTGAGAGTATGGCGTTCGTAGTTGGGTTAACGTGTCGACTAATAAAAAAATCGTTTTCTATGCTTCCTGTACCATGATTCCGATTAGAAAATCAAATCTTTGACTAAGAAGATTATATAGTCCCAAATGTGTAACTATTTTTTTTTTTGCTTTAAGTACCTTCTAGATTCTAGACTAATATGTTTTCTATTTTTTTATTTTCGAATGTAGCTATTACTTTGTGGTTATCCATTATGGAAAAATGAAACAATTCAACTTTATATAAACCACTTAGATAGTGCGTAAATCCGACCGGTTTCTTATAATAATTTGACAGTTTCGAACAATGTTTTATTATGGTAGGGGTGGAGCCGTTGCTAGTTATTAATGTAGAAAAAAAGTTTGAAATTAAAAAATCCCTTAAAAATAATGAATCTATCATCAACAAACAAAAAATATTGTCTTACCATAATAAAATATTGTTCGAAACTGTCAAATTAGTATAAGCTTTCCCTGAAAAAGGAACGTTTTTTCCGAAACCGGTCGGATTTGCGCATTATATAAGTGGTTTATACAAAGTTGAATTGTTTCATTTTTCTTTTTATAATATGTTTTCCTTTAAAAATCCGCTTCCATTATATGAGAGTTAACCAATAGTGGTTTAAGTAGGTATATTTAAGTTATCCCCAACATCCTTCACGATTAGATGTAAATTTAAAAGGCGAAAGAGTGGCTTCGTAAAATCATGCAAGATGAATAATTTAAAGTTGCACTTAATACATCATAGAAGCCATAAACTTTCCAACACCAAAACGCGAAAATATCGCCTCAGCAATGCACCATTGACACAACAAACAGAAAAAGGAAATGTTAATACATTTTAACAAATTTTACGATACATATGGGTTTATAAAATCACTGGAAAATATATAAAAAAGCTGTAAGTGTCTTTCCAAAAAAAATCACGATATAAAAGGTGAGTAATTAAATTGACTTATTTAGCGAAACACAATTTGTTTTTAAATTAAGGTTTTTTTCAAGAAAAATCCTTAGAATACTAACAGGTAAAAGGTAAGGTACTCACAGGCTGGCTGTCACGCGTCCATCGCGTCCGGGAGATTAACCGCACCCTTCTGACCTAACCCTGAAACAATGAATTAATATTAACAAGCGTTCAAGTAGACCAATTAATTATTATTGCTAGATAAGGGGATGGCCATAGATCGTAAACACATAAATATCTTAAGAGCAGATGGAAAAGTGGAGGTTTATGATTGTCGGAGCTAAAGGATAAGAAGGTATCTTGAAAGAATACAAGGAAAAAGTTCTCAAAAAAACTCAAAAACTTAATAAAAAAGACAAAAAATCAACACCAGTGAAAAATAACAAAATCATTTTTATTTTTTTATTTTTATATTCTTATATATTTTTTATTTTTTTATTTATTTTAGCATATAAAATATAATGTACATTTAGATGATGTAATAATTTGCGTACATGTTCATGTTCAAATATGTTAATACCACTCTTCCATGGAAGCATTAGCTTGTGTCTGAAAGAGTAGTGTACATTTTTTAATGCTATATCATATTATAAGTTCTTAAATTACAATGTGAATGTAATAAACCATAAATTGTAAGTTCGGTAATATGTAGTTAAAAGTATTTAACTACTAATAAACAATTTTACTATTTGGATAATCTATCTAGAATTATTGTGTTATATTATATTCTAAAGAAAAAAAAAATTTTAAAATGCATTAGTTTTATAATTCATATCAGTGTTATGCCTTTTATAAACTTTATAATGACATTCGTGGCATAACTGTAAACTACCTGCCAGGCATCCCAAAAGGCGTGTGTTCAAAATATAGCAAATGATTCAAGTTGTAAAAAGAGGGTATTATTTATGTATTGATTTTGTCATATTGTTTTGCTTCTCATTCCACAGTCAAAGATGATCTTATTATTGTATTATTGTATTGGAAGTGACCTGCCAGGTAAGAATGTTTCTGTATCCATTTGTAAATAGTAAAATTAGTTAGAACTTTTAGTTAGTTAATTAGCATTCCTAATAAATTGTACAGTGCCCTTGAGGTGATTTTTCACAAAAACGGCGCTTTATAAATTATCCAATTATTATTATTATTTTGTACTGTTGAGATGAAACTATGCAGTAATAAAAGTTATCAGAAATGGTTTTCTTCCTACATAATTGCTCTGAACGTTTCTTCTGCATCAGAAATGCATTCCCAAAATGGACTTGTCTTAATCTTATGACTTTTTTCTTTTATTTGTATTCGCTTCATGTTAGTCATTGCAGTAATCGCACGAGTTTGTAAATAATTCTGTAACAACAGTCGTGCGGCTGGTTTCAAAAAGCGTGAAGTTTTGATGACATTCAGAGTCATTCATAGTCTTCAATAAAGACTACCAGCTCCCTACAGTTATGCAATTACATAAATGCACAATTTGTATGGAACGCACCGCGCCTTCAGCAAGGGCCTGCCTGGCAGAAACAGCGATTTGATTTAAATACCACTGCGTAAGGAGGTCGAAGAATGGACGACTTTTCAAGTGTGGAAAATACACCTTTCTGGGAATGTAGTTCGTAACAATTCTTATTTCATGCTCGTAAATGTGAAATTAAATTCGTTTTATCGAACGCATTAGAAATACACCTGTAAAAAACATGAAGCCACTACTGAAATAAGATTTGTAGATTGGTATAAACCGAATTATGAATTCCGTTTATGGATACAATGTTTTTTTTATTTTACCTACCTATTTCAGTAGATCGAAGAAGAAATAAATGGAAAAGATTGCTTTCGAAAATTGTCGAAGGTGGTTAGTTTAGGTTAGTGTTAGTATGACTAGTATAGAAGTAAAAGTAGGCCATAATAATTGTCTATTTTTTTCCTACGAAACCATTTTTAGTTATGTACGTAATTTTGTAAAACGTCCATTTGAAAGTTCACTGGATAATTTTTTTGTATCTATATTGGCTACGTGTATTTGTTTTACGATGCCTGATACGTTTTCTTTTTTTGTTTTTGTAAAATGCCCTTGAGGTAGTGTTTCACGTAAAAATTGCTAAATAATTTAGCCAACTTTTATTAATATTCATATTCAGCGGTGCTCAACTGGAACTAAGAAAGCTCAAGGCCGCACAAAGAGCTGCTGTAATGACGAGATAAACAACTTCGTTGAAAACACGTGGCAGAAATCGTCCAGCATTGAATAAATAGTGGCTGACGATGATATTGATGAATGGATGTAAACTTTAATAAATATATATACAAATATAAATAAATATTTTAATTTGGGCGCTTTGGAAGTCTTGGATATAAACAAAAAAATTAAATCAAAAATTAATTTAGTAAAATAATAGCACCCTTCAAATCGCCGTTATTAACAATGTTTCCATGTTATGTAGACTCCTACCACCTTTCTTTCCCACCCCCAAAATCTTAAATCTAATCGTTTTTTACTTGCATAGAGTTTTTTAAGTCAGTTTTAAGTTTGCTAGTGAATGACACGGATGTGTGGAAACCGGTAGCAGAAAATTAAAAATATAAAGTAACCAATGTACATTGAAATTTAAAACTCTTCAAAACAAAATAAATAATATGCGTTTTAAGTTGGTTTATCAATTTAACCTGACAGAAGGCCGATACGCGCGGTAGATACGTCCGTCGGGTCAGTTTACTCAACAACCCGCATCGTGGTGAGAAGAGGTTCAGGGATCGATACTAAACCATTGAAATACAAATTAAACCTTCAAATCTTCCATAATATTCCCGCATGGTTTTTGATTTTTGACAGTATATATTTCTTTATGGTCGGCTTCATATTCAGAATTTAAATACTAAATACTAAGAAACAAATATCTGAAATACAAGTAATCCAAAATAGAGCCACAAGAAATATATACCATCTACCATGGGATACGCATGTCAAAGACATATACTCACTGACACAAATTCTTCCCTTTACCATTCTGCCAAAATATAGCATCACCACTGCCATCCTACAAATAATTCAACACTCGTCACACACCAACACTAAACCAGCCTTTAATTCCGATATACACCAGCACAAAACACGATCACAAAATCAAATACACCTATCGTCATCTACACACACAACTAAATTTGGAATTAACTCCTTACAATACATTGCACATACGCAACACAACGCATTACCTAATGTCCTAAAACTACCAGAATCAAACAAAAAAATATTGGCAAAGGCTCTAAAAGGATATTTTCTCAGCAACTTTATTAACCAGTGACGAATTTATCTGTCTTCCTTTGTAACTTTTGTATATTCTTCAATTACCTGTATCAAGTGTGTCTAGTCCATTTAAAAATCTATGTATTGTTCATTGATTTCGTGTTCTTATGTAAAAATAATTTTCCTTTAGATGTATAATGTTGTCCTTCCCGAAATGAGTTTTATTAAACTCATTGGGAGTAATGTATTATAAATTTAATGTTATAATTTTGTAATATATTATCTCTAATAAATAAATAAAAAAAATAAATAAATCAACATTCAAAATTGAAACTATGACGTTGCTTGACTTACATCAGTCGTATTGTGTGACACGATCTGAATATCTAGGAACTCCCTAAAAGGCCACACCTTCATATTTCCCTTCTTTCTGTCCGTATGCATGGACGTTGCAGGGTCTAGAGTCGTTCAAATAAATGTAGCTTCGTTCAACAAAAAATAGAGTTTTGACGTGTGCGGTGAAGGAGGAAACCATATGTGCCGTTGGGAAAGTGGTTGGGTCCCCTCTAATCACCTTTCCTTCCCTACTACCTTCAGACTCATAGAATACCCCAACTAAGGATGTCGTAATCTCACTTGCTCAGGTATTCACTTAAAAAAAATAATAAAAAAGTTGACCGTTGTTCGATTTTCACAAAAAAAATCAACATTTGGTATAATGAAAAATGTGAGGGGATGATCTATCGTATTTTATTTCGATGAAATCAACCTTTTATATTATATCGAAGATTATGTTTTATGAGAAACAACCCATTAAATTAAATGTAGTTAATCTTCTGACGGTCGTTTTTAGCAATTATAACTGGTTCTTGCCATGTATTAATTTAGGGTTCCCAGGGGATCAAACCCAACTGAGCGTTAGCTGAACCTTTAAGGTTAACTACGCTTGAATAAGTTTCATGGTATTTTGTTTAATGTTTTCATCACATTCATGTTAAATCACTTGAATTGCCAATGGTTATTGGAGATGGGAATTAATCATGATCCTGTAGGTCAACCGCTCAAAATGAATTAAAATCACTATAATTTTTATCCAAATGCACTTAACCTAGCATAACCTAAGTGAAATTCTGTACCCAATATAAAATTGTAATATGCGCTTGTCTTATTCATAAAGAACTAGCAGAAAAAAACCCGTTCCGAAGGTTTTTGCTGCTAGGCCCTGCGGGCGGCTTTTGGTTCGAGTTCGCCAAGTTTGGGTGTTGGGTGAACATTTTATCAATCCAATACTGGTTCCAAAAATCCGGTTCCTCGAATCCACTGTGATCCAGTGGCAGTCAGTCATCGGGACGAAGTAATCGCGACATGCAATGATGTCATATGTAAAATATAGCCGCCGATGCTACTATTCACAACTCTCTATATTATCGTCAATCTTTCCATATCCGGAGAGACATTCAAATTCTACAAATCCGTAATACTTTTACCTAGGGGGGGGGGGGGGGACGTCCCCATGCGACCTGCTAACTTAAGTGGCGCCATCCTTTGACGAATTCTTGAATTTGAAACCGAATAACAAAAGTACCTTTTTTATCAAATTAATAATATCGATGGCAGCACTTCCGTTTGCATTATTTGTGAATCGAGCGTGTACGACAGACGCAAGGCTATTAATACTGTTTGATATGAAAAAAAATCGAGAAGTTGATCTCGTGATCTATCTAGTGCCGAAATACCACGTACCGCTTTATAATATTAACGTTGACAAAATCCTTCAAATAATATAATATTTTCTTATAAATTTAAAGAGATTCTTTATGAAGGATATATGTTTATAAAGGAGAACATACGGCGCAAATGTGAATGATAAAAGAAGTCGGGGGCGCCCGGGGAAGACATGGCACAACCAAGTGAATCAGATACTTGAGTCGGGCCATGTCAAGAGTCAGAATAATAGAAGAGCATATATGAGACGATGTATGAATGTATGAATGAGGCATGGAGTGTATGCCAAAACCGCGTTGTTTGGCGGTCCGTTCTCTTTGCCTTCCCCTGCGGGGAAACGGTGGAGTATTGGTTAGTTAGTTAGTTAGATACTTTATGTTTTGATTAGAATTAAATATATTTATTATTACACTTATAAAAAATGACAGTCTTATAACACGTTATTTACCTTTACAATCTATAAACCTAATCTCATCGCGTACAAACCAATGAAAATATTATGTCACTCAAAGGTTGCTTAACCGTAACTGATTTGGTATGCGTTCAACGTTAAGTTCAATTGTTATGAAATAAATTCGTAAGACGAATGTCACGAAGTGTTTTTGGAACTTGACACGCGTGAAAAAATTCCATTTCAACAAAAAAAAAAATAATAAAACTAAATAATTTAAAAGTGAGTTCTAATATAATGTCAAACACTTGGTTTCTTAACACATGAACAATGGTTTCAACTCAATTTAATGATTACCTATTTATTGATTCAATTATTGGTTAGGCATTCATTTGCGATTCATTGTATAATTTGTGATTAACTAGCGATTGTCCTCTTCCCCACACGCGGTTCCTTTCCACCTTCCACGAGTTCCTTTTCCCCTCTCCCGATACCCCGTCCCGCCAACCCCCACCGCGTTCCATATATTCAGTCCCAGTGCATTAAATTTTTAAGCAGCTCGCGTGCCACTTATTACAATTTTTAATTCAAATTTTCAATTTTTATTCATTAAGACATTCATTTTTTGTTTATATTTATAAGAAAAATAAATCAAATTTTGCACTTAACACAGGTACTTATTTAAAATACCTATAATTCTTACTTACTATGTACTTCACGTAAATTCATTAATTTAAAGAATTTATTCGAAAATTGAATTTTGATTGAACAGTCGATGGTTTTCAAAATGTCATTCTCAAATTGTAACATTTTTCACAGTTTCTTAAGAGTTTTGGTAATGATTAAAAAAACTTTTCAGATGTATTGTTATGTGGTTGTAATAATCCAGAAACCTTCGCGAGGGTGGAAAGAAAGTATTTTTAAAGTTTCGAACATTTCCTAAGCTTAGTAGCAATACATAAACAACTTTAATATATATATGTGTTCAAACAGATGGATAAATATAGTACTTTTTGACAAGCCTCCAACTGCTGCACTTCGCCCTAGGCTTCATCGTTACTGACACAATTCCGTGTCTATCATACAAAGTATCATGATATGACTAGGTAACAATGAAACATCTTTTCGACATGAGTTCATTATACCAGCTGTAACCGTGCTGAAAAGGATATGCGTACACACGCGATGTTATTGGTGTTAAGATGTTTGGTAATGGATTTTTTACTTGTTTGTGTTACTTTCCTTTTTATTCGACCTTGTCAATACGAGGACTAACGGATACAAATAATGCCAACTCTCTCCGCATAGTGAAATGTTTGAAATAAATAATAAAATTGGTACTAGAGTATTTTACGAATTTATTGTGTCAAAGTGTTGGGCCAAAAGGTAAATTACTTGAAGCAACGCGCCTATTATGTTTAAAATTAACTTGCCAGTAATTTCATTATTATTTAATGATTAGTAATTCATTATATTTCTAATTTGGGACATTTACTCATCCAAGTTCCACTTCTTTTTAACTTGTCACTTCTTCATAGCTGTGCTTTCGATGGTGAATATTTATCTGTAGGTCTTAAGTAAATCAACGTGTTTTTTTTACAACCCTTTTCCTTTAAAGTGATACATTACCACGTTTATCGGGGGTGAGCCCATTTTAATTTATTTCAGCGAATTCGTAATTGAATCATCATTTTTATTTCCATGCCTCACAAGAGATGAGAGTTATTTATATTTTAGATTAATAAAACAGTACTTTGCCATCATTGTTTTAACGTACAACGCCTTTAAAAAATTGTAATACGTTGAACAACTAAAGTTAGCGGTGAGCACCAGATTTTATTTTTCTAGATCATGAATTAATAACTTCGGGGGGTATTCATTTAGCAACATCTTAAATATTAGTAAACGTTCTTCAGAATTAATTAAAATGAACCCGGCGGAAAGGTCGAATCTCCAGTCCTGCTAGGGTGAATTCGACCGTACCTCCGTTCAATACGCTGTGCCGCGGGCGCATATTTGGTTACACGCTTTCTTCACTTACGTCGTTAAGATTCCCACGTTATTTTTCTTCTTCTTCTTTTCTTTGATACGGCAAATTCGACTCCGTCCAATACACGGGTCGTGTCAATTTGTATACACGGCTTCTTTGCTTAAGTCGTTAAGATTCTGAATATAGTTTAGGGTAAAGTCGTAAAGTGTCGTCTTAAGTTTTAATATACTATGCGAAGAACTCAGAAGTTTGTTGAATCACCATTTTCAATGTCACCCCAAAGTTGTTTTTTTCTGATGATCAAAATAAGAATCTAACGAGGGATACCGTCATCATTTAAAAAAAAAATACCAATATAAATATAAGATATCAGATATATTTGTTTGTTATGCTTGTCCATTTTACCCACAAAAGGCATAAGGAAATAAATTTATGATAATTACTAAAAAAGGGTAATTAAAGTGTAATAAAAGTGATGTCACTAACTATAGACCTATATGTAAGCTATCTATAATTCCGAAACTTTTTGAAAAATTACTTCTTGATAAAATTTCCCCATATATTAACCATCTCATTGTTCCAAATCAACATGGATTTTTGTCTGGCAGGTCAACTCTGACAAATCTCTCATTATATGAAAACTTTATATCAAATGCATTAGCTTACAAAACTCAAGTCGATTCCATATACACAGATTTTATCAAGGCCTTTGACAAAGTGTGCCATAAAATTCTACTGGTTAAACTACGTAAGCTCGGTATTGACGGAAAACTTTTAGACTGGTTTGCAAGCTATCTATCTGATAGAGTTCTACTTGTAAAAATTAATTTGTTCTATTCCAATCAATTTATAGCTACCAGTGGTGTACCTCAAGGGTCCCATTTAGGCCCAATTTTGTTTTTATTGTTCATAAATGTATTGTTGACATATTTGATAAAGATGTAGATGTATTGCTTTTTGCAGATGATTTAAAAATATTTAAAATCATCAAAACCGCTGAAGATTGTGCCTGTCTACAAAATAATTTAAACAAATTAATTAGTTGGTGCTCTATTAACAAACTTTATCTGAACATAAATAAGTGTTATTTAATAAGTTTTTACAGAATAAGTCAACCAATTATTCATCCTTATGAACTTAACAACTCTACCCTTACCTCTGTCAAAGAAATTAGTGACTTGGGCATAACTTTCGACTCTAAATTAAACTTCATATCCCATATAAACTCAATCTATAATAAAGGTATCAAAATGCTTGGCTTCGTTCTTAGAAATTCCAGAGGTTTCAAGAATATTTCAACTTTAAAAATTTTGTATACATCCTTAGTACGTAGTCAAGTCGAATATAACTCCTCGATCTGGTCCCCCCATTTTAAAATACATTCAGATTCAATCGAAAAAATTCAACACAAATTCTTAAGACATATTAATTTTAACCTCGGTATTCCCATTGAAAACATAAATTATAATTACTTGATGAAAGAATTAAATTTACTAAGACTGTCAGATCGAAAAATTATATCAGACTTAATATTAATGTTCAAAATTGTAAATGGTAGAATAGACAGTCCTGATCTAACTAAGCTCATTGAATTTCATATTCCCACGAGAACCACTCGTTCTAAAATCCTTTTTAAATGTAACAATAATCGGACTGAGTATACGAAACACTCACTTTTACCTAGGTTGCATGAAGTTACTAATAGATATGCAGATGTGATAGATCTATTTAACTGCACGGAACAGAGGTACAAGAAGGCTATGCTATCATATTTTTTTAGTCACTATTAATTTTATTTCTATTATAGATTTTTGCATGTAAATGTATCTCCGGTGTCACTTCCCAATGTATCGTCACAATTAACTGTTATACATACACTGTTTTACCATTACTAATATTTTGAATATGAATTTGTGACATGTAATTAATGTTTATGGCATACTTATGCCGTTTATATTAAATAAATAAATAAATAAATAATTCGCACACTAACATGTCGAGGAAATATTATAAATGAAAAAACTAATAAACATCTTGATCATTGTTATCCTTCTCCAACCAATATCATTTTTTACCGCACAATCTTTTTTTCAAGACACGATATTGATTTAGCTGTTGTTTTTTTTGGTAAGTTATGCTCTATAAAACCTTCTTCGATAAAAACGTTTTTTGTGGTTGTGTACGAACGTCTGCATGAGGGTTTCAGATACCAAAAAGGTATCAAAGGGTTCGCGCTATCGTAAAAAAACCTCTGATATCACTTGTATAACGTTAAGAAGGCGAATATATATTATACGTAGGTATATAATTGATTTTATAATATATATTATTTGTGGAAAGTTTTAAATACTTGATAATAGTCGTTCAATAAATAATGTCGAATATCTCAAAAATATCACAAAAATTTAAATTTATTCGATTAATGTAACTTAATCGAACCATTAAAAGGTTTCCCATTGAAAATAAATCGGATGATTAATAGATAAAATTTTCTGATATCCTAATATAACAATACAAAACATTTTTGACAACGAAATCTCTATTAATCGTCGTGAACTCAAATGGAACCAGATTGATATCTCAATTGTAATAAATTGTCAAAAATAACACGAGACCTTCAAAAGGCGGATCAAAAACAAATATTTTGTCAGTACATTCATTCATAATAAAAAAGTATACAGGAAACTTATTACCTAATCTATACTCGCCTACATATTTCCTGCACGACTCCTATTGTTCGAACAATGCGTAGTCAGAGATAAACCTACAGTATTTAACAGATTAAAGGTGTCAAGAGTAAAGGTAATTTGTGATTTATCACGACCTCGATTTACAAATTTGGATGAGAACTGTGCGAACAATCAATGACAAAATCAAAAACTGCTTATGC
Organism: Limnephilus rhombicus; assembly: GCA_929108145.2. Lineage (NCBI taxonomy): Eukaryota > Metazoa > Arthropoda > Insecta > Trichoptera > Limnephilidae > Limnephilus > Limnephilus rhombicus. Next base: position 35,755,071 of record OV815276.1, read on the forward strand.
TGCTGTAGAAAAAATATTAAGTAACAAACCTGATCAACTCGTATTTGCACTCACCAAAAATAATTTAACAAAATTTTATAACAGACTAGCGAGTTCCGGCATGCGTTGCAATGATACTTAATAAAAAAAATTGTTTCTCCCTGAGTGTCCGCCCCCCCCTCCGCCGCCCCTTCCTCTCCCATGTCCACTTCCCCTCACGCGTTCCCCTCCACCTTCCCCGACTTCCGCCAATCCCCTCCTGCTTTCCCCTCCCCTCTACCGCGTTCCATATATTCCGTCCTTTTGCATTATGTTTTCAAACAGCTCGCGTGCCACCTATTTGCAATTTTTTTATACAAATTTTAATTTTTCATGTTTTACAAACATTCCTTTTTGTATATTATAGGAACAATTAATCAAATTTGGTACCTTGATTTAAAATACCTATAATTCTTGAATAGATTTAAAGTATTCGATTTTAGTTAGTTTCATAGGTGAGTACTTCAAGCAAATTCATTAATTTAAGAGTTTTTTCGAAAGTTGAATTTTGATTGAACATGAGATGGTTTGCAAAACGTCATTCTCAAATTGTGACATTTTTGACAGTTTCGTAAGAGTTTTTGTAACGATTAAAAAAAATTCAGATTTTTTTAAATGTTATTATAATAATCCAGAAACCTACGCGAGCGTGAAAAGGAGGTATTTTTTTACTTTTAAACATTTCCTATGCCTACATACCAATATATAAACAACATACGTACCTACATACATACACACGTACATACATGCAAGCAAGCAAACATATATTCATTTTTATATTTTTATACATATATATACTCGAAGATGTAGTATAGGTTTAAAGTAGTAGAGTATACCTGTAGAAGGACTAGTAAGATACCTATAGTAGTAGATTATTGAATTGATTTTAAAAATTCATGTTTAGAATTATTTCAGCGACCAGAAAGTCATTTTTATGATTTCAATAAGAAATTAACGCAATTTGCATACATAGTAATATTATTTATTGTGACGGTTAACTGGTGTTTTCTCGTGACTACTTCCATCTCCCACTCTGCCTCTTAAAGTGCTGCTACTAGAAACCGTTGCACAGTAGTTTCTTGTGACACTTTTTGCCCCCTTTCTACGTGCCTTGGGAGTCAATTATTGTATTTTGTCGTAATTATTGTATAGTTTTCTTGCCATGGTGTCGTAAAAAGTTGAATCCCGTCGCGTCGCAGCGAATCGGACTAAACAATAATGTGCATTATTAACCAAGCATTAACTACAATAAAATAATTAGGTCTCCACTAAAATAACTATAAATATGTTTTGGGCTTTTCGTTACTTTACTGCTTTTGAACAACGAACATAATACGAAATATTTAAGTTTCAATATTGTAGAATAAACTGCTCTGATTATGTTTTTTTTGTTTTTGTAGAAAACAATCACTTTGTGGTTTAATATTATGGATGACACACGACATTAACTAACTAGTAAGTAAATACTGATCTGATGTTCTAGAGCAGTGATGACCAACACGTGCCCGACGGGCTATGTGCTGCCCGTGAGCCCATCTCGCATGGCTCGCCAGCCTTTTCGAACTGCCCACTTGGCTAAATATATATATTTTTTAAATTATGGTAAAGAATATTCAACGGTTTCTGTTCTGATTTGTAAAAGAATTCAGCGGAAAACTTTAAAAAAAAAAACAAAACAAACGGAAAATTTTTTCTTCAAAGTTTTTGTATCAGTCGTTTCATTTTGATCGATATGAAACCGTTTTGAAACCATAAGATTTTTCTTACGTGTTCTTAAAAAGCCGAAATTCATTTATAAAGTTTCAATTTTTTATAGTTTTCCTGTCAAAATTCTGTTAAACTTTGTGTCCGATAAAAATCAATATTTGCCCAAAATTGCAGGTGGGCACCTACTACCGTAGGTGTTATTTAAATACCATGTTCTTTAATATTTCAGAATAATAAAAATCGACAGCGATTATTAATTTGACCTTGGAGCCATAAAATTTTCGCCTGCTTGATTAAAGGTTGATTAATTATCAATTTTCTAGAGCTTTAGCTCCCAAAGAGAGTGTTTATTTTCTTAAGTTGAAACATAACTTCAAACAATTTTTTCACAACGATCTTGCGAAAATCTAGCATTTAACTCATTTCTTACTCACATTTAGGAACAATAAAAAATATACCATCGACAACAAGCTAATAAAATCCCAAACAAGTCTACATAATCTTTGAAGACCACATAGAATTGTTTGGCAAGAAACATTATATTATTACCTCCCTAAAAACTAAATATTGCCATGAATAATTGTTTTTCTTGCTTCCCATTTTTTGACAGCTTTTTAAAGAACTTTACCCACCTTCGCAAAATGCTTCATATAATATCTATTTATTAATATGCGTGCACGTAATTAACATTGGCAGATCACAAATACATCAAATATTTATTTCACGAAAATTCTAGATTCTATTCCAGGCATTTTATGAAAATATCTAATCAATTTTTCATCAGATTCCATTTAGAAGTTCAATAGTTTGTGGTTGTCGGGCGCATAACAAACCAGCCTGTAATTTAGGTAGGTAATGATCAATTTCCGAACTGAAACTTTTCTGCCATCATTCATTGACCGCAAAATTTTAATGATAATAAATGTTGCGAATTGCATAACAGTATTGTACTTGAGTTTGCACGAAGCAGAGTTACTCTAGCAATTCTATGACCCGATACAGTTGGTGATGTCGATACACAACAAGAAAATATTTGCAATAATCGAAAACGGTTTAAGTAGTTAAATGCACGCAATAGTGAATTACGATAATTATTGTTACAATCAAACAATTTTTAAACGAATGTTGGCAGCAATCAACTATGTGTATAATGGATATTATATTGAACAAGTATATTAAATTGTAATTATTACTATAAATAATTATTGCTGTGCGATATTTCTATTAGCTACAGATATTTGTCTTATTAAACGTAGGTAATTGAAATATTTTGAAATTTGTTGGGATTGCCAATGTTTGATTGTAATAATTGTATTAATATTTTTTGTGCTTTGAGGAACACTTTGTCCGAATCGCTCTAGCAGAAATCAATAGTTTCTAGCGTAAACGTAGTTTGTGAAATAATCGGTAGGTAGTGATTTTTCGCTTTTGATAAAAATTGAATCGTAACCTAATTGAAAATAATTAAATAGGTACCAAGAGCTACTTGATATTTTAATATACTGATTAGTTATTTGGACGCCCTTACTGAATCTCGCCGTCATCAAGAGAAAAAAAAGCATTTCACACTTTTTTTATGACTTTTAATTTCTATTGGAATGATTTTTTTTGTCAAGATTGTCCAAGATCTCACTCGGCATTGTCCGAACTTCAATGCGTTTTTTTTTAAATTGAAACGTGCATTCCAAACTTTGAGAGCACAAGCTGAGATTAGCGATGGGAGAATGAATATACTGAAAGAGATTTTATGAATACTAGTTTAATCGATGTAACCGTTAATTTATTTTCTTTTAAGAAACAGATTTTTAAACATTGTGCATTTCATAATATACTATTTACATTTTACGGCAGAATTATATTGTTTTCCAGAAAAATTAAGATCTAACTATTCTATTGAAATAACCTTAAAAAATTATTAAAAGAGAGTTTTTCTTATAAAAAATTGAATATTCATTTAGACTTTTATAAAGTCAATAAATAAAATCGGATATATTTATCCGTGACCTACAAGTATCTAGTTTACAAACGAATTCTAGACTGATTGTTTCCAATAAAAAAGGGTAGTTTTTTTTTTTTTTACATGAGCTCCACACAGGAGGCCCTGAGGAAAATAATTTCCCTCAGGGCCTATGTCATCTTTGAGGATGCTGTGTAGAGGGTTTTTTTTAAGGAAAGGAAGCAGAGGAGAGTTCTGGGAAGGAAAAGGGTTTAAGGGGTGGGTAGGAATCTGGGGTTCAGTATGTCCTGGTCATCCGCCTCCAAGACCTAGACAAACCTCACCCATGAACCCGGGCACATCTGCTAAATCACCAAACGTAGCGAACCACTTGGGGTGACCTATGGCAGAGGTGTTGGTTATCCAATAAAGGTTCCCAGGGCGACGGTACCCATTCCCGCCTCCCAAATTGTGAATTGCCTATAATATGGAAAAAAAATTGTGGAAGATAATATTAATAATTCTAAAATTTGAAATATGAGATTGACTAATAGGATGGTTTGACAGTAGATGGCAATGGCGAAATTGGTAAACGCAAGTCCCGGATTGACGTGAGGTTCTGGATTCGTGTCCCAGTTGCGACCATTATCTTATTCTGTTTTTCTGTGTCTTGCTCTCTTTCATATTTTAGTTTATATTATTATTATTATTGTTATCTTCTTCTTCAATGATATCTTCGTTGAGTTAGTACTTTTCGCGCTTGTAAACTTCAATATTATTTTATTTGGAAGAACTGAAGCAATGCGCGAAGAACACAGCTCTTCGGAGGCCATAAAATCTTTTGTTTAGCCCCGCTTTGTTGATGAATGGTTTTATCGCACCAAGTCGAGTATAAAACTAGTTTCACGGTTGGACATTAAATTGAAGATGTTAACAACTATCACTTGAGCTAAATTTAATATCGGCCATCTAAATTTCTCCAGTAAATTACTAAACTTATAACTTCACTTTTCCATAAGACTGAGGTGGAAGGAGGCGGGTGCGAACATAAAACAGTGTTAAGCTCAACAAATCCCTTAAACTTTCTCTCATATTTCTCTCTTTGTTGAAAGTGATTATTATTCGCTCGATTCGCGTCCTTTAGAAAATGTTCCACTCATTTCCATTAGAATCGTGGGACAAAACTTTTGATTTTACGTCTGTCACAGCTGCGTTCCGTTTTAATTGTCCGATTTTGTGAGACGAGAAATAATTCGTTGGTACCTTGTTGAATTACAAGTGCATTTTTTCGGGGGGGAAATAGACCCTTTGTTAAGAGTTTTCATGGATAATGGAACAGGTAGCAGCTTTCAAAAGTTTTATATTAGAATTCTCAAAAAGTAACAATGAGCAAAACCCTTGACAATTTTGTTCAGAAATTTTATTTGGGGATGTCCAGTAGAAAACAAGGAGACATGTAAGTATAAGAAATTTTAAAATTTTCGTACAATTATCGATACTCTGGAAACAAAACGAGTAAGTTGAGAGCGATTAAGAGTAGTAGAAAAACTAAAAAAATCAAATAGAGCTAACAATTATTATAAGCAATAATTATCAGCCTGAAACACTCATCCACATTGAAAAAATCTTCCAAAAAACCTTTTTCGTTTTCAGGTGGAAAAAATATAATAAGCAATAATTGTTGAATGAAACACTAGTATATATTGAATCATTTGGCGGGTATAAGATAAGCCGCCATAGCTCAATTGGGAGAGCAGCTGACCGGCAATCAGAAGGGCACGGGTTCAAGTCCCGTTGGCGTCATGTATCTTTTCTCGGAAGATTTTTTCAATGTGGATGAGTGTTTCAGGATAATTATTGCTTATAATAATTGTTACCCTTTGTGCTATGCATAAAAATCTTGTCTTAAACGTTAGTTTAAAAATTGAAAATAATAATCAAATAGAGCTGTTAACTTATTTCAGTGTGGCTATAAATCTGTCAATTTCGGTCTGCCACAGTATTGCTTTTGAAAAATAGTTTTTTTCATAAATAACGTCACTGAAAACGTGGTTGTTATTACATGATCTCATATTTGTGATGTACCTAAATGGTATTAGCCTTAAAATTCTAAACCAGAGTTCTACTTAGGCCTCAAGGGGCAAAGTTTTTTACAATATTTTTTTTTACACAACTGACAAAAAAACATTAATGGTGGCGCCTAATGCCAGAAGTAATGTCAAGTTACGAGTACCTACATCAAGTTTGCGAATTGCTCAACAATGAAGATAGTTCATCGATTTCTTGACATGAATAACGCTGAATCAATATTTTAATTTCTACATTAGATAAAATTTTATCAATATAGAGCGCCTGACATTGTTTAGTTATTAAATTTTATTATTTTGCTTTTACTTAACTGCTTGGTAATGACCAAATAATGTCCGTGATTTATTGTGTTACTTTTATTAAAATGTGAAATTATTAATCCCGATACAGGCGAACCCTAGTGGGGTTAATAATTACATGCTAAAAATGTATTTAAATTGTAAGAAGCAATAAATAAATAAAATAGTATTCATATTAATTTGATAGCGGTACCTATGCCCTTCTTCCAAGTAATTAAAGATTGACACAGGCACTTATAGTTTTAACCCCCAGAATGGTAATTTATGTCAACTTTTTTATGTCAACTCCACACAGGAGGTTGCTAGGAGGAGGGTCTTTTAAAGAAAAGGTAGGAAGGGAAGAAAGTTCTGGGAAGGAAAAAAGGTATGTGGGTTGGGTAGGAATCTGGGGGTCAGTGTTTCCATTGGTAATTTATCAGTGGTATAAAATTGAAAACACGTTATCAGTAAGGCCCAAAGACATAAACGTAAGAATTTTGTGATAGGCGTGTCCGATTGTCTAAAATAAATACAGTTTTTCCTACTTCTAATGAAATTGATTAAACATTTTCAAATATCGAAATTCTTCCGTTTAAATCTGTCTTGATCACACTTCTTGTGATTTTCTCTTCAGTGTATCTACATTGTATTATCAAAGCATCGAATGTTTTGTACATATTTTTATTACTTTAATCCGCATTTGTTTTGTACTAATAACAATGTTACGAGTATTCATTAATTGCATTTTAGAGCAGGTAATGAGCAAATAGGAAGTTTAACTCCGCCCAAGGTGGTTGGTTGGTTGGCAGTTAAATTAATATTTGGGCGATGAGTAAATGTTACGATATTATTATTGCGATTCACGTAATTAAAATTACCTGAATATTTTGCATTGCGCATAAGCAGACCTCCACATTCATGAATTCGAAATTTAAATGCTCGTTATTTGGTTATTCATGATAATAATATGAACATATGGATTTTTGCTGCGTATCGTATCGTATCGTAAAACCAAAAATTAATAGTACGTGGGTTTACTGTGGATATTTCTGTATTTCCCAAAGTGCACGAATTTACCAAAACACTGCTAAATATGTAGGTTTATAAAAAAATCAAAGTGTGCAATTCACGCGCGGTAGAAGTGAAACCTTCAGAAAACTAAATTAAACAAGAGTGGTGAGACTACAAAGCACTTTTTTATCATTGTGAAGATGATTTTTTGGTGTGCACCTTTTCCTATACATTTGGTAATCTTGTTATGAAAATAAACCACTGTATGATGTCTATTAGGTTTTTTTTTCATAATGCTGGCAATATTTGGCGAGAGTTTTGGTTTTTTGTCGCTAGAGCACCTTCCGGTTACCTTTGAACAAAAGACGCCCGGGACACGTCTTTGGTTTGACGGTAACCGGGAGGCGTATTTACAATCCCTACCGCGATTCAGTCGCGCTACCGAGTGAAATGCGGTAGGGATTGTAATGCGTAAATCACTTTACAAACACTACCTAGGTGATTTATGCATTACAATCCCTACCGCGATTCAGTACGTAGTGCGACTGAAAGGGATTGTAAATACACAACCGGAAGAGCGCTCTAGCCACCAAAACCCAAAACTCCCGCCAAATATTGCCAGCATTGTGAAAAAAAAACCTAATAGACATCAAATAGTGGTTTATTTTCATAACAATCTAATTAGTAGTGTTTTATTTTGCCTGTTAATTTCGGAGTGGTTTGAAGATTGGATTTTGATTTGATATATGGATTTTATCCTTAGTCCAAAGTGTCTGGCCGCTGAGATTCGTCAGGCGCTTTATAACACTACACCAAAGAAGAATTGCGCGGGACTGTGGATTTATCGTATTTATTTTTTATTTATTTCATTACTTTCATATTACATTTGGTTATAATGTATTATATTGGAACCGTGAAATTAACACATTATTTTTTGCTAACTCATTCTCTCGCAGACTAAATTCTATAGTTGTATGTGATTGTCTCTTTTTGGTGTCGCTCGTTTCCGTTTCATAGAGTTTCAAATCACAACGGTGCTAAAGAAGTTTTCACCTCAAAAAACAATTTTCGTCTTAACTGATCGTCGCTTTAGTTTGTATTTGTCCAACAGACCATTAGAAAATTTTACACGAGGAGAATGTTTTCTCTCATTATTTCAATGAAACATTATGTTAGGTGTATACGATAAAGTTATTTCCGTAAAGGTAAAGGTCTCATTAGTTTAAATGGTTCTTAGTTAAATGATTAACTATAATTTTTTATCTTAATTTTTAATTTTAAAATGGAGATTGAACAAAATTTAAAATGGTCTGTTGGACAAATAAGAACTGAGGCGACGGGATGTTATACTAAAAAAGTTTTGTCTTAACTGATGCTTTGCTATAGATATAAACTATGTGTTGCTTTCGGAAAGTTGATCACCATTCAGAATCGGATTTGATACGGATTTTGCCGTGTTACGAAATGTGAATAGCCAAGTAATATCCAGCATTCTTGTTCCCCATGACGGTCCCTTCCTCACGGCCTTCAGCCTTATAACACACTCCACTAGGTGATATCATTTTTTTTTTTAAAGAAAGACAAACATTCCCGGGTTATGAATAACCCAACAATATTTGAAAATCTCCTACTACCACCACATAAAACCGAAAATGTTGCTTGTGTTGTGATGGAGGACTTAGCCAGCCGAGGAATCGAACACGCGACGCTCGGGTGGGACCCAAGCGCTATGCCCACTCAACTACTGACCAGTCATAGTCCCACTTGTTCCGAAAGATCACTTATTTGAGAGGTGGTATATTTTCAATCAATTTGGGAGGTCGTTATGGGTATCGCTGCCCTGAAAACCATTTATTTTATAACCAAAACCACTGTTCTAGGTCACACAGAGTGGTTCGCTACTCGCTACGTTTGGTTACTTAGCAAGGTTGACTGGACTCATCGGGTGAAGTATGTCTGGGTCTTGGCGGCGGATGTTCACCTTCTGCGTGATGGGCCGGATCGAAAGAAACTGGTTGAAAGAGGCCTTTCGAACTATTTAAAGTTTCCGATTTATACAGTCCGAACAAGTAGGAATATATCAATTTAATTTGTACTCATTCGTTCGTTCCGCTTAGTGCTAGTTTAGAATTTAATAACAATTGCTGTTAAGTATTGCATAAATTGATGATGCCATCTGCCTCATTTCCAGTGGGAGTCTGACATTGAATAAAGATATTCAATCGATTAATCTACAAGATGCGTAGTTGACTCATATATGAATTTAAGGAAAGGACATAATATTTATGATTTATTAACCACATTATGGTATGCGAAGTAGAATACTCTGTAATCATATTGATGTTGCTGTATGGTAGATGTGGTGAAACCCATAAGAAGATTTTCCTTGATTTTTAAACGGGAGGCGGGTATGGGTACCGCCTCCACAGGAACCACTCACAACCAACACCTCTGTCATAGGTTACCCCAAGTTGTTCGCTACGTTTTTTTATATGAATACCTTACAAGAGTCTCAGCTGCTCCCGTCTGGAGCCAGTGAGACTATGGCGTCCCCAATTGGGGTATGTTGTGAGGCTGAAGGTAGTGAGGGGGGGGGGGAGGTGGGGAAGAGGAATGCGGGGACGTACCTGGCTATTCAGATCTGGTCACTATACCCGGCCAAAGCCATGTTTCAATTTCAATTCCAAGCAACGTTTCAATTCTGAATGGTGGTTTTACACCAGGGCGATACTGAGAGTATCTTCCACTCTGGAACGTGCTGGAAATATACTATATATTATTTTTAATGAATTAATTGTGAAATAACACAAATTAATTAAATAAAATTTTCCTTCCCATGACCTTCGCATTGCGAGTCAAAAGCCTTACCGCTAGACTATGCCGGCTGTCGACGTTTGGTCACTTAACAGAGGTAGAGGATGAGAATTGTGAAGGTCATGGTGGCGGACACGCCTCCCCGTCGGCTGCGTGGCGGACCGGATCGGGAGAGGCCTCTCCAGCCGGACTTTTTCAATCCATCGCCTTGCACAGCAGTGGGAGATATGGATTCATACGTCCATCACTCCTGAACACACTGACCACCAGATTCCTACCCACCCCTTAGATTATCTTTTTCCTCCATAGAACTTCTTCTCATTGACTTCCCTGAAAAGACCCTACACAAAAAGATGACATAGGCTTTAAGAGAATTTATTAAAAATGTTAATGTTAACGGTAGGTACTTGATCATGTGTTGAATTTTTTTTACGGTTTATTAAAAATGTAAAGGCCCAAAGAAAAACCAAGTAAGTAGATTTAACAAAGAACAAAGTGTAATTTGAGGATAATAAACATGAGAGGAATAGAATACGTGGAATTATTATTTCTTCAAAGAAGGCCTGTACTGTAAACACGCAAATCCCTAAAAGGAGGCTGCGAACTTAATCGAATCACGTGTAGATTCAACGTCATGTATTGAATTTTCGAATGGGCAAATTAAATTACTTTCATCGGAATGTTTCTTATTGAATTTCACCCAAAACCTACATGTATCTACAATATGTCGACACTGAATTTTGTTTATTGTACTTCGATTTCATCATCGTACCTTCTTCTTATATATTTTTTTTCCTCTATAATATATATTTATTTATTTTTGACATTTCTGATTAAAAATACATATAAAGTTACATCCGTTACACAGTTACATAAGGATTTAACAAAGAAACAAAAAAATGCCTTTCCTTACCATAAAGAGACAATGCTCTTGTGTTTGGTGAGAGAATTCTAGCTCAATTAGTAAATTAAAAGATCGTTTAAGTTAGTAAATAATACGGCTATTGTAAATAATAAGTGAGGTTAGAAAATCATTTATAAATTTAAAAATAAAAATCATGATAAGTTTAAAAAATCATAATAGAAATTAAAAAATTATTATAAATTAATTAATCATGTTAGTTAGTAACAAAAATGATTGAAATCAGTATGTAAAGGATATGTAAGAAAGAACGCAAGATTTATACAATAGTAGACTTAAAGATATAGAAACTAAGAAATGAGAGAGAATGAAAGGAATGAACGATTTATATAATAGCAGACTTTAAGACATAAAACGTAAACATATTTGGGACTTTTATAGCAGTTTAAGGTTTTTTTTTTTTGATTTCGGCTTAAATTCCTGCATAGGTTCGATAGTTTTAATTTTAATGGGCGGTTGTTATAATACTCGTAGATTATGCCTAGATAAAGATAGAAATTTTGAACGTGCTTAGTATTAGATTTTGGGATTTTAATAGTTTTCTGGTATCTTGCTGATGTATTGAACTGTAAGTTACGAGTATTTAACTGTATTTATTTGTAAATTTGAAGTATTGAATTCTTTTTATACATTTTGTCTATTGTAGGAAAATTGAATATTAAAAAAAGAATTTCAGAAGAAAATTTAGGCGGTTTTTTCAAGATAACCTTAATTATCAACCCTTGAACTATTTTGAGTGGATTTAAAAATGCCCTGAAATACAATTTCCCGGCTGAAGGTGCCAATTGATACCATTGTCCAATTGGCTCTGAGCAGAGGTATATTATGTGATGTTATAACATTATTGCTCTAAATGACTAGTTCATAATATTGACTAATTTCATAATGAGTAATAACCAATATTTACCGAAACCATTTGACAAATAACGTAATTAATTACAATTATGGCATCAATGTTTAATAGTTTTTATCATTTACACCAGCGTTTCATTAACTGAGGTACAAATTCTAACAAACAAAGCATCGGAAGGGGATGATAAAGAGAGTGATAAAGAATGCAAACATCAGAACATGCTTTGTGATCATGAACATCTAATGACAGTTTTTTTTTGTTGTTTAAGGCAATTCACCCTAAAAAGAGTGCTATGTATCTAATGACAGTTTTCGTAGCAACTTTTCACCCTACTCGTTATTCGATGAAGGCAAACGGAATAGGCCACTTGCATGGATTTCACAATGACTTGGAAAAAATCGTGTGAATAGATTTTTTTATTAAGATTACGAAAATGTTAGTAAAAGTTTTTATAAAATTTACAGTTTTTTTTTTTTTTTTTTTTTTTTAATAAATAAATCCATTATTTGGACTCGTGACGTCACTGCATGAAAATGTCCCGTCTCCGAAAATGTTCCTATTAATTTCGTAAAATTCCACACTGATTTTTTTTTTATATATATGGCAATACTTTGTTTCCAGGTGAATTTTTGAATTTGACATTTAACGTTCACTAGATATATTGTTTGTTCTCTCCGAACTTATCATTAGATATGACTTTTTGACAGATGTTGTGAAGAGAACCCCGTACTAACTATGCTGTCTGTAGTTGTTTTAAAGAAATAATGGTGCTGGTGCTGATTTTAACAAAATCAAATTTTATAATATTCCTATTATTATTATAATTTACAAGTTCAAGTATATTACATAGGATTTAGTAATATGGACGTTGAAAATTATAATGATTTTTGATCAATAAGATGGATCAAGGAAAAAAATATTTATATTTTTGGTATGCCTCGTTATTCCCCTGTACCATTTGTGTGGAAAACGTTATTTTTTAAAAATGATTTTCGGCTACGTAATTATCGTTTTTTCGCACCCATAAAATGATGTCCCGTCTTTCTGGTTTCAAAAATAGGATTAAAAAATCTAAAAAATACGGAATGTCGTAGAATATTTGCCTAAACCGAAATTTTATTTAAATGTGATGCAAGTGGCCTATTTATGGTTCCATCGATACAAATCACCCATGGTTACAAACCATTTGCGCATCGGGTGGTTTCTAGTTTTTATCTACTTCTTAAGAACATTTTCTTCCGATTGGAAACGGTTTTTTTGTGTGCATGGATGCAAATAATTCCACACATTCGTCACAGAGGGGTTTTAGATGCGCTTGCATTTTTAATGCTAGAACTCAGCGTTGCGTTCCAGCATTAAAAATGATGTTATTCCAATTTGGATTGCGGGTATGTGTACCGCCGGCCCGAGAACCATTTACAAGATATCCAACACCTCTGCCATAGGTTACCCCAAGTGGTTCGCTAAGTGACTCAGCAGGGGTGCCTGGATTCATGGGATGAGGTTTGGTGGCGGATGTGAGGAGGGCCGGATGGAGAGAGACTGGTTGAGGTAGGCTTTTGACCTTTCCAGCCGGACTCTCTAGACCCATCGCCTTGTACCGCAGTTGGAGGATGGATTCATAGTCCGTCACTCCCGGAGACAGACCCCCAGATTCCTACCCACCTCTCATATCTTTTTCCTTCCCAGAGTTCCGATCTTTCCCATCCTTAAAAAGACCCTTCACACAGCATCCCCAAAGATGACATAGGCCCTGAAGGAAATTATTTTCCTTGGAGTTTTCTGTGTGGAGCAAATGCAACATTTTATTTTTTACTAGTTTTTCCTCGCAGCTTCGCTCGCATGGTGTAAGGGGGGTTCCCACTCCGCCTCCTCCACCTCCCCCCCTCCCCCCTCTCACCGCCATCCCTCCCGCTATCTATACATTCAGTTTTCAAACCTCGCGTGCCACCAATAGCAATTTTTTATACAAATTTCATAATGCCAGAGATCACCGGAAGTTTTATAAAAACCTTGTTCTGACAATAAAAAACTCAAAAAAAGAAATTATCCTATTTGGTGCAGTCGTTTGAAAGTTATGCGCTTAGCAACACATTCAGCGATTCGTTTTTATATTATAGATTATTATATTTATTAATTCTGTTACAATTAGAGATATGCTGTGCCTGTCTCACTTCTGTGTTGAGAGGCGGGGCAGTTTATAACATAAGTAGTTTATAACAAATATACAAATAACAATAAATATTATGTTTAAATTTAAAAAACAAATCTGCTTCGTACCATTGGAAATGCAATGGAGGCGCGGATTTAATTGTTTAGGTACTTTAAAAAAATTAAAAAATAATAATTTTTGACTGATTTATATTTTGGATTATAATTTTATAAGTAGGTACGCACTACAGCATCTACCATAAAACAAAATTTGACAAGTGTAGATTACGCCAATAAAATTTGCGTTCAGCAAACGTGAATTTGGTTTGGGAAACACTGCTCTTAACAATGCAAACATTCATAACTCAATTAAAACAAAAGCTATACAATGTGCAAAATCATATTGGAATTAACAAAGGTAATTTAAATAATTGCGTTTACGGTCATAATATAATTACTGTTACTCAACCCAAAAGTAATGCGAAAGTAATGGTTTCATAATCGTTTGACAAAAAAACGGGCACACTTTCTATGCCGTGTTTTGTTACTAACTAGACGACAGTATTTGGTGTGACGCCGTCACTTTAGAAATGTAACGCGAAAGAAAGTAATGTGAATTTTGACAGTGGTGTATTTATTTAATATTTTTACCTACTCCGGAAAATAAACACTGAAAAATTTATTGATTTTTGACGAGTTTCGAAGCAATTAAGTACGATAACATATGAAATTAGACTTCTTGGTTATGAGCACAGAGGACACGGGTTCAAACGCGATATAATTTGTGAAATATCGCAATTATGTGAAAAAATATATTTGAAGTAAATTTGCCACATAATTCAGGGCACACTTCCAGAAGTATTTTACTTGTGAAAGACCACCGTTCAAAACCGAAAAATTGCTTGAAATGACTTTAGCCCAGTTTAGTGACCAGATCTAAGCAGCCAAGTATTTCTCAACCTTTCTCTTTTTTTATTTTATTTTTGAAGAGAAACTTCTATATTACCGCTGTGATTTGGATTTCGGATGAAACGAAAATGACGATTGCTGCACGTGTACGCTCATCGGCCGCTTCAATAATGACGTCACGTTTAAAGGCTCCTATTGTTTGAGATATGAAACGGAAATTACGCGAGGTCTGCGCTCATTGGTCGCTCTGATTATGACATCACTTTTCAAGTATTGGTTGAGATTGTTTGGTAAAGTTTCGCTTCTACCGCTTGAAAACTGCACTCGATTTTTCGTATTTTTTTTTTGTATATTCAATAATAATATTATTGAAAAATGAAACAATACAACTTTCTATAAACCACTTATATAATGTGTAAATCCGACCGGTTTCGGAACAAACGTTCCTTCGTCAGGGAAAGCTTATATTAATTTCTATAATGGATAACCACAAAGTAATAGCTACATTCAAAAATATAATAATATTATTATTTAATATATAAAAACCGTTTATTATATTATTGAAAATATAAAAGAAATAAAAATTAAAACGGAGTTCTACAAAATAAACTTAATAATAATAAATAAATTTATCTTTCTCATCTTCATTTTCCAAACCATCAGCCTCTGGACTTAGTATATATATATATATAAGACTCACGCACGGTAGTTATTACGAAAATAAATGTTATTTAAAATGCGTAGAGGAAGATCACTGCGGATCCGACGCATCTCTCGATAGCTCAGTTGGTAGAGCAGTTCCCCGATTGGCCGAAAACTCGAATCAAATTCATTTCGTGACAATCACAATTTTGTCGTCTCCTATTCCAAAGCTCACCGTAATTAATTTTCTGTTTCAATATTATTTAATCTGGTAATATGTATCAAAATATGATTGTGGTTTTCTTTGTATTTTTTAAAACAAATTAACTTTTTGCGAGAACGCTTAAAATTGAATAGATTTTGTGGTTACGCATAAAATTATGTTCACAAGTTCACAGGAAATAAAACTCTTTTCTGTGAACACGATTTTATTTACGACTGGTTGCTTCAAAAAATTTGAACAATTCATCAAATTTTTAAAGTTAATTTTCGCGTTTTGTGTAAGTTCTATTCAAGTTCTGTTATTATATAATTATAGGCCACTTGCTTTATAAAATTGAAATAAGCAAAGAACTTGAATAGAACATTCACAGAAGGTGAAAATTAACATCAACATTTTAATGAATTGGTCAATTTTTCTAAAAACCCGTCCTTGGACATTATTTTGCTTACCTATTCAAGATGCTCAAGACACGAGCCGCTTCCAATTAATAAATAAATAATTAAGAGTCAAAAGGGAAAAATAAAGTGTATGAAATTGATGGAGATCATAATACTGTTTTCGAGCCGTTCCGATAATCTGATAGTCGAGTATTTATTAGCTTACTTGCTATATGGGAGCTCATTATGCGGTGCGTCTAGAGACAACTATTGATAGGTAATGAGTCCTTGGTTTTATAGGAGAAACGCGGATCTTTTATAAGTCGGTTTAACAACTGTTTTATGAAATAATTCATTGCAGAAACGTTAATTAATTAAATCGCATTTATTCTAATTATGTCGTCGGATGATGCCAACACACATGGGGAGCGCTAGTAGTTGTTTTTCCTGTTCTGTTTTCACTTTTAGCGGAATGGAAAACCGCACTTAAACAATATGTCAACTTTTAATTAATTTTATGTATGATTCCTCCCGTTTAAACAAAGGTGGGTGATGTTAAACCTATCATCAGCGTATGGTTTTGGCAACCAGATTATGAATTGTGTTAAAGTATTATAAATTCAATATAAATTCATAATATGAATTATGTCATATATTTGGTATGTAAATGTGTAATATACACTACTTAAGAAATTAAAAAAATCAAAGTACTTTATTGAAATTAAATAGACATTAATACATGGGAATTCATGTGTCATATATTGGTTTATAAGTGTGTAAATTCAAATTATACAATTGTAAATGTTCTCTAAAATGGCCTGGAAAGAATCTCTTACTTGTGATCTCAGTAAAGAAACCACTCGTTCACTCTGATTGCAATTATTATTGTTCTTCAAAATGACCTTGAAAAAAATCACAGCTTTGCGATTCTTTCAAAGACATAAAGAATCTATCCCTTTGTTCAGAATACAATTATTAATGTTCCCAAAAGTTTTCTTAACAGAAACTCATTCCTACGATCTTTTGAACGAAACCATTACTTTGTTAAGATTATTATCAAAATATACAATTTGGCTGTCCTGAAATGGGTTTCCTTCCCAGTTGGACAGAAAGTATCATTTTGTAATGTATTGTAATTTATATATATGAATAAATAAATAAAAATAAATTTAGTTTGTGCTAGAAGAAAGGTTCCATTCCCACCTCAATTTGGGAGGCAGGAATTTAGTTATTCAATAAATGGTTCCTGGGGAGGCGGGTACCTCCGCCCCGGGAACCATTTATTGTTTAACTAACACCTCTGGCAGAGGTAATACCATGTGGTTCGCTACGTTTGGTGACTTAACAGGGATGCCCGGGTTCTTGGAGTGAGGTTTGTCTAGGTTTTGGCGACGGTTGACCTGGACACACTGAATCCCAGATTCCTACCCCCCACACATACCTTTTTCCTTCCCAGAACTTCCTCTCTTTCCTTTCCTTAAAAAAAAACTCTCCACGCAGCATTCTCAAAGATGACATACGCCCTCTGGGTAATTATTTTCCTCAGCGCCTCCTGTGTGGAGCTAATGCAAATTGTAATACCGTATGTTATCCCCTCGGGTCGTGGTTCACTGTTTCCTTGTTAGCGACTAGAACCACAGCCATCCATGAAATATCTCCAATGTCTGTAAAACGGTCACCTTTCCCAGCCTTGTGAGGACACCTTTGATTTATTCTAGAACCGGGTTTCCTATAAATACTGTTGCCGCTCTGCGTCATGTGGAAGGTTTTCCACCTGGAAGCCAAATAAGCCGCTATGAGCGTTGCCTTCGGTCCTAAAGACCATAAACCGCTTTTCCAATCCGAACAACACTGCAGAGGTGCATGTGGCCCCTCTCTTCTCGTCTTCAGCTAGCCTGACGGGACGTCGCTATTTGCGCCCCCCCCCCCCCCCGCTACCCTCAACATTCAACTATTCGGAAGTATATGACGGAATTATTTAGCTTAGTTTTAATTTTTTTTCTCTCTTAATTTTTCAACCTAATTTTATTGTTTTAATTTATATATGGAATTAACAATGTTAATAAATTAAGTAAATTACTACAGAGAAATGACTACACCAATTTTACCAATCAATTATTGCAGTATTTTCTGCCATTAGATTGGCTTTAAAACGGAATGTGACATAAATATATTATTGGTTGAGAGCCTCGAGCCCGCCTTGGACGTTTTTCCCCATTTTACGCTTATATGTCTTTGCCAAAGTAAAGGTTATTGAGAATCTGAGAAGGGTATGTTTTCAAATAAGAACCAATCCATTTTATTCCTCTCTGAACTGAAACGATGCGATGCGCAATGTTTGAAACACAAAGTAAAAAGTTTTTTTCGTCAAATAACATTGAACAATACGTTTTGATAAATGACGTAATAATTCCTCGACATATCACAAATGCTGTTGATATAAAGATATTTTTTTAGTTTTTTACGTCAGTCATTAGAAAATGAGATATAATTTATATTACGATTTTAATGAGAATTAAATTTACAGCATTATCGTTTTCTCAATTATGAAGAAAATAATAGCTGTAAATAATGAGCGAACAAGTAGTAACTTTCCCAAGAATGCATGTCGAGTACGAACAAACTCGGAGCGAACCCTTTAACTAAACGTAATTTTGTAATTTCGCCCTTCCTTTCATGCCGGGAATCCGCCATTAATTATTCTTAAAAAAACCCTAGTGCTTCTGGAAAATTCTTCGTACGTTCTACAATGGCCGGCTCTTCCATACAACGCTTGAAACTCGCATTCTTCCTGGCGACACATTCCCTTTTTGCAATTTATGACATGTAAGGACCGGAATATATTACAGACTCTCTTACGCGTTCACACCAACTTTAAACGGACAGTGAAGAGGGAAGTAAGGAAGCACAAGTAGAAAATAATTCTTGTTTAAAAAGTTTAATTTAATAATAACTAATAACAAAAGTTTCTATCAACATACTAATATGTTATATTTGTGCATCGTAATTAATATGTGAAGTGTTAAACCTCAGCTAAATTTTCACAGTTTTAAACGTGTAAAATATATATATATATATATCATTGAAAATAACCATAGTTTTGAAAAAAATACAGGGATAAATATTCTTCATATTAATCATAAAGGAAAACGCTTAGATAACTTAGAAGCTTTGGAAATTAAAAAATACCTTAAAAATAATGAATCTATTATCAACAAACAAAAAATATTGTCATATAGCCCAATCATGGATTTGTTCCCCTACCCACCCACTCTACACTAATACCTACCCACCCAATCTACATTATTAACTAACAACGGCCCCACCCCCTACCATAATAAAACATTGTTCGAAACTGTCAAATTAGTATAAGCTTTCCCTGACGAAGGAACGTTTGTTCCGAAACCGGTCGGATTTGCACACTATATAAGTGGTTTTTACAAAGTTATATTGTTGCATTTTTCTTTAGTGGATAACCGCAAAGTAATAGCTACATTCAAAAAAATATATATATATATCCGACTATAATATTATAAAGGCGAAAGTTTGTATGGATGTATGTTTGTTATTCTTTCACGCGAAAACTACTGAATGGATTTTAATTAAACTTTACAATAAATATAGCTCATACATCAGAATAGGCTATAGGCTATAGATTCGAGCTCTGGTATAGTGAAATTTATATTAAAAATTGCAATAGGTGGCACGCGAGCTGTTTGAAAAATTAATGTAACGGGTATGGAGGGGGGGTGAGAGGGGGATAGGATGTGGAGGCAGGGCGGAGGGGGGAGGGGGGATGGGGGAGGGCGGAGGGTGGAGGGGTGGGTTGAGTGGTGAGGGGGAGGGTGAGGCGGGATTTGTGTGGGGGGTGGGGGGGAGAGGGGGGGGGATTGGAGTGGGGATAGGGAAGGTGGAGGAGGCGCTGTGGGTATCCCCCCTAATACTATGCGAGCGAAGCCGGGGGCAAAAGCTAGTATATATATATCCATAGAAGAACACCTGTTTGCGTGCTGTATATTTCTAAATTACGCACAAAATTAATTAAAAATGAGACATCATCCTTTTAAAGTTGGGTAGCTCCTCCTTTTACCTTGGACACTCTTTTTCACGAGTGTTATGAATCTTCCATGCTTTTCTTTACCTAGAATTTTGTTTATCGAGCTCAAACTAAAGGGTCTTGAAGTTCGAACGAGAAAGGTAATATAAACAGCATAAAACCCAGGAGAAAAGTTTAAGTTCAGAGCAGTGAAAGCTCCCGACAAGTTGCAGTAGAGCTTTAGCTGTTTTAACACTGGGGTTGTTTTTATCTTATACGCCTTCTGTCAGACTGAAATATTGCGGAGTTGGGTAGAACAATTCGAAAACTATTTTGTTCACAATAAACTTTTCGCTGACATTTAGAGAGGGAGAAATTTCTTATGCAGGATTTTCCGTACGCTGGGCGAATATTTCGTTAGTAATAAGGGCTATCGTAACAAATAAGTTCCCGATAGTTTTTTGTTAGTTCGACAAAAACAGACTTTACGAGCAATTTTATGGTTTTAATAGTTTCAATATCCAATGATCTCCTTCTCATCCCTGACAAAGTACTTTTATTGCTTGCTCAAGCGTTCGTTCAAACACTCTTCTCTCGGAGTTATTTATGCAAGTTTTACTTTCATTATGTCATTATATATGGATTCCTAGATGTTTTCTGGATATCTTCGCCTGAGAATAATAGTGAGATATTTAAAAAAAGGGTTTTGTGTTATCTGTTCATAAAAATCGTTATTTTTAATAGTTTGGTACTCTTAAATATTTCGATTTCAAGCCTCCGAAAGGAAATTATTTGCCACAAACATCATATTCCGTCATAACTTCCATCAAATCTAATCAGGACGTTCACTCATTTTAAAAGTTTTATTTTATTTTTTATAATGCATGGGTATATGATCTGTTCGTCATTGGAAAGGGAAATAATTATTCTTCTCAGTTTATCTTAAATATTTGAACTTGATTCCAGGGATAAAATCAAAAAAATGGCAAACTGTATGATTACAAATCGGACGGATTTCTTCGTTGACGGTGGGTAGTTCAAAAATTATTAACATTTTTTTTATTGAATTGAATTGACAGTTTATTACTAATTTCCTACACAAAACGAATGTGTTTTAAAAAAATATATCAATGTGTTTTTTAAAATGTTGTTATTTAAAAATTTCAAAAAGTTTATTACGGACACAAACATCTAAAAAATAAAATATCTAATAAATGTAATTACTTTAAACCACATAATATATGTTTTGCGAGACGTCACCATGCGGTTCTCAGGCGACCATAATAACGTATAATTAATCTCAATTTTAATGTTGCTTTTTATCAAAGATATTGAAATATAAGTAGATGTGCTATCTGCAGTTTTTACTAGGTAGGACTGCGCTTCCGGGTGTCGCCGATGTTGTTTACCAATTAGCAAATAAACTAAATGAACAAATAATTAACGAATAAAGCAAACGAACGTTAAACAAAATGAACGAATTCTTTCCGTATTCAAACTATATTGTTAACCAATAATAATGCACACCTTCAATGAATCAACGAAATGAACCAATTATTTTCGTATGGAAACTACTCTGATTAGGTCGTAGTCCGCCGACAGTTGCGCGGACACCATAGCCTATATCTTTTGTATTTGAATATCTTTGCTTTTTATCATAATTTTGTTTGACTGATTTGTAATATAAACTACGTGATTTGAGATGTGTCATCGTCAAATAATCATCTAACAAATTTTGTCATGAATCTGGGAGATTTAAATTATATTCCTACTGCAGGAACAACATTTATTTTCATCTAGTTGCTATGACATATGATTTTTTAATATATTTTATAAAAAAATATCACTTTTCATTTCAATTAATAAATGACAGCCAAGCAACATAAGAGCTATTAAATTAAGTATAGTAGCAAAGAAGACACCTTCTTGGTGACAGAAAGAGGCAGACAAATTATTACAGGATGGCGAAGCTTGAGAAAAGCGAAACCTGGTTGGCTGTCAATTTGTAATTCAATTAAATAGTGGTGTATTACAAAATGTGTTTTTCCATTTAATATGTAATGTCACACCCCAAAGTATATGCTTTTTTCGAATATATATATATATATATATATTTTTTTTTTTTTTACTTGTATTATTTTTTTGTTTGTTTCATAATCATCAAGAATATCGTGAATACAAAAGCTAAGAAATATTCTTATTTTATTAAATTTTTTTAACTTTATGAGTAAAACCTCAAATTGTAATATTTAATTAAATGAAGACGATATTAACGAAACTCTTTCGAAAATCTGGAAACGGAAAAATCAGAAAAACAAATTTGCACCTTTGGGACTCGAACTTGTAATCACACACAAAGACAGCAGCCAATAAAATATGCGTTAAGAAAATGAAGATAATGTGGACGGTTCTTTGTCGAAGTATGATACAGTAAAAAATGACCGAATCGGATATCGACACCTTGGCGCAGTGGTCAACGCATTTGTCCTGAAAGTGAAAGGTCCTGGGTTCGACTCCCAGAGGTGCAAATGTCTTTTTCTGATTTTTCCGTTTCCAGATTTTCGAAAGAGTTTCGCTAATATTGTCTTTATTTAATTAAATATTACAATTAAAGAAACAAGTCATTTCGAATTTATCGGTTCAATAAAAAATAATGTAAGTAATATGTATTCATAGGTTTTTAACAAGTTTTATTTATTTGCCTTTAACTTAGCACTAATATGGCCAGCCATCAAGTAATTATACAAGACAAAGTAGACATCTTCTTAGGAATTGTTTTACGAGTAGTAAAATACAAGACTAGGTAGACATCTTCTTAGGAATTGTTTTACGAGTACGTAGATTCGTTTCATTAATTATTATGCAAATGATTTCATTACAAATGGTATTGAATAACTCCCTGACCAATGCTATCCACATGGTCAAGACATCTGTTGTCTGCATAATATTATTTTCGCTGATCGGATGTAAAATTCGCTTTCACTTTAGCTATCAGTAGTTATTTATTGATTCACAATCAAACTATTGACGAACACCTGTCAATGGACCCGAGTTATATCTCTATCAAACCATTACCAATAGCACACTGTCAAGGTAATTATTTTCAAAAATAATTTCCTCTGTCTGTAATTTTAATTCAAGAATGTAATTGAGCTATGACATAACCTGGTAATCGGTAGAATCCATACGGCTTCATTACCATAATGATTTGCTGTTTATGTTTTAAACCAATCGAAGGTAGTTTATTATGTATGCATTTGACTGGTAGAAAATAAAAGGTATTGATATGATCGATGAGTTTTCAAATGAACATTGACATTAGAGGCCTATCGATTTATCTAAAAAAATTAATCGAATGTGTTAATTTCTTTTTGATTACCTTCTAAAAACAAGAGTACATTATACATTACATGATTGCTATTAAAGAAATGCTAATTTGCATTATCAAACAAGTTCGATTTAAATAGTGTAATGATATCCTTCATTGAACAAAAAACATGTCAGATTGACGTATTGTTTTATTTAATCATAAATAATTGTACGAAAAGGGGCATTATCCGTAAGTCTATGAAAAAAGTTAACACGATCTGAAGGTTTATATTTTTTTGTTTTTCACTATTTCGAATTCTTATGTATTTTTGGGTTCTTATCATAATATCTTGCATAAATTAAAATGAATAAAGATTCTTATATCATAGAATCAAAACATCATTGTCCGTTTTAAGTAGACTATCACGTTTGGTGACCTAATGCAATTACATGGCAAATTCGATCAATTTCACAGCATTTTAGAACTATTTGCAGAAATTACGTAGATTCACTGAACATATCAAAATCATTTTTTTTATTTAAACAGTTGCTCCGGCCTTCGTGGTCGAAAGATAACGCTATCGACTAGCAATCCGATGGTCGCGAGATCAAATCCTGGCGTTGGGCACATAATTTTTATTTGATCAATTCGTGTTATTTCACTATTAATAAATTAAAAATAATATAAAGTATATTTGCGACACGTTCCCAAGTAGAAAATACTCTCAGTATCGACCTGGTGTAAGATAACCATTCAGAATTGAAAGGTTGCTTGAAATGGCTTTAGCCATGTTTGGTGACCAGACCAGAATATCCAGGTACTCCCCCACCTTCCCCCCGTATCCTTTCCCTCCACACTACCTTCAGTCTCAAAACATACCCCAATTGGGGTTGCCATAGTCTCACTTCTCACCATCGCCACATGGGTCATTTGGGACTATTGTGTGGTATTCAAATATTTTTTTTTTTACATGCAAATTTATTTTCCTTAAGAACAGTATTAAATTTAATATAGCAATCAATATTTATTTTTGGGCTTGCAATTTTTCTTCCTACATCAGCAATATTAAGCGAAAAAATAATCGATTTTCACTTGGCCGCTAAACAGAGAAAAGACAGCTCAAGCAATAATACATTCCTGCACTTTCTATAGAGATGAGGTCGACGTACAAGCACTTGTACGTGTAGGCGACCAGCTGAGAGGAAAGCAAAAGCCACCTCGTGAAAAAATATCTCGATTTCAGAATAATCCAGAATTAACAGAAGAATTTTTTAAACCTTTTTACGAATGTTCATCGGTGTAACTACTGGTGATTTGAAGAAATTGGGAGGCATGGACCGGAAGAAAGAGAGATGTTTTTTTTATTAAACAGTTAAATAATATTAATGTAAAAAAGTATTTTAAGCTCGATCAATTAAACGAAATTTCTTTTTCTTAATATTTAGTGAAATTACTCCTATCTAGGTTATTATATTGTGATTGTAAATGGTACGTAAAACATCCAAAAATATTTTATTGTTTCAAAAATAAGGACAATTTTTCAACTTCAAGTTGTATATTTTTTAATGATTTTGATGCTTAAATGGCTTTGAAATCTTCATCGACGGTAAGTTGCAAGCCTTGTTTCATGTAGAAAATTATCATTGACAGGTTTTTTTATAAACCTGTCACAGAATTTCAGCAATCGGAACGTATAATGTAGAAAAGTGAAATTTTTTAAAGCATTTTTTTTAATTTCCGACTTGATAACCTGCAATACTAATTAACCCTTCGGGCTAATTTGTTCGCTTTCTGGAACAACTCATATAGGTCTTATATAAATCGTCATGTCTCTCTTACTATCATCATTAGAAATATGATCTAAACGGTGTACAAAGAGAAAACACTACGATTTATATTGAAATCTAATAATAAAAATGCACACCACACCAAAGTTTCAAATAGTAATTTATTTTTACATGAAACGACAAAAAGTGAGTTAACGATAAAGGTTTATAATTCCCTAATAAAATAAGTGGGTGTTTTTTATCGTTATCAGTAATTTTAGTTAAAAAGAGTCAATTTTTGAAACATTTTTATGTTCGCACTAAAAAAAATTATGTTTAAAAAATTAAATGATTACTTAGAATTCTAAAATTTGAAAGGATATTTAATCGCATTTAAAAAAACTGTTCTTAGTTTTCGAATGCGTCCAGAAACATCCCATTTATTTGGAATTTATTGCAAAACCTTCCGACAAAGAAGTCCTGAGGCCTAAGGGGTTTAAATCTATAAAACATTGCCATTTTATCAGAAATGATTAAGAACAAAGTATTTTAAAAAGTTATATACTATTCATTTTTCTGACTCGGTTGAAATGGAGCATTGATGAGATTATTCAGTGACCCCACCCTGTCGCATCGTCCTTATGAATATTTTGTCAAATATGTGTTAGATTCCGTTACATAACTAAATAATTAGCGATTCAAATCCCGACTCCTTTCTGAAATAATATTATGCACATCCATCTGCACGCCATCAAATGAACAAGACGTGAGAGGAATAATTGTGGACACCGCCAACACCTCTTTTCTTTATGAATAAATGCCCATGCGCTGACAACTAAGATGTTCACACTTATATTATTGTAATGTTTTTTCTATGTATAATAGATACAATGTAATAGTTTGAAGTAACGTATCGCGTGGTACTACAGCGTCATTCAATCGCCAACACATTGCCGTACGCAACCGACGTACGCGATCGATGTACGCGTTGCACTATTTTCAGCCACAGGGTCGATGTATTACACAGGAATCTTATATGAATTCATCATGTAGCCTATAGTACATACGTTGCTTAATCACCGCAATAAATCTAATTAATTTCACGGATCTCTTTGAATAATTGTTCTGTTATATAACACGGAAAGCAGATCTTTACGGTCATAAACACTCTCTATAAAAGATCTTACATCTAAATGGTCTGACAGATAACCTGATGTAAAGCGCCAAATAACAATCATCGAGACAATGGGCGATATCTTTCATCGCAGCCATAGAATGTCCAATCGTATTTCAAACTCAAACTCGAGACAAGAAAGTGTTTTCTGTGTGTGATGCAACTAAACTTTATAAATATCCAACTTGATACTAATTTATTTGGATCTTTTAATACATACATATCTGTTTATAGACGCAAAAAACAATGGAAAAATATGTGCAAAATATAATCGAAAATTAAACTGTAAGTTAATTATTATTTTTAATTTATAAACTAACGTTTAGCCAAGATTTTTATGCATAGCACAAAGGGTAACAATTATTATAAGCAATAATTATAGCCTGAAACACTCATCAACATTGAAAAATCTTCCGAGAAAAGATACTTGGTTAAAGTTGGTTGTTTTCAGGTGAAAAAAATATAATAAGCAGTAATTGTTGAATGAAACACTAGTATATATTGAATTATTTGGCGGGTATTTGATAAGCCCCCATAGCTCAGTGGTCAAGAGCAGCTGACCGGCAATCAGAAGGACACGGGTTCAAGTCCCGTTGGCGACAAGTATCTTTTTTCGGAAGATTTTTCAATGTTGATGAGTGTTTCAGGCTGATAATTATTGCTTATAATAATTGTTAAACTGTGAGTGCCTGGCTGTATTGACATGCTAATTAATGATCGCGCTGTGAATAATTCGAATACATCTCTTAACCTAATATAACCATACCGGATCTAACTTAACCTAACCTAAGATATTTTAGTAAATCTCTGTTTACAGAGGCAAAATACGAACGAAAAGTACGTGCAAAATTTATTAGAAATTTTTTTGTTTATTTATTTATTTTTATTTTAGGGAAAGTTGACAGCAGATCTGAGATTACACAATAGTTAGATAGTTAATTATGCCAATTATGAAAAGTATTAACCTAGCTGTGACGTGCTGATGATCGCGTTGTGAATAATGTGAATGCATTATTCACCTAACATAACCTTACCTGATCTGATCAAATCAAATCTAACAGATGAAGCAGATGTGAAATTCGGCCATGCCAAATATTCAACTCGTTACATTCTTTTTCGATATTTTGGTTCACGCGCAAAATACTCAATACAATTCCAAAGTTATGTGCAAAATATAATCGAAAACTGTAACTATTAGCCTGGGCATATCGACAAGCTAATGATCTCATTGTGAATAATGTAAATATCAATCTTAACCTAACCTTTCTTAATTTAACCTAACCTAACCTAACCTTACCGATAGAACCGTTATTTGATTCAGCCAACTTGGACAATAAAAAAACAAGAAAAATGCTGATCGCACTGTGAATGTTTTTTTCCTAACTTAACCAAACCTATCGGATGGAGCATATACAGGGTGTTAAGGGACGTACTTGACTTACTTTAACCAGTGATTCCTGATATTATTTGGAGTAAAAAATGTAAATGAAATTTTGGTCTCCGGTGACTTTTTTGATGTTTTTTTTTTTTTTTTCTACAAAAACATAAAAAAATGGTAGTTGTTGAACAGTTGGAGGCGGGGTAAGGGTTTCGTCGGACACCCGGCTGAGTGACCAATGATGACATGTGGAAGAATTATTTTTTTGTTTGATTTTGAAGAAAAAAATTTTGAAAAAAAAAAAAAATCGTCAAAAAAAGTCACCGGAGACCAAAATTTCATTTACATTTTTTACTCCAAATAATATCAGGAATCACTGGTTAAAGTAAGTCAAGTACGTCCCTTAACACCCTGTATAGGCACTTAACATAAAAAAACGAAGAGAAATTCTGTTGAGTTTGGTTAGGTTAAGCAAAGAGGGGCGTGCACAATTACAAACAGCCAACCAAAATTTTGCAGTTTAATTTTTCAATTGTATCATGCTTCTCTGTATAAGATATGTAGGTTCAAAAATATTTTTAAATGATAGTAATCTGATATTAAAAAATATATTTATCAATTTTGTTTTGAGACAAACTGACATCAGATAATATCGCTGTAATAAAATATTTTTCGGGTATTATTTTTAATCTAAAACAATCTTAGTCTTGGCTCACACCTGAAAAGGAATCATTAATAATAAGGTTTCTCTTATGCACATTGGGTTCAAGCAACTGACCGTAACGATTTTATTATGCAATTTTGCTTTGTATATTTTAATGTGTCTTGAAGCGAAATCAACTGCAACATCAATAATTAATCTATCATAATAATTAAATGAACAAATTGGCCGTAGTATTGTGTAAAGTGTAGATATTTAGTATTTAGTAAGGTGGGTCAAAACTGTATGGGGAAAAAAAATTATACTTTTGAATGTAGCTATAACTTTATTTATTTTATTTATTTATTTAATGCCCAAAGGGCTTTTACATGTTTGGCAGTACAATTAATTCATGACAGATGATTTTTAAACAGATACAGAAATAATAAAAATAAAATTAGATAAAAAAGCACACAAGACATAAAAATACAAAAAAAATACAGCAATTTCATAGGTTTACAAATATACAGATATCTTTAGGAATAGTTTTGGAGTAAGTTTTTTACAAGATCAACAAAAGTTTATGTTGATAATATAAAATATGTCAATATCACCTAAGTACTGATTTCCCATAGTGTGAAATCGTTGTATCGGAGAGTCGGCAATGTAGTTCCTTTTATGAATGCTACAGTAGAATAGTGTATTTTGTCGTGTAGTTACTGTCGGTATTCGTAAGTTTATGAGTTGCAGGAGTTCGCAACAGTCAAATTTAGAGTTAAGTATGTATTTAGATATTAAGTACTTATCGTATACATTTGCCCTGAAGAAGGAACGGTCTTTCTGAAACCGGTCGGATTTACTTAAATATAAAAGTGGTTCGAACACAGTAAAATTTTTTCATTTATTTAAAAAAAATCTTGTTTTGATTTGTCTAATATTGAAAAAAGGGGTGTCAAATGAAGATATAAACCCACCCTTGTTAAATCTTAAAAAGATAAACCATTAAAAATGAACTATTTGTCAAAAAAACACGCAATAGAGGAAACATTTTGATTTATTTATTAAAAAAAATATATGAATATAATTCAAATTATCTTAAGTCAGTGTACTCAAATACCAACAAAATCCTTCTTACTCTCAAATTTCGGCATTATTTTGCGAAACTCAATTTTGGGACTTTTTGTAAATGATTTCGTCAATATATACCTACTACATTTGCCATGAAAGATTACGAAAAATATGGTTTAAAAGATTTATAGTCACTTTTATATACATTAGAAATAACTCCTGAATATGAAAATTGAATCCCGAGGATGAAGATCGTATCAGAAATTAGAAAAAATTTTAACACGTCATTTTGAACCCATTTGGCACCCTTTTTTCGTTCTTAGAATATAAAAATCACTTTTTTTTTAAATGATCCACCTTAATATTTAGTTGAGGTTGTAGCGAATGCTAATTCAAATATTCAACCGTACTAAAGGGTAACTAGTAGTTCTGTGAATAGAAGACCTCACGTCAAAAAAACGTTTCTAATTTTCTCTTATTTAATAAATCACAAATTTCCTCTGCTCAAGGTTTGTAAGTATGTAGGTTGTAGGTACTTAAATACATGCCTTTATATAAACCATTTTAACTTTTTATCAGAATAATCTATTTTATAATAAAATTTTTGAGGTTATTCCCATGAATGTAATATATCTTCAGTGACCGGTCAGTAGCTTAGTGGGCATCGCGTTTGGGTTCCGGGCGTCACGTGTTCGATTCCTTGGCTGGCTAAGTCTTCCATCACGATACAAGCAACATTTTCCGCTTAGTGCGGCGGTAGTAAGAGATTTCGAAACATTGCTGGGTTATTCCGTAACCCGCGAATGTTTGTCTTTCTTTAAAAAAAAAATCTTTGAAGAATAAGATAATAATGATAAATCTAAACGAAAATATGAAAAAGATTAAGACACAGAATAATAAAAAGCTATTTCGCAACTGGGACCAAGTTACAACTGTTAACTTTTTATTTTTCTTGTTACTTTTTCATATTTTCATATCCGTCAGGTACGCCTCTTACGTCAAACATATGCCTGATAATGTTATATTATCGTGAAAACAGCTTTTTCAGAGTGGTTAATAAAGATAATATTAGCGATTCAATTGAAAATTTGAGACTTAAAAATCAGAAAAAGATACGGTCACTTTTAGGAACCGAATCGGTCAAATTTAAGATCTTGGTATTGCCGGGGCGCGTATTTCCAAAACCTATACCGATTCAGTCGCGGCAGCGACAATTTACCATTTAAATATACCTCTATATTGATAATGTTTTATCACTTTGTAAAAACAAAAAATGTTCTGAAATCTAGATAAAATAATCTTTCCAATGTGTATATTAGAAATTAATAATTTTATTTCTAAATATTTTAAATTTGCTATTGAAAATGTAAAGCGGGCATGTAGAGCGAATGACCGAGGAAAGGAGTGTAAGGAGAATATATGACGCAAATGTGAATGGAAGAAGAAATCGGTTACGCCCGAGGAAGACACGGCACGACCAAGTGAATCAGATATTGAGTCGGGCCATGTGAAGAGTCGGAATAATAGAAGAGCATGTATGAGACGATGTATGAATGTGAACGAGGCAAGGAGTGTGTGCCAAGATCGAGTTGTTTGGCGGTCCGTCCTCTCTGCCTACCCCTGCGGGGAAACGGCTTGATGGTTAGTTAGTTAGTTAATTAGACTGAACCGGTATAGGTTTTGGAAATACGCTGCCGGGGCAGTGCCGTACCATTGAGCTAATGGGAACCTATCCCCTTTGGTCTTCATTAATTAAATATTAAAATTTAAGGTCTTACTCATCGACTGAAGGGCCCGCAATCCGGATTTCTACCGATTTATTACATATTTCCCTTAAACACGATAAGTTTTAAAGCTCTTAAAAAAAAAATATATATATATATATTACTCTTGAAGATAATATCTAGACTTTGCCCGCGCCGAAACGCAAATTATATAAAATTCCCTCGATAGAAAAAAATCGCAAAGTATGCTCCAAAAATTATTATAAACACGTTTGTTTCAATTATTTTACAAGTTGTATGGATGAAAAAATTCAAAGTGTTTCTTTAAATGCTATTTAAGATAATGCCCGCTAGATTTTTGCTCTATTTTAAACGAGTCGTGTTTTATTAAACATTTTCGCAATTTCCGCATCGATTTTGTCGCTGTAAATGTTAGCGCTCTCCTTTTCGAGCCCGGTTGCAGAGCCTTAAAATAAATAATAAAAATATATCATCCACGATTAACAGAAAAGTAAAAACATGTCGCAAATTAAATAAAAATGGATATTAATAGTACAATTAGAAATAAAACGCACCTCAATGCTTGGCGTGTTAATGCATACAATGCCGGAGAGTATGAAAGCAGAATGCATTGTTTGAGATGAGCACACTTCAATTATAAAACCTCCATTTTGCCAGACCGTTGAACCGTAGGAGAAAAGTCTCCGAACATTCTTCTTAACTTATACCGACAATATAATGCGACGTGTTCCGTTTGACCACCCGAGTCACGTATATCTGCAAAGAGCGTATTTGTCGTGATACCCTCAGTCTATTACTTTATATCACGTAACAAACCATTAGGCATCACTTCCAGATCACAACCGATAGACCGGCGCGACGCGACGTTGGACGGAGTATTTTCGCCAACCCGTTACCGACATGACCGGTGTACATCGATACAGTTGGTCGATGCCACTGTGATGTATTATATTTATCGGGTAGAGCCACGCAGGACTTATACTTTAGCTGCGTGAAAGTTAATAATTTTTTGTTGATATTTATGTCATTTTATATCGTTTCTTGTCAGAAAATTTATGGCATGTCTGACGAGTGTGACGTTATGGGATGTTTGATTGTTTCACTTGTGGACGATTATCGTTATTTAAGGACGAGTTATTTCACAAAATTGGAAAAAATCATCAAATTTCAAAGTTAATTTAAAGTCCTACCTAGGTAATGTGAAATAACTGGTCAATGATAATATAATAACAGAGCTTGAATATATTTAGATGGTATATCATTGAAGAAGAAGATAACACTAATAATCTAAACGAAAATACGAAAGAGAAAAAAAAACCACTACCCCCTCCCCTTCCCTCTTCCCCCGTCCCGCGAACCCCCCTCCCAAGTTCCCCTCCCCCCTCCCGGGTTCCCCTCCCACCTCCCTGGTTCCCCTCCCACCACCCGGGTTTTCCTTCCCCCTTCCGCGAACCCCATACCAAGTTCTCCTCCCCCCTCCCGCATTCTATACATTCAGTTCCGGTACATTCAGTTTTCGAACAGCTTGCGTGCCACATATTGCATTTTTTGTATACAAATTTCATAATGCCAGAGCTCACCAGTAGTTTTACACAAACCTTTTCCTGTCAATAACGAACACAAAAAAAAGAATTATCCAATTTGGTGTAGTCGTTCGAAAGTTATGCGCGTACATACATTTCAGCGAATTATTTTTATTTAAGTATATATTATAGAAGATAGATAGATAGATAGATCGATTGATAGATAGAAGAGAAGAGATAGAGAAGAAGATAGATAGATAGTTAGATAGATAGACCGACCGTTTTAGCTTCTGATAAAATCGTGCTGAACTGGGTATTTATTTATTGGTTTAACGTTTAATCTGATGGTCGATGATTTGTAACGGTGGTTGGAACAAACCTACCTTAGTATCATTATTTATACGTGAACCCTAATTCCACATGCCTGCAGTATGCCTTTAAACAGCCGAACGAATTATAATATTTTGCACGGTAATATTGTAATACAGCCTGTGTGTTAATATACTCTTTTATAGGCTGTAGCAAAGGCTGTCTGTCAGTGGCTGAGTTAGCATCGCGTTTGGGATACCACCCACGCGTCGTGAGTTCAATTCATCGGTTGGCTAATTCCTCCATCACGACATAAGGGACATTTTCCGCTTAGTGTGGTGGGAGTTGGAGATTTTCGAATATTGTCATGGTTATTCATAATCCGAAAATGTTTGCGTTTCCTTAAAAAATAAACAAAATTAAAAGTTAACAAATTATTTTTTGAAACGTTTAATTTAATATTTTAAATTTATTCTAATTATCTTTCTTCTAATCTCTTTATTCTTTCTTCTTTCTTCTAAGCTCTTTATTCTTTATTATTTATTCTTTCTTCTAAGCTCTTTATTCTAATTATCGTGATAAAACTACTCACTACCGCTTTATATCGCCATTTCATACTCTATTACATAACATCACTATATTATATGAACACCTAGGATTTTGCATAACTCCTATTTGTACTGGAATAATTTTAATTCTAATTTTAACTTTAACTTTAATTTTAATCTTTATTGGAATAATTTTCATTCTAATTTTAATAATTTTAATTCTAATTTTAACTTTAACTTTAATTTTAATCTTTATTCTCTCTAGAATGGTAACTACACTTATTACAAGATTATTAATTGATTTATTAGTAATATTACTAATAATTCGGCAAAAGAGAACTCTAATCAACATATTTTATATAACCCAGATATTACTTATTTTTCATACTTATACTGCTTTCTACTGTCTTTTGAAAGAGAAAATGCCACACACTAACTACATACGTTATTTATTTCCTGGATTTTATTTCAGATATTATTTCTTACTCAGATATTATTTATTTTTCCTAACTACATCATTTTGTTTACAGTTTTGTCGCTACATATTTCGTACTAAAAGTATTGATATGATAATAAAATACTGTTTTAAAACTTTACCCAGAAAACATCAATTAATTTTTGAATTCTAATGGTAATAAACGATCTTCAACATGAAATCGATAGTATCATAGTGCCAAATACTGAAATAATTTTTGAAAACATTAACATAATTATGCAATTTAATTGGGAATCAAATAGGATTAATATTGTTCATCAAAATATTAGAACGATGGGAAACTTGGATGATTTTCTTATATTTTTGGAAGAAATAAAATCTGTGGTAAAGTTCCATGTACTAATTCTCACTGAATGCAGGTTAAATGATTCATACATAGCCAAACAAATTTCAGGCTATAACGAATACCATACAACATCGCATATTAACCAAAATAGCGGAGTAGTAGTATATATCGACAATACATTAAATTCCTTACTACAAGAAATAAACATAAATCAGTGTAATTGTTTAAAAATCAACATTAATGAGAATTTAGGTATCCTAGCTATCTACCGATCACCATCGTTCAATGACATCCAAGATTTCCTGGAAAATCTTATTGGTGAGTTAAAAAAAACTAAGGATTACGCACAATATGTACTGATCGGGGACATGAATATAAATACTATAGGAGAAGTATTGCATAGGCAGTCCGACGACTACTTATGTGCTATGGCTGAAAGTAATTTTATTTCCATTATTAATTCTCCAACTAGGGTACAAGGTAGCTCAAGCTCATGTTTGGATCATATATACACCAGAAATATAACAAATTCAAATGCATTTGTAATACATAATACAATCACTGATCATTACACCACTGCAATCAGTATCCCAAACTCAATACCCAAAAAACATAAAATTAATCACAAACAGATTATCGATTATGAGGCTTTATTAAATGATCTTAATAATAAAAATTGGGAATATGTTTATAAAGAGACTGAAGTTAACAATGCTTTAAACTATTTTATTAATGAAATCAATACATTCATAACAAAACACACAATAACTAAAAGCATTCCATATAGTAAAATACATCTCACCCCTTGGATTACCAACGGCATTGTTAAATATATACACAAAAGAAATCACCTTCATAAAATAGCTAAACGAGACCCATTGAACGATACTAAACAGCAAAACTATTACCGATACCGTAATATTTGCAAAACCGTTATTCGCAAATGTAAAGAGCGTTATTATAAATTCTTACTTGATAAGGATAATTCCAGCAAAAACATGTGGAATGTTGTCAGAGACATAACTAAAAGTAAAAAATATACCAGTACATCTGTAACTGAATTAAACACCGGAAATTTGATTATAACTGACAATCAATCAATTGCATGTCATACTAATCAATATTTTGCATCTGTTGGGTCAAATCTAGCAAAAAAAAATTTATTAGAAACCCAGAAAACGGAAGACTCTTTAGCATCGACAATTGAAACAAAGGAACAATCCTTTTCATTCGATATTAAACCAACTACTGTAGAAGAGGTCTTAAAAATAATCAACAGCCTTAATACTACACATGCAAAGGGTCCAGATAGTCTAAATACACAAATACTAAAAAAAAATAAAAATCAGAGTTCTGCTCCGCTATCATATATTTACAACTTAAGTTTTGCATCAGGAATATTTCCTGATCACTTTAAAAAATCAATAATTGTCCCAATTCACAAAAGTGGACCTAAATCTCTTGTAGAAAACTACAGGCCAATATCACTTTTAAGCGCGATATCCAAAGTCATTGAAAAGCTTTTCAAAACTAGGTTAAACGAATATGTGGAGGAACATAACATTCTAAGTCCAAACCAATACGGCTTTCGGTCGGGTAAGGGAACGGATGATGCCATCGCATGTATCACGGAAACTATTGCAGGGAATATGAACCGTGGCAAGAAAACTATTGCCCTTTTCCTAGACCTGGCCAAGGCATTTGACACAATATCTCATAAAATTCTTTTACAGAGACTTAGAAATATAGGAATAAAGGGAAAAGCTTTTCAATGGATAGAAAGTTATATATCTAATAGATTTCAACAAACCAGAATTAACGAGGCTATTAGCACTTCACTAAAATACACTTTTGGGGTACCACAAGGAAGTACACTTGGGCCCCTTCTCTTTATTATATACATAAACGAACTTTGTAACCAACACATTGGTGGCAAAATTATCACGTTCGCTGACGATACAGTTATTTTATTTGAAGGAGATGATTGTAAAGAAACACACCACCTTGCGAACACAGGTATAA
This sequence comes from Limnephilus rhombicus, assembly GCA_929108145.2. Taxonomy (NCBI): domain Eukaryota; kingdom Metazoa; phylum Arthropoda; class Insecta; order Trichoptera; family Limnephilidae; genus Limnephilus; species Limnephilus rhombicus. The sequence goes on from OV815276.1 coordinate 35,791,301, forward strand.
ACAGAGTAAAACAGTGGCTGGACAGTAATTTGCTTACACTAAACATACAAAAAACAAAATATCTCACATTTAGCGCTACCCTTGCAGGGCAACCCAAAACACCTCATCACCTCACAATACACAATATTAAGTGTAGCCTTGGAAATAATAACCATACTTGTAAATGCGAAACCCTTGAATGTGTTAAATCTATTAAATATTTAGGTATAATAGTGGATAACCACCTTAAATGGAAACAACAAATTGAAAACACAGCTAATAAAGTGCGCAAGCTTATTTATATATTTATAGCATTGCGGGAAATTATAAAAACTCAAGACATTAAAAAAATATACTACGGGCTCTGTAACTCCGTCATAACCTACGGTTGCATTGGATGGGGTGGAACAGGATTAGCAATATTATACCCGCTACTGAAGGCACAGAAATCCATTCTACGCGCCATTATGAAAAAACCCTTCAGATACTCGAGCGACGCTCTCTTCAAGGAATGTGTTTGATGTTCGACAGTGTTACATAAAAAAAATAACAATCTGCGTCCACAAAAATATAAGCAAAACGATAACAGTCGATCATAATCATCAAACCAGAAGTAAGAGCAGAAACGACCTTTCCATTCCTACAAGCAATACTGCGGCTTATCAAAAAGTTACCAAAAAGGACCAAAAATATGCAACAAAATCCCCTCTCAATTTAAACTGTGTGAATTATCATCCTTCGGTACTAAAATTACAAAATGGTTATTAGATTTAGGTAGGACAGATTCCGAAAAATTATTAAAAAACGTAGTATGAGTTGATTTCTTCGATTTTGTATTTTGTATTTTCCTAAAAAAATTTTTTTTTATTTTTCTTTCTTACATTTATATATTTTATTTTTATTTTATATTTTACATGTATCTATCTGGATTTTATTGTTTATTACTGCTAATTTGTATTTTCCTAAAAAAATACTTTTTTTTATTTTTCCTTCTTACATTTATATGTTATATTTTTATTTTATTTTATATTTTACATGTACCTACCTGGATTTTATTGTTTATTACTGATGTACACCTAGAATAACACAACTTATATCTGATATTGTACCTAATATCTAAGTAACTCCCCCAATATGTACCATTATTGTTAATTATTATTGAATCCATTAATGTGAAATTATGTACACGCAACCTGCCAATTTGACTGTCCTAAAACGGGAAACCTTCCTAGTTGGACAGTCAAAGCTTCCTTTTATATTGTTATATCTTGTATGTAATAATAAAAAAAAAAATTTAAAAAAATATCCTTTCTTTAGCGTGAAATCATGTGAAACTGGAAGTTTCGGAATTTGGTTAGGCAGCGGCGTGCACTAATTTAATGTAAAAAAATTTGCTGTTTGCGGCTGCGAAAGTCGAATTGCGTAACCCCTTTTATAAAGGTTTCCCAAACAATTTTATTATTTCCTTTTCGAAACGGCTTTAATTTGATATCATTCATTCACCTCTGATGTAGATCGGCTGTTGAAAATTATTGCGGTTAGGTTAATAAATATGAAGGCCGAATATCTTAAGGTATTTTATGGAATAAATTATTTTCATTTTGTATGATATTTTAAAGCACAACTAGTATTGTTTGAGGCAGAAACATTCGGATTGAAAGATACTCTCAGTATCACCTTGAAAAATCACTATTCAGAATCGATAAGTTGCTTGAAATGGCTTTAGCCGTATATGGAGACCAGATTTGGAAGGCCAGGTACTTTTCCCTTCCTAATATTCTTCCCTCACAACATTCCTGTGGTGATCTGGGATTCCATAGTCCCATTGGGTTCGGATAGTTGGGTGCAGTTGGCACTTTTAGCATTTTTTAAGAAACTAGTTACTTTTCGTATTTTTAATTGTTTTTGTTCAAAATTTAATATTTTTCCACGAACAAATGGAGACGTGGAAATTAACTTTAAAAACAATTTCTAAAAATATACTCGAAGCTCTACAGAAAAAATCTAATCAAAGAAGGCTTACTTTCATTTTAACAAGGGTCAAAAATGAGATAAGGTTTTGTCACGTAGCGCGTGACATTTCAGGAAGTTCATCACATCAATTTTATTGAAAGAATTTTACATGGATGGAAAATAATTATTTTCATTGAGGTATAAAATAATCATATTTGTTAGTTTTTAGAACCATAAAAAATTTTTTTAGATTTAAAATAAAATACTGTTTTATTTTAAATTGTAATGTCACATCACAAAGTATCTGCTTCATATGAACAATAATATATACAACAGAGTTCATTTAATTATTTTAGGGTTCATTCATTGCACAACGCATCCCCATTCTAAATGTATTGATAATGATAGATTAAGCAGAATTACGTATTTATATATAATAATATACTATAAGTAAATAACGCATTGCATATTTGCAATTTGGTACATTTTCACAATAAGTATTTTCCGACAAACTTTAAAGAAGTATATAGAAAATATACTAATTTTACTACGAAAAGAGATGAAAATTTCGTCTTAAAAAAATAAAAAAAACATTAAATTGTTTCCGCATTCACGATGTTAAAAATAGGTACCGATTCACAGGTTTCTAATATTAAAATTATTCCTTAACATTGGATCAACACAAAGTTAAAGTTTCTACGCATACTTTCATTGTCATTTTATCACGACTGCAGAATTTTAAATATCGAATCACTAGAATTTAAATTGACAGCATTTTTTAAATATCGAATACCGAGTAGCCCAAATTCAATCAACCACAAATTTTAAATATCGAACTCCGCAAAATTTAATGAACTGTCTTAAGCGGCCTACACACGACACTGCATTTAGTGACTGCGGCAGTGACTGCAAAGAGGTTGGAGTTGAGCGAACTAGCGCTGTCTCGTTCTAGCGGCCCTTTAACAAAGGAGACGGCGCTAGTTTGCTCAACTCCACGCTCTCTGCAGTCACTGCCGCAGTCACTACATGCAGTGTCGTGTGGAGAGCCCAATAATATGGGGTACATCAATTTTAAATGGACGGACTGTCAAAATCGAAATTACTAAAACCATATTTTTCACAAACTTTTTCCAAAGTTTTGTATGTAGTACAGTTTCGTGATTGAATGAAGGTAGCCAATATACAAGTGTTATGCAGATTCCATATCGGGCTAGCTTTCTTTACTTTCATTTAAACCTTGCGTGGTTAGTCGCCGTAGCAGCTTCACTTTAAATACAGCCTCACTAAAAGTTATTCACACTTACTAAAAATAATATTTATCTTGATATTTTAATTTGTACACACCATTAAATACGATGTGTTTACAAGTAACTAATTTTCGAAAGTTTTTTGGACTTATTGTTCAATTGTGAAACGGATGCTTAATTATTATGCGTATATAAGTTAACGCATTGCGAACTGATTTTTATTTACGAGTGTTTATTTTTAATCTGTGGCTAATTTCAGAAGGGTGGAAAATAAATAATTGTCTAATTGGGAAACTAATGAAATTGAGCATGAAAAACTTAAACAACATATCGTTGCTCACATTATAACTTCTTTTAAAACTACGCATGCGCCATGGTTTGAATCGGCAAACAAATGTTTTGTCCATTCACCGCTCTTTTAATACAAAGTTTTGTAACAAAATAATTCGTATCCAATGATTAAATAAGAATTATTGCAAATATTCATAAAAAAGTTTTATTTAGTTATATAAAAAAATTATTTTATTTTTTGAATATTTTTACAACTATTTTGTTTTAATATTTGAAGGAAATTAAATAAAATACAACGTGTTTCTCGCATATGAAAAACGTATATCTCATTATTCTTCAGCCTTTTTTATCTATGTGTTTTCCGCGAATGTCGAAATAAATGATCCCCAAATCTTTATTGACTCTTTTTTTTTTAAGACGTGCCATTTTTATTTAATAAACCTTAACGGTGGTTTGTTCCTACTGAAAACTTGTAAATATGCTGTAATTAACTAAAACTATTTTAAAATAAGTTTTAAGACTACTACTAGTACACACTTCATATTATGGTTCACGTAATTATGCTTTGATTGCTTAATATTATGAGATGTCAGTTATAAGTTACTTAAATGGTAATTTTTCTCTCTTTTCTGTTACAAAAGACCTTCTTACCTTCTATTACAGTAAAAAATTATCACTTACCTTTGTTATGACATTAGAAAAGAAAATTGCGTTAGATTTTCATGCTTTTTACAGGTCTCGTCATCGTCCACTGATCATCCGTCAAATAATTATTATCTTTTTTAATTTAGCACAAAAAAAAACATTTTTTCAATTATTATTTTTTAAAATATTTTTTCGTAGGTTCATTACTTTCATCCGCCTGTACCAGCATCACCTTAAGAGTTAAGAGTTGTCTGACCATAACACGTTTACTCAGAACTAAACCGGGTCATTGGAAACCTCGTAAATGACTTCGAGAGTCATGATTAAAGGTTTCAAGAAATGACAGTAATATCATGGAAACACGATGTTTATAAATGTTTTATTTTGTATTTAATTTGAAATGGATTTGATCTACAATCTAAACCCATTACAAAAAAAATTATGATAGGCAGAAAAATTTGTTTCTATTTTGTTCGAAAACAGGCGCTTGAAACATTTTCATTATTGAACTTAGAAAAGCATTAATGGAACTTATTAGAACTTATTAAAAAAAATTAAGTCTTTAACAAAATGTTAGCTGTATACAGGACCAGTCCTGTATAGGTGCTATTAGAGCAGTATGCACTGACCGCCGATTTGATAAGGCACCAACAAGCAAAGTCGATGACAATACCTAATAGCTAATACAGCTCCCTTGAGTTTTTACTAGCGCCATTTAGCTCAGAACCGGCCCTGACTGTATAATATGAGGAAGACATTCCAGTTCAAACTTTTTCATTACAGATATTATATACATCATTTTATTTAAAAAAAAACACATACACAAATCAATTTTCCAATGTGAGGTACCTGCAGAAGAGTCTTCGATTGAGAAGAAGTCAGCTACTTGAGTTCATTGGTAATATTACCATGATCTCAGACATCACGTCAAAAATCGTGATTTTGTGAAAAAAACTTATAAATAAAACCATCGATCATTACAACAACAAAACACTCAAAATGATGCAATGTATTAAAGTATACACCCTTTTTTAACTCGTGATTATTCAAGTTAAAAATAGTTTCCTGTTCTGACGGAATTTTATCAAAAGGAAATCATAATTAAAAGATTTTAGTGTTGTTTTGCTTAAACCACGTTTCGCTTTTAAAATGTATGAAATTTACATGGGAATGCCTTTGTCGACGTACAAAATACAAAAAAATCACTATGAATACGACGTTTTTGAATACCACATCATAAACAGACCTTCGTCATCGTTATTTATTGCACTAAAGTCACTAAAGTCAGAAATTGCAAAAAAACTTTGACATGTGAAAAAAAAGGTTGAGTACCTTTACAGATTGACTCATCTTTTGATGTCACTATTAATTCATATTGTTTTGTTTTGGGAGAGTAAGGCGTATTTTGTGAGAATCCTTAAAGAAACTTCCCACAAACGAAACCTACTCGTCGCTCGTCGCCAGAAAGGTATAACATTTTAGGATCTCACCATGTATGCATTATAGACGATTAAGCGTGAAGTTAAATAGAAAGAAATGTACACGAGATAGAGATGTACTATAACAATGTACAGCTGTCTGAAATGATTAATTCGTACACGACGAGAAAGTTTGGCGTACAAAACATAAGAAGATTACCATTTAAATTTTGTCGCATTTATTTTACAACATACGTTACACTACAACAAAGATAACATATGGGCACCGTGTGACTTGAACAAATCCATTGAAAGAAATGCTGGTATGACCAAAGAAGACGATTTATGTCGAAGCTTAGAATGCATTTCCTAGAAATATTATGTAAGGCTGCGCATACTAATAAATAATGCATACAAGAGTATGTGCCTTATTATTTTACTGATTATTTTACACTCTACCACAATGTATTATATGAAGAACATGTTTTCTATTTCTTGCATTTATAATCTGTATGTACGATCATGGAAATAAATAAATAAATATGCCTTCTGCAGGTTATCGATTAAATCACGATTTAAAATATAAATATCTTGACATTACTTTAATGTGCATCATAAGGTGAAATGATGAAATCAATAGAAAAGCTTTTGTGCCAATAGTATTAGAATCTGGAAGACAATTTTAAATGATAAATTGAAACATAGGTAACTACAACTAAATCAATATGACTGCAAGATCATGTGACATTAAGACAAAAATAGAATCACCATATAATTCCTGAAACGATTATATTATCAATTTACTATTAACGTCAATCATAAAGTAATTACTCTAGCGGTACTTGAATATACAAAAGTACAAAAAATATATCTATTCGTGTTTTAAACGCGTAGCCATATCATAAATTCTCAGAAATGAATAAATTATCGAGAACTGGGTGTATACAGCACATACATGTACTTACACACCTGCAGCGTCGGTTATTATAGGTAAAAAATATGTAAAACTAATCGCATTTCAAGCATTGAAAGAAACCTTGATGTCTTATATTTGTAAATCGTGATAATTAGGATATAAAGAACCTACAGGAAATAGATTTTGAAAAAACATTAAATCATACGTTTTCAGCAAGATGCCCATTACAAGCAAACATAGCCAGAGAAGTAAAAATGAACTCAACGAGCGATAGGCACCCGACCCAAAAAACTCTTATTTCTTTTCAATAAAACTAATCCACGATTTCACTTTCGATTAGCACTCTCCGTTTTTTATATATTTTAACAGTCCGTAAACGAGTATTTTATTGAATTATTTTTGTTTGTAATTTTTCACAATTCATTTTTCTTAATTTGTATACCCATGCCCTATGATTTTGAATTAAATCACTTCGTCATTAAACATAGCTTTTATTAAGATCAGAACACAATTCGTAGCGATGTCAATCATTAAAAAAAAGTCGATTAAATGGATATTTTTCAAGCAGCGTGCTTATTGCACAGGTTAGTGCATTTTTCGAGTATTTTTTTTTACTACGATTTTAAACGGAAAATGCGTTTTTAAGCGGAAATAGTGATGAGTTCCAAAAATAATAAATAGGAACGTGTATTATTTAAACGAGCCTCTACTAATTTGAACTTGAATACAGAAAAAGGCAAACAGCGGTCAATGTCGACGGGTCGTTCGGCAACGTAATATTATGTGTGTTTTAGACATTTTCTAAGTTTGATTAGTGTATACATGTTTTATGCGATTCACTGCAATCTGTCAGGAAACGTAAATGGTATTTATTATTTGGTATGTTTTATTTGAGGCCTATGTATTGTTTTAAAATAAATATTTTAACATTTTTTGTTTATTGATTTAGGTTTAATAATATTAATGGCTAACTATTTTTTTCTTCATTTTGGGTACCTATAATAATAAAACTACTTTTCCTCCCTCGCGCTTATCAATTTATTATTAATAAAAAAATGCTATTTAATTTACAATAATAACATTTTTTAAACTGATCACAAAAATTGTATATTTTTATCTTTACTTATTTCAAAAAATATATTTATTACATTCACAGAAAAGTCTGGACGATATTTTTTGTTTGTTTGGGCAATGGGTTATTAAATAAAATCTTAAAGTAAGTTACAAATGCAAAGTGGACATATATGTTTTAATCGAAATACTTACTTTTATGTACATTTGTTTCGTTGAATTTTAATTTAAAAAGAATAGTAAATATAATTTAATATTCTCTTTTTAAGTACCAAATTCATTGAAATTTTTTAGAAAATTTATTTTTTTCTAATAAGTTGTAAATGTTACATTTAATTCGCATTTTAAAACAAGACGATAGCAAACTCTTTAAAATCCATTCATTAACTAAATAATCTACCGAAGACGCTCTCAGCCACACATGTGTAAAAATTCACTTTGCCTAGTAAATGATCTGTTAAGCCTAATAATAAAATAGATATCAATTGACTCACCTAAACCGATGAAAGTATCCTGGGTGAAACCACAAATCACCGCGAGTATTATTAATTCAACTGTCGTGTCTGTACAGTTATCTTATCAACACGTCCAATAATAAATGTGCACTTAACAGTCAAATTATTGTCAGAGAGAAATTTCCGCACTGGGCGAAATCAATAAAAATAAGTCAAAATGATCAAGTGAAATAATTTGGTTGTCTTTTGATAGTTTCAATTAATGATTGTACTGGTAACTGGAGTAAGGGTCAAGAGTTGTTGTTCTTGTAGATGGTTCAGAGTTAGTTCGGACAGTCATATAGGCCAAGCGATCAGCCCGGAGAACATAAACAGACTGAAGACTTACAGTCCGTTACGGCGCTCGCTCGTTAGACGTTGCCTCGGGAACTTTTTAACAACGGCTCGGTGACTTTCATTCCTCCGGTGTTGCGGATGCGGAGCGCGGGGCGGCCACAGAGGTGAGGGGAACGCATGACGACAATGAAAATTTTCGTAGCGAAAAGATGGAGCTAGCTATTAAATATGATTTTAAACAGCCTCTTATTGATCGTCTACACATTTTGGCAAACGAAAATATCCCATATTAATTTTCAACGCCAAAAATATCAAAAATCTGATTCCACTAAAAAATAATTTTTACTTAACTCAAGACTTTAAAATCATCAAAATATACATGAAAATTTTTGTTTTAAATTTTATTTTTAAAACATTTAAAATTTTGTTAAGTATTTAAAAAGCATGTTTTTTTGACATACAAAAAATTACAGAAAATATATCTAAATTTTCTCTTTCTCTGAAAATATGTCTTACATGATAACAATGTTGCAAAATCTTACCTATAACACTGAAAAATTAAAGCATTTGAATTTTCTACGGCATTTTACGGATTTGAATATCCAGTCGTAATTATGTTTGTACTCGTTTTGCACAATTTATTCTCGGATTTGATGACAACCAACAGCGCCTGCATTAAGCAATGTTGACTACGTTAGACCCGAGAACCGACTGACTGATGATTCAAAGGCTAAGTCCGGGGAAGGTAGGGTCTTGCAGCAAAGGTAAGTGTCGATATAGGCTAAGTGTATACTGAACTTTGCTTCTTGAGAGAACAATACTTATAATGTTATGAAGGTAAGTTTATCGTGATACAAATAATAAGTAGGTGTGTTTGAAAGGTGTGTGTGAGATTTAAACTTCCTAGTTTTGTAATACAATTTTTTTTTATTACACAAAAACTCTTTTTACCCTATCTCAAACCTATTTGATAAAAGTGAACACATGAATCTGAAGGTTTTCTTTCAACACGGATTTAGGTCTTTCTTAAAATTATTTGCAATTTATTTATAGCAAAGATTACAAAATATTTGTAACAAAATTACTGCAATTTAATGAAATTACCAAAACACCGTACTTTTTTTAACAAATTGTAATGTGGACTTGAATCAAAAATAATCGTTCATTTTAGAAATCTAGATTTATTTCGAAAAAAATTGTAAGTAAATTTTATTGGAATAACTTTTTAAAATATCTTTTGAAGGATATACCCATCAATGTAATACATATCACTGAAGAAGAAAATTTCTAAAGAATAAATCTAAACGAAACTTGAAACAGAACAAAGAAACAGAAAAATAACAAAGATAACGGTCGCAACTGGGAATCGAACCCACGGGAATCGAACACACGAGACAACGCCTTAACAAACTCAGCCATTGATATCTGATTATTTAACGTCAATTTTGTCGATCTCGTATTTCAAATTCAGAATGAACAATATTATTTCAACCAGATTTGTTTTACTTTTCAAATAAAAGATTCCTCTTCGACAATTCACGCAACATTCGGGTTGTTTTTTTGTAAATAATATCTTGCAAAGTAACAAATACCGATATTAGTAAAACGAATGTCAATGAGTTGATTTATATCAAAAAATTTTATATTTCTGCCAAATTATCATCTCCAGTTTTTTAATCTAAAATCAAGTGTAAGGCAAAGTTACATACTAACTCCGCCAAGAAAAGTAAAAACCTTAAAAGCGATACTAATTTATAGAATCCACTAACCCAAATTCTTAATAGTTATTAAATGCACAACGAAAACGAGTGAGACGAAGTAGTGCCAAATACCAAGTAAACGTAATTTGTTTTCCGAGCTACAAACAGTCAAAACCAATCAAACTGCCCGCAATAATTGATTTCGTAAACAGAGCAAGTGAGCATATTATTGGAGCAACAAGACAATGTAAAAAGAAAAGCAAAACGAGCGGCTACCAAATACTGGAGGTGGTGAAACCAAGCTGATCATTGATGCGAATTCACGAATAGAAATTCTTCCAACCGGTTTGTTATAACTATTGACTTATCAAAACAGTGGCTTCGGAAGGTTGGCGAAGAAAATGCGCGAAGGTGAAAGAACTGCATAAGCATCGGACGTTATGTAATAAATTATTTTATCAACCGTCTGTATTCGTATCACGGACGTCATCAATATATTATAAGATATTATATCAAATTTTTTATAAAAATGTGTCACTTCAATCACTTGTTTAAAAGATTCATGAAACTTATCTCACGTTGATAACAATATTACAGGCTGTATTTTTTTTGTATAAATAATTATTTGAAACCGAAATAACGAGTCATAGAAGCGACCCGTTCTCATGTGACAAATGTCAACCGTCTACATATGTTGAGCGCGCGTTTGGCGTGTTTCTCGATAATGCACCGGAGCCGAGCGGATCAATGACGCTAGTTCCTCGGAGCATGTTCCATTGAAATACCGGCAGAACAAGTCAGCATTCCCATCTGACGCCTGTGCTCTAAAGATTGTTAAGATGGGAGAATCAATCAAACGGACCGCCCGTATCTGCACAGAGTCGAGGGGTTTTTCAGGTATTTTGGGCCTCAAATTCTACCGTGGGGCGCACTTGCTATTTGTACAGGGTTAACAGTTTTGTAATGTAAGACGCCAACGTTTGACAGGGGAGGTTACGGATTTTATTCCGCGGACACTAATTTACTTCATGAAATTTTTCGTGAATATAAGGTTGCTTGTTGTCCAGATTTTAGTTTTATTTTTGTAAAGTTTGGTAAACTTTAAAATTCTGGCTATTTACTCATAAGTGAACATTTATAAATACATGGATAATTATTTATGGTTGTTGTGCTCCACTCAAAAATATCACCTTGTGGCCTAAGAGTATTGCCGTAATTTAAAAAAAATATTTCAAAAAAATTTAAAATGTATAAACTCAGACGCGGATTCTTATTTTGAATGATTTGTTGGTGAGCACGTCATATTGTCACTTCAAATCGTATTTTATAGTTGTGCAACCTCACATACGCAGCCATCATCGTAAGTCAACTTTCACGAATATTTGTTTTTCTGTGTGAATATTTTAGTTAAAACGCGAAATATACATTTGGCTTGCTGTAGGGTCATTGAACATTGTTTTTTTATTATTTTTTTTATTTAAGGAGAAAACACAGATACAGACAATAATTAACAAAACAATATTATGAACAATAACTTGAGAATTTACCTGCACCCCAAAATTTCTCACTGATTGATTGAATGTTGTTAATGTTTCGTTTTTCCCAAAGCCCATCAAGCTTACAGTATTAACCCAATTTGTTTAAATATCTTCCTTTTTCGAAAATATTTCTGACGAAGGATTGTGCCGAGAATATGTCGTCATCGGATGGAAAAACCATGCGAAATTAATTTAAAACTTACTATACGTTTGTTATATTTTGGTTGTAGAAATAAACAATCATCATTTTTCCTTACTAATATAATATCATCTCATTTCAGCGCGTATATCCTCTGGAGTTTCCCTGATTTGTCTGGGGCAGCCCATTTCCAAAAGCAGGGCATTATCCTTTCGGAACGTAAATACTGCAATCAAAATAACTGCCTCACACCCTTCACACATTCCATACTGAACAAACTAAAAGTAAAAGTATATTTTTGCGCTGCAGAGGATATCTTGCACGTCACTAACAATAAGACTAATTAGAAATGTTTTTGACCCTCACCTTCCTCATGAATATTTGCGTTCACCTCAAAAATCTAGACAAAACTATCTGAGACGCCAGAGCTCACTGATCAAGAGGTTTGGTTAGTACGCCAAAGAGGTTTCCTGCAATAGTTGTGTTATTACGTTGTAACAAAATCATCAACGCACGGTTAGAAAAGAAACCCGATAATAACAATCTTTAAGCAGTCATCAATAAAACATTTATGAGCTCACCCGTGCCGATGACGGTCAAGGCGAGTTTTACTAGTATGATGAGGTGCATTTGAGATGTGGATTCTGAGAAAATTACATTATTCTAGCATATCTACCATCCATGATTCGTTCTAGGCCGCATATTCTCAACCTTATTTTGCCCACCGCCCACTTTGAGAAATTTTTTTTTCTAGCACCCCCCATTTTTTTTACTTCGGTGGGGGAGGGGGGTTGGGATTAACTGTCATGGGTGATAGATTCGTTATTATTGTATTTATTACACCTATGTTATTTGTTAAACCTTTTTGTTTAGCAAGTTAAAGAAACAATTCTTTTATTTTTTAAGTACCTACCGCCTTCCTTCTTGTATTCATGATATGGTGTCAATTTTCATAATAATAATACACGTTAGTACGTGATTATCTTTTTTTGGTCTTTTTAAGACCATTTTTTTACCTGCCAACGCCCCTCACTGTGTCATCTAAACGCCCCCTAATTTTCTCTGAGTCTTCTACCATCCCCCTGAAAGTCTGAAATGCCCCCAAGGGAGCGTTATCGCCCACGTTGAGAACCTATGTTCAAGGCTAACTGCGTAGGGAGATGATGGCATTCGCCATTTTACTGCACTTTTCGGATAAATGCCTACAAAAGTGTGCCTAATACGAGTTTCCCGCAGTTGGTCCAGGAAAGAAAATCTAAGTTTAGTTGAAAGTACCAGGGTCTGGAATAGCCACGTCCACAACTAAGCACAATCGATTCGACAAAGAAAACTGTTTCAGTACTTATTAAACTATCACAAGCATGCACGGCTTTGCTTCATAAATAAATCGATATTTTTACCATGGTCTAGAAAATTCCCCCTACGATCGCAACCCCGGTACATTTTATCATTTTATCTTTGTGCGCCGGAAGTTTATCTTATGCTTATCGGCCATGAAAAATTTGACCGCCGCCGTGGCTGATGGGCACTTTTTTATCAACAAAGTTTGAACATCTCCTACTACCACCACGCTAAGCGGAAAATTAATGTTGCTTGTGTTGTGATGGAGGACTTAGTCAACCGAGGAATCGAACATGCGACGCCCGGGTGGGATCCAAACGCGATGCCTACTCAGTCACTGACTTTAAAAACATACTTTGTTTTCATGGAATTTTCAATGATTATGGCTTATTAAAATGAGTTATATGATTAGCAATAAAATAATATTTTATTATTTTTGTTTCGTTCAAAGAGAATGGTTGAAGGAGTCTCTTTGCCTTCTCCGACTGTACCCTCTTGGAACATCGCTTTGTACCGCAGTAGGAGGGATGGATTAATGATTCCTTCACTCCTGGACATACTGACCCCAATTCCTACCCATCCCTAATACCCTTTTCTTTCTTATCCTCAGGGCCTCCTGTGTGGAGCTAATGTAAAAAAATATATATATATCAAAGTTAATACTGCGCCATTCTTGCCTAACACACTGTTTTTGTAATTCGTTGTATGTTTTCTATGGCATTTTCTTTATTTTTGATTGGGAAAAATACTTACTTAGCTTTATGGATAAAAACATTGTCCAGTAAGACTGTGCAATTTCCAAAATTTTCATTTTGCAAAATACAACGAAGTTAAAATCAGCTGCGAGAAGATTTTGCGTCGGCATACAACGGAGATATTAGGACGCGGGAACTCGGCGTTCCAAAGGTTAAGGCTTTTTCTGATTGATTCGAGTAATAGTCATCAAACTTGTGATATACTGAACTAATTTCAAAACTCCATTTACACGAATTCAAATCAGTTTAATATATATATATATATTTTATTTTTACTTTTTTTTATTTTTTACAGTGAATACCGCACAAGAATCTCAACTGCTCCCGTCTAGATCCAGTAAGACTATGGCATCCCCAATTGGGGTATTTTATGAGGCTGAAGGTAGTGGGGAGGGGAAGGAGGTGGGGAAGAGGAAGAGTGGAAGATACTGATAGTATCTTCCACTCTGAAACATGCCGAAAATATACTATATATTATTTTAAATGAATTAATTGTGAAATAACACAAATTAATCAAATAAAATTTATTTGCGCATGCCGGGTTCGAACCCGCGACCTCCGGATTGTGAGTCAAGAGTCTTACCCACTGGACTACGGAGGTCGTTACGAAGTTACCATTGACTATGTTTGACAATAATAAACAATATCATTAAGAAGATCAATATTATCATTAGAAGGTAACATAATAATCTAAACGAAAAAAATTAAAGAGTCTTACGGTAAGATGAGTGGTTCTGGGTTCGAGTCCCAGTTGCCACCGTTATCTTTGTATTTGTCTGTGTCTTGTTCTCTTTCATATTTGCGTTTAGATTCTTAATGTTATCTTCTTCTTCAATGATATATTACATTGATAGGAATAACCTTCAAAAGTTATAAAAAGAGAGTTGTTCTAATAAAAATTAAATATGTAGAGAATGGACTTGTTTTTATTTTTTTATTGAAAGAATAGTTAATACATATAATCAACAAACAAGTCCTGCTAAGCCCATTGAATTGGCTTGTCAATAGGTGCTTATATCTTAGTTACATATACATTTTAAAATTTGAAATTTACATCTTATATCTACAGATTCAACATTTTTCCATACATATCAACTGGAAAAAACTATCAAAATGTTTCTCGGTGGTAAGTGTCAAATATAATGGGCCATTAGCCGTCTTGGTAGAAGATGCCAACTAATTACTAACACTATTGATAAAACTCTTAATTGTGTCTATGTCGATAAATCCTGGATAAGGTTACAAAAAAAAGAACTGGAATGATAACAATAAATAGACCAACCCAATGAAACAGCACTTTTATTGATTTCTGTATGTTACTAGATAAAATTTTCTCTGACAAAAACACGTGTTGTAACACACATGTAATGGTTTGAGATGTACAGAACGTAATTATTAATTTTTATTCTGAGAGCCAATTCTTTGTTTTTTTTTATCGGAAAACTAATCATCATCATCATATCCATTCTTCCCCTTATCCTATTCGGGTCGGGAACCCATTGCATCGACAAGGCTCCTCCATACGTCCCTGTCTTATGCTGATTGTTCGGCCTCTGTCCATGGTAGACCCATCCTCTCCTCACACAGTTTCTGGAGTTGCCTCGCCCAACTGTGTCTGGGGCGGCCCACTGGACTTCTACCCTCTAGAATCGCACTCAGTATCTTTCTCGGAATTCGGTCTTCAGACATTCTTAGTACATGCTCAAGCCACCTCAGTTGCGATTTTTCTATGAAGAGTAGCAATGTTTCAATGCTTAGATCATCTCAGATCGTCGAGTTTCTTATATGATCCATTTCGTAATCCCTTCTACTCCTCTCAAGTACCTCATTTCGGTAGCTTGGACTCTAGAGCGTGTTCGTTCATTTAGCATCCATGTCTGGTGGCCGTAAGTGAGCGTTGGGCGGTAAGCTGTTTTAAACACTGCCATCTTTGTCTTAATGTTAAGCTCGGATTTTCTTATCACTGAGCTGTAGAGAGGACGCAATACACTGCAATTTTATCGGGAAACTAAAATTCAGAAATATTTTTTATCTTTCTAACCTTTTCTAGAAAAAATGTTTAACAATACGGAGTAATGCAGACACATAAATAAATATAAGCGTAAAATATTGTATCATAGAAATTCACTAAACTTACTACTGAATGTTCTCATTGCCAGCCAATTAAAGTGTTTGTTTTAACTGTAAACAACATTCCTTTAAAATCCTAATTTAAAATCTGTATTTTATGTTCACATCTAATTCCTAAGTACTTACTGCTTCGAGGAATACATTATTTTCTGTTTTGTGATAAACAATTTTTATTACGTGAATACCGCACCCAATCGCTACCAACCGTCTTGCGTCAGTGAGTATGTTGTGATGCTGAAGCTAGTAGGGAGGGGAAGGATGTAGGGAAGAGGAAGGGTGGGAAATACTCGGTTATTAAGATTTGGTCACCAAACATGACTTAAGTAATTTAAATCAAACTTTCTATTCGGAATGCTGATTTTTCACCTGCTCGAGATTTAGAATATAAAGATTTTATTGTTTTATTGATTGATACATATGTACCTACATAATAAACAGTTGTTATACACATAAAATTCAGTTTGGTAGGCAGCAAAAAATCCCACAAAGGCAAAGTCTGTGCGTATGTATTATAGTGATTATTAATTCTATAGGAATAATGAACATAAAATTAAGATGTACATTTTCTTTGAAGATAAATAATAAAAAAATAAGTTATATAAGTAAAACCAAAATGGAAATACAAAAAAAACTACACTTTTCACTCCAAAAAATGAACTTTAAAATGTTGTGAAGGAATTATTTGTGAACCAATAATTCATTTGAAATAGTTAACAAACCTTAATGAAATAAATAAAATTTATAAAATGAAATAAAAATAACTTAAAGATAAATGAAACAATTTAACTTTGTTTGAACCACTTTTACATTTGAGTAAATCCGACCAGTTTCAGAACGACCGTTCCTTCTTCAGGGCAAATGTATACTGATTTGACAGTTTTGAAATATGGATGGGAACAATGTATTTTTATGGTAGGGATGGAGCCGTTGCTAGGTATTAATGAAGAGTGGGTGGGTAGGGGAACATATCCATGATTGTTAAATTGTTTCATTTATCTTTAATGGATAACCACAAAGTTATAGCTACATTCAAAGGTATACAAATAACTTAGTTTACACCACTATATAATTAACAATATCGACATGTTTGAGATGTCGATATTGTTAATTATATAGTGGTGTAAACTAAATTATTATTTTTATTTTAACTTCATGAGTAAAACCTCAAATTGTAATATTTAATTAAATGAAGACAATATAAGCGAAACTCAATCGAAAATCTGGAAACAGAAAAATCAGAAAAAGATATTGACGAGGTCCTGGGTTCATGTCCCAGAGGTGTCAATATCTTTTTCTGATTTTTCTGTTTCCAGATTTTCGATTGAGTTTCGCTTATATTGTCTTCATTTAATTAAATATAAATTATTTGTTTTTCATTATATCAATTATGATGCCACAAGGTATAAAGTTTTTAAGAAATAAAATTTACTTCCTCGAACATTCTTTTTTTGTGAAGGTGAAACTGTGGATAGGTATTGTTGTATGTTTGGTGAACACCTCACTAGGAGAACCTGCGCTGAGGTGTTTACGTGTTTATTTATGATTATGTGTGACAATAGACAATTCCGGGCAGCGCAAGACAGAGACATTCTCAAGAGTGATCGCCAACGTCGGAGGGACCTGATACGGCACACAAAGAAGAATGTGTGACAAGTATTTATGTGTTGTAATAGAAAGTTTTATATTTATGTTTTATTTTAATAGTTATTGTACATTGGTTATTTAGAAGAGAAAAAAAAAAAAAATATATATATATATATATAAACATACATATACATGCACATCCATATACATACATGTACATGCACACATACATATATGTATATACATATGTATACATACGCATACACATTCACATACACATACACATATATACACACATATACAAATTGTAAGTGTATGTATAGTTGTTGGATACTTGAAAAACTACTTAATTTTTAGGTTTATTTAATTTTATACTTTTTATAGTTTTGTTATGTTTGGTTAGGAATAATAATGTTTTGTATGAAGTTAATATCTTGATTTTTTATCCAGTCAGTGATATGTTTTTTATGAATGTTTGTAGATGTATTTGCAGATAGTATTTGTTTCAAAGTAATGGGCATGCAATTAAAAAGTTTGGTTACATAATACTGAAAGTGTCTTTGTCCATGTGTGGTGTGTGTTATCGGTATTTTCATTGTTTTATTTGTTGAGGACCTGGTTTTTGTAATGGCTTTTGGTTGAATTGGAATATATAGTTTGTTTTGGACAAGGTATATTATAGCACATTTGGAATAAAGTTGTCTTATTGACATGACTTCTAATGTTTTGTAGATTTCGCTAGAATCTGTGTGAAATGGTACTTGCAGGATGAGTTTAACTATCACTTTTTGTATTTTTTTAATTCAGTCAATTGCTATGTTTGTAGCACTTCCCCAAGCTAGTATTCTATATGTGGCAATGGATTGACAAAGTGCAAAATAGATCGATCTTAGTGTTGTTAGTGGGAAGATGTTTTTAATGTACTTTATTAGGTGCATGACTCGTTTCAGTTTATTTGTGATGAAATTAATGTGGGGAGTCCAGCGTAAGTGTGAATCAATAATAACCCCCAGGTATTTTGTATGTTTTACCCTTTCTGTATGTTCGCACTGGCAGTTGGATAAAGTACAGTTATGTCGAAGCAAGCCTATGTTTGATGGAGGTTGACCTCTGTGTGTAATACTAAGAGTGATATATTTTGTTTTGATTGTATTAACGGTAAGAGTATTACTGTTTAGCCATTTTTTGACGATTGATAAACTTTTTTCGGCTATTATAAATACATCTTTCCATGTGGCTGCCTGACAGATAAGAACTGTATCGTCAGCAGAGGTCACGATTTTACCTTTAATTTTAATGTCGCACAGTTCATTTATATAAATGAGGAATAATAAAAGACCAAGTACACTCCCTTGTGGGACTCCGTACGTAATTGAAAGTGGTTCACTTGTCTTGTTGTCAATTTTTACTTGTTGCGTTCTGTCATACATGAAGCTTTTAATTAAATTGAATTCTACTCCATTAATGCCAATGTTTTTAACTTCTTGAAAAGTTTTTCATGTGAGATTGTGTCGAAAGCTTTACATAGATCTAAGTAAATAGAAATAACTTTTTTCTTAGCGTCTAGATTATGTGTAATGAAGTCCGTTACGGTAGCTATTGCATGTTCTGTGCTCCTGTTTTTCCTGAAGCCATGTTGGTTTACCGAGAGTATTTGTTTTGCTTCTAAATAGTGTTGGAGCTGTTTTTTAATAGTTTTTTTCAGGATTTTCGAAATGGTAATTAGTAGCGTAATGGGTCTGTAGATGTTAACATTATTTTTTTTCCTGATTTGAAAATTTCAAATATACTTTGTAGTGTCATTTTTAATTAAATGAAAATAAATAACTTTGTAAAAACCACTATATAATCAATATTATCAACATAGTTTTCGAAACATATTAATAATATTGATTAAATAGTGATTTTTACAAAGTTATATATTTGTTTTTTTTTTAAATATAATTTACTTTGCGGAAGCCAGAATTTGAACCCGCGACCTCCAGATTTGTAGTTGAGAGCCTCAGTCCTCGATCATAGAGGTCGTAGAAAGCCATAGTCGAGGTCGGAAGTTTTCTACATTTTACTTGATCCTTGCAAGCACATGCCTCATTATTGAGAGAGCTCTACAATTATTTTGATATGGCTGTTACGATATAGCACGAAACGACGAAACATTATGAACTGAGCATGAAGATATCCCAAGTGCCCCCCTACTGTTGTTTCTTCATTGGCCTGCAGTTCTAAGATGCCTGCCAAACTCTTGAAGACATAGACATGAGCATTTCATTTGATACATTACTCTATCAATGGATATAATGAATCTTCTTGAAAAATGATACTACGAACGAATATTTTTTTGAGCGTTTTGATAACCTGCCGATAGCCGAAGACACTGCTGACAGTCGAAAAATAAAGTACCTATCTAAAATTTACGACAGAACGCAGAGTTGACTACCGTAAATTTTAGGTAGAAACTTTCGTGAATTTTCAATTCAGGGAAGTAAGCCGGAATCAGTCGGTTAATTTTAAATACCTTTGCGCATATTGAACTGGATTCTTTCAAGAATATTAAGAAAGTGGGAATATTTAGGTATGCCGGTAATGGCTCTTATAAGCATTGAATAAAAATTGTTATTTTAGTACTTCTAATATACGAAGATTTACAACGAGAAAATCTCACTGCCTTTCTAGTAATTCAGTCTTTTGTTGTCAGGTGTTCTCCGCACCGATTTAATTTGTCTTACTTGAAATAACCACAAGTTGTCATGTTCACCCAAGTTTCAAGCAAAAACACCATCCAAATTAACACACAGCAGTTTCAAAGATTTCTTTGGAATTTTGTCGTTTCCTTAATAGCTTTTTCGGAATTATCAATACCGACTTACTTTTGAGAAATTCAGCTTTGGAAGGACTCAGATTCAGCCTACTTGAAGAAATTGAGATTTTCTTACTTTCAGACGTAGAGTTAATTACGCGAATTTTTTATATTGTTTATTTCTACAGGTAATCAGTTAATTAAGATCAACATAGAAGGGTCGCATTGCTAACTAAACCAGGGGAATTGTAACCGCGTGGTGGAATATCAAGTTAATCTCAAAATAAAGACATGCATAATGTAAAATTTGCACATTAAAAAACCCATTACACGGTTTTAATTTTGCAATTTGCTTCGTAAGTGGTGTATACCTAGTGGCTAGTGTTTTCCAAACTAAGTGCCACCGCAGAAAGATTAGAATTTTTTTTTAATAATCAAAGCGAAATTATTTACAATTTTTTTTTCATGTTCTCCGTAAAACGGAGACTGCAATTTATTGACGTTGAAAATGTCGATGGGCAATGCAGAAACGTTAAGCAGTTGAGCCGCTCTATTGATTGGCCTATTCTGATAGGCAGAAGTTCTCGCTTTTGGAGCATACAAAGTGCATGGGATGTCCCACGAGCATACTTGTTGGGGACATTTAAGTTAATCTCTTTCAACATAGGTGGATTGAGTTTTTTTTTACATTAACTCCGAAGAGGAGGCCTTGAGAGAATTCCTATTTATAGGGCCTATGTCATCTATGAAGATGCTGTGAGGAGGGTCTTTTTGAGTAGAGGAAGAAGTGAACTTGGGTCTGAAAGAGACTCATGTTGTAGGAGGGAGGAAAAACAAAGGCCGGCAAATCGTAACACAGCCGAGCTGTTGAACTCAAGAACGAGTCGTAGAAATGACCCGTTCTCATGTGAGTAATGTCAACCGTGAACATATGTTGGGCGCGTCTTTGGCGTGTTTCCCGACTATGCACCGGTGCCGAGAGGATCAATGACGCTGGTTCCTCGGAGCATCTTCCATTGTATTACCGGTAGAACAAGAACAATATTCCCACCTGACTCCTGTGCTCTAAAGATTGCAATCCGTTTGTTAAGTTCGAAGAACCTATCAAACGGACCGCCCGTTTCTGCACAAGAATCCAGGTTTTTTTTAAGGTATTTTGGGGCTCCAGACCAGAGGTGGCTGCCAAATTCAACTGTGGAGCGCACTTTGTGTAGGGTTAGCAGTTGTGTACCATTAAAGTATCTGAGAGCCATATTAAAGTTTGTTTTATGTACTATTAAAGTTTCTGAGAGACTAACTTAACTCTGGCTTCGATGGAGCCCCCCCCCGTACTGAGTATGGGTTCCAGAAATTAACTTTAAAGCGGACTTCCTGTTAAGAACAAGGATGGATACAGGAATGGATAATATGTACGAGTATATTCTCTCATATACAGGTAAACCTAAATAAACCTATGTTGTACTTTTTCTATTTCTAGGATACATTTTTGTGGGTTTTATCTCTATTCCCGGATGCTGTGAACAAGTGCTTCACATGTTCTCCGTATTGCGATTCCGTTTGTAAATAATCTCGCATTATGAAGAAAAAATCCAAGCATTTTGTTGGCGCGGGAGACAATGTCAGATATGTGGGATTTGAAACAGATATTTGCTTCGTTTATTTTATATTTTTTGTTTGTTAATATATTGACAAGCGCATCGTAAAAAGAGAAAATTTTATCAAAAAAAATCAAAAGGGTCTTTTCCATTATTAATCATCACGAATACTATTTTCATAGCATTTAAATTTGGATTTGTTATTTGTTATTTGGATTTCCCAGGCACTGCAATGCCTCGTTAATGTTCACGAAAGGGCGAGTTCCGGGATTTGCAACTCTACTAACGGCCGTTGTTACCAATCCTACTAATCAACTTCTAAGCTGAAACTAAGGTTCATCACTGCACAAATACACAACTACGCTGTTCCCAACACACAAACATCGCTTAAGCAAGCCGCTTAGTCTAAGCCAGCCGGACTACTGGATTAGCTACTTAAGCATAAATCTAAGGAAAGTACTAGTTATAAAAAGTGTCCACAGAGTGAAAAAATACCACGAATTATCAAATGTCACTCTGACAAATGACAGTCGGGTTCGCGCTCCTTTCAGTTTTTTTGTGTTGCATTTGTCAGTTTTATTGTCGTTATAATAAAATGGATAGAGAAGTTTTAGACATAATAGATATTGCGGAATGGGTGGAAGTAATCGATGAAAACATCGGGTTATACAGGCGGCGGCAGGGTGTGGATGTGGAATAATTAACTCTTTAATATTAATTTAAAATAGAACGTTTTTAATTTGACGTCATTTTATTGTCTATGGTAGTGTGTGGGGTCACTTAAGATTTTCAACGATAAAATGATTGGTAACAACGCGAATCGAACGTTCCCTGCAAAATGCTTAAAAATCGCTTGGCTAATCAAAAACTAAGATTAGAACTTAGATAACGATTGAAAAGTTGGTAACAGCGGCCGTTAGAATTAGGATTGCATGACTGAGCGGGATAAAATACAACTCCAGAAATATCCTCATCATAGAATCCCGTCGGACTTCTGGATCGAGTATAGAAGAACATTGAAGAAGGATACTGGCTCCCACAATCTCAGATCCGATGGACCAATAAGAGCTCAGTAAACGATTTTGTCGCATACTTATGTAAACTTATTATCTAATGATATTACTATATTTTCATAATTTCAGTAATTTCACACAGAGTGCACGCCAAAACACAGCTCCTCAGAGATCGTTTAAATTTATAGCGAATAATATTGAAAAAGTTATAATTCTATCGGCAATTGTTTGCGTTAAGATCTATTCAGCGAAAGATCTACATTAATGATCTATGTGCGGTCTCATAAAGTGATTAAATCATTCTGATCAATCTTTATAAAGTGACAGTTCAGTGAATATTGTTGCCCGAATAAATATCCGCTTATTACAAGTACCTGTCAACTAACACTGCGCCCAAGTCAACAAATATTGCACTAACCTCACACTACGTCATATGTGGTCAATAGTGTAGTGGCTAACGCGATTGCTCAGGCACACCTAACGGACCGAGATCGAATCCTACCTAATCCAGAAGAACTTTGATATTTTTATTTTTCCTAAATAAATATCCGAGCTCCAAACCTTCCCAAGATGAATAGGCAGAAGAAATCGCAAAAAAAAGTGACATCTAGCGACTCAGAAGAGGATAATCACAATATAAATAAGACGACCAAATCTACAGGAAAAAATGCACCTGAATTAGGCGATATTTATATGGAACAAATTATCGTACACATCGCCAAAAATATGGAAAATATTAAAAAAGAAATTATATCCAAAATGGAAAAAATCACAGCTGAAACACAAAAAAGCATAGAATTTATAAGCAATCAATATGACGAGCTAATAAAAAAGATAGACCTAACTCTTAGTCAAAACAAAAAAATTGAAGATGAAATAGCAATCATCAAAAAAGATCAACAAGACAAAAATACCACTATAAAACATCTGGAAATAAAACTTTCTGAAATTGAAACAAAATTCCGCTCAAATTACTTGGAAATAGCCGGGATTAAACATTCAAGTGGCGAAGAGGCGACTGAAATAGTTATAAGAGTTGCTGCAGCGGCTGGCGTAGAAATCAAATATAATGAAATAACCGAAGCTAAAAGAATACCGGACCGACGTACTGATGCCCCCCCCCAAACTGCTGGTTCAGTTCAAGAACAAAACTGCACGTGACAACCTCATTGCCGCGAAAAGAAACATAAACTACGCTTCCATCAAAGGACTTACAGACGACAAGATTTACATTGGAGAAGAACTCTCCCCATATCACAAAGAACTTCTATGGCATACAAAAAAATTTGCTAAAGAAAAAAACTATGCCTATGTCTGGTACAAAGAAGGGAGAATCATGATGAGGCGCATCACGAACGATAAAATTATTTATATTAAACATGTAGATGATTTAAAAAAAATTACATAAAATATCGGGTAATTACCCTTACATATTTCCACACAATCTACACATCATACAAAATGGATAATACTACCACAACATCTAACAAAACAAACTTATCAATATACCAAAAAATATATGATCTATAAACAAAAACTTTGACCAATTCCTCATCGAACTCGACCTTACTAAAATCAAATATGACATAATTATCCTGACAGAATGTTGACTAACACCTTACTATACTCCTAAAAACATCCCCAATTATACCCACCATCAAACCTCAAATCACTATAGACAAAACGATGGCATAGTAGCATATACATTAAACAACACTCTTAACTCATTTAATGTCAAAGAAATTTATATTACTAACTCAAACTGTCTTCAAATAACGTACAATGTCAACACATGTATCATTGCACTTTACCGCTCTCCTTCTCAACCTAACATCTCCTCATTTTTGCGCGACATAAACTGCTATCTCACGGATTTACACAAAATAAAGAACTTAATTCTAATGGGGGATCTTAACATTAACATTTTAAAAAACAACGAACATCCCCAATGCCAAGACTATCTAAACACACTGATGTTCCACGGAATGGAAAGCACAATCAATTCAGCAACACGATGTACGCCAAACTCCTCCTCCTGCATCGACCATATTATGGTTAAATCAACCAACCAATACACCTCCGAAATCCACATGTCATCAGTTACAGATCACTACGCCACCTCTTTCACAATGAGTTCCAAACACAACGTACAAAGCAAACCTCCAACTAAAACAACGAAGAAAACAATCAACTATGACAATCTTAACAAAACGATTAACTCCAAATCGTGGGACACACTCTATAACAAAACTAACATAGAGGAGGCTGGAACTACTTCTCTACCTACCTACAAGATATCCTTGTCCAAAACACCAAAATCACCACAAACACCATTCTTAAAGCGATCAAACCTCTCAAACCTTGGATAAACCATACTATAATCAACTGCATTCGGAAACGCAATTCCATACACAAAAAATGTGCCACAAATCCATACGATATCACACTCCATAATTTCTACAAAAGATACCGTAATATCTGCACACAAGTCATTAGGAAAGCCAAAAATCTATATTACAACAAAAAAATTTCCGAATGCAACAATGACCCTAAAAAAATATGGAAAGTCCTCAAGGAAGCTACCAATTCAAATAAAGCCACCGACACCTTAAACTCTCTCAATATCAAAGATATCACTGTAGACTTTACATCGAACCCCAACACAATTGTCAATTACATAAACCAGTACTTTACAAACATAGGTCCGGAACTAGCAAAAAAAATCCAAATAAATAACGATACGCTTGGTCCAAGTGACCACGCGACCAATGATGATTTCCCAACCCGCTTTGTTCTTAAAACGATTACAGAGAAAGAAGTTTCTATAGTAATAAACTCGCTCAAAAACTCTTCATCAACCGGCATTGATGAAATATCTAACAATGTTCTTAAAAAAATTGCCCCTGGTATACTTCAACCATTAACGCATCTACTTAATATTAGCATCCGCCAAGGGCTATTTCCCACCATTCTAAAACAAGGTCTCATTATCCCTATTTTTAAAACTGGCTCCAAACTTGATATAAGTAATTATCATCCTATTACGTTGCTAAATTCCCTCTCAAAAGTATTCGAAAAGATCGTCAATAATAGTCTCATGGAATATCTGGAAACCAATAACTTAATATCGCCGCGGCAATTTGGATTCAGAAAACATAAAAGTACCAATGATGCTATAGCCACGGTCACTGACCATATTTCTGGCCACCTTGATAAGGGCTTGAAATGTCTATCGGTATTTCTCGACCTATGTAAAGCATTTGATACAATCTCACACAGCAAACTAAAACGCAAAATGTTTAATATAGGTATTAGGAACAAAGAATTAGGCCTCCTCTCCAGCTTCTTATCTGACAGATCCCAATGCGTTAAACTCAATACCACAAAGAGCCAGAATTTGCCCATTAGTTACGGGGTCCCTCAAGGCAGTGTTATAGGTCCAACGCTCTTCCTAATATATATTAACGAGTTATGCAACCTAGATATCGATGCCACTATTGTCAGTTTCGCCGATGACACTGTCCTACTCTTCCAAGCAAAAGATTGGCTTACCGCATATTCCAAAGCGGAGGAAGGAATTCAACAGGTAAAATATTGGCTTGACTCGAACATATTAACTCTAAATGTACAGAAAACCAAATACTTACTGTCTAGTCTCACCAATATCCCAAAGTCAAACCCAGCCCCGCCATTAAAAATACACAAATGTAAAAATTCATCTCTAAACCGGAACTGTGACTGCCCATGCCTAGAGCAAGTAAACATTATCAAATATTTAGGAGTAACCTTCGATACACACCTGAATTGGAAGCAACATATACATAATACTACAAACAAAATCCGAAAATCTATATACTTTTTCAAACAAACACGCAATTTCCTTCACCTAAAACTTTTAAAAACAGTATATTACTCATTGTGCCAATCTCACATCGAATACGGAATTCTAGCCTGGGGTAATGCATATTCCAATGCCCTTGATCCCATCATGAAAGCACAAAAACTAATCATAAAAATAATTCTTAAAATGCCGCTTACTACCAGCACTGATATTATCTTCAATTCCTTCAACGTTATGGACATAAAACAGCTCTACTCAAGATCCATATTACTTAATTTACACAAAAACAACAAAACACCATACAAAGCTACACAAACAATACACAATACCCGAGCCAAAAACAACGAACTTCTCCAAACTCCTTTTTTCAAAACCACCTTCGGGCAAAGACACTCTAAATACATAGCTTGCAAACTATACAATACACTACCAACTACGATCAGACAAAGTGACTCCTTTACAAAATTCAAACAAGATATTAAAAAATGGATTATAAGTATTGGACGCCACACTATCACGAATATCTGTAAAAGAAATCACACATAGACATAAATAACTTTTCACATACAACCTAACCCATATAAAACAAATGAAAATAATGGAATCCTGTCAAATTTAACCTATAAATAGACTAGGCAGAATTGATTTCATTACTCCATCTCCAACATTTATAAAATAACTCTCTTTAAAAGATTTATTACCCTTCCAATCACCCTTCTGTTTTAATTCTATTCATAATATGTATTTTACCTGAAATATCCTTGTAATTACTATATTCATTTATATACCTGTACGCCTGTCTCGACACAGGTATACCCTAGTGAGACAGGCATACAAATAAAACCATTGTAAACATATTTTATTATAGATAAATAAATAAATAAAAAAATAAAAAAATTTTCCTAGTTTTTCTAAATTTTATTTGCTCTATTTTTTTTTCTCTCCTTTGTTTCTGCGTATTCGACTTTATTTTTGTTTCATTTTTATTTTTAGTTTTGACTTTGTTATATCTTTACTCTTATTTATTAAATCTATGTTTTTATTTTTTGTACTTATACTCTCTATGGAATGTGTGGGGTTGCACTTACCTCCCCACATCCTGGAATAAAGGTCATTATTATTATTAAATTAAAAGCATTACCACTGGAGCGATTTCGGTCGAAAAATGGACCACTTTTATTTTTCGGGGATTGATTTCGGTCCAAAAATGGACCATATTTTCCTACCATTCGTAAAATATTTATTGTAATTATTTAAAACATTTCCTGGGCCAGCCGTTTATTTTAACACGGAGCTATTGAAATGCTTTATCTATTATGACCATAGACGTTGCAAATCCGAACTTCGTAAACTATTTTAGAACAATGTTAAAAATAAATTTTTAAAATATTTTTTTCCCACCGAATTTCTGAACAGCTGTTTACGGATAAAATTAAGTCTTTTTTCCATAGATATGCACCTTTAATTATCAAGTATACCACAGACAACATACAGAAACCGAAAATATTCTATGTTGATCCGAATAAGTATCCCTCACGGCAGTTTCAAGTAAAAAACACACAGGATTCGCGTGATTATAAACTTTACGATTATTTTATATTTTTTTCATAAAACCTACAAATTTGAAATTATCGGTAAAATACAGGTTATTTCATTGGCTATATAGCATTATAATAAGTTTTTATGTCTCCATGTCAAAATTCGAAGGAATGATTTTTTTAATGATGACGAAAAATTTAAAAAATTACCATCTGGGAAATCTCAAGCAATCGAAGCTAATTTATTTATTTCGTGTGATCGCTCCAGTGGTCGTAAAATTTGAAAAACACAACTTTCATTGAATCAATACATGACAGCTAATCAGGTTTCGCATGTCTCAATCTTCGTCAGGGATAGTTATAATTAAGTTTAGGATTTTTTTATATTATGAGAAAATAAAACAATAATAAAGATACAAATATAAAAATTGGGAGACAAATTATTGGTGACAGAAAGAGATACAACTAGAAAAAGGAGACACAATTTATTGTTGGTTGGGTAAAGGCAAAAGGAAACAGTTTCAGCGGCGGAACAAATTAAATATACGAATATAAGTTAAATTTATTTGGTATTGTTGGAGTTTTTATAATTAGTTGATATATACGCCCTGAAGCTTGATAGAAGCGAAATATAGTTGGCTGTCATATATTGAATCAATATTAAGTATTCATTACTAAAATAGTTTATAAAAACGTGCATTTTGCATTATATATCATGTCGCACCCCCAAGTATTTGGTTTTAAAACCTACGATGTAATAACGTAGTGCATAAGATGATTGATAAAAATATTATTGTGGTCATTTTGTCATTGGGAGAATTAAAAATTATGTGTTAAATGTTAATTATTTAAATGCCGATTTTTTTCAGTGAGTATAAGTTTGTTAGGCACTGGTAAAGATTATATACAGGGATAGATTATGAATTATGATTTCATAAAAAAATAATGGTAGGTACTAAACCAAAAACAAAAAACCACACATTTATGAACTGTGAAAATATTTTCTTTTCTTGAAAAATATTTGTTATCGTTTTCGCGTGTAGAATGTTAAACAAAAGAAAATTATACTTTTTATTGCATTTTTGTGTTGATTTAATTTTATCAGAATTGTAGAATGTGTGGATTATACAATATGTGCATAGCTTGAAGATATACAATTTTACAATTAATCATGTAGGGTATTGTCAATATTTTATTTTCCAAAATAGAAAAATATTTTTTTTCGCTGGGTTTTGAGGTTTCACATCTAAAATCGTATATCTAGTATATTAATCTTAATTTGTAGTTATGTAAAATAAAATAAAAAGTGTCATGTGTATCTTATACAGAGATGTGCTTGCTGATTTAACTTTCATATGTGTTCTTTGTTAGGCTTTACTAGAAAATTTTCAAATAATGACAAGGACACGGAAAATATATTAAAAGAATTAGACGCCACCTGAACTTGTACCAAAACCTGTCGCAATCATGGCGGGAGATAAAATCTATATCTTTAAATCTATCTACATCAAAAAAACCATAATAATCGGCTTGACCGATTATTATGATTTTTTATGTATATTTGGTAAGAATGAGAATAGGTCGTAAAGTATATTTCATATTTCGCGAGGTGATTAGGGTATCCCTGTCCATTTTTTTTCTATTTTTTTTAACAATTTTTAATTTTTTTAATTTTGGCATAAAAAAACACCTTAAATATACCAAAAATTTTCACCCTCCTACCCCCACCCTTCCATTTTTTAATCGTGATTTTAGTATTTTTGTATGAACAAATTTGACCGTCATTCAAATTTCAAACAGAACGAAATTATTTATGTTGTTTAATGACAGATGGCGCTACGTCCGCCTCATCGAACTTTCATCCACACATAGAAATAATTTATTTGGCGGTACAATGTTTGCGGGGTCAGCTAGTAATAAAATTAATTTCTTCAGATTGACGACAAATTGGTACAATCATATTTATTAAATTTATGTTAACGGATTTTCCTTTGATCTAAGCTCTGAACTCTATTAAAGCTTAAAGTTCCTGCAAAAATCGCGTGTGCACAACTTTATTATCATTAAAAATAATCAAACTAACGTTTAATCAATCATAAATAAGGAAAAATGTGTCTGTCATGACCCGTCTCGTCCTGCCGTCCTGAAAATTAATTGCATAACTCAAAACATTATATTCTTGCATTACTCTCCGTAGATCGAGAAGATTTCAATTTATAGTATGTTATCAGAATGCTTCCAGTATTTTTTTTCCGTATAACGGATTCTACTCTTAATACAGATTTACGACATTGCATCTCACAATACGCCACTTGCATGGATTTCATAACGACTTGGAAAAAATCGTGTGGATAGATTTTTTTAATAAGAATTTGAAACGGTTGGTAAATTTTTTTAGAAATGTACAGTTTTTTTTTTAATAAATAAATCCATTATTTGGGCTCATGACGTCACTACATGAAAATGTCCCGTCTCCGAAATGTTTTATTAATTTTGTAAAATTCCACACTGATTTATTTTTTTTATACCGTCCTCCTTTAATTCAACAAATAATATGTATAAAGATCCATCTAACTATTTAATTTTTCGGAGCGGATGTTGCCATATTTATTTATTTATTTATTTAAATATGCATATATATTACAATACATTACAAAATGATACTTTGTCTGTCCAACTTGGAAGGATACCCGTTTCAGGACAGCTAAATTGTATATTTAGTACATAATATTCTTAACAAAGGAATGGTTTCGTTCAAGATATCACAGAAATTTGCTTCTGTCAAGACA
The DNA here is from genome assembly GCA_929108145.2 of Limnephilus rhombicus. NCBI lineage: Eukaryota > Metazoa > Arthropoda > Insecta > Trichoptera > Limnephilidae > Limnephilus > Limnephilus rhombicus. The sequence goes on from OV815276.1 coordinate 35,822,372, forward strand.
ACTTTTGAGAACATTAAAAATTGTATTCTGAACGAAGGGATGGTTTCTTTATGTCTTTGAAAGAATCGCAAGGATGTGATTTGTTTTCAAGGTCATTTTGGAGAACGTTAATAATTGCATTCAGAGTGAATGAGTGGTTTCTTTAGTGTGATCACAAGTAGGAGATTCTTTCCAGACCATTTTAGAGAACATTTACAATTGCATACTTAGAATTTACACATTTATAAACCAATATTTGACATATGAATTCCCGATGTATTTATGACTATTTAATTTTAATAAAGTACTATAATTTTTAGAATTTCTTAAATAGTAGAAATTACACAATTATAAACCAAATATATGACAAATGATTTTTTTTCAAGCTCGTTTTGGAGAACATAAATTTATTTAGTTGTTTATTTATTTTTTTTATTTTACGCCCTATTATTTTATTTACGCCCTTTTATTTTATATCTTCTCATAATTTGTCTTTTTGCGACTTAAATGCAACAAATAATGTAGAAAATAACATAAAATAAAAGAAATAACAGTCCTTTAACAAATTGTAGCAGTAGACGTCGTAGTTGGTTAGAATCCATGACTTCCGCACTCAGCGTTATCACTTAATGCCAAAATAAAAGTACGCTATAATGCTGCGACTCACACTAAATAACATTAGTCGAAAATGAGACAAATGGTGAACGTATGTCTGCACCCCCCCCAAAGGAAACGTGCAATCATATCATACATCTCCCTCATACGTATAAAGAAAATGAAACGCAATCCCCGTCGCCGCCCATAACCGTAAAGCTATCTTTCTGCATATCATGCCACGGTTTTGACGTAACCTTGCCGCGACGTCACGGTAGCATAATCGAGGGTCGTCACGGTAATGTTAAAGCAGCTAATGGGTTCTTAAGTACACAGGAAACTATGGTTAACTCAAATGAAAAAAAATATATAATATGGGATGCTGTGTGGAGAGTCTTTTTGGGATAACTTGGAAGAGGAAGTTCTGGGAAGAAAAAAAGTGTATGGGTTGGTAGAAATCTGGGGATCGATGTGTCCAGGAGTGAATGAATTATAAATTCATCCCTCCCACTGCAATGCAAGCCGAAGAGTCGAGAGAGTTCGGCTAGAGAGGTCTAGGTAAGGTGTCCCTCAACTAGTCTCTCAAGATCCGGCCAGCTACGGAGTAGGTGGGCAAATGCATTCGCCGCCAAGACCTGTACATTCCTCGTCCGAACCACCAAACGAAGAAAACTACTATCTTTGGCAAACTAATAAATGGTTCGGCCTCCCAAATTGTGAGTATAATTATATCTACAACATGAGAAATTTTTTCGACTGGTGAAATGGGTTTGGTTGGGACGGGAAAATTTCTTAAAATTCCTCAAAATAAATGAATAAGAATAAAAAAATTAAAAAAATAAGCTACCCCCAACACAACAAAGAGCTGTAGATTTTCATGAATTGTAGCTAAAAACTACCTAGATCACGTCAGCTTTCAAATAAAAAAAAACGCATCATAATCGGTCCATTCGTTTAGGAGCTACGATGCCACAGACAGACACACAGACAGACAGATACACAAAAAGTCAAACTTATGACACCGCTCCTTGCGTCAGGACGTCTATTCATTGATAGTCTGCTTGCAACTACAAAATCTATTATTGTTCCAAATAATGTACCTACTATTATGATTTTGAAATAATGTTGGGGGCCTTAACTTAGTTTTCCCTTAAAAAAAGAAATTGTTTGTTTAATCTTAAATTGGCGTAAAATGCATACGGGAAAATAATAAAATGCATACGGGAAGATGTAATATAAATTAAAAAGCTCTGCTCTTAATCTTTCAATCATCACAATGTTCCTACCGCTGCTGGTGTTTTGTGCGATATTTGCTTCAAATTGTTTTAAGCATGTTTCCGCTTTAAAATACAAAGGTAAGTTCGACATCACTCTAAAAATATATTTGATTGGTTTATTGTTTTTGATTTCAAAGGCTAATATTTCCAAATCTTGTACCTGAATCGGAACAAAAGAAACAATTTTTTATGATGTTGTGTATTCGCTGCTGCATATATTTTGATAGTATAAGGTTCACAAACACGGTGCGAATTATACGCAACCGCAACGGACATGAAAGTTCGCATTAACGAATTCGCTTGCATAAACAAACCGAGCGAAACATTCTAAAAGTAGCGTTCCAACGTGATTTAGCGATCTTCTAGCTTGTATGAGACGGTACACAGCGCGGCGCTGAAAATTTTTCGTTTCCTCCCGTTTACATGACTACCAAATCAAAATTTATTTCGTATCTTTCACAATTTTACAACGAAAGTTTTACATTGTTTCACAGTTTAATACTATCGGATGTGGAACAGGTATATTTTTGCGAATTATACATGGACACATATATCGCAACGTGGAAGAAAAGATAAGTGTAACACAATTTTGGCTTTTGAAATGGGTTGGGGACTCGGGAAGCGTTATTTAGTATTCAAGTACTAGTTCAAAGATGTAGAGATGAGAATACGAATGTACATGGATGCTTCATTGACTTCCTTAAAGCGTTTGATAGAACTCTGTGTAACTACACATGACAAAGTGATTCAAATTATGAAAACCTCTATATTGATAGATAGATGATAATGATATAAGAATAATAGGTAATCTTTATTGAAACGAGAAAGGAGCAGTAAGAGTAGAGCAATGTCTAACAGACGAAGTAGAAATAAAGAGAGGCGTGCGACAGGGTTGTATTATTTCACCTATCCTGTTCAACGAATATTATAAATTTCATAACTTCCAAACGACTGCACCAAATTGGATAATTCTTTTTTTGTTGTATTCGTTATTATCAGGACAAGGTTTGTATAGAAATACTGGTGAGCTCTGGCATTAAGAAATGTGTATAAAAAAAAATTAATAGGTGACACGCGAGCTGTTTCAAAAAACTGAATCCACCGGGACTGAATGTATGGAATGCAGGAGGGGGGAGGGGAACTCGGGTAGGGATTCGCGGGAGGGGGGAGGTATTTCGGGAGGGGGGTTCGCGGGACGGGGAAAGAGGGTGTGGAGTGGGGAGAGGGAAGGTGGAGGAGGCCGAGTGGGAACGCGAGAGGGGAAAGGGACGCAGGAGAGGAAGGGGAGGTGGAAGGGGAACGGGACAAATGAGAAAGGACACACAGGGAGAAAAGAATTCTTTATTAAATAGCATAGCAACGCATGCCGGGAACCAGGTAGTGTTTAATAAAACACGACTTGCTTAAAATAGAGCAAAAATCTCGCTCGCATTGTCTTAAACAGCATTAAAAGAAACCCTGTGATTTTTTTCATAGATATAACTTGTAAAATAACTGAAACCAACGTGTTTATAATAATTTTTGGAGCATACTTTCCGATTTTTTTCTATCGAGGGAATTTTATATAATTTTCGTTTCGGCGCGGGCAATGTCTAGATATTATCTTCAAGAATAACATATACATTTTTTAAGAGCTTTAAAACTTACCGTGGGGAGATATGTAAGAAATCGGTAGAAATTCAATGAAGCTCTGCAAGAAGCTACTCAATGACTTGTTATAAATTGGAAGATTCTGAACAACCTGCGTTATGCAGATGATACGGTACTTCTAACAAGTAACATTGAGGATCTACAACTTCTGCTGAATCAAGTTGTGAAGTCATGTGAGAATTTTGGGCTAGAACTAAATATAAATACAACAAAATACATGCTCATAAGCAAAAAATAACGCATTGCATAAAAATATTTATGTTGATGGAACAAAACTAGAGAAGTTACAAAGTATTGTATACTTGGGCTGCAATTTAAATGATAGATGGAATCCTTCGAATGAAATCGAATGCCACATTGAGCAAGCTCGTGCAAACTTTATCCGCATGAAAAAAAAAGTTCTGCAGTCAGGATCTCAACCTTGGATTACGAATGCGAATGGTCAGATGCTACATGTTTTCGATATTATTTTATGGAATGGAAGCATGGACGCTTACTGAAGAACTAATTAGGCGACTTGAGGCATTCGAGATGTGGATCTACAGAAGAATACTTAAAATAAGCTGGATGGATAGGGTTAAGAATGAATGTTATGGTTCGGATAAATAAAGGAAAAGAAGTTATTAAAACTACACAATTCCGAAAACTAGCTTGCACATGTGATGAGACATCCAGAGAAATATGCGATGTGCATTTCATAATGCAGGGGGCCCCGGAAGAAGGAGAACCTCATGGCTGAAAAACCTGAGAAAGTGGTTTGGCCAGTCTACTGTAGAGCTATTCCGGGCCGCAGTAAACAAAGTCCGCATAGCCAACGTCCGTTGAATGGCCAGGGCACAAGAAGAAGAAGAAGAACAGATATTTTTTCTTACTCATGGATAAAGAAAACGTCAGGACAATTGAATACAACATTGTTGTTTCTTACATTTTATTTATTAGTACAAACAAATGGAAATAGGTCCAGGATTGAAAATATGGTTCAATTACATTGAACAAAATAAATTCATAGAATTTCACATCTGAGCCCCAACATGAAAAAATAAGCAAGTTTTTATATTAATTTGCCATGTTACAGATATAATAATAATTATATCTATTTTGCAGTCCTAACGGGATAAATAATTTGAAATTGGAGAACTTCGACCAAACACACCAATTTTTCATGTGATTAATAAACACTAAATTACAATGGTAGCAAATAAAGTGTAGTTGACAGTGATTTGAAATCCGCGGCAACATAAAGATTTGAGCAATGCTCATCCTGAGATACCTACTCGTAGCTGCATAATAAGATTTTGGTTTTTTTTTGTTCAAAACTTAAATTTTTTGGATGAAGATTTATTTGTATTTAGGCGAGTAGATACCCCCCCAAACTGAAAAATCTTCATAAAAAAATAAAAAATTTTGATCTATGGACGATCGATATATGACCCTATGATGGTTATCCAACTAAATGCTGTACCCATACCCGCCTCCCATATTCATGTACTTTGGACAGAATAATCTTATTTTTATGTTTTTTCAGAGAGAATTGTTGGAGGCTTACCGACCACCATAGAAGAGCACCCTTATCAAATACACATCGTTGGTTACGATTCACCAACCAGTTCCCACGAATGTGGGGGATCTATAATCTCTGAAACGTGGATTTTGACAGCGGCTCATTGCGTCATTGGGTAACAATTAACAGCTAACCACAAACATTATTATTAAAAATTTGTCTATTTTTGTGGAACTCTTATGCATATTATATCAGTATTAAAGCGTAGTATTCAAACACGGATTTTTCTCGGCGGATCGGTTCACCGAACCGAAGATGGATCGGCTCGCACACGCGGATGCGAGCATCTCTTTACGTTCCTTGCCGTACGGTTGTGCGATTGTTTTAAGCAATGACGTCGGAGAAACAGGATCAGCGCTAATTGTGGGCGCGCAAAATTTTCTCTAGTGCTAATATGGACGGAATAATAAAGGGTATGGAGAGGGGATGGAGATGGGGAACAGGAAGCAGCAGGCTCTTTGAATCTGGTAGTCAAACACAACTAAAGCCTTTTTAAACAAATTTGCAATTGCGAATTGTGGTCATTCACCAGCGCGATACTATCATTATTTATTTATTTATTTAATTATTTAAACGTCATAGAATGGCTTTTACATTGAAGTAAGTATATGATATTATAAGTATACAGTGGTACACAGATTATCAATAATAACAAAGTAGACATGAACATTTAACAACGTAGCAAGTATTTAGGTAAAGAATACTATTATGTGTTACTAAACTACTGTTGCTATACTTAAAAAATAATATCAATGTTATAATAACAGAGAACATAAAATTTAGATAGGATTATTTAGAATAAAAAAGATGTACCTAAACAAAGGGGACTTGTCAAGAAAGTTGTCAACAGTATTTATAGGCACTAAATAGAGTAAATTTTCATTGAGTTATCTACCATCATAGGATGTAGGTACCTCAAGTAAGTTAATTCTCTGTATTATTTTTGTATGAATTAAATGCGAAATGGTAGAATTTCATAAAACAAAATTTCCTTGCACACGCTGCTGGTCCAAAACCCGAACGGCGACCTCTAAATACGTAGTCGAGATCCTTACCTCTCGACCACAAGGGCCGTCGACATACTACAACGTAGGTGCATAAATAATCAAGTACGTTACTTAACCCGTCCTCTTAGATTTGAGCATTTTTCGCAACTCGCGCCGAAATCCAGCATGGAAAGAATTTTTTTTCTTAGCGTTGTTTTTTCTACGTTACTAATTTATTGTTGGTTGGCATTTTTCTACCATTTATTTATCAATTCATTTTTAATTCTTTAGAATAATCTTTTAATGATACCTTGTAATAAAATAATAATAAATGTTTTTACTTTCCACCAGCAAAGTTTCGTTTGGTTAAAAGCAAAGAAGCTTTACCAAAGTTTCCTATTATCGCAGAAAGCTATAATCCAAAAAGACAACCGATTGCGAGTGAACTCATGCTCGGCGATCCAATCTGTTGTGTACATTCAAACACGGATCGGCTCGTGGCCGGGCAGAGGAGCCGATCCGATCTGTTCGTCGCGTCGCAGGAATACGCGGACGGATCCGCCGAGCAAATACATTTGTAAATTCGGCGTTTTAGACTGTTGGAGTTTTAGACTGTATACGTTGAAATAAATTTATGTTAAAAGGGAGTTTATGTTGAAATTTATATTTAAATAAATTAAATATATATTTATATGCATATTAGAAACGTTAAATAAGTTATTATATGTTTCTTTATTCATTGAACAAATCTTAAGTGAGAATGAAATAGAAGCAGAATACATAATAAATTACCTACACATTTGAGATTATCTATATTATTTTCAGAGCGAGCAAAATAACCGGACGCTATGGAAGCTCCTACAAAAATAAAGGAGGAACTGTTTTCGAAGCAAAATCATTTTTCACTCATGAATTGTACGACCACAAAAAAACGGATTATGACATCGGTCTCATAGAACTTCAGCATCCGTTAAATTTGTCAACCCCCCAAACAAGAAAGATTCAACCGGCAGGACCAGAATTCCCAGAGCTGACTGAATTAGATTCTGGAACCGTTGCAGGATGGGGTACTACGAAGGTGAGTTAAAATGTGATCTGCTATTTTTAAAATACTTTGGTCTAGTTGTTTCACAGAAATTCACGTGTAAGAAAGTCATTTAATGACCATTCAGTGCTATTTCATTTAGTTTTTTTTACAGAAAAAAGGTTTCCATTAAATTCCGTGATCCTAAGTGTGCTTCAGCTTTTGAACAAATTGGAATCGGCAGAAGAGGACGACTATCATGTTGTATATAGCTTGTCAGCTTATTACAATTTAATAGAAAGCTGAAACGCACCTAGAATCGGCTTTTATCGGGACATTTCAATTGTTAACAAAACAAAATAGCGCTGAATGGCCATTTTATGACAACTTTACATTTGAAGTTCAGTGACGCAACAGGTCCGTGCCTTACTATATTTATGCCTATATATATTGCATTGATCAAATTTGAAAGAATTATTATTTGTTTTCATTTCATTAAAAATGACACCACAAAGTATATTTGCAAAGTTTGAAAAAGTATTATATCAGATTTCTTCTAACGTAAACTGTAGTTCTCTGGAAGGTTTGAAAAAAATTATAAATGTTTTACAAAAGGAGATAAATTTGGCTCATTATTGAATTGCGAACTTGCCACAATATATAAAAAATCACTCGAGTAGTTAACCAAAAGCAGAACAAATACTTTTAATCTACTAAAATCCGACCATGCAGCTACAAAGTATACAAACAAATATACTTATATCGTTGTCAATTAGCAGCCAAAGAATTGACTCTTTTGTTTGAATTTATCTATTGCACAAGCCGTGACAAATATTTTAGCGTCAAAATTAGTTAGTCCTCTTCCCAAAGGTACGAATGCCATTACGAACCGTACCCATATTTCCTTTCTTACGTTATGTTTTGATTTACTATCCTGCTACCTGATGTGGTTCTCGGATAAAAACGGCAGCAACAAAGGTCGATCAAGCGCAACGTCAACCAAATCTAATTCGCGTGATAAGGCCGTGACAATAAACAAATAATACGTTTATATTTTTAATTCACTGCACGGCTGTCAATTTCTATAATTACATTGATAAACTTTCATGGCACGTGTATTTTTTTAATGTTAACTCCATACAGGAGGAGGCTCCGAAGAAAATATTTTCGCGGTGGGCCTATTTCAACGTCGGGTTTGGGAATGCCAAAGATATTGAATATCTTTGGGGAATATGTTCCTTTTTAGGAAAAAGAAGAAGGGAAAGTTCTGGGAAGGAAAAAATCATGAGGGTTGGGTAGGAATTTAGGAGTCAGTGTGTCCAAGAGTGACGGACGCATTAACACAAACCGGTTTCCACAAACCGGCCTCTCCCGATCCGAAAATAGCTCTAACGATGAAAAAAATTAACTTAACGTATAAATATAAAAAATATATTTACTAGCGTCGCTCTGGTTATGAATGCTTCACTTTAGTCCAACTTTTTTCCGACATGGTGAAGAGTTCTCAATTTTACCGTCAATGGTGAAAGCAATTGAACAGCGAACTAAGCGATAATGGTGTTTAGAAGACATTTTGGTGAAAAATTGAACATCCGAATTTATTCATAAGATATATTTTTTTTTTCTTTTTCCAGTCACAAGGTCAGGATTCTGAAGTGTTGCGTGTAGTCACTGTTCCATTTGTTCCTAACGAGAGATGCCAAAAGATGTATCCTGATCGTATTGTTAATGAAAATAATATCTGCGCTGGAAATACTGAAGAGGGTGGAAAAGATTCTTGCCAGGTAAACAATAATAGCTAAATATAATTGTGAAATGGTCACATTATTTTGCTTGTACATAAAAAAAAACAGTTTTATTTTAAGGATTACAAAATTAAATATTTTAAAGGATTAAGTTTAGGTTAGGTTAAGATGTAACTTGGAGGATGCTATGATAACAGCTTCGCCACAGTACCCATTATGTACATAAAATCCAGTGTCCTTCTCTCTAATTAGAAAGTGTTCATATTTTTCCTGTTGCAGGGTGACTCCGGTGGCCCATTAGTGGTAGGGGAGGTTCAAGTCGGCATCGTCTCTTGGGGCATTGGATGCGGTGATAAAGGTGCCCCTGGTGTCTACACGAAAGTAGCAGCATTCAGCAAATGGATTAATGATAACATTTCAGGGAAAAAATCGAAGAATACCTAACCGTGATACTTCTTAATAAAAATGTATTGAACCTATAAATCAACACACCGTTCACCTATATTACTGCTAACCGCATCTCTCTGAAGTGCCCGCATTTGTTTCCATCATTTTCGAATTACTCTCATCGGTACCGACGCGGCGATTTGATAGTCCGTGCAGATTGATCGTAGCTGTATGCCAATCGGCACGCTTTCATCATATCCGTATTTTTATATTGTCTGCGGTTTTCATTTTTCAATCCTCTTTCGACATGTTTGATTAAAATAAATTGTTAATTAAAAGTTTGGAGTTAAAAAGTGTATTTAATACTTTTGGTAACCTACTTTATAAAAATCCTTGCCTCTTGCTCCTTAATCTTGCTCTCCTGAAATCCTTAATCTTGCTCTCCTGAAATCCACGTGTTTTTAAAGTAACTTATCGACTTGAAATTCAACGTATTTTTAACTCGGTGATGGCAGGTTTTAAGGACCACTCTGAAAATCTGCTCTAAGATAAACTATATGAGAATAAAGCATATCACTCCATTTTCCAGACACATGGATTAAAATTCTAAATATTACACTGGCAGCATTTAATTTTTTCAACAATGGCAATGAAAATCGATTTTTGCAACATAAACCTGCTTCATGGATTACAAAATACGTCTTTCAAACGATTTTATTTTGTTTCATTTTGTTTTGTTTTTTTTTGTTTTTTTTTTTTTATTTTTTTTTTTTTATTTTTTTTTTTTTACTTTATGAGTAAAACCTCAAATTGTAATATTTAAATAAATGAAGACAATATAAACGAAACTCAATCGAAAATCTGGAAATAGAAAAATCAGAAAAACATATTGACACCTCTGGGACTCGAACCCAGGACCAATATGACAAGCAAGAGGTCCTGGGTTCGAGTCCCAGAGGTGTCAATATGTTTTTCTGATTTTTCTGTTTCCAGATTTCGATTGAGTTTCGTTTATATTGTCTTCATTTATTTAGATTTTATTTTGTTTTGATGATACTTGTTATGTCAACAAATTGCTAGAAATTAAAAAAATTAAAATAAAATTTTAAAAAATCAAATATAACCACAAAGTTATAAGCTACATTCAAAGGTATAAAAAATAATTATTCTGATTTTTTTTCCTTTACCATGACAGATTTGTCCAACGCATTGCAAATAATATTTCACCGAAATATTTCAACATTATACGGATTTTTATAGCTATATTAAGCGCCCTTGAGGTGATTTTTCAGAAAAACGGCGCTCTATCCAATAAATTATCCAATTATTATTATTATTCCTACGTGGTACAGCTGTAAAAAATCGAAATAAATATTTTTGTTGTTTTAATTTTCAATGCACATTTGTTGCTTTAATTTTTAAAAAAATTGCGATCGGTTTCGACACATCCGTGTCATTCACGAGCAAACTTAAAACTGATGACACGTATGGGTCGAAACCGGTCGCAAAAAATTTAAAATTAAGATTACAAATGTACATTGAAAATTAAAAATCTTCAAAACGAAAATGTCTAAAAATTGCATGGTTAATGCCGAAGAAATACAAAAAATCGGAAAACATAATTTAAAGAGGCATTTAACTGTATAAATACATTCATAGAATTGTTAGCTACTAATGCATTAGTCCTGAGGCGTTTCTTTAGATCAAACTGATTTGTCACTACAAAGTCAATAACCGTGGCGAATAAAATGACATATTGGCAATCAAAATTTTAAATTATTTATTTTTTGCAAGTATTTGGTTTGCACATAGCATGTTACACACTTGTGTACTTTGTGAATTTCATCTAATTACTTTATTTCGGTTGTAACACTTACTGCAGATGTTCGCTCGAATTCGAAGATTGTGCAAGGTACGTAAAATAATATAGTCTTGTTTAATTCCTTGAGTACCAACAACTGACATCAGTACGGCTTATAATTGAACAGCATTAAAAATAACAGGAACAATTAAATTATATAAGATTAAAAATGCCTTTTTAAAAAATGGTTAAAGTTTGCAGCTTTGAGAAACGAGTTAGTAAATACTTAAAAATGTGATCTTTACAGTTAGTAACAGTTTACAAGTTGTAACTTCAATGAATTGGAACAATTAGATATTTTTATTTTAATATCTGATTTAAGTATTTTAACTGTCATAATTTGGCCAATGGACTGAAATAACTAAAAAATGTATTGTATAACATAAATATATTAATTGCGCGACACGATCATAAACATAAAATCAAATAAAAAACCCAAACGCTGCTGCTAGGTCCTCTCCAGTCACGAACAGACACAACACTAGCCTATAGTACTGGCTTATTAATAAATGGAATTCAACTAACAAAGCCATAACGAAGCTTTTATAGCCGTTTTACACTATCTCTTTTTTCAGCCGTATAGAGACCAAAGACCAAGTTTTTCGCTTTACTCGATCGCTGTTTTCATCATTATTTTTATACCTACGATTTCAGTTGGCTTCATTGCAAACAACACATGAACCACGTTGTTTGCAGCGATACCAACTGAAATCGTAGATATGAAAATAGGGATCTCCTAAGCAAAAATTTTCTCTATAAAGGAAACAGGCTAAAATAAGATGGTGAAGAACGGCAATTAGAAGTGAAAGAAGTCATTTACTCGATTTAATGACTTACATACTTCAACTAACACGCGACCAACTTATTCCGATCGATCTGAAAGAAACTAAAGTCGTTGAGTGTAAAAAACTAAATGCGGACTACCAATGCATATTTAGGTTAGTATATCAAAAAGAAAAAAAATTGTATTAGACACTAACACAAAAATTGTAAGTGCAAAATAAAGTAAAATAAGTAAAATAAGCAGTAATTGTTGAATGAAACACTAGTATATATTGAATCATTTGGCGGGTATAAGATAAGCCGCCATAGCTCAATTGGGAGAGCAGCTGACCGGCAATCAGAAGGGCACGGGTTCAAGTCCCGTTGGCGTCATGTATCTTTTCTCGGAAGATTTTTCAATGTGGATGAGTGTTTCAGGCTGTTAATTATTGCTTATAATAATTGTTACCCTTTGTGCTATGCATAAAAATCTTGTCTTAAACGTTAGTTTAACAATTAAAAATAATAATAAATATTTGACAAGTTTAAGTATTTCCCCTATAAATGAAGACATAATTTGTCTCGACGCCACCTAGCGACGGATTTAACACTAACAGTGTCTCTCTCGCAAAAAATAAAGTTGGTTGTTTTCAGGTGGAAAAAATATAATAATCAGTAATTGTTGAATGAAACACTAGTATATATTGAATCATTTGGCGGGTATAAGATAAGCCGCCATAGGTCAATTGGGAGAGCAGCTGACCGGCAATCAGAAGGGCACGGGTTCAAGTCCCGTTGGCGTCATCTATCTTTTCTCGGAAGATTTTTCAATGTGGATGAGTGTTTCAGGCTGATAATTATTGCTTATAATAATTAAAATAAGTTTATTTATATCTTTAAAGTAAAAGCACAAAACAAACTACTAAAAAGTAGTTTATTGGGACTTTTATATTTTTTCCTATCATATTGTATTACCTTGTCTTTATAATAAATAAATAAATAAATAATTCAACATTGCCAATATCGCATTTGAAATTTCGGAGTGTCAATTCATAGAAATTAACTTCAGTATTGCCAGCGTACTTCGATTTCTTGTTTATTCCCTGTCAATATCGGTTCGACTGTCAACGGTGAAACCGTGCTTGGGACATCCGTAAAAAATAATCAGAAGTTACGTCTACGATCCGATATTGTAAAGTTATCGATTTCACTGGGCTAAAGCTCCTGAACCCATATATTACGCTTACAGTAAAATTGAACAGTTTTATTTTACAACTAACCGAAGTCTCCGGCGTTGCCCGGGCTTAACGCAAAGTTGTTCGTTTTCGAACAACTTTGCATGAAGAAGATAGTGTGCAAAATTTTACAATAATAACAGTAGGAATAAAACACTAGATTTCTTTGACATTTTTTTATTTACACCGCCAACGCCCGGCGCTCGCCGGGAACGCCGGGCACGAACACATTTATTTATGTAAATAGATATATGTACATAATTACAGAATGTTTCTTTATAGTGATTAATTTTTGGTTTATTTTGTCATATTGAGCTACCTCTTTCATTAGTCAACATTTCGGACAACATTAAAGTTTTTATCATTAGGGCAGATTTGTAATGATTACAAATCTGCTCCGATGATGGACTAAAGACTAAACGCTGACTAAAGTAGACCGTAAAGCAACACGCCATAATACCCCAAAAATAAATCATCATTTCAAATCATATCAGATTTGTTTATTTATATATTTATATTAACCACTTATTCATAATTTGCTAGGAAGGTACCGGTTTGCCGAATTGCCGACATGTTTAGTTGATTTCATTCTGAATTGTCCGGTCACCGCCCATATGCCCGTGTGCCCATGTAATTCACTAGCGTTTTTAACTTAAAATTTTACAAGCAAATAAATAATTTGATATTATCAGGGGGGGTAATGGGGATAAGGATTTGGAGGGAGAGATTATAAGAAGTTAAAATAGGGAAAAATGGTTAGCAAAGATGATTTACAGCGTGGGTAGAATGTTAAACAAAAGAAAATTACACTTTTTAACGCATTTTTGTGAAGATTTAATTTTATTACATATTCTATAGAATATGTGGATTATACAATATGTGCATAGCTTGAAGACATACAATTTTAAAATAAATCATGTAGGGTATTGTCAATATTTTATTTTTCAAAATCAAAAAACATTTTTTACGTCGGGGTCACCATTTATAGGATGTTGAAATAGTATAGCTTACCAGGGATATCTTTACCATTCCTATAAGTTCGCGAGGTTTTATTAATCATAACACTTGGCTTCCCGTGTAGATAATGTAAAAAAAAAAACAATATTCAATCAATCATAAATCAATAAAAATGTATTTGTAAAGATAAAAATCGCCGACCTGAAAATTCGTGTTTGTTCAATTTGTGTTTGTTCTCAGAATGCTTCCAATCAAATATTTCCGTAGAACGGATTACTGACTAATCAACGTAGAATTTAAAAAATCGTAAATCCACCGAAAGAAAAAATCATTAGTGCATTTATCATTATCATCGTCATTACATAGCATAAAATGAAGTCGCTCAAAATGTATGTACGCATAGATCTTTTAAACTACGCAACGGATTTTCATGCGGTTTTCACCAATAGATAGAGTGATTCAAGAGGAAGGTTTATGTGTATAATACATGCTTATTATAGTAGAGAAATTCCGAAAAATTCAATTCAGGCAGCGGGCAGCGGGCAGCGGGCAGCGGGCAGCGGGCACCGGGTGAGCGGGTGGAGTGGATTTTATAAAGGTTGTGTAATGGCGTTGTGTTTCGTTAGCCACAGCAACGTGTGTCCGGGTCTGCTAGTATTTCTATAAAATGACTCGACGACAAAACTAAACAAATAAATTTTGGATATGATTTTAGATTTTCACGGCCAAAAGTATTTTTGTCAATTATTTTTGAGGTGTTATGCCGTGTTGCGCTACCTCCTCCTTTATCCAAAGTTTGGGTCAGCGTTACAGTATCCATCATCAGGGCAGATGTGATGATGGGCACTGTAACACAACACAACACCCCAAAAAAAAAACAAAGAAAAATAAATTATTTCATTTTGTGAAAATAATACATAAAACTGACTCCTTTTTTAATCTACTCCAGATTAAAAACCGCGATCTCTTAATACAGTACCTCACAATTAAGGGAAATTCATAAGCACACAGAGAAGTATGGAAACTCGAAGCTATTTTCAGGCCTCGGGGCTATTTTGTCCGAAGGTCAACATATTTTCGCTTTGCAATAAAATCCAAATAAATGGAATATTTTTTAATGCATCCGAAAACTAAAAACTCTTTTTAAAAGGTGATGATTTCAAATTTTATAATTGAATATCAATACATAATTTTTTTAATTTAAATTTTTTGAATCCAAACAAATTAAGTTTTTAAAATGTGTTACGTTACGAAGTGACAATGTTTTCCCCAGTTCACTGTTTTCCCCATTTTACGCCAGAATAGTTCGTAGTACCTAAATTCCCCGCACCGCGCTGAGTTCGACACGGGCAAGCCCCGTGCCGGCCAGCGCCCGCACCCATTCATCCGCTTGCCTCGGGCGTGACAACAGTGTCCCAAGTGATTGCGCCTAGGCGCTCTCCGAGAACCTAAACTCGTGATGTTTCTATAATGTGAATTGTGCACGAAAAGGCTCCCGCCCACCAGTAGCCTGTCTGCTGACTACCGCATTTCCTGCTGCTGTGAGTAATATGAACCCTTGCCCTCTTTTGTGTGCTACGTCCCGCCTTTAATTTCACTAACACGTGTGGAGAGTTGAGAGGGGAGTTCCCCCGTCATGATAGATTTCTAGTCCTAGCAAATACCCATGTGTAGTATGCCGAGGCTGGCAATTGTAAAACCCTGTCTCCTTCTAAATGAATAAACCCTTTACGTGCAAAACTGTGTTCTGATTGAGGAAGGAGACCTGGAGAGTGTGAGGAAAGGAGGAGGAGATATTCACAAGCGAACCACAAGCACTTGCCTTGGTTTTGAGAGAACCTTGCTTGCGCCGGCTTTCCTGAGCTAGTTTTGTTGGCCTATTAATTGCGTGTCCTTTCCAGGTTTGGTTTAGCAAATGGCCGTAAGTAAGCGGTAATGCTAACACTGGCTTCAACGTGGGGTCTCATTTTTTTTCCTCCCTCTTCACGGTCCCACAGTCTCGTTCTTCAATAGGCAATTGTTTAAACTTTATAATGTATAACGTTTTGTCTTGTTATTCCCAATTTGTCTAGAATTTCCAACAAGAACCCCGGCGCGAACGTAACTTCGAATCGCAATTTAAATTATCACGGGCACGATCCCTTCATTTTCGAGTCGTCACTCGACAAAACATTATCACCGGTATTCCTACGTAAAGTGCTCAACCAAGAAAGTTGTCGCCGTGAATAATATAGTGTTTACAAGTGTCAACCGACTAAATTTGCTAGTTTCAAATACAAGTTAATAGTGGAAATGAACACAAATATTTAAAAAACAAAGTTATTCAACAATTAAAATCCTGTATATGATAAACCAATTACCCACTTCGTTTCCCGAAAGTTAATAAACCTATTATTTATAATACACCTATTTCGCAAAGTACTGGTCTGTATTTATATCGACATATTTTGCAGCCTAGGGGAACAAGTGGATTAAATTCTTTCTGTCATTTGACAATTGGGCATTTTTTACTTCTGCCGTCCGTTTCTTCTTCTTTTTTTCTTTTCCTTCTTTTATAAAGAAACATACGACATAATTCGAAAAATGCCTAGTTCGCGTTGACGTTGATTCCTCGAAAGCTAACATTACAACCGTATACATACTATCTGTATATAATCCTTGTTATGACGAAAGGAAGTTTGCGTGTAAATACCAATAATTGGTGATGCTCAAATCAGGCTACAGTCTAGCCACGTAAATAAAAAACTATTCCCCAAGACATTGTTGAATTTTCAAACAAATACTTCCACGAAAACTTGTATAAAAGAAAAAAATATTTCTTTCTTTTTCTGAAGAATTCCCCTTTGGAAAGCTAATGGAAATATTCTAAAAACATGTTCGTTTAAGGCGAACCTCGTTCCGTTCTTTTTATTTCCGGACTTTTGCAAATTTGCAAACCTTTTACAAAAACATCGGAATAAATTCTAAAAACGTGTTCCATTAAGGTGAATCCTGGCCCGTGAAATTTTCATATCCGGACTTTGAAAATTTTCAACAAATTTCCAAAACATCTGGATTTTTTCACAAAATCACGTTTTTTGAGGCAAACCGCTGCCCAATTTTGTTTCGTTTTTGGACTTTGAAAATTTTCAACAAATTTCCAAAACATCTGGATTTTTTCACAAAATCACGTTAATTGAAGCAAACCGCTGCCCAAATTTTCAAATAATCCAAACACTTATAAAAACGCGTTTTTTCGCAAAAAAAAAAAAAAAACTTTCTGTAAAAAATACGTCCCCAGTGGTCAATCTCTGCCCAATTTCTTTCCAATTGCGAGTCTAGTTCTCACTTTTTCCAACATAAGGTCACTCTGACACGATCCTATACACCATGGAAGTTTCTCAAGTCACGCTGGGTATAATCCCGCACATTTTTACTTCAAGAAAGGAAGAACTACTACAGGCCCTGAGAAATAGAAAGATTTCTCCTAGGAATAAATCCAAAAAATGCCTTACTCTATATGCTTCTTTCTACAACAAAAAATACATCAGGAGGCTGCAATTTCAACCGGAAGTCACCTCGGAAATCATCCCTACCCCCCTCACAGTCTCCGAAGCAAAACCCTTGGTGGTGCAAGCCCAGGAACCAACAAAAATATACGATCTGACATCTCTAGTAAACACATCGGAAATTACCATGTGAAAGACATTGTCAAAATTGGGAATACGGAATCAGTAAATTCCATCACATCAAGTATTCAGGCGTTATCAAATTGGCAAAACATGCATCTTGTTAACCCTGATCATTATTACACCCCTGACCTCTCTTGGCCAGTCGTCAATCAGTGCGATGCGGTCTCTTTAGAAGTCTTATAATTCTTGTCATAAATGACGTGAGTTACTTGTAAATATTAAATGTAAATAATCACCCATATGGGCATTCGTAAGGTAATCCTTACACCCGAAGGCACATTAATGTCAACGGTAGCCTAACTCCTGTACACTCCTTTTCTTTTTGCATAATTTTATATGTTCTTGTACATCCTGCGTGCCTTGCCTGCTGTACCACAAGAGCACCTCTTGGGGCACCGTTTTCATACTTGTACGCATCCTCTTCCTGAAATTGATCACTTCGGGAAAGGGCCTCCTTTTCCTCCTACCGTCAACGGTTCCGGAAAACTCTTGCTTCAAGACGTCGCTTTCCTTTTCACAATTCTTGCAGCATCCGCGCGTTTTTTTTCCCACCTCATCGTCTCATCTTGTCATATCACCTTTTTTTAATTGTTTTGTGTCGGGTTTTTGTCGTACCAGTACGTCCCTACCCTTATGTTGTAAATATAAAATCATAAGTGCAAGTCTGTATAATAACCATTGGTTTCAGACCATTGCCGCAGCTCGCTACTATGGTCACAGCACCATATTGTAAGAATGTCGCGACGATTTCTGTTATAATAGGAAATCCTCCCGTTTTTTCTTTTTTTTTCTTTTTCCTCCTCACCCCATCCTACACATTCATAGTAATGTTGTATATTGGGGATCGTTTCGAATACACCAAATGAACAGACCTATCAGGTCACATTCGCTGGATTCGAAACAATTCAAGAGCAACCTTGTTGCTACTTGTGGTTTTTCTTCTTTTTTCCAAAAATTAGAATGGCGCTCAACCCAATTGCTCTATTTTTTTACAGAATTGTATTGTCGGATTCTGAGAAAAAAATTTTTTTTTCTTGTTATAAAAGTGACAATACGTTTCGTCCCTTCATTAACATTGTTCCTTGTACATATACAACTTCATTATGAGGTACAATATTTTATCATGACATCAGTTTCTTTTGTCCTTTATTGTACCATTATTCTTGTTTGAAGTTTAAAATCTTGGCCAGATCTTCAATAAAATTTGTGTTTATCGCCTTTTGGCAAGTCTTGTAAGGTATGCAAATATGAATTTATTAAGCTACAGCAGTGCCGTATTAATTACATCATTGCAACCCGCCGTCTGTATTGAATGGGGACCCACATTTTTGAACGTAAACTTTTGTAACATTATAGGCGCGAGCCTTACAATATCTACTATTATAGGTGTGAACCTTACAATATCCACTGCTATAGATGCGAATCTCATAATATCTTTGTGTTTTTACACGTCACGGGGAGTCCGTCATAACTACTCATTGTTTGCTCGTCAACACAGGGTTGTTGATCGAGAGGGTGATTTATCTCATTAAATTGTTTTAAATACCTATTGGGTTACTGTCTTTTAATACTGGGCAAATTTGTTGTAAATCGTTCGTTCCTGTCACGTGAGACGTGAAAACGTGACAATATTCACCATGAGTCGTGCGAACGAAATAATATCTACCCCCATGTTTGTGTGACCTACCAAGTGTAGATCACACGCCTTTTATTTTCTGTTGTCAGAAAATTATTGCTTTTGCCTCAGAGTACTCATTAACATGCCCGTGGACTTCCTGTCACAAGAACCCAGGAACTATCCATTATCTCAAAAGGACTAATCATACGCTTCACTCATGATTATGGGGCATCGTGTCGTGGGAGTTAAGTTGATGGACACAAAAACACCTAACTCGTTGTCTGGGAGACGAACAAGAAAACCCCCCAGGTTTGTGAGATTTGAGCAAGGGTCTGTCATTTCTCGCAAACAAGTAGGAGAATAAAACGACCCTCTAATCTTCTACCCAATACACGTAGAGGATTAGACTCTTTTATGTCAGTGTATTCCTTTTGTCCTACACTACCAAATGGTATTGTAATGTGCCAGGATAACTGCTGTAGACCTTGTTTCACCTCCACTCAGAGGTCGAATTTCGGAAATAGCCGAGTCCTCAGCAGTTTTCTTCGTTCAAATGTTCCCAATTGTCACCCTTTCCCTTCCTCGAAATTATCCGTGAATGGGGATATATGCGTTACGCACTAGACGTTTCGTTTGTCAAATGGGACAACCTTCTTACACGGATCCTTTCAAATTCCTACTCCTTTCCCACTTTTCATAACTTATTTGTACTGAATGTTTTTGTTCTTCGAAAGTAGAAAAAATGCTACCGTATAGACGTGAGCATAGGTCATGGAAGACCAACTTCTTTCGAACGGGGCATTTTGTCATACGTACAAACCCTTATACCTGTAATACGTATAAGTCTGTAGTTGCATTTAGTTAACTCTCTCTCCGTCTCTCTCTCTCTCTACACGTCAAACAAATCCAATCTTTCTCAACATGCACACCTTGTTTCTCGCCAAACCTTTTCATCATTGGTCTACTAGGCAGGTAAACTTCAAGAATTTTGTTCTAATAATAATTTTTTCGCCGGATTAATAAGAAGACCAGCAGCTCTTCACCCTATCTACACCTGCGCCTCTCTTCATGCTGCCTTCACTACCGTCACGGAGGTCCCATGCCTTCAAACCCTGCGTACCAAAAGCACCCGACCGCACCTAAATTAACCTAGTGTGAGTCGTGCGTGTAGTTGCGAATTGTATCATCACAAAACCATCACTCAAACAAACCCGAGCACGTCAGCTCTAGGTTGGTTCATGTTCCTGTTGCATCATGCAAATGTTCCTGCGGCATCTTGCAAATGTTCCTGTTGCCATTGTACAAATGTTCCTGCGGCATCTTGCAAATGTTCCTGTTGCCATTGTGCAAATGTTCCAGCTGCACCTTGCAAATGCTCTGTTGCCATCATGCCAATGCTCCTGTGCCCTTGCGCAAATAACAATACCAACGATTGTTCACACAACAATCCCACTGTATACAAACCAGTGTACCAACCACCATCACAACAACGGCTGTCATGCACACAAACCACCTCCTCTATAAAGGACCAACCACCAATTACAATTCCACTCTCCAGTACCTCAATGATGCCATACTGGCCCACCCACAGGATCCGGAAGCAGCTACCTTTTTTGACCTCTGTGACAGGTAGAACCCTCTCCACCACCAAGAAGCCTCATCCTGCGTTCTCTTCTTCGTGTTTTCTTTAAGACCCTAGTGTTCCTTGAGTGTAATCTCAAACGGGCCAGGTTACTGTGACAAAGTAACCTTGTAACTTCAGTGTAACGTTCAAACACCCCAGACATCCTACGCAAACCACGCTACGCAAACATAGCTCACAGACCAATGATACAATTTAGAGTCATATTTTTTCTATCACTGCATAACCCTTGTACCTTTCTTCAGCAGGTCCTTGTTTATATTTATGTATGTCACTGCTCTTTCATGTACATTCATAGATAATTCTTTGTTCACCATGCTTTTTTCTCTTTTGTTTTTGTTTTCTACTATTTTGTAGCTAGCAACTTTTCTCTCTCTCTCTCTCCTCTTTCTCTTAAATGTTTTTTTTTGGCACAAGTGCTAGAAGGGTAAGAGGATTTCTTAGCCCTACTGCTCCATTACCACGTCGCTTTTTTTGCGGCGAGGGGGGAAGTGTTACGTTACGAAGTGACAATGTTTTCCCCAGTTCACTGCTTTCCCCATTTTACGCCAGAATAGTTCGTAGTACCTAAATTCCCGCACCGCGCTGAGTTCGACACGGGCAAGCCCCGTGCCGGCCAGCGCCCGCACCCATTCATCCGCTTGCCTCGGGCGTGACAACAGTGTCCCAAGTGATTGCGCCAAGGCGCTCTCCGAGAACCTAAACTCGTGATGTTTCTATAATGTGAATTGTGCACGAAAAGGCTCCCGCCCACCAGTAGCCTGTCTACTGACTACCGCATTTCCTGCTGCTGTGAGTAATATGAACCCTTGCCCTCTTTTGTGTGCTACGTCTCGCCCTTAAATTCACCAACACGTGTGGAGAGTTGAGAGGGGAGTTCCCCCGTCATGATAGATTTCTAGTCCTAGCAAATACCCATGTGTAGTATGCCGAGGCTGGCAATTGTAAAACCCTGTCTCCTTCTAAATGAATAAACCCTTTACGTGCAAAACTGTGTTCTGATTGAGGAAGGAGACCTGGAGAGTGTGAGGAAAGGAGGAGGAGGTATTCACAAGCGAACCACAAGCACTCGCCTTGGTTTTGAGAGAACCTTACTTGCGCTGGCTTTCCTGAGCTAGTTTTTTTGGCCTATTAATTGCGTGTCCTTTCCAGGTTTGGTTTAGCAAATGGCCGTAAGTAAGCGGTAATGCTAACAAATGGATTACCTTACGTATGTCTAACTAAAATTACTGACATCGAAAAAAAATAACATATGCATATATTTTTAGACAAATTTATTATATCTTGTATCATCGTTGCCTTCAATTCACTTTTTGTGGTTTTATGTAAAAATAATTAATTAAAAATTTTCCAAAGTTTTGACATAATTTTTTTAAAATTAGCTATCAGAAAGTTTTGTTTCAAAAAGGTGTACATTTGAATTATTTTGTGTTTAACTTTTAGATTTGAATAAAAATTTTGATGTTTTATCATTCTAATACCGTTTAGATCATATTTTTAACCACGATAATAAGGGAGAAACGCCGATTTCTATGAGACCAATAAGAGTTTGTCTGAAAAGCGAACAAATTAGCCTGAGGGGTTAAAGAACATAAAATACAATTTCCTCAGCATATATGACTTCTTTGGGGATGCTGTATGGAGTGTATTTTTGGGAAAACTGAGGAGAGAAAGTTCTGGGAAGAAAAAATATGTAAGGAGTGGGTAGAAATCTGGAGGTCGATGTGACTTGTGAATTGCAATGCAAGCCGATGAGTCGAGAGAGTCCGGCTGGAGAGGTATAGGTAAGATGTCCCTCAACCAGTTTCTCGATATCCGGCCCGCCATGCAGTAGGTGGGCAAACTCATTCGCCGCCAAGACCTATACAATCCTCACCCCATGACCCCGGGCACCCCTGCCAAATCGCCGCCTTAGTTCTTAATTGTCCAAACGACCATTTTAAAATTTGACCGGAGGTGAAGGTTTTCTTTCATTATTTCAATGAAACATTATGATAAGTGTTTAAGATAAAGCTATTTTCGTAAAGGCAAATATCTGATTAGTTTAAATAATTCTTAATTAAGTGATTAACTATCCTTTTTCATTCTTTGTTTTTAGTTTTAAAGTGGAGATTGAACAAAAACTAAAATGGTCGTTTGGACAATTAAGAACTGAGGTGACGAAATCACCAAACGCAGCGATCTTCTTGGAGTGACTTATGGCAGGGATGTTGTTTTTCTAATAAATGGTTAACGGAGGGGCAGCACCCATTTCCGCCTCCCAAATTGTGAATACAACTATCTCTACAATGTGGGAAATTTTGTTCTGCTGGTGAATTGGTTTTGGTTTGCACGAGACAATTTATTAAAATTTCTAAAAATAAATTTCTAAAAATAAATAATAAGATATTCCGTTAACAATTTCAATGACTTGTGTTGTTCAAAATAATGTACAATTTTTATTTTGATATAATGTTGTTGGGGGCCATAACTTTGTTACCCCTTAAAGAAAAAAGAAAATATTTGTTTAAACTCAAATTGGCGTAAAATGCATACGAGAAGATGTGGTATAAATTAAAAAGTTTTGCTCATAATCTTTCAACCGTCACCATGTTTCTACCACTGATTGTGTTTTGTGCGATATTTGGTTCGAATTCTTTAAAGTACGTTTCCGCTTTAAAATACAAAGGTAAGTTCAGACAATACAGATCATTTAAAAAAATTATTTGGTTGGTTTATTGTTTTCGATGTTAACATCCGATATTTCCGAATCTTCTACCGGAATTGGAACTAAAGAAACTGATTTTTTATGACGATGCGTGTTTACTGCTGCATATATTTAGATAGTATAAGGTTCACAAATCCGGCGCGAATTATACGCAACCGCGGCTGACACGAAAGTTCGCATCGGCGGCGGCAAAGAATTCGCTTGCATAAACTAACCGAGCGAAACATTCGAAAAGTAGCATCCCAAGTGTTTACCGATATTCTAGCTTGTATGAGACGGTAACAGTGCGGCGTTAAAAATTTTGCGTTTCCTCCTATTACATGACTACCAAATCAAAATTTATTTCTTATCTTTCACAATTTTTCAACGAAAGTTTTACAATGTTTCACAGTTGAATACCATCGGGTGAAGAACTTGCATTTTATTTCTTACTCAGTGATAAAGAAAACGTCAGTTCATTGAATACATACTTACTAGACCATTATTATTTCTTACATTTTATTTATTTATACAAACAGATATCAGTGAATATCTATAACATTATTTTAATAGAAAATAGAAGTAGGTCAAGGATTAAAAACATGGTTCAATTATATTGAACAAAATAAATTGGTAGAATTTCACATCTCAGCCCCAACATAAAAAAATAAACAACGTTTTTATATTTTATAGATATTAAAATAATTATAGCTATTTTGCACTCCTACAGGGATACATAATTTGAAATTGGAAAATTTCGACCAAACACGCCAATTTTTCACGGAACCAAAGTGTCCAGTGAATTCATGGGCGGTGCAAGGCAATGGGTCGAGGTCGATAGGTCTCCCTCAACCGGTTTCTACCGATCCGGCCCGCCACACCAAATTTGCGAACCATATGGGATGATCTATGGGAGGGGTGTTGGTTATCCAATTAAATGCTGTACCCATACCCGTCTCTCATATTCATGTACTTTGAAAAGAATAATCTAATTTGAATGTTTTTTCAGAGAGAATTGTTGGAGGTTTGCCGACTAACATAGAAAAGTACCCTTATCAGATACACATCGTTGGTTACTATTCACCAACCAGTCCCTACACCTGTGGGGGATCTATAATCTCGGAAACGTGGATTTTGACAGCTGCTCATTGCCTCGCTGGGTACTAACCATAAACATTATTATCAATAATTTGTCTATTTTTGTAAAACTCTTACGCATTATCAGTATTAAAGCGCAGTATTCAAACACGGATTTGCTTGGCGGATCGGCTCGCCGAACCGAAGGCAACACAAAACACACACGCGGATGCGAGCATCTCTTTCGCAATTTACGTTCCTTGCCGTGAGGTTGTGTGGTTGTGAGGTTGTGCGGTTGTGCGGTTGTGCGGTTATGCGGTTCTGCGGCTCTGCGGTTGTGCAGTTGTCCGTTTGTTAGAGCAATGGCTTTAGAGAAACAGAATCGTGTTCGCGCAAAATTTCTCCCAAGGCGCTAATATGGACGAAATAATAAAGGGTATGGGGAAGGGACGGAGATGGGGAATAGGAAGCACTTTTCGGATCTGGTCACCAAACACGACTAAAACCATTTTTATTATCTTTACATGGAGTGTACCTCGAGTATGTTGGTTCTCTGTATTATTTTTCTATGAATTAAATGCGAAATGGTAGAATTTAATATAACAAACTTTCGCCAAAACCGAAAGCCGAACTCTAAATTCGTATCGCCTTACCTCTCGACCACGAAGGCCGTCGAAAAATTACAATGTATGTTGTTTAACCCGTCCTCTTAGATTTGCTTAACTCGCACCGAAATCCAGCAAGAAAAGAATTTTTTTTCGCGTACTTATCTGCGTTACGAATTGTTTGTTGGCATTTTGCTACTATTCATTCAATAATTCTTTAGAATAATCTTTTTATGAGACCTTGTCATACAATTTAAAGGTTTTTAACTTCCACCAACGAGGTTTCGTTTGGTTCAAAGCAAGTAAGCTTTCTCAAAGTTTGCAAAAAGCCATAATCCCAAATTTTAAACGCAAACTCTGCGGACAACCGAGTGAACTCATGCTCGGCGACTCAATCCGTTATGTACATCCAAATACGGATCTGCCCGCTTGGCCACGATCTGTCGAGCCGAGTCGATCTGTCCGTCGCATCGCAGGAATACACGGACGGATCCGCCGAGCAAATAAGTTTGTTTTAATTCTGTGTTTTAGGGTAGGTACGCACTGACCGGTTTGCCGCAACGTGGCTGCCCGTCCGGCTAGCCGCAGGACGCGGTTGCAACTGCGGCCAGCCGGAAGGCGGTTAGCCGTAGTCGCGACCGGAAAGTGTGGATGAAAACGCTTCGGTTTCTCGATTGATTGGCCCATTCTCAAGATGGACGTTAAAGATGTCGCAGCTATTTATTATATTTACTTGCACTATATAAAGAAAAAGAAACAAAGAAAAAAAAGCGCGTCAGTACACACGTGCGTCGTCAGTGTCGGGCGGCCAACCGCAAACTACTAGCAACCGCGTTGTGCGTCACTCGGGCCGCAGCGCTGCGAGCGACCGCAACGGTGTAGCGGCAGCCGCATGGCAGTGCGCATAAAAACTATTTTTTCATACATATTTTTGCCTGCGGTTAACCGGACGGCTGACCGCATTCCGGCTAACCACATAGTGCGTAGTTAGCCTTATAATGTATATTATAAGAAACCTTAAATTCATTTGAAAACGTGGGGATGTAATAGAAGCAGACTACATAATAAATTAACTACACATTTGAGATTCTCTATATTATTTTCAGAGCGAGCAAAATAACCGGACGCTATGGAAGCTCCTACAAAAATAAAGGAGGAACTGTTTTCGAAGCAAAAACATTTTTCACTCATGAATTGCACGACCCCACGAGTACGGATTATGACATCGGTCTCATAGAACTATATCATCCGTTAGATTTTTCAACTCCCCAAATAAAAAAGATTCAACTGGCAGGACCAACATTCCCAGAACTAACTGAATTAGATTCTGGAACCCTTACAGGATGGGGTACTACGACTGTGAGTTAAAATATGATTCCCTGCAATTTTTCAAATAATATGCTTTAAAATCGGTACTAGCCATTAGGGTCTAGTTGTTTCGCAGAAATTCACGTGCAACAAAATCATTTTATGACCATTCAGTGTTATTTCATTTAGTTTTTTTACAGAAAAAAGGTTTCCATTATATTCCGTGATCCTAAGTCTGCTTCAGCTTTTGAACAAATTGGAATCGGCAGAAGAGGACAACTATCATGTTGTATATAGCATGTCAGCTTATTACAATTTTAAAGAAAGCTGAAACTCACCTACATAGAATCGGCTTTTAACGCGATATTTTAATTGTCAACAAAACAAAATGGCGCTGAATGGCCATTTTATGACAACCTTACATTTGAACTTCAGTGACGTCTCAGTACCGCAACGGGACCGTGCCTTAGTATCTATCAGTGAAATGAGAATATTGTAGCACCGTTTAGTAAAAAATATTTCCTAAAGAGCGCTTTTTTTACATTAACTCCACTCAGCAGGCCCTGGGGAAAAAATCCCTCAGGGCCTATGACATCTTTAAAGATGCTGTGTGGAGGGTCTTTTTGAGAAGAGGAAGGAGTGAACATGGGTTTTGAAGAGGCCCGTATTGTAAGCGGGAGGTCACACAGAGGCCGGAAATCGTTCCACAGTCAGAAAGAGTCGCAGAAACGACCCGTTCTCATGTGACTAGTGTCAACCGTGTACAAATGTTGGGTACGTGTTTGGAGTATTTCCCGGCTATGCACCGGTGGCGAGAGGATAAATGACGCTAGTTCCTCGGAGCATCTTTCATTGTAATACCGGTAGAACAAGGACAGCATTCCCACGTGACGCCTGTTCTCTAAAGATTGCAATTCGTTTGCTAAGTTTGGAGAATCTATCAAATGGACCGCCCGTTCGAGTTTAGATTAGAGTTTTTTTTTGGTATTTTGGGGCTCCATACCAGAGGTGGCTGTCAAATTCAACCGTGGGGGCACACTTGCGATTTATACAGGGTTAGCAGTTGTGTACTATTAAAGTATCTGCTGGCCCTTTACAGTATGCCCAGTTTCTGAGAGGGTAACTTAACTCTAGCTTCGTTGAAGCCCCCACACTTGAGCAGGTCACTTAGAGTATTTTTTTTTACATTAGTTCCACACAGGAGGCCCCGAGGAAAACAATTTCCCTAGGGGCTATGTCATCTTTGAGGATGTGTGGAGGGTTTTTTGAGGGAAAGGAAGGAGAAAAAGATATGGGAAGGATAAAGGTATGAGGGGTGGGTAGGAATCTGGGGGTCAGTGTGGCCAGGAGTGACGAACGTATGAATCTATTCCTCACACTGCGGTGCCATGCGAAGAGTCGGGAGAATCCGGTTAGAGAGGTCAAAAGGCCTCCCTCAATCAGTCTCATCCGATCCAGCACTCCACGCAGTGGTTGGGCAAACGTATCCGCCACCATGACCTAGACAAACCTCATCCCATGACCCCGTCACCCCTGCTAAGTCACCAAACGTAGCAAACCACTTGGGTGACCCGTGGCAGGGGTTATACTTATACCAGTTATACCAATCATATCAATGGAGGGCCTGTTCGGAAGATTGCTACCATTGAAGGAGACTAGATTTTCATTTCGATCCCTTTTAGACGTAATCAGACATGATTAGCGCTTAATAATAACATTGTTTTTTTGGTAAAATTTTTTGTTTTGGTTAATTAATATTTGTTTGATTATTTTACCACCATTACAACAACAAAAGTTTGCTATAAGATTATTAATTTGACACTCTACACAAAACTTTCAGCGTTGTTGACATAATCTATCCATTTTTGTAACATTTACTTTTATGAAAACGTTGTTACAAATTCCGCTTTTCTCTAAGGTAAATGGCTTCTTGATAAATAATGACGCCCTTTTTACAATAAAACAATTGATATTTTATTTAGATTAGAAACTCTCAGAATCGGGAACAAGCGTCTAGGACGGCTGCAATGGCTGTATATTAACAAAACCTCTACCGGTTAAGTCGCGGCGGCGACTGAAATACTGTTTCAGTCGCCAACGCGCTTTGTTACGCTAAAATTCTGCAAAGTCTATTATTTTTCTAGCATTTACTTTGCATATATTTATTTTCAGGTTAATAAAAACGTATTTCATATGTACGAGTTCAATACATAGCTTTCATTATATTCCTGAAAGTTAAGAAGCTCATTGCGAAATCTTAAATATGTAGTACAGTGACACTACATTTTGATACATAATTAATATTAATATATATAATTAGCTTTACATTTTTGTTATTTACTGCACATTTCCTTTCTTACGTAATGTTTTGATTTACTATCCTGCTACCTGATGTGGTTCTCGGATAAAAAACGGCAGCAATCAAAGGTCGATCAAGTGCAACGTCAACCAAATCTAATTCGCTTGATAAGGCCGTGACAATAAACAATAAATGCTATTTATTTTTAATTCACTGCACGGCTGTCAATTTCTATAATTACATTGATAAACTTTCTTGGCACGTGTATTTTTTAATGTCAACTCCACACGGGAGGCTCTGACGAAAATATTTTCTCTGAGTGCCCATTTCATCTTTGGGTTTGGGATTTATTTATTTATTGTTCTTATACGCCCGTAGGGGCTTTTACATAAATTATAAAATAATATTTAAGATATCGAGGATTACACATACATAGAATTTATATCAAACGTTATAAAAGTGAAAAAACTTTTAAGAATATACAAGTAGTTTTTAAAGAAAAAACCACTTGTATATTCTTGCTTAAAACTGTGAAATATTTTAAACAATGTAATATTTAACAATACCATAGAACAAAATATAATATAAAACATTACAATAACACATCAAATCGTTAAATATATTATACCCACGTTACAATAATTTGTAGGATTCCACAAAGTGTTGGTTTAAATTGCATTTTAGAATGTAAAGGGAATCAGCGAATATATCTACAATACCACCAAACTTGTTGCCTAAATCATGCATCCTATTGGTAAGTGAGTGTGATTGATAGTTGGTTGTGTATGTGTTGCAAAAGAATGTTATATTTTGTCTAGTATTCCTTGTCGGTACATGGAGTTTAATACTAGAAACGATGGCAGGGCTGTCAATTAGGTTGTTCATAACTCTGTACAATAAAATTAGGTCTGAAATAATTCTTCTGTCAGACAGCGTAATTAAATTTAGTCGATTCATTAAACTTAAATAATTAATGTTTTCTATTGGAATTTTGAGTTTGAAATTTAAGTACCTAAGAAATTTGTGTTGAACACGTTCTATTTTGTTAGAGTGTACTTTATAGAAAGGGGACCAAATAGGTGAATTATATTCTACTTGACATCTAACTAATGAAATGTAGAGTGTTTTCATGCAATCCATGGACTTAAAATCAGTTAGGGTTCTACAAAGGAAGCCAAGAATCTTTAAAGCCTTATTAGTTATATCATCTATATGTGCTGTGAATGTTAAGTTTGAATCGAATATAACTCCCAAGTCGCGAATTTGTAATACTGGTGTTAATATATATGTGTTAATTGAATATCTTTGGGGAATTCATCACTTTTTAAGGAAAAGAAGAAGGGGAAGTTCTTGGAAGGAAAAAAAAGCTTTAGGGTTGGGTGGGAATTTAGGGTTCAGTGTGTCCAGGAGTGACGGACGTATGAATCTATCATTCCCGCTACGGTAGAAGAAGATCGGTAGAGGGAGACCAGCTGGAGAGATCAATGGTTCTCCCCAAACCGGCCTCTCCCAATCTGGCCTGCCACGCAGCTGGTGGCCGTTGCATCCGCCCCCAAACCTGAACCCTCCTCGCCTAATGAAGGAGGGCACTAACGCTAAATCACCAAACATAGGGGTGATCTATGGCAGAGGTGTATGGCCTATCTATGTTTCCCGCGGCAGTGGTTCCCATACCCGCCTCCCAAATTGGTATATGAATTATCTTCTGGTATGAGTGAAGCCCCTTGGAAATAATAATAATAATAATCTTTATTCAATGAAATAACAACAATATAACTAAAAAAAAAAAAAAAAAAAAATTACATACTCAATGTAGTTTACAAATAGATTACATCAATCAGTACAGAAAAATTAACAAACAGAAAGTAATGTAAGAAAGGTTACACAGGAGTAGTATAGTTATACAGTATTTTTAGTTGTGCATTGCCTGCCTCACTAGGTGAACCTGTATTGAGGCAGAAATTTTGTTAATTGTATCTCGCAATTTTATCTATGATTAGAACAAGTGATCAGGTTAGATTCTCAGTTAGTGGCATATCTATTTCCACAAATTGTGCCTCTATTGCAACCAAAATATTATTTGTGTTTAATTCATAGAACCCCATTTAATTTTTAAAATTTTAATTAACATTAAATTTATACTTTTGTAGTTACAACTTTGTGGTTATCCATTATAGATAAATGAAACAATGTTTGAACCTCTTATATATTTGTTTAAAGCCGACCGGTTTCGGAATGACCGTTCCTTCCTTTAGGGCAAAAGTATACTGATTTGACAATTACAAAATATTGGGAGGGAACAAAGTATTATTACTAAGGATTGTGGTAGGGGTTGAGGCGTTGCTAGGGATTAATGTAGAGTGGGTGGGGGTACATATCCACGATTGGGCTGTAAGATAGTATTTTTTGTTTATTGATAATAGATTAATTATTTGTAAGGGATTTTTTTTTTATTTCCAAGGCTTTTAAGTTATCGAAGCGTTTTCCTTTATGGTTGATATGAAGAATATTTATCGCTTATTTTTTTTCAAAACTATGGATATTTTCAATGATATGGTTAGCGAACTCAGAAAAATTATTATTATTAAGACACCTTAAATTTTCTTTGTTTCTGAATTCAAAATTACGAGTTGTTTATCCAATATAAAATGGGGTACAGTAATTACATTTGATTTTTTATATTCCGGAATTAGTCAATTTATGGTATTCATCTTTAGCGTTTCCCAAAAAATTACCGATATTATTTCTTGTATAAAAAGCTGGTTTAATATTAGAAGGGAGTTTTTTGCAACATTGAACTGAAAAATTATTAATAGAAAAAATTTTACGCCATTCTTTATCATTATTATGATAAAGAATTGTATAGATATTTATTTTTTCAAATTTTGCTAAGTTTTTTATTTAAGATGTTATCAATTAAGCCTGGTTCATATAATTAATCCATTATCAATAAACAAAAAAATATTATCTTACAATCATGGATATGTTCCCCCACCCACTCTTCATTAATCCCTAGCAACGCCTCCATCCTACCACAATCCTTGGTAATAATACTTTGTTCCCACCCAATATTTTGTAATTGTCAAATCAGTATACGTTTGCCCTGAGGAAGGAACAGTCGTTCCGAAACTGGTCGGCTTTATACAAGTGGTTCAAACAAAGTAACATTGTTTAGTTTATATAAAATTAAATTTAATAATAATAAGTTATTATCAAGTTCTGCAAGTTTAGTATTTTAGTATGTATTTTTGTTACAGCTGTTTCGACCTACAAGGTCATTTTCAAACTGTGGTTTAGCCACACACAGACTAGCAGAACTCGATAAAAAATTATTATTAAATTTAATTGTATTTAAATTTACAAAAAAGCAACCAATACAGGGGTGAAAAAAATGAACTGAACGTGTAAATATGAAAAAAAAATTCCTAGCGTCGCTTTGGTTATGAATGCTTCACTATAGTTTTACTTTTTTCCGACATGGTGAAGAGTTCTCAATTTTACCGTCAATGGTGTAAGCAATTGAACAGCAATTAGAAGACATTTTGGTGAAAAATTTGTTCATATATATATATTTTTATTTTTTTTCCAGTCACTAGGTCAAGAGTCTGAAGTGTTGCGTGTAGTCACCGTTCCAATTGTTACTAATGAGAAATGCCAGAAGATTTTCCCGCAATTTATTGTCAATAAAAATAATATCTGCGCTGGACTAAAAGAGGGTGGAAAAGATTCTTGCCAGGTAAACAATTATAGCTTAATATAATTGTAAAATCTGAGATATTTATTTTATTTATTTATTTATTTATTTACATATGCAATCGTCGCATTATTTGGCTTGTACATAAAGAAAATAGTTTTATTTTAAAGATTACAAAATTATGTAATTAATTAAAATTAATGAGATGTATTTTTTTAAGGATGGAGGTTAAGACGTAACATGGAGCTGTTATAATAGCATCTATTATAACAGCCTCGCCACAGTACCCATTATAAACCAAAAATCCAGTGTCCTTCTTTCTAATTAGAAATTTTTAATATTTTTCCTGTTGCAGGGTGACTCCGGAGGCCCATTAGTGGTAGGAGACGTTCAAGTCGGCATCGTCTCTTGGGGCATTGGTTGCGGTGAGGAAGGTGCTCCTGGCGTCTACACTAAAGTAGCAGCGTTCAGCAAATGGATTAATGATAAAATATCAGCGAAAAAATCAAAGAATACATAACCGTGGTACTTCTTAATAAAAATGTATTTAATCCATAAATTAACACACTCTTCACACATATTACTGTTAAACACATCTCACTGCGTTGCATGTGTTTCCCCTTCGAATTACTTTCATTAGTACCGATGCGACGGTTTGATAGTCCGTGCAGATTGATCGTAGCTCTACGACAATCGTCTCGCTTTCATCATATCCGTATTTTTATATTGTCTGCGGTTTCCATTTTTTTTATTCCTCTTTCGACATATTTGTTGTAAAAAAATTTTTTTAATTAAAAAATTGTAGTTAAAAAGTGTATTTAATTCTTTTGGTAACCTATTTTATAAAATCCTTTCCTTAGATCTCCTGATGAAATCCATGCGTTTTGGAGTAACTTATCGACTTTTAACGCGGCGATGGCATGTTTTAAAAGGACCACTCTGAAAATATCGTCTAAGAGAAAACTATATGACAATAAAGCATGTCACTTCATTTTCCAGACACATGTATAAAAAAACTAAATATTACACTGGCAGCATTTTATTTTTTCAACAAAGTCAATGAAAATCGACTTTTGCAACATAAACCTGCTTCATGCAGTACAAATACGTTTATTAAACGATTTTATTTATTATTATTATTTTTTTATTTCACAAAATTTTATTGCTTACAGATTTTTTGGTTGTTTTTTGGCTACCACACTAGGCTAATGCCCGTGTTGTGGTAGTCATACATTTAATATTTTAAATAGGAATTAATAAATACTTTTTATTGAAACAGATAATTAAAAATACTAAATAAAAATTAAGAAATACGTGAAAGTAAGTGAAAAATAAAGAAAAAAAAATCATATTTTAAAGAAAAATAGAAATAAAAATGAAAATCCAAATTTTGAAATACATAAACTAATAATAAAGATGAAGTGTTAAGAACTCATGTGTTCTATACAGATATTTAAATTAAAACATAAGTAAAATTAAGTGAAAAACTAAGAGAAAAAAATGTATTTTAAACAAAAATAGAAATAAAAATGGAAATAAAAATTTTGAAATGCAAAAATTAGTCATTAAAATGTAGTGTTAAGAACTCATGTATTCTTTGAAGTACGCTCGTCCCCTTTCGAAAATCCAATATAAGGAGATTTAGATTTAGTGCTATATGAAGAGATTTAGAATTACTTGACTTTATGTCAGTACTCAGAGCATTATATATTTTAGGAGCGATGAACCAGAATTGTCGTTGAGCGAATGAGATATTAGTTTTTGGGACCACGCAACCCAGGTTTGATGAAAAGCGGGTGTGTGCTTGATGTTGTGGAGCGATTAGTAGGTTATTTTTCGTATATAAAAAATGCTTGTTTTAGTAAATAGCTGTCGAATATCTAAGACCCTGATTTTGGCAAAGAGTTCATTTGAGGGATGGGTAGGTTGACATTTAAATATTATTCTCAGAATTAGTTTTTGAACTATAATAATTGGTCTAATATACCGTATGTTGTTAATTTGGTTTTGATGATACTCAATAAGTCAACAATTAGCTAAAAATTAAAAAAAAATTATTCAGAATTTTTTTTTCTTTACCACGAAAGATTTGTCCAACGCATTGCAAATAATATTTTTGATGTTACGTATTGCGGTCCACCGAAATATTTCAACAGTACACGGTACAGCTATAAAAAATTGGAATACATAATTTAAAGAGGCATTTAACTGTATAAATTACATCCATAGAATTGTTAGCTACTAATGCAGGGTAAAGTTCGGTTTATGGGCCAAATTCCTAAAAAATAAAACTAGTTATTTTTATACTAATTTGGGGTCGGGGAATCCGAATCTGAAAGAATTAGGCGGCGGCAAGCAATATAAACTGAATTACAGGACTTTAAAAATTTTTATACACATACAGGAAAATAGCCATTTTGGAAGCATTTTGAATCCTAGAAAATCAAACTAGTTATTTTTATACTAACTATGGGCCGGGGAATCCGAATCTGAAAGAATTAGGCGGCGGCAAGCAATATTAACTTAATTACACGACTTAAAAATTTTCTATACACACACACATGAAAATAATCATTCCGGAAGTATTTTGACACATGTAGTACAAAGATCATAGAAAAACACGATAACATAGATGTTTTTACCACACAAAATTAAGTGTTGCCATTAAGCAGTAATATTTATAACGTAAAATAACATGTTTATATTTTAAGTACTTATTTTTTATAATTGATTCTCAAATATTTTAGGAAGGTACACCAACTAGTATTGTGGAGTTTTTATGCCTTGACGCGAGTAGGCGTTATAAAGGGGCACGTTCTTTTGTATCACAAACCATGTTACATAAACCCGGCGTAGCTGCTAAACTACTTGAAAACAGGGATGTTTTTTTGCCGTGACGCGAGCAGGCGGTATAAAGGGGCACAAACCATGTTACACAAACCTAGCGTAGCCGCTAAACTACTCGAAAACAGGGATGTTTTTTTGCCGTGAAGCGAGCATGCGGTATAAAGGGGCACAAACCATGTTACACAAACCTAGCGTAGCCGCTAAACTACTCGAAAACAGGGATGTTTTTTTGCCGTGACGCGAGCAGGCGGTATAAAGGGGCACAAACCATGATACACAAACCTAGCGTAGCCGCTAAACTACTTGAAAACAGGGATGTTTTTTTGCCGTGACGCGAGCAGGCGGTATAAAGGGGCACAAACCATGTTACACAAACCTAGCGTTAGGTTAGGGACGCGAGCAGGCGTTATAAAGGGGCACAAACCATGTTACACAAACCTAGCGTAGCCGCTAAACTACTTGAAAACAGGGATGTTTTTTTGCCGTGACCCGAGCAGGCGGTATAAAGGGGCACAAACCATGTTACACAAACCTAGCGTTAGGTTAGGTTAGGTTAGGTTAGGTTAGGTTAGGGACGCGAGCAGGCGGTATA
This sequence comes from Limnephilus rhombicus, assembly GCA_929108145.2. NCBI lineage: Eukaryota > Metazoa > Arthropoda > Insecta > Trichoptera > Limnephilidae > Limnephilus > Limnephilus rhombicus. The sequence goes on from OV815276.1 coordinate 35,858,429, forward strand.
AAGGGGCACAAACCATGTTACACAAACCTAACGTTAGGTTAGGTTAGGTTACGCATTTTTAAGACTACGAATTTTCATACTTTTGGTTTAAGAATACGCCGTTGAGATAGTCGTAATTCATCAGGTTAATGTGTTATGTGAAGAATTATCGTGTCGGAAATTATTGATATAGGGATAAATATTTTTGAGAGCTGGTAACACTGCCGGCACATGTTTTTGTATATTTCTTGTTTTTCTATGATCTTTGTACTGCGGTGTCAAAATACTTCCGAAATGATTATTTTCATGTGTGTGTGTATAGAAAATTTTAACGTCGTTTAATTCAGTTAATACCTATTGCTTGCCGCCGCCTAATTCTTTCAGATTCGGATTCCCCGGCCCATAGTTAGTATAAAAATAACTAGTTTGATTTTCTAGGAATCAAAATGCTTCCAAAATGGCTATTTTCCTGTATGTGTATAAAAATTTTTAAAGTCGTGTAATTCTGTTAATATTGCTTGCCGCCGCCTAATTCTTTCAGATTCGGATTCCCCGACCCCAAATTAGTATAAAAATAACTAGTTTTATTTTTTAGGAATTTCGCCCATAAACCGAACTTATTCCCTAATGCATTAGTCCTGAGGCTCTTTTGATCAAACTAATTTGTCACTACAAAGTCAATAAACGTGGCGAATAAAATGATGTATTGCCAATCAAATTTTTTTATTATTTTTTTTGCAGTTTTTTGGTTATTATTTTTGGTTATACACTTGTGTATTTTGTGTATTTCATCTAATTACTTTATTTTGGTTGTAATATTTACAGCAGATGTTGGATAGTTGTGCAAGGTATGTAAAAGATAAGTAGTGTTGAATTCCTTGGTTACCGCTATCTGTCATCAGTACGATTACACATTCAGATTAAGCATTAAAAATAACAGAAAAGATTAAATTATATAAATGCAAAAAATCTTTTTTTTAATGGATAAAGTCTGTAATTAGCAGCTTTGAGAAAAAAATTATCGCATTCCGGATTAGGAGTTAGTAAATACTTAAAAATATGCTCTTAATTTCAGTTTGACAGTTGTAACAATTAAATTTGTTTTATTTGAATATCTAATTTAAGGATTTTAGCTGTGGTAACTTGGCCTATGGAATGAAATAATTAAAACTACAGCCTTACTAAAAAACCCAGTAAATTTTTTATTCAATTGACAAACGGCCGCGGATGTGAAAACATTACTAATTAAAAAATTGTTCATGGAAAAAATACACGTGGTTTACACGGCCTGAGAGGGCAGTTTATCTCTGTTTTATTAATGATGTCGGAACGAAATTTGGAATTTTTCCAAAGTATTTTGAATGTTCTATATATTTCTTATTTTTCAAATTGTCGTAAAAACAAATACCATTTATGAAAACCAAATAAAATTACCTTTTAGATTTGTGTATTTGAAATACACTTTAGTTTTCAAAAACTGCCATATTTTAAGATTCAAACTCGGAAAAAAATTTCCTGCCACAACATTTTTGACCAAAATGTAGAGAAATTTTTAAAAAATCAGAATTTTAAAAACACAGTCCTTTTTTATAATAAATTTAGAAGGAAACTATCACCTCACTTTTTCGTCGTGCATACAATAAAAAAATAATAAAAAATTTAAAAGTTTTTTTTATTGCCAAAAAAATAACTTAGAAATAATACCGAAATTTAAAACCGATTTCTTGCATCTCTAAAGACGTTAATTTTTTTGATACATTTACGAACACATATATTAGATATTAATATTATAAAAAATTATCACTTTTAAGAAATTCTCTTAAAATAAAGATCTAAAAATGTTAATTTTATCTTAAGTAACCTATAAAACAATATTCTGACAGTTCAACTTTCAAAGTACGGCGTTTGTACAATAACTTGATTAAACTGATGTAAACCACACAAATAACATGGTAAATATATCAATTATGTGAACAGAAGAGTAAATTCGTCACTGCCATAGAAATTATTAAGTAAAAACACAACATTTATTTAGGTACTAACAAAATTTTCGACATCCCGCCACAAACACACCGAGCTGTTTTGTCATCACGGGCTGTCGCGGGCCGATAAGAACTAATGCATAGGCACGCCAATAATGCCCCTTGCAGAGAAAAATTAAAACAACATTGTTTCCTAGTAAATTAAAACCATATACAACGTTGTCAGACCTTCAATGCATTTTAACAGCGTGATCACGTAAGAAAGGTTATTGGTAATAAAACGTGTTTTAGTGTACACGGGGTTTATTTACTTTATTGCAATAATACAGGTTATCTGCCGTGAAAAATTTTTTTTAGTAAGGCTGTTGTTTAATACAAATATATGAATTGCGCGACACGATTATAAACATAAACTCAAATAAAAAACAGAGTTTATGTAAATCTATGAATGACAAAAAATTAAGCATAGTGTTTTTTTCTTCATTCTTCATAGTTTTAGCTATTTGTATCGCTTAGTAGCATAAACACAAAGTTATTTAACACATTTCTTATAAACAAGTAAAAAGTACCTAATTAATTTTTTATAATAAAAACTCACTTTTATAACTTTTGAAGGTTATTCCCATCAATGTAATATATCATTGAAGAAGAAGATAACAATAATAACCTAAACGAAAATATGAAAAAGAAAAGGACACAGAAAAAAGACAATGGTCGCAACTGGGACTCGATTCCAGACCTCTCATCTAACATATCTTCAATTTATTCACTTTCTAAGAAAGTAATTAAATTGAAAAAGATGCATTTTTTTTTTATTTATTGATAGAATAATTATTAGTTACAAAAAATAGAAAAATACCCTGAAAATTAATAATAACATACTGCTTTATGACCGAGATTCGAACTCGGGACCTGCAGTCTGCATTCCATCGGGAAAGGGCGCATTTACCAACTCTGCCACCCACGCTCACGGTGGCTGTAAGGTCAACTTTGTTAGTGTCATGATAGTCATTACAACAATCAATATTACAATAATGTACAGCACCGCAAAAATAATAAATAACACTATGTAAATCCATATTACAATATTTTTCACGCTGGGAATCAAACCGCAATCATAAACAATGCTGATATATATTTTTTTCAATTTTCTCAAATTCCTTTGGTATTTTAAAATCCGGTAAAATATCGTTTTTACAATGTTGTAAAATTGTCCCTGTTAATTTTTGGGTTATTATGCCTGATGACGGAAACTGTAACGCTGTCTGAAACATTGCCGAAAGAAGACGGAAGTGACGACCCAAAAGTTAATCACGATAATCCGCTAAAATCTTAAATCGTATCATCAAAAAACAGGTTATTTGAAAATGTGTAAGTGGAAACCTCAAAAATCTAAATATTCACCTTTGATTTTTACACACGATTTTCAAATGTGTAGGGTAATTGTTTGGTTTCGACTTGTTAGTAACATTTCAATGTTAATTTCTTTACATTTATTTTTAACCAGTAAAATGTACTTTACTATTATTTTATCAAATATCAATATATTATAACCGTTACGTACTAAAGTCGTTAATGATGTGGTACAGTGTTTTGTTTTAAAACGTTGTTGCCCCATAACAAAATTAAGTAAGGATTGATTAAATTCTTCAAATGACGTCAAATATAAATTCTTGTCAGTATAAATACAAAAGATGTAGTTCATAATCGTTTAGTTTTTCAAAATGTTTCTACCAGTAATAGTGTTTTGTGTGATATTTGATTTATATTCTTTACACGGTGTTTCTGCTTTACTTTATACAGGCATGTTAATCTGGTGTATTGTAATCAACATTTAAATAATGACTTTAAATTGAAATAACGGATTGTTTTACGAATGTGTTTATCTACCAGGCCATCAGTCATACTTGGTTAAAAAAAATAATAAAAAGTTTTTAGTGCTACCCGTACGATTTATCATTAGTTAATAAAAATCGAATTAAATTACAGAAATATTGAGGAATAAAATAATTAAATTGATAGAGTAAACTTTTTTTTTTAAAGTTAGGTTATGGAAGCATAATTGAATATTGCGATTCATATCCTTTATCTTCAATTAAAACCTCCCAAAACTGGGCGTACTGTACACGGCCCGCAGATAATTTAATAGTACACAACTGCTAACCCTGTACAAATCACAAGTGCGCCCTACGGTTGAATTTGGCAGCCACCTCTGGTCTGAAGCTCCAAAATACCTGAAAAATACCCTCGACTCTGTGCAGAAACGGGCTGTCCGTTTGATTCTCCCATCTTAACAGACGGATTGCAATCTTTAGAGCGAATGGGTGGGAATGCTATCCTTGTTCTACTGGTATTACAATGGAAGATGCTCCGAGGAACAAGCGTCATTGTTCCCTTCGGCACCGGTGCATAGTCGGGAAACACGCCAAACGCGTGCCCAAAATTTGTACACGGTTGACATTTGTCACATGAGAGCGGGTCGTTTCTTCGACTCGTTCTTGTGTTCAACAGCTCGGCTGTGGAATGATTTGCCGGCCTCTGTGTTTCCTCCTTCCTACAAGATGGGTCTCTTTAAGACCGTAAAACAAATATTGAAAACTATAGACCCATTTCTTTGCTAAGTGTCCTGTCAAAAATCATTGAAAAAATTGTTAAAAGTAGACTTGTCTCCCATCTTGAAACCCAGAAGTTTCTCTCGTCTAATCAGTTTGGCTTTCAAAATAATTTAAATACAGAATCTGCAATCTTAGACTTGACGAATAAGATCACTAACAGCCTGGACGAAGGTGATTCCTGCCTAGCCATATTCCTAGACTTAGCCAAAGCATTTGACACGGTTTCCCACCCCATACTTCTAGAAAGACTATCTCAAATAGGCATCCGAGGTAGAACTCTTAACTGGTTCTCATCATACCTAACCGACAGATCGCAAGCTGTGAAAATTAACAACATAACAAGTAACCCCTTACCAATCCACTTCGGAGTCCCACAAGGAAGTGTTCTAGGCCCTATTCTGTTCCTCATCTACATCAACAATCTCTGTAACCTTCCCATAACCGGGAAACTAATATCTTTTGCAGATGACACTGTACTGATAACTAGACACAAAACCTGGAAAGGAGCATTCGACATAGCTCAAAACGACATACGCCAGATAAAGAAATGGTTAGATGATAATCTCCTAACCCTTAATGCTGGAAAAACAAAATTCTTAACCTTCAGTCTTTCTGCTGCAACCCAACCTACCAACAATCAGAATATAATAATTCACTCCTGTCTAAGAACTTGCACTTCCTGTAATTGCCCAAACTTGGAACACGCCACCCACATAAAATATCTGGGGGTCATCATTGATCAACACCTTCGTTGGGATCAGCACTTGGCCAGTCTAACCACACGCATCCGCAAACTCTCTTATGTCTTCCGAACCCTAAGAAATATCCTTACTACCTCAACTCTTAAAACTGTTTACTACGCTCTCTGCCAATCTCTATTAGCATACGGCATTATAACTTGGGGTGGCTGTGCACAATCTATCATCGAACCTCTACTAAAAGCCCAAAAAATGGTAATACGTGTCATTAACAAGCGACCGACAAGATACCCCTCCAAACGACTCCTCATCGAGTATAACGTCTTAAACATACGGCAACTCCATTTAAAATTTATGCTAATACATTTCCTGTTCAAATACAAAAACAAAACTCTCTTACAACACAACTACACCACCAGAACAATAACCAACAGACACTACAATGTACCTACACTACACACCACGTCAGCTCAAAGACAATTTTTCTTCCTAGCTCCTAAAATCTTTAACCTTATCCCTGAAAACTTAAAAACGTTGAGTCAACCCCATTCCTTTAAAAAACAAATTACGAAATGGATCCTTACACATGGGAAACATTACAATTTTAACACCCATTCACTCTACACTCTATCGATTTAATCACTTTTCAGACAAAACATAATATATCTCTATTTTCTAAATTAGCGGCATGAATGTACAAGATTATTTAGTATGATCTATATCTAACAACTCCTCAAATTTCTCATTTTATAATAATTCTCTAACTTCTCCATCTTCTTCTTGTAACCCAATCTAACTATAAGTATATCATTTTCTTACTATAGAGCAGGCAAAACATAAAATATCTTTATTTACTATCTAAGGAGCATTATATGTATAAGACTGATTACTGTGAACTATATATATATATCAATAATTCCTTAATTTACTAAAAATTTCAATCTATACTAACGAATGTATATCCACTAACTGTAAACTTCACCCGCCATAACACAGGGTCATCCCTAGCATGGAGGGTGAAATATCACAAAAAACTATATGTACTGTTGATAATTCATGTATTAAATAAATAAATAAATAAATAAATGTTCATCCCTTCCTCTCCTCAAAAAGACCCTCCACACAGCATTCCAGATAACAGGCCCTGAGGGAAATTATTTTCCTCAGGGCCTCCTGTGTGGAATTAATATTTAAAAAAAAATTAGGATGGGTCACGACGGTATGGGAAAAAATAATCTTGTTTTGATTTGTCTAATAGTGAAAAAGGGTGTTAAATGGGGATAAAAAATCACGTATTTTTTTTAATAATACTTGGATATCATCTTCGTCCTCCGGATTGACTTTGAAATTTCACATAATTTAGAAAAACCTACCCTTGTTAAATCTTAAAAAAATATTAGATTAACCATTGAAATATTTTTAATAAAACACAAAATAGAGCACCCACCATTCAACTACCCCCCATCAACCCCCCTCCCCCCCTCTCCTCCTCCAATCGCCCTTCCCCCAACTCCCCCCCACTCCACCTTCCCTCACCCCATTCCACTCATCCATCAACCCTCCTCTCCCTCCCCCTCCCCCTTCCCCTTCCTTCCCTCCCCCCTCTCCACCCCTCCACCCTCTTCCCCCTCCCCTTTCCCCCTCCATCAACACCCTCCCAATACCCCCTTCCCCCTTTTCCACACCCCCTCTCACCTCTCGCATTCCACACATTCATTCCCGATACATTCAGTTTTCAAACTGCTCGCCTGCCACCTATTATAATTTTTTATACAAATTTCATAATGCCAGAACTCAACGGTAGTTTTATACAAAATAACGAACAAAAAAAAATGAATTATCCAATTTGGTGCAGTCGATCATTTTAAGAGATAGTTACATTACGTACAAACTGTATGTACGACGCCAACAAAGAACTCTTATTAGGGTGAATTGCCTAATTAAAATAAATAAATAAAAACATCGTTTCCAAGGCGACAATTGGTTTGCTTTTTTTCTGACTTTTGCAATAAATCGATTTTGTAAGGGACAGAAAACGAGTGATAAATAATTTCATAACGCCAGAGATTATTCATAACGTCAGAGATTATTCATAACGCCAGAGCTTCCCAATATATATAGCCTATAGATCTCGCAAATAATGTAGCTTTCTAGTAGTGAAAGAATTTTTAAAATCCATTCAGTACTTTTTGCGTGAAAGAGTAACAAACATACATCCATACAAACTTTCGCCTTTATAATATTAGTAGGATTTATTTACCACCGTTTTTACATATGAATAGCAAAAATTATGTTACAGTATTATACAGAACTGAACTGCCTCAGTAACAAACTTTTGCATTTATTTAGTGATAAATTTTAGATGTCCACTGACTCAGCATAATTACATATTTCCGTCCAATGGGCAATGAGGAATACATTTGTGAAAGTTAGTAACAGAATTTTTGCACTGAAATAAATCCGGATTTCGAATCCGAAAGCTTATCAATGTAAGCAAACCTGGGCTGTCAAATGCACCATTTTGAAAAATCCTGCTGTTGAACTTGATTAAATATTTTTAATGGAAAACATTATTTAAATCAAAATTTCGTGTTTTTGGATTTTTATGACTAATGAATTGGATGATAGATTTGTGGGTATTGTTTTGCTGCATGCAGTTGATTAAAATTTAGCCCTGATTCCGACAAAATACATTGAAATGTTATAATATATGTCGTGCTTAATCTTCAGAAGTTTAATTTTTTTAAAATGATTTATATCGAGTTGGCATCTTGGCATCGCGTTTGGGTCCCACCCTGGCATCGCGTGTTCGATTCCTTGGCTGGCTAGGTCCTCCATCACGACACAAGCAACATTTTACGCTTACTGTGTGATGGTAGTAGGAGATTTTCTAACATTGTTGGATTATTCGTAACGCTGGAATGTTTGTCTTTCTAAAAAAAAAAAATTATGTTTTCAGGAAGAATTGTCGGAGGTATTCCAACTACTATAGAACAGTATCCTTATCAAGTATACATCGTCGGTTTCGGTTCAGGAGACCGTAGCTACACCTGTGGGGGATCCATAATTTCAGAAACATGGATTCTGACTGCAGCTCATTGCGTCGCTAGGTAAACACCACAATATTAAATATATTTTAAAAATCAATAATTCTCATTGAAAGAGGAAAGTAAAAAAAATTAAAAAGGATGACTTCGTGACCGAGGCTTTGTCTCGAAATCTCTACTCAGGAGTAATGACCTGCCAAATGAGCTTCCGAAACCCGTTGATTTTGGCTTTGTTGTGATATTAATTATTTGTTTTAGTTACAACTGGCAGCAACTTCTTCCTACTAATTAAAAAATTATAATCGTAGAATAGTCCCAATCAGGTTTTTTTTTATTTTGAAACGACATTATTTTTTTTAAATACTCTTAGATAGAATTTTTGACCTTACTATGATTGCATGTATTATTTTCAGAGCGATTTCAATAACGGGGCTGTACGGAAGTACTTACAATAATAAAGAAGGCTTTTATTTTGTAGCAAAATCATTTTTCGCCCACGAAATGTATAACCGTGGGAGAACTGATTTTGACGTCGGGCTCATACAACTACAAAATCCGATATTTCTTTTAACCCCACAAGTTAAAAAGATTAAATTGGCAGGACCATGGGATAGAGAACCTAACGAATCGGACAATGCAATTGTTACGGGATGGGGTACAACAGCTGTGAGTATGAATATTTTTCTATTTATTTTATTTGTGTATAGGAGTTTTATGTTGGGTCGTAACTACTAAGTTATTCACATTCTTTTTTTTATTCATAAGAAGTACGAACCCTTTTGTTACTTTAACTTCACACAGGATGCCCTAAGGAAAATATTTTCCTATGGCCTATGACATCTCTGGGGATAATGTATTGAGATTCGAAATGTGAAATCGTTCCACAGCCGAGCTGTTGAACTCGTGAACGAGTCGTAAAAACATTGTAAACAGTTTAATATTATTGGGCGCGCGTTTAGCATGTTTCCCGACTACGCACCGGTGCCGAAGGAATCAATGACGCTGGTTCCTCGAGGCATCTTCCAATGAAATACCATTAGAACAAGGACAGAATTTCCACTTAACACCTGTGCTCTAACGATAACAATCCGTTTGTTAAGATAGGAGAAACTGACGGCCCGTTTCTGCGCAGATTCGAGGGTTTTTCAGGTATTTTGGGTCCCAGACCAAAGGTGACAGCCAAATTCAACCGTTGTTCGCACTTGCGATTTGTACAGGATCAGCAGTTGTGTAAGCAGAGGCTAACATAAGGCTTCGGTGGAGCCCCCGTACCTGAGCTGGTCACTTAGAGTCACACCAAGCATATTAATGAAGGCCTGTTTGGATGATTGCTTTTGTTGAAGAAGACTAGATATTCATTTGATCCCTTTTGGACGTAATCAGACATTTTTTTTTTTTAAATTTTTTTTTTTACAGTGAATACCGCACAAGAATCTCAACTGCTCCCGTCTGGAGCCAGTGAGACTATGGCATCCCCAATTGGGGTATGTTGTGAGGGTGAAGGTAGTGGGGAGGGGAAGGAGGTGGGGAAGAGGAAGGTTGGGAAGACATGATTGGTTATTCTTACCCCAAGAGAAAATACTCAAGGTAACCGTCCAAAATCTGCCTCAAAGCCCTCCGAGCCGTTAGTTTAGTGAGGGGGGACAGGTTATACTGGGAAGGAAAAGGTACGAGGGGTGAGTGGTGAAATCATTGTATCTAGAAGAGATGGAAGAATTAATCCATCCAGCCCATTGTAGTGCAAGGCGGTAGGCTGGAAGTATCCGGCTGGAAAGGTCGCCCATTGCATCCCAAACGCTGCTGCTAGGTCCTCTCTGTTACAACACCAGTGGCGTAGTTTCTTTTACTCGTTAATGGGACAGCCCAACCTCAGTTGTGAGACTGAGGGTTGGCCCCCTGCACTACTGAGAGTCCCGGGCAGGGTAACCGGTTGTAAAAGGTCTCCCTCAACCGGCCTCTGCTGATCCGACCAGCCTCGCCGAAGGTGGATCAACGCATCCACCGTCAAGACTTGGACGTGAGACCTTATCCGAAGCCCGGGCACTCCCCGTAAGTCACCAAACGTAGCGAACCATTTGGGGTGACCTGTGGTAGAGGTGTTGTTTATCCAATGACTGTTTCTCAGGGCACCGCTGCCCTACCCATAATCGCCTATCCATACCCACGTACTAAACTGTAACCCTTATGTAATTGCAACCCGCATTTCCTCTCAGATGTAAAACTGTGGTAAACAATACTTGATCAAGCGCGGAGACAGGCAAATCCGATCTTGATAAGGCAGCAATAACACACAATAATTGTTTATTTATAAGTCACGGCACGTGCATCAACTACAATCATTATTTGCACTGATTTACTTCATCAGTACAAAGTGCACAATGGGAAAAAATACACTCAGTCAATCTGTGAAGTTCATTGGAAAATATATATTTTTTAAATTATTTGGTGTTACGCGCAGCTGGCGATCACGACCAATATTCCGACTGTCGATTGATACATTTTGGCCCAGACTCCATAGTATCTCATAGTTCATAAATTAATTTATAAACTCATTCTGCCTCAGATAGACGCATACATTATCCCAGAACAGCATGGTTTCAGGAAAGGAAGATCCACTGAAACCAATCTGATGGTTTTCACCGACTATGTTGCTAGGTCCCTAGACAGTGGATACCAAGTAGACTGTTCGTATCACGACTTCTCCAAAGCCTTTGATACTGTGAATCATGATATCTTACTCATGAAACTTGCCCAAATAGGTTTTTCCCTTCGGATGTTAAAGTTTTTCATAAGTTACCTCAAGAACAGGAAGCAATTTGTCACCCACGGAATCTTCCAATCTGCTGTGTTTCTTGTTTTTTCAGGGGTTCCCCAAGGATCGATCTTAGGGCCTCTTCTCTTTTCTATTTTCATTAATGACATTGCTGGAGTCATTCGTTTTTCTCGCTTTCTGTTGTTCGCTGACGATCTAAAATTATTTCTTCTAATAAGAAATATTGAGGACTGCCTGCGCCTACAAGCTGATGTTGATAACATTTCAGAATGGAGTCAACAAAACCAGCTTCATTTCAATGTCTCGAAATGCGTTGTTCTGACTTTTACCAGAGCATTTAGTCTCACCTACCACAGGTACACTATGCTCGATCATAATCTCTACCGAGTTTCGAATATAAAGGATCTTGGGATTATGTATGAAAATAAGCTGACATTTCGTCCTCATATCGAAGGGGTTTGCCAGTCGGCCTTAAAAATGTTAGGGTTTGTTCTCCGAACCGTCAGAGTTTTTCGGGATACCCGTGCTCTGAGGATTTTATACTTCTCCCTAGTCCGCAGTAGGCTGGAGAGTGGTTCGCTTATCTGGAATCCTCATGAGGTGGGATGCTCCCTCATGTTGGAGAGGGTTCAAAAAAAGTTTTTAAGATTTCTCTACATGAGGGAGTACGGCCACTATCCATGGCTCTACCCGACGAACTTTCTTCTGGGCATGTTGGGACTCCACTCCCTGCAGCTCAGAAGGGAGGGGTACGCTGCTACCCACTTATTCAGACTGCTGCGTGGCTATATTGAAAATTCAGCCATTCTGGAGCGCGTGAGTCTCTATGTTCCGGATGACTATCTTAGACAACGCCAGCATAGATTATTCTATCTTCCTGCCTGTAGAACTAACCTGCCAATGGTTCTCCCGGTAGGAAGGAGTATATTGCTCCTGAACCAAATCTCCTCCGAGATTGATATGTTTGGCGTCAGTGAGGAGAGGTTCAAAAATGAAATTCTTTTGATTCTTGAAAGAGTCTCTCCTCATTGACGAGATCTTTCACCACTGCCTGAAATTCGTTTTGAAATTGATTTATTTCTTGATGTTTCTTTTTTGTGTATAAATATTTATAAAAATTTATTTTTTTTGTATACTATTTATATGTACAACGTAATTTCTTATATGTATTAAAACTAAATTTGTAATGTGTAAGAAATTAATAAAAACATAAATTTTCTTTTTTATACGCACCAGATTTAAATGTCCGGGTTTAATTTTCCCCACAGGAAAAACTAAACCCTTTCACACACTTCCCAAATGATCATCTGGTCAATCCACGTTATGCAATTGCACTATATGTATTATAATTACAAAACAATACAAGAACAACATGTCAACCTACCAGAGACCAGATGGGAAAATAATTCACCGACTCCAGATATTTTCATATCAGAGGGTTCGGCTCTGTGGAATTCCTAATTGAACCTTTAAATCCTACTGATCCCTCAATATAAATATTTAAAAAATCTTTTGTAATCCTACATGTATTTAAAATTACCGATTTTTGCATTTTTATATATAAATTCTTTGACAAATCTAATACGCCTAAATTTTGAATCAGAGACCTAGGTATAATGCCAGTAGCCGAAATAACAAATGGTAATATTTTTATATTCCGAGAATGCCAAATTCTTTTAATCTCATTTCCTAAATCTGTGTATTTTCTAATTTTTTCAGAAACAGTTTTTTGAATATTACAGGAATTTGGAATAGCTACATCAATGATATAAGTTATTTTTTTAATTTTGTCATGTTAAACTATATCAGGTCCATTATGACTAATTGTTCTGTCTGTTAGTATAGTTTTATCATAATATATTTTATAAAATTCATTTTCTAAAAATGAATTTGGTTCATATTCATAATATGGTACTATATTACGGCAGTCAATCAAGTTATGTTTAATTACCAAACTTTGGTGGATTATTTTTAAAACCTGATTGTGCCTAAATGTATACTCGGACGGCGCAAATATAGAACATCCCGATATAATATGTTCTATAGTTTCCGGAAAAGCCAAACATTTTATACATAAATCATCAATTTGATTTATATCTTTGATTATATGCTTCCTATAATTTTTAGTATTAATGACTCTATCTTGAATGGCAAGCATAAATCCTTCTATTTCTGCGCTCAACTCTCCAATACTCAACCATTTGTTTGACGAAAGTTTGTCAACATACGTTTGGTTGAGATAATTGAAGTGTTTTGCATGAATAATTTTATTTGACCAGGAATCTAATAATTCCTGGTTAGTATTTATAAGAATGTTGGCATTCTCGTCATATAAATTTAAAGGTGTAATGTTTCTATCTGCCTTACAAATTATTTTGTGCATTTCTGAGCTATTAGCTTTCCTATGGAAAAAATTTCTAAGCATTTCTACCTGATTGTGTTTCAAAGATGTTATTTTGACTATACCTCTACCTCCTAAATTTCTAGGTAAATTAATTCGTTCTATAGCTGAATTTGGATGATGGCAATTAAACTTTGTTAACGTAGTTCTAATTAATCGTTCTAAACTATCTAAATCTGTATTGGACCATTTAATTATGCCAAATGAGTACGTTAATAAAGGTATTGCCCAAGTATTAATTGCTTTTACTAAATTTTTAGCAGATAGATTGCATTTTAAAATTTTTCTGATCCTAGTTTGAAATTTAATCCTAATATCATTTTTAATACTAGTGTGATCTAATCTATTCGATTGCGGGTATCCTAAATATTTATAAACCTCATCCCCTTTCATACTTTTAATTTTGAAATTTCTAAATATACCCTCGTCTCCATCTACAATTTTGCCTTTCTCTATATGGATCGTTTTACATTTATCTAAACCAAAAGTCATTTTAATATCATCTGAAAAAATTTTAACTACCTTAATCATTTTTTCTAAATTTGATTCAGAATTTGAAAATAATTTTATATCATCCATATATAATAGATGTGAAACTATACTACTCTCGCTTGTATAACCCTTAATTTTTATTCCAAACTTGCTTTTAATTAACATTTTAGACATAGGATTCAATGCTAAGCAAAACCAAAGAGGACTCAATGAGTCTCCTTGAAAAATCCCTCTTTTTATTGAAATGCCCGGTACTACTATTTTCTTACCTTTTAAATTTACTAGTAAATCTGTATTCCAAAAGGACATAATATTTTTCAAAAAGCTAATTATAATTGGGTTAACTTTATATATTTTTAATATTTTTATTAGCCACGAGTGCGGGACACTATCAAAAGCTTTTTGATAATCTATATAACAAGTATGTAAATTACGCTTTTGATTTTGAATTTGTTTTAAAATTACAGAATCAATAACTAATTGTTCTTTACATCCCATATGTTTTCTGCGACAACCTTTTTGTTGTTCAGATAAAATATTTTTTTCATCCAAATGAGTATATATTAAATCTGTCAAGCAAGAGGTTAAAATTTTGTATATTGTCGGTAGACATGTAATGGGTCTATATTGAGAGGGATTATTAATATTTTCGCTTTTAGGTAACATATTGTAATGCCCTTAGTTAGAAAATTAGGAAAATTTTGAGGTTGTTTGACAAGTTTTGAAAGATTTTTTGCAAAAAGAGGATGTAAAGTAGTTAGACGTTTGTACCAAAAATTATGTATCCAATCGCAACCCGTGGCTTTCCAATTATGAGTATTTTTTATAATTTTGGCTAACAATTCAACCGATATATCAGAAAAACTCAGTTGTTCAATGTCTGAACAATTGAGTTCTTCATTTTCTATCCATGAACCTGCCTCATTATGTTTTATATCTTTACTCCAAATGTTTGTCCAAAAATCGCGCATATCTGATTCAGATGGCAACGGAATATTATTATTCGAAATAATATTTTGTTTATCATCAAGTTTGGAATAAAATATTTTCTCATTTTTTTGAAATAATCTATTATTATTTCTTTTATTATACGTATAATTATATCTTTTTAATCTACTAGCTTTTACACCTAATTTTTGTTTTAATAAATCTAATAAATCATTGATTATATTTTCATTATTATTACTACCAATGTTATAACCAAATTTTCTCCCAATTTCATCTACATGTCTCAAAATATTTCTACTTCTATTCCCATTTTTATATTCAATTACTCTAGCTATACTACTTCTTAAAAATACTACATCATTTTCTAATCTAATCTGCCATTCTGGTTTACTATAACTATATGATCTATCATCAGAGGATGTTAATTTAACTCCTAACCTAGTACATATAGTGATAGCACTAGCGTACACTAACGTATGAAGATCTAAAAATCTAATATCGTCAAATATTATTTTTGGTAAAATTAAATTATTTAATTCAGAAATTAATTTAGATAATTTTTTTGACGTATGCAATTTTGGTAATTTTGGTCTAACTGTGGGCTCTATATCTATATATCTATTTATATTATTATGAAGCAAGTTAGCTAATTCTATTACATTATCATCTAGTAAGTTTAAATTTACAATGTTGATTTCCCTAAGATTATGAATAGCGTCTAAGTTATTTGAATCTACTGTAATATCATTAGATTCTTCTACTAGAATATTATCTAAACTGTCTTCATTCAATGTATCTAATATAACATTACTACTCGTATTAATTTGTTCTAAATTATTCTCTAATTGCAATCTATCTCCTATTTCCTTTTTTATCTGATTTAATGTTACTACAGGGATTAAATTATTTTTGAAAATTGCCCTTTTTTGGTCAGCTAATCTTTGTTCGTTTACTTGGGCAACCGGATAATTTTGTGAGAAAAGTAAATGTAATTTTTTCTTATACAATAACATATCTGTTTCTAGTTTCGTCACATAAAAATATGAACGAACGATGAACATATTGACATCGTTCGTCCATTTCATTCTCTGCCTAGGAATACCTGCTTTTGTTTTTTGGGGTCTCAGATTATCAATGTTCATCTGTAAAGATGACATAATCAACCCATTTTCATTTCCGTTGGTTGAAAATGACATTTTGTCACCGTTCAAAACAACTTGGAAATGATTATTATTATTATTCCTACATTCCAGTAACCAAGCAACTGTCGTCGTTACCTAATACTGTCATTTGTCAACAAATGACATTAATTATTATTATTATTTATTACAGTATTATTATTATTATTATTATTATTATTATTACATATTATTATAAGTTTCCGCTAGCTGTCAATATACGCATTTATTTGGATAGTTTCGTTCGTTATGCAAAATTACTGGCACAATAATGAATGGAGTTCAACTAACAAAGCCATAAACGAAGCTCTTCTAGACGTTTTACACCATCTATTTATTCAGCCCGATTCCTGTATCGAGACCAAAGACAAAAATTTTCGCTTGCTTAGGCGATCGCTATTTTCATCTCTATTTTCATATCTACCATTTTAGTTGGCATAACACACGAATCATGTTGCTTGCAGCGATGCCAACTAAAATCGTAGATACGAAAATAGCGATCGCCTAAGCAAGCGAAAATCTTTGTCTTTGGTCTCTGTAAGGGAATTGGGCTGAAAAAAAAAAGTGTAAAACGGCTATTAGAATTGAAAGAGGTCATTTACGCGATTTAAAAACTTAAATAATTCAACAAACACGCGACCAATTTATTCCGTTCGATCTTTAAGAAACTAAAGTCGTTGAAATATGAATAAATACCTTCATCATCATCATCACTATTGGCTTTAAAACCCCTGGTGGGTCTTGGCCTCCTCAAGAATCTTCCTCCACTCATCTCGGTTTTGTGCCAGCTCTCTGGCGAGTTTTTTTTGTGCCAGTCCTCAAAGATATATCTGATAGATATGTCTTTGAGGACGTTGTCGCTCCATCTTAGTCTTGGTCTAAAATACCTTATTAACCAATTAACTACCGTTAAGCGTAAAAAAGTAAATGCGGACTACCAACGCATATTTATTTAGGTTAGTATATCAATTCAACATTCAATTCATAGAAATTACCTTCAGTATTGCCAGCGTACTTCGGTTTCTTATTTATTCCCTGTCAATATCGGTTCGGATATCAACGCTAAAACCGTGCTTGGGACATCGATATAAAATCATCAGAAGTTACGTCTGCGATCTTCGATCGATTTCACTGAACTGGTATAGATTATGCTTAAAAATAAGTAAAATCGAAGCAATTACAACCAGCTGAAGTCTCCGGCGTTTCCCGGGCTTAACGCAATTTTTTTCTAAATCTAATGTAGACTGACCTTTCACTTATTTAGATGGTAAAGTGTGCAAAATTTTACAATCGAGGAATAAAATAGTAGATTTCTATGAACATTACAGCGCCCGCCGGGTGAATCCCGAACACACTTATTTATGTAAATTGACATATGTACACAATTACAGATTTTTCTTTATAACGATGTATTTTTGGTGCGCCACCTCCTTCTTTTGTTAACATTTCGGACAACATTAAAGTGGCTATCATCAGAGCAGACACATCTGCTCTGATGATGGACACTGTAATGCTGTCCGAAACGCTGACTAAAGTTGACAAAGCAACACGGAATAATATCCCAAAAGTAAATCATTATAATACTTTTGGCCGTGAACACCTCAAATCGTATCAGATTGTTACTTACTTTTTTTATTCGCTAGGTAGGTACCGGTTTGCCGACTTGTCGACATATTTATCGACATGACCGTAAGGGTTCCATGCCAACTCGGAAATAAGTCGACTCAACACCTCATTAAAAAGTCATTAAAAGCTGTGAAAAAAAAGAAAAATAGCCCATAACCTAACTTAGCTTAACCTACGAGTATTTAAGCAATTTTTATATATATTTTTATGACTTTTTAAAGGTGTTGAGTTATTTTCAATCCGAGTTGTCCGGTCACCGCCCGTATGCACTGGCAATTTGTACAGGGTTTGCAGTATATTATAAGAACAACCAATCAAATTTAAAATAAACGTAGTTTTCTACTAGATTCAAAGTATTCGATTTTGGTTTAGTACAACAGGCGAGTATTCCGATTAAATTCGTTAATTTAAAGAGTTATTCGAAAATTGTATTTTGATTTGACAATCGACGGTTTGCAAAATGTCATTCTCAAATTGTGACGAGTTTGACAGTTTCGCGAGAGTTTTTGTAATGATTAAAAAAACTTTTCAGATGTATTGTCATGACTCATGAGGTTGTAATAATCCAGAAACCTTCGCGAGGGTGGAAAGAAGGTATTTTGAAAGTTTCAAACATTTCTTAGGCTTAATATAGCAATGCATAAACGACTTACGTCCATAGAAACAGATATTAAAGGAATTAATCTACAAAGATGGTGAACACCAGTAGCGAATTATAAGAAAAATACAAAACAATTAGTTTGGGTACAGTGTTCATCTTTACATAGTATAAAATGAAGTCGCTTCCGCTGTCTGTACGCTTAGGGGGCATACATAAATTACGTGAGCTCAAAAGGGGAGGGGGGGGAGGGGTCCAGCAAAATCTCCCGTTACTTGAAAAGAATATACGAAGTGGCCCAAATTTATCTCACCGGGGAGGGGGGGGTCTAGATTGGAAGAAAAACTGCTCACGTAATTAATGCATGCCCCCTTAGATCTTTTAAACTACGTAATGGATTATCATGCGGTTTTCAACCTTAGAGTGATTCATGAGGAAGGTTTTTAGGTTTATAATTTGTCGAGGTTTTGTGTAAATTGGTTTTTCTTTTTTTTTTATTATAGCGACTATATAAAAAATTTTTACATACAAAATGCAATGTGAAATTAAGTATAAAATATTGTATTTCTTAGTCCTCCTCACTAGGGGGTCCTGTGCCGGGGCGGACTTAAGTTATTTAAATATAGTTCATTTGTCTTCTATGTCGTTTTTAGCTTCTTCGCTAGGGTTTTCTCATTGACCTCTTTAAGCCATATTTTTATTCTTGATTTGTATTCAATTGGATTTTTTATTATTTTTATGTCTTGGGGAAGGATGTTATGGAGTTTTGTTGCTAAGTATGTATAGTTTCTTTGTCCAAATGTGGTTTTATAACTTGGAATATTTTTTATGTCATTTTTATTCTATCTAGTGTTATGCATACACGGTCTAGTAGAGGATTCATTATTTTTGAAGAGCTTCAATAATATATTTTTGGCATATATTTGTTGTACATTTGGTATGTCAAAGTTATTGAAAATTTCAATTGAAGGCGTTCTAATTGGTACTTTCAATATGGTCTTTATGATTCCTTTTTGAATCGTATTCAGGCTGTGTAGGTACGTATTTGCAGCAGATCCCCATCCTATGATTCCATATTCAATTCGAGAATGACATAACGCATAGTAGACCTTTTTCATATCCTTTTTATTTAACACGTTTCTTAGATTTTTGAAGAAATATATAAAGCTTGTGAGTTTTTCCGTAATACCTTTGATGTGTAGGTCCCATCTAAGATTTTCGTCAATTATTACTCCGAGATATTTTACGTTTTGTGTTTTTTCGATGACGGGGCAGTAATATTGTATATTACTTCCATTGGTTGAAATATATAAATAAAAGGAGCGGGCTGGCAATCGGGTGGCGGGCAGTGACTTGGCAAACGGGCGGTATGGATTTGATTTAACGGATGGCATTGGTTATTGTAGTGTCCTTGATACTACTATTTTATTTATTAAAAGAGGTTTCGTTTTATACGACGGAATATTTATTATAAGTTCAAATGACAAAGGTGTACACTGTTTGGTCTATGAAACTAACCGAAGGAATGCCGGCGCCGCGCAGCGAGTGCTCGTGGCTCGGCCTGTCCCCTCCACTCTCTCTCTCCGGGTGGGATCGGAAACCTTCGGCTACGTTCGGCCATCTCCGGCAACCGATCCCCCCCGCGGTGATAGGTACCCCATACAGTTATAAAGGTTGGGTAATTGCGTGGCATTGTGTTTCGTTAGCCACAGCAACGTGTGTCCGGGTCTGCTAGTGATAAATAAATGTCTTGAACCTGGAAAAACTTGTGGCAAAGTGGAAGGCAAGAGAGGCAGAGGAGGATCACGAATGTGTTGGAAGGACAGTGTCACCGTAGGCGTCAATAACGATGGTACGAGGTTCCTGCACTCCTCAAAACTGTGAGGAGTGGAGGAGCCTGGTTTATCAGGGCAACTCAAGAGGTAGAAGAACGTCACCAATATAATTTATGTTATATTTTTGTCTTTTTCAGGAAGATGGTCAAGAATCCCGTGTGCTGCGTGTTACCAAGGTTCCCATTATTTCCAACGCAAGGTGCCAACAATCTATTCCAAATTTGTTGATTAATGAACATAATATCTGTGCCGGATTAACACAAGGCGGAAAAGATGCTTGCCAGGTGAATATTTAACTGAACCTAAAATACATTTTTTTGTTCTAACGAAACAATTCTTCAAATCGTAAAATAAACACATTTTAGCGAGCATACAAAAAACCAACTTGTCTTTGTTAAGGAATATTTAAAAATCAATTAAAATTAAATAAATGTGGCCGTCCATCCTAACCATGTAATTTAGTAGCAGTTCAGTTTCGCACAACTAAAAGATCTAAAAGAACTCGCCGCACCAACCTTTTTTACACGACCAGTAATAATACGAACTCTGCAGCCAACTCCCCATTTCCCGCATCCTTCAAAGATTCAACTCAATTAAAAAAATCACAAATACCGATATATTTTTTGATTCCCACCCTCTATTTAAGAAAAACATTTCTAGCACACTGAATTCGCACACATAACACACACATCCACACACACCCTCACACCCTCATACGCACCCTCACACACATACAAATACACACACACACCCCTCTCCTTCAATAATTTACCAACTTAATTTAGGTAAACTGTATAATTTATCACATAAAAACATAAACATATAAAAGCCACAAGTCATTGGTACCAATTATTGTGTTAAATTCTTTATCTTTGAAACTTTTTTCTACTATGTATGTAATTATGTACTGTTTGTTTCTGCAAAAAAAATAAAAATAAAAAATGACGTATTTTGGGCGTACGATAAGATATAATCACTTTTTAGTGGAATATACGATGTAATTGAATTTATTCGATCAATCAGAGGATACTTTTAAAGTTTGTTGTGGTAACACTTTGACGACTGTGCCTTTTAAGTAAGTACACAGCGCCCTTGAGGTGATTTTTCACAAAAACGGCGCTATATCAATCATCCAAATATTATTATTATTATTATTACTGTTAATTGACTGTTTTATAATCTAATTAAATAATCTATTTGTACGCCTGCATCAAGTTTAACATTTTATTTTGCTTATGAATAAAAAAATAACAAAAATACATTAAGATAATCGATAATCATCCCTATTGAGTAGGTACATAAGTACTACCTTCTATTGCATCCGTTCAATAACAATGAAATAAATTGCGTAATATGTAGCTTAGTACATTTTGAGCGTTGGAATTAAATCATTTTGTGGACATTAAAGTAAGTGTGTCTTTATTCTACTTTATTCTGCGTGTTCCTATTTTTGGCTAAACTGAATTAAAAATGCTAAAATATACAAAAAATCAATATCTATCAACTACCACCACAAATCGACCAGTAAAAAAAGTAATTCACAGTGTATAAAATTATGTGAAAACTGTAAGACCT
This sequence comes from Limnephilus rhombicus, assembly GCA_929108145.2. Classification (NCBI taxonomy): domain Eukaryota; kingdom Metazoa; phylum Arthropoda; class Insecta; order Trichoptera; family Limnephilidae; genus Limnephilus; species Limnephilus rhombicus. The sequence goes on from OV815276.1 coordinate 35,880,176, forward strand.
TGTAAGAAGGATTTTATTATGAACTAAGATCTGATGCGAACGAAGAAGAGGTAGACGAACCTTACATATATTGATTAGCTACTCTATGCATGCGGACCACAGAAATTCACGTGTGATAAAGTTGTCAAAAGACCATTCAGCGCCATTTTGTTTTTTGGCCTATGAATCTTCTTCATCAGATTAAAAAAAATAAATAACATTATATTCTTACGCAAATTAATTAATTTAGACCGGCACATTGAATTAGAATTTATTCCGTTCATCAAAATTATTGTACCACATTGAAAGTTGATATCTTTTTATAATAAAAACTAGCTGACCCTGCCACGTGTTACTGAGGCTAAAGAAACACAACGCCATCTACTGGATGGTTACCCAACCTATATAACCATTTTTTGTCGATAAATTAACTCACACCGCCATCTGTTAGAAACTTATGGAACTTACAAATAATTAATTGAACATCTAATTAGCAATAATAAATATTGAGGTCAATAATCGAGATAAAAACTATCCTACTGTCATATAAAAACCATATTTTAAGTTGGATCAAATTACACACAGTAAGCCAAATTTCATCAAAATTGGTTAAGTAGTTTCGGAGTTCATCTCGAACAAAAATCGTGACGCGAGATTTTAATAAATATAAAGATAATTTGTTTTCATAAATCTTCCCTGTTATTCTATTTTAATGTAGTCAAAAACTTTAAAACCACGATTTCTCAGAAATGCAAAAATGTGGCATGGTCTCCATGTATACTCAGGCCTCGGTATGAAATAGGGCTATTTATTATATTTGACGGCTTCCGTGATCGAGGGATAAGGCTCTCGACTTGCAACCCGAAGATGGCGGGTTCAATTCCGCCGGATTAAAGAATGGAAAATACTCTTTGTATCGCCCTGGTCTAAGATCACCATTTAGAATTTAAACCTTGCTTGAAATGGCTTTAGCCGTATTTTGTGATCAGATCTGAAAAGCCAGGCACTTCCCCACTTTCCTCTTCCCCATCTCCTTCCCCTCTCCACTACCTTCAGCCTCACAACATACCCCAATCGGGCCACCATAGTCTCACTGGTTCCAGACGTTAGCAGTTGGGACTCTTGTGCAGTATTCAAATATAAAAAAATAAAAAAGAGGAATTGAGAATTTTGTGAATACATCCTCGCCAAAGATATTGATATATGAAAGATATTAATTTGAAAATTTATTCAAATTATTATTATCATTTATTTTTATTTTGTTAAAAAAATGGAAATCTCACATTTTAAGAAAACCATTTTTTCTTTTCTTTTTCTGTGTCAGAACAAAAGATGTTGAAATATAAGAGATGTGCTATTCGAAGCGCAGTCCCACGCAGTTTTACTGGGTGGGACTGGGCTTCCGGGTGTGGTCAATATTGCTTACCAATTAGCGAATAAACTAAACTAGATGAACGAATTCTTTCCGTATTCAAACTATATTGTTAACCAATAGCACGCCTTAAAAAATAAACGAAATGAACAAAATCCTTTTCGTATGTAAACTACTCCGATTAGGTAGTAGTCCGCATACAGTCGCCCGGACATCATAGCGTACCTCTTTTGTATTTCAATATCTTTAATCCTCGCCATTGTGTTCATTATATTTTTAAATTCAATAAATCAGTCACTCTACGAAGAATTTATATTTTTTTCTCTTTCAGGGTGACTCCGGTGGCCCATTGGTGATTGGAGATATCCAAGTTGGAATCGTCTCTTGGGGCGTTGGTTGCGCACGGGAAGGTGTTCCAGGCGTCTATACGAGAGTATCAGCGTTCTACGACTGGATTAATAGTCAAATATCAGTCAGTGGAGAAGAGATCAATAGAATAAATTGAAATGAAAAGTGTTTGTTCCCTACTATATAAAAATCCTAAAATTGACTCCTGACATCCAAATGTTTTTGGAACAGCTTATCTGCGGTATCGTGATGAATAGTAGTGAGGCATGCAATTAGCAGATGAGAGATGAAAGTAGACTGAATGATGTAGAAATGTGTGTGTGTGATGAAACCGTGTATGATCGTGTGAGAAATGTGGAGATTCGCAAAGAATGTGAGCGTAATGCGATAGGGATGGATGATTAGACGCTTAGGTGCATGTAGAGCAAATGAACGAAGAAAGTATTATGAGGAGAACTGATGACAGTAACGGTATAAGAAGTCGCAATGCCCAAGAAAAACGTGGCACGATCAAGTGAACCAAATACTTGTATGTTTGAGACGATGTTTGAGTGTGAATTCAACAAAGTTTAATCAACTTTCGTTCTGTAAATTGAAAATAGATTCTCATAGAATAGAAGAGGTCTGAACGCAGCGTACGACACAAATTCAGACTTCTAATTTTGTAGTTATTTGGTATCGACATATGCACCTAGCCACTGATCTCAATATTATTATTAACAACCAGCGCAAACCCGTGATAAATTACGAGATATTATAATAATTGTAAGATTTGTGAAGCTCAGACGAATTGATAACAAAATATTTATCTGGGAATCAATGCCTTTCAAAAGAAGAAATTTACCTACCGAATGTCAGTAAACTTGCTAAATTAGGACATCTATCCACACCCATCAAGTCAAGGTTAAAAAAAAACTTTTGATATTTCGAATGCGCGACGTAGTTTGAAGTAAAACACTGCCACTTGTTTTGCAGTTAGTCCAAATCTCCCAGTGGAAAATGAACTTAAAGCGAATTTTTAAACAATCAACCCCCTCTATGAGCTAGCCTAAATGCATTTTCGCATAATTTTTTTAAACAATCAACCCCCTCTATAAGCTAGCTTAAACGCATTTTCTACGAACCTTGCTATCAAGTATTTGAACAATACAAATAAAGAAGTATAAATGCATAAAATAATTTTGGTTCTTTATCGCCTGTCTGATATGATAAGTAGTTCCAAATTTTGAAAAATTAAAAGTTAAAACTTAATTTTTTTACGAAATTAACTCCACACGGGTGGCCCCGAGGAAGGAAAAGACACAGAGACCCGTAAATCGTTCCACAGCCGAGCGTTCCACACTCGAAAACGAATTCCAGAAACGACCCGTTCTTATGTGACATACTTTCGTTCAATCTATATTACAATATGGTATTATCGGCTGTGGAGGAATATATGACAATATTTTAAATTCACTCAAAATAGTTCAAAGGTTGATAATTAAGGTAATCTTGAAAAAACCGTCTAAATTTTCTACTGAAACTTTTTTTTCAATATTCAATGTGCCTACAATAGACAAAATGTATTAAAAAATTCAATTCTTCAAATTTACAAAGAAATACAGTTAAATACTCGTAACTTACAACTCAATACACCAGCAAGATACCAGAAAACTATTAAAATCCCAAAATCTAATACTAAGCACATTCAAAATTCCTATCTTTATCTAGGCATAATATATTATAACAACCTCCCATTAAAATTAAAAACTATCTAAAATATGCAGGAATTTAAGACCAAATTAAAAAATTACCTTAAACTGCTATAAAAGTCCCAAATATGTTTACTTTTTTTATCTTAAAGTCTGCTATTATATAAATCGTTCATTCCTTCGTTCTCTCTCATTTCTTAGTTTCTGTAATATCTTTAAGTCTACTATTGTATAAATCTTGCGTTCTTTCTTACATATCCTTTACTTACTAATTACAATAATTTTTATTACTAACATGATTCATTAATTTATAATGATTTTTTAATTTATATTATGATTTTTTAAACTTATCATGATTTTTATTTTTAAATTTACCTATACATGATTTTCTAACATTACTTATTATTTACAATAGCCGTTATTACTAACTTACACGATCTTTTAATTTACTAATTGAGCTAAAATTCCCTCATCAAACACAAGAGCATTGTCTCTTTATAGTGAGGAAAGGCAATTTTTTGTTTCTCTGTTAAAACCTTATGTAACTATGTAACCGATGTAAAAAAATCCGTTGCGTGCCGTGCATGCGTTGCGGCCGGCGCGGACAGATGTACGTTCACCTTTAAATCACAGAATCATAGCCACTATAATAATCAGTACCGCATTCAGTTCAATGATTTGTAAGAGGTGGCGCAAAAGTCCCCACTCGATTTTATAATTATTAATGTTTCATTATTCACCATTTTTCAAAGTTTCTGTTTACTTCATAAATGTCAAAATCGTGATGACATACGACTCGTTTGGCAAAAATTAGAGTATGTTCCGATGAGGTCATGACTTTTGTGCCACCTAGTATTTTTAATTTAATTTTATATTCGAGAATTCTTTTAACGGTAGAACAAATAAGATAGAGATATATTAATACAATTAACCACATAATTCATTGGTTTCAACAGAAATTTTATGATCGATATTATTTTTTATGAAACAACAAAGGAGTGAATGTTATTATATCCATGAATGGAGTTTTGAATCGATTCATTTGGTTTAAATTGTGCATATCGAAATAAAAACAACTTCAAGAATAATAAAGATTTCAGTTCCAATCAATTTATATGTATTTTATGATTACATTTTATCTAAGTATGTTGTGCAATAATTTTATTTTCTGTTTGAATACGATTGTACTCGTACGCATTTTGATGTCAAGGTGGGAAAACAAACTCCTTTGTTAACATTGCAGTCGTGGTTACCATGCCTAGTATGTAGGTACTTTGAATTTTATTAACTTTCAGTATGCAACCAGTTCACTTTTTGGAATTCTAAAACCTCTCCGATCTCAGGTCCGAGTAGATCTGGTTTCCAAAAAGTTCACGAAATTATTTGTAGTCAAAGGAGATTAGCTAATTCCGTACAAATATCTGAAGCAATATCTGATCATTTTAGATTTCATAAGTGGGGTTGGATTTATTTTATTTATTTATTTATTGCTTCTTCACAATTTATGTACATATATTTTTAGCATGTAATTATTAACCCCACTAGGGTTCGCCTGTATCGGGGTTAATAATTTCACAATTTAATAAAAATAACACACGCAAATATCGGTCATGCAAAACAGTTAAGTAAAAGCAAAATAATAAAATTTAAAAATATAATGATAAACAGAGAAAATAATAAGTGATAAAAATATATGAATTAATAACAAAGTGTTAAGAGATCAGACAAAATGTTATCATTCATTATATCATTAGTTCATACCATTTTCAACAATAGATAAAATTTTAAAAAAATATATGTCCTCAGGTTTTTTTTTTTAAATATGTGTAAAAAATAAAAAATTAAAAAAAACAATGGATACCCTAGGTCTAGATTAATCTACTCGACTATGTTTTATTTTTTCTTTTCTTTGAGGCGAATAATTAACGATTGGGCTGTAGGAAGGGAAGCGATAATGTGGGTCTTCAGGAAGCCTGAAAAAATAAGCGAAGAAAATCGGCTACCACCAACATATTTATTTGTTTGAGAAAGTAACAAATGAATATCGGTGTATAAGCACAATTGTTACATTTATTAGGAACTATACTGAATTTATCCAATCCAAGAATTAAAAACAATAAATGCTTTTGGGTTGCCGGTAAATTTAAATAAGACCCAATACACATACACCAATATTATGTGATGGAATCGTGTTCAAACTTCTAAGCGCTCTGTTGAATTCGATCGTTTCGTTAGCGATTTTGGAAAATCCCTCCATCCAGGTAATAGGATAGCCGCCGGATGTCATCCAGTGCATCCACGAATCAGCATTTTGGTGGACATTGGCTTCTTGAGTACGATGAATAAGGTAGATCTGTTTTACAGTATACTCTACCAGATTATCTCTTCTCATGTTCCCATTAGAACGAATAAAAAACTCTTCCCTATGTGGTATTTACAAGATCTCATTCGTTTGATAAAAGAAAAAAACAAATTTCATAAAAAATATAACAAATACGGCAATCAACTAGATCATTTATCATACAAATTAATTAGAACCAGAACTAAAAATCTAATTAAATTTTGTTGCCATAAGCACTTAGACTTGACCAAACAATACTTAAAAGCTAACCCAAAATATTTCTGGAAATTCGCAAAAAGTAAGTATAAAAACACAACCGATATACCAAAAGAGATGCACTTAAATGACGAAAAGACTACCCAAGGTCAAGTTATCTGTGAGCTCTTTTCTAGGCATTTCCAATCGGTTTACAAACCACCCAATGCAAACTACTTTCCACAATTCCCTGAAAACTTTTGTAATGAAAGCCTCGGTACGATCAATATTTCGCCTACAACGGTTTTAATTAAATGTAAGAATTTAAAAACCAATAAGGGATCAGGACCTGATGGTATTCCTCCCATTTTTATCAAAACATGCAGATATTTCCTCGCCAGGCCACTCAGCCTGCTTTTCAACAAGTCACTACACGATGGTATTTTTCCAGTCAAATGGAAAACGGCTTTTTTAACTCCCATCTTTAAGAAAGGTTGTAAGAGCGATATAAAAAATTATAGACCCATCTCTAAACTTGACTGCATAGGAAAGTTATTTGAGTCAATAATATATGACTGTCTACTAGCTCACGTAAGTAAATACATTATCATTGAGCAACACGGATTCTTTCCCCGGCGTTCTACAACCACAAACCTTCTTGTATACTCCCAATTCATCCGCGACAGCATCGAAAAGCATTTACAAGTAGATGCTATCTATACGGATTTTTGCAAAGCATTTGACCAGTTAAATCAGTCACTACTTATTAAGAAGCTTGAAAAGTTTGGCATTAGTGGAAATACTCTGAAATGGTTTGAGAGTTACATTACTGAAATAAAACTACAAGTAGTTATAGGAGGTTACTCTGCGGATATTTTTACTGTAACATCGGGAATTCTGCAGGGCTCTCATCTTGGACCCCTGCTATTTTTAATTTTTATCAACGACATAAGCTGTCCAAAAAATCGCATCATTGGAAGATTGCATCGATTTGCAAAAAGACCTATCATCACTACACGAATGGTGCACACTAAATGATTTGTATTTTAATAAAAACAAATGTGCTGTAATTTCCTTCACAAAGAACAGAAATAAATTTTCAAACTCATATCACATTAACAATGTCGCTTTATTAATCATAACTTCAATTAAAGACTTGAGGCGTGATATTTGACTCATCACTTCAATAAACATGTAGATACAATTTCAAAAAGTGGGTCACAAATATTAGGATTAACGCTTAGAATCACAAATTGCTTTAAAAGTGCAGAATGAACTCTAACATTATATAAATCAATTGTGCGAAGTATTCTCGAATACGGATCCACTATTTGGTCTCTCAATTATGAGATTCATAATTATAGAATCGAATCTATACAAAGAAAATTAACCCGTGTTATTGCTTATCGGAAACGGAAACGGAAACTTTCTGATGTATTGCTTCTGCACAAAATTATACATGCATCAGTTGATACACCAAACATTTTTTCCCAAATTAACATTAACACACCGTCAAGAAATTCAACAAGGAGGATGCAAGATATTTTCTATATATCTACCTACCACACAAATACAGGATATTTCTCCCCTTTACCACGAACATTAAGATATTATAACACGTTAACGCTGGAAATCTGTGAACGAAATAACGTTCACAGATTTCCAGCAATTCTAAATGCCTGGCCTGTAATTAAAAAAAATGCAATTTCTTATGCAAACGGATAGATTTATTTTATCAAAAAAAATTAAACATAGGCGTTTCAGAAAAATGGGTAAATAGCGAACGGACCACTGACCGTTGTAAAATGGACCTTAGAAAAAATTGTATATCTTTCTGAAATAAATGCAAGGCACGTAAATATTTTTTTAAGGTTAATAAACACTTACTTTCTTCGAATTAGTTGTGTTTTGATCCCAAAAAATTTTTTTTTTCAATTTCGAAAGCTCAGTACAATAAAGTTGAGACGTTATACTTAATCCTTTGAGCCGACAAATGACTTTTTGTGTACTTGTAAAGTAAATCTTCTAGAAACGGGAGACGTATAAATGCGGGAAATACAATTCATTTTTTAATTTTTTTTTATTCAGTTTTTATTCCAGCAGGGCTGCAAGGGTAATGCAATCCCAGTCTGCCATATTGCATAAACAATAATATTTTACAGAGTAAATAAAAATCTAAAAGAAATAAAATATGATAACGTATTATGTATTAGGTAGGTACCTAATGAAAACAATAAATGAAAATAAAATTCGCACAAAAATAACAAAAAAATAACCATAAAGTTAAAAATTAAATTTTCTTTTTTATTTATTTAAACGCCCATAGGGCTTCTACATAGAATGCAGTACATTTTTTTAATTACAGTATTTACAAAATACAAGTAACATAATATATGTTAAAAACAAAATTTAGGTTACATAAAATATAAGTGTTAAAAGAAAAAAAAAATTAGGTTACATAAAATATAAGCGTTAACATAATACAGGTAACATAAAATATAAGGAACAAAATATAGTTCATAAAATATATGAGTTGAGATGAAGTAGGTAAGGTTAAAATAGTTGTTCACATTAGTTTCTGGGATAGGTAGAAATAAATAGTTGGCACATATGGCGTTTGAAGTTTGTTAAGTTCAAATTATTGTCAAATACATCCATATTACAAGTATTTGTTACCAAGACTATGTAAACGTTGTATTGGAGAATGTAAATCATAGTTCGAATGAGATGTACGTATATAAAATGTCAATGTTTGTCTAGTTGTTCGTGTAGGTACATGTAGATTTATTAATTGCAGGAGTTCACAACTGTTGAATTTAGAGTTAAATAATTTTAATAAAAAGGTTAGGTCGTTTATTTTTCGTCTGTTTTCTAATGTTGGAATATTTAAAGTATTCATTAGCGACGGGTAATTTATGTGCTCTAAAGGGATGTTAAGTTTAAAATTTACAAAACGTAGAAATTTTATTTGAATTCTTTTAATAGTAAATAAAATTAAACAGAAATTAAAATTTAAAAAAATAAATATTTTTTTCCATCGTCCATCAGAGAGGTCGCCTCATCATCTGCATCCATTGCTCATTTAGTGGGGAACTGAGCCACTCGGATGCAGCCAAGAAAATTAAGTTGGTTGATTTCCGTGTCCTGCTCCAGAAGCTGGCTAGTCGGTGACGAAGTAAGGCTGGGAATGAGTGCACCCTCCCTTCGGTGAACATCGTGGAGGCGCTGCAGAACCTGTAGCATATTGTTGTAGTTGTAGCATATCCTCAGTTTGTCCCATTGCGCTGCTGGGTATTGCGTCCACAGTTCAGATGTGTACAGGGCAATGCAGTATGTCTTGAAGAGTAATTTTCTGACGTCGTCGCTACAGTGTTAGAACCGCCTTGAGAGCATTCCGGCCCGTATGTTAATTGCTCTTCTTTGTCGTTCCATATCTTCTATATCCTTCAGGTCTTTGGTTAGGATATATAGTAATAAATTTATTATATAATAAAATATATAAAAAATTTTGGAATAATAAAAAATTTTATAAACGTATAAATGGTAACTTAAATGTGATATAAATTTTTAAAATTTTAAAATTATTTCATTTTTTTAATATGATACTTAGATGCCAGATATGTGAGGCCACAAGCAGTTCGTTTCCTTCTAGATATATTGGAGGAACATTTAATGGCTCCTGAATTTTTTTTTTATTGAAAGAATAGATATACATATTAAAATCAACAAACAAGTCCTGCTAAGCCAATTAATGAGCGACTGAAAACTGAAGATAAAGTTAAAATGAAATATTAATTAACTATTAGTTTTTTTTTAAGGATCAACATTTTTCAGTTAAGTGCGTTAAATGCAATTTAATTTCTACTGTCTAGGTTCAGCTTCTTATTCAATCTTCCTCCACCAATTCTATGCCTCTCGTGGTATCAGGAAACTGACAGAAAACTTATTTTGTAGCACCCTTTTAATTCAAAATTAATAAACATTTAGATTTAACCACTTTTATTGTTTAAAAAAACATGATTCCTAAGCAATGCTTTCACTTTCTAACCTAGGTTCACCAGTTTCCTTCTTGTACTACGAATTTCCAGACACAGTGAACAATGTACATGTACATAGCATTATTTTGAAGAGGTTTAGGGATAAAGTCCACTCAATGTTTAAATAATTGTGTTCTTACCATCAAAATGAGAAAAGGCCACAAGGTATACAAGGCACGACACTAGAATCGAAGTACCACGAAGTTAGCCTTTCCTTTGGAAGCATATATATCTTTTTGACCCATCATGTGATGACATTTATTCAAGATAGATATAAATAAACACAATGAACTTATACTGATGTGGAGAAGCACAATGATAAAGAAAGGGCCTATTAAACTCATAGACATTCAAATTAATGAACCAGGGAATAGGGAACAAACCAAGTTGTGTGGAGCGCGGGAGGTGGCATGACCGTCTTCGCTATCTGTGATTTGCCAATAAATGAATCTGATCGTATACAGGCAACTCGCATTGTAATATCACCATTCAGTCCTCGAAAATAAAGAGTTACTAGTCCGTTTTACAAACTGCGCAAATTGCTGGCTGCGTAAAAAACTTTACTTCAAATCCCAAATCGGGTAAACAAAAGTTTAGGCTTCTTTCCAGAATATTAAATATTTTTCTATATATATGTATATATAAAAATCGAGTCCGAAACAACTTAACCGATTTTTGATGAAATTTGGCTTACTACGTGTGATTTCGTCCAACTTAAAAGATAGAATAGTTTTTTCTCGATTATTGACTTAAATATTTATTATTGCGAATTAAATGTTCATTAAATGTTTGTTATATGACAATGCTTTGTAATTATTTGTTAGTTCCATAAGTTTCTAACAGATGGTGGTGTGAGTTAATTTATCGACACAACACTTGGTTATCTAGGTTGGGTAACTATCCAGTAGAAAGCGTTGTGTTTCGTTGGCCACAGCAAAGCATGGGCAGGTCAGCTTGTGTATGTATAAATACATGTTATAATTATCTATTATTTAGTTTAAAATATATATATTTATATATTTCTTTCTTATTTACTGTTAATTATCTATTTTTTGTTTAATATATATAAAAAATATATTTATATTTTTCCTTTGCTAAACTGTGGTTAACCTGCGTTTATCCACCTTTTTAACTCGAGCTCTGCTCTTAAAAAGGGTGTAATACGTATTATTATTTAATGTATTTTAATAGAAAAACTTTATTTCTTGTATATAAACATGTAATTGATACCATTATATTATATTAAATAAAAAATAAAAAATAAAAAATTTAACCTCCCTACTTACTTTATAAAAACCTATATTTAAAAAACCGGCATCAAAAACATGTTTTTTCCACTCCGGATTTAAACCACCAACTCCTGGATAGAGCCAAGATGTTTTCTGCATCCGCACAGTATTGAAAGATTTTGGAGGTATGGAAACAATGTGTAACAATATAACCAAACTCACGATCTCCATAGTTAGTAGAATAATGTTACTCGTACCTCCCTAACGCGGGTAACATAACGACCATTAACGCCAGCCTGACGAAGTTATGGATGATTCAACACTTATAGTTTCTACGCCAGATAGTTAATGATTTATAATAACGTTTTTAATAACCCGGAAGAGATCCATCGATATAGCGATCACTTAGGCTACGTCCGCATAGGCAGGTGGCTGGCTTAGCGCCTAGAGCCTAGTGGCTTGCACTCTGGCTACTTGCTAGGATTCATGGTGGCCGCACTGAATGTGGTTTGTGTGATGGGTCGCTAGGTGCCTTGGTCATTTGCTTGTCGGCACGTTGACGAGATGTCACTTTCAAAAATAGTTCTAAAACTGCTACTTACAGAAAATTCATATTTAAAATATTCCATTTCACGGTCTTATCCATCATGTTGGGTTCATGACATAAATAAGTCACGGTCAAGTCATGGGGAGTTAAGTGTTCTTAAACGATGTAGATTTTTAAACAGTGCATTACAAACCAAAGAAATTTTGTTGAATTATTTCAACGGAATTGGATTGATTACCTGGCAGAACAGCTCATTGCCTGAAAACATAATCCAACGCCATAACCATAATATACATTCATAACAATGTACGTTTTTAGATTTTCACGGCCAAAAGTTTTTTCGTTATTTGTTTTTGCCGTGTTACGCCATCACCTTCTTTAGTCAACGTTTCGGGCAGCGTTACAGTGTCCATCATCAGGGCAAATGAGCAGCAACACGGCATAACACCCCAAAAAACAAACAATGAAAATTCATAACCATAATTAACTTCTCAATGTAAAAAAAAATCTCATCATAAATAAATCACTTTTCAGTACAAACCATCTTTTTCTACTTCGATTGCTACCTCTTCCTATAGTTTGCATTTTTATGGAGCTATTTTATTAGCTGGATTCCACATCAAAGACAAGGTTCTCTTTTTAAAACTGATGCAATTAATATTTCATACATTTTTTACTTCTAAAATGTCTCGCGCCTAGTGGCAAAAAACCAACACGTTGGTTTACTTCGATAGACGCTAGGCGACTGTCTAGGCACCAAGCGCGCAGTGCGGCCGGTCGCGAAAATTCTAGAACGTTCGTTTTCCTAAGCTACTCGCTAGGTGACTCGCTAGGCTCTAGGCGCTAAGCAAGCCGCCTGTCTGTGCGGACGTAGCCTTAGAGTGGCTCCCCGCAATACAATAGTAAGCAAACAAAATTGGGTCAGTAATAAATGGTAATTCGATTTCATCCGCGACAAAATATCCTATGGATCTCCAACAAAACATCTATTAAAATCTAGCCTAACCTAACCTAACTTTACAGGATGTCCGCTTTGTTTGTCCCATTTTACTATTTTTGAACAATAATTTATTGTCTGTATTATTTTTGTCCCAATTATTTATTAGGTTAGGTTAGGTTTTAGTAGACATTTTGTTGGGGGATGTTTGGTCGGTAGGATATTTTGTGGGGGATATTTTATCGGGGATAATTGGTCGCGGGATGAAAAGTCCCGGAACCGTAATAAATGGATGCTGACAACTTAATTATTGTTAGTAAATTAATATTCCACAAATATAACTAACTAACTAACCAGAAATCAGTTTCCCCGCAGGGGTAGGCAGAGAGGACGGACCGCCAAACAACTCGGTCTTGGCACACATTCCTACCCGTGTTTACATTCATACAACGTCTCATAGATGCTCTTCTATTTTTCTGACTCTTGACATCGCCTGACTCGAGTATCTGATTAACTTGATCGTGCCATATCTTTCTTGGGCGTCCTCGACTTCTTCTACCATTCACATGTGCGTCATGTATTCTCCTCAAAATATTAAATCGAGATATTATCACATAAAGCTATTTACGTACTTATTAAGCATATTTTCTTCTGGATAAGTGATTCCCATTTGCACTCTTTTAACATCGCAGTCAAATAAATTAATTTTCGTTGCCTCTTCAATAATCGCAAAGTCACTTTCTGGCGTCATTTTAAATAAATGAAAACAAATCACTTGGTAAAACATGTGGTTTGTCCGGGTCTTTGCGGCGGATACATCAGCCCACCAACTGCGTGGCAGGCTGTATCGGGAGAGGCTAATTGAGGGAGACCTTTTGACCAGCAGCACGATTCTATCGGAAAATCACCTTTCACCGCAGTTAGAGGGATGGTTTCAGGCGTCCGTCACTTCTGGATACACTGTGTGGCGGTCCCAAGGGGGGGGGGGGGGAGGCCACCTATCTTTTGCTCTCGGCTAGCTCAATGTCGTCGGCAGGCAGAAAACCTCTCCTCGTCAAGGTCGTAGGTAGCTAGGGGGGTAAAAGGTACATAGGTAATTTGCCAAAGCCCGCCCACGTGATCCCATCGAATGAAAGAGGTAATTGGGTGAAACGTATCTGTATTGTCTAAATACAACATCTAGCAAAACATAATTATTAGTCACAAATCAACAACAAGGCCTAGCTAGGTATTTCCTACGAAGGGGTCTCTCAAATCCCTCTGGGGGGTGGTCGTATCAACCGTGTATTTAATTAAGGGGGGTATCGAGATTCAACTCACAGCTGGTGGACAAATGCAGGAAGCCGGGGGCGGAAATCCGGGGTTGGGACTGGTGGCGGTGATCTCCAAATGGAGCGGGCCATGTCCGCGACCACGTATACTACTTTTTAGATCGGCTTTAATTTGAACGCCATTAAAATCGGCGATTCCGCGGGAATTTACTGAGTGTACCGCGATAAGCGCAGCCTGTCGGAACGACGGCTAGTTGATTTCTCTGGGCGGGCAGCGGGCTCCTGCCGGGATCGCAGGGGAGGGGTGCGGTATTTCATTTCTTGCAAGGGGAACGAGGAAATTGCATTCGCCGCGTGGCTTGCGGGAATGTGGGCGAGGGGTGCGGCATGTCATTTCTTGCAAGGGGAAAGCGGGAATTTACTCGTAGAGCATATCGTAACAGCTGATATCCAGATTCCATTCACGTCTCGCACCTTTTTCCTTCCCAGAACTTCCTCTACTTCCTTTCCCAAATGACCCTCCAAACAGCATCCTCAAAGACGATATAGTGTCTTGTAGATGCATCTTGTGTGTAAAAAAATAGAAAAGACAATTTATTTTTAATGCATTCTCAAATATTAACAAGTGTGTAAAAAAAATATGACGATACTTTATTCATAAGAAACGTAATAGAATGGTTATAATAAAAAAAATAGTCAAATGTGTCAAAAATTGTATTGCGAATTTCGTGAATTTAGTATTGTGTTTTATTAAATTATTATTATATTAAATCAGAGAAACAGGCCAATCTTGTATAGCTTATGTCGCTCAATATGTTTGATCATCCAGATTTTACGAGACTTAGGTACTACTTTGTAAAGGCGAACTACTTCTTCCTGCCAAAATAATAAAATTTATTTTAGTGTTACTCGTATTCTCGTCGATGACAAACCGAGTGAGGGAAGACGCTCTAGCTCGTCAATACCAGTGCAGTTTTGCGGAATTGTTTTTTTTTTGCACAGGAAGTGTTTATTTATTTAAATTATACATTATTTCTTTCAGAGCCTAAGACATTTTTGTGATGCTGTATGGAGGGTCCTATTGAGGAGAAGAAGGTGTGAATATGGGTCTTGAAGAAACCTATGTCGTGGAAGGTAGGAAACACAGAGACCGGCAAATCGTTCAACAGCCGAGCAATTGAACTCAAGAACGAGTCGTAGAAACAAACCGTTCTCATCTGACAATTGTCAATCGTGAACAAATGTAACGAAGGGATCAATGATGCTAGTTCATTGGAGCATCTTTCATTCGAATACCGGTAAAATAGTATTAGGGTAGGCATTCCAAACCGACGCATGTTCTCTAAATATTGCAATCCGTTTGTTAAGATATGGGAATCTAACAAATGGGCCGCCCATTTCTGCACAGAATCATAAATTTTAACCGAACAAATTTATGATAGAACAGGCATTTTCTGCGAAAGATACAGAAAGCTGAACTGACTTTAACCTTCGTATAATGAAATAGACAATATAATATATGTAGTGGGAACCCGGCATTACTTTAACAGATCATTTTTAAAAGTGGAACCATGTGAGTCAAGTAATTTTTCACGGGTAGCAATAAAAAATTCTTTCGAGAAAATGAAAATATTACTAGGAAAAAAAGAGAGCAAAATTCTTTCATTGCTTTAAACCAATTTAACCTCCCACGGGAGCTTAAGTGTACGCTTCAAATTGTGGGTAAACCAACAAGGCCCACCGATGCTGAATGATAAACCCATGAATGTGGGCTTTTGCTGGCGTGTCTATGTACCGTAAGTAATCTCAATTTTTCGAAATTCGTCAAACAATTTTAATTTATCGAAATTCTTTCTTCAACAGATTTTATCAATTTCATTGACCTATCTGAGGTTTAGGAGTCGTAGGTTCTTTTTGAAATTGGTTATAATGTTTTTTTTTATCAAATGGATCGCCATTCTAGAAATTTTATATTATTCAGTGTCAAATACTTTATACGTTTAAACCGAAAAGCAACTGCGCTCTTTTGTTCACACTAGAAAGTTTTAATTGAAGTCCTGTTTTAACTCAACCGTTTGGCATTTCGACTGTCTTTACATTTGTTTGTACGTTCAGTTTCCGGTTCAATATGGTAGTCGTGTTGGACACGTGCGCGTGAGCGTGGATCATTCTAAGTGCTGTCAAATACGAATAATCGATATTACGAAACATACCTTCCTGAAGAAAGTTCGAAAAATGAATTATCATTGAGATGGTGACGTTTATTTGGACAAATTGTGTAGGTGCCTAATTCCTTATTTGAAATAAATAAAAAAAATCATTATATATCATTTGATAAAATGAAACAATGCAACTTTGTATAAACCACTTATAAAATGTGCAAATCCGACCGGTTTCGGAACAAACGTTCCTTCGTCAGGGAAAGCTTATATTTATTTAATTAACCATTGTTTCATTTTATTATAATGGATAACCACAAAGTAATAGCTTCATTCAAAAATATATATCATTTGGTTTATAATTAAAAAGGAAGGATTTTAAGTACCTTTTTATAAATCTGATTTCATGGGAAATAATGGTTTTGATTTATTAACTACAACAAAATTAGAAATTTTCTTGAATACAGAACCACAAGCATGTGCCTAATCATATACGATAAAAAGTTAGAAAATATAATATGTGCCTTCACATAGTCATATTACGATAATTCATTTATCTCAACACCGAGGCAATATCTACCTTTCTATTGTAACAACTAGAATCACAATTGTATACCCCCGTTCGCCGTATACAAAATTTGGGTAATGACTAAAGATGTTAATGACATAATTAACACACCATTCACTAATAAACTAATAAACATTCACTATAAGCAAGTCATAGTAAAATTTATATCAGAAAGAAGAACACCATATTTAATTAAACCAACTGCATAGCTCTGCTTCGACTTAGTTCTCATGTATTGTACTTGTCATTTACCATGGTGGAGTATTTTGTTTTTTTTTTTCAATTCGTTTTTTTTATTGTATTTTGTTTTAGATTTGGTTATGATTTAGATTTTGATGTGTTTTTGATTTCATTTTTGGTTTTGTTATGCACATTTAGATTTGGATGTTCTTTGTTCAAATAAAATAAATGTAAAAGCCCAGCGGGCGTGAAATTCAAAATAAATAAATATATTAGGTCCTTACATATGAAATTGGCGTTTTGTATGGGAGGAACATAAAGTCGATTTTTTTTTAATATAATATATTTGTTTAATCAAAGTATGTACCTTTGCTATCTATGCATTTTTACCATCTTATAGGTAGTTCATCGATCCCTTTACTAAAAAAACCATTCGGACGGGAATCAATAAAATCTTTGAAGGCGGTTTGGACTGCCCCAGTTGAATTTTTACCCTTGCAAGAAGTTATCCAAATTTCGAAAAAAATGGAAATCTGTTGTGGCAAGGTCCGGAGAGTATGTTGAATTGAAGCTCCTCTAATTTGGTAGCCGTCTGTTGTGCAGTGTGTGGTCTACCGTTATCATGAAGCAGCAGTGGCCTAGAGCGATTAACCAGCCTCGGTTGTTTAGCAGCTAGTTTTTCCATGATGGTTTGCACTTGCTGACAATAGACATCTGCCATAATCATCTGGCCAGATTTAAGAAAGCTGTAGTGAACGACACAAAAAAATCTGTTTTCTTTTGCGGCACCGTCGCCATACACATCATTAATCCTTCGAGCCGTTTCTGCAGCACTGGTGCCACGGTGGAACTCGTACTCGTAAATAACGCGATATTTCAAGTTTTCCATTCTGTAAACTAAGTGACGCAAAGAAAAAAAAACAATTAAGGAAAAAAAAATTATTATAATTTTCGAAACACAAATACGTGAGTAAATAGCTGTATAAATTTGAATTTGGAATTCCTAACCAAAGAAGATATTTGAGATCAAAGTTTCCAGTACGGCAAAACGCCAATTTCATATGAAAGGAGCTAATATTATTTAAAAGTTTCATATTTTTTCGGGGATGAGGTTATGTAACATAGCGTACTGTAAGTTATTTTACGCTCGGTATCAGATAAAGATTCTATCATTTTGAAATGTAATATGTGTGTGGCAGAAGATTGAACGCTTTATTCCACCGCTAAATTCTCCAACCCCTCAAAGCAAAATTTAATTTGGCCAATGACATATCGCCGGCGAGAATCTGAAAATGCCAAGAGAGTGACTGGAAAAGGATAGCCGGGTTCGTGTTTCGCATAAAAAACATCGTTATATGAACCCGGGAAGATGCCATTAATCGGATTTTCCGCTTAAACTGTCTGCGTTTCGCCTTTCTTTTTATTCTGTAACGTTTCTCCGCAGTAAAATGAAAAATTCTACTTTTTTTCCAGAGAAATGAGCTAATTATACGATAAGGTATAATGGAATATTTTACCGTTCAGAGAGTTCAATCATTATTTTTATTATCTCTTGCAAATCTTTTGAGATTCTTCATCTTTCAAGAAGAAATTTTCTAAAATTGTGATCGGATCAAAAACAATTGAATATTAATCCTCTTATAGGAAGAGGCTTCATCAAATCTTGTTCTAAACTCTTGCGTCACCAACGTTTTATGTATACTGCTAATCTCTAACAACTAAAGTAGAAAAAAATTGGTAGGTAGATATTATACTCGAATTTTATGATGAGTAGAACCATAGACGTTCCCACTGAAAAGAAAATCTAATGTTGACAAATGACGTTTGGTATCCAAGCCAGATGGCCTCCGTGGTCGAGGGATAAAGCTCTCGACTAGCAATTTCAAAAAGGACGTGGGTTAAAATCCCGGCGTACTCAAATAATTTTTATTTGATTAATTGGTGTTATTGTACAATTTTATTAATTAATAATATATAGCATATTTCACGTTGCAGAGTGTAAGATATTCTCCGTACCACCCTGGTGTAAGACCACCATTGAAAATTGAAACTTTAACCATGTTTGGTGATCAGACATGAATAGCCAGGTACTTACCCAGCTTCCTCTTCCTCGTCTCTTTCCCCTCTCTACTACCTTCAGCCTCAGAACGTACCCCAATTGGGAATGCCATCGTCTAATTGGTTACTTACGGGAGCAGTTAGGATTCTTGTAAGGCATTCATATAAAAAAGTCCGTCAAAATGCGCGAGAAAGAATTTTGAAAATCGAATAGTTTGACCAATCATACCCGAATTATCAAAAAAATAGAGTGCGTAATTCACACGCGATAGAAGTGAATTTAGAAAGTCGCTAGACGTCGCTTTCTTTTGCGTATTTATTTCAAAGTGAGAAGTTTGAAGATTGGATATTGATTTACAAAAAAGAAAATATTTTTTTTTCGGATTTCGTAGGATTCGATCGTCCGTTCGCTGGATTTCTCTGGCCGCAGAGATTTGCGACGCATTATACCTCCGCGCTATGTGACACGCTCGACGAGACGCGAATTTACACATTATCTTCCGACGACCCGTAAAAGAACAAAGCGGCCAATGAGCACAAACCTATCGTCGTTTCTGTTTTGTATCTCAACCAATAGGAGCCTTGAGCGCAGTATGATGCTTCGCAGATACCGTAGTGCATCATTTCCGTTTAATCCGAATTTCAAATCACTCACAATCAGGGGTTTAGGAAGTTTCTCTCCAAAAAGTGTCTTTATTTCGGGCGCACCAGATACCCCCACAACACACATCAATCGGTTTATCTCTAATTGCATAATATTTATATTTTTCGAAAACCATTTCACTGGTGTGTATACCTACCTCAGATGCGCATGTGTAGTGTATGCTTTAGTTTTAAAAAAATCTAATACGCTTAATGAAAATTAGAAGTAAGCAAGTTCATCTTCAATATTCGTTCCCTGAGGTCTTGAACCAAATAAGCATCTGGGGAAAACAGGAAGCAATACCCGTTTTCAATTTCAATAGTAATTGTATTAGCCGGCATGTGATGGATTTATGAAGACCTGTTTGCGTTAATGCACTAAGCAAGCAATCTCCCATCGGATTCCATCAGGATAACTCAATTCCGGGGACCACATTACTGAGCACTTGACTATTGCAGGGGTGTCTGATTTGGTGGCTAAAGGGCTGCTGAAGATATGACATGTTATGTTTATTATGAACGTGGCTGAAAATGTAATCGTAAGATAAACAATAAAGCGTTTTTCTAATTTAGTTATACATTTTTGATAAATATTCTTCGAAATCCATTTGGCATAAAACACCTATTTATTTTTAACAATTTATATTATATTAATGAGAATAAAAAAATGTATTACCTACACCAATGTAAATGTAATGGAACTAATTGTAATCAAGCGTGTTTTACACTTAATCCACATAACTTCCAAAATAAAATATCAATATTTTAAATAGAAAACACATAAATGTGAACTAGTCAAAGAATAAGAAATGTATTTATATATTTACAAGTGTTAGAAATATTCTTAGACTGGAATACCTAAAAATAGTTGACTACGCAATTGTTTAATCTATATTACAGTACGGTATTAAAGGCTGGGGAGGAACATATGATGTTAGTTTAATTCCTCTCAAACTAGTTCAAAGATTGATAATTAAGGGTTATTATCTAAAACCATCTACATTTTCTACTGAAAAAAAACCTTTCAATATTCAATGTACCTACAATAGACAAAATATTTAAAAAAATATTCATTGCTTCAAACTTTCACAGAAATACACTTAAATAACATACATTTCAAAATCAGCAAGATATCAGAATTATATAAAAATCCCAAAATTTAATACCATCACATTCAAAATACCTATCTCTATTTAGATATAAATTTTTTCAACAACCTCCCGTTAAATCGAAAATATGTAATCATGAATTTCAACTTAAATTGAAAAATTATATGAAACTTCTTTATTATTATTATTATTTCTTTTAAATCTTAAAATCTATTATTGACAAATGTTGCATTTTTCTTACCTGTCTTTTTGTCATTATTTGCAATATTTTATTATTTACTTACTTACTTGATTTCATACACTTGAGCGTGAGCAAACAAAGGAGCCTCGACTCTTTATGGTGAGGAAAGGCTATTTCTATATTCCTTTCTAACACTGTATAGCATATTAAAAATATGTACTTATTGTTAAAAATATACAAATATTAAATAAATAAAAATCTACCTTAAAGAAATTGCATTGCCTAAGTGGAAATGTGGCATTGATTAAGTGAAAATGTGGCATCCCAAAATAGAGAATATTACGTGGTGACAGGCCACGGAGAGTGAAGGAGCAAGTTAGGATGCAGCTTACTAAACAAGTATTGGAACATTGACAGAGATATTCTGAAGTTAGTCTCATACAAGAATGTGTTTCTCACAAAGTGTCTACATTTTACTATAAATTAAAGTACGAATATGGACTTCCATGCTCTGAAATTACTTAATTTTTTTTTTAAATGGCTTCAGTTTTTTTATTAGTGAACATCAAAAAAGCACTTAAAAGTATGTATGATAACAAAAACATTTATTCTTCAGTAGATTTTTACAATTTTATACATTTTGTTTAATTATTTATCATTGATTCTATTTACACTGCTAAGCTGGATTGGTTCTGGAATATAGCTGGTTTTCAGCAGTGCCTTTAATATAATACACAAAATACATAAATAAAATAAAATAAAAGAGATACAATTAAATTAAATTACATAAAAAAATAAGTAGGTATTCCTATAATTGTAAATTTTATCAATTACGATGTTGTGCGATTGACTGTGCAGTCAGCAACCATTCGCCGCAGAGCTTCTTGAAGCACGTCGATATTCGAATAGACAGTGGTATTTTAATCCAAAGTTTTGATGATGAATAGATGAAACTACCCTCAACTATAGTAGTAAATGGTTCCTTTGATGTATATTGAGTGTATGAGAGTCACGGGACCACTGTAGTCCGTCAAACAAATAGGCAGGAAAGAACCTTCGAATTCATCAAATTGTATATTTGACACATTTCACGTAACTTCTGTCTGTTCGGCGATCGGTGTGAGTTGCGTTCCGCGTGAATATTCATCTTAAATGTTTACGTCCTTTATGTAGAGCATTTTTTTTTAAATGTGAAAGACTTTCAGTTGCTCCCAACCATCTGGAGCCAGTGAGATTATGGCATGAGGCTGAACGTAGCAGAGAGGGAGGAAAAGGAAAGTGGGGACCTGTCTGGCTATTCTGTTCGGGTAACCAAACACGACTAAAGCCATTATATATCATATTATTGTACAGCATATAGTATATAGTACAGCATATAGTATCCCAGATTAAGCATATTATTTTTAATGAACAAATTGTGAAAATAACACAAATGTATAAAATAATATTTACTTTCGTTCGTTCCTCAATTACACAATATACTATTACACAGCTAAAGCCATTTAAAGCAACGTTTCAATTCTGAACAGTGATCTTACACCAAGTCGATACTGAGAGTATCTTCCACTCTAGAACATGCCGCAAATACACTACATTTATATTATTTTTAATTAATAATAAGTGAAATAACACAAAAAATCATATAAATTTTATTTGTGCACAAAGAGGTTTAATATTTTTTATAATCGCGAGCAATGTGATGAAAAACATCCAATTAAATTTACATTAAATTGCTCTTAATGTATTTGTGCGCTGTATATAAATACATCGACATTTCAGGGTAAACAGTTCTGATTCCTATACATACCCTTGACATATATCTTTTCCTCGTATTACTCCCCACTCCGACAATTAAAATAACTTTTATAATGTACTCTGCTTTTGTAATTATTTTAACTTTCACAAAGTAATACATGTCGACAGTTTAAATAATTTTATGGTCTGAAAAACATTCTAAATTCTATGCAGAAAAAGAATTAGTTTATTTATATAAAATCAATAAACCAAGGAAAACAACAGTGGGTAACGAACATGGATTTAAAAATCCAGTTGGTCCAGACAACCACCGCAATGGTACAAGTATTGAAAAATAGCAGGGCATCGTTTACCCTGACTGGGGAAAACTCCAATAAATTATGATGCACGTTCCTCCTTTTCCCTGTTCAGGAGTGTTTTCTTTATTTCCCTTCATTCGCCTGCATCCGTTCACCGCACGTGTCTAGCCGCTCTAATATCCTGATGTATGAGCATTTGGGATACGGATGTCTGTTAGACCTAAAACAGTTTCAGGTGCTCCAAACTCGTACACTCTTTTCAAATACTTTTGATAATTGAAATAAATTGAACAATTGTTATTTTACATTTGCCTTTTATTTCAGGCCCTCTTTAATTGTTAAATCAATATTTTAAATTTGTTGCATTAGTATAGACATTTTTTGACAGAAAAGCTATGTAATGTTCATGACGACAGATATTTTTGCAACTTCGAGAGTTTTTGCTGCTTCAATAGGTACCTGCACAGATTTTCTGGGTCCCCCGACAGTTGGTTTCCCGGCATACTTATGTACAATATGCAGTCGGTTTAAGGAAAAATGGTATACCTACTTACATAAAATGTGATGTAAAGGGATGTGTAGAGAGTTGTACCGCTGAATAAGGAAAGTATAAAACATACGTGCACTTTCATTCAAATTCATCAAAAATAAAATGACCTATCTCTAATACTGTATATAACAGCACGTAAGTATAAAAAACGACCCAGTAAATGAATTCATTTGATGTCTCTGCCAACTTATTAGTAATAAAGGTAACTTTATAAAGGGGGCCAACAAGTTTGAATCCTAGTTGTAAGCCTATCGTATTCATTTTATTTTATTGTATGCTTATTATATGTACAGCGCCCTTGAGATGATTTTTCATGAAAACGGCGCTTTATAAATCAGCCAAATATTATTATTATTATTATTATTATTATCGAGGATCAAAAAATGTCGGGTCACCGATTTTCTGATTTTTAAGATCACTATTCTGAATGTCTTGAATTCTTTTATAGTATGTGTATAAGTATTTATATTTTCTTTTCTTGCATAGTTAACTGTCTGCGTCGGTGTATTTTAAAAATTGAACATGATATTGCGAGGCTTTTGTTTTCATACAACAATCAATGGACCATTTTTTACTAAACATAATGACTTCAGCAAAGGAATTTTGATTGTAGCACTCGACATCCTGTTCGATATATTCATCCATTATGAGGCCAAATAAATCATAATGAATTATTCAGAGATATCTACCTTTTTTGTTAGGTGCAATGCGCAAAGTGCACTAAGTACTTTAATAATTATGATATGCTTACAATATTCCAGAACAATCAAAAAAACTATTTTCAAAACATGAACTCGTTTGCAGTCATCAAAACTTGTACGAAGTTTTCATGATATAGTATTCAACTCGAGAATTCAAATAAATGGTTTGCTCTTGTTTACAAGCAATAACTTTGGTTGGTAGACATTGCCGACTTTGATCCAGTATTTCTCGTCTTTAACTATGCATAGTTATGTACTATCATGTCATGTCTCAACAACGTTGACCTGTTTCTTTTTGACTACCGTAATGCGAGCATGTGCCTAGTTTGGTGGACACGAGACCCTGAAATGTTAAAGTAAATAATTTAACTGAATAAAGACTAAAAATGTAAGAAGAAGATCTAAGAAAATGCCTTAAAATAATCAGTACTACCCTCCTCAACCAAGCGTACAAAGAAGTGACACATCCTTTTTATGATACAACAACAAAATTTTCTGCAAAAAAGCCAAAATTGGCAAACTTTTTGGCTTGTGATTAAATCACTTTTCAATGGAAAACAAATTAAAACAAAGCGAAACACACTTGTGTGAAAAGTCTCGACATAACGCTCACTACACTTTTCCATTAGACAAACTTTTGACACATGCTATTAAAAGAATGTCAAAGTTCGCGCCGCCTGAATGAGCACCATTATTTTTTCTCACAAAAGAAAGATGAAACTTCGTAATTGCGAACCTACTGATCTCGAAGTACTATCTTCGTAATAATTATCTGTCAATCTTCATATAGTCCTGTTAATGAGAAAGCGCCAAAGTTATCGCTAACTTATTTCTGGAGATATTGGCATCACGTGATTCGACGTAGAACATTTTTACAAGTCAAGAAATAAGACGACTAGAAGGTACTCGTATATGTAGGTACTCGTTTCTAAAACAATCGAAACTTTTCCATTTTACAGTTTTACAAAAATTTGTTAGAAAAAACGTGAACATGGATAAACTTATGTGGGAAAGATGAGAGCGACTAAAAAACAAATTCTGAAAACTACATGTGGCATGTTTTTAAGCTTTTGCCCCATCTTTAATAAATACTAAATATTAAAAAAATTAAATATATAAACCCAGTTGTTTAGCAGAAATTCAAATTTACCATTAAATTAACGTTAAATGGCCATTCGGCGCCATTGTTTTTACATTCTAAAGGTGCCGTTATACGCCAATGCCTGGTGCGTTTCAGCTTTCTATGAAATCATACAATTACAAAATAAAACAACAACTATAATGAAAATAAATCTAAATAACTAAATAAATAACACCGTCCTCTCAAAGATACAAGCGTAGCTTTTTATGGAGCACATCTTTAAAAAAAAAATAGGGGGATGAAAATAGATTATTGAAATAGTAAAAATTTATTCTGTTATGAATTATGTTTATATTTTGTACGAATACATTTCAGTTTACAATCTCTGCTTTCGATAATTATTAAATTATAATATTTTTTATAATTTATTTATTTGACATACCATCTAACATTTTTAAATACAATTCAGCAATGTCGGCCTCATTTGGTAGCTTACCTGTGCTGAGGCCTCCATTTTATAAAACAAAAATTTATACATATTACATTAAAAATAATTATTACAAGCAATAATTGTCAGCCTGAAACACTCATTTACATTGAAAAATCTTCCGAGAAAAGATACTTGCCGCCAACGGGACTTGAACCCGTGTCCTTCCGATTGCCGGTCGAATGCTCTGACCACTGAGCTATGGGGGCTTATCAAATACCCGCCAAATTCAATATATACTAGTGTTTCATTCAACAATTACTGCTTGTTATATTTTTTCCCACCCATTTTTATTTTTATGCAGCATAAAAATAATGCTGCATAAAAATAAAAATGAAAGCCAAAATTAAACTAAAAATAAAAATTTGTATTTTAGGTAAAATATATTTTTTAATGATGTGTTTTATATTTATTTTTGTGTGTTACGTGTGTGTGTTTTATTCTTATTATGTAATGAGATTTTGGAAATATTGTCTTTTTTGTTCTTTAATCCAATTTTTAATTTTGAGTATGAATTTATTTTTGTTTTCTTCTATTTTATTTTCAACTGTGGAATGCTTTCATACCACGATATTTATAGTGCCTTTTCCAAAGCTTGAATTCACTTCTTCTTCCTTGCGCTGTCCCAACTCATTGCCTAGGTAAGCTGTTGGGGTCGGCTCTTCTCGTTCTCAGGTTGTAATTTCTTCTGTTCTGGGTATCGCCTTCATCCAGGTCGTTTCTCTGAAAATTCAGTGAATTCAAAGCTTGAATTCACTGTCCGAGTTTTTTATGTTATTTTTGTACGACTGTCTTACTGGTCTGTTAGTGATATTTTGAGATTGTTGAAATTTGTTTTTTTGGTCGAAAATGTAGTTTAGTAAAGTTTTAACGTATAATTGGCTTATATCTAGCACGTCACAACTGTTGAGTATTTGG
Source organism: Limnephilus rhombicus (assembly GCA_929108145.2). Taxonomy (NCBI): domain Eukaryota; kingdom Metazoa; phylum Arthropoda; class Insecta; order Trichoptera; family Limnephilidae; genus Limnephilus; species Limnephilus rhombicus. The sequence goes on from OV815276.1 coordinate 35,906,811, forward strand.
TCTGTATCAGTTAGTCTATATTTTTTAAGAATTACCTTTAAGATCGTTTTCTGCGCGATTTCTAAGTGAACGATAGCTGATTTTGTTGTTCCTCCCCAGACAATTATTCCATATTCTATTATTGATTGACAAAGTGCAAAATATATTTTTTCATTTGTTTTATTTTATATGTGTTCCTTATGTTTAGAAAAATGTGTTTTGTTTTGAAGAGTTTATTTGTGATTTGTTGGATATGATGTGTTCATTTTAGGTTATGGTCAAATACGATTCCTAGATACTGTATTTGTTCTGTTTTTTCTAGAGAAGGGCAAAAGAATCTAATCAAGTTCAGTAAGTACATATACTGTTATAGTGTTACAATGCGCGTCTGACACACACAGGTCAATAAATATGGTGCATTGATGCGATTGGAAGATTTTAGATAAAATGATCTTTCGTATATATGTCGAGGCAAGGTCGCTTCAAACTTTTGCTTTTAGTTTTCCAAAATTAAATATGGAGGATATTAAATGTTTTTAACGACACCCAATGCATTAAAAAACCACTTGAAGTTTTTGATACCGTTTGTAAGGAAGCGTTCTCAGATCGTGATCCGTTCGTAAAGTACAACAATGGTTAAATTGATACGTCCATTATCTATCACACTTCTTTTGTGCCTTATTAATTGCTTGCAACTCAAATGAAAATTGCAGAAAATAAGTGGAAGTAGAAATCGTTTTGTGTACGCCAATGTTCATGGATTTCTACTTATGTAAGGTCATCATAAATATCATCATCATCATCATTACATAGTATAAAATGAAGTCTTAAGTTTTTAACTACGCAACGGATTTTCATACGGTTTTCACGAATAGATAGAGTGATTGAAGAGGAATGTTTATATGTATAATACATGTAAATTATATTAGAGAAAAGCCGAGAAATTCAAAGAAAACATATTTTTGTGCGATTTAAAACGGCTGGCGGGCCGTCACTTTTGAAATTCGTTCTACGGAAGAAATTGGAAAATAGATGTCGAAGAGTAAGCAGGTATTTGATTTTCCCTTTTCAAATATCCAGTGTTGCATTGCAAGTATTGTATAATTAGTGGCGATCGCTAACTATATTATTATATAAATAAAAAATAATAATATAGTTGATTCGAGAGGAAGGTTTATATCTATAATACATGCTTATTATAGTAGAGAAAAGCCGAGAAATTCAAATATTCAATTCAGGCAGCGTGCAGCGGGCTGCGGGCAGTGGGCAGCGGGCAGCTGGCAAGCGTGTGGTGTGGATTTTATAAAGGTTGGGTAATGGCGTTGTGTTTCGTTAGCCACAGCAACGTGTAGCCGGATCTGCTAGTAATAGATAAATGTAGATATTTTTTTTTTATTTTTTTTTTTTTATTATTTATTGAAACATTTATTATAATTACAATTTTACTACTAAATATTTTTTTTTACAGGTTTTTTTTTACTACCCTTCCATTAAAAGCATTTGCTTGTGTATGGAAGGGGAGTGTACATAAATGCTATTAGTTATTAGTTAGGTATAAGTTAGTACTTAAATAATTAATTGTACACAAATATATGTGAGCTGCAGTATTTATTTGATAATGGTGTGTTTTTTTTATTTTTTTTTAAAGAAAGAATGTTATGGAGAACTAAGATATTTGTAAGATTAATTGACAGTAGTTCTTTTCTTAAGAACATCTTTAAAATGTCTCTTGACAGAGAGCAGCATTCGGGCCTTATCATTGATGCTTCTGATTTCCTCTGGTAAACGATTGAAAAAAGTTCTTCCCTGATAAGTATAATGATGCTGTGCAAAAGACGTATTTAGTTTTGGGCATAGAAAAACAAGTTTAAGTCGAGTTCTGTTTTCATTTAAAAATGGATATTTATCTTTTTCTTTTATTATTTGAATTACTGAATTTTTAATATATAAATCTTTAAATGTGGGTACTTGAAATTCTTCAAACAGGCGTTCTGTTGGGTAGTCTAAGGATTTTTTTAATATAATTTTAATAATTGTTCTTTGTACAATTTCTATTGGAAGAAGGTTACATTTATACGCGGATCCCCAACTAATAATAGCGTATTGTAGAGTGGATTGAACTAAGGCATAGTAGATTAAATATAGATTTTTTATCGACAGAAAATTTCTAATTCTTAAAAATATATATATTAATTTTCTGATTTTGTTTACTACTTGACATATTTGTTCCTTCCATTTCAGATTTTTATCGATAATTACGCCGAGATATTTAATTTTATTTGTTGTTTTTAATATTGTACAGTTTGATTTGCAATAATGTTGGTTGTGAATTTTAGTGTTATCGTGTATGACAATGTTAAAATTTTTGGGAGCGTCGTTTGGATGGATTGCAAATGGAATTACAAATGTCTTTTCACTGTTTAGTGATAGTAAATTAGTGTCGAAAAAATTCTTAAGCGTATTGATGTCTTCTGTGGCCTGTAATTCTACATTTTCCCAAGTATTTTCACTTATTATTAAAACTGTATCGTCGGCGTATGATGTAATTTGACCATGTAGATGTTGAAAAAAAATATCGTTTACATATATGGTGAAAAGGATTGGTCCAAGCACTGTACCTTGGGGGATTCCAAAGCTTGAAATCTCTTGATCACTATTAATACGATTGATTTTTACCACTTGAGGGCGGTTTTTTAAGTAGTTGGTGATCCATTTAATCGCGTTGCCTTTTATGCCAATATCATTTAATTTTTTTAATAGTATCTCATGGGATATGCTATCGAAAGCCTTTCTGAGGTCAATAAATATGCCCGCACATTTTTTACCTTTATCTAATGATTCGTAAATGTATGAAGTTACGTTAGCAATTGCATCATGTGTGCTGAGTGATTTAATAAAACCAAACTGGTTTTTGTGTAGTATTTTATTACTATCTAGGAAATTTACCAATTGTTTTTTTACTATTTTTTCAAAGATCTTTCCTATGTTAGAAATTAGACAAATTGGGCGATAATTCGTTACTTGGTGTGGATCATATGTACTAGGTACCCAGCTCCAAACGACGCGAAGCGACGCGACGTGACGTGTCGTGAATATTTTGACTTTTCGACCGATGAAAAGATTTTAGGTTCTTTTAAATGCACGAAATGCTTTTTTTCTAGAAATTATTTTTTTCTGATCTGTTTTGTATATGTAACATACGGAAGGGAGATTAAAGACCGAGTTTTTAGTAACATTTCCATGTTTACCTAAATTGGACTTTCTACCAAAACGCAATATGTTTAACAGAATCTAAAAAAGCAATGTGTTAAATAACGTAAGCTCTATAAATCCTTTTTACTATTTACCCTTTCTTGGATCTTTGTGATTCGAATCAAGGTTCTTAAGCATAAATAGGCCATTAATTCAATCTGAGGGAAAACAGATGACCAGACAAAAATCAAACATCCAGCAAGCGATCGCATGATACTTCCGAATACAAGTATTACTCGCAACCCGAAAAACATAATTTTCTACATAAATCATACAAATTAAATATAGTAATGGAAATACGCAATATTAATAACAAAAAAGGGCCTGACAAATTGAGCGGACAAGATAAACTTTCTTTTGTAACGCAACAAAACATTGTCATAGTAATCAAACTTCCTCCATTTGCCTTCCTATTGCTATTTCTATTTACATTTTGGGACACAAAGAACCTCGAAGACTCTGTGTCGTTTGTGCTCCCGTAAACTTACGATGCGGGGGACGACATATTGCACTCGTGTCCATTGAACGGGAATAACACGAAGACAATAGGCTTCTCGGGGTGCAATTGACTATATGCACTTTTATCGATATTTTGTAAGCTAACGTTTATTCAACCACTTTACAAACCCATCGAAGTGTAACATGATGCAATAGTGTTACGAGTTTTCAATTTTAAGGCGTTGAAAGTAACATTATTAATGCTTGTTCATAAAAATGACGTAAAAAATGATTTTGAACATGGAATTTTGATTTTTCTTTTTATTATGAAATATCAAATCAAAAGACAAATACAAAAGTATAAAGTACCTAAGCAAAAGAAGACGTAGAATCAAGTGAGTGAGCGCCAATATTAACAAAAAATATATGCGCTTAAAACATTTTTCAAAGCTGGGTTACCTACATACGAATATATTTACGTAGTATAATATTTATATTTGGTATAAAAATATCTGAAGATAGAAGAAGTTAAAACCAATAAACCGTTTTCAATATTATTTAACTGCTTAAAACTTTAGGTTTGAAAACGTAAACGCTTTGGTTTCTCATCTAATGTGATAAAGGCAACCTTCGTCTCTTTGCTTCTAAAGGCAATTAGAATGGGAAATCCTTGCTTTGATGTGGGATTCAGATAATGCACCGAGGCTTCTTTTGAATGCATTTTCCCGTTGGAAGGCTTCATCGTTTTGAATATAAAATTTAATTATTTTGTTCTAGGTTTATTAAATTACGTTACGTTATTGTGAAACTTAGAACGTGAATTTGTATCGATCTATTAATAAAATTGATTAATTACTTTGAAGAAGATGAGTATCACCACATTGATCAAATTATAAAGACTAAAATAGCAGTTTTGAAAAGCTGTTTCGCAACTTTAAATTAATACGAGTCGCATTTGACCAGATTCTTAGTGCTGTGAATTAAAAAAATAAGGAACATAACAACTGTCGAAACGAAGAAACACTAATTGTGTAATTGTGTAAATATAATTATTTTAAAAACACTTTTAAATAATTATACACCAAATTCACTTTTATTTATTCAGGAAAATTAGATTATTGCTTAGTATGTACATATAATATTTATATTGTAAGCGACGTTTCCCGCCACTCACATAGACTGTAAAATAGGGGTGCTGGGTAGTCCTGGGTAGCCGCCAAGATGCTCGTCAATAACGCCCCGGTAATGGCCCACAAGAGGAAGAGGCAGCGTCCAAAAGGGGGGGCAGAAATGAAATCCAAGTTTTTCAAGTCAAGTCCGGGAAGAGGTCCTTAAGTCAGGCAGAAGAGGCGGAGAAGTGCTTGAGACGGTACCAGATCGAGTTTGTCAAGTGCGTGTGTGCGTTGGAAACGCTTCTTGTCGAATGCTCGATGTTTTTTGGACTTTGGATTTATTTATTTTTCAGAGTACCTAAACCGAAGTTTACTTGCTCTAACATATTTATAAAAGGATTATCTAATGATGCTTTACATGGTTTTTAATGTTAATGAGTTTTCGAGAAATTAAAGTTTTATTTTACTGCGGCTTTATGCAGGAATATTCTATACGTAAATTATTAATCTCTACGTAAGACAGATTTGGGTTTTTTATATTTAAAGTGTTCATTCTCACTGTATTTAGCGAGAGAGTTTATAGTGGGATTAGAGTGACTATCTAGGCCAGCGAAAAACCTAGTAGCCTGTGCAAAGATAAGGTCTTTAACCAACGGGACGTTGGATTCATTGTGGAGAGTAGATATTCTACTCCAGTGAGGAGCATTTAAGGCGAGTCTAATGCATTTATTTTGAAAGACTTGAAGTTTATCAATATGGGTTTTTGCTGCATAACCCCAGATTGGGCAACCGTATGAAAAACATGATCTGATGGTTGTCTTATAAAGCAGTAATTTATTGTCTGTAGATAGACGGCTATTTCTACACATCATGGGATATAGGGATGATAGATAACGATTTGCAGCTTTTCTTTTTTCTTCTATATGTTTTTTCCACGTTAGTTTATAATCTAGAGTGACACCGAGGTATTTTAATGATGATTCCCATGGAACATTTTTCCCAAAAAGTTTAATGAAAGGGGTCCGTTTAGGCCGTGTTTTGTGGAACACGGTCGCGACACTTTTGGTCGGATTGATAGAGATTCTCCACTTTTTACACCACTTTTCTGTGAGAGTGGCTTGTTTCTGTACGCGGCGTGTAGCAGTGGCCTCGACAGTTGAACTCGAGATGATGTTTGTGTCATCAGCGAATTGGGTTATCATGATATTGTGATCTATTGGTTTAGGAATGTCACTCGAATAAATGTTGTATAAAGACGGGGAGAGTTAGCTGCCTTGCGGGACCCCAGCTGACAGGGGACGAGTAGTGGAGAAAATATTATCTATTTTTACTTTAAATGAACGATTTCTCAGGAAACTATTTATAAGTTGGATGATTCTAAGTGGATATCCTAGACAGTACATTTTATATATGAGGCCGTTATGCCAGACTTTGTCGAACGCCTTACTAACGTCTAGAGAGAGTATTACTGTTTTTTTCTTTGTATTGAAGCCCTCCGTGATGTGTTCCACGACACGGAGGAGTTGATGAGTGGTTGAATGACCAGCTCGAAACCCATGCTGAAAGTCTGGCAAGAATTTACATTTGTTTGTGATTTCATTTAATCTTACAAGGATTACTTTTTCCAGGACTTTACCCAAGCAAGGAAGGAGACTTATCGGCCTATGGTTCTCCGTTAATAATGGATCCTTGCCTGGTTTCGGAATTAATATAACATCAGCTTCTTTGAAGTCCTTTGGAAAGCAACGCAGTCTAAGCGCTGCATTGCAGATGGCAGTCAGGGCGCAGATGCCCTTTTTCGGTAGGCATTTGAGAATTTTGTTAGATATACCGTCAGGACCGGCCGCTTTCTTCTTTTTTAGACCCTTGATTATTTTTATTATTTCATCCGGAGATGTGGCATTAATGGGCGGGTCCTGGGGGTCGAGACTTAATATTGCTTCTACTTTAGAATCCACCTTAGCTACGAAGGCTGGGTCATCGTGTTCCGTGTTAGCAGTGAATTGTGCTTCAAGGCTATCTGCGAAGGCTTCTGCCTTGTCTGCTGCAGAAAAAACTTTACCGTTTGGGCCTTGAAGCGGAGCTATTTTTGTTGCTGGACGTCTAAGTGCTTTGGAGAGTTTCCAGTAGGCATCTCTGTCATCTTCGAGGGAGGATATGAATACGTTCCAACGCTCATTTCGGTAATCATATAGTGCTTCGCGTACTTCTCTATTTAGTCTATTTAAATGTTGTTTAACGATGGGATTAAATGAACTTTGCCACTCCTTACGCACTTGGTTTTTTTCCCTAATAAGATCTTTGATCTCTTCGGGAATACCGTATTTAGCTGAGTTATCTTTTATGGTAATCGCTGTTGACGCTTCGTTAATACAAGATTTTAGGCATTTAATTAGGTCGGAGGTGGCGGTATTTAGGGCTAATTCGTCAGGTATTGATGTCGGTATTATGATTTTATTTTCTAATAAATCGCTGAATTTTTTCCAATTAATTTTTTTCTTTATAGGCACGAGGGGGACCAAGGGATTAGAGCCTCCTGTTAATGTTAGAAGAACTGGATCGTGGTCGGAGGATAGTTTTTTAACTACTTTTAAAGAGTGCAAATGATTAGTTACTTTTAAGATCACTATGTCTATCACGTCCGGAATACCGTTAGCATGGTGTAGCGTTGGTAAGTCCGGAGCGTCTACTACAATTGATTTCGTGCTCGCGTATTTTGCCAGCACGTTACCTTTTAGGTTTGAATGTAGGCTATGCCACGATCCGTGTTTAGCGTTCATGTCCCCGGCTAAAATGGTGGGAACATTTTCTTCTAATAAACTGTCCAGTTCGGACGGGATCAGTGGGCGTTTCGGTGGTGCATAAACTGAGATGAGTTTAAGTGGTCCGGAAGATGTATTTACTACTACCGAGGTGGATTCAATGTTGATACTAGAGAATGAATGTGCTAGACGGTGGTCAATATTATTTTTGACTAAAATAGCCGTACCGCCGCATTTATTGGTTAACCTGTCATCCCGGTACGTGATATAATTAGGTAAATTAAATTTCTTAGATGGTTTGAGCCATGTTTCATTAATGAAGAATACGTCAATGTTGTATTCTTTAAGAAAATCAATTATTTCCTCTTTGTGGGAGAGGACAGAGCCATTGGCGTTCCAATAGGCTGTTTGCAGGTTGACTATTATATTTTGGTGTCTAGACATTATGATTTCTTAATGTGGCTTGAATTTTAAACATCTCGTCGGTGGCGTTTTTAATCGTTAATTTGATGAATTCAAGTTGCTCTTCAAGGGCTTTTTTATGGATTGGGTCCAAGGGGGGCAACTGTTGTTGGGACTCTTGGGCGGGGGCAGATCCCCTGTCTAGCCTGTATTGTTGGCTAGCTTGGTTATTATACGATTGAGAATGGGTCGAATGAGCCCTATTTGATTGATGGCTATGTCTTGACTTGTAATAATGGGGCTGAGGCCAGTTGCGGGGATTCGGGTTGCGAGAGTTGGTCGGGAGTTGGGATGCGGGTTTGTGGACAGTGGGGGTAGGGTTCGAGGTGGGGGGAGTTGTTGTAGTGGGGGGCAAGGGGACGGATGGGGTTGGGAGGGTGGGGAAGTCCTCTAGGGAGGCTGCGGGAGCCGCTGCGGGTGCGGGAATGGTCGGTCTGGACGTATTCTCGTACGAAGGGGTTTGTTGATTACCTTGATTATAATTACGGTGATTCCTTTGATGATTATTATAATTATTCACGTGGTTGCGTCTATTATTATTATAATTTCGCGAATAATTTGCGTTACGGTTTCTGTTGTAGTTTGGGTTTGCGTTTTGGGGCCTTGCAGGGCACCCTCCGTAGTTGGCCGTATGGGCCCCTTGACACAATGCACATTTCGCCGGACTATCTCTTGACTTGGTGCAGTCAGAGGATCTGTGCGGTTCGCCGCACTTTACGCAGCGTTCGCTACCATGGCAGCAAATCAAATAACTTTCAATGGGGTCCCTGCACCCACATTTTGTCAGGGAAACTTAAATATCTAAATCATTATTAATTATACATTCATCAGAGATATTTATTAACATAGAGGAGAGTCCGGTCTATCTGTCCATATCATTTATTCGGTGACAGATTAGACCGAACTCCCATAATTTGACAAAACATTCGGAGCCTTTCGTATATTTCCGATTCAAAAATACCTACTCCCCCAGACGGAGCGTTCCTATTGGTCCGCCCGGTGGGTAGGTGAGGGGAAGGGTAGGAAGCCGTGCCTGCCCGTCCACGCGGGGGGATTTCACCCCCGGCCAAGACGACCAGGAAGAGCCCGTTCTTGGGGCAAAGGAATACCTACTCCCCCGGACGGAGCGTTCCTATCGGTCCGCCCGGTGGGTAGGTAGTAGGGGAAGGGTAGGAAGCCGTGCCCGCCCGTCCACGCGGGGGGATTTCACCCCCGGCCAAGACGACCAGGAGGAGCCCGTTCTTGGGGCAAAGGGAACTGGTCTTTATTCAAACAGGGTACATTTTAATTGTGAACATAATTATTAGCATATTATTTGCCTCTAACCCTTAATCCTACGTTATTTAAAGAGACGAGGACGGCCTGTGAGGGAACTCATCCTCGTCTTCGTCTACAAAATATATTTAATCTTTCTTAAAAATAAAGGAAGAAGATGTCCGGAAGGGAATCTTCTTTCCCTCGTCGACACGTCCGGTACATATATAGAAAGACAATTTTAACAACTTTAGAGTTTATTGTAAATAAAAAAATATGAAAATTATTTCCACTTTAATTTTATTGATCGAAAACGGTTTCAGCTCGTTGAAGCCATCTTCAGACTGGTACAAATTATTCTTAGCCTACGGTTTATACAGTGTATAAACCATAGGTTAAGAATATTTTGTACCATATACACGGTGTCCGGAAACTCGTAGTACAAGCGGGAAACTGGTAAATTTACATCACATTCGGAGTTGATTTGTGATATAACTTTTTTGATTTGAGCTTTCGTTTTCGAGTAAATCGGGTCCGAAGTTGGAATTTTTTTGGTTAAATTTGAAAAAAATTTTCACTAGGGGGTTGATTTCAGCTGTGTAATGTCATATAAAATGCATCGAAGGGTAAACCAGGCTCAAATTTTTTTTTAACCCTTTAGTTGCCGAAAAAATGGAAAAATAGAAAAAAATATATATTAAAATCGAAATGCTCAGATCGAAAAAAATAAGTTTTTTGGGTTCTCTACGTGATGTAGATTCACCAGTTTCCTGCTTGTACTACGAGTTTCCGGACACGTTGCATATTGTATAAACCGTAGGTTAAGAATATTTTGTACCATTCTGAAGATGGCTTTAAGGAGCTGAAACCGGTTAAGGTCAATAAAATTAAAGTGGAAACAAGTTTTACATTTGTTTTATTATAATTTATTATTATGGAATTCCACCATGAATTGTCAGTTTCAAAAATAGAAATATTTTTAGAGATTGTTGGAAAAAGTGGGAACCAATGAGTAAATGAAAATTTTTATTGTTGTTTCTTCATTGATAAACAATATTGTCTCCTAGGTGGTCCATTTTAGGAAGCAGAACGGTCGGTAAGTATTTTGGTAATGAAAAATTTTGTTTTGTGATCCTACAGTGTGCTGACGTATTGCATTAAATAAATGACAAATAATTATTTACCACACATCTGCCCTGATGATGGACACTGTAACTCTGCCTTAAACGTTGACTAAAGACGGAAGTAGCGCAAGACGGCATAATACTCCAACATAAATCACGCTAATACTTTTGGCCATGAAAATCTGAAATCGTATATGAATTATTGACTTTGCCCTGTTTTTATTAAAACATAAAACTTACGAGCGTTGGAGAAAATTTACTCAAATTTATTTTTAGCGCCACGCCATTGCGAATTAGAAGTGCAAGTCGGAAACCTGCTAGGAAATTTCACAACGAAAATCCAAACCATTTTTTTCGGATTAAATGCATGCTGTGCTAATAATTAAAACTCAAAATCCATTAATTCGAATTCCTTACTAAATTGCGAACAGTATGATAAATCGAATCCCTAAAAAAAATTGTTTTAGTAACAATTATTGCTTATAATAATTGTTACCCTTTGTGCTATGCATAAAAATCTTGTCTTAAACGTTAGTTTAACAATTAAAAAATAATAATTGTTTTAGTAATTAGAAATTTAGATGTTCTCTTTTATTTGTGACTAATCGATTTATTTCAGCATTATCCGTCAAAAATAGTGCAGTATTGCACCACTTTAATAATTTCAGCTATCAATCGAAATATTGAAATTAATTGAAACCAAGTCATAGCAATTATTTATCGTAATTCATGGCCGCAACTGTTTCAAAATCATAACGTTTTGATGGATTTATTTACGTTAGAAGACCTAAATATCTTGAAATGGTTTAAACCAATGACTTCAAAGAAACAATGATTATTTTTCTTCCAGTTTGTCTATAAAATAAAAAAAATATTAATCGGTGCGTCAGACCTAATGATATATAATAAACTCGTTGCTTGTATTACACATAGTTCACACAGCCATCTTTGGTCTGGAGCCCCAAAATATTTTTGATAAAACCTTTGACCCTACCGTTTGATAGACTTCCCCATTATGGCAATTTTTTTTTTTTTTTAGTAAGTGTAAATTCTATTTTTTTTTACATTTTTATATGAAACGTCTTAGGTAAAATAGAAATTATATTCGTAGTCCTCCTCACTAGGAGATCCTGTGCTGAGGAATCTTTAGAGCACACTCGTCAGGTGGGAAATACAGTATTTGCTCTATCGGTATTTCAACGGAAGAGATTCATTCAATTCCGAGAAACTAGCATCTTTGATCCCCTCGGATCCGGTCCAAAGTAGGGAAACAAGTCAAACGCTCGCCAAACATTTAAAAACGTTGAAATCATTTCTCATACGATGACGGGTCGTTTTTACGACTCAGCAGCTCGACTGTGAAATGGTTTGCCGGCCTCTGTGTTTCCTCCCTCCCACAATACAGATCCCTTGTGGAGCCATGTTTACTCCTCTCTCTTCAAAAAACCCTCCATCTAGCATTCCCAAAGATATCAGGCCCCGAGGGAAGTTATATTCCTCATGACCTCCCGTTTGGAATTAATGTAATAAAATAGAAGTAATAATTTAACTTTGGTTTGACATTCGACAACTCAAGGAAGTTTTCTTCTTTACTTGACAATAAATTAATGATCGGTTCTATGAATTATTGTGGGTTTCTTTGAAGAGGTTATAATTGTATTTGGCTTTGTGATGCTGTGGTAAAAACCTTTACAGGGGTCAGAACTTATCTGCTAAAATGATTTTATTCGTAATACTGTATATTGGCATTCCTTATAATATGAAAAAAAAAACATTTTATTTTATTAATTAACTTTTATTTGAGATAGTTTGATGCCTAAAAAGGATTGTCACTGCGGTTCCAATTACTTGAGAATTATTTATTCAATTACTTTTAATCAAAAATAAGTTTTAAAAATGCCGTAATGGGGAGGGGGGAATCTGAAAAAAATTGACAAAAATTAAACCGGATCCTCAAAACTTTCGTTCGTGTTTGAATAATATTTCATGAAGAACCAGTTCCAAAAAAAAATTATAGACGAATAATACCTACGATTTCAGAGACAGAAAAGGAACCGGTTCGTTTTAACCAGGACTTGAATATCCATCTCTAAATTTTATAACTAGTTCGAATTATATTGTCAGGTGTACATTATAAATTAATGAAAATACAGCTAAATTGATGTATGGTTAAGTATCTCCTTACTTCCATTCTAGGTATTCAATATCGGCTAAGCAAAAATATGAAATGTTTGTAGTTAATAAAAAGGGTTTTATGTTATCATAAAAAAACCTGTAATAATAAAATTCTCATTTGAGAGAATATTTAAACTTGTAGGGCCAATTTATCACAAGTATGCCAAGCCCTTGCAAAAAGACTGCGCAGTACAGTGCGACAGTCCTTGGTTAGAAAATTCGTATTGGCAAATTTAGCCTGCGGAACTAGCGAGCGAAGGATAGGTTATAGTTGTTGTCGGGATAATTTATTCAACCCGTTTCCATAAATTTTCAAAAAACATTATCAAATCAATAACTCGAGATAATGTCTGATTTGCGAAACCAACTTAATAATTTTTAGATCTATTTATGGTATAGCTGATAAGAATTATTATGTAAATTGATTTTTTTGCTGTTATTTGCCTTCAACAAACATGCTTGAAAGTACACAGGTTTTTACAAAATAAGCGCTTGTATTCCGAGTAAGGTTACCTTTCTATCGCACAATTGTAACACCTGTAGTTAAAAACTGTTTGTCAATAACCGTACTAAAACTTAACCCTTTATACAACAGAGTCCTATGTCTATAACTCAGGTTTTTTGCTTCCATTTTTTCTTTAATTTAAAAAAATATTTTTTATGTATCATTTTCGGCCAGTTTTGGAGGGAGCAATGAACTGCCTAAGGGCTGTTTGAGTGAAGTCAAGTATTTGCTAGTAGAAATGGGAAGATGAATGTTCATCGTACTGCATTACAATTTATATTATCTTTTTTCGGAAAGTATTCACATATATTACGAGTTCTAAAATAGAAAATATTACGAGAAAATATAATGAGTCAAACTAAAATAGAAAACATCACAGAAACTCTCCTACATAACGTTAGACAGTAAGTTATAGTAACTGTAAAAGGATTTACACACAGTTCAAAAGGCTAGTATAAATAATGGTGTGCTACTTGAAGAACCACTCCTGAAAAGACATAGGATATCCGTTCAATTAAAGGTTACTGCATTCCAAATTAAGCACTTGTAGTTGTTTAATTTCGCACCTTTGTGAAATCAAAAACTGGTTGCCTTTCGGTGGTACTGCAGCCTTTAGCGCAAGGAACGAGTCTCAGGTGATTGTAGGATTACAGTTTCCTTCCGTTTATAATAAGCGTTATTATGAAATCACGAGGAACTACCTTCATTGCGAAAGTGTTTTTCCGCTCAAGCCTGGGCGTTGGGAGGCGTGAAAGGATTTAGCATACCTGCAAACAATTTTGTGTTGCAAAATAATTAATAGCCGTATTCGACTGGGCTTTGTGATTATTGAAAATGGTATTCGAAGGACCATTCGCACCCACATCGGGAATGACATGTTGATTAGGTACTCTTTTAAGATTGTGTTGAATTTTCGTTGACATTATTTTTCAATTGGAAGAACAACGGTATTATAAAATAACATTATGATGAATTGTGTTGCAGATAAGTCTGGTCTGGTCTTTGATTACTATTTTTGGCTCTTTTCGCATTTTTCATTTGTACGTATCTTGACTATTTTTTTTTATTATACAAAGCAACTAATTATTATCCTCTGAAGCAATAAAGCAAAATAAAAAATTGCCTCGATTGCTCGCGATTTCCCAGAAGATCATTTTTAAAATTTTTCGTCAACATTAAAAAAAATCATACCTTCATGGAAACAAAAAATGCCAATGAATTAACCTCTATTTTATCATTTATCTCATATTTGTAGGATTTATAAAAAAATCATAAAGTTGTTATTTTGAAACTGCCGTGAGGGGTACTTATTCGAGTCAACATAGAATATTCTCGATTTCTGTATATTGTCTGTGATATACTTGATAATGAAAGGTGCGTACCTGTGGAAAAAAGACTTAATTTTAACCGTAAACAGCTGATCAAAAATTCGACCTGAAAAAAATATTTAAAAAAAAAAATTTTAACATCGCTCTAAAATAGTCTACAGAGTTCAGATTTGCGACATCTATGGTCATAAAAGATAAATCATTTTAATAGCTTCGTTTTAAAATAAATGGCTGGCCGGGGAAATGTTTTAAATAATTACAATAAATGTTTTACGAATGATAGAAAAATGTAGTCCAATTTTGGACCGCTGTCAGTCGCAGAATCGTGGTCTATTTTTCGACCATAATCGCTCCAGTGATTATAGAATATGCGAATAATTCCAAATTAAGACAACAGTAGTTATTCTCGCAACATAAACAAATGATTTTTAGAATTTCAACATCGGCATTGGGTCAATAGAGTTATGTAAGACAGAAAAAATGATATTCTAAACTCAATTTTTGAAAAATGTAATGCCGTTAAACAAATTTAGCACCAATATAAACAAATTTTAGCAACTACTTTGTGACTTTTCAATGAATAATATTTAACTTAATAATGGTTGTTTTCAAAAGGTTTTGTATCGCCCACTTCCCGGAGGACAAAAAACATTTGACAATAAACAATGCATGTATATTATAACACAAAGTTAAATAGAAACAATGAACCTATCTACGCCATGTCGGGTGTTAGGGTTTCTTTGAAATTGGTGATATATTTACGGTGGTGGTAATGCAATGCTATTTCAAAATAATAATAATTGTTTGGCTGCAACTAACAGTTCATATTATTAATATTGAATGTCCACCGCAGTTTAATTATTTATGGATATCATTTACCCATTTATTTATTGTGTTGCGGTTTTGTTTAGGTTATCAAACTTTTGTATAAAACTCGACAACGCGTTACAAATTTAATATTCTTAGTGTTATAAAAGTGTTGCACCACGGAAATCCGGCCTTGACTTCATTAATTTCACTATTTCCGAACAAATGTTGAAGAAAATACGCTAGGAAATATAATAATTCAGTATTAATGGTATTTTATTTAAATTATTTCTTTATGGGTTCGCATGGTGTATTTCGAGCGTTGAAATACTTGCATAATAATCGATGTGTTGGAATTTGGTTTTAACTTTTACGTTAGTCAATAACAATAATTCAATATCTGTATCTAGGTACTGAATATCTAAGAAATCAAAGAACTCACGAGAATCAACCGTTTTTTTCCGCATTACCTAAAGTTTATGACTTCGCATTGACAGCTGACAGAATTATATCTATACAATTTTTATTAACACGGGTGATTTGAAGGTATGTATCTACTCCGACAAACGTTTTTTTAACGCTCATTATATTAAATAGTATTTTAATATACTAAACTATTTTTAACATAACGCTTACTTGTAGTTATATATACGTAATAGTGGTGTTCCGTATTTTTCTTAGATTGATTTCCGACTTCACTTTGATTGACTTCGGTTGAAAAATAGATTTTTTTTATTTTTTCCCCATTATTTACAAACATTTTAACAATATTTTAAAATAATTTCTAAATACAGTAAGATGCAAACATAAGACACAAGTAATGTAAAAGTTAGCAAAAAAGTAATTATATATTTAAGACAAAAGTAGGTAATGGGAACCCACTAAGGCACTGCCTGTGCATCGGTAATATAAACAATAATGCTAGATTACATCAATGAATACAACTAAAAAATATTAATAAATGAAACAACGTTACTTCGTTTAAACCATTTAACCAAACGTACACTAAAGAAGGAACGGTCGGCTTTAAACAAATATACAAGTGGTTCAAACAAAGTAACGATGTTTCATTTATCTATAATGGATAACCACAAAATTATAGCTACATTCCAAAGTAAAAATATATTGAAATGAAAATATTGTAGTAAAAAAGTGAAACATAGAAGTTTGTTAATTTTTTGTTACAGTTGGTTTCACCAAAGTAAATAAAGTTAGTCTTGAAGTTACAGTAGAAATTGAAATAAAAAAATAAAAAAATTTGAAATATTGTATTGAAAAGTGAAACGTGAAAGTTTATCTACATAGAATTGAAAATCATTTTCCTGTACCTCAAAATGGGAATTTTATCTTTAAAAGAACGGAATTAGTTTTGAAGAAGAAGATAATACTAATAATCTAAATGAAAACATGAAAAAGAAAAAGACCCAGAAAAATAAAAAGATAACGGTCGCAACTGGGATTCGAACCCATCTCTTACAAAAATCTCTTTTTACAAAAGTTATAAAAAGAGAGTGTTCTAATAAAAATGGAATATGTTTTTCTTAAATTATATTAAAAAAAAGTTTTTACAGTCACAAAATTAAGGATGTGGTGCAATGATCGCATTACAACGAGAACTCATTCAAGATATTATCCAAAAAATAATCCATTCTTTTTTATAACATGTATTCAACTTAGGAGGCGGGTATGGGTACCGCCGCCCCGGAAACCATTTATTGGATAACCAACACAGGTTATATATTGCCAAAGGTTAATCCAAGTGGTTCGATATGTTCAGTGACTTGGCAGAGGTACCCAGATCCATGGGGTATGGTTTGTCTAAATCTTGGCGGCACATGCATTTGCCCACCTGCTACGTGGCGGGGCGGATCGGGAGAGACTGGTTGATGGAGACATTTTACCTCCAGCCGGGCTCTCTCGACACATCTCCTTAAACCGCAATGGGAGGAATGGATTCATAAGTCCGTCACTCCTGGACACATTGACCCCCATTTTATTTATCATACCCCAATCCATTCCTCATACCATTTCCTTTCAAGAATCGTCTCATCTCCCAATTTTTTATCCCAAAAAACAAACCTAAAAAACACTCCGCATCCCCAAAGATGATATATGCTCTAGGGAATTATTTTCCTCAGGGCCTCCTATGAGGAGCTAATGTAAAATAAAATGTATTTTTAGAAAATCAATTAAACTGAAATGCTTAATTTTTTAGGAAATCAATGCAAATCAAAGTCCTTTTTTGAAAAATTATTTAAAAAAAATTTATTCATTATTTTAAGGTAAGTATCTTTTTGCACGTGGATTGCACAGTTTTACTATCTGACTGAAGGATTATTTTTCGTAATTAATAATAACAAGCATGATAATGCCAATCAATTAGTGGATTTCAATAGAAGTTGCAGGTACAATTCTCATGCCTTTGCATAATATCAAGTATAGAATTATACAAGCGTGATATTAAAAGCTATGAACGTAGAACGTGAGGCTTTAACAGACTATGGGGGTTCAAAGGTTGTAGTTAAAAGTAAAGGTTTGTTCACGATCGGTAATATTACTCACTGGGCCCGAGGATGTAACGTGCTTCCTATAATGATGAGAATTATAGGATGTAATGAAGGGTCTATCGTCCATTCACTGGAGGTAGGCAGAGCCAATAGGCACACTTGGCCTGTTTTATTTGGTGCTAGATTATGACAGGATTTCTTGATTGTGAAATTGGTGGGAGGCAAATGTCAGAAAATTCTACCTTAACTGTTCTTCATATCGGGTAATATTTATTTGACTATTATAACAACACTAGCGAGTTCCCGGCATGCGTTGCTATACCACTTAATAAAGACATTATTTCTCCCTGCGTGTCCTTTCCCATTCGTCCCGTTGCCCTTCCTCTGCCGCATCCCCTTCCCCTCACGCGTTCCCACTCCGCCTTCTCCGCCTTCCCTCTCCCCACTCCCCTCTCCCACTTTCCCCGTCCCGCAAACCCTTCTCTCTAGTTCCTCTCCCCCTCCCGAGTTCCCCACCCCATCTCGCATTCCATACATTCAGGCCCGGTACATCAGTTTTCAAACAGCTCGCATGCCACCTGTTGCAATTTTTTTATACAAATTTCATTACGCCAGAGCTCACCGCTTCTTTTATACTAACCTTGTCCTAACAATAATGAACACAAAAAAAAAAATCCAATTTGGTGCAATCGTTCGGAAGTTATCCGCGTACATACATTTCGGCTATTCATTAATTTACGAGTATATAGATAGACAGATTTTTTAAAAATTGGTCCGACCCGTTGTGATTTTTTACAAAATGAGCTTATTTCTCACAATTTTATTTATTGAGCTGAAAACTTCTTTGGCACCGTTGTGATTTGAAACTCGATACATTTATAGAATATAACCTGCGAGAGAATGAGATTGCAATAAAATATTTATTTATTTCAAGGGTATTCGGTTCCAATATATTACGACGACGGTCCCACTACTCCTTTAGTGTAGTGATATAAAGCGCCTGACGACCTAAGCAGCCAGAAATTTGGGGTAAAAAGGAACGAATCCTATGAAAACCAAAAATTAATAAATATTATTATTATTGTAAAATCAATATCCAATCTTTAAACCACTCCAAAATGAACAGTCAAATTAAAACACAAAAGAAGGCGTCATCTAGCGACTCCGAAGAAGAAAACACAAATACTCATAAAATGACCAAATGTATAGGAAAAAGTGCACTGGTATTCGACGACAAAAAATCATCCTTCACATTGATAAAAAAGTGATCCGTAGTCTTCACTCCTTTCTACTTTAGTTTTCTGAAGGTTTTACTTCTACTGCGTGTGAATTGCACACTCTTATTTTATTTATATATTTGTTTTCATGTTCTCCGTAAAGCGATTATACGCCAATATATCATGGAGAGAAAGAGAGAGAGATTAAGAAAGGGACGCTCAGATGGTTTGGGGATATAGAGCGAATGAACGAGGAAAGGTGTGTAAGGAGAATATATGACGCAAATGTGAATGGTAGAAGAAGTCGGGGACGCCAGAGGAAGACATGGCACGACCAAGTGAATCAGACCCTTGAGTCGGGCCATGTGAAGAGTCGGAATAATAGAAGAGCACGTATGAGACGAAGTATGAGTGTGTGATCGAGTTGTTTGGCGGTCCGTCCTCTTTGCCTACCCTGCGGAAAAACGGCGTGATGTTTAGTTAGTTAATTATATCATGGATAAGATAACAAATTAAAAACGCATGGGGGGCAGTTTTACTATTTTGTGACATGCGTCAAAAGATAGTTGCTAAACTGTCTACATATAAGTGGCAATGAAAATGTCAATGGTCAATGCAGAATCGTGGGTCGCTCTGTTTATTGGCGCATTCTGGCAGAAGTCCTCGCTTTGGAGCATAAAAGTGTCTGAAAAATTGTATGAAAAATCTGTTTTCTACGAACAAAATAAAAATTCTAGTAAACTGTCAAGATGAACAGACAGGCTTAATAAGATATTTTTTTTAGAAAAAAAATTCGTGCATATTTATTACTACAAAAGACAGCAATTTGCATTCGAGGCGATAAAAAACACTGCATTCAAAATTTCAATACATAATGTCGTAGAATACGAACATAAATTATTGTGAATAACTGTCAGCTGTCATCCCGCGCAACGAAAGCAAGTAATCGAAAATTTAAGTGCAGTATTCTCCATCGCCCTGAATGCAGTTGTCTTTTATAGTAATTAAAAACGTTTTTTTTAAATATTCGAATGAAGTGTGTCAAGTCATCCCGAAAGTTTACCTGTATTCGCAAACGATGACATTTTTTTGTGGATAAACGATTATTTATCAATTTAATCTGAATATTTAAAATCATAATCAGAAATATTTCAGGAGCAACTGAGTAAACAACTTTACAGAATCAATCAGCTTAAAAACCTTTACAAGAAATCAATTATTGAAATCATCATCAATCTCACAGGGGTGGGAGTAGATCAATGGAAGAATTTACTAAAATTGTTTAAAATATGAATACGTTATATCTTTTTTTTGACTATTATTTTTATTTTTTATTTATTTGTTGGCTCGCCAACAGAATATATCACATATATCATTATTACATTAGTTAACAATTTTAATATGGTAACAGTGATAATTCCAATGAAAGATGAGCACAACATTCTTAATTAGTTGTGACACATAATAATAAATTAAAGTAAATACATAAAACAAGAAGTATCAATAATTACAAAATGTATACACACATGAACATACACATACATTTATATACATTTTATAGCTCTAGGTGAGGAGATCATCAGGGATATGTAAGTAAAATTCCCTTTAAAGGTAGCAATTGAGTTTGAAAATACATCTATGTCTTCATGTTCGCAATATTTATTGTATAACCGAGTAACTCTTGAGGTTGGTTTGAAGAAACTTGTATTAATACGGTAAGTTCTTGGGGTTATGTTTGTCCGGGTCTTGATGGTGGGTGCGTCGGCCCACCTTCTGCGTGGCGGGCCGGATTGGGAGATGCTGGTTGAGGGAGACTCTTTACAACCGGTTACCGCTGTCCGGGCCGCTCGGTAGTACAGGGGCCCGACCCTCAGGCTCACGACTGAGGGTGGGCTGCCCCATCAACGAGTGTAAAAACCCCGCCGCTGCTATTGTGCCGGTTCGTGACCGGAGGGGACCCAGCAGCAACGTTTGGGGCGCATTGGGACCAGCCGGACTCTCCCTGCCCATCGCCTTTTCTGGTGAGAGCAACATTAATTTAACTCTTTGCTCTGGATCTGTTGCGACCAAGATATCAAAGTGGACAGTTCATGAGAGCGCAATTGCCTCTGATCACAGGCTAATAACTTTTACGGTTGGTGTCAAAAAGACGGAAGCTCCAAGATCCTCCTGGAACTTCAAAACCTCCAGGGCGAATTGGGATAACTTTGGGGATGCTCTACGTGATACTTTGAGGGGATTTCACGACGTAGCAGCTAGAGATCCAGATAATTTGGGGAATATTTTTAATGCAGCCGTGGTATCAGCTGCCGAGCTGTCTTTGGGAAGATCAAACCCAAAAATGGTTATCAGGACGCCGTGGTGGTCGAGTGAGCTGACTTCACTGAAAGGGGCCTATAAGAGAGCCTATAGAGCACTGAGCGTGTCCAGACGTGGTGAGTGTACGCAGGAGGAGACATATGCCCTTCAGTCACGACTCATGATACTCACGGGCATGATAGGCTCAATGGAATAATAGCGAAGCAAGTATGGATCCACGCCAAGGAGGAGCTCTTCCAGGTGATGAAGAGAAACTTTCCCTTCTGAATGGAAGAGGGGCGTGCTTTGGATTATACCAAAGGGGAACGATAAACCAAGGTCGGACGTGAAGGTGTACCGTCCAATCATCCTGCTATCTGTCCTGGGG
Source organism: Limnephilus rhombicus (assembly GCA_929108145.2). Lineage (NCBI taxonomy): Eukaryota > Metazoa > Arthropoda > Insecta > Trichoptera > Limnephilidae > Limnephilus > Limnephilus rhombicus. Next base: position 35,928,419 of record OV815276.1, read on the forward strand.
AAGATCCTGGAGAATCTGATTCGGCAGCGTTTACGTCATACCTTATCCCCACCCTGCGAGCGGCAGTTTGGTTTTGTCCCCGGTATGTCCACTGAGCATGCCATCACGTATGCGCTTGACTGGGTGAAGGCTTGCCAAAAGAGGTACGTAATAGGAATCTTCCTCGATATCACTGGTGCCTTCGATCATGCGTGGTGGCCGATGATACTTGTTAAGCTCAAAAATAGGAAATGTCCACATAATCTGTTCAAGATCTGCGCTGATTACATCTGTGACAGAACGTTCATCCTTTCTTTTGTAGACTACCTGATTGAACTAATAGTTGACATGGGTTATCCTCAGGGTTTTATCCTTGGACCTGAGTTTTGGAACATTTTGTTCGACGATTCCTCCAGGCTGCCCTTGCCTGAAGGTTGTATCTCGGTGGATTACGCTGATGACAAATTTAGAATGGGAAAAGAGAAATCTCTAATACCAGGTATAAGCTAATACCAGATGGAGCGGTTTCCCTTCCAGGACTTCTTAGAAAGATGCGAGAAAGAACTTTGAGAGAATGGCAGGAAATTTGGGATAGGTCAAATACGGGAAGGTGGACTTTCTCCTTCTTCCCGTCAGTTAAACTCAGAATGGAAGGGGCGTACATCACTAGGGATCATCATGTGACCCAACTTCTGTCCGGTCGTGGGGAGTTCAGAGGGAGACTTCATAGTCTCTCTCTATCGCCCCATTCCAACTGCGCTTGCGGTAATACTGATCAAACAGCCGAGCACATTCTGTGGCACTGCGAGATTTTGACGGATGCCCGAGAGGAAATGCTCGATGGCTTGCAAGTTACTACGAGATCAGCATGGAATGCGGATCTGGTTTCGATTAAGGTGAACTTTGAGTGTTTGAGAAAATTTACGAAAGTCTGGGTTGAGAGATGGCCTGATCTTAGAGTCGCTGACTAGCTGTAAAATCATGTAGGTGCCAGGTGTATTTGCTCTTGAATCTAGTTATCTAATAATCTGGTTATCCATTATAGATAAATGAAACAATTTAACTTTGTTTGAACCACTTTTATACTTGAATAAATCCGACCGGTTTCAGAACGAACGTTCCTTCTTCAGGTCAAATGTATACTGATTTGACAGTTTTGAAATATGGATGGGAACAATGTATTATTATGGTAGAGGTGGAGCTGTTGCTAGGTATTAATGAAGAAGAATGGGTGGGTATTGGAACATATTCATGATTGGGCTATAAGACAATATTTTTTGTTTGTTGATAATAGATTCATTATTTTTAAGGGATTTTTTTTTATTTCCAAGGCTTCTAAGTTATCTAAACTCTTTCCTTTATGATTAATAGGAAGAATATTTTTCCCAGTATTTTTTTCAAAAACTATGGTTATTTTCAATGATATGGTTATGGTTAGCGAACTCAGACAAATTATTGTTATTAAGATATCTTAAATGTTCTTTGATTCTAATTTCAAAATTACGAGTTGTTTTTCCCACCCATTCTTCATTAATACCTAGCAACAGCTCCACCTCTACCATAATAATACATTGTTCCCATCTTTATTTCAAAACTGTCAAATCAGTATACATTTGCCCTGAAGAAGGAACGTTCGTTCTGAAACCGGTCGGATTTACTCAAGTATAAAAGTGGTTCAAACAAAGTTAAATTGTTTCATTTATCTATAATGGATAACCACAAAGATATAGCTACATTCAAAGTATTATATTCTATCACTTTTATTCTTCTAGGCACAAATAGATTAACATAATTTCTTCAATTTTTGTTTATATTGAATATGAGACTTCTTATCATTTTTACGTATTATGTATTTTTATTTTATTATTTGTTTTGTTGTCACATTGTTTTGTGTATTTTCGCGTTGTATTATATTTTCTTCATTGTTTGTTACCCAACTTATAAATTATAATGTAAAAGCCCATCAGGGCGTGTAAAAAAAGTAATAATAATAAAAAATATATAAAGTATTAATGAAAACAAATCAATCGTATCCTGACGAAGAAACCTTTGGTTTTGAAACATGTAGATAATTTTGATTAAATAGTGATGTTTTACAATGTGATTTGTTTTCTTATTTGATCACCAAGAAACAAAAACACTCTCATAATTACCCGGGAGGATTGCATGTTTGCAATTTGTCTCACAGTATAATATCGTGCGTGGGTCGATTTGCATTGAAATCGTTGTGATATGGCGCAAACTAATTTAACATTACTTTTTACACAATCATCGCGAGATTTCCATCATCGTCTGGGAAATTATCGCAGACGTGAGTTCGGCTAGGTGATTACAATGGAGTGGCTCAATGTGGATGGGTAAAAAATTTGAATATCGTAAGTCTTTTTGTTTTTGTACATGATTATTACGCTACTAAGTATGTCACTCGTTATTTATAACTGGGCGATAGAATGACCTAAAACGTTGCGAAAAACATTAGGAATATCACGTATAATTTTCAGAAAACGTACATAGTAAGTACATACTTAAGTGTTTCACTTTCCGTTAACATACACATTATGCTCGATGCGTGTTTTTTTTTAATATTTCATCCAGCCTATTGGTATCCAGAATTGAATGATGTTCTGCTATCGGTTTTAATATTATATGCATACCACATATACACACCTACATTGGTGCTATATATACCTTAAACGTAGCGTTTCACTTTTCCTTAACATACAAATAAAGGCTCAATATAGGTATTTTTTTTCTTTTTCATCCAACCTTTTGGTATCCAGTATTGGTCTGAGGTCGGCTATCAGTTTTTTAAGATATTTAGAATCGTTGTGATTTGAAACTCGATGAAACGAAAAATAGCGACACTAAAAAGAGACAAACAAATAAAAGACATCTATAGGATTTAGCCTGCGATATAATGAGACAGTATAATCGGTCTCCTCTTTATGCGGTAGTTCGTAGCCTCCCTATACTTATCTACTTTAGTTTTCTGAAGGTCTCACTTCTACCGCGTGTGAATTGCTCACTCTGATTTTCTGTAACGCTGATTGATACCTAGGTGACTTTGTGTGATGTCCTCCTTGTCACAACATTCTTGGTTAGAATCCATGTTTGCACTCCAAAGGTATGTACAAAGGAATAACGCTATAATTGATTTAAGCCGTCTGCATGGATCAATATATTCGCATCTCACGATCCGGAAGCCTCGTTTTCGGGCGTAAATTCTGAAACCGTCACTTTGGATCGAGATTGTAAAATATCTATGCAAGATAGATTTCATATTTATTATAGATAGCTTTCATATGAAGCATTATTTCGATCTCTTTCGTTATCTTTCTGGTTAAAATAAAAATACATATGTTTGAATGAGAGGAAGAGAGATATATAGCTTTTAAAATGTAGGGTCGCTCTGGGACGTTTTTGGTCTTATGAAAGTATAACGCGATTACGTGTTTTGGGATGTATTTATTCCTAAACAAGCAGACGGGTTAACGTGTTCGGAGAAGGAATCTAATTGTGTTTTTAGAACATGACTAATAAATTATTGCAGCCCATTAAAATCGTCATATGCACTCCTTCCTGCATGTCTTATTTTATCCGTAGAGATCTTTTTGGTAGTTATGTGTGTAGTTTTGTTATTAAATGATGTGATTTTTTAAAGTTTCCTGACGCTTACGCTTTGTCCTACGTATTGCAAGAACTTGACCGAATTGTCTGTAGTTAACAAAACATATAACAAACGTAAGTTTTTTCGATTTGCACAAACATATCTATTACAAGGTCTTGTTGTGTATCAGCACTTATTGCCCAGTAAACACTTTTTAATGAAAATAAACAGTTCAACTGATATATTATATTTAAATATTGCGATACTATTGCGAAAAAAGATAGCTAAATACATTACATATTTCCTGGTTTCCACGATACATAATCTACTAGAGTAAGAATAATACAATGAATGAATGATTGAATGAATGGATAACTGTCTTGTAACGTCGGAAGACTATCTTTTAAACGATTATCTTCAATCTCAGTTTCATGTGAGCATGTCGTGGTTCATTGTGACTCAACGTAGTCAGGTCATGTCATTACTCCATTGTAGACGTGTGCAGTTATGTCTTCTTCTGTTGAAAGAAGTGGTCGCAGTTGATTGATAGACAAAAGACACGTACGATTGTCACATATTATTGATCAATCCCACTTAAGACAGACGTTAGACCATTTTTGTTGGATAGGTTCATCAAACCGGTCAACCAAACTTATAAGTAATTAGCTTAGACCAAAAGAGGATGTACGAGTACCTCTACATACCTGTTTATTGAAGCACGTGCTTATGTATTCCAATGCTTCTTCTACAATAATGAATGCTCTTCTAGTAGGTACTCTATATATTTTAACTCGACGGAAATTAAATATTTGGCTAAACTATTGGAGACCGTTCTTTCTGGGCCGTAAGAATCTCAACATCCTGACATGCTTTCCCTTTTTCATCTACTCTGCAATGTACCCACATATCCAAAACAATTTTTTTCTGCTTCATTTAAAACAATTTCCCTAAGGGTTTATGCCATCTTTGGGGATGATGTGTGGAGGGTCTTTTTGTGGAAAGGAAGTAGTGCACCTGGGTCTTGAAGAGACCCATGTTGTAGGTGGGAGGAAACACAAAGGCCAGGCAAAAATCATATTTGTATAAATGTTGGGCGCGTGTTTGGCGTGTTTCACGACTGTGCATTGCCTTTATGTCGATTTCATCATTCATTATTCTAAATTCGGATTTAACAAAAAACGAGTGTGACCACACGACTGAAGTAAGAAAAAAATAACTTATATCTCCCTCTCAAGTTCGCCTCGCCCTATCACACTTTTCATAATGCTCTCGTCACGCATTCACCAGTTTACTCCCCAAGTCAAGCGTGTGTAAAGGCCCGACCGTTCGCCTCGCCCGATCACACTTTTCGTAACGCACTCGTCACGCATTCACCAGTTTACTCCCTAAGTCAAGCGTGCGTAAACAAGTTATGCCTTTATATGACCTATATATGACTGAAGGATATCATTTATGTATTCAGCTAGATAAGTAATTTTGAGTAGGGAAGATACATTAATGATGTTTGAAAAAGAGGATTCGCCATTAAACCTACATCAAAATCATATATATCTTCACGTGGAGTAGATAAACAGTTTATCAATTTAACTACTGCATAACAGAGGTTCTTTTTGGATTATCAATGAGACCCAATTCAAATCTACCTACGCGTGAAGGTTCCTTGTTTAACTAAGAATTTCTCCTTTGTTACGAGACAAAGTGTATTCCTTCGAGAACATACTGATGCTGATAATATATTTATATTCAAACACACACTACATCAGAATCTGTCAGGTGATTGTTGATTCTGCGGGATTTATAAATAATCACGCATAGATCCCGCGTAATCAAACACTGATTATTCCGCACAACAATGGTGCATTATTCAAGAGCATAACATATTATTCAAAGCCCCTGTGTTAACGTAGGAGAGAATGTGTGTAAAATTGCTTCTAATGACTAATGACAGGGCGATACCCACATGGAATGCGCGAGGGACAACATTACCTAATCATATTTGAATACATTCTACTTGTAAATTTACTTCACAACCTATCAATGCACTTTTTCGGAATTGAAACATGCTTAAACAATTAACTTCGATCGATCGAATCGATTACACATTTTAATGTTTGCCTGTGTAGGTAACTACTTCGGAACAAAATTGCAAATAAGTAAAACCTATTTTATAGTGGAGAATCGCATCATTAATCATGAGGAATTTCATTAATTTTTATGATATCGTAAATTTTCAAACTGTACTTTTCGAACATTTTTTGCTCGTTGCATGACTCAAGCAATGCCAATACGCACAGTCTGCAGATATATTAGAGCGATTAAGGCAATTTGCATTATTTTAATGATCAGGTCAAAGAACGTAAGACAATATTGTAAATACTTGAACAGCATACCTACCATTTTTTTATGTTTTATGATAATACAAGAGTCACAACTGCAACCTACCGTCTGGAGCCAGTGAGACTATGGCATACCTAATTAGGGTCTGCTGTGAAAAGGTACATCGTATTTTTTTACATAAGCTCCACACAGGGGTCCTGAGGAAAATAATTTCCCTCAGGGCCTATGTCATCTTAGGGGACGCTGTGTGGAGGGTTTTTTTTAAGGAACGGGAGGAGAGGAAATTTTGGAAGGAAATAGGAATTAGGGGTAGGTAGGAATCTGGGACTTAGTGTGTCCAGGGGAGAGGTACATACGAATACATCCCTCCAACTGCGGTGCAAAGAGAGATACTGGCTGGAGGATAAAAGATCTCCCTCACCCAGTTTCTCTCGATCCTGCCCACCACGCAGCAGGTGGGCAGACGTATCGGCCACTACGACCTGGACAAACCACACCTTATGAATCCGAGCACCCCTGCTAAGTAACCAAACGTAGCGAACCACTTGGGGTGACCTATGGCAGAGGTGTTGGTTATTCAATAAACAGTTCCCGGGGAGGCGGTACCCGGTACCCGCCTCCCAAATTGAAGATGAACCTGGACTTCATTATTAAGGCAAAAAAGAAATTCCGATTTACAGGCCTAATTTCAATTGGTTCGTATAATGCTATATAAGTATTTTTATGTTTTATATCAAATGCTTTTTGAAAGAAAATTGAAAGAAAAGACCTTAGTAAGAAAGGAATAAGTAAAATACAAATAAATTGGATGTTTATATCTCATGACCATGACTAATCACATGTTACTCAATATGTGAAAATTGGTCAAGCTTAATGCACAAAAGGTAGATAGTTAGCTGCTTTTTCAGGTCACCTCTTTGTAATATTGCATAGAATATTCAGGGCAACAAAACAAAACAAAAAACTTCGAGAAATAATACAAAAAGTAGATTACCGTTTTCTTATTCTGTTTTAATCAGTGCATTTTTGTAAGCAAAGAAACTTAATCTGATAATAATTCACACAGCGTAGCGAAGTCCTCTTTTATATATTATTTATGTATCTTTTATTAAGTTCAGTTTTAAACATGTAAAACACTTCGTGTACGCGGTTGACACTGCGTTGGTAATTTCACGCAGTGATTTGCAATTATGTATTGAACTCTCACAAAAATATTACATTGAACTTTTGAAATGGTCCCAAGACTCTGGTTTAATCATAAATGCAAAAAAAAACTAAATTGATATATATTAGATCACCCAATGCCAAGGCAAATATTATTACACCTGAAATAAAATCACACAACAGATTGCTTACAAGTCGTTATCTCTACATTGTGTGCATGTGAAAATATTGAACTGGTTAAATTAATATTCTATATAACGATATTCACACTTCGAATAATTTATATATCATTACCTGAATCTGTTATAAGGTATGGAATTACAGCTTGGGGACTTTCCTGTAAAAAAAATGTAAATCATGTTCAATCAGTTCAAAATTCATTAGTTGAATTATTAGCTCATAAAAGTTTTTACAAACAAAGGCAAAATACTCTTACCAGAATCTCAAAATTCTCTCAGTAAGAGCAATTCTGTGGCATAAAATAATATTTCAGCATATGAATAGCCCTATGTACATAAATCAACTCGAATTGTTTTACAATAATCGTTTTACGTTAAATGAAGGACTAATTGTACTTAAGCATTTAAACAAACAAGCACAACGAACACTGGACTGCATGATACCTAATTGCTTAAATTTGTTTACCTGCCGAAATTATAAAATGTGCAAATGGTAAAACAAATATTATGTTGAAGAATTGGCTCGCCGAAAGAAATAATTTGTATTAGATTCTAACACAAAAAAATAAAATAACTCAAGCGCTTTGCAGTTCGACTGTCAGCAAATGTATTTTTGTGTTCTGTATCCGATCAATCCTATCTAGGCGGTAGCCAGGATAGATGGTAATGCGCGTTTTCATCCCGCGACAAAATATCCTACGGACAAAACATCCCCCAACAAAATATCTACCAAAACTTAACCTAACCTAACCTAACAAAAAATGGGACAAAAATAATACAGACATCCTGTAAAGACACTCAATTATTGTTCAAAAATAGTAAAATGGGACAAAAATAATACAGATCACTATAATTTATTGTCTTTACAGGACAATTGTCTGTATTATTTTTGTCCCATTTTTTGTTAGGTTAGGTTAGGCTAGGTTAAGTTAGGTTTGGTTTTAGTAGATATTTTGTTGGGGAATGTTTTGTCCGTAGGATACTTTGTCGGAGGATATTTTGTCGCGAAACCGGTAGCCATATTGGATTTATTACTTCGCTAGAGTTCGCATGCGTATTAAGAGTTGTCTAATCGGATAATCAACATTACGTGAGGTCTGCTCAGTTTTCACCATTTGGTGACGTGGATCCATGATTCATATTATCGTTGTGTTGACATGGATTACTGCAGGCTAGGGATGGACGATGTATTGTAAACACTCGATGTATAGTACCGATGCATCGAATTGAACCGATGTATTGTTAATACTTCAACATCGAAAATATATCGATGTTTTTTATTCGATGCATCGAATACGCAAACTATGAGATGAGTGTCTATGAGTATGATGACCAACAGTGACTCACGACTGCAGTGACTTTCTAGAAAGTCTTTCTGAGGCGCTAGAAATCAAAAAAGCTGTAAAAACCAAAAGTCATATACTTAATAATCAATTAGACATATCAAGTAGTCCTATATTAGGTCTATTTCCAATAAACCCTTAAAAATAAAAATTCCCAGTGCTCCTTACCACCATGCCCGCGTTCATGCTTTGTTTCTCCAAATTTATTATTATAACCCATTAGTCTACATAATTATCTTTCGGTTTTTCCCAGAACTTGAGTACTTATGTTAATGTATTTTATGGCCGTCTATGTGTTAGTAATATTTATATCATGTTGTCTCCCTCTATATTTTGTTATATATAAGCACACGTTATGTACTTCTTGTTTAGTATTAATTTGTACCCTGATGAAGCTTTAATAAAGCAAAACCGGTCGGTTCATAAATTAATAAATCTCGTGGTTTTAAACAAAAAGTATTTTATTTTATTAAATATGACAAACCACAAAGTGATTGCTTTCTAAAATAATACAAAATTTATTATCCATAATTAATATTATTATTCGCTTAAATTGTACATGTAAGGTATCGGAAATACATAATTTGAATGCAATTATTTTCAGCGTGAAACGTAATTTGTATCGTGATTTAAAATATTAACACCTAAAAAAATGGGTATTAGGTACCTATATCATATTCGTTACAAAAATAATTCTACTACCTTCTAGCTAGAGTTTTAAAAATGCAGTTTGATAGTCGAGCCGACGAATTGAAGAAGTACAATCGAATGCACAAAGGAGCACACACAATGCTTGCACCTGTGCCAATGCCGTGCGATACTTGAGATTTCGAAATAATGAAGACCCTGCCTAAGAATTATAATGGTATGTAATACCGTCAGGTGCAATGCACAGTGCATAGGTGCAACGTGCATACAAAGCAATGCACTTCCATCCGTCAGTCGGCGATATGTCATAGTGTCATAGCTCCACTAATGGCACTCACCGAGCCGAGTAAACTCTATTGAGCTTGTGTTACGTACTGCAGAGAGGGCTGTAGATCGATGGGAGAGGAATTATTATTTTGGAAGTGAAACTTCTTTTGCACCGATGTAATTTGAAACTCGATGAAACGTAAGCAGGCGGCACTGAAAAGCGAAAAACGCATACATCTATAGGATTTAGCCTGCGAGAGAATGAGACAGCAATAAAATATTTAATTATTCACGGGTACCCGGTTTTAATATAATACGATTAATCCACGGTTCCACGCGAGTGTATGTCCCAACGGTGTAGCGGTAAAAAGCGCCTGACGAACTTCATCGGCCATACATCCAGCAAACCATGGGTCGAATCCCACGAAATCCAAAAAATAATAATTTTTGTAAAATCAATATCCAATCTCAAACCACTCCAAAATAAACAAACAAAAAAAAGAAAGCTACGTCTAGCGGCTCCGAAGAAGAAAACACAATTACCAAATGTATAGGAAAGGGTGCATTGGAATTCGATAGCAAAAATATGGAAAAATCTTTCTACTCATTGATTCAAAAAAGTGCTTCGTGGTCTATTTTAGTTTTCCCTCTATTTTAGTTTTCCGAAGGTTTCACTTCCACCGCGTGTTAATTGCACACCCGATTTTTTTTGATGAGATATTCTGATTTCAGTTGTCGCGAAAGTTGCACCCGACTCTTTAGGATAATTCTGTCACCTTTGAAAAAATCCTTGATCCGTTTCCTCACAGGACTAGGCACATACATGCAAGCAAGACAGCTCTGCCTTGGCACCACTTGCTTCAGTCACATTCATACATTGTCTCATACTTATGTTATTCTGACTCTTAACATGACCCGACTCGATTTAATATTTTACTTGGTCGTGCCAAACCTTCCTCGGACTTATTCTTATTTTACTGTTTTTTTCGTTTTATACATCCTCCTAGCACACCTTCTCATTTTATCAATTTCCTAATTTCATTGCGAAAACTAAGTTAATATGCGTCATAAATGTAGTTTTGTCTGTAATGCAGTGAGCGAGGTTTTTTGCGTAAGTTTTGTAAACAAAACACTGCGCGTCGTTCTAACTGGACAAATTATCATTAAGGCTCTGCAACCGGGCTCGAAAAGAAGAAGATGGAGAGATACGAAATTACGAATGTTAGAGGAGAAGCTAACATTTACAGCGACAAAATCGATGCGAAAATTGCGAAAATGTTTAATAAAACACGACCCGTTTAAAAAGAAGCAAAAGTCTCGCGGGTATTGTCTTAAACGGCATTTAAAGAAACACTGTTATTTTTTTCATACATATAACTTGTAAGATAACTGAAACAAACGTGAGATATGATTTTAGATTTTCACGGCCAAAAGTATTTTTGTTATTTGTTTTTGGGTTGTTATGCCGTGTTGCCCTACCTCCTCCTTTAGCCAACGTTTAACGCTGTCCGAAATTTTGGCTAAAGGAGTAGGTAGCGCAACACGGCATAACACTCCAAAAACAAATAACAAAAAAGAAACAAACATGTTTATAATAATTTTTGGAGCATACTTTGCAATTTTTTTATCGAGGGAATTTTATATGATTTGCGTTTCGGCGCGGGCAATGTCTAGATATTATCTAGACATTGCCCTCTATATTATCAAGAATAACACATATTTTTTTAAGAGCTTTAAAACTTACCGTGTTTAAGGGAGATATGTAAGAAATCGGTAGAAATTCGGGTTGCGGACCCTTAAAGTAGGTCAAAATAGGTCGCTTTAAGGTTTAAGCAGTTGGTCACTTAAAACGAAGCAGTACCTACCTACTAAACGGAGATGTTTTCCTGGTACCTAACTATGAAACCTAACTTGAGTTTACATTGTCGTCGGTAAAAGCGGTTAGCTGATAAGCGAAGTCGTTATATCCGAATTAGACGGTATATAAATATTTTATTTTTTTTAAACTTTGATAACTCTACCGGTTTTATTTAATTTATTTATTTATTTTCGGGAAATCAACAATTGACATTTTTCCAGTTTGTGTAGCCAAAATAAAACCAATTATGGATTTCCTCCATGTCACATGTTACCTCTGATTAATCAGCATAATAACAAATTTTAAATAATAAAATAAAAAATAATAATATAATAAATAATAATAAATAATAATAATAATAATAATACACATACAATCATTTAAAACGAAAGCGCAACAACATAGTGACTGCGAAATAAATATATTGAATTGAGTCGTCAGCTTTTCAAACATGTCAAACAAATTATACGTCAATTATAGAATTGAGATTTATTTCGAGCGTGAAGTGAATAAATAATTATTTTATGCAAAATGACAACATTTTTAATATTCACGCCGAATTTGAATGGTAAATCTCTAATTAGTGATGTTCCACAAAAAAATAAAGGCATTTTCAGAAAAAGAAAAAGGAATAGTTTGTAAATTGTCACAAAAAATGTTTGTATTGCTGACAAAGGTTCAGATTTGAAAAGACCGTAGTTGTATCCTGATGTCCATTCACCAGGTCCACCAATCCCATATGAGTTATTTGTTTTGACTTTGGCAGTGAAGTTGCCAGATCAAATATAATTTTCGTATTTTCTTTTCCTCCCTTATTACTAACGCCTAAAAGTATTTCACAACATTTGAGATGACTTACTTGCCTCGAAATACCTTATATATAAAAATCTCGTGTCCTTCGAAACGGCTAGACCGATTTTAATGATTTTTTTTGTGTATATTTGGTAGGTATGAGAATAGGTTTTAAAGTATATTTCATACCGCTAGGTAATTAAGGTGTTCCTACCCAGAATAAAAAAATCAATTTTTTGAGAAATTTTTTTTGTATTTTTTTTATTTGGCATCAAAAAATACCTTTAACCCCAAATTTTAACCCTCCTACCCCACCCTCCTATTTTTTAATCGAGATTTTTGTATGAACAAATTTAACCGTCTTTCGTATTTCAAACGGAACGAAATTATTTATGTTGTTGAATGACAGATGGCGCTACGTCCGCCTTGTTGAACTTTCATCTACACATGCGCAAGACATTCACGAGAAGCGTCGCGTTATTTTGATATTTCATTCGGCATCATGTTCTCAGGCGGGCAAAACATCGTGCTTATTTGGGTTAAATAATATCTTACACTCAATTGCTGTTCAAAATTCATATTTATTTTCTTTATTTCATTATCCTACTTTATTTGGTGTTTTTTTTGTTTTTATCGGTGGTCATCGTCTATAGCGCTACATTCCTCTTTCTGTCATAGATCCCAACCCCACACACTTCAATACAATCGTTATTTTTTTTTAACTACCGAAGTATTCACTAGAAATAATGTAACATTGTTTCATTTATCTATAATGGATAACCACAAAGTTATAGCTACATTCAAAAGTATAGAAATAATTTAAATGGCAGAACAACGTTTGTCGGGTCAGCTCGTATATTTATAATATTTGTCATGTTAAAAAGAAAGACAGTAACCGACGAGTTCATCAAAAATCAATTCATCGAAAGCAAATTCATCGAAAACGAGTTCATCGAAAATCAATTCATCGAAAGCAAATTCATCGAAAACGAGTTCATCGAAAATCAATTCATCAAATGATCAATTCATCGAATCGCCAATTCATCGAAAAATATTTTTTTTTGTAGATATTAGAGCTGTCAAAATTAAATACCCCAAAAGGTCTGTTTAGCTGAGGTAAATGTGTTTAGCAACTGTCAGTTTCGTAGTGACAATGTAAAATTTATAGGTTATCACTTCGATTTCCGATTGTCTGATACTGCAAAAAAGGGATATCTAAGGAACGGTTACCAGACAGTTGTCTGGATAATGAAACCAACCAAAGTTAGGTTAGGTTAGGTTAGGTTAGTTTAGGTTGACCAATGCTTTTTTAACTTCTCTCAAATATCAACAAAATATATTTTTTCGGTGAATTGGCGATTCGATGAATTGAACATTCGATGAATTGGTTTTCGATGAATTGATTTTCGATGAATTGGTTTTCGATGAACTCGTTTTCGATGAATTTGCTTTCAATGAATTTATTTTCGATGAATTCGTTTTCGATGAATTTGTCGTGAACCAAGAAAGACAGACACTCCCGAGTTATGAATAAACCAAGTTATGAGTTATCTGGTGATAAGCTGTCGCATTTCAGTCACGAAATGGTCTCCGGACTGGTAACCGACGAGTTCATCGAAAATCAATTCATCGAATGATTAATTCATCGAATCGCCAATTCATCGAAAAACATTTTTTTTGTAGATATTAGAGCTGTCAAAGTTAAATACCCAAAAAGGTCTGTTTAACTGAGTTAAATGTGTTTGGCAACTATCAGTTGACCGTCAACAAAAGATACAAGAACTCGATTAAGTCTGCAAAAACATACCCGGGTGCTGATGTACCATCAGATCATAATCTACTCCTGGCTGAATTTAGGTTGCGTTTTAAGAAAATTGTTAAAAAAGAACGGGCTTTGAAATTAGATAAAAAAAAGCTAAAAAATAATGGTCTGTGTAAAGAAGCAACGCAAATATTAGAAAAACAATTCGCCGACCTCCAGACTCAACTATACAATAGTGAAGAAAATATCGAAAATATTGAATACATCTGCAATGAATCAAAGAAAATCATCACAGAGATTGCAAAGGGAAAATTCAAAGAAGAGACGCCGCAAAAGAAACAGAAATGGATGACAGACGAAATACTAAACCTCATGGAAGTAAGAAGAAAATACAAAAATCGAAACATGGAAGAATACAAAAGAACCCAAACAGAAATTCGAAGTAAAATTAGGCAAGCAAAAGCTGATTGGCATATTCAACAGTGTGCTATAATTGAAACCCACAATGATAAACATGATATTTTCCAAGTGCACAAGAAAATCAAAGAATTGACTGGAATAAATCGTAAAACCGACATAGGGCAACTGGAGGATCGAGATGGAAAACTTCTAACCGATATTAACGAAAAACTAAAAAGATGGAAAGACTACATCTCAGAACTCTTCAATGATAATAGAAGCGCAGAATATGATATGGGAAATATAACAACAGGCCCACCAATCACAACAAATGAGGTAGAACACGCAATTCGTCTCTCTAAAACTGGGAAAGCAGCGGGCCCAGATGGAATACAGGCTGAAATCCTTAAACTTATAGGAAATAAATGGATCCTAGTATTGACGAGTCTCTTTAACTCAATATATAATACAGGAATTATTCCACTAGATTGGCTTCGATCCACTTTTGTTACTCTCCCTAAGAAAGCAAAAGCAAGAAAATGTAGTGACCACCGCACAATTAGTTTAATGAGCCACTTATTAAAGATATTTTTGCGAATTATACATGGACGCGTATATCGCAAAGTGGAAGAAAAGATAGGTGTCACACAATTTGGCTTTCGAAATGGGTTGGGTACTCGGGAAGCGTTATTTAGTATTCAAGTACTAATCCAAAGATGTAGAGATATGAATACAAATGTACATGCATGCTTCACTGACTTTCTTAAAGCATTTGATAGAGTTAGACATGACAAAATGATTCAAATTCTGAAAACCTCCGGGATAGACGATAAAGATATAAGGATAATTGGTAATCTTTATTGGAACCAGAAAGGAGCAGTAAGAGTAGAGCAATGTCTAACAGACGAAGTAGAAATAAAGAGAGGCGTGCGACAGGGTTGTATTCTTTCACCTATGCTCTTCAACTTATATTCAGAAGAAATATTCAATGAAGCTCTGCAAGAGGCTACTCAAGGACTTGTTATAAATGGGAAGATTCTGAACAACCTGCGTTATGCAGATGGTACAGTACTTCTATCAAGTAACATTGAGGATTTACAACTTTTGCTGAATCAAGTAGTGAAGACTTGTGAGAATTTTGGGCTGGAACTGAATATAAACAAGACAAAATACATGCTCATAAGCAAAAATAACGCATTGGATGAAAATCTTTATATTGCTGGAACAAAACTAGAGAAGGTACAGAGTATTGTATACTTGGGCTGCAATGTAAATGATAGATGGGATCCTTCAGTTGAAATCAAATGCCGCATTGAGCAAGCTCGTGCAACCTTTATCCGCATGAAAAAAATGTTCTGCAGTCATGATCTCAACCTTGGATTACGAATGCGAATGGTCAGATGCTACGTGTTTTCGATATTATTTTACGGAATGGAAGCATGGACGCTTACTGAAGAACTTATTAGGCGACTTGAGGCATTCAAGATGTGGATCTACAGAAGAATACTTAAAATAAGCTGGATGGACAGGATTACAAACGAAGATGTTATGGTTCGGATGAATAAAGAAAAGGAAGTAATTAAAACTATAAAAATCCGAAAACTTCAATATCTTGGACATGTGATGAGACATCCAGAGAAGTATGAGATCCTGCATCTCAAAATGCAGGGAAAGATTGCCGGAAGACGGGGCCCTGGAAGATGGAGAACCTCATGGTTGAAAAACCTGAGACAGTGGTATGGCCAGTCTACCGTGGAGCTGTTCCGGGCTGCATTAAACAAAGTCCGCATAGCCAACATGATAGCCAACGTCCGTTGAACGGACAGAGCACAAGAAGAAGAAGAAGAACTATCAGTTTCGTAGTGACAATGTAAAATTTATAGCTTATCTCTTCGATTTCCGATTGTCTGATACTGCAAAAAAAAGGATATCTAAGGAACGGTGACCAGACAACTCATAATGAAACCAACTCATAAACAACTCAGAAAGGTCATTAAGAGTGATAATAAAAAAATATTTAAAAATTGTTTAATTAGGTTAAGTTAGGTTAGGTTAGGTTAGGTTAGGTTAGGTTAGGTTAGTTTAGATTGACCAATGCTTTTTTCTCGGTCCGGTCGGCATATCTCTCAAATATCAACAAAATATATTTTTTCGATGAATTGGCGATTCGATGAATTGATCATTCGATGAATTTGCTTTCGATGAATTGATTTTCGATGAATTCTTTTTCGATGAACTCGTCGTGAACCCTGTGGACTTTATACATTAATTTCTAAGAATTATCAGATTCTAGATAATCTTCCGTGCTGAAAGGTCGCTATTTAGAAACCAAATGTTAGTTGAAATGACTTTAGAAGTATTTAGTGTTCAGCCACATAACATACCCCAAACGGATATTTCATGGTCTTCCACTTCCTCTGACCAGTAAAGAAATATAAGAGGACCGGATGCGCTGTCATTTTCGTACTAAATTTAAATTTCGATTTGAAGCCAAAATTCTTAACCAAACTGAAAAATGATTTAAAAAATATATATCTAGCTCGGACATATGCTACTTTATTTATATTTGAATAAAGTTATAAGATATAGACTATTAAAGGATTCTGTTTTTATAATTTCAGAGATAAGTTTGGCATTATTTGTGAGTTAAAATAATAACTAACTAACTAACTAACCATCACGCCGTTTCCCCGCAGGGGTAGGCAGAGAGGACGGACCGCCAAACAACTCGGTCTTGGCACACACTCTTTGCCTCACTCACATTCATACACCGTCTCATACATTCTCTTCTATTATTCTGACTTTTGACATGACCCGACTCAAGTATCTGATTCACTTGATCGTGCCATGTCTTCCTCGGGCGTCCCCGACTTCTTCTACCATTCACATTCGCGTCGTATATTCTTCTTACACTACTTCCTTCGTTCATTCGCTTTACATGCCCAAACCATCTGAGGGTCCCTTTCTTAATCTTACTCATTATGCTTACATCAGCCTTACAATCTTTGCGGATATCCACATTTCTCACACGATCATACATTGTTTTACCACACATACGTCTCAGGGATCTCATTTCAACAGCATTCAGTTTACTTTCATCCTTCCTCTGCCAGTTCCATGCCTCACTGCCATACATCAGGGTAGGTACCAGGACTCCATTGTGGACTGTTAAAAAAATCATTTTAGCCTACCTACCATGTACCTATATAGAATTAAATAAAAAATATTAATTACTAAGATAAAAGCATTGTGATGGGCTTAAATTGGAAAATAAAAATGACCGATATACGACGGAACACAAAATTTTTCGCACATAAATTTAAAATTTCGGCATAAAAAACGCTTCTTTTACATGGATTATTATTTTATATTTAATATTTAATATTTATTTATTTTAATTTACCTTTGTCACAAAAAAATTGTTAAAGTTGCCTCTAAAATCATAAAAAAATTAAATCCTTTAATGGTCTATAAAAATTTAATAAAGAATCATTTTTGAGCTTAGATACGTATTTTGAACCCAAATCCAAATTTAAGTTTTGTATGAAATAGGCCGCGCAGGTATTCGCCTTAAGTGCGGTATGCGTTTTTTAAACATTAAAGAAAAGGGATGAAACTAATTTGTCATAAAAAAAAAGAGTTAAGACGGGTTGTTTCACAGAATTTAAACAATGCATCCAATTTCATGGTTAAAATTCTAGTTCTGTGAAAGTTACTTTTAAGTTTTGTGTCATGTAGCAGTAGTTTCACAAAAGTTGAAAAATAAGAGAAATTCAATAAGACGTTTACAGAACTTGAATATTAACTTTGAAATTTTATGAATTGTTCAAATTCTATGAAACAACCTGTCCTTACAGTTTAGTACTTCCGTTGCTGACGTGTTCCAAAGATCTCCACATCATATTTTGTTTAGAACAGCATGAGCGATCAAAACTTTACAAAACCATTATATGTTGTGAAGGAATAATATCGCGTTCATTAAAACCATCTCCCATGCAACATGATCCATACCCCGGCTAAGTTATGTTCCCCCGATACCTCTATATTATATCCGTCTCACTAACGAACCCCTTCCCCGGATCCACTTCCGTTGCAGCCAGCCCCATCCACCCTTAGCTTTGGCTTTCACCCCTGCACTGCTTCCGGAAGATGATTCTGTCAAGAGAAAGGCCAGGCCCCGTATTATGCATGTCTGATCATGAATATGATTATCTTTATCCCCGTATTTTATGTACTCCTGGTTTTCGATGCTGTGGCATGCAATGATTTTCCCTATCCAAAAATACTTTTGGAAACTGCAGAAAAATCTAAAAGTCAGCATGTTTCATCTACTCTTTATTGCGTTTACTTAAATCTAAATGCAATACGTATACTTTATTATTACTATTTGACGGAGTTTGTGACAACGGTTAGGCTCTTGACTACGAAGTACGGTCACCATTTCAAACCCTATCATGCGTAAGTAAATTTTAATTAATTAATTCCTACTATTTATTTATTTTAAGTTCATTTTAATATACAGGGTGTCCGGGGGTAAAGTGCATTAACTTCGGGAGGTGATTCTACATGATAGTATAAGTAAAAAAAGATAAATAGCTTTTTTCGAAATTCCAACTTTTAAGGGTAGTTTTGTGGTAAATTTAGACCGGCGTGTGCGGTCAGCATTATTATTTTCCGCAATCGCGCCCGGCAAGCTAACAGCAACATTATCGGTTAAGTTTTATTTTACATTGAGGATTTTTAGTATAGGAAAAAAATGGATATTCAGTAAAAGATTTTAATCTTTTTTACTTCTACTATAATGTAGAATCACCTCCCGAAGTTAATGTACATTACCCCCGGACACCCCATATATATTACGAAACGCTTTTTGAAGTTCGTAAACTCAGTTTGTCTGTTAAACATATATACTTGTTTAACAGACGAACTGGAACCTGTAGAATAGGAATTTTATAAAATTAATAATATTATATTACACACGAGTAGAACTTTTGAGGAAAAACTTTAATATCCTCGGCTCTGAAATCTGAGGTTACGAGTGGGCTTTACGCATTTACAATAAAAAATAATGTCCCTTGTTTTCGAGTAAAATATTCTCTTGGAAGCCAGTAAGTATAATCAAGATATTAGCTTTAAATATTTTTCTCTGTTTACTGACCAGTGGGTACTGAAATGATAGAAACCTACTGCCTGTTTTCTTCAGCTTTATAACGTTCAAGGTTCATTAAAAGTTTGTATTAATATGCCATTGTGGCTAATATACAGAAGTCAACTTTTTAAATTAAGTAATCGAACAGTATTGATACGGTAACGTACGTGGTTGAATTTCGTGATTGAATTTTATCCAGTTTCGAGTGCATGTCACAGATATCCGAGTACGTAGAATTTCACACAAAGCTATTGTTATAATTCGGTTTAGAATACAAGAATTCGTCACAAGATGTCGCTACTTCCGTCAGCAGGTCCGATGGGGACGTCTCCCCCCTAGATAAAACTGCTACGAATTTGTGAATGTGTAGTATCTCTCCGGATATGGAAAGATTGGCGGTAATACATGTTCAAGCGGCTATATATCACATATGCCGTCATTGCTCTGTCTCGGTTACTTTGCTACACTGGATGACAGTGGATCCGAGGAACGGGTTATTTTTGGAACCAGTTCCTATTGGATGTATATAATGGTCACCAACACTAAGTGGGCGAAGCCGAACCAAATGCTGCCCGCATGGCCTAGCAGTGAAAACCTGCGCAACGGGTTTTTTTAACAGCCAGTCTGAAATACTAATTTACGGTACTTACCTACATATCTGAATTATTGTAATTTCCATGATACGATCTCCGTCACTTTTTCATCATTACACTATTTGTGTTCGTTTCAAACTGTGTAAATACCTGTAAACTCACTCGCCCATGGAAAACGTAATTCATATCGTTATCCCCTTTAGATCAAATCGTGATGTTCCTGAGTATTTTAATTTGATTTCATTTCTCCAAATCATTGGGTTCTCGTACATCACATCCCCAATAAAACATGATATTCGAAGTCTAGTTAGAGTTTTAATGATCAAAATCAAATTTACTACCCTTATGGTTTTTGCGTCCAAATAACTCCAGAATTCACGTTACGGACATTTTAGGGGATGTGTGGTTGAATAATTGAATAAGCAAACTATCTGTTTGATGAGAATCATAATATTTG
Source organism: Limnephilus rhombicus (assembly GCA_929108145.2). NCBI lineage: Eukaryota > Metazoa > Arthropoda > Insecta > Trichoptera > Limnephilidae > Limnephilus > Limnephilus rhombicus. Next base: position 35,948,953 of record OV815276.1, read on the forward strand.
ATCAGTTCTGTTTCAGTTTGTGTTTGATCTTTTGGGTCTAACTATTTCAAAAGCCCGATAATTATTATACAACTGGGAGCTGGTAAATTTTGTAGAATGTTATTCGTAGTGAAGATATATTACTTAAGTCAAATGTAGAATTATTAAATTAATGAAGGTCAGATATTACTGACGAAATATACCTACAAAATAATGTGAAGCGATGTGTGGTTAAATATTTTAATTTTTAACGGGTCTCGAAGCCAGTAGATCTATGTTACACTCCATTTATAGTTAGCAAGTAACACGATGACACTGAGCGAGATTAATAACAGATAGTGAATTTCGCAGATAGTAGCTTGTAAACTCGCTCAGTGTCATCGACGCTTAAGGTAGGGAAGTAGATACCTTGCTGTTCAGATTAAATTGTTTGATTCAATTAACGCAATGTTACAACGACAGGTGTTCCCTCACCAAGATGCTGAAAGTTTCTTGCACTCTGGAATAAGCTGCTTATATTTATAGGTATCTTTCATACTAAATGAATGAATATTTATATTATTGCAAAAAAACCAGTACCGAAAAAATATTATTTGCATTCACCGAGATTTGAATCCGCGGCATAATCAGAAAAACTTAGATAACTTTGTTCGTAGATAATACCGTCTACTAGGAAACTGTTCAGAAATGGAAAAAAAATCATAATTTTATGTTTTTAAATAATACAATGTAATTAATTGCTGAAACATTATTTATCTATAAACATAAAGGTGACTAAAAGATCTAACAGCCAAAAGAGCTAACTAACTAAGCTATCTGTCTCTCTCTTTCTCTCCAACGATGAGTTTCCTTATTTGAAATTTCGCGTTATTATTATTGCTGTGAGATTTATGCAAGTGCAATTGTTGCCGTAAATTATATTGTAGAACAATGCGAAAGCTATCGCCTCAAAAGGGCAAAACAAATTATCTTCAAAACCGTCTGCCGCCTGTTCCATCTACTTCTTGAGCCACTAGAGTGGTTAAAATCCGATTGGATTTAAAATAATGACATCACAATAAAAACCACGCTATTTAAGAAAGGTAGAAGCATTAATTTGAGCCTAAACGATTTTTTTAATTATTTATTTTACACGAGAATAAATAGATATCACATAAGAGTCCCTACTACTGCCAATAGCCTGGACTCCGTATTGTTGGAAGCAGTTGTTGCCATAGTCTCAGTTGTTGCCAAAGCCTCAGTTGTTGCCATAGTATCATTTGTTGCCATAGTCTCAGTTGTTGCTATAGTCTCAGTTGTTGCCATAGTATTATTTGTTGCCGTAGTCTCAGTTGTTGCTATAGTCTCAGTCGTTGCCATAGTCTCAGTTGTTGCCTCAGACTCAGTTGTTGCCGTAGTCTCAGTTATTGCCGTAGTCTCAGTTGTTGCCGTAGTCTCAGTTGTTGCCATAGTCTGTCTTGTGTGGTTGCCACACTCTGATGTTGTCTGACTCTGGAGCCAGAGACAATGGTATCTCTAATGGGGTATGTTGGGGTGGGTTTGTGGCAGAAGGTAGTGGGACAGAGGAGGAGATGGGTAAAAGGAAGGTGGAGAAGTATCTGACACTTCAGATCTGGTCACCAAATCACTGCGACGCTTCAATTCTGAATGATGGTCTTACACCATGGTGATACTGCATGTAACTTTCTCTCTGAAACTTGCCTCAAATGTACTCATATTATGTTTAATTAATAAATTGTAAAATAAAACAAATTAATCAACTAAAATTTTACTTGCGCACACCCGGATTGCTAGTCGAGAGGTTTACTCCTCGACCATGGATGCCGGTAATTTAATCAGTATAAACTCTAAGCGATGTATATAGTCATTAACAAGTTTTGAATGAATCTATCCAACACTTGATAAAAGTAAATATAATATTTTAACGGAAAATTAATTAAGTTGTAATAATAATTGCCTTTTATAAATTGGATTTATAATATCCCGTGATTTTCCACTGGTTTACGATAGTTTTACTAAAATTGGTGTTATGCATACTTACAGAAGATTTTTGTAAAAAAAATTAAAACCATTTTTTTTATATATATTTGTGAACAATACTTTTTTAAAGAGCAGATCTGTCGACAAGGTCCGAAATGTTGTTCACTTTTTTCCAAAATCTACCACTAAAAAAAGTTCAGACCATTTTGTTATAGATTTAAATTTAGTTTTCCTTTGAACCTAACACTTCCAATATACACAATTTAAAGCTTTTACGAAATTTATGTGATTTCTATACATGAATGGGGAGTTACCGAATTTGAAATCGAAGGTTGCCCTCGACTGTACGTGAGGAAACTAACCAATGCTTTACAGCCCCGGCGTTGTATTTAGAATTTGACGTTTTACGGTCAACTAATCGGCTAGTAGAGCTACGAGTATAATAAGTCACTAACCCAACAATTCCCTTATCATTCTCATTTAAAAATATAATATTGATATCTGAGGTGTCACTCAAAAATTCTATTAGTCATAATGAGACTTATGATTGGAACTTAGATTATTGACTAACAGATATTAGATTTTATATTATGAATTAGTTTATCAGATACGTACGTGACATTATTATGTCACTTTAATTATATTTTCACACGAGTTCTTGCATACATAGTAGATAGGTAGGGTCCATTGATATCGAGCAATTGTCAACACTTAGGGTATGTATGTAGGTACTTTTATATCTTGACCTATTTATTTTAAGCATTATAGCAGTACAAGATAAATAAATACGTAATATTACGTGAAAATATCGAACGAGTTTACTATTTTTCAACCCAATTTAAGGAAAAGACGTCTCCCACTGCACAGACAAGTTGGTTAAATCAGTTGATTTCCAAACTGATAATCCAGGGGCAGATAAATGGTAAACATGGTAAAGGGATATTTTTTTTACATGAGCTCCACACAGGAGGCCCTGAGAAAAATAATTTCCCTCAGGGCCTAGGTCATCTTTGGGGATGCTGTGTGGAGGGTTTTTTAAGGAAAGGAAGGAGAGAAGAGTTCTGGGAAGGAAAAGGGTTTAAGGGGTGGGTAGGAATCTGGGATTCAATGTGTTCTGGTCATCCGCCTTCAAGACCTAGACAAACCTCACTCTATGAACTAAATCACCAAACATAGCGAACCACTTGGGTGACCTACGGCGGAGGTGTTGGTTATCCAATAAAGGTTCCCGGGGCGGTGGTACCCATTCCCGCCTCCCAAATTGAAAAAGCTAAACCCTTAAAAGCCAACGTCGGTTTACAGGGTGAAGATTTCCCCGATGACATGAAACCTTCAACGGGATACAAAAGAAGAAAATTGAATTAAATAATCAACCTTTTAAAGGGCTATCTCACTGGCATACCTTTTAAAGATGATTCCCGATTTTATCGAATGCCATGTTACGCAACCATATTTTTGAAATAATGTTTTGGACAGCGCTAAAGTGTCCATCCATGTCCAAAATATTGGCTAAAGAAGGAGAAAGCGTAACACGGTATAATACCACAAAAATAAACAACGATCGTACTTTTGGCCGTGAAAATCTCAAATCCTAAGTATCCCGACTTTACTTTCATTCTGTTCAACATAAATTCTTCGATTATACGTTACGACACCTTGATTATTCAAATCTGCATAAAAGATTTTAAACATGGAGGCTTATAATTTATTCAGGTCGCCTACAAAGTGTATAAATAATGTCACAAAGCGTCGTGTTAACTTCCCGCCTCCCTTAATTCACACAATGGCCACATTTAAAAAATTTCAAGTTAAAAATATAAAACGAGGGTCCGGGAATTATGTTCAGCGGGAACGCGATCCGTAAAACATCAAGGGATGAAAAGGGATGGATTTTGAGTCATTAGTCAGCTTCAACCCTGACAATGGGAACACCTTATCAACCCTTGCGCGCCGGCGAGCAAGCGAGGCTTTAATTCTGATCACTGCGAGGCTAAGTAACTTTCAATTTTGTTGGGAAGAAAAGGGGTTGGTTTATTTGGAAAGTTTTTCTGACAAATTTATCTATTTTTACAGAGAATTTACATTATTTGTTTAAACAAATGAGAATTCGTAAGCACTGCCACGTACATGAGTTATGTCAGGTGCTTTGCCTTCGAAAGGCTGTGTAAACCGACTCTGTTCAACGATAAGGGCACTGTTTTGGATAATGTACCTTCAGTTTGACTGTTCGGTAAGTTAACAGTTGTTAGCGGAACTTCTTCTGTATGAAACAATAAATTACAAACAAGGCATTAGAGCTGAATCTGGATTACTATAATTGTGGAGACTTTGGCAACCCCTATTAGAGGACGATAAAAGTTAGTAATTACCTGAATCTTCAATTTCCATAAATAATATAAGAAAAAACAATAGGCTAACTAACTAACCATCACGCCGTTTCCTCGCAGGGGTAGGCAGAGAGGACGGACCACCAAACAACTCGGTCTTGGCACACATTCCTTGCTTCGTTTCATTCATACATCGTCTCATACATGCCCTTCTATTATTCTGACTCTTGACATGACCCGACTCAAGTATCTGATTCACTTGGTCGTGCCTTTACTAATTGTCTTACGTAATAAACGTAAAAGCGTATTCTTAATAAACGTCTAAAGCATTAAACAATCATTAATGTAACGTAAATGGTTGTTTATCAGTTTTGTAGAATTAGATAGGTTTTTAGGAAGGGGTTTAATTTTTTTTGCAGATTTGAAGCGACGAACCACGAAAGACAAAACATACCAACAATGTGTTGTTCAGGACAGTTGGCATCTTTGTCAAATGACAACACGTATTTGCCACAACTCGTTCTTGTGTTCAACAACTCGGCTATGGAGAGATGTGTCGGCCTCTGCATTTCTCCCTCCTGCAACATGGGAGTTGCTGCAGGATTCTTAAATATCGATGTTCACCCCTTCTCTCCTTAAAAACAACCCCCACATAGCATTATGTATATGATACAGGCCCTGAGGCATTTTCCTCTAGGCCTCCTCCGCGGTGTTAATAACAAAATATTTAAAAAATCCATTTTCTTTCCACAGCATTTCTCGTTAATAATCAGGTTACGTACCATAAATCCACTGGTTCCTGAGAGTCGAACTCCTTTATATAAAATTGGACGAAAACTTTGTCTTATTCAATAATTTAGGTCAAGGTAACGGTGCCTAACTGTTTGTAGCCGATTTTAAGGTTTTGTTGACAGTCGGTTGCTTGCAATCACACAATATCTGTCAGTTTATGAATACGTATCTTTTACATAAGTGCTAGCGAGTGTCAAAACTTCAATCATTTAATATTTTGAAACCCTCGAAGCCTTCGATCATCAGGGCTTAGGCGACAAGGTTAAATCCCTATTTTTAAACGATTATTCTGTTAATTATAAGAACATGATTTGTTCATTATCTCCGTAGGTACCCAAAACGCAATGTTGTTACATATTATTTATATTAATGTTAACCACATTCTATTACCATTACATGTAAACTCGTTAGTGTAGAAGAGAATTATTTATTAAATGGAAATAAAATTGTCATGTTTCTTGTCTTAATTGTGCTACTAAGACAATTCTATATCATAAACTATGTAGATACTTACTTAATACTCACAAATATTAATTTGTTAACAGTGACAATAATGACATGCAGCTTTGGCAGCTTGTTCAAAGTATTTTTGTGTTTTAACCTTTTATTAATTTGATTCATCCATGTTTTAGCATTTCATTGCAAAAACCATCAATTGCTCATAATTTAAATTACACTAAAAATAAACTTGGAACGTATAGTTCACCGAAGCCGTAAACAGAAAGAAGTGTCCTGAAGTAGGGTAATTTTTCCCTTACTGGTAAGTGATTATTATTATAACTGCCACTGGGTTATTTCAGTGGGTAATCCCTGTCTGTACGAGTCTCATCCAAGTTGATGACAGTCACCGCAAGGCTGTCCGAAACTGCATTAGAAGAAAATAGAAGCCACTAAACCGCTCCAAAAATTCATCAAGTTGAAATTTTTATGTATTTATTACTTCAATTTGGGAGGCGGGTGTGGGTATCGCCGCTCCGGGAACCATTTATGGGATAACCAACACCCCTGCCAAAGGTTACCCCAAGTGGTTCGCTACGTTTGGTGACTTCGCATTCGGGTTCATGGGGCAGGGCCGGATTAAACATGTCGGGGCCCCTAGGCAATGCACGTCTCGGGGCCCCTTTACCAATGTACAGCGTTTCAAGCGACCGACCCTCATGCTCGATTTAAGTAGATATATTTCGAGTATAAAAAAAATTAAATCGGTTTTATCGCAAACAACATTTCTGAAGTTTGTGAACATCATAACTCAAAATCTTGACTTGACCGATGCTTTTGAAATTTTGTACACTATTTCTATAAATCAACAGGTAGTTAGAGGGAGTTGTTTTGCCATATTATAATAACAAATTCACCGAATTTTTTTAGCAAGAATCGCGTTTTTCACTTCAAAATGCTGCCAAAAATAAAAAAAATCGAAAAAAAAACTCCCTCTGACTACCTAAGAAAACATATGACCTTTTAAACACATTTCAATTTTTTTGTTTCAAATGATCCAGTGACGAGGTATGGAGTTCACCGCATAACAACTTTTTTTCGAAGCGCCTCCGGAAATTCGCTCTCACGGACTTATTTATTGATATTTTTATTCGAATTTTTTTTCAAAGATACTTCAGATATTATGCTATAAAGTTTGTATGAAATAAATAAAACAACATTATTCATATCTCAAAAAAAATCATGACAATGTGCCTTCATTTCACCTTTAAAACCTTACCCACCCTAAGGTATCTGGACACTGTAAAAAAATTCTTTTGTATTTTTTTTATTTATTTCATTTTCTGAAAGATGCATTTGTTAAAAATGCTCTCACCAAATTTTTTAAAGAAATTTGAAAAATTGACGGGATACAGCATTTTATGTGAAACCATTTGAAACAGTTTGTATGTTGAATTATCCTTCAGCAAAACTTTGAATGCGTTTTTCTCAAAACTTTTTTAACACGTTTTGACAACACATTAAAAAAAACTATACATTCGATTTGCACGCACCAAGTCCTTATGTGTTCTAAATCTACTGTCTATGGCATAGGGGAATTGATATCTAAAAAATATATAAAATGGCGGACCAGCGAATTTTATTTTCGATTTTTTATGGAAAATTTTCATTGTACATAAAAAAATAGACCTTCATAAAAAAATCCCGAAGTGGTGCCATAGTAACTGGATTTTCTAACTGTTTAAGACTTGGTGCATGCAAATCGAATATATAGTTTTTCTAATATGTTGTCAACCAGGTTGAAAAACGTAGTTCCGAGAAAAACGCTTTCAAAGTTTTCCTGAGGATAATTCAACATACAAACTGTTTAAAACGGTTTCATATAAAATGATGTATCTCCATCAATTTTACCAATTTCCTCAAATGGTGAAAGCATTATTAACAAATGAATCTTTCAGAAAATGAATAAAAAATAAATAAAAAATTGCAGTGTCCTTAGCATTGTTCAGGATTTGGTCAAGGTAACATGGAGGCGTTTGGAGGCCCCCCATAGTCAGAGACCCGTGTGAACTGAATAGAAAAACTTGTGAAATTAAATCAACTTCACTAAGGAGAGGGGGGAGGGGTTCATCCAACTTTGCCGCCCCTGGTTTCGACGGGCTTTTCCCGCCACTGCACTTTACCCTTTTCTAACTTCCAAAATTATTTTTTTCTACCAAAACATAATTTTATTCATAATTAATCAGTTCTTTTACTACATTACGAAAGGTACGCCATCACCTTAATCAATAAAAAACGAATACAATACAATAAAATACAGTTATCTTTTATTGCACATAAAAGGACACATATGTACATAGAAACAAAAATACATATTATTAAAAAAAAAAACATTACAATGAGCCGTCTTGTCACTAAAGTCATCTCTTCCAGACAACCTTTCCCAAAGAATTTTAGCAAGTAGATTATTTGTGCATGATGTGAACATTGGTTATTTATTGGGTGATAACCTGATTATTATAATTTGTTGTTTTCTTTAATACGTGTACCTAATGTTATTAACCTGTACATTTTCCTTTTAAAAAAAAAAACATCTTGAATGCTGACTTTTTTCGAAACTTCCTTGCTCACTAATTGAAGCAAATCATTTTTTTCTCGGGACGCGGGGCCCCTAGCCGATGCGGGCCCCCTAGGCAGTTGCCTACTCTGCCTTAGGGATAATCCGGTACTGTCACGGGGTGAGGTTTGTCTAGGTCTTGGCGGCCAATGCGTTTGCCCACCTACTGCGTGGCTGACCGGATCGGAAAAGATTGGTTTAGGGAGACCTAACCAGACCTCTCCTGCCGGACACTCTCGACCCATCCGTCACTCCTAGACACATTGACCCCCAGTTTCATCTCCGCCCCTCATACATTTTTCTTTCCTAGAATTTCTTCTCCTTCCTTTCGACACTGCGTCCCCAAAGATGACAAAGGCACTGAGAGATTTTTTTCCTCAGGGCCTTCTATATCAAATTATACGCTCATAGAGCTTTTGCGAGTATATTTGGTATATATTATGTAAGATTTTTTTCCTCAAGGGTAGTATTAGTCAAATTAAAGGTTTCATATGTTTTTTTTTATTTATTTATAAATAGAAAAAAACGGTACATTATTTACAGTGATGAAAATAATTGATAGTTATTAAGTATATTTCAAGGTGGGTACGTATTATATGTATCATTGAAGTATCTTATTTATATTAAGTGATTACCGGGTGATGTGCGTAGTGGGTAGGTGTGTGTGTGAGTATGTTTGTAGATGTGAGAAGTGGTGATGTATGTTTGTATGTATGCGCCTTGAACAATTTACAATACCTCTTTTTAAATTTTGGAAGTGAATCGGAGAAAATGTTGATATTAGAATTTAGACAAACATTATTGAACATGTGAAGAGCACGTTATTACAATATGAATAATTTTTTTTAAATAATCTAAACATTTTCAGAAAAAATATTTTTACATCAAAGATTTTTTTTAAACATTGCATTTGTCACATTAAAAATGTGGATATTATTTGTGTGTTCGTTTGCTAAATAAGCGTAGGCGAAGAATTGGCGAGTTCACTACATAATTTGTTCGTGAAGTGATTCGAGCTCTATCTATAAAGCTCTGTTTATCTTGTGTTAATTAATTTGAAACAATCAACTGAAATATGCCACGGTGTGACAATTTAACAAAATTATTTTCATGCCGTTCCAGAATGCAAAAATTGATATTGGATCAAGATAAACCGACTCTCACTAAGCATTTTTTTTAATGATATCAAAATATTCATTTCCAGACATCGTAACATTGTTATTTTATTTCTATTCAACTGAAATAATCATATCATACGGCATTGTAAATGTAGCCCAATTATATCTTGTCATTTGAATTGCTTGGAATTATGCCACATATGAAAGTTCATTATCACATTGCCGTGATGTATTATTACATACAATCACGTTACATTACGTAATACAATGCAATACAAAAGTAATTAATTGTAATTAGATTGTTGCATGCATTACATTTTTGGGTGCCGATTGTGAAATATAAATATATATCAACTAGATAGAGCGCGATAAATTTGGTCACAATTTTTTTAACGATTCGAATTGAGTATTCATCAAAATTGATTGTTCGGGTAAGTTAGTTTAAAAATTTGGCGTCTTGTCCATTTTGTTAAAGTTAAAGAGGGAATAACCAGAAACAATCGGAAATATGTAATTTTTAAATCATTATTTAGACGCATTGACTCTTTTCCATGAATTATAAATTCATTTCGGAAGACTGTTATTTTATCTAGTATTCCATTGTTTTAAATTTTTAGTACAATAAGGTTTTTCCGTAGGTCGTTTGCAGATTTGTTAAATTTTCAAATAAAATTTTATGTTATACAACATACATTTCAAATCATAAAATTATGCAGTAATATAAATCAATAAATTATTTGGAAAGGCTACTTTTCAGAAGTTTATTTTAGTTCAAATAAAATCATTAAAAAAAAAATCCGCGCCCTTGTTTTTAGATGAAAATATTTCAGTTTGTTTATTTATTTACGGTCTTACAAACTAATGTAATTAAAAAAATGCATTCTTATTTTGCTTAGATATTACTGAAACATTTTAATACTTTGATCAAAAAATAATTATAAAAAGTACATAATTTTAATAGTTTTATCATCACGACTTTGAGCATTTTTGAATGGGGTATTTATCCAACAAATTTGGAATGAAATAAAATCGATTTTGAGTGAGTTATTATGTTAAAATGCTGGTATGGAGAATAATTAATCTTTCTCATCGGAACCGGCCTGTACAGTTGCAAGGGTATCATCGTTAGAGAAATTTGAATTCTCGGCCGCTAGTTAATGTTAAAGTTAAGCAGATTTCTTGATAACATATGTCTAAAATCGCCGCTTCTTCAGACTGATCTAAAAATACATTTTCTACAGTATGAAGATTACATCTGTTATTCTCACATTATAGGAATTTTCAATATGAGATTTCCTTACTAAAATAAAAGTCAATAAAATACATTTTAAATCAAAATGTTTTTCTTACAACTGCGTAAAAGTGAAAAATGATTTTTTTAAAACTCCACCTTCCTAGATATGTTTTAAGATTTTCACGGCCAAAAGTATTTTCGTTATTTGTTTTTGGGGTGTTATGCCATGTTGCGCTACCTCCTTCTTTAGCCGACGTTGCGGACAGCGTTGCAGTGTCCATCATCAGGGCAGATTCGGTAGATCTTTCCTTTTCTGATCTAATTTCCTTTTCGGTGTTGTAATAAATATTTTTCGAGTTAATTAAAACTATGTTATTTTTCAATATTATGACATAGTTTGAAGCGGAAAATAAACAAAATATTTAGCACCCTTCGTGCAATTAGAATATTTCGTAAATTACCAAGTAATACCATTTAAGGTTCGTTTTTATGTCACAGATCCGGAAAATCGACATTAACAACCGCAATTTATTAAAATATTTAGAGCTCAATTACTATAATAACGCATAATGCCTGCCACCTATTCAATTATTTTCTAACACACACAATATTATGTACAATGCTTACAGTGCGCGAAAAATTGCAGATAATTGGTTTGCGCCCTGATATTGGCCAATTACCGATAGGCGTTAAGGACTGCGGTAGTTTTACCTGAGTTTCTAAGAAGTACCTACAAACTATTGCTATGAAAAAACGAGATTGGCTGTTGCATCAATAGTGTGTTAAAATCCATTTATGCTCATCGTCATGAGGCTTTCGTAGCCAAAATTAGAACATAACAGACTTTTGCTTTGGAAAATCCACTTTCAGTAACCTTCGTAGCGATATTTTTTTATTATCTTACCTATGAAATGCGCGATGCATGTCTAAATTTTGTTTATTGTGACTACGAAAATACATATTTCGGCACCTTTCATAAACTTTATTGAAGTTTATGAATTCCTGTCTTGATTACGCAGTCAGTAATCTGAATACAGGGGTTGAGTGGGCGTTTCTTCAATCGATTGCTCCAATTTGAAAGATTTTCCCAGTGTGGTTCTGATTATTAAACAATTTACTCTTAAATAGCCAAGTATTTTCAACTCTATTATTTCACCATGTTTATTTTTTTCTACCCACTTTTTTCAGCCACGGGACAATTCCCAAATATACCGAAATGCCATAGTTCCACTGGCTCCGGAAAATTGAATCTTAAACATGAAAAAATCAATAATAACTCTTCTTCAAACTGTTAAGTACCCACTTAAAAGTGTTAATCTTCCACAATAAATCCTCACAATGGCGATAATACCTGTATTATTCATTTGCAAGTAAAAAAAGCTTTGATAATTATAATCAGGCTAAAAAAATGTTCTGATTCAAGATAAGAAAATCTAGTTTATTTTATATCTTTGGTAAAACCATTATATTATAATTGGCGGCAACGAATGCATTATAAAAACGTGCCTATTGACAAAATTTGCATAAGGTCATTGCGTTTGCCTAATAACTGTTCGTGTACGATAAATTTCAACGTGAAAACTTAGGCAAAAACACTGTGATTTGATAACGGATAAATATTATATAGTTTAATAGCCTTTATCGGGAACTACTTAACAATTATTTTATTACCGGTTTAGTTTCCAATTACGGATAAGGAATCGATAAAAAATTGTCATCATTAAAGGTCTGGAAGTAGGTCCTAAAGTATTAAATTCAAAAATTTTGAAATATAAATTTATCGGGTGTGGCTTTCTAACCTTTTGGTCTTTCCCCACTGCCTTTATAGTTAGGTTATTTTGTAAGTGATTTAATTCTTCATAACATAATAATAACTCGTAAGTACCCACTGAATTCAAATATTAACATTTTGTTTACTTTATCAAGGAGGTAAAATACAATACCTAATAGTTAATTTGGGAGGCGGGTCTGGGTACCGCCGCGCCGCCTCAGGAAACATTTCTTTGACAACCAACACCCATGCCATAAGTCACACGAAGTGGTTCAGTACGTTTGGTGACTTAGCCGGGGTACCTGGGTTTAAGGGATAAGGTTTGTCTAGATCTTAGCAGCGAAAGCGTTTGCCCACCCCCTGCATGGCGGACCGAGAGACTGATCGAGGGAGACCTAACCTAAGCCTCTCCTGCCGGATTCTCTCGACCCATCGCCTTGTTACCTACAGTTGAAGGGATGGATTCATACGTCCGTCACTCCTGGATACATTGACCCCCAGATTTCTACCCACCCCTCGTACATTTTTTCTTCCCAGAACTTTTTCTCCTCCCTTTCCCTAGAAAGACACTACACGCAGCATCCTGAAAGATGACGTAGGCCCTGAGATTTTTTTTTTCGCAGGATCTCCTGTATGGAGAGGCTTATAGTGAGCTGTGTGGAGAGGGTATTATTTAATCTCCTTGAGTTTATCTCTACGTCATTTGATATTTTGTTTTAGAGACAATGTTGGTTAGATTTATTAAAAATTATCTTGATATGTCTCAACAAAAATGAGCGTATAAATTTGAAAGTTTGGGCTATGAAGTAAGTTTATTAATTTTTTATAAGATGAAATCGTACAATTTAGAAATAAAATAACAAGATTATATCTTAAATTAATCAAAAGTGTTTGCTTTACATCAGCAAAAAGAGACTGGACTCTCACCGGTCACCTGTTTATACAATTTATTCATATTAATGATTTATTTTTTTTAATGCATGTTGTCATTGCAGAAAGTATTTGCAATAATTTATTATAAGTTGTGCACGTTACTTTTGCTCTTCATAATAGGTGAGTGTTTGTGAAATAAACGCTTGATAAATTATTGCTTATTATGAAAATTGTTTGTTTGTTTGTTCAACCTTGGATTACGAATACGAATGCGAATGGTCAGATGCTAAGTGTTTTCGATATTATTTTACGGAATGGAAGCATGGACGCTTACTGAAGAACTTATTAGGCGACTTGAGGCATTCGAGATGTGGATCTACAGAAGAATACTTAAAATAAGCTGGATGGACAGGGTTACAAACGAAGATGTTATGGTTCGGATGAATAAAGAAAAGGAAGTAATTAAAACTATAAAAATCCGAAAACTTCAATATCTTGGACATGTGATGAGACATCCAGAGAAGTATGAGATCCTGCATCTCATAATGCAGGGAAAGATTGCCGGGAGACGGGGCCCTGGAAGAAGGAGAACCTCATGGTTGAAAAACCTGAGACAGTGGTATGGCCAGTCTACCGTGGAGCTGTTCCGGGCTGCAGTAAACAAAGTCCGCATAGCCAACATGATAGCCAACGTCCGTTGAACGGACAGGGCACAAGAAGAAGAAGATGGTTACTAATTTATTCGTTATTTATTTATAGATAATATATTTTTAATAAATTACACATAAAATTATGATGCAATATAAAATAAATGACTTAACTATCATTAATACCAAGGCATGGTATCATCATGTTTTTATTTCCTCACAAATAAACATAATAATACATACCCTAACTGTATAACATAAAGCTGAAATGCGCACAATATTTTTTACAGTTAATATGTACCCACTCTTGTATTTATTGGACTTGCGAAACATTTCCATACGGCCAAGATTTTTCAAAAATGTGTTAAAATGCCTTCTAAGCGATTCAATGCATTTTTCATAATATTAATTAAATTTACGAGAATTGATCCATTTGCATTTTTATATAGTGGACGATTAATTATTTTAATAATAATTCTGCGACCAGAAAATCTCCCATACGGACATGTCCAAAGTTTGCTGATGATACAACGCTACAATTTGTACTGTGTACTTGCATTACATGGAGTTATAGGATGGGGATCTGCTACACATAAGTACATACTCAACCTGAGTACAATTCAAAAAGGAATCATAAAGACCATACTGAAAGTACCCATTAGAACGCCTTCGATTGAAATTTTCAATAGCTTTGACCTACCAAATGTACAAAAAATATTATTGAAGCAAACAAAAAATACTGAATCCTCCACTAGATCGTGTATCCATCACAATAGATCGAAAAAAAATTACATTAAAAACATTTCTAGTTATAAGCCCACATTCGGACAAAGAAACCACAATTAGTTTACAACAAATATCCATAACATCCTTCCCTAAGACATACAACTAATAAAAAATTCAAATGAGTACAAATCAAGAATAAAAATATGGCAGAAAAAACGACATAGAAGACAACTAAACTAAAATTAACTTTCTTTAGTCTGCCTCGGCCCTCTAGTGAGGAAAACTAAAAAATACAATATCTATACTTAAAATTACTGTTATATTTTATATATACAATTATTTTACACAGTCGCTAAAGCAAAATTTAAAAAATATAAAAATAAGGCAAGATTAATATTATTCAAATTAAAATGAAGGATTCGATCCTGAAATACCAGAATGCTCCATCATAAAGCAAAGTTAGCTTCTAATCAAGTAATAAATATTAATCTACAAGTAAAATAATAATTACAGTATCAATGTTCACTAATTACCGTAGTTACCCCTGCCCACGTGCCCACTTCATTAAAAGTCGTTCTAGCTTAATCATTTTCGGAGGCATTGAAAATTTTGAATGCAAGTCATTTTGTTTGGGTTAAACAATTTAGGTACACGTGATTTATAAACCACGTACTTTCAATTTTGTAAGCGCTATTATTATCGTCTACGCGCACAGTTGACTGCGAATTTGAATTCCCGAATGTAAGTGGATGCCCTGTCAAATCCTAATTTAAGAGAAAAATATTTATCCTTAAATCTTCAATCAATTCTACACTTTTACGGTCGAAAATTCGTCACTTTATTAGGCTTCCCTAAGTTACTCGATATTTTACTATTTTTTTAACTTGTATCGTCCATGTTTCAATAATTCAGATTTTTGAAACTTGCCTTTGACCTTTGCCTGCTTTTTGATAATTCATAGAATATTTTAATAGATCATTGATTGAAATTGATAAATTGATATAAAAATTGAGGTTTTCTACTTTTTATAATATATTATAATTATTAAAAAATGATCTGAAGCAAATCTGTAATAAATTATTATTTAATATTCAAAATAATTTATCTAATCACTTTACTTTCTGACAGATATCTAAGCCGATTTGTTAATCAGAAAAACACTTCAAAAATCTATGAATCATTAAAAAAAAACTTTAAAATGTAGAGTGGTGTGTAGAAGAGTTGAAGAAGAAAATATCAATTTAAAATAAAACAATAACTTTGTAAACACCACTTTTATTTTTATACTTTATGCCGACCGGGTTTCGCTACAACCGTAGCTTCATCAGGGCAGTATAATACTCTACTAATATTAGGTTACATTTGTGTTATAATATATAATTTACCAAAGATGGGCTGGACTCGTCAAGTGGAGGAGGAAGAAGGAGGCATAGATGGAGAATTGGGAAGGGAACGGACGTGTTCTTTATCAATAAGGAACAATCTTAGTATGGGACTTTTATTAAAATTAAGTTGGTTATTTACTACCTTACTATTAGTGTTTATGGCTTTCCTAAGTTCAAGTGCCTCTAAATTATCCAACCTTATACCGATGTTGTTTTTATGAATAAGTTTGGCACCAGTGTTTTTGTCAAATTTATAATGAAAACGATCATAAATTTGACAAAAATGGTAAATTATATATTATAACACAAATGTAACCTAATGTTAGTAGAGTATTATACTGCCCTGATGAAGCTACGGTTGTAGCGAAACCCGGTCGGCATAAAGTATAAAAATAGAAGTGGTGTTTACAAAGTTATTGTTTTATATTAAATTAATAATGTCACATCACAAAGTATCCGCTTCATATGAACAAAAAAAAGAAGAAAATATCTTTGAAGAGGGGACGGTAAAAAAAGCGTTTAAGAAATTCTGAGTAAACCCTTGAAGCGACACTTTTACGGCGATAAAATGCCATGTCTAACATTAGCCAATATTTAAATAATTATTATCTTGTTTAAAGGCGACGTCCTTATAATAATTGCTCTGGATTGCAAAACACTGCTGATAATGGGCGGCGGCAGTATCAAATCACGATAACAGCGCTAGCTTAATTTTATTTGGCATTTCAGATCGGAAATAAATGTCTGAAAGCGGAAAACCGGCTGTCTCTCTATTGAATTTGTACCTGGCTGTCTTTATAAAACTGGTTATATCTCCGACTAAATTCTCGGTAAGCGGCAAAGGACCAAATCTAATACCGTGGTTAGGTGCATTGAACGCTGCATTTTACTTCAGTGCTTTGTGGTGTCTTTGTGGTGTCTTTTATTAAACTACGTACCTAGAAGGAGTGCTGCATACAATACATTTCGTATAAGGCTTGTTCTACTTTTAAAAATATATAAAATCTAAAAATGGTAAACGCCAAAACTATTTTATGACACAAAGCTGATAAAGCCCAATTAAGTGACATTTCACAGCCTATTAATAAATCATTTAACATTATTTTTATAACTACAGTTAACTCTTGTAATGACTATATAATACGTGGGTATTTGAAAATATTCGTTTATTAAATCGTCGGGGGTAATTTTTTTTAAAACCTAAAACACCTTCTACGGTGGTGTGGCTATAGTTTAAAAAACCTGATTTACAGCTAATTGAATTAATTCATGTAACATGCATGTTAGCAGGTGGGTGCCTACCAAGTAGTAAATGAGAAAAAAATTGTTACGCAAAATCTACAAATTTATTTTCTCCACAATCTGGTAGGCATTTTAATTATAACTCTAGAAGAAGTAAACTTTTAAAGCCAAACGCATGAAACATTATAGCTTATAATTATGATGTCCATCTTGATTGATAAAATCACAATAAATCGGCCATAATTGAACGAAAACGTTCATAAAATCAACAAAGTGTTTATAAACCTGTCAAATGTTAAAATAATTTCGGATAATCTCACCTCTACAGGGTTTCGTGAGTACTAATAGTAAACACACATAATTGGTTGATTTATCTAGTCCTGTCAGAAGTTCTAACAAAGGATAAAGTTAAATTATTTATTTCAATGAACGCAACGGCAATGAATGTGATATTTATGTTACAAATACGTTGAGGTACATTTATTCAATCGGTTTTCACGGATTGACGGTTTTGTAAAACCGAAAGAGGAGGTCGTGTAGGCGCTGTTTTCCGTATAAACTACTGTATCACACAAAAGTAGATACCTACTTACTACTAGAATTATACCCCTTAAATATATTTCAAATGTATTCCTTTTTTGAAATTGAGATTGTGACAATAGGCCAATTGCATGGACTTCATAACGACTTCGGAAAAATCGTGTGGATAGATTTTTTACCAAGATTATGAAAATGTTAGTAAAAAATTTTTAGAGCTGCACAGTTTTTTTTTTTTTTTAATAAATAAATCCATTACTTGGGCTTGCGACGTCACTAAATGAAAATGTCCCGTCGCCGAAAATGTTCCTATCACTTCGATTTTAGGTGAATTTTTGAATTTGACATTTAACGTTCACTAGATTTATTGTTTGTTCTCTGCGAACGTATCATTTGGTTTGATTTTTTGACAGATGTTATGACGAGAACCCCGTACAATTTACGTTGTCCGTAAATTTTTTAGAGGTATAATGATAATGGTGCGGATTTTAACAATTTATAATTATAATTTATATTTATAATTTATAATCTTCTTATTATTATTATAATTTACAAGTACAAGTATATTACATTTGATTTAGTAATATAGACGTTGAACATTTTAATGATTTATGATCAATAAGATGGATTAAGGAAAAAAATATTTATGAGATTTTATATTTTTGGTATGCCTCGTTATTTGTGTGGAAAACGTTCTTTTTTTTTAAATGATTTTCGGCTATGTAATTATCGTTTTTTGGCACCTATAAAATTATGTCCCGTCTTTCCGGTTTGTAAAAAATGGTCTGATTTTTCGGATTTAAATTTTCAAAAAATCGCCAGGGTTTCAAAAATACGATTAAAAAAAATTTAAAAAATACAGAATGTCTTAGAATATTTGCCTAAACCAGAATTTTTTTTTAAAAAATGTAAGTGGCCTATTGGTTTTGCATAAAACCGGCTATGAGTTAGCTAAAAAGAACGTTAAAATTCGCAACTGAACTCGATTTGTCACAATCTTCGCTCCACGACATCAAAAGGTAATACTTCAATTTTGTTCATATCTTCAAAATTTGTTTATTTATGCTAGCAAAACGAGCTCGGGTGGTGGTGTTCAACCGTCGTGACACTTAAGGTTCTTGTGGTTCTTCGAGTTGTTAAAAAAATCATAACGCTCAATCCTTTCCTTATTTCTGCCCGTCCTAAAATCCAATATTGGTTTATTAAGAAGAAGCCATGTATATCGGTCGATTTAACTCCAACCTCGTTTCCATCCTCAGTTCACGTGTTCAAAATCAGTGACCTCTGGTATACCGGTCTCACCGGGACAGGAGTACTCCTGGCTGGGGGGTACAATCGTATCTTATCGTATATATCCTTTTTTAGAAGCAAAGAAGTTCGTGTAAAATTGTCGAAGTCAGCTTCACAATTAAAACGGAATGTTTTTAAGTATTTTACGCGGTTTTATTGTTGCGCACTTCAATCTTCAGGACAGTATAACAACTTAGTAAAACTGCAGAATAATGATCACTTCAATGCTGCGGTTTTTCATAAAAAAACAGAAGATTTTTTTGTTTTTTTTTTTCATTAGCTTCACACAGGAGGACCTGGGGAAAATAATTACCCACAGGACCGATATCATCTTTGGGGATGCTGTGTAGAGGGTTTTTGAGGGAAAGGAAAGAAAAGAAAGGAAAGGAATTTCTGGGAAAGAAAAAGGTATAAAGGGTGGATTGGAATCTTGGGGTCCGCGTGTCCAGGAGTGATTTATCCCTCTCAATGCGGTTTAAAGTGATGTTCCGAGAGTCATGCTGGAGAGGTCAAAAGATCACCCTCAACCAGTATCTTCGGATCCGGCTTGCCACGCAGTTGGTGGACAGAAATTCCACCGCCAAGATCTCGACAAACCTCACCCTATGAACCTGGGCACCCCTGCTAGGTCACCAAACGTAGCGAACCACTCTGGGTAACCTATGGCTGAGGTCATTATTACTTTCAGGGAATAATTATAATAATTAAAGAATGCAGATCTCGTTTAACCTACCCATTAGTAGATTAGTAGATACCTTTAGTAGGTAGTATGTACCTACTTACCCAGCCAATATCTTTTTTAAATATAACATTTATCTTCATTGTGAAATATTAAACAATGTTTCAAAATTGTTGGATGCTTAGCGATCATAAAACGTTGATGAAGTTGGCGTCTTCTTTCAATTACATAACATTTTTGTTTAACGCCTTCTTGTCAAACAGACCTAAAATAAAGAGGTAATGAGTCACATATTATATAACGAGCGAAGTGAAAGAAAAGTAAATTTAATTGCTTTGAGTCAGCAAGATTACCCATTTAACTCCATTGTTAACTACTGTACGGCACAATTCTCACGATATACATAGAATCTGACTTTGCATGCAATTAGGCGCGGAAGGTACCCTTCACATGGAATTGACGCAATTCCTAAAAACGTAAGAATTAAAGCAGATATATTTTATCATTAATACTAAAAATTAACTGTAGTTACTCTCTGGTGAAAGACCAGAATCCAGATTTGAATGTTACTCGAAATCGCATCAGCCGTGATTTTATTGGTTTGTGGCACACTTAATATTGTAAGCGTGCACGCACACCCTTGCTGATACATTATTTTACTTACTATTTCAGATATATATATATATATATATATATATATATATATATATATATATTTTTTTTTCAATTCAATTCAATTTATTATATTTTTAATAATCGTATTAGTATTTTGCTAATGAACACTAAATTTTATTGTACCCATAAGTGTTGTTTTCTTACAAATATTTCAAGTATATTTATCATGTTACAGTTTAATAATGTAATCAATTGTAAAATGTTCGTGTAAAAGTCCACTAGGTCGTTAATCAAAGATATTCAAATACAGAAGAGATATGCTGTGATGTCCGCGCGACTGTCGACGTACTACTACCTTATTGGAGTAGTTTGTATACGAAAAAAATTTTTTCATTTCATTGATTTTTTGAAGGTGTGCATGAGTATTGGTTAACAATATAGTTTGAATACGGAAAGAATTCGTTCATTTAGTTTAACGTTCGTTTAGTTTATTCGTTCATTTAGTTTATTCGTTAATTGGCAAACAATATCGGCGACACCCGGAAGCATAGTACCCACCTACTAAAAACTGCGGATAACACATCTTATATTTCAATATCTTTGTTAAAAATTAATAAAATAACTCACCAGATCTGATTAGCCAGGTACTTCCCGATTGCCAAACTTTCCTACTCCCCTCCCTTCCTCTTCAGTTTTACAATGGACCCACTGACTCCGGGTATTTGGGATATTGGTGCGGTAATTACGTTAAAACTATTATAATCAGCACCCCAAAATGCAGACGTTCTGTCTATTGAACATATCAAACCTAGGTACAAGTTATTTTTCGCTACACATTTTTCCCCATTAAACTCACTTATTTCAAAGTTACTATCTTATGCCTAATCGAAAATCTTAACTCTTTCAAGAGATCGATAATATAAAACATACAATCCAAACAAAAAGCATTGTAACATAAGGCGAATGATCCTGCGATGCCAGGAGCACAGAGATCAGTAGGAGCATTGTCAATTGTCGAACACAATGTCTACTCGCTCTCTGTAATCCTCTTCCGTTACAATATGTGATTTTAGCCGGGTAATATTCATATCCCTACCCGACCGTCAACAATGCATTTTGATTACCCTTTTGTGAATACGAAATGATATCGAACGTCCCAGGCCTTGACTCCTTGCTCAATAGATCTACCCTTGCTCGGAAATTATGCTCAGCCAGAATGATACTGCAACATGATTGTTGCTTATAATAATTGTTAAAATATATTTTGTTAATATACTCGTATTTTAAATATTTTCTAATCCCATAATCGTCCCTCTTCTAATCACAAGCGTCTGCTTCTATAGAAGAGAAATACCATAAAAATATAAAAAATGAAAAAAAATCAGTGATATTTATTTATATGCTAATGTTAATGTTAATTTTAATTTTAATATTAATGTTATTGTAAATTCCTGTAATATTCAAAAAACTGTTTCTGAAAAAATTAGAAAATACACAGATTTAGGAAATGAGATTAAAAGAATTTGGCATTCTCGGAATATAAAAATATTACCATTTGTTATTTCGGCTACTGGCATTATACCTAGGTCTCTGATTCAAAATTTAGGCGTATTAGATTTGTCAAAGAATTTATACATAAAAATGCAAAAATCGGTAATTTTAAATACATGTAGGATTACAAAAGATTTTTTAAATATTTATATTGAGGGATCAGTAGGATTTATAGGTTCAATTAGGAATTCCACAGAGCCGAACCCTCTGATATGAAAATATCTGGAGTCGGTGAATTATTTTCCCATCTGGTCTCTGGTAGGTTGACATGTTGTTCTTGTATTGTTTTGTAATTATAATACATATAGTGCAATTGCATAACGTGGATTGACCAGATGATCATTTGGGAAGTGTGTGAAAGGGTTTAGTTTTTTCTGTGGGGAAAATTAAACCCGGACATTTAAATCTGGTGCGTAAAAAATTTTATCATCTAGGCATTGATTTGTAATTGTATTTCCATTGTTTTTATGTATATATTTCGAAAAAAAAGAAAAAAAAAAATAATTTATTCTGATTATGATTGGATTTTGGCGATAGTTTTGATTTAAAATTCTAGTAAACTGTAAACATAGACAGCCTTCCCAGAACAAGTGTTGGCTAGTTAGGCATATAACGTATGTAGGTATATATGTAACTGTTAAGTGTTGAAACAGCTTTGGGACTAACCCATTTCTCAAAGTCCTGCCATTGTCATTCATCTCCCATTGTCTCTTTCCGTCATACAAGGCCCTACATTTTTTTTTTTTACATGAATACCGCACAAGAGTCCCAACTGCTCCCGTCTGGAGCCAGTGGGACTATGGCATCCCCAATTGGGGTATGTTGTGAGGCTGAAAGCAGTGGGGAGGGGAAGGAGTTAGGGAAGAGGAAAGTGGGGAAGTACCTGGCTATTTAGATCTGGTCACCAAACACGGCAGAAGCCATTTCAAGCAACGTTTCAATTCTGAATGGTGGTATTACACCAGGGCGATACTAAGAGTATCTTCCACTCTGGAACGTGCCGCAAATATACTATATATTATTTTAAATTAATAAATTGTGAAATACACAAACTAATCAAATAAAATTTATTTGCCACGCCGGGATCCGATCCCGCGACCTTCGGATTGCTAGTCAAGCGTCGTACCGCTGCACTACGCCAGCCGTCAATACAATACATGGGAGAAGAAATAAAAAATAAGAAGATGATTGTAATTCCTACCTACTTGGCCATTGACAAATATTATTGCCCAGGTATTGTTAAAATACCTACATGTAGTTGGTCTTACATTGATCTCTCTCGAAATTCGCATTCAGATAAAAATACTCGTATATGTAGGGATTTTACCATAATTTTCTTGTTCTGTGATCGAAATAAAAACCCAATCAAATGTCTTGAAATAATTATACAGCGGAATTGAACTCGTACCAATCGCGAATCGAAGAACGAGGCGCAGAAGTCTATCATTTCTTCCATCCATCATCAGGGCAGACATGAAGATGGTGTTCGTGTATCATCAGTACTATGTCATACGCAATTCTTTTTACGCGCTCTGTGGGCTTATGGTGGATTCAAAAGGCTGTCCGAAATGTTGATTCAACAAGGAGGATTTAGGACAACACCTCCTAACATCCCAAAAATCAACCCACACAATTGTTTGTCTTTTATTGAATGTGGGGCGCTAGTTTTTTCTTAATTTAATTGTTATTTCAATCGAGCGAGCTTAAGTAACTTAGTAAATTGATAGCGTGCCATTGTTACACTAGTGACACACGGCTTTATTGTGTTGATTCTGTCTCACGGTCATAGGCCAGGTATGACGTAACAAAAGGTGTTGCTACACTTACTTTTTAGGTAGGTTTGAGAAGAAAAATTGTATTATGACTGGTGTCATAACATTTGATTTTGGAAATATCTCTGTTCAATAAGAGGAGATCATAAAATCTGACATGACCAATCGGTTTATTTATATTTTTTTAGCAGAGAAAATTTAAGATAGACTTTAAAATGAAATGAAAAAAGATTAGTACCTTTCTAAACATAAAAGCACCTTTACGAACCTTTGAACATAACATTTTCTCAAATTTAAATACCTAAACTCACACAAATCACCAATGAGGTTTTTTTTTAAGAAATTTCCCATTTTATAGTGTTAAATGTAGGTATATACTTTTCAAGGTACCTTTGTTATAATTTTTTTTTTTTACATGAGCTCCACACAGGAGACGCTGAGGAAAATAATTTTCCTCAGGGCCTATGTCATCTTTGGGGATGCTGTGTGGAGGGTTTTTTTAGGAAAAGGAAGGAGAGGAGAGTTCTGGGAAGGAAAAGGGTTTAAGGGGTGGGTAGGAATCTGGGGTTCAGTGTGTTTTGGTCATCCGCCTCCAAGACCTAGACAAACCTCACCCCATGAACCCGGGCACCCCTGCTAAATCACCAAACGTAGCGAACCACTTGGGGTGACCTATGGCAGAGGTGTTGGTTATCCAATAAAGGTTCCCGGGGCGGCGGTACCCATTCCCGCCTCCCAAATTAGTTCAAATTTTACTAGTAATTTTGGATATTTTTTTATTTATTTTTTTTATTTAATTTTTTTTTTTTTATGTCATCTTTGGGGATGCTGTTTGATGGGTTTTTTTAAGGAAAGGAAGGAGAGGAGAGTTCTGGGAAGGAAAAGGGTTTAAGGGGTGGGTAGGAATCTGGGGTTCAGTATGTCCTGGTCATCCGCCTCCAAGACCTAGACAAGCCTCACCCCATGAACCCGGGCACCCCTGCTAAATCACCAAACGTAGCGAACCACTTGCGGTGACCTATGGCAGAGGTGTTGGTTATCCAATAAAGGTAAGATCTGTACTAGTGTCAGCGAGAGAACGTATGTGACGTTATCATGACGTTCTAGTAACTTCTATCTACTGCGTTTTAATCAAGACGCTTGAGAAGGTAAAGTATGTCTGTATGAGCTCTCTCTGGGACTAACTTAGAATGCATCTCCGTTGTTGGAATGTGACTTTAATGTCTATAGAAGAAAAACAAATCTATGCAGTATTTAAAATGAGTAGATGAAATACAAAGAAAATATGCAAATCCTCGAAAAAGTTAGTGTTTTGATATTCGTTTTCACCCACCGATCGTTTGAAAATAATCACACAAAAATAGCATAAAATAAATGCCTTTCTTATTTTACCTACCATAAGAAAATATTTTTTTCTAATTTAAGTCGATCTAATGCAAAAAAATAACTTAAAATGTGTTTCTTGTTCACGGCTGTTATACCTAATGGTGAGATGAGATGATGATGTCACATCTTATCTAAGCTCTTGACGTATTGATAATGGTGGCTTTGTTCTCATCATCATCATTGACGGGTGAGTGAATTTCTAAGGAGGCTGTACTCACCACCAGTGCCGCTTCAATGGGGTGATAAGGCCCAGTAAACAGATCAAGGGCCACTTGACTGGGGGAGGTTAGGGCAGCGTTTTTATTCGACCCTCTTTAAAGTTAAGTTGGTGTATTATAAGTCTAAAGATAAATTTTATTTAGATGAGGTTAATTTTGTTCAATTTCAATATTATCAATTAATTTTCTACAAACATAGTCATATTTAGGTCGACTTAATAATTGCCCACAAATGCGTATTGATAGTTAATCTCAAAGCAAAAGATACCATGTCGAACTAAGTAATCACATGGGTATATTAACACCAATGTAAAAATGAGTAAAAAAATTATTGTCTGTTTCCGATATCAATTAATGATCAAATGTGAGATCGAATCCCGGCGTGGGTCAATAAATTTTATTTGATTAATTTGTGTTATTTAACAATTAATTCATTTAAAGTAATAAATAGTATATTTACGGCACATTCCAGACTGGAAAATACTCTCAGTATCGCCCTGGTGTAAGACCACCATTCAGAATTGAAACGTTTCTCGAAATAGCTTTAGCCGTGTTTGGTGACCAGATCTGAATATCCAGGTACTTCCCCACCTTCATCTTCCCCATCTTCTCTCCCCCCCCCCCCCCCACACTGGCTTCAACCTCATAACATACCCCAATTGGGGATGCCATAGTCTCACTCACTCCAGACGGGAGCAGCTCGACTTTTATGTAGGTATTCACATAAAAAAATAGATAAAAAAAGTGGAAATCTAGCTACAAAATTACGGTTGCCAATATTGATAAGTGATGTACATTTTTCTAATTTGCATTTTCAATAACTTTTAGACTCTAATATATTATTTTATTCTTGTAAAGAATTGAAACGTTGACCTCAGAAGTAGTGGGTGAAAACGCAAATTACTCATACTTAGCACTCCTTAATACAGGGTGGCGCAAAATTAATCATCCAATTTTGTTTTTGGATAACTTTTTTACTAATTAAAAAAAATGATTTTGAGTAATAGAAATCTTTATTTGGACTTTTACAATTTTTTTCTGTTAGGTGGAAAAGATGATATCCGTCAAGTGGCTGCCGCCAGTGTTGATACACATTTGTGCCCTTTTTATCGCATTTTCCATGACTTTCCGCAAGATTTCCGGTGATAACTGTTCGCATTCCTGTCGAATATTCTCCTTAAGGGCTGCGATTGTCGAAGCTTGTTGGCATAAACCCGCGACTTCAAATAGCCCCAAATAAAAAAGTCTGGAATGGTTAAATCGGACGATCTAGTTGGCCATACCAAATCGCCAAAACGAGAGATTACGCGACCTGGAAACGCTTCCTTCACAATATCCATTGTGGCTCGTGCTGTGTGTGCGGTTGCACCGTCTTGTTGAAACCACATGTTCACCAAGACCCGCTCACCCAATTCCGGAAGTAAGATGTCATTTATCATGGCCATGTAGCGTTCGCCAGTAACAGTGACCGTAATGCCAATGGCGTCCTCAAAAAATACGGCCCAATCACTCCTCCCGCGTCAACGCCGCACCACACAGTGGCTTCGAGTGGATGTAATGGCTTTTCGTGTATCACACGCGGATTTTCAGTGCCCCAAAACGAATATTATGCTTATTGGTGTAACCGTTTAAGTGGAAATGCGCCTCATCGCTCATGGTGACTTTCGACACAAAATCGTTAAATCTTAAATCGACACAATTATTCTACGCTCTTGCGGGGTATAGCGCTCTATTGCTTATCTGTTTGTATTCTGCTGCTGTCTAGTTTACAAATGTCAAATATGATTGACGTACGACGCCATTTGCAAAAATTATAACATCTTCCGATAGGGTGATTAATTTTGCTCCACCTTGTATAAATACTTTTTGTATCTAAAAAGGTTAAATATATCATTCGTTTACTATTTAGCATATTTATTAATCTTTCTAACCTTGCCAATAAGACCGTCAATTGTTCACAAATTGATGGGTAAACGATAAATTTCACGCAAATAAGTCGATCATAAATTACTTCAATTACAAAGTTCTGTCATTTATAGATATTTTAATTATGCGGAACTTTTCGCTATACAATATTCAACATATCCTGAATGGTAGAACCTTGAAAGCTGCACGAAAAGGCTTTGTTACGATCTATCCGGCGAATTTAAATCTTTTCACAGAGAGATTGTCAAAAAGTCAACCGGATTTGAACCGAACCACTATTCGTTAGTACAACCTGAGAGGCAAGCCTTAAATTCGCCAAAGGCAGGAACGGTCAAATTGCAAAGAGCAGAAGGATTTTGATATAAATACTTGTTGATATCAATATCTGAGATTATTATTATCGCTCCAATTATATTTACAGGTTTATGGCGCATTGTAAGCTTTAATCTAGCCAAATAACTCTAACCTCCAACGGAAATTGTTGACGTCAATTTTATCGCTTTTGACTTCATTACCATGCGACTTAACCTATAACGATTCAATAAATATGGGGGCTTTGATAAGAAATGTAGACTTATTTATCACTTTTGTTAATGCAAGTGATCAAATTATGTATGCAGTTCAAGAAATGTAATATCTAAGAGTTTTTTCCTATGTAGTAATAGGTACTATGTTCGACGTACGATATAAAATATTGGATTTGGGCCCTTCTTCCACAGGGATACTCAAGTACCTATCCGATAATCGTCCTATCCGAGAATCGTTATTAGTTTGTTGTAGTTTAGCGTAATTTATTTGTGGGGTAGAATGCCGTGTTGCGCTACATCCTCAATTAGCCTACGTTTCGGACATCGTTCCAGTGTTCATCATGAAAGCAAGTGCACATCTATGACGCTGTGCGAAACTTTGACTTAAGAAGGACAATACGCATGATACCCCAAAAAAAATCATGATTTTTGGCCGTGAAAATCTCAAGTCATATTTTTTGTGGTTTGTTCACTTAACCTGAAATTGAAGTGAAATTAAGTCCCGGTGGACAAAGAATATACCACTTGACGAATTTCCGAGAACTATTTGGTAATTTGGGAGGAGGGTATGGATACTGCCGCCCCGGGAACCATTTATTGAATAACCACCACCTCTGCCATAGGTTACCCCAAGTGGTTCGCTACGTTTGGTGACTTAGCAGGGGTTCCCGGGTTCCTGGGGTGAGGTTTGTCCGGCGGATGTGTCTTACCACCAGCTGTGTGGCAGGCTAGATCGGGAGAGACTGGTTGTGGGAGACATTGTGACCTCTCAAGCAGAACTTTTGGAACATTGCCTTGTACCGCAGTGGGAGGGGTTCATACGTCACTTCTGGATCCATTGACCCCCAGATTCCTACCCACCTTTCATACCTTATCCTTCCCAAAATATTCTCTCGTTCCTTTCCTTTAAAAGACTCTCCACACAGCATCTCCATAGATTACATAGGCCCTGAGGGAAAATATTTTCTTCATGCCCTCCTGTGTGAAAAAAAGACGCGATAAAATTATTTCTATCATGGAGTAGGAAAGGGACGAAAATAAAAAAAAAAAGAAGATTATGTCAAGTTTTGATAAAAATATGTAGGTATCGTGTTTTTTGGTATAGTCAAAAAATTTTGTTAAATAATAACCTGTAGATATCAAGGCAAAGCTAACAGAATAAATTTAAGTAGCTAGTAATTCAATTCTACACTAGTAAAGTTAAGTATTGGGATTTTACTGGTGTTAGGACATTTAGTTAGGAATTTATTCTTTGTTATTCAAAGAGCATTGCATGAAACAGTAGCTCACGTGTACTGACGTCATGAGCTGGGAACAATATAAATTGCATTATCATCACGTGCATTTGCACGTGCCAATTATGTGACACACGCCGACATGAAGGGACAATAAACAGAAATACTTATGTACGTCACTACATTCCTGCCACAACTGAACCCTGTGCAATAAGTATCTACTTACAATAATATCCGAAGTACACTGCCAACTAACTGTTTTAACACGTGATCATTTTCAGTAGATATCAGTTTGTAGTCCGTACTTCATTATATCTATGAATTTGAATTTAAGCTGATTTTTATTAGATTTTCCAGCACATCCAATTTCGTATGAACATCTTTATCTGATGAATATTCTTTATCCAAACATATTAAAAAATCACTTTGCTTAAAATGCTTCCCAAAAAAGGTAATCCATCCCGATCTGAGGAAAAAATTAATCGTCTTACAAAATTGTATTTTAAAAAATGTTTTAATTATTTTAAAATGGCATCGAACTCTAATCGTAAAGCTTGTTTATCTTTCGATTGATGGGTATTGGAATTTTTAAATCTCTACTAATGATTGTTGGCTTTTAATTAGTAGTTTTATAATCCATCCTTTAAGGCTCCGTAGTAAAAGTTCAAAAAGAAGAAGAAAATGATTAGAAGGAGATACGTAAATATGAATGGTAGAGAGAGCGCGCTAATGTAAAAAACAACGATTTTAATTATAAGAAATATGTATTCAAAATATATAAAAATGTACAAAAAAACGATTATAATTAATTGGCATAAGCGAAAATATTCCACGAAGTGTAATTTATCTAAAATAGAGCAAAAATCTCTGGGCAAATGTTCAACGTAGCATTTAAAGAAGCTTGTGAATGTTTTCATACCTACTACCTCTTTAATATATAAAACAAAGTCGGGTTAGTTACACTATTTATAACTCGAGAACGGCTGAACCGATTTTGATGATCTTTGATTTGTTGGATTTGTCTACGCCTCGGATAACATAATAACTATTAAAACATCGCAAAAATTCACGAAAAAGAAAGTTATGACGAAAATTCATTTCCTCATACATTTATTTAATATGGAACGATGTTTCATCTTTTGAAAGAGCTGCAGGAATATTGTGGTAGGTAGGTATAATATTGACGTTTGCTTGAATTCCAAAAATTCAAAAACGTCAAATGTCAATGTGCTGATTGTTTTTCTTTTGTTCTTAAACATATAATGCTGCCTCTCTTTTTTACACACTAAATGTCAACAAATGGGACAAATGGTGAACGTATGTCTGCACAACTCCAGGAAAAAAGCCACTTCTTTTCAAAACATTCAAGGCGCATCGTGACGTAGGGTACCTATTGCAATTCGGTGAAGTCAATCAAATACATCTGCAAATTTGTCACAAAAGTCAGCGATATGGCGGTTTTTGGCGTTAAAACTACAATAAAAAACGATGAAATCACACTCTGTCAACTATATTCTCATTCCGCATTCATGATGAACGACATTCCATTGTTGTATATTTGGCGATGCATCTGGAGAATGATCAACGAGTTTATTTCATTACATCGATTGTTGCCAAACGTGCTGAAACACTTCCAGCAACAACATTGACCAGTTTCTTTTCGATTTGTCAATGCGATCTGTTTGGCCGGACGTTGCTCTACTCTGAGATGCCACGTTATTACATTTGTCGAACGCTTGTCGGAAGCACAGGGATGTGGTTACTGATCATCCGGTTGTGCTGATATTGATGCTCTTGGTCGCATTTACACAGTTCATGTAAAAAGTAACCAATGCTTCTACTTTTGGTTGTTGCTGGTGAATGTTCGTGGGCCGACATCGTTTGAATCACAAGTCAATGGTGTAGTGTGCCCAACAATTCGTGTTGCATGTCAGCAGATCAATTTGCTTGAATACGATACTCATTGGGACATGACAATCACCGAAGCAATTATTTCTGCATCTCCAGTCTGATACGCACAATATTTGCTATAATTATTTTGACATGTTTCCCATCGAATCCACGTGAACTATGGAACAAGTACAAAGATGACATGTCAGAAGACATTTTACATTGAATTCGTGTCAGTTCAGGGAATTCTGCTCTCGATGTGAATGAGGATATACATAAACAGGCTTTGTTTTTGATCGAAGACATGTGTTACCTCATGTACGGCAGTTTGTTAGTCAAGTTAGGAATAACAACGCCAGATCGACGCTTCATGAATGCAATGAAACTTGCAATGAATGATGCTTTCAATCAAGAATTGGTACGTGAACGTGAATATGATCAAGATGCATTGAACCAATTAGTTTGAACGAATGTACCACTGCTGTACACCCAACAGAAGGAAGTGCACGATACGTTAATGAAGGCAGTTGATGATGGAAATGGTGGCTTATTTTTCCTCGATGCGCCCGGTGGAACTGGGAAGATATCTAACGACAACAAAACGAAAAATGTTGGATATCACAAGTTGAAGGGAATCGACCCAAGGGCAACCCACCCAGTAAATAGTTTTAACAGAAAGTAGTACAAAAATGCCACGTGAATCATTTCGATTCGCTTTAATAAAGCAAATGCCTTGCTGCCACGTGAATTACATTTCTTAATTCATTTTGAGTGTTAATTTTAACTTTAAAAAGATGAAATTAATTCAGCTAATAAGTTAACACAACAGTAATTGATTCTTAGGCGGTACAAAGTTCGCCGGGTCAGCTAGTATTAAATAATAGAACACAAAGTAATAATTTTCAAAGCATTCTGAGATTTTTTAATTTGGAACTTCTTGTAATTACAGTTCCGGCTCGGCAGATTTATTATATTATTATACTAGCCGTTCCCGGCATGCGTTGCTATGCCATTTAATAAAGAAATTGTTTCTCCCTGAGTATCCTTTCACATTCGTCCCGTTCCCCTTCCGCCTCCCCTTCTTCTCCTGCGTCCTCTTCCCCTCTCGCGTTCCCACTCCGTCACCTCCACCTTCCCTCTCCCCACTCCACCCCCCCTTCCCCCGTCCCGCGAACCCCCCTCCCGAGTTTCCCTCCCCCCTCACACGTCCCCTTCTCCTCCCGCATTCCCCTTCCACCTACCCCGCCTTCTCTCTTCCCTTTCCCGCTCCCTCGTCCCGCCAACCCTCCTACCGCGTTCCATTTATTCAATCCCAGTACATTCAGTTTTTAAACAGCCCACGTGCCACCTTTTACAATTTTTATTCAAATTTCCATTTTTCATATATATTAAATTTGGTACCTAACGTAGGTACCTATTTAAAATATCTGAAAATCTTGATTCGATTCAAACTATTAGGGGAGTTCCTACTTTAAATAAATTTATCAACTTAAAGATTTTCAAAAATAGAATCCTGATTTAACAATCATTGTTTTGCAAAATGTCATTCTCAAACACGCGTACTGTCAAACGTGCGATAGTCGTTTAGGTTGGTAATAGGTTTTCTGAAATTATCCAATTTTCTGCGCAATTTTCGTAATTTTTCTCTACGTAAGAACCATCTTCGTACTTTAAGGAATATTCAAAAAAAAGAATTAGCGAAATCGGTTCAGCTGCTCTCGAGATTTTCGCTAAGCAACACATTTAGCGATTCATTTTTATATGTAAGATTATATTTAAATAGAATCCTCAAAAGTTAAAAATATTTTTAAGGGCTTAAACGGTAATTACGATAGAAAATTAATACAAGAGTCTGGAATGTATCGGGAGCATCTCCTATCCTTATCCTATTTTCCTCTTCCTCTCCTCCTCACCAAAAAATAATTTTAAAATATAATAAAACTCAATCTCCAAGTAACTTCAACGTAGGAGACCTTTTTGGCTTGACTTGATTTAACTTTTATGTATAAGCTGTTTGTCTCTTAAAAATAAATAAACAAACACATGAAGTAAAAAAAAAATAAAACATTCAAGGGAAAAATGTAGTAATTCGGATTGCGGGAGCTTAAGTCAGAATCGAGGTTTCATATTCCCCATTTTTGTCCTCCAACACTGGACTTGATTTTTTATCCAAATGGGTTGAAGTTTTGTATATCTTAAAAATACATTGTTTACTTATTTGTTTTTGGGGTGCTATGCCGTGTTGCGCTACCTCCTTCTTTAGCCAGTGTTTCGGACGTGTGTAACGCTGTCCGAAAAGCTGGCTAAAGAAGGAGGTAGCGCAACACGGCATAACACCCCAAAAACAAATAACTAAAATATTTTTGGCCATGAAAATCTAAAAACATATTATTGTTTAGTTTGTATACTGAACGTCTGTTGATGGCGTTCAAACCAACCAATTTTAATTATTTCTAAAGGGTAAGAAGTAACTTATCATAAAATAAACATACCGAATTCTAGTGCTGGATACCTATATTATACGTATTAAAAATATTTGCACTAGTGAAATAAAAAAATCCAGAGAGAAAATTGGAGAAAACTATTGAATGGACAAAAAGCAACCCGGTTTTCTCTAAAACACGGATCTTTGAATCAATTACAGTTTGTCAAATAAGAGTAGAAAATATATGAGGACGCCACTGTTGATCAAATGGCAACACTAAACACATAACTCATGGTGTGTAAGTAAAGCTGTGTAACCTACATTTTTATAAAAATTTAAAAAGGCATAATAGTGGAAAAAATATTTTTTCATTGCACTATAGATACTCGCCGATCTCAAAATTAGAATTGCATGTAGGTATATTGTTATTATACCTTTGAAATTTTGTGTTAACATAATGAAGAATAACTATAATGTAAAAAAATATAAAGAACAGTTTAGAAATTGGTCATATTTATTTAATACTAGATAAAGTACCTAGCGTTGCCTGGGCTTTAGGTCATGTCTCTAATTTTAGATCTGAATATATTTAACTCATTCAGATCTAAAAGTAGTATAACTAAACTCACCATTAGTGATTCTTCCTTTCAATCTATTGTTAAATTCAAATTTATGTTAAATTAAATTAAAGCAAATCGCTTTATAAATCACCTTTTAATCAAATTTATGTCACGAAGAAAAATAGTTTTTTTTTTTAAATGTGGTTTACTGTGTTCTATACATTCAGTGTTATTGCACTTCAAAAAAATATTTGACAGTTAAATTGGTGTTGCCAGTCTACAAATTTAGTAGTTCCAGTTTTTATATTTTCTGCTCTTTTTTGACAGACTATACTACATTTATTTCTAAAACTTTTATTCACCCCAGGCACACGTATCCTATGGTCCCAGGCATGCGTATGCTATATTAGAAAAGTAATCATTGTTTTATTGCACACTTCTTTAGTAAGTTTTACTCAAGCAATAAATAATTATAGTAAGTTTTTAATTTTATAAATACTACAATATAAATTATTGATATTGACAAGCCCTCAAATTAAACGAATAATGGAAATAATTAATAGGCCATTATTATCCATTAAGTAAGTAGCCAATCTATTATCTTTGCTTGTTCCTACTGCGGTAATAAACAATCAAGATCTGTTTGTAACGGAAATAACTTGGAAATATAAATTAAATAATTAAAAGTGACAGTGCCTCAAATAAAATGTAGCCCAGTATTCTTTACATAAGATATAGATCCTGATGTCACTGATGTGTATCGTGAATTTAAAGCCTAATGAATTTTATGCCACCAAATACTTATATTTATGAATGCCATTAATAGTACTGCCAGATATGCGTTTTTTCTACCCATATTAATGAAACACAATATCCACAAAAAACATGTTCAATATTTATGTCACCAAAGATTGTTACGAAAACACTTTTAATTTTAGGATTATCTCTTAAATAAACGCATTACTACCATCACTCCCTTTCAATGATGAAATTATCGTGCAGATGTGTTCTTTTCTCAACCTACTTCGTTATCGATAGCTTTGTATATTAATATATATACTAGCTGACCCGGAGAACGTTGTTCTGCCTTATAAATTATTTCTAGTGAATATTTTATAAATAATTTCGTTTTCTTTCAAAATACGAACGACGCGACGCGACGGTTAAATTTGTTCATACAAAAATACTAAAATCGCTATTAAAAAATGGGAGGGTGGGAGTAGGAGGGTGAAAATTTGGGGTTATAGGTATTTTTTAATGCAAAAAATAAATTGTCAAAAAAAATAGTAATAAATTTCTGGATAGGGACACCCTAATCACCTAGTGGTATGAAGTATAATTTACGACCTATTCTCATACCTACCAAATATATATAAAAATTCCATAAAAAATCGGTCGAGCCGTTTCGGAGGAGTGAGACCACAAACACCGTGACACGAGATTTTTATATAATATATAGATTTTCGTGTAATAAATAATTATGTGTATAATCGTAACGTCAAAACCTTGACCATGTAAAATATTCATAGTACAATAATAGCCGGTGATTTTAAAATATTGTTTTTACAGCAGAATGAAAGAGGAAAAGGGCATCCAACCTGTTAAAGTTTCTCAGGATTTTCAGTCATTATGTTTAAGGTCTTGTGATGTCATATTTTTCAATTTTTTTCTGCGTAATAAGTAGAAAATAGATGAAATTTTCATATCTGAGAATGTGGCAAAAAAATAAAGAATATGGTAGTTTTTCTTTTAGTGAAATAAAGAAATCACTTGTTAAAAAAGGATCGTATTATATATTTCACGACCTTTTAACCCGAGTCAGTGTGTGACGTCACGAAGCCAAAGGGTATGTCTGAAGTTTCCCCACCATCAGCCTTTTACACGAATGATGCCCTAACGAAGAAGAAAACCTCTAAAGCGTGAGTGGGATTCTCACGTGGCATGAAAAAGAATTGTTGTATTACAACAAACGACCACTTTAAGGTTTATGTGCTCGGATGATTTATGGAAAATGATACCCCCTCTGAGAGTTGCGAGATTTATGGGGAGGACGAACGCTCAGCGCCGTAATACTGCCTATACAAGTATACATATACTTATATCCCAACGGTTTTTATTTAAAATTTCCGCAGAATTCTCGCAGTATTTAACTTCTTGACGCATTTAACTTATCCCGCTTCGCCCTTAAGAACGACGCAGATAAATTTACGAAATTTAATCTCGTTTCTTATCTATGAATCGTGAATTGTTTTAACAGTGCTTCTTAACGACCATTCCGACCACCTATTAATTTTATTTGTAGATGTAATTTTTGGGACGTCTTGAAGAGATTAAGACGTCGTAAAAATATTTCATACGGAATAAAACAGAAGTGATCTTGCAAAAACAGAAAGAAAAAACTTGTTCTTTTTGAATCCGAAAATGCAAAATCATTTTATTTTTCAAGTCATAAAAAACTAAAATAACCTCCCTTCTGAATTGCGCTGTATCATCAACCAATCAGAAAAAATAAACAAAATTAAAACATTTATTAAAAAAAACTCACAATAAAAATTTTATGTGGCTCCCTTATCAGGCACAAGAGCTCTACTTTTAACCAAAAACGACCTTAATAAAATATTTTGTAAAACATATATGTAACACATATTTTTTTTATATTACAATAAGCAGTTTTTTAAATATTTATAAAATATTAAATGTTAGTACAATGAGACTAGTTGAGAAATTTTTGTCAGGTAGAAGGAAATTGGGGAAGTCAAAGTAAAAGGAAAAAATGACTTAGATGTACAGTCCGCTGACAATGACCAATCACAGAGTTTTTCAGCAGCGTGGATCAATCAGAGACAAGCATTCTTAGATTAGTTCTCCAGCCACACTAAACTAACTCGATATTTATTTATTTTGGTATCAGACTCAAACTTTTTAAAATATAGTTTTTAACTCTGTGAAAGGTGCTGGAGTAATAAATATATATGTCAAAGCTCAACCTAAATCTTTATCTTAAATGTATGTCTATGACTATAACCAACCTCACTTTTCTTTAGTTTCATGTAAAAAAATTACCATTTGTGGAAATGCTGTTTCCCTAATAATATTAATAACTGGATAACTTTGTAAAAATCACCCCAAGGGCGCTGAATAGTGGAATTGTATTTTTACCCTTTACCACGGTTCCAGTGTTGTAATTCTAAGTAGGTTCAGGCTAATTCGGTCATTCCTATTTTTATTTATTTTATGGTAATATTTCATGGGCAATTGTATGGATAGCTTTTTGAAGATCTATGAAAACTTTAAATCATTTGTCAACTTTTCAATTGTATTTTTTATAATTGTATTTGTTACTTTCGCTATAGAGTATCACGAGTACTCGGGTTTTCCCTAAACCCGTATTGCGTCAATGATAACATTTTATTATTTTCTAAAATTGTAATCATAAATTTTTTTTTTATTCCAATATTTTTGATAGTGTACCTAGTGACAATCTAGTCTCCTTCAATTTTCCGAACAAGCCTTCAATCAATATACTTGGTGTAACTCTAAGTGACCAGCTCAGCCACGGGGACTCCATAGAAAATACAAACTATCTAGCCTGGCCCGCATATACTTTAATAGTTCGTAACACTGTTGAATTCGGCAGCCACCTCTGGTCTGGCGCCCCAAAGTTCTTGAAAAAAATCCATGACTCTGTGCAGAAATGGGCGGTCCCCACAGAGCACAGGCGTTAGGTAGGTAAGCTGTCCTTGTCCGGTATTACAATGGAAGATGCTCCGAGGACCTAGCGTCATTGATCCCTTCGGCACTGGTGCATGGTCGGGAAAGCATTTACTCCGTTGATATTTGTCGCACAAGAACGGGACGCTTCTATGACTCGGTCTTGAGTTCAACAGCTCGGCTGTGGAATGATTTACCGGCCTCGTGTTTCCACAAACCTGGGTTTCTTCAAAACCCATATTCAGTCCCTCCTCTCCTTAAAAAGGCCCTCCACACAGCATCTCCAAAGATAAAATAAGCCCTGAGGGAAATAATTTTTTTCTGGGCCTGAGTTATTGTAAAAAAGACTCCAAAATAAAATAGAAAATCAGTAGGTTAAAAATTCTAAAGGAAATTAGAATATCATTATAAAAACATATAAAAATAACAATAAAAAAAAGGATATAAATAAGACGTGCGCACTCCACAGTGACAGAAATTGATATATTTAAAGAGTAATAGTTTACCTACTAGAACTTGAGCATATTTACAAACACACATCAAATATTTAACAGCAAAGTTAAGCTAGTTTTATGACGCAACCCAAACATCGTAAAGTGAGTACGGCGAGAGGGAGTTGCTTTTAATCACCCTCCTTATCACAACGTCGTGAGAGTTATTTATAATTTTATAAGTATTTCCATTTTCTTTTTACTTTCAGAATTAATCTGATAAATAATGTCCATGTTTGCGATAGCGTTTAGGTGCGGATAGACACGCCAACACGTATTTCGAAAAACTTACCGTCTTTAAAAAAGCCGGATATTAAACAGGATTGTGGACGCTTCGTGTTGTTTTGATAGAATGGTTTGAGTCGTAATTAAGACGTAAAAAATGGGCAAATTTTCGTGGGAAAGATACTTTATCGGGTTTTTCGCTGAGAAAACGCAATTAAACAATGTTTGTATTTCAATTGTATCATCGGTCAATTAAACACTCAGCTTTTGACCTTACGAAGCTAAAAATTATTATCTATAAATCTTCTTGGATTTTCCTGTTTTTAAAGTTGATATATCCCATGAATCAAAATAATTTTAAAACTTTCAGGATTCCCCTACGTAGGATTTCCTTTTAGGTTTTTTTTATTCAAAATTGAAGATGAGTTCGCATTCAGCGCCATCATCACTTTTGCGCCTACAAAATTCAATACCTACACCTTTTAGCGCAAATCTTTCAACTTTTACGCTTTATCGACTTGGGAACATTACTGAAACCTTTTTCTTTTCTATACTGTAATAAAACTGACAAAGATTGAGATCGTTCACTTCATAACTTCATATCCATTCGCAGCCAGTTATACAAGTTTTAACTACTCTGAACAAAAATATCTCGGGAAGTTTCAGTACTTTTCCTCCATAACGATAACAATTTACGAAGACGGTCGCTTCTCTAGAATGCGATGCGATATTTTCTGACGCCTGTTAACGATTGCTAAAGTTTGATAGAATTTACGTTGGTCTTGTCTTCGGAAGTGCCAGAGTTGTGAAGAACTCATGTCGCTTGCTCACCCCTTTCCGGTGCAACCACCCACCCTTCCTACCTTCCCACCCTCCGGGCTGCTTCTTATTCATTCACCCTCCTCTTCAATTGATACTTCGAGTGAAATCGCTGACGTTCATACCACATGACGTAAGAAGACAGGAGAGATTGATTTACATAATTTATGACGAGGGCCTCATTACTGATGCCTATGTTCACGACTAATACAAAGGTGTTTCCCCATTTGGGGGGTTAAATATTAAATGTCGATTTTCTCACTAAATTCACTCCTTGCTGAATTTAATTCTAATTTACCATCTTACGCCTTTCAAGTGTTCTTGTAATACCATTTTCCCGGAGTGACAAAATTATATTAAATAACCGTTTTTTCAAGTAATGCCATCTCCAGTTGAACTAGGAAAAATGTTTAGCGAGTTTCCAGATATTCAAGGAAAGTTTTTTCTCAATTACTTATAAAACATTTCTTGTACGTAATTTTAAATCTTAAACGATTTAGCGATTGCTTTTAAATAAAATTGAAAACCCTACATGAAATGTTTAAGGGTATGGGAAAAACTGAAATCAACTAAATAAACCTTCTAAATAGGGCCTACTTAACCATTCTACCCGATGGTTGGGTCGGGTTCGATACGGAGATCGGGCTAAAGGGAATTTTATCCAGTCATATCGAGAGAGTGGAATATCATAGGCATTCTGGTAAGTAAATACGGGTGCAATAAATTGAAATGGCCCATCAAACGATAAGCATTATTTGCCACCCCAGAAGTAAGGTAAGAAATTCTACACACCCGTGTGTTATCCTTCTCGATGGATATGCGTATTCCTATTTCCCGTAAAGGTATCTAAAGATCTCGTGTTTGCCTTCCAGGCTAGCCCGGTTCTATCGAAAATTGCTTCAGATATTCATCTCGAATGTATAAAATGATAGTTTACCCCGCGGATAACAATGAAAGATCATATTTCGGGTGTAAACGACACCATCGCCACGGCAATTCAGCTGAAAATGTATGTAAATTTCTTTATCATACAGTTTAATATTGAAAAGTATAAAAAATACGACGCCATGAAACCCCAATAATCTTTGTTTATCCCATAATAAACAATACGCCTCACAAGCCAAAGAAAGGCTTCAGATCCAACTGCTTATTTGGCTCGATTACTTGTGAGTGATTGCGAAGCTTTATGAGAACAAACATTTTTTCGCTGAGGTACAAAATGCTTTTCTTTCAAAGGAATCTTATCCGTTGTGTTTCTTAAGTAAGCAAGTTTATTGCATTTAAACAAAAAGTAATATGTATCGTAGAAAAAAGTCGACGCATCATTAAACTTTTTCAGTAAGAAAACTTCTCGTCGGTTGTTGTTTTAAACAGTTTTATTTTATTCTTGTACACTTAAAAGCACGGAAATGCCAATCTTCAAGAGGAACTTTAAAGTGTACTGAGAAAATTGATTCAGCTTCCATCTCATTGCTTCAAGATGGCTGAAACTTTTTCAAGATGACATAAATAAAATGGCTTTCGATCCAATTGTGTCCCTCTTTTTCAGAAAATTGAATTCTGGAAAGGATTCGCAATAAATCGCTGTTCGTTAAAGTTAAAGTTAAAGAGGCACCAAACATTGACTTATTTTTCGTAGAACTCTTGAATAAATCTCCTGTGGGTGAACTATTAAAACTGTTTCTTGTAGAATGAGCCAAGAGTGAGCCTTTTCCCATTTAACAAAAAACTAATAACAATTCTACAAATTAATAAAAACAAATTATAATGGATGAAACTCTTTTATATAAATAACCGACTTATAATTCGACTATATCCCCTAGTTTGCATGAATTGCTACAATTCGCTTTTATTTTCAAAATAAAATTTATAATCACGAATTCTTCATAAAAAAATGTATTACTTTAACAAAACAACCACTTGTTAATATAACTATTATGTTTGTTTTATGATTTTACATTTGAAACTAGTCTATTTATACATCAACCCGTTCAAAGAAACCAAATTTGTCCCAACTCATGTTCGTCTCATGTACCTACATCCTTGTATCATCCTTACTGTCATGGCGAAAAATAAGATCTAGATTATGTTCAAATCTAGAATACAAGCATTGAAAATTTTATATGTTCACCTCTATGAAACCAAAATTTCCAATAGCAATTTGAGAAAAATGTGAAAAATTTCGAGAATTTTCTAATCATTATTTTTTTTATGAAACAACAAAAATATGAGGTGATAATAACATTTTCTTACTGGAACATGCATATTTTTTTTCGTTATCAGAAAAAGCGAAAGGTAAGCCAAAAACTTTATGTTTGCATTAAAAATTTTAGTATTTCAGAAATTATATTATGTTTATTTCTAATATAATAAACAGTTTTAAGTTTTCGGATACATTCAGAAATATTCCATTTATTCGGATTTTATTGCAAAACGAAAATTTTCTGATCTTCTGACAGAATATACCCGAGATTTAAGGGGTTAAAAATAAATTTAACAGTATCAAAAAAAAAAAAATTTTAAAAGTGTATTTTAATTTCAAATAAATCATCGGTAAATTAATACTAAATAAACATTTAATGTAGGTACATATATATAATGTGTAACTGAGAGAAACAATTTGGTACAGTATCTAATGTATAATTACTTCATCTTATTAAATTATTTGTAATATAAAATGGGGGCCTTAGCATGGGTAAGCCACCCATTGAGGCAAAAATTATTCAATCATACTATAAAATGTAAACTAATGCATCGAAATAAAAAATAAAATTATGTAATTAATGAAATAAGGCTGTTTAAATATTTGATGAAATATTTTCCTCATTTTGCAGGTAAAGACTTTTTTATACCAGAATCGCGATATGAGGCGTCCCTAGCGTCATATTTATGTAAATATTATTCCATAAAATAGACATTGTCGCAAACAAGATGTCGGTAATAAAATATAACAAGCGTTTCTATTGACTTCCGTTCAAGATTAACGATGCCTCTCTTAGGAATCGTCGAATGCGACATTGTTATCACGTGGAGTGTCATATAAAGTGACATCTTATGAACGATTCATAATAATTGAGTCACCTCGGAATACTACGTGTCCTTTTACCAAAAAGGCACATTAAAAATTGATTTAATTTTCAAATTGTAATGTGTTAATTTAATATGTATAATAATAATAGAAAATAAAATGTTTGATAAAAAAAGGTTTTTTCATTAATCGGTAGGTACTGGGAAATTAAAAAAAAAAGTGAATATCGCATATGAGTCCCAACTGTTTGGAGCCTTGAAACTATGGCATCCCCAATAGGCCACTTGCATCACATTTAAAAAAATTGCGGTTTAGGCAAATATTCTAAGACATTCTGTATTTTTTTTTTAATCCCATTCTGTAAATTTTTTTTCCCACATTCTGTAAGTTTTTTTTTGAAACCCTGGGGATTTTTTTTAAATTTTAATCCGAAAAATCAGACCATTTTTTTATAAACCGGAAAGACGGGACATAATTTTATAGTTGCGAAAAAACGATAATTACATAGCCGAAAATCATTTAAAAAAAAAAACGTTTTCCACACGAATGGCACAGGAGAATAACGAGGCATTCCAAAAATATTACATCTCATAAATATTTTTTTCTTTGATCCATCTTATTGATCATAAATCATTATAATGCACAACGTATATATTACTAAATCCAATGTAATATACTTGTACTAGTAAATTATAATAATAATAAGAATATTATAAAATTTGATTTTTTTAAAACCAGCACCATAACCATTATACCTCTAAAACACTTACCGACTTATAAAATGTACGGGGTTCTCTTCATAACATCTGTCAAAATCTCAAACCAAATGATAAGTTCGCAGAGAACAAACAATAAATCAAGTGAACGAATTAAAAAATTCGCCTAAATCAAAGTGATACAATATAAAAAAATTAATAGGAACATTTTCGGAGATGGGACCTTTTCATGTAGTGACGTCACGAGCCCAAATAAAAGTTTTATTTATTTAAAGATAAAAAAACTATACATTTCTAAATAAATTTTCTAACATTTTCGCAATCTTAAAAAAAAGATCTATCCACACGATTTTTTCCAAGTCGTTATGAATTCAATGCAAGTGGCCTATTGGGTATGTTGTGAGGATGAAGGTTGTGAGGAGGGAAAGGAGATGGAAGAGAAAGGTGGGGAAGTACCTGGCTATTCATATCTGGTAACTAAACATGGTTAAAGCCATTTCAATCAAGATTTCTAAAATTAATGGTAGTCATATACCAGGGTGATACCGGGAGTATCTTCCACTCTGGAACGTGCCGCAAATATGCTATGTATTATTTTTTCAAATGAATTAATTGTGAAATAACACAACTTAATCGCATAAAATTAACTTTCGCACGCCAGGATTTGAACTCAGGACCTCCGGATTGTTAGTCCAGAACCTTCTCCCTCGTCCACGGAGGCCGTCAATTATTTGGCTTAAAAAATTGATAAGAGTGGTTGATACTATTCACGGTGAGAGTTCAACATTCAGAATCAAAATATTGCTTAAAATAGCTTTAGCCATGTTTGATAACACGACCTAAATAGTCAGGTACCTAATTCCTTACCGTCTTTTTCCCAACCCCTGTCCTTAATCACTTCTTTAAACATCTCATTTTACACCAAATTGTGCAGGCTATGGTCCACGCAGTTGGATTTTCTTGTGATTGCCACATAAAAAATACAGATAGGAATATAATGGGTCTAATCTGTTATATTGCCAAATTGATTATCGGGTAGGTACACGGAAAAAACACACACACTATAATTGCTCTAAAATAATCCAAAAAGCACAGTATTTTAAAAATCCAAGTCGTCATCCTTAAAATAAGTCTTGTTAAAACGAACATTATGTTTTTCATATAACATTAACAAATTTTCATTTTCTTGTCTTCAATATCGTTAATTTACAGATTTTCATCGTGATTTTAACGTGTAAATGCTAAGTAATCACAATAATGTACTATTAGTACACTGTTCTTATCGTGGGAGTTATATTTTACATTATTGTAGATTACCAAGAGGTTTCGTGCCCATCATGATCGTAATCCACGGAGAACTTCCTGACATTTAAACTTTGCTCTTTCACATTCATGAATCATCTCCGATGGACAGTTACTTCTGGGATAGGCGTTTATCCTGCTTTATGCTCCATTGTTACAGCTTATACATAATTTTCATCCTTTTTTACCTATTGTAACAATCAGCCACGGGCTAGAAAAAGATATTAATCAATCTGATATAAGTACGACGTCTCGTTGAGATTTGTATGCGCTTAAGCTTCCTGTTAATTAATTTGTTCACATGCAAAATTATTATTATTCAGATATTTTGATTAAATTATGAAAAATCTTTTATTTGCGGCAAAAACTGTTGGTTTGAAAAGAAGAGACAAGTTTTTTCATGCGATTTTTCAAGGTTAAATATTCTTTTAGCCCAATTTTTTTCATTCGTGTTTTGGCATTTTGTGTGTATTGAAAGGATTTAGGTTTTTTTCTGATAAAAAATATCAATTTAATTCCAAAACACATAATAAACCCTTCGATTATATTCACTTTACTAAATATTTGATGAAAAAAACATCTGAAAGCGGTTTTGAATTATATATACATAGCTTTTACTTAAAATCTCTATTTGGCGCTGATAAATTAATTTGTTCTTAGTAAATTAAACTTCGTAATATTATTTTTGTATCCAACATATTAAAAAATAATAATTTCAGAATGTTTTAACGAGCTTGACTGCTGATATGATTTTAGATTTTCACGGTCAAAAGAATTTTTTTTATTTTTTTTTGGGGTGTTATGCCGTGTTGCGCTACCTCCTTCTTTAGCCAACTTTTCGGACGGACAGATGATGTGCCCTGATGATGGACACTGTAACGCTAACATAACACCCCAAAAATAATTAAGAAAAATA
Organism: Limnephilus rhombicus; assembly: GCA_929108145.2. NCBI lineage: Eukaryota > Metazoa > Arthropoda > Insecta > Trichoptera > Limnephilidae > Limnephilus > Limnephilus rhombicus. The sequence continues at coordinate 35,993,901 of OV815276.1, forward strand.
AGCTTTAGGTACTGCTAATTTAAAAAATCGATTCACAATATTGAGTACTGCTGATGGATATTAATAAAATATATCCACATTAATTACTGAATTAACCCTCCGTATGCGTGGAAAGGTCTAAGCAAAAGGGATTTGAAAAAATCTACTTAGTAGGTATCGCCTGGTCCCGTAGACCCTACCCTGCATAACTTGTGGTTTCAAGTTTTCACCAGGCATTTGGAGGGTTAATAAAATTTATTTATTATTTAATAATATTACGTCCACTTTATGTGGAGACGCACAAATTTGTCATTTTCTTGACCTTCGATCAAATAATATTTATTACTATTGGACAAATTATGACTGGTCGTTTTTCGTTAGAAATTATAGTAAAGGCGCTTTAATTTATGATTAGTCGTTTTTCGTTAGAAATTACCGTAAAGACGCCTTAATTTATGATTAGTAGTTTTTCGTTAGAAATTACCGTAAAGGCGCCTTAATTTATGATGAGTGGTTTTTCGTTAGAAATTACCGTAAAGGCGCCTTAATTTATGATTAGTAGTTTTTCGTTAGAAATTACCGTAAAGACGCCTTAATTTATGATTAGTAGTTTTTCGTTAGAAATTACCGTATAGGCGCCTTAATTTCTGGTAAATCTTATATATAAAAATGAATCGCTAAATATGTTGCTAAGCGCACATCTCGAGAGCAGCTGAATCGATTTCGCTAATTCTTTTTTTAGAATATTTCTTGAAGTACGAGGATGGTTCTTACGGAGAAAAAAATTAAGAAAATTGCGCAGAAAATTGGATAATTTCAGAAAACCTAACGACTATCGCACGTTTGACAGTTCGCGTGTTTGAGAATGACATTTTAAATCAGGATTCTATTTTTGAAAATCTTTAAGTTGATAAATTTATTTAAAGTAGGCACTCCACTAATAGTTTGAATCGAATCAGGAATTTTAGATATTTTAAATAGGTACCAAATTTAATATACATGAAAAATGGAAATTTGAATAAAAATTGTAAAAGGTGGCACGCGGGCTGTTTAAAAAATGAATGTACTGGGATTAAAGGGTTGACTTGAAGAGGGAGCGGGAAAGGGAAGGGTACGTGTGAGGGGAGAGGGGAACTCGGGAGGGGGGTTCGCGGGACGGCGGAAGGGGGGTAGGGAGTGGAGTGGGGAGAGGGAAGGTGGAGGTGACGGAGTGGGAACGCGAGAGGGGAAGAGGACGCAGGAGAAGAAGGGGAGGCGGAAGGGGAACGGGACGAATGGGAAAGGACACTCAGGGAGAAACAATTTCTTTATTAAATGGCATAGCAACGCATGCCGGGACCAGCTAGTATGATATATTTATTTACATTCATATAAAATAAGTGAAATGCTTTCAATATCGGTAAGAAAAATGATCAAAACACAATACAATTTAGCTTTGTTCAGCTATTCAAGAAAACATAATAATGTTATTTATGGTTTTGCTCAGAACGAACGTACCTATATCGAATGATGACAACGTATTTCATAGTCGTTTGGTACGGAGCAATGAATCATCTTTTTATTTCGTCGAATGTAATATATTATATCCCTTTTATTATTTGTCATAAATAGAAAAGATTTTGTTATGTCATCGGAACATTACAGTAAGCCAAACAATGGGACTGTCTCAGGTTGACAAAAATACAGCTATTTTTTTGCGATTTTATACGGTTCTCTTTTTAACATTCGTTTCAGAATCTAGTTTTTATAAATAACTAGCTTCAATATCCGACATCACCCGATTCTTTCATTATATGGAAAAAACAACATGGTGTATCTTTTAATAGTCACTTTTATAGCATTTGAGCTAAAATATGAACGCGTCTTGGTCTTATATCTCTTAAAGCTAAATTTTTAGCGGTTCGAATTCGTGGTTTTTGATCCAAAGTTTTATTTTAAAATATTTTCTAAAATAAAATTTAATTTCAAATTTTAAAATATTAATTCTTATATTATTTGCGTCATGTTTATATTATATCAGAACAATGCTTGAGATGGCTTTTTTAAATTTTGGAGGCGAGTATGATACCGTTGTCCCGGGAATCATTTATTGGATCACCAACACCCGTGATATCGGTCACCCCAAGTGGTTCGCTACGTTCGCTACGTCTTAGCAGGGGTGCCCGGATTCATAGGGTGAGGTTTGTCTTGGTGGCGAATGCGTTTGCCCTCCTACTGCGTGGTGGGTAGAATCGGGAGAGACTGGTTGAGGGAGACCTAACCTAGACCTCTTACGCAGGACTATCTCGACTCATTGCTTTGGGCCACAGTGGGAGGAATGGATTCATACATCCGTCACTCCTGACGCCTTGACCTACCCCTCATGAGGGGTAGGTCAATGTGTTCCTTTTTACTTCAACGTCAACCCTTTTTCCTTCAACGTCAACCCTTTTTTCTTCCGAGAACTTCCTCTTCTTCTTTTCCCTAGAAAGATACTTCACTCGGTATCCCCAAAAATGACATAGGCTTTGAGGGATTTTTTCCTCAGAATTGCCTGCTGTGTGTTCTGGGTAAAAAAACTTGATTGATAACCGTGATAAGTTATCAGATTTGAACATTCAAGAATAGCCCAATCTTCCGCCTTCGGATTTCATTCTTCTCCCCGTTCCTTTCAATCTCACAACATAACCAAATAATGTATGTGATAATCCCACTAACTCCCAGAAGTTGAGACTATTGTGCGGTAAAAAATAGGTCTTGATAATATTTTATAGTTTTTTTATCCGAACCAATTTACTTTAACTCATACTCGTATTCTCGTAAGCGCATTAATTTTTCATTTACAACTCTGTCAGGATAACAACATAGTGTAGTGCTCTTAAAGTCAACGTACAAGTCATGAATCTTTATAACTTTGATTGGAATTCATTGAACACAGGCTCTTGTCAGGGCTACCAATCACAATGAGTCTACTGGAAGCGACACAATGCACCCTACACCCTTATCTGTGTTGTAACAAACTTGTCGTCGGAAGGGTGGCAGCCCTATCAGTGATTCAAATGGATTCAAGGATTTCTTATTATTTATAAAAATATCAATACACCACATTGCGATAAGAATTTTATATTAAAATACAAAGCAAATTTTAATATATATCAAAAGGTTTATGCAAACCATGCTCTTCCTAGTACATAAATATTAGGTCCATACATATGAAATTGGCGTTTTGTATTACAGAAACATAAAGTCGATTTTTTTTTAATATAATATATTTATTTAATCAATGTATGTACCATTGCTTTCTATGCACTTTTGCCATCTCATAGGTAGTTCATCGATATTTCAAGTTTTCCATTTTGTAAACTAAGTGACGCAAAGAAAAAAAAAACAATTAAGAAAAAAACAAATGAATTATAATTTTCGAAACACAAGTACATGAGTAAATAGCTGTATAAATTTGATTTTGGAATTCCTAACCAAAGAGAAGATATTTGAGATCAAATTTGCCAGTACGGCAAAACGCCAATTTCATATGTAATGACCTAATATTATGTTCTGCGGTAGTGGTTTAAATTATTATTATCCATTTTTATAGTTTGAAAACTTCTGATTGCAACCAATAGATACTCTTATGTTTGGTAATCAATGAGTACATCACCCATTATGAATCCAATTGACAACGGTATTCTAATATCAGTAATAACATTAATGACTTATTGCAGAATAAATTAAAACAAACGATATACAATTGTACCACAACTTTATAAAATATTTCATATCAAATACAACGCAACACCAGTTGAAAGTGTTAAATCCTATTATCCTATTCCTATTTTACATAATATTATAAAGGCGAAATTTTGAATGGATGTATGGATGTTAGTTACTCTTTCACGCAATAAATATTCAATGGACTATAAAAATCTTTTACTTATAGAAAGCTGCATTATTTACGAGTAATATAGGCTGTATATATTGGTAAGCTCTGGTGTTATTGAATTATTTATTATACGTTTATTGTCGGACGAAAAGCAAAGCGTTGCTAAATAGTTTTTTGTCGTGCGCTATCATTTTGTTATTTCTTTAGGTTCTTATGGAGATTCCTTTGATTGTAAAAATACAAATATGTATAAAATAATAATCTCTACTAAAAATAATAAATGTCTATACTAATATTATAAATGCGAAACTGCGCGTGTTTGATTGTTTTTTTTAATAGGTGGCACGCGAGCTGTTTGAAAAATGAATGTAACGGATATGGAGGTGGGTAAGAAGGAGGGGGGAGGGGGAGGGGAGGGGTAGAGGGGAGGGGGGGGGGGGTAGGGGGCAGGAGGGAGGGGGGATAGGGAAGATGGAGGAGGCCGAGGAAACCCCCAAATACTATGCGAGCGAAGCAGGGGGCAAAAGCTATGTAGTATAATGAGCAGTAACGCGCTTAATTATATCGAAGCTCCACCGGCTTCTAGTAGATGAAACTCTTGTTCAGAATCACGTAATCTAAAGCGTTGGTAAAGTCATATCTACAGCAAAATATAATAAGAAACAAGTGTTCCTAGTACTTTTGTTAAAAAAAATAATGTTGACATAGTTTCAGATATTCTTAAAAATTGCAACATGAGCCATTGTGCTTTGAAAGGTAAAGCGTGACAATTTATACCTACGTGAAAATCCGACTGCAAGTTGACCCTAGCAGTTCGCAAAGTTTCCGCGCAAACCGGAATTCGGTTATCGTTAGACATTTCAGAAAATGCGTGATTGACAGCGTTCAGCCCGGCCATAAATTCAATTCCCTCGGGAAAAACGAAGCCTTAAGGGATTATTTTTTTCCACGAAATCCACGGGTTTCAAAGAGCATTTGGCGAAACAGGATTAAAAAGAAAAGAAATTAAGCAAATAAATGTTTTGTCTTGAAATACCCACAGGAATTATTCATAAGAACTATTTTTTAATAGTTAGGGGAGGGCTCTTGTGCTGTGTGTAAACTATTAGATTTTGACGATCTCTTTCAGGCAATTTTGTGAGGTTGAATCAAGTAGGGAAGAGACGTAGGAGAGGAAGAGAACAATTTGGTACCTGACGCTGATCTGGTCACTATAAATAGACCAAACAATTTAAAGTAATTTTGGACAAAATCTAGACCGGTCAGTGGCTGAGTTGGTGCCGCGCTTGGTTTCCACCCGGCGTCATGAGTTAAATTCCTTGACTGGCTCAGTCCCCCATCACGACACAAGAAATATTTTACTGTGATGGTAATAGGAGATTTTCAAATATCATCAGGTTATTCGTAACCGGGTAATGTTTGTCTCACTTTTATTTATTTTTTAAGTGAAAACTTCTTTAGCACCGTTGTGATCTGTACGTACATATACATATATACTTGATCTGCAATATTTCTGAAATTGCTCCCAACAATTTCAACACCAATAACTGCATCCTACCTTGCAATTTGTTTACTTATTCAATTATAGGTAATACACCATAGTACTTAAGTCTTCTTCCTCATTAGCCCTCTGGTGTTTGGCGTTGAACATAATTCCCTGGTATAATTTGATTATTTTTCGAACAAATTCGATCTGCAATAATTGCACCTAACAATCTGAACTCCAATATAGCAGCTTACCTTGCAATGTTGAACTGTAAACAATCATAGGTAAGCCTGCCATCTGTTGACTAGATTTGTCAACACTGGTTATGGAAACGTCTGGCGTCTAGCGACTGGTCCAGCGGTGGGGGTGGGGCTAACTGATGTGGACAGACGTGACCATTACTATAATTGCTTATTGGTCCTCCGTAGGGAAACCCCCTTGGCAAATAATATTCCCACTCCGACTGTGTGTTCCACATCAGTGTATGTACATCGGATCAATCGTTAAATTGATAAGGGAGCACTTGATTAATTATTCAAATGAATATTCATTTAGTGACAATTTGGACAAAATGTTTTAAATGTTTTTGTAAAAATAAAAAAATAAAATGTGTAAATAATATATACATGACATATATGGTAGATTTTTCTGGATCTTTTGAAGAACGAAGAAACTTTGCTGGTAGAAATTTTTGTAGTAGTATGTTTTTCAGCTTCAAACTTTTCCTCCTGAAAAAAATTAGCCTTGTCTAAAAAAAGTCAATTGAACAGATTTTCTCATTTATCAAACTTGGATTGAAAAAAAAACAAGGAAAATCTATAGGAAAAATAACATCTAACAACCCCGCAATAGAATTATCTTGTAGTGGATTTGAACAGCAAATAAAAATAAAGTGATTTAATGATTAATTTATTATATTCACCAAAAATAACCAACGTTTGATTTTATTTTACATCTGAAACGTTTTCCTCATTGACTAATAGAAAGTGAGTACTTTTAACAATATTTTATGACTTCCGTTTTAATTCACCCCACATACTTGACGCGACCCCACCAACCCTTGGTTAAATGGCATCAACACCAATTATACGAGAGATTACCATAAAATATGCAGAAAACTTATTTTTCTGCATTTTTTAGATAAGCAAAGACCCTTTTTAATATTCAAACAACACGCAACTAGTACAGACAACAAAGGAAAAGCTTCCTTCTTTGTACGCTTCGAATAATTATTTTATTTCTATAAAATACCATTACAGGCATGCAAACACAAATGGAAATATAACGAATAGAGCTTTTAAAGTTGTAACGCACTTACTCTGGTTTTAAAAAAGTTGTGTTTTTATAAAAGGGCGCATGAATTTCTACGCATTCATGTAAACAGATATTGCAAAATACAAAAAAAAACTCGAGTTGTTGATCTCGGTTTCTCTCTCACGGAAGAACACCATTCAGAATTGAAATCAGATCTGAATTATCAGGTACTCCTTTCCCTCATCTCAACCTCACAACATACCTACCCCATTTGTGGAGTCCAATTGGCTTTGGATAGACAGGAGAAATTGGGATTGTTGGTCGCTTTATGTGAAACGCGTACAGTTACACGTTACACGATTTTTTCAAGTTGAACATAAAACCTATCAAAATGAATAAGAAATCAACCTAGGTCTAACCTAATCTAATTTTAGCCGTCCTAACTTAACCGAGTTTCAACATTAATTTCCGATCTTAACTGACATCGAAACAATAATTTCTTACTTGCACAATACCAGTTAATATTTGCATTGTTTATTAATACTCCTGGCACGCCTAGTAGCAAAGTTAGAACGGGAAAATAATTTCGTTTCTAGATGTAAAAACGTATAAGAAAATTGTAATTTTTAAACAAATTGATGATTTGAGAACTTTACTGTAATTTCTTTTACGTCAGTAATTGTGTTATACAACCGTAGTTATTTTCATTTTGTTTGCATTATTATTTAGTACTGAAATCTACGGTAGCTGTTTTGCTAATGGCTTTGCTTATGCGTGAGTAAAGTGCAATGAATACTGAAGTTGTAATTGTTTTATGACACGCTCAACAATTTATTCGTTCATTGAATATGTACAAACTGTAAATAAAAGTTTTTTTCAAAACCGACACGAAAGAAATTTGATGCACTAAGTTAAAATATTTCATGAACGTTTTTGTTCTCGTAATTAAACACCTGAATAATATTTAACAAAGAGTTTCGTTCCTTGCCATATTTTTCACAGATTAATATTTGGATACGTTCAACGTTGAAAATTGTATTGAATCAAGAAATGCGAAAGATCCAGGATTTTGAGATTTACTGTTGCAACATACTAATTGACATACAACACAACAATTGATTTTTCCTTCAGCTTAGAATAATAAGCTGTGACAGAATCGAACCTCAACTAAATCAACCTCCTACTAAATGGAGTCGAAACAATTAATATAAATACCAGTTCAATTATCAACAACTCAACAGCTCAAATATTGCTCATTTATTTTAGGTTTCTACCGTTGACAATAATTATTATTATTTACAAGACACACTTTGCGTGTTTGGTTCAAAATGTAATTACACCGAGCAAGAATTTCGTTTTAGTACAGGCTTAGTTTCGTAGATTATTTGCTAAGCATATTTGGCTTTGTAGTCGTAAAATAAACTAGAGGAAACCTATTGATATTGTAAGACAATCTAATAATTTATTGAAATAATAATATATTAACAGCCAGCGTTCCAAATGCATTTTTTAACTGAATTTGAAATTTATGTCCGTGTTACAGATGTTTCTTATAGCTAAAAACCCATTCGTGCATGTTCAACCAAACACTATTAGCATCGCCCTGGTGAAAGATCGCGTACAGAATCGAAACTTTGCTTGAAATGAATTTAGCCGTGTTTGGTAACCAAATCAGAATAGTCCGGTATTTCCCAAAGTTCTTCTTCCGCATATCCCATCCCCCCCTTTCTCACTCCTTTCAGCCTCCCAATTAAGGATGTCATATCAACTGACTCAGGACAGTTGGGACTCTTCTGCGATATTCACATAAACAAAAAAGAAAAAAAAAACTAATCAATTTCTTGATAATCAAGGTAATCTTGAGAAAACCGTCTAAATTTCCTACTGATATTCTTTTTTCAATATTCAATGTGCCTACGATAGACAAAATCTATAAAAAATATTCAATACTTCAAATTTACAAAGAAATACAGTTAAATACTCGTAACTTCCAATTCAATACATCAGCAAGATACCGGAAAACTATTAAAATCCCTAAATTTAATACTAAGCACATTCAAAATTCCTATCTTTATCTAGGCGTAATCTATTATAACAACCTCCCATTAAAATTAAAAACCATAAAAAATATGCAGGAATTTAAGCCCAAATTAAAAAAATTACCTTAAACTGCTCTAAAAGTCCCAAATATGTTTACTTTGTATCTTAAAGTCTGCTATTTTATAAATCATTCATTCCTTCTTTTTCTTTCATTTCTTAGTTTCTATATCTCTGAGTCTACTATTGTATAATTCTTGCGTTCTTTCTTACGTATCCTTTACTTACTTATTACATTAATTTTTGTTACTAACTTACATGAATCTTTCATTTATAATGATTTTTTAATTTATATTATGATTTTTTAAACTCTTCAGGATTTTTATTTTTAAATTTATACATGTTTTTTAACCTTCTTATTATTTACTAGCCGTTTAATAGCCGTTATTACTAACTTACACGATCTTTTAATTTACTAATTGAGCTAGAACTCCCTCACCAAACACAAGAGCATTGTCTCTTTATGGTGAGGAAAGGCAATTTTTGTAACCTTATATAACTATGTAACTGATGTATTTTTAATAAGCATTGCCAATAAAAAAAAATCAAAAATTAAAAATTAAAAAAAAAAACAAAAAAAAATCAATACTCTAACACCCTTATACTTATTATATTAATAAATCAAACATGCAAACCCTCTAGTCAACATGTGAAATGCATCATAACTAAACATCGTGGCATCTATTTTTCAGGCAAACTTACGCGTATAAGCAATGGCACTGTGAGAGATATTCGTATGAGCAGTCAATAGGCTTATTATTTCGTGGTTTTATTGTAGTGTTTCATATTGGTGTTACTGTATTATATTAGTATTAAAATATATTTATACAGTCTTGCGTATTTTAATTCAATGCTGTCGGCATACGAAATAAGGCGTTAACCTCTGTACTACCAACTGACATTGTGTCCAATATTTATGGACAATTCGTGAACTGAACTCATATTTCATTTTGAACTTCAAATTTAATTAATCACCAAAGCGGATGCAAATATTTTGTAAACGTGATTTAGTTTTATGCCTGTAATTTTGCCGGTTTTAAATTACCAAACGATGTTTCCAGTGAATTGTTAAAATTTTAAATGTGTACCATTATTTATCCTGTAAATTTACAAACCATGTATCAGGTTATTCGTGTGAAAGCTTGATTTGGTAATAGAACTTAATGTTATTCGTCTAGGTATTGTTATTGAACAAGATTAAACAGATACATTTGATTGACAATATTTATTCGACATAGATACTGCATAGGTTTTTTTTTTATTATTTTGTAAATTAATTTCAATCGTTGAACATAAAACGTGTTATTCTATTACGTTTAAGGATCTGTTATGTAAAATAGGAAATGCATCTCATTTGAAGAATGCCTTTTTAACAAAAAGTATGGTGCAGTCAATGTTGATAGGTAATTTTAAAAAATACTACAGGCAGTTAAGAGACGTACCTAACTCACAAACTTAAATCTGTTACCTCTGTGCTTATTGAGAGTAAAGAAATTAAGTGAATATTTTGTCTGCAGTGACATTTTTTGTTAGTTTTTTCTCATTTTTTTACAAGCACGAAAAACAAATTATTCACAAATATTCACTTACTTTTATTATTATAACACCATATACCTATGTTCTTTGAATCTAGTTTATTTTCTAACGTACCTACACAATAAAAAATAATGATGGTATATAATTAAAATCCACTGAAAACATCGTTTGGTAAATTATATATATTGATGGATCACAATCCATCTCCTTCCCACAAATATTGAACGTGAAGCCTACACCTATGAATAATTTATCTCAAAGTGGTCTAACAACAGTTTGAAAATTTACTTATAAGCCGAAACAGATGTCACACAAAACTTTAAAAAAATACTTGCAAAACTTAATAAAACATTAATTTAAAATAAAACAATAACTTTGTAAAACTTAATAAAACATTATTAAATTTTGTTAAAATTATTTTTTTAATTATTTTTTTTTAATTCACCAAATAAGCTCGGAAATCACTGGATAAAGGGTTACAGGTGTAAGGGATTTATAGCATGTGTACAAACTGTACAATAAACTGCAAGTATTATCAAATAAGTTTGATGCTGCCATAAAAGTGGCTAAAAGTTTTTGCATTCCCGCTGCCAAAAATCAACTTTATATTACCACGGAATACTTATTTTCGGTAATCTCCAATTTAGGATAGTTTTCAATGCTCGCACCATACAATAAACGTGTGATCCACGGGCCATAACTTACAACGCTGACGATATTATCAATTGAGTTATGGCTTTGGCGAATTGGAACGAAGATGTGAATCTACTGTTGTAGTGGCAAAGACGAAGTGCTTACAATTGGGAATGAGGACAAACAATCAGGATCATTGATTATATTCATCTCTTTGCATTGACAGTAGTTGTACTTATTTCATTATTTAGATGTATCTGAGAATGGATGCCCTTCGTAATTCTGCTGTCCCGGTGGCATTGGATTTCCTCTGATCATCTCAGATTTAATCAAATGTCATTATATATGTGATTTATTATTATTGACACTTTGAGATGAACGACGAGTATTATTATACAGAATGATTTAATAATGTAATAATAGTAAGTCATTGTATTTGTAAGAGAGGATACGTTAATACCGTGCTCAATAGTAGGTTACGAATGGTGAATCCTCGGAGCGTGTAGATTAGTTTGTGTATTTAGGAAGTGAGTTCGCGAAAGACGATAGGGGATGCTAAGGATACGAACAAAAGGGTGAGTGCAGAAAATTCAATCAAGGGAGAACTGATTGCAGTAGGTTTTTGTAAAAGATGTCAAGGGACATGAAACTAGCTGTCCACGATAGGGTTCTAGTACCAACTCCGATTTATGGCAATGGATTTGACAGAGAGAAAACCATATTATGTAGTCGAATCACATATTAGCATATAACACAGCTGTTCAGTGATAACGAACAAGACAAAAATGTGATGGGGGACGCTGAGAAGACGGCGTTTTAAACACAGAAAGTGTACCTATGTACCTTTGTTTTATTTAATGCAAAGCACGTAAACTAAGTACCTAACTATCGGCATTTTATGAGATATTATTGTTTCCGTGACTTAGATCAAGTTAGATTAGTTAGATTGGCAGAAATGTTCATTATAATAACATATGGAGAGAACATGATTGTACGTGGGTTTACTATTAGTTGAAGACGGTCAGGATATTTTAGGATGCATATCACACACAAACCTAGCCTTATCTTGTCAATTATATTATGTGGGTCAATTATTTTATAATATGCTCCTTCCATTTTCATTTAGATCCAATTCTAATTTATATCAAACGCTGTGTTATAATATGTTTTAGTAATAATATTATTTAACCATTGAGTTGCGGTAGATTATAATACTTATTATATGAAATAAATCAATAAGCCGTCGAAAATAATAAATTTTAAAATGCCTAAAAAACTACGTCCCCACGACAATTCAGGGAAATATAAAAGTGAAGTATTTTAAATCATTATTATGACTGAAAAAAATATTTTCGGTATTTCTAGTAATTCCGTTCCGTACCGAATGTGTTTCACTTGATGAATATCAGAAAATCTTTATCAAAAGTTATATTTTTAGGGGAGCTTTAAGCATGTGAAATAATAATGGCTTTAGGTATTTTCCAAAGCACTTTAATTAAATGTTCCTTAAAACTCTGCTCAAAATATTATTAGATGTACATCTATTTCATTTTTCACATTTACCAGTAGTTTTTTAGACTTGACTGTTTTCGAAATGTATAGGTATTTTAATTATTTTTATATTTTTATTGTAATATAAATAATATGGGTTACATTATTTATACGTATATTTTCCAAAATGTTATATTTAAGGTCGTCATTGGTCATGAATACCTTATCAGAAAAGAGGCGCTCTTGTTCCTGATATGGGAGCCGCGCTTCTTGCTTAGGTTGTATGTTATAATAGGTTTTCTATGAAATATTTTTTTTTTAATATAAGATATTTTGTAAAAATTGTACATTTTTATTTGTTTGTTCTGATTGGTTGATCTGACTGTAATTTATTTTATGGTTTGGTATATATTATAATGGTTTTGCATTTGTTTTGTTTTATAATTTATTCTGATAAATTCATTTCGATTTAAATATGTTATCGACATTTGGTACTGGAACCAATTTAAAAAGTGATTCTGTTTACAAGGTACTTTTTTTTAATATTACTTTTATGAGATTCTTTGCGAAACTTTTACTGAGTTTAGATTGTTTTTGAAAGAACTTCCCAAATTATAATTCCAAGCAAAGAGTGAGCAAGGTCATGACACACATTTTCGAAGAAAAGTCGTCCGGGCTACGGGATTTAAATATTGGTAAAATTGTGGCTTTTTTGTACGTGCTCGGGAAAACTCCCGTATTAAAGCTATTACATATCTTATGAGAGATTGGTGAAGAAACATACTTTTGAATGCTTTTTACGCCGGGAAGAAAATTTTTCGGACCATTGAACTTAAATAAATATTCAAGGCATTGCGATGATTGACATGGATCACATGAAGAGATATAGTTCGATATAGAGTCCATAAAAATCTCACGTCGAGGTACAACAGTTTTCAAGTGCCGGTCATTGGCCGGTAAACAAAATTACCATGGTTATAATAAGTAATTTAGTTTCACCGAGATCACAACTGGCACCATACTCGTCTTACCATATTTATCTCATATTTATCTTGACCTGCACAAGATAACAAATGGAAAATATGAAAAAGTTATTTTCCATTACACCTTTTATATTTATCTAAAAATATTGTTTATGTTAATGGAGTCAGTTATCACATATCGGAGGATTGTCATTTGTCCAATTTTTGATTATCTGATTCGAATATTTAAGAAGAAGACAGAAGATGCAAGAATAAATTAGAAGAGCCAAGTAAAACCAAAAAGAGCTAAATCGAAGTAAAAATAGGCAAGGAGAGTATGAAGAACCAAGGAAGAGTCTAGCCTACTCGGGGAAGAAGATACAAAAAGAGGCAAGAAATGTCATCACAAGGCAAGAAAAGCCAAAACGACGCAAGAAGATGCCTGCAGAGGCCAGGAGAACCAATAAGATGCAAGCAAAGACTAGGAGAGCCAAGAAGAAGCGAAAAAAAAACAAGATGAAACAAGCTGAAGCCCGAAAAATCAATAAGTGGAACAAGAAAGGCAAGAAAATTACGGAACTCGGAAAACAACTGTCCATGTCCATGTTGCCACATCGATTAAACTTCGGTAATTAAAAATTAATAACAAGTCGATTAAACTCCGCAAAAAGGCGCAAGAAACACCAAGAAGAGCCGAGAAGGAGCTAGAAGAGATAAATAGAGGCAAGAAGAGACCAGAAGAAACTAGAAGGAAAAATACGACACAAAAAAATGCAGAAAGTATCGAAACAAACCAAAAATGGGAAGTAGTTGAAAGAAGATGCAATAATAACAAAATTTAGTTAAGAAGAGCCAAGAAGAGGGAAGAAGAGACAAGAAGAGCCAATAAGAGCGGAGAAGAAACGACAAGATCCAAGAAGAGACAGAAGATCGAAGTAGGAGCAAGAAAAGCCAAAAAAGCCAGAACTGCCAGAAATAGAGAAGAAGAGACGAGAAGATACAAATCCACGAAGAGGAAAGAAGAGCCGGGAATAGACGAGAATATCCAAGAAGAAGAAAGAAGAGTAAAGGAGAACAAGATACAAGGAAAGTCAAGACAGATGATAGGATCCAAGAAGAGGCAAGAATAGCCAAGAACTGCCAGAAATAGTCAGGAATATCCAAGAAGACCCGAGAAGAGGCAAGAAAAGGGAAGGCATAAAGAAAGGAAAAAAAATAACACTAAATCCATTCCTCTGTTCCTGCCCATCCTAAATTCCAATATTGGCTTATTAGGCTGCCATGTATACCGGTCGATTAAATTCCAATCTAATCCCTATCCTCAGAGACGTATTCCTAGTCCTAACAAATCAGTGCCCTCTGGTGTACCGGTCTCACCGGGACAGGAGAAGTATAGTTAGTGTAATATGTAACATAAATGTATAATTTAACCAATGTAAATATGTGAAGTTTAATGAATAGGCCATAGGTAATAGTTTACTGGTTCAATGGTGATTTGAATCTTTACTGGCCACGGCTCGCATACAATATATCAAACGGTGACCCTGACTTGTATCACGATCAACTGGTTCAATATTGAGACAATGTTATTTAATTGTTATGATACACATATTGCCGACCCTTTCCTTACAACACATGACCAACACTAAAGTATTAAAGCCTTCACATGCTGGTCGAGAAGTGTTCTTACAATAAATTTAATAAATTTATAAAGGCGTACAGATACGGAAGGCAAATTGCAGGAAAAATACATAATGATGCCGATGAAACACTCAAGTTCTCAAACCTCGGTCAAAACAAATAAATAAAGTGTTGGAATTCAGTTCTCTGGTTTCTTGAGCATCTACATGAAATTAATATCTTAATAAAAACCGCTTATAGCACCATTGTTTAATTTATGTAGCCCTGTATTTGTGATATTTATATAGATATCTTTCAATGGTGCAATGATTCTAGAAAAACACAAAACAGAAGCAATTCAAGTGGTATTATATTTTCAACATCTTCATTAAACATATTCAAAAATACAAAGCAAGCAAAATGGCGTCTCGTCTTATTTTCTGCTCATGATTGAATTGAGTTTGCACGATTATAATAATTGTGATGACGTATTAAATCTAGTTTTTTGTTTTTTTTTATATGATCAAAAGATACAAGAATGTTGTTTTATAAAAATTCTACAAAAAATCCAATATTAATAATTTTTAAATATTCCTTCCATATTAATGTCACGTAAAATCATTGATGAAAAGTAAAAATGTTCTTTCTGAATTTTTTATGAATAAGTTCAAAACAGATTATTTTATCCACATTTTAGTGACCCTGTGTTTTTTTTCTGCAAGCCCACAGCCCGGGGATACCAAATATTTAACAAATCGGCTGACGCGTGTTCAATCGGACACGGTAATTATTACTATTAAAAATCCATGATTATCTGATTAGGCATTATTACCATTTGCATGTTATTGGGTAATGAAACCACACCGATGGCGTTTATTAATTGCCTTAAAACGCATTCGTTCCATACTTGGACCAGATGTTATTCAACACAGGTATCGTTAAATGCTTATAACTCAATACAATACATATAGTGACTCATTTATTCTTAGACTTAGTATTTGAATGCAAAAGGTGCATTTGCAAACCAACACGTTATTTTTTTAGGCATTCGTTGAGCTTTAGAAACATAAATCTAGATAAGAGATAATTGCTTAGTTTTCTTTGAAAACAGATGAATAAACGATAATGCTATCCCTCTTTCTTACATACCAAATGTCAACAGTCGAAAATGAGACAAACGGTGAACGTATGTCTACACCCCTCCAAAGGAAAAATACAATAATTATAATAAATCTCCCTCACACATATAAAGAAAATAAAACCCAATTTCCGTAAGTAAGTGGAAAGGTAAGACAATCACAAAAAATATAAATCCGTACACAACACCATCTCTGTCAAAAATAGTACTGAATGACATAATGACAAAAACAAAACACAAACAGTTGCGCATCGGTAATTGATTCATTGTTTAATTTTTAACATGTTTTCTACAGCCCCATAGGAAAGAAGAGAGAGGAAGCTCTGGGAAGGAATTTTATAAAAAAAACTGAAATTAATTCAGCTTATAAGTTAACACAATAGTTATTGATTCTGAGGCGATACGACGTTCGCCGGGTCAGCTAGTGTAAAAGAGAAATTCAATAGTTTTATTTTAGGTATAACTAACGCAGACCCGTGGAAAATTACGAAATAGTCTGAATTCTGGACCACATTCAGATCCAATTTTGAAAATAACAATTTGAATAATATTCTGTTTATATAATATATATACAGGTACGTAGGTAGGAACGTCCAAGTTGGAACTTTAGACTTCTTCACATCCGTTCCAATTTTGAAAATTACGCATTCACAGGACGCACACAATAAAAATTTGTATGTTTGATGATTAAATTATTTTTTGAGTACCTACGGTATTAGGTAGCTAGGCTTACTTTTAATTTTATTCAAAAGTTTGCCTTCTCGGATACCAACAGTTAAATAAATATAGATCAGCTCATCCAATCAATGTATATATAAATTGTTTCCCATTATGACTAGATCAGGTGAGCAATATTTTTTTATGTATGGGTTGGCATTCATAACTTACGTGGGGAATATGTTATTGCAATTCAACCTTTCTTTGATTAATGCAAACTTGCATGATTATTATTTTCTTCCATTTCCAGCTGCCAGAGAAATAGCATTTTCCAAAGTTTTATATTTTTAATTAACGCACTCGCTGTTTATTCTAGATTTTAGCTCTAAGGCGTAACTTTATCTTATCTGCCTACCCCGGCAATCAGATAACAAATACGTACCAGAATAATTATTAATTTATCGTAACTGTGTACATTTTAGCCACTGATAAAGAAAACACTACATATACCCCCTCTAATCTCAATTAAATAAAACTATCATGGTGGTTATTTCATACGACATTACCTGTATTATTACAACACCAGTTAATGATACCAAAAGAGAACCACTAATTTTCATTAAAAATTCATGGATATAAAAATCTCATGAAAACATCATAATTTCACATATGACCATTGGAGGGGACCCCGCCACTTTCCCAACGGCGTTATAAGGAAACATATGGTTTCCTCCTTCACCACACACGTCAAGACTCTACTTTTTTTAACGAAGCTACATTTATTTGAACGACTCTAGACCCTCCAATGTCCATGCATACGGGGTTAGTAAGCAGTATGCAAGTACTTACATTAACATTATACAAAAAGATAAATAAAAGTAGCAGCCCGTGGAATAATTCTTCTGAAATCTATAGAGAAAAATACATACAGATAAAGGTGTTAGTAAATAAAAAGAAAAATAAGAGCTGCGCCCGGTTTATGAGACCTGGATAAGAGAAATAACGAAAAAGTAACAGTAATAATATAATGCAAGTATTTGCAATAATGACTGACAGAAGATAAAATGCATAAAAAGAAAATATACAGAGAAGGTATTCCACAAACCACCAGGCAGTCCCAATGACAATGTGCATGGCTATCGGCCCAACCGCAGATGAAACCCGGAGTCCGCGCCCTTTAGCTGACTCCCCGATTTTGCCCCGAGGAAATATATGTGGGAAAGAAGAGAAAGTTTTAGAAGACTCTGGGGTTGTCGGAAGGGGGCGGAAGGACGTCGAGACTACGCTGCTGTTCCCCAGGCCTATGCATGTCATTGGGGGAGGCGCGGGAGGATCGTGGAAAAACTGCTCCAGTATGTGTTCGCGTGACTGTACGCACGGACAGGGTCTATCTCACCCCCTTTTATGGGGTGACGACGATACATAATATGCACAGTTCAGTTGCGCCACCAAAATATGGAACCAAAGCTAATGTAAAGTAAAAAAATGATAAGAGATATATTAGAAACATAATTATTGTATGAGTACAGAAGTCATAATATATGTTATATCGCTGTTGAGGTAAAAGCATAAATCAGTTTTAGCAGAAACATTAGGAGATAACCTATCATGGATGCTTGTAAACGGTGTGAAATTAGAGCTAAAAGAAAATAATTAAAACAAGAAAAAAAAATATGTCAGTACATAAGTCAAACGTAACAAGTAATTTACGGGTCACAAAAGTAATATTATAAACAGTTCAAAGTGTATACACTACTGAAAAGTAATGGAGGATATACCAAGGGAGACGGGAGCAATACGTGTAGCACCCGAAACAAAGATGAATTTAGTCTAGATCGGCGACTCTAACTACAGACCATCTCTCCATCCAGGACTTTTTCAGGCACTCGAAATTCTCTTTATTCGGCACAAGGTCAGAGTTCCACGCTGGTCTTGTTGTTCCGCACAAGCCATGCAACATTTCCTCTCGTGCTTCCTTCATCAACTCGCAGTGCCACAGAATTTACCTGGCATCCTGGTTAAGTTGAAGTCACATGGTTCACTCGGATGAAGGTTTACTCGATGTAATGTTCCATTCTCGTTTCACCGCGTGTTCAGACGGTTCCTTCGAAGGAAGAGTTCACTGGACATTCTCGCTACGAAGTCGTCGAGCGTAGTCGCGGCGCGCATTGGAATTCGTCCGGCGCTGATGGCTAAGTTGACTTTAGGAATATTTACGATTTCAATTGACATTTCCGATAACGTCGAACTAAACGTCGAAATTGGCGATTCTTGTAAGGAGTAAATAAATTTCAGCACCATAAAATGAACATATGGTTAAATAATAACCTGAAAACTGATGTCTACCAGTATTTTTGCACCATGAAAATGGTTTTTTTCCAAAATAGGCCTTTAATGTGTTTCTTTTCTTAATACGAGTGTGAGACAGTCATCTCTGTGCATCCCTACTTTGATGAGATAGACTTGTTGTATTGCCGTCTCTTCTCTCTACCGTAAATCCAATCTAGTTATTTCTATGTTTACGATTACTAGATTTGTGTTACTGTAAATGAATCATTATTCAAATCACCAATGGGAGTGACAACACTCGCGAGTCATTAGTAACTCACTAGTGGCGGTCTTGGGTCATAATATAACATTACCTGCAACGTATCTCAAACAAATAGTGTAACTGTCGCTGACGTCAAATAAGGCATTTCGAGGGCTAGAATTTGATCATTATTTGACAGGACTATTAAATTCCTTGTTAAATTAGACGACCGTTTAGTTTTTGATGCCATAAATGTTTATCTACCTTTTTGCGGTTCAAATCACTGATGCATACATACCGCTGAAGCAATCGTTGTACATAATTATATGATTTAAAAGTATGTATTCTAAATGGTACGATGCTGACTGTCGTTTGTTTTAAATTAAATATTTTTTTGCTATTTTTTTGCGGTAAACTGCTTCTTCTCTAAGTGGAAGGTCCATATGATAATAATAAAGGAATAGTTTATAATTGTTTGATTAATTAGTACATCAACATCATCCTGCTCTTCATAAACGATACGTCACGTAACAAAAATAATATTATAAATGATCTGCGAGTGGCAAAATATGCAATATTTGTCACAATAAAAAAAGGAAAGTTTATTTCTATATTATCAACATATTGTCTTTGGCAAAGAACTTATAAACAAGACTATTAGTTATACACAAAGATATTGAAATATAAGTAGATGTGCTATCTGCTGTTTTTACTATGTGGGTCTGCGCTTCCGGGTGTCGCCGATATTGTTTACCAATTAACAAACAAAACAAACTAAAAGAACAAATAATTAACGAATAAACGAACGTTAAACTAAATGAACGAATTCTTTCCTTATTCAAAATATATTGTTAACCAATATTAATGCACATTTTCAAAAAATCAACGAAATGAACAAATTCTTTTTGTATGAAAACTACGCTAATTAGCGCGTAGTCCGGCGACAGTTGCGCGGACAACATAGCATATCTTTCTGTATTTGAATATCTTTGGTTATACACATTGATTAAATTTGTTAAATGGTCTATAAATTATTTATCACAACTTCGAAAATTATATGGAAATTTATATTCTTGAAACCACAAATTCTATTTTCAAATTACTGTCCTATATCTATTATTATCATTTAAAACTACCTAAATCACCTAAAGCAAAAAAGGAAAACATGGATTATTTATTTAGTTGATTAGAATTAACGTAAAAATGTTTCATTAACAAATAATAATTGTCGGTTTGATATCAGATAAATAAGTACCACTCCAAACACAAGTTATAATACTATAAAGGAGTACTTATGAGATCATTTATAATGTATAGCTTTGTGCTTCACTTTGAAGGAGGCTATTTGTACTGTGATTGGATACTTTACCTATCTACAATAAACTTTTCCCGGACTAGACGATTTAGTTCAGTCTGAACGATATTATTTCGTACTAAATTAATAATATTACTTCCATCAGAATAAACATTAACCCCGTGGTCTAGTAAAGTGGTAACTTAGACTTTGGCTCTTAGAAATCACGAGTTCAAAGAATGATTTATCAAATACAAACACCATTCAAATTATCAATTGTTAAAATTTGCTTTAATTTATTTTCCTACTATTGTTTGTCAAATTCGCAGAGTTTCCTACATAAACCCATGCAATTCCACTGAGAGATACTGCTTTTATACCTAACCTAAATATTGCAGTAAGATTAAGTGAAAGTGTTAATTTATTTGAAAGTACATTACCTTTTTTTAATCGAGCACATCAACATAAAAAAATGCACTTAATGTTTGTTAGTAAACCAATTTTGAGTATTTCAACTATTTGTTTTCCACAGTAAAGGAGGGTTTTTTTCAGTATTTATTTGAAAGCAATTATTTATCAACTTTCAAGGTTAAAACAAAAGTTCTGTGAAAGTTTCATCGAAGTTCTGTTATTATTTCATCACGGGCCGGGTGTTTCACAGTAATTAGAAAATAACAGAACTTAAATAAGTCTTTCACCAACTAGAAATTAACTTTGAAATTAAATGAACTGTTCAATGTCTGTAAAACAACCCGTCCTAATTTTTGATTTTTGCTAAATAACAAGCTCTTTATATGGCTTCGTCTGTTTTTGGTGACGTTTTCAGATTCGTTGTCATAAACAAGTGACGAATCTGGCAACAACAA
This sequence comes from Limnephilus rhombicus, assembly GCA_929108145.2. Classification (NCBI taxonomy): domain Eukaryota; kingdom Metazoa; phylum Arthropoda; class Insecta; order Trichoptera; family Limnephilidae; genus Limnephilus; species Limnephilus rhombicus. The sequence continues at coordinate 36,015,303 of OV815276.1, forward strand.
AAAAAATCTTTTGAAATTAACAAGATGAAATTAACATAATTTAACAAAATGAAATTAACATATTTAAAAGTGATTAACACATAGTTGACGGCTGATCAAACGCTGAAACTGGCCGAGGATTGGATGTTAACGGGAACCATTCGAATGTTGAAACCTTAATTTTGCATCAATGATCGATCAAATGTGACGGGTTTCGAACAACCCAATCAGAAGAAAAGACAAAGAATTTAAGAAAGACTTCGAATGTAATTTAGCAAATAATCTATTGGTCACATAATTGATTGAAATATTTCCACTGCAAACGCAGTTAAAGATATATTTTTGCACCTTCTTTGAAGTTAATAATATGCTTTAGCCCTTAGGCGTTACACACCTTGAATATAGATTATAAGGTGCTTAGGAGTTGCAAAATAATTATTGATTAGTTGTAATTATCCTCATTTTTAAAACTTCTGTTAGTCCGGGTTTAGTACTAGATTAGTGAGATCAATGATCGCGATGTAGTCAATCTTGTTAGTAATTTACGTACTCGTGGCACTATAGAAGGTTGTATAATGTACAACCTAATTACATTATATAAGTGCAATCCATCAACATACCAAAATTACATGGAACTTTATATAAATCCAAACGAAAATCTTCTGCGTTCATGTAGATGTAGATACTTCAAAATGATCATTACCTACACTGTGCTACTTCTGAATTCTTAATCAAGAAGAAGATTAATTGACTTAAATTTAGAAGCCAATACCGAGAATACCTTAAAAATTATAAGTAAAAACTTTTCTGATACTATTCAATTTGTGTTTTATATGAATAATAAATTGAAAAATTACGTACTTAAACAACAAAGATGACGATATTCAAACAAATAAATGAGGAGTTTATAAACTCAATTGTAAGGATTGTAATTTCTTTTATAAGAATAAAAACTGAGGTAAGAGCAGTGGCGGTCCTTCCCTCAGGACAATTGGTCAAAAACCTCCCAAAATTATAAGATGACAGTAAAACAATATTATTAAGAAATATAAGGCAAATCAAAACAATTGGTATTATTCTAATGTATTTGAAATGCACCGCGAGAGAAAGCCGGCAGCGGCAAGCAGTGACATCTTAAATGGAAGCTTCCTTTCCCACGCACTGCGATTGGCTGGGTCAAATTATGAAATGCCCTGGTATCATATCTTCTGTCTCTTTAGGCACTACACAATAAATGAGATGGCACTATGTCCCTTTTTAAAAAGTTTTCGGATTCTGAAGACGGTTTGGGTCAGAGCCGTGAGGGAGAGAGAGCATGCTGAATATCATTCGTCTGAAAGAGATGGTTTGATAAACGTAGGTTGATTTCGCATATTTTTCGCTTGTCGCATGAAATAATTTACTATATTAAACGTACTTTGACGTATGTGGGTGAATTTGACTCTCAAACTCGTGAGGTTCCTACAAATGAATATTGTTATATTTAATATGACATTGTATCATAGGTAATATCATTTTTTTAAATGACCTTCCACTTTTGGACCCCTAGAGCCGCCTCTGGGTAAGAGTTAAAGAACATCTAAGTTCTTTAAATGGCAATAGTGTATCTGAGTTCGCAGATGATTTATTAAAAAATTATAACAATTTTGATTAAAAAAAATAGGACTAAAAATACTTCAAACAGGTTATAAGGCATCGCATATTAATAATTATGAAATTTTAGAAATAAGAAAAAAATGTTAAAATCAAAGCAGTTATAATTAATACGCAAAAAAATTATAAACCCTTTTTTAATATTTTCCCACTTAACCGTCTTTCTCTTCTAATGACATTGTAATCCCTAATTCTAATAAACTTCTCCCACTCTTACCCCTTCCCCTTCCTTCTATCCCTTGCTCTCCGTAGGTGATCTATATTTAACTATCTGACCCGGCGAACTTATTAGCACGGCCTCTGTGGTCCCGAGATAATTCCCTTGACTCACAATCCGAAGGTCGCGGGTTCGAATCCGGCGTGCGAAAATAAATTTAATTTGATTAATTTGTGGTATTTCACTTTTTTTTCTTTTTTTTACATTAACTCCACACAGGACGCCTTGAGGAAACTAATTTCCCTCAGGACCAATATCATCTGGAATACTGTGTAGAGGGTGTTTTTGAGGAGAGGAAGGAATGAACTTAGGTCTTAAAGAGACCCATGTTGTAGGAAGGAGGAAACACAGAGGCCGGCAAATCATTCCACAGCCGAGCTGTTGAACATAAGAATGAGTCGAAGAAACGACCCGTTCTCATGTGACAAATTTCAACCGTGTACAAATGTTGGGCACGCGTTTGGCGTGTTTCCCGACTATGCACCGGTGCCGAAGGGATCAATGATGCTAGTTCCTCGGAGCATCTTCCATTGTAGTACTGGTAGAACAAGGATAGCATTCCCACCCGACGCCTGTGCTCTAAAGATTGCAATCCGTCTGTTTAGATGGGAGAATCTATCAAACGGACCGCCCGCCCGTTTCTGCAGAGTCGATAGTTTTTTATGTTGTTAAATTATTCATTTAAACATCAACAGTCTTACTAAAAAAAAACCACAGCACGCCCGATAACCCGTGTTGCTGGAGCAACATGAATAAAACAAAAATACACTAAAACACGAAATATTACTAATAAGGTTTGTTCTTAAAATGTATTTTAAATCTGGCAACAATGCAATTTTTTAAAGTGTAAGTACTAAATGCTTTGTTTTCCTTCATAACCGCTAGGTGGCGGTGCCTGCGCATTCGTTGTTCGCGCTCATATCATAAATGAACTTTCGCGCTGGAAGCGCGAAACAATTTCGCTTCGCGGATGTGTGTGCAATATTACTTAAATGTGATTATTACTCCTATATTTAAAAAATTGATATATTTACCGTGATTTTTGTGGTTTTTCATAAGTTTTAGTCAAGTTATAAAACAATAATCGTACGTTGAGAATTGAAATGTCAAAAACTATTTTATATGATACATGAAAATTCAAATTTACATTTAAAGGATTTTATTTTACGAGCATTTCATGAAAGTGTTTTTTTTTTAAATAATAATATCTAATACATGTGTTCCTAAATGTATCAAAGAAATTAACGTCTTTAGAGATGCAAGAAATCTGTTATAAAAGCCGGTATAATTTTTAAGTTAGTTTTTTAGCAATTAAAAAACGTTAAAAAATTTTATTATTTTTTTATTGTATGCACGAGGAAAAATTGAGGTGATAGTTTCCTTCCAAATTTATTACATAAAAGGATTGTGTTTTTGAAATTATGATTTTTTTTTTAATTTCTCTACATTTTAGTCAAAAAAAATTTGTAAGAATTTTTTTCTATTTATTTCTGAGTTTGAATCTTAAAATAAGTCCATTTTTGAAAACTAAACTGTATTTCAAATGCACAAATCTAAAAGGTAATTTTATTTTTTTTTCATAAATGGTATTTGTTTTTACGATACCTTCAAAAATAAGAATTATATAAAACATTCAAAATACTTTGGAAAAAATCCAAATTTCGTTCGGACATCAATCGTTAAAACAGAGATAAACCACCCTCTCAGGCCGTGTAAACAATGTGTATTTCTTTCAATGAACAAATTTTTAATTAGTAATGTTTTTACATCCGCGGCCGTTTGTCAATTGAATAAATTTTTCACTGGGTTTTTTAGTAAGGCTGCTAATGTTCTGCATTGTTATCGAGTAATACTAATTCGTCGATTTCATGAGAAAGGCTGATAACATTTTACCAAATAAAGTGGATTTGTTCATAAATCCCAAAAGGTTGCCTCTGATTCCATCAAATAAAAATAATGATGACCTTATAGAAAAGTTTAGAATTGTTGATTTGGTTGAACTTGTCCATCTTTTTATCTCTTTTTTTTGGGACCCTCTCTTATCGGTGTGTGGTTATATCTGCAGACTGCAGTCCCTCTGAGGGGTGATTCCGGTTCTACTCATTGATGAGGAATTGTTCTTAACCTTAAAATTAACAACAGAACTCATCCGAGAAAACTGGAGTCGCAGTTTTGGCTGTCCTGAAACGGGTATTCTGCCCAGTTGGACAGACAAAGTATCATATTGTAATGTATTGTAATATATATGCATATGTAAATAAATAAATAAATAAAAATAAAATAAATAAGTTAACGTAAAAGTCATTAATTTTAAGGTTTAGGACTCTTCTTTATCCTTAAATAGAACCCGAATCTCCCCCTAAATAATCCAATGGCACTGCTCTAGTGTCGTGTAAGTATCATACGAGGTCATCCATTAATCTTCCCTGGGATTATCAGTTGGAAAATCTTCTATTGGTTACCCCTTACAGATGTACCCAAGACATTTAGAATGTCTTTTTATAACAAACACTCATTTTTCTATATTTCGACAAAGACCGTAAAGTGCGGAAGAAACATGGCAAGGTGCCTAATGTCACATCGACATTGATCAACGGATAATTATCAATTACAATCACAAGCTCAATCACTCATGATGAAAATGACATATTCAAGAGAAAAATAAATATGTGCACATTTCATGACAATAGAATTCAATGCAAGAAGGTACACATTTGCTGAGAAATACCCACCGATTTTAATATACTGTACAGGTTGGACATAAAATCAAGTTCATCTTAACATAATATCTCTCGTAAACCCCTTGTATTTATTTGTTCTTCGGCGTGTTAATATATTTTAGTGCTGGTGGATTTCAGAACCGTTTCGAGACAAATACCACAACTCAATTCAGGAAATTTAAAACATTTTTATTAATACTTATTTCTTAATTCAGACATTTCTTCCACATTTTCAACTGATACCTTTGAAGGGTGAATACCTGATTCAATCTATAAATGTATCAGACCCACCTAGGCCATAGTTCACGGTGTAGATATCTAGTCTAATTTATTTCTGATTGAGGTTTCCCATTACCCCAGTCCCAGTGTATTGCAATTCGCCCACCATATCGGATAACCCTGTAAAACGCATTCTAATAGTAATTACCATTGCCTTTGACTGGCAGGATAATTTCAAAGCGATAATTTCCCGAGAACGGCATTTCCTTGAGCTATACGGTCAGTTATTAAATTAATAAAACAGACCAGCTAAGTTATCCGCATATTTTCAGTATGGAATGCATGCTTCAAAAATAGTAATTATTTTACATCAGATACATAAATAATTATCATTTCTGGGCCGTTGGGTAATGTCCAACTTGTACGCGAAATTGAATGATTTGATATATTGATACAGCGTAGAGATAAATACATTGAATTTAATAATATACCTGTCATTTGAATATTATTTTCATTGTAGTTAATAATCATCGAGTTAATTTGATTCTACTTAATAATACTGCATTTTTGTTCAAAATATAGGTTACGCGGATTATAAAAATTAATCGATTTGTTTCCTCGTTTATAATATTTTTTTTATACAGGAGTTAGTAATAAACAATAGGTTGCAAAAATAATATCTTACATTACAGTTTTTTACAATTGTATAAAATTTTAATGAAAAATAGTAATAATAAAAATAATCTGAAATTATCAGAAATAATAAGATGATAATAATAATAATCATCACATTCATATTATATTGCGGATGTACGGGCGTAAACAATTAATTCTAAATTGTGGTCTTACACCAAGGCGATCTTCGACTATGTAATGTGCAACGTATATACTTTATATTATTTTTGATGAATTGATTGTCAAATAATACAAATCAATCAAATAAAATATACTTGAGCACGCCGGATTCAAACCACCGATATTTGTATTACTAGTCGAGAGCTTTACCTCTCGACCACGAAGATCATCCCTAAGGCGTGTGTGGGGTAAACATTTGTATGATCGTGATAAGAATGAGTAGATGTTAAAGGTATGCTAGTACTAAATAATGGTTTGGACATGTAGAGCGGATGAAAGAAAGAATAACAAGGAGAATATTAGGCGGAAGTTAATGGGAGAAGAAATTGGGGACGCCCGTTGAAGACAGGGCACGATCAAGCGAATAAAATTCTTCAGTCGGTACATGTCAAGAGCCAGAATAACGTGCGTGCGAAGAGTATGTACGAAACGATATTGTTCATGGGTTGAGGTTTGTCCGGATCTTGGGAGCGGATTCGTCTGCCCTCCAGCTGCTTGGCAGGCCGGGTCGGAAGAGAATGGTTAGGGGAGTCCCTTTCACTTTTCCAGCCGTACTCTCCCGGAACATAACCTTGCACCGCAGTGGGAGGGATCGATTCATACGTCCGCCACTCCTGGACACACTGATCCTCAGATTTCTACCGACCCCTAATACCCTTTACCTTCCCGGAACTTCCTCATCTTCCTTTCCTAAAAAAAAACCCCCACACAGCATCCCCAAAGTTGATATAGGCCCCTGATGGGAATTATTTTCCTCAGGGCCTCCTGTGTGGATATATATATATATATATATATATATATATATATATATATATATATATATATATATATATATATATATATATATATATCCACACTATCCACTTGCTTCATTCACAATCATATATATATATATATATGATTGTGAATGAAGCAAGAGGAGTGTGTGCTCTAACAGAGTTGTGCATCGATCTTTCCTCTCTGTCACTCTTGCCGGAAAATGGCGTTATGGTCAGTAGTTTTTTTAGCCTCCGTGATAATGTAACATTTTTGTTTTAACCTTTTTTTAGTTCTGCTATTTAATTATTATTACGCGTGACAGTTGCTTCGCCTTCTGAAGATTAATGATTTGATAACGCCAAGGCGAAACAGCTGCCACGAGTAATAATAATTACATAGTAGAACTTGATTATAAATAAATTGTTTTTATAAATTGAAAAATAATATTATTGAAAATATAAAAGAAATAAAAACTGACTGAATACCTTTTTGTTCTTGCCCATTTAGCTCTATCTTTCTTAAACTACCTGACATCGTATATCGCCATTCCATTTGATCAAAATGAAAATTTGATAATGATGAAGAAACTAATTTCTGCATTTAAAATGTATGCAAGGAATGAACAGACTTTTCGATAAACGAACAAGCACACTTCGCATTTCTTGTGTTGTAGTCTTTATTCTATGAAAAAATTGAAAAACCTATTATGATTGAAAGTGAACATAAAAGATCGCTGGACGATTAAGGTTTTTTAGAATATGCAGTAGCCATTAAAAAAACTGAAGTTTTAATAATTGATGATTTTTTTTCTTTAGATTCTTGCTGGAGTCCCAGCGGATCAATACGTTGATCAATCGATCATTTTATCGAACGCTATTTATTTTATCTTTATGTGAGAATCTATGGGAGTTTTTTGGACCGTTTAGAGCAAATAAAAGAGTAGTAGAATAGAATTTCAATATCAATATTTGAACACAGATAACAACGAACAATCAACAACAAGTGGTAGGTACTACCATTAATTGAATGATTTACAACCAAAAACTTCAACTGCACACCTAATTCAATAAAATTTTGTTGTTTGTTTTAAAATTCAATGAAATGTGAAGCATAATTAGTTAATTAATTGTTATTTCATTTATTTTAAAATGGTGTTAAATTTTCAATCCATATTAGGATACAAGTTCATTGCTAGTCAATCCAAGGGACCCCGCTACGCCTCAATACAAAGGACTATCCCATCAAAACATGGTTTCAACTATTCCAAACAATTCGGACGTTGTTCCGTTCCTTTTAACCTGTTTAAAATTCACGTCCATGATTCCCCAGATTATTCTCGTACACTTTGGACAGGACCCTTTGCTTACATGGCAAGTGCTCTACCAACTGAGCTAGCTCCTGGCAAAGGGTCCTGGCAAAGTATTCAGGCAAAGAGTCTTGGGTTCGAGTCCCAGTGGAGCCAATACCTTTTTCTGATTTTTCTGTCTCCAGATTTTCGATTGAGTTTCGCTAATATTGTCATCATTTAATTAAAAATTATAATTTGAGATTTTACTCATGAAGTTAAAAATTAAAAAATAAGTATTCATCCTAGACTTGCAGAAAAGTCAATAGATGTCGCGTATTAAAATAATATAGATAAAAATTTATCCAGACACTGTCTAGATAGCATTTAGTTCGAGTTGCATCTTGCAATCATATATTAAGATAGCAGCCAATAATATGTGCGTTAAGAAAATGAAGATAATGTTGGTAGTTCTTAGTGGAAGTATGATACAGTTAAAAGTGACCAAATTGGATATAGGTTCCGTAACTCAGTTGGTAGAGCACTTGTCGTTTATTTATTTATTTATTAATTTACGGACAACAGTCCATTAAAAACATAAAAATAACACGAATAAAAAAAAACAGTGATGAAAGTGAAGGGAGAGCACATATGAATGAATAGCAACGACAATATAAAATGTAAAAAGTACATACAGAGACACTACAAGTCAAAGCATGAAGAAGCATTTAAATATTGCGTATCGACTGCCGAAAGTCATTTAGTTTTACACCAAAAAAATCTTGCGTTGACAAGTTTCGACATTCTGGATAAGGGAGAATGGTATCCATAATTAGTAGAATGTTGATTGAGGAGCAGCACTTCATTATTTCGAAGTCTACGGGAAGGGATGTTAAACTGGATTAGTTGTAACAATGCAGGTGTATCAGTAATACTGTTGATAATTTTAAATACGCAAATTAGATCAGAGTCTTTTCTACGTTTTTCTAAAGAAGAAATGTTGAAAATGTGTTCAATTTCATCATATGAGTACTTGCCTCTTTCAAGACCCAACCTCCAAGCAATTCCTCTTAGGAAACGATGTTGTGCGTATTCTATGTGACAAATGTGGACAGCATAGAAAGGAGACCAAATGACACTAGCATATTCAAGGTAAGGGTGAACCAGCGAACAGTAAAGAGTTTTAAGTTTACTTATATGTTTGAAGTCAGGGGTAATTCTATGAATGAAGCCGAGTAGTTTAAGTGATTTATTTACGATATTATTAATGTGATCACGGAAAGAAAGTTTGCAGTCTAGGTCTAGAGTTACCCCAAGGTCCTTGATAGATGTGACAGTAGATAGACAAACACTATTTAGTTTATAATCAAACTGAACAGGTTTTTTGGTTTTATAAAAGGACAAAATTTTGCATTTATCAACATTAAGTTCCATGCAGTTAATTTTGCACCAATCGTTAAATGAATCAATATCAAGTTGAAATAGTAAACAGTCAAGGTGGGATTTAATAATCTTAAGGATCTTATTATCATCAGCAAATAGCCAGAAACATGTGTGAGAATAAAAAGGTTAAAAAGAAGCGGGACCAAATGGGCTCCTTGGGGAACGCCGGAAGTTACATCAATGTTTAAGGATTCAAAGTTGTTTATTTTAGCCCTTTGTTTTCTATCAGTCAAGTATGAGTGAAAGAATGATAACTAAGGTTTTCTAATGCATATAGCATAAAGTTTGGCTATGAGGATACTGTGATTAACTTTGTCGAAGGCTTTGGAGAAGTCAGTGTTTAGGACATCAACCTGAGTGTTATCTTCCAAGGCTTTCACAATGGTACTTGTAAAGGAAAGTAAATTTGTTGTTGTAGATTTCGCCGATAACAGTTTTCTTGAGATCCCTGAAATTTGAAGTAAAAGGCATGGGGTTTTATTTTTTTTGGAATGGGAATTCTATTGTATACATTTGTTAGTAAACAGAGGCCTCATGCAATGCATCCTTTTTCCAAACCAATATACCTAGTACGTACAGACCTTGCCTTACAAATATCTTCAATTACTGAGTAAATTCTAAAATGTTTTTGAGAATAGGTATTCCTAATGTAATGTAATTTATTATATCCAAATAAACCCCTAGCTTCGTTTTTCTAATGTAATGTCTCGTAACACGATCATAATACTTAAAGACCTCTTGTCTGTTAAAATTAACAAAACATTCCCAAAAGACCCTCTCCCCTTACAATCATTGACCTCGGCGGCCCCATTATGGTTATTGGTTTGAAAACTTCTTTAGCACCGTTGTTATTTGAAACTAGATGAAACGAAACTTAGTGACGCAAAAAAGAGAAACACGTACATCTATAGGATTTACCCTGCGAGAGAATGAGATACTTTAATCGGTCTCCTCTTTGTGAGGTGCTTCGTAGCCTCCCCACTCCTGTCTTCATTGGTTTTCTGAAGGTTTCACTTCTACCGCGTGTAAACTGAACAACTGTAATTTTTTTGTTTCTAAAATGCTGACAGCTGTTTTTTTTAAATGAAACTTCATTAACACCGTTGTGATTTGAAAATAGATGAAACGGAACGAGCGACACTAAACACATCTATAGGATTCGTCCTGCGAGAGAATGAGGTACTTTAATCGGTCTCCTCTTTGTGAAGTGCTTCGTAACCCATCGACCTTCTCTTCGTGCGGTGCTTCGTAGAATAAAATGTGAAATAATTTTAACACTTGGTAACGATATTATAATAAATAAACCCCACAATTAACGTATTCCTGATAATGTACATTAGTCTTAAATTCGTCGTTCTCCCGAAGTTTAGTTTTCTGAAGGTTTCACCTCTACCGCATGTGAATTGCACTCTGATTCCGCACACCCCATCGACTAGACCGGGAACCCACCTAAAATGTCTAGTTACACAAAATTAAATATTAGCTATTGCCCGAAGAGTCAAAAGAAAAGAAGTCTAAGATTTTTGACCCAAACCCAAAACGATCGCTCACTATTAAGTATCTCAGCATGACCTTGGGTAGGCACACTCTCCGAAACCTAGAATTAAACTTGGCTTTTGTTTCTTTATTCGCAAGGCCCGTACCAAACATGTAATGTAAATATGTAATTTTAAACAAGCTCACCAAATCCTCCATGCTGCATAATCCGACTCAACCTCCACATGCACTTTCGCAAGACACAAAACTCATGCAATTATGAACTGAATTGAGAACAAATTAATTCCTAATGTACGTCCGAATATTTTCACAAAATAGCGAACTTTCCGAAGTTAATTAAATTATTTTCGTCAATTTCAAAATTACTTTCTTTGTTCATGAGCCCCAACCGCTGTTATCACCCGTGTACCCCCAAGATTTCCACGCACCCCGCAAACTGTGCAATTTCAACCATTGAATTATTTCCCGTCTACATGCCCGAACTACTGTTATTATTTCCTGTATAACCGCGACTCTGAACCACGTCCGTCTTCGAGACCAAAATTACCCTGACTGTATTTATTTAAAATTTGATTTCACTTCTTTTCCTTCCCTGCCTGTATGTGCGGTCCAAGTCCCCTCGTTTTTTAATTTATCATCTTCTTCTCTAAAAATCCTTCAAATATTGTTAAATCTCATGGCGATATATTTAACTAAATGACCGAATTTGTCAAATTTAATCACCATTTTCGAAGAATTCTGACGTTGTTCCATGTTTTTTAGTTTTTGTCGCAGTTTCAGAACTTCAAAATAGTAATTAATTATCATGTACTTGAAAAACTAGAACACTTTTCTAAAACAGAGCCCAGTGACGTACCTAATGGACTCAACCCTCACATGTGGCACTGTTTTGTTAGAAATGTTACATTCCTTTCGTCTATTTTTTGTGGCTCTTGCTGGGGACGCCTGTGTGGACCCATAAATCAGCCCCGTAGATACTTGTGTTTCAGAAATTATTTCAGCGCTCTTAGAAAACGGCGCCATTCAAACCACCTAAGTATTATCATTATTAAGGCGAATTCATCACATAATGTAGCTCTGAGGATCTATCTTGAGTTTTGAGTTTTTGAAATGTAAAAATTAAATAAATGTCTATGGTAAACTCAGCTTATTTACGGTAATGAAAAACTTATTTTTGCAGGAGAATAATCAAATGTTTCTGCACAAAATGGTATAAAACACATATAATTTTCGCGCCTTTATTGTAACATGTGGTTCTTTCTAAAATACGTATTGTGTGCCCTCTGCCATAATCAGTCCAGTTGAATTCACCTCGCCGCATAGGACACAAGTCCTAAAAACCGCACCGCTTTTACAGTTTTTAGTAATCAAACCGCAAACAGAACTCTTAAACCGCAGCTATTTGCAAGTACCGTCGCCATGCGTCATCCGTTCTCGCTTATTATTTCGCTATCAAACGTTCATTCCCAATCGCCATTCCCTTCCAAAATCTCTCCCAAACTAATATACCTACCTTTCCACTGAACACTGAACGAAGAGGGAAGCAGTGTGGGTAAGTGCGATTAAAATATAATAAAATAGGTAAATAAGAACCGCATACAGTATACAGTCCACAACATACCGCAGCATTTGATCCCTCGATCCATTGAGAGGTAACATTTGCTACCCGCTGCAACATATAATATGAATTACTCTTTTTTACTGCACTTTTTCACGAATCACCTTTATCAAGAAGTAACGGCGTAGATATGTAATAACGTAGATATGACAATAACATTCCATAATAACGTTCCATATAAGCAAAGGGTCCTGGGTTCAAGTCCTAGTGGAGCCAATACCCTTTTCTGATTTTTCTGTCTCCAGATTTTCGATTTACATTTTACTCATAAAGTTAAAACTTAAAGAATAAACAAATCACTTTGTTAAAAATGACAAATATTTTGTTTTTATGTTTTGTTCAAAGTATATAAACTGAACACGGTATCCGTAGACATGTACGGTACATATTTTTTACTGTATGGACACTTTTCTTTACTAGTAAATGTATTCCTTGTTACCAATGGTCATCTATTGTTATTATAAGACGATTCGGACCACTTCGATTCAATACAAAATTAATATACCTACCTACTGGTAAGAGACTGTTTCAAAATTTGGGAAGCAAATACTCCGTTGGTGTTGATATGTTTAGTACGTACGATATGAGCATACTTCAATGAGTTATTTCATCTAGTACAGCTTGGTCTTGTAAACCGAAACAGCTGTAACAAAAATACATACTAAAATACTTGCAGAATTCGATAATAACATTATCAAATTTAATTTAAATTAATTTTTTTTTTAAATAAGATGGCGTTCTACAAATTAAACACAAAAACAATCAATATAGTAGAGCTAATTTTTTTACGAAACTATTTAAACCTGGACACATTAATGTTTCGACATTTTGTTAGATTTTTTCTTCCCTGTAAAAAATATTTTAAATACCTTTATGTTTTTGTCAGTCGTACTTGTCTACTGTACTGTTTATGAGTATTTTTTTGTAAATGTACATGCCTTAAACAGATGTAAAAAAAAATAACAAATTAACGAACGAAACACACAGTCTGATACCATATTACCAATCTTCCTGTAGCGCATGCGCCGTTCAAGCCAACTATCCTTTCCACATTTCACAACATGGCATTTTATGTAGTCCTATAAGAGATAGCTCCATTGTAACGTCCATTTCTGTTACAAAAGATACCCCGTTTATGACAAAGAAGGACAAAATGCAAAAGTCTTTTTATATGGTTGGAAATTGAGAAGAAAAAAACTACGAATGAAATCTACAATTTTTTTGTTAATTTATTTTTTATGCTCCCAAATAATGCACAATTTACTGTCTGAAAGTCTTACTCTAGGGGTATACAGAAGGAATTGATATTTATCATTATCGAAAACCATTAATTTAACGGCAATGTAAATGCTGTCTAGAAACATCGATTACCCGACTGCATCCCAATCCCACCCCTCGGTACCAGGGCATAGAAGCCACACTCACCTGTCTGTGAATCAGCGGTCAGGACTGGTTAACAATGGTCCACAACTAATGGAATGGCTTAACAACCATCGATATGCAAAATGCAAGATTATTGTAAAACCTTGTTTATTTGATCCAATATAAATCGAGATGCTAAAAAAGAAAACATTTTGTCAACGAATTAAACATTCTCGCCGTTGGCAAAATTTACATGCAACCGATTTTTTTGCGGATTAACGGAAAACTTTTAACATAAAAGCGATACAAAATAATGATATACTTTGATTAAATTTTCAATTATTATTATTGAACATACTAATTTGGGCTGTCGGTATTTGCGTGCCGTGAAATATGCGTACGCATTCCTGCGTTATGCGTACAATTATTCAACTTCAATGACATTTAAATTTTCAATATTGGAACTTATAAGTATTAAACCATATCAGACAGGCAATAGAGTAGTTATAAAAATATTTTATGAGTTAATCCTTTATTTGAAATGCGTAATTGTTTTGTTTGAATGTTTGATAGATGATTGGTAATTTTTCAAGTTTACCAACATTCGGAAGGTAAATTCTAACTTTGGAAAATAATGAACCTGTGGCATTTTTTTTATAAATACTTTCAGCTTCTCAAATTCTATGGTATCCAGTAATTTTTCACGGGTCACTGCTAAATAAATTATAATTTATTTAGCAGTGACCCATGAAATATCAAATTTGATAATTATCAAATTTGATATTTCATGGGTCACTTTGATAATTATTAAATTTGATAACCTACCGAGCAGCTAAATTGGAAGATGTTTGTATTGAAATCTTCGAAGGCCTGATTTCCTAAAGATAACTAACTAGTACCTACGAAAATGCGTAGTCCGAGAATTTAATAGTATTTTTATAATTATTCTGTATTTATATTATTTCTGCTAAATTAGTTAAATAGGTGGTAAGTAGGTACCTACGTGCGTATATTGATTTCAATGCTCTATAGCTCAGTCTGAAAATTACGCTACGAACTAAAAATAAAGTGCTGTCATTATACATTGGAGAAATAAAGTTTCGTTTGCATTCCGTAAGCCAGAACTCACCGGCCTAGAGTTTTGAATGGGACAGACGAATAGATCTGCAGTAATGATTTATTTATTTTTTATCGTGATATATTTTTAAGCTACCGCAAAACATATGATTTCGAATAAGTATTAAATTAATATACATGTACTTAATATATAAAGGTATTGAATTAATAAACATCTGCTTAATATTGAATCGGTAGTGAATTAATATATATCTACATAATATTTAATAGGTAGGTATTGAATTAATACACATCTACTTAATATTAAATAGGTATTGAATTAATATACGAGTACATCTACTTAATATTGAATAGATATTGAATTAATATACATCCACTTAATATTGAATTAATATACATCTACTTAATATTCAATATGTAGGTAATGATATAATATATCTATTCATATAACAATAATATGTTTAATAGTTATTGATTTAATATATATTTGACATCTACTTAATATTAAATATCTGGGTATTGAATTAATATAGGTACATCTACTTAATATTGTTCTTTATGTGTTGTTTACAGAAGTCAAATTCAACTAATGCTGAGACTAAACGACATCAGTCTGCCTGATCTTACTGTTGATTGGGGGTGTTAGAATACCCGATGGGCCTATCTAGAGAGTTTTACAGCAATGCTTAACACATTGTCGGGATTTATAGGTAAACCAAGCAGGTCCGTAACCGACAGATGGGGCCTGCCCAACTAACAGAATGCTCGCCAAATGATGGTGATTTATAGACCTTAATTCATTAACTGGGTACACTGAAATAATGTTGCATTTTCGAACAAACATTAAAGCACAAATAAAATTACGGAGTTAGTTTAGTGCTATGGGCGCACAACACGAGTAAACGCGAGATTTTGATTAAACTGGTAGCTGCCATAAAATAACTAATTTTTGTGGGAATAGTTACAGAAAATAAAAACTGGTACTGGCTAAAAGTTAAACTGGTAGCTGCCATAAAATAACTAATTTTTGTGGGAATAGTTACAGAAAATCTTTTTTTTCCAGTTGGGTATTAGGGAATATTTTATTTGTTTTGTGGTAACATTTCCAAGCGTCCCGATCTTCAATATTTTTTTTGTATTTCGCAGTCTTCTGTCATTAGTTGTAAAAAAACTAATTTTGCCAATATTAAAGTACACCGACTACTTCCTTGGCCGAACTGTTAAACTTCCTAAAACCCAAAGATCTTGGGTTCGAAACCCGGTATTAGATTTTTTCTTCTAATTTTCATGCGTCATTTCAAACAAAATTAAATGGGGTTTAGTTTATTGCCGCAAGTTCCATAGTGATAGATTTTCTCGGTTTTATAGCACTGGTGATTTTTTTTATGTGAATAACTCACAAGAGTCCCAGCTGCTCCCGTTTGGAACCAGTGAGACCATGGCATCCCCAATTGGG
The DNA here is from genome assembly GCA_929108145.2 of Limnephilus rhombicus. Lineage (NCBI taxonomy): Eukaryota > Metazoa > Arthropoda > Insecta > Trichoptera > Limnephilidae > Limnephilus > Limnephilus rhombicus. The sequence continues at coordinate 36,031,443 of OV815276.1, forward strand.
GTATGTTTTGAGGCTGACGGCAGTGGGGAAGGAGATAGGGAAGAGGAAGGTGGGGAAGTAACTGGCTATTCAGATCTGGTCACAAAACACGGCTGAAGCCATTTCAAGCAACATTTCATTTCCGAATGGTGGTCTTACATCGGGCGATACTGAGAGTATCTTCTACTCTGGAACGTGCCGCAAATATCATTACATAGTATAAAATGAAGTCGCTCAAAATGTATGTGCGCGATAATCTTTTAAACTACGCAACGGATTTTCATACGGTTTTCACCAATAGATAGAGTGATTGAAGAGGAATGTTTATACTAGGAATGTTCAAATTATATTAGAGAAAACCCGAGAAATTCAAAGAAAACATATTTTTGTGCGATTTAAAACGGCTGGCGGGCCGTACTATAGTCACTTCTGAAATTCGTTCTAGGGAAGAAATGAAAATATATGTCCTAGAGTAAGTAGGTATTTGATTTTCCCTTTTCAAATATCCAGTGTTGCATTGCAAGCATTGTATAATTAGTGGCGATCGCTCGAATTGCATTACATAGTATAAAATGAAGTCGCTCAAAATGTATGTGCGCATAGATCTTTTAAACTACGCAACGGATTTTCATGCGGTTTTCATCAATAGATAGAGTGATTCAAAAGGAAGGTTTATATGTATAATAGTATAATACATGCTTATTATAGTAGAGAAAAGCCGAGAAATTCGCAGCGGGCAACGGGCAGCTGGCAAGCCGGTGGTGTGGATTTTATAAGGCTGGGTAATGGCGTTGTGTTTCAATAGCCACAGCAATGTGTGGCCCGGTCTGCTAGTACTATATATTATTTTAAATGAATTAATTGTAAAATAAGACAAATTAAGATCCGAATAGTCATGTACATCTCAAACCTTCCTTTTTCCCATCTAGTTAACTTTCTCGCAATAGAATGCAATAGTCCCAATTGCATCGGACAGTAGCTTACTGTAAAATTAAAAATTCATAAACAATTTTCTGTGCACGTAGCTTTCAAAGGAATTTTCTCTGCGTACTTGTCTGGCATAGTTTCATCAAATCCACATAAGCCCGTCGACATCTCAAGTCATTATTGGTTCAATAAATTATTAGTTCTAGTATGAGTACGTCAATCAAGTAATTTTCCATTTGATTGATTTTGCCTTCCCTGCAAGCAATTACAGCATTTATCGTCAACTTTGTACGATAGAGTACCTAACACTAGTTAATACCGATCAAACATTATGCAAAAGGAATGAATATCCTGATGAAAACCAGATCTTACTCAAATGAAGGTCAACGGATAAATCATTAATTCCTTCAATATGTCAAGTTCTTGCCCTTTAGCAATCGTCTCAGTTTCTTCTGATGACTAGAACATTCGAATGGCAACTCTGTAATAATTTTTCCAATAGTTGTGATTTTTTTAATACTTCTGAGACTCCATAAGCATTCTATGAACTGATAAGTTTTAAGATTTTCACGGCCAAAAGCATTTTCGTTATTTGTTTTTGGGGTGTTATGCCGTGTTGCGCTACCTCCTTCTTTAGCCAACGTTTCGGACATCGTTGCAGTGTCCATCATCAGGGCAGATCCGGCAGATCCGGTAGATGTGATCTACCGGATCACACACTCGACGGATCGGACACTGCAACGATGTCCGAAACGTTGGCTAAAGAAGGAGGTAGCGCAACACGGCATAACACCCAAAAACAAAGAACGAAAATTCTATGAACTATTTTTTTTTCTTTATAACAAATATAATTATGTTCCTGTATATATTGATTATATCCGTTTTAACTTCTGTATCTGTCAATTTATTGCAGAACGAATTCCGATCGATCTTCTTCAGTTTTGCTTCCTGATTTTTTTATTTGATTTGGATTTATTTTTCTACATCACTCCTATCTCACGTTAACAAGACAAACACTTTAATGGATTTCACCACAACTTGATTTTTCAGCATGATATTATTAGCTAGTTAAAATAAATAAAACGATACTTGTATGTATCCGGTAGGGAGGAATAATTTTTTTGTTTTGAAGAGTTTCATTTAGTTAGTTCATTTTTAATTTTTTTGTTTTGAAGAGTTTCATTTAGTTAGTTCATTTTTAGTTTTTTTGTTTTGAAGAGTTTCATTTAGTTAGTTCATTTTTAGTTTTTTTGTTTTGAAGAGTTTCATTTAGTTAGTTCATTTTTAGTTTTTTTGTTTTGAAGAGTTTCATTTAGTTAGTTCATTTTTAATTAACGATTTAATATTTTGGAGGGGGCAGGGAAGGGTGGAGGGGGGGAGGGAGGAGGGTGGGAAGGGGGAGAGGGCGGATTAGGAACCCCCAAATAACATGCGAAAAAGCTAGTGTACTAGACGTTTGTACATAAACTAAATATAATAGGGAGCTGGCCACAATGACACGCCAATGGAGTTTGGTACGCCAGTGGATTTTGGAATGCCACTGGTCTTTTAAATGAATTTACTACTTTGACAAAAAATGCTTCTAGGTATAATGGCAAAACTGATTTGAGTACTGGATTAAAATAAATATTTTTCACTTTGGAGACTGTGGGAGACTGGGGTTTTTAGGATTTTAGGTTACTGGGATACTGGGAGAGGTAAACTGAATCTAAGACTGATTAAAACACTTGAAAAGAGGTTTGAACTTGGAGACTGTTGGTATCTTGAGTAGGTATTGTTTCTTCTTGGCTGATAGTTTTGAACTGACTTCCTACCGGTTTGACTTCTATTTTTATAGGGCAAACTCAGGTCGGATTTTTGGGGGACAGAACCTCCTTAATTTTTCTAAGGTACTTGTTTTAGGTAATTTCCCTGGTCGCTACGATTGGAAGTCAGCTGTGTTAAAATTATGTGTGATAGTTATTGCCAAGATTTTACCAACTCAGGATCCCAAAGCTTCACATCATTTTTATTGTGTTTATAAGAAAAGGTACAAGTATACATATGTGATATAAGGTACAATTTTAAACAGTAAATATTTTTCTTAAAGTGCAACAATCACTGATAGACGTCAGTTTTTGGGTTGTTTTTGTAGTACATACTCATTTTTAGGTGATGATGTTTATTTCTTGATCCAAATTATTCCCAATTTCTCGAAATTGAGCTCCAAATTTTTCGGAAGATGAATTCGCTGTCGTAAATATTTACGATTCAGATTTTTCCTTTGTTCAGAATTGACCAATAGTGGCTCGGCTGGTCGCATGGTGGGGGTGACGTAAATAGTCAGCCATTTCCTTGGCGTTGATCATTGCTGTCTGGAGTCCCTTGTGGAAGCATTAGGTGGTTATTCAGATGTGTTTTCCAGTCCAATGAGGCTGCTGCATGTATTCATTATCAATTTCATTTATGTTTTCAATTGATTAGTTAGTTAAAGGACATAATAGCGTTGTAGACAAGTCATTTGGAAGGGGCACCACATGCACATAATTCCGCTAGCCAATAGCAGCTCTCAGATTGTCGTGCTGGCGGCATGGTACTCTGTGGGAGCGTAAATTCCATTCTTGAATTTCCATGGTTGTCAAAAGCTTTCGCGCACTCGTTAGATGCACACGGATTCCTACGACACGTTCCATACACTCCCCTCAGTGCAGTCTCGACTGTGCTCAGCTACTTCGTCGGGCGTGTCCTTTTCCGATGTCTGAGTTTTGAGTCGGGTGTCTTCGCAGAGTCTACAGTTTCATCAGTTGCTGGTGTGGCAGGCAGAATGACGGCGATTTTGACTGCCGGCCTTACGTATATCCCAGTGCTGGTTTGGATCCGGGCAGTTCTGACTTGTCCATCAGCTGCAGGTATTGCTTCGATGATACGGCCACGTGGCCAACTGTTTCGAGGCAGTGCTGGGTCCATGATGATCACTAGGTCATCCTTCTTAATTGGTGTAGTTGGATGGTGCCACTTTTGCCGTACAGCCATGGTAGGTAGGTATTCCCGCAGCCATCGCCTCCAGAAGGTGTCTGCAAGTTGTTGTCCGATGCGCCACTGGCGGCGTAGGCATGTTTCCTCTTCTTTTTTGTCGTAGAAGGATAATTGAGGGCGCTTCCCGGCTGACCCTAGCAAAAAGTGGTTGGGTGTTAGAGGTTCTTCATCACGTGGGTCAACTGAAATGTGGGTGAGTGGACGATTATTTACCACAAACTCAGCTTCTGCAAGTGCGGTGAGTAGCGTTTCTTCTTTTGGTGCTCTTTCCTTTAGTGTAGCGCTTAGGGCTTTCTTTACTGATCGTACTAATCTTTCCCAAGCTCCCCCATGTGCGGACTTAGTGGTGGTGTGAAGTGCCACTCGATGCCCTGGGTAGCTATTGCGTCAATCATTCTGGCGTCTTGACTTATTGACAGCAGGGCGTCCCTCATCTCGGTGTCAGCTCCGTGAAAGTTTGTCCCGTTGTCCGAGTACATGGCTGCTGGTTGTCCTCTGCGAGCGGTCATTCTTTGTAGGGCCATGATGGCCGAGTCAGCAGTCAGTGAAGCGGCTAGTTCTAGGTGAATGGCGCGTGTCGAGAGGCAGGTGAAGATGGCTCCATATCGTTTTTCTCGATGCCTACCGACCGTGATAGCCATAGGGCCGAAATAGTCAAGCCCACAGTGTGTGAATGGGCGGACGTGATGCATCAGGCGGGATGGTGGTAATGCGCCCATCAGAGGTGGAGTCGGTTTGCTGCGTCGTATGAAGCAAGTGGGGCAGGCGTGCGTTATCTTCCTGCTTGTTGTGCGTAGTCGTATTATGAAGAAATGATTGCGTATTTCTGCTACTGTTTTCTCAGTACTAGGATGATCCGCCTTTTTGTGGTAGTGACTGATAAGAAGTCGAGTGTAGGGTTCGTCGCCGTCCAGTATTATGGGAGTTCGGGCCACACTCTTTGTTCTTTACAAGGCTTGTAGTCGGGTCCCCATTCGTAGTAGGTCATCTGGTCCAAAGAATGGGTTCAGGGAGTTGAGGCGGCTGCCAGCAGGCAGTTTTTGACCTTGTCGGATGATGTGTAGATCAGTTGTGAAAGCGTCTTCCTGGGACCTTTTGATCCATCTGTGTTCTGCTGCTTTTATCTCATCGGCTAGTAGTGGGCCTTCTACTGGTTTATTGGGCCCCATCTTGCATCGTCTGATAAATCGGAGGATCCAAGCTGTGGAGCGAATCAGCCGGTGCCATGAGGAGAACCGCTCTACTGATGGGAGTGCTTCGCCCCTGGTGGACACAAGGCCAACGTAGTGAGGTTTGACTTCTAGTGTCAGGTCGTCAGGCCTGTGGGCGGGTGCCCGTTCTTTTGGCCACGCACCCTCCGGGGAAGTGAGAAAGGCTGGGCCAGTAAACCATCTTCCTTCTGGTGTTAAGTCTGGCACCTCTAAGTCTCGTGTTCCTATGTCAGCGGGATTGAGTTTTGTGGGTACCCATTTCCAGTCGGGTATGTTGGTTAGTTCGTCTATTTCCCCCAATCGGTTTGCCACAAAGGTTGAGTAGGCGCGTGGGTCGGTGCGTAACCAGCATAGTACAGTTGTGGAGTCTGTCCAGAAGCAGGTGCGGGATATCAGGGCTTTGCTTTCTTTTTGGATCGTCTGGGCTAGTCTCGCTGCTATGAGGGCGGCTTGAAGCTCGAGGCGTGGAATGGAGAGAGGCTTCAGTGGCGCTACCTTGCATTTACTTGCAAGGAATGTTACTCGTAAGTATCCACCTATTTTTTCGGTGAAGTAGGCCACGGCACAGCAAGCTTGCTCCGATGCATCGCAGAAAAGGTGTAGTGTTACGTTGTTTAATTTGTTGTAGAGGCAACGTCTCGGGATTGAGATGCTGTTCGTGTGCAACAGATTTAGCCAGTCTGTCCACCTCTGGGCGTGTTCAGGGGCAATGGGTTCATCCCAGCCGACGCTTGAGCGCCACACTGCTTGCAGTAGCATCTTAGATCTGATGGTAAGGCAGGCAACGAAGCCGACTGGGTCGAAGATCTTCATTACTATAGATAATAGTTGCCGCTTGGTAGGTTGTGTGGCCGTGTCGTGGGAGATTGCCTCACGAAATGAGTACAGGAAGCGGTCTGTGGTGGGGTCCCAGATTAAACCAAGCACTCGCTCTGTTTCCGGACCTCCGCTGCTGATTTGTATCGTGGAGCTGGCACGGTCTTCTATAGGTACGCTAGCTAGGGCCGCCGGGCTGTTGGACGCCCAATTTGTCAAGTGGAACCCTCCTTTCGCGAGCAGGGCACTTACACTTTGGGCGAGTGCGGCAGCTTCATTGGGTGTGTCTGCTGCATCTAGGTAATCGTCCATGTAGAACTTGGTGCGTACGGCTTTTGCGGCGGCCGGGTACTCGTGCTCGTATGTTTCAGCCACTTTATTTCGGACGAATTGGGCACTGCTTGGGGAACAGGTGGCTCCGAACATCATCGATGACATTTGATAGGTGTCTGGTTCGTGATGGGGTGATGTCCTCCACAGGAATAGCTGGGACGACTGATCTTCTCGCCTTATTTTTATTTGCAGGAACATTTCTTTGATGTCTGCAGCAATAGCGACGTTTCCTTCCCGGAAGCGTATTATATTCCCCAGGAGGGAGGACAGCAGGTCAGGACCAGTAAGCAGCTGGTCGTTGAGGGAGGTTCCTCGGCATCGGCTTGCGGCATCGAACACCACTCTGATTTTTCCTGGCTTATTTGGGTTGATTACTGCAAAGTGGGGCAGGTACCATTTGCGAGGTGTGGTGGTGGAAGCTTCATGGCTTGATAACTTCTTGGCATAGCCTTTGTTGATAAGTTGATTTATTTTGTCGTTGTAGGCCACTGCTAGATTTTTGTCTTTTTCTAGCTTTTTCTCCAGGGACAGAAGTCGTTTCAGCGCACACTGCCGATTGTCAGGTAACGTGGCTTCTGGTTTGCGCCATAGTAGACCGGTTTCCCACCTTCCTACAGGAAGAGGACGGGTAGTTGCATTCATAAGTGCAATTGCCTGTTGTTCGCTTGCATTGACTCTGGTGGCTGATGTTACTCCGAGGGAGTCGATGGCGAAGTTGGTTTTTACTAGCTCCCTCAACTGTATGTCTGCGGCCGTTTCTGGTTGTAGTGCCAAAGTGGTGGTCGTGTTATTATCTCTGGGGTTGACTCCCCCATGAGCGATCCATCCTAGTGCGGTGCGTGATGCTATTCGCGTAGTATCATTGCATTCACGAACTTCCCTTGACACGATCAGGTGAGCGTTATCTTGGCCTATTAGCAGCTTCGGGACGACCGACCTTCCTTGGGTCTGTTGCTCCGGCAGGTTGAGGTTGCTTATTGTGCTGGCAGATATGTGGAATGTATTACTGTTGCCTGCACCTCGTATTCTTAGTCTCACTCGTTGGGAGAGATTGTCGGAGGTGCACATTCCTTTCGCGCCGTGGATTCGCAGTCCGTGAACTGGGCCGTTTGCTCCGACTTGTATTGCGGTGTCAGCGTCGACAAGTGTTACTGTGGATCCTTCATCCAGGAGAGCGAACACTGACACTTCTTCTTTGTTTGGAGCGCTTAATATGACTGGCGCAATTTTTAATAGTACTCTCTGTCCGGAGTCCTGGCGTCACAAGTTGACATTTTCCACGGCGCTTTTTCGTACGAACTCGGGATTATGTAGCAGGGGGTGGTGTGGGGATCTGCAATCTCCTACTTTGCACCATTGGTTTATTTTGCAGCTTCGTGAGTGGTGTTTTTCTAAGCACTTGCGGCATAATCTTCCCGTGCGTACAGTTTCCCATCGGAGTTCAACATCTTTGGCTGCGAACTCTTTGCATTCGCGGGTTTTATGATCGCCGCCACATTGGGCGCAGCTTTCATCAGCAGTTTTTCTTTTTCGGCTTGGTCCAGGGTAAGTATGTTCCTCGTTTACTTTGCGTTTTATGGGGGCAATCTTTTCTTTTGGGCCATCCCTGATTTCTTCTTGATGTCCGGCATGTATTTGCTCATGGCTCGGTAGAAGTCGCATGCGATCACTCTCTTCTTCCTCCTGGTACCCGGCATGTATTTGTTCACGGCGTGATCGAGATCGTATGTGGTCCACCATCCCACTGTTTGGAATTGCGTTTGACACCTCTTTCAGAAAGGCAGCGAGCTGGGTTATGGTGGCCGGAGCGTGTTGTTTGCGGATCTCGATTAGCCATGCCAGACGCAGGGAACTTGGCATTTTGTCAGTGACGTCATTCATTAATGCAGGATTGGTGAGATAACCTTCGGTTTTCAGGATCCGGAGAGATGCCACCAGGTTTTGTACCGTCCCGGAGAAATCTGCCAGATCCTCGAGTGATACCTCGGTCGTGAGGTAAGGTAGTTTTTTAACCTTGTCTAGCATAAATTTTGCTATGGAGTTAGCGCTGCCGTATCGCTGCTCGAGGACGCTGATGATCTCTGGGACTTGCGCAGGATCCATTAGTAGGGGACCCACGGTATCTCGTGCCTTGCCTTTGAGGGCGCGCTGCAGCCGAATGAGATTTTCGCTCGGAGTCATTTGGCAGGTGGCGGTGGATTGAGCGTACTGTGCCTTCCAGGTGGGCCACTCAAGGGGGTCTCCGGAGAAGGTAGGCAAATCTTTTGCTGTGGATTGCCTGGCAATGAGGGCAGCCATTCTTGAATCATCTTCTAATGTGCGGGGGCTATCTTGCGTTCTGGAAGAGCGAAGGGCCTCTGCCATCACAGAGGCGATCTGGGCCAGTGGGTCGTTGCCATGCTGCAACCATTCTCGGGTGTGCCGTGCTGTCTGATTGGCTGTGTGCGGTGGTGTAAATAATGGGGAATCCTGGCCGGAGGAGGCTGGCTGATGCTGGTACCCTGCTGTGTTGTAAAGTGGGCGCTCGGGTCCGATATGGCTGTATTCGGCCGTGGGGATGTTCTTCGCAGGGCCCGTCAGTAGTGTGTACTCTTGGGTGGCGGCGGCGGCGTATCCGGTTGGATCGGTTACAGCAAATTCATTGGTAGGCTGGCCGGCTGGTGTGTCCATTTGAGTAGTTGCATATCTCGTTGCAAACTCTTCGGCCGGCTTGTGAACTTGAGTGGCATATCTCGTTGCAAACTCATTAGTAGAAGGGCCGGTTGGTGCATGCACTTGAGTAGTTGCATATCTCGTTGCAAACTCTTCGGCTGGCTTGTGTACTTGAGTGGCATATCTCGTTGCGAACTCATTAGTAGAAGAGCCGGTTGGTGCGTGTACTTGAGTTGTTGCATATCTCGTTGCAAACTCTCCGGTAGACGGGCCGTCTGACGTGTGTACTCGAGTGGCATATCTCGTTGCGAACTCGTTCGTAGACGGGCCGGTTGGTGCCTGGGTTTGAATTACTGCCTGACCGAGGTTGGCTCGCAGGGTCGGGCTGGTTGGTGCGGGCTCCTGGGTAGGTTGGCTGACTGCTTGGCGTGTTGCAGCGTTCAGGGCTGCGAGCAGATTGGCTGTCTGCTTGGCGTGACGTCTGTCCCGGATGCGCATCTCTCGGCGCAGCAATCGCAGGGAGTCTTCAGTTGATTCAGAAGTTGTTTCGCTGCTTTTACTGTTGGATCCGTGGAGGCTCTTGGCGACACATTCTGGAGCAGGTTGGTCAAGAGTGATGAGGTCAGGGTTCCTGGCAGGGTTCGCACCAGATAGATCGTAGCGGGTTCCGCTGGATGGCGTCTCATCGATGTCTACGGTGCGTGGGCCCGGGGTCCGACGGGGTGCCACTGGCATGTTTCGGCTTGTTCCCGGGGCGTTAGGTTTAGACAGCGATGTTTCGGAAGATGTCGGGGTCTTACGGCCACTGCGAAGAGACGGCATTTCCACTGGGTAAGACTGAAGGCGTGTTATGTGTAGATCCGGCTCGAAGGACCAAATGTACTAGACGTTTGTACATAAACTAAATATAATAGGGAGCTGGCCACAATGACACGCCAATGGAGTTTGGTACGCCAGTGGATTTTGGAATGCCACTGGTCTTTTAAATGAATTTACTACTTTGACAAAAAATGCTTCTAGGTATAATGGCAAAACTGATTTGAGTACTGGATTAAAATAAATATTTTTCACTTTGGAGACTGTGGGAGACTGGGGTTTTTAGGATTTTAGGTTACTGGGATACTGGGAGAGGTAAACTGAATCTAAGACTGATTAAAACACTTGAAAAGAGGTTTGAACTTGGAGACTGTTGGTATCTTGAGTAGGTATTGTTTCTTCTTGGCTGATAGTTTTGAACTGACTTCCTACCGGTTTGACTTCTATTTTTATAGGGCAAACTCAGGTCGGATTTTTGGGGGACAGAACCTCCTTAATTTTTCTAAGGTACTTGTTTTAGGTAATTTCCCTGGTCGCTACGATTGGAAGTCAGCTGTGTTAAAATTATGTGTGATAGTTATTGCCAAGATTTTACCAACTCAGGATCCCAAAGCTTCACATCATTTTTATTGTGTTTATAAGAAAAGGTACAAGTATACATATGTGATATAAGGTACAATTTTAAACAGTAAATATTTTTCTTAAAGTGCAACAATCACTGATAGACGTCAGTTTTTGGGTTGTTTTTGTAGTACATACTCATTTTTAGGTGATGATGTTTATTTCTTGATCCAAATTATTCCCAATTTCTCGAAATTGAGCTCCAAATTTTTCGGAAGATGAATTCGCTGTCGTAAATATTTACGATTCAGATTTTTCCTTTGTTCAGAATTGACCAATAGTGGCTCGGCTGGTCGCATGGTGGGGGTGACGTAAATAGTCAGCCATTTCCTTGGCGTTGATCATTGCTGTCTGGAGTCCCTTGTGGAAGCATTAGGTGGTTATTCAGATGTGTTTTCCAGTCCAATGAGGCTGCTGCATGTATTCATTATCAATTTCATTTATGTTTTCAATTGATTAGTTAGTTAAAGGACATAATAGCGTTGTAGACAAGTCATTTGGAAGGGGCACCACATGCACATAATTCCGCTAGCCAATAGCAGCTCTCAGATTGTCGTGCTGGCGGCATGGTACTCTGTGGGAGCGTAAATTCCATTCTTGAATTTCCATGGTTGTCAAAAGCTTTCGCGCACTCGTTAGATGCACACGGATTCCTACGACACGTTCCATACAGCTAGTTTAAATATTTGTTACACGTTCTTCAGAATTAATTCAAATGAACCCGGGGGAAAGGACGAATCTCCAGGCCTGCTAGGTTAAATTCGACCGTACGTCCGTCCATTATGCCGTGCCGCGGGCGCATATTTGTTTACATGCTTTCTTCACTTACGTCGTTAAGATTCCCACATCATTTGTCTTCTTTTCCTTTTCTTTGATAGGGCAAATTCGACAGTAGGTCCGTCCAATACACGAGTCGCGAGTCGAAATTTGTATACACGGCTTCTTTACTTACGTCGTTAAGATTCTGAATATATTTTAGGATGTATTGTCGTCTTAAGGAGATCATTTTGTTTACATTAGTTCCACGCAGGAGGCCCTGGGGAAAATAATTCCCCTCGGGGGAAACTCTAGCTCTAATAGCTGGGGAAAACAATTTCCCTGGGAGCCTATGTCATCTTTGGGGATACCGTGTGGGGAGTCTTTTGAGAAAAGGATGCAGACGATGTTCTGGGAAGGAAAAAGGTATGAATGGTTGGTAGCAATCTGGGGGTCAGTGTCTCCAGTCTCCAGCAGTGAAGGGCGTATGAATCCATCCCCACCACAGCGGTGAAAGGCGATATGTCCCGAGAGAGTCCTGCTGGAGAGTTCAGAATGTCTCCCTCAACCATTCTCTCCCGATCCGGTCTGCCATGTAGCTGGTCAAGACCCGGACAAACCTCACCCCATGAATCCGGGCAGCATTCCAAATCCAAGCCACCAAACGTTGCGAACCACTTTGGATGACTTATGGCAGAAGTGTTGTTTTTGTTTTTTTACATGAATACCGCACAAGAGTCCCAACTGCTCCCGTCTGGAGCCAGTGGGACTATGGCATCCCCAATTGGAGTATGTTGTGAGGCTGAAGGTAGTGGGGAGGTGAAGGAGATAGCGAAGAGGATGGTGGGGATAGTACCTGGCTATTAAGATTTGGTCACCAAAGACGGCTAAAGCCATTTCAAGCAACGTTTCAATTCTGAATGGTGGTCTTACACCAGGGCGATACTGAGGGTATCTTCCACTCTGGAACGTGCCGCAAATATACTTTATATTATTATCAATCATATCTCGGGGCGGGGGTATCCATTTCCGCCTACCAAATTGAAAGTGATTATTTCATGGAGCTCTAAGACGTGTGTTCGTTCCATCCGAAAATTTCAAAAACAACATTTGATTTAGAGCAACAAAGAGAAATTTTGTTCTGTTTCCCTACAGAAGCGTTTTTTTCTGCAGATACCTACTACTTATTAGGTCTTAATTTATTTATTTGAGTACTTTTTAATTATTTGCTCATTTTTTTATTATCGTATTTGTCCTCCACCGTTTTTTTGTTGCGTGATGTTTTAAGAGCGTTTAACCAGCCAGCGGCCGAAAATCCACATTTCGTCGATAGTTGTTCTTACGATCGTGCAGGGCGGTTCCAATGAGAGCGATTAATTATTCTCCGTACCAGCTTTTTAAAATTATAACTCAACATCGATTTTATTTCATTCCAAATTTGCTTTAATTTATGCCTACATTCAAAAATGCTGAAAGGCGTGATGATAAAATTATTAAAATTATGTACTTTTTGTAATTATTTTTTGATTACAAGTATTTATCATTTTTTAATAATGTCTAAGTTAAATAAGAATGTTAAAAAAAATCTGAAATATGTTATTTTGTAAGTGCACAAATAAATACACAAACCGATCAATTTTCGTCAAGAAACACATGTACGTAAGTATATATTTTTTAAGATTTTATTTAAACTAAAATTAAAATTCTGAAACATGCGATACCCAGATAATGTATTAACTTATTTTACTGCATGATTATATGATTTGAAATGGGTGTTGTATAATATAAAATCTTTTTTGAAAATTTAACAAATCTGCCAACGACCTATGGTATAACCTTATTATGCTAAAAATAAACATTTTTTCTCAAAATTTAAAACATGCGTTTCCTAGATAAAAGAACAATCAATTTATAATTTTTTGTGGAAAAGAGCCAATACATCTAAAATCTGAATTAAAAATGATATATTTCTGGTTTTCTCTGGTTATACCCTCTTAAACCGCTCAAAATTAAAATGAAAAAGAAATATCTACCTATGAGTTATATTCATCAATTAACATATCGTTTGTTTGTTCTACTCTACTTCAGCAGTAGAACGATGAATCGCCAATGGCTAATCGTCATTCCAACACATTTCTACCTCTGTGTAACATCGCATTCTTGCTTAATTAAATTGTGATGTTATTTATACCGCTGTCATATCTTACTCAGCGGCTGGACACGTTGCTAAGGAATAATATAATTATTATTATTGTTCCATCGGTCTGCAACAAACGACAATGGAACTAGTGTAGCGATTTGTTACGGGCGGATAGGAACCGGTGTTCCTTTGTTGAACAAGATCGTGGCTGTTCTGCTCTAAGCGTCGACTAATTATCTAAATCTAAGGTGTGCTTGATGGCAAAACGGCATATCTAAACGATATCTACGCGTGCAGGACTACTGTAAGGGACAGTTTAATGTAATTGGCTGGAGTTATGGTGACAGTTGTTCGGTATTTTCAAATTAGCAAAACTTATTTTTAATTTATGCAACACCTTTAATGAAATTTAATAAAATATAATTAGGTAGCTTATTGTCATACGTTTAATTTCGTTTAACAATAAAAATAAGAGCAGGTAATGATAGAAAACAAAAATATCTATTTTTATTCTATCTATTTTATAATGTTTTTGATTTTTTAAAGTCATCGATTATGAAAAGATTATTTGTTTCTGAAAAGTAAAGCCATCATTAATTTTATCATTAACTAGTATTAATTATAATCAGTCTCGGATTAAAACTTACATTACACTTCATTCCTAACCGTGGAATATCAGGTCTCCTCATATAATAAAGAATGTGTGTGAATTCCTTGCAAATTTGAATGGATAAAGAGTGTTTCTGACTTAGTACCTACCTTTTGGTTGTTTTTTTGCTTGAGCTCCAAATAGGAGGCCCTGAGAAAAATAATTTCAACAGGGAAATGTCATCTTTAGGGATGCTGAATGGAGGATTTTTTAAGGAAAGGAAGGAGGGAGAGTTCTGGGAAGGAAAAGGGTTTAAGGGGTGGGTAGGAATCGGGGGTTCATTGTGTCCTGGTCATCCACCTCCAAGACCTAGACGAATCTCACCAAATGAACCCGGGCACCCCTGCTAAATCACCAAACGTAGCGAACCACTAGACTATTTAGTTCTATACTAGCATGCAATCTGTTTCTCCTACATTTGCCTGAAATTGTATATCGCCAGTCCATTTGAATTTCGCGATCATGGTGAAACACATTTTTGTGTAGAAATATAGGTCCAAATTAGGATCACGAAACACGCCCATAAGACACTTCTAGTTTTATTCTTTATTCTATGGGTCTCCTCAAAAATATACTTATTAAAGACAAGTAGTTTTTCTAATTTGAGGGACATTTTATCAAAATTGAATCTCAGACCACAGAAACAACAAAAAGCATTGAATTTATAAGTGCTCAATATGATGAAATACTAAAAAAAATTGATGTTACAAATAATTTAAACCAAGTTATACAAACTGATTTCGAAAATATTAAAAAAGATATGAATGAAAAAAATAATACAATAAAAAAACTTGAAATTAGACTGGCAGATTTTGAAACCTTGTCAAAATGTAATTCTTTAGAAATAGCTGGGATTCCCCAAAAAATAAGAGAACAACCAATTGAAATCATAAGGAAGGTTGCTGCAGCAGCTGGGATAACTGTAAAACATACAGATATTACTGAAGTCATCCGAGTCCCAGACAGACGAAATGGAGCTCCACTCAAACTTCTTGTCACCTTTTCCGAGAAAAGACAAAGAGATTCACTCCTTGATAAAAATAAAGAAATAATCTATGAAGAAATTAAGGATTTGTCGACCTCTCAAATCTTCATCGGGGAAGAACTAAGCCCTTATCATAAAGAAATACTATGGAAAACAAAACAATTAGCCATAGAAAAAAAATACCAATATGTGTGGTACAAAAATGGTAAAGTTATGATTCGTAAAAAACATGAAGATAAAATAATCTACATTAAGCACCTTGATGATATGGTGAAAATAATTTAGTAAGTAATATAAAAACATAATTAATTTAAATGGCAAAAATGGATAACACAATAACAACAAACTTACCTAACTTATCATCCATAAGAAATAATTTTAACATAATGCATCAAAACATTAGAAGTATTAATAAAAACTTTGACGAACTACAAATATTGATAAAAAGTTTAAATCTAAACTGGGATATAATTATTCTTACTGAATGTTGGTTAACTGATAAGTTCTATCCTCTACAAATCGATAAATATGTCCCTTGCAAATAAAATTAAACAAAATTCTACTACTGTCGAAAAAACAATGAGGAATGATGATGTAAATCATGAAAACAGCCTCAATATAGTCAAGATAACAAGTGATGAAATAAGAAATATTATAACCTCCTTAAACACAAATACCTCATCGGGAAATGAACTGATATCAAGCAAATCAATTAAATACCTACAAAATGAGTTAATTCAACCACTGACATACCTTGTAAATCTATCATTATCTAAAGGTGTTTTTCCCGCTTGTCTTAAAATTGCTACGATCATACCATTATATAAAAATGGTCCCAAAAGTGATATTTCAAATTATCAACCAATTAGTATTTTAACTCCTCTGTCGAAAATATTGGAAAAAGTAATAAAAAAACAAGTTCTTACATTTTTGGATACCAATAAAATATTATCACCTACGCAGTATGGTTTTAGAAAAAACCTGGGTACTGGTGACGCTATAGCTAATGTAACTAATACAATTATTAGAAAACTGGATGAAGGCGAAAAATGCTTAGCTGTTTTCATTGATCTTCAAAAAGCTTTCGATACAATTGATCATGAAATACTGTACTTAAAACTAAAAAAAAATGGAATAACCGAAACAACTCTAAACCTACTTAGAAGTGATTTAACTGGAAGAGAACAAATTGTACAAATTGGTAAAAGAAAGAGCAAATCTCTTCCAATTAAATTCGGGGTCTCCCAGGGAAGCGTATTAGGACCTATACTATTTCTGATATATATAAATGACCTTATGAATCTTCCCATTAATGGAAACATAATGAGCTTTGCAGATGACACTGTTATTATATTCCACGAACAAGATTGGACAAGAACCTACAAGGAGGCGGAAAATGGCCTGGCTGTACTTCAAAACTGGCTAAAAGTAAACTCCCTTACATTAAATGTTAGTAAAACTAAATATCTAACTTTCTCCAAAAACAAAAGAGGACAACCAATGAATGTGCATACCCTCAAATTACATGAATGTCAAAATACTTTTCCACAATGTTCCTGCCCGTCTATAACCCAAACCAAAAGTATTAAATATCTTGGGATTGAAATTGATGAAAATCTAGAGTGGAATTCACACATTGATCTTACCTCAAAAAAGCTAACAAAACTCATCTACTTCTTCAAAAAATTAAGAAACATCTTGTCGATTAGGGATCTAAAGAGAGTATATTATGCTTTATGCCACTCTCGATTGGAATATGGAGTAATAGGATGGGGCTCAGCAGCATCTAATCACTTAAAACAACTTAAGATAACTCAGAATTGCATTATAAAGACCATTCTAAAGGTCCCCATAAGGACGTCAACAGCAGAAATTTTTGTTTAAAAAATCAAACATCAAACTGTTTAGTTTGATGTTCCAAGCATACAGAAAATCTATGCCAAAAACATTCTAGTACATCACCACAAAAATAATTCAGAGGCAGACACCTCACACGCTCATAAAACCAGAGCCAAACAAACAGACATACTTAATATACCTAAGTGTAACTCTTCATTCGGTCAAAGAAGTTCTGCATTTTTAGCAATAAAGTTATATAACAAACTCCCACTTAGTATCAAACAAATAAAAATAAAAAATAGCTACATTAAGGACATTAAATGTTGGCTGAAGAATCTATCGGAAAATGAACTTACTAGTATACTTAAAACATCATAGAAGTTTCTGGAAAACCTTATCCAATCAATGAAGTTAAACCATAGAAGTCGCTGAAAAACTTATCCAAAGCACAGTCCCCCTCAGCACAGGATCTCCTAGTGAGGAGGACTACGAATATATTTTATATATACATCTAACTAACATGTTTCATATAAAAATGTAAAAAATATTATATAGTTACTAAATAAAAAAAAATAAAAAATAACCCTTTACTTTTATAAATTGTTAAAAATTTTAGATCCATTCTCGTAACATCGAGCAAATAAACATTCATTAAAAAATGTTATTGATTTTTGTGCTAAATACCTACTATAGGATGTATCAGGACGTTCTCAACAAATTATAACTAGTGTTCTTTGAGCTTATTCGGAGAAATAAATTAATGAAGATGGGAGGGGCGGGGGTGTGGCGGATACTCTCCCGAGTGACGACAGGTGAAAGATTTTTTGTTGACAGTTATGAATTCAAAAAAGACAACAAAATTTAAAAAATCATCGGGTACCAAAATTTCATTTAAGAACATTTTCACTCAAAATAAGGTCAGAAATGACTGGTTAGAGATTGTCGGTTTCGAACCAATTGTATCATCTATAATCGATCTGGGAATCGAAGTTAAATGCGCAGACAACTGCGCTATAAAAGCTATCATTAATTTCTTAACGTCAGTTTATCGCTGACTGTATTCATGTTTGACAAATGCGTGTCAACCGTTGAATGCCGTCACGTGTTCAGTTTCGAAACTCATTGTTAAAACTGGCTTGTAATAAGAACAACCGATCTTATTGATTTCTTAATCATAAATACTTAAAGGTGCAAACCTTTCAAAAACTATTTTACAATGTTGTCTTTATTCAGAAATACTATTGATTGATTTCTTCTTGTAGATTTTTTTAATGGAGATTGGCGAGCAATATTCTCTAATTTGAACATTTACCATTGTTTCTGCAGATTTTTAAGACTATGCTTCATATAAATGATCATTTGAAGTTTTGTTTAACATTAAAATTCATTTAACACCGTTGTGATTTGAAACTCGATGAAACGAAAAAGCGACACTTAAAAGAGACAAACGCATACATCTATACGATTTAGCCTGCGAGAGAATGAGATAGAATAATCGGTCTCCTCTTTGTGCAGTGCTTCGTAAACTACTCTTGTCTACTTTATTTTTCTGTACAGCGTGCGAATTGCACACTTGTAATTTTTTTCTCTTACAAAAGTATTTAGAACATTATTTTGTTTAAATTGATTAACAGTCCCTTTGCCTATGATTTTTCCTATGCAGATTTAAAAAAATACATATAAGCTTATCAATTTTTTTTTGCTTTTAATTCGTAGAGCTCCTTAATTTTTATTAAAATTAATTAAAGTTTAATTTAATAACGTTATTTTTAAATTTGTATAAGTATTTTATTTAGTATTTTAGTAAATAAATACTAAAATACTTGCAGAACTTAATAATAACATTATTAAATTTTTAAAAAAGATTTGCTTGATTATTTAGTTTTAAATTTCGATTTTCCAAAGCTCAAACTATAAATACCATTATTAGCTGAGATTATGGGATTTACCTGGAAAATCCAGACGAAGAAAGCTGTGCATATTTCATGACGCCGAAGCTTACCATTTGAGAATTTTTGATACTAAAAAATGGTGTGTACGCGTCGCTTTATAGATAATACAGGATCACTTCCAGGATGCTTTTTACCCCTTGTTTTTGTTGCATTCGAAGAACCAATATCAAAATTTCATACACTGAAACATGAAATTAATACTAAGAATTTCTGATTTGAAATGTTTACCTTTATATTATAACAATGAAATCGATTATCACTTAATTAAGCTTTGTTAAATTATCTCTCTCATTAATCTAAAAGATTGATTAAATACAAAACCATTAATCACGTTGTCGACTGATTAAATACTTTGCACCCTAAATGTCACGGTTCATGAATGTGACAATTAGCTTCTTGGCGGAGATCACGATCGGGACACTACCTATATATAACTTGATAATATATAACAGTTCTGATCTACATAATATTATATATCAGTGATCTATTCGTATCACTGAACCATATATAGAGTCTATTATGCTCACTGTTGATACCAACCTGGTCATAAACCTACCACTGCAAGGGCTGTATTTAGGCGCAGGCAACTTATACAACTGTCTTGAATGGCAAAATCAATGGCATCAAACGTACGAACGTAGTTTTCATATGTTACTAAAAATTATGCAAACTAATAAAAATAGAGAAGTTCGTTCCAATTTTGGCCATAAGTAAGAACAACATATTAATAGGTACTGTTCTGGTTAGGTACTATTTGAGCTAGAATGCTAAGATTGAAAAATACGACGTTATTGATATTGTGGTAGCTGAAAAAGATTTTTTTTTTAAATTTAAACTATTTGTATGAAGATCTATTTGTTTGTGGATGCGGCGCATCCCTAAACTGAAAGAATTCTGAAAATCTTCATACAAAAATTTTGAAAAAAAATTCATTCATTTTCAACTACAACAACATCAATAACGTCGAATTTTTCAATATTAGCACCGTCACTGGTAGGTACCATTTTGAAGAACCGCTTTCTGGAAGTCTTCGTCTGTCGTGCGAGGTATATTATGACTTATGACCAATAAGTTGGGAAATTAAAACCTCATGTCATGCCATGTTCGACGCACTCGTTACACATTTTTGTTCATATTATTCCATACAGTTTTTGCCTATTCTACAGGAAATATATATATACCTACTTTATTTTTGACTTCCACGTTCTACACACAAACAAAAAGGGTATTTTTATTTTTATTTTAACTTTATGAGTAAAACCTCAAATTGTAATATTTAATTAAATGAAGACAATATAAGCGAAACTCAATCGAAAATCTGAAAACAGAAAAATCAGAAAAAGATATTGACACATCTGGGACTCGAACCCAGGACCTCTCGCTTACCGGGCGAACGCGCTAACCACTGCGCCACCGTGTCGATATCCAATTCGGTCACTTTTAACTGTATCATACTTCGACTAAGAACCACCCACACTATCTTCATTTTTCTTAACGCATATACTATTGGCTGCTATCTTTATGTATGATTGCAAGATTCAAACCCGAACTAAATGCTCTCTAGATAGTGTCTGGATAAATCTTTATCCATTTTATTTAATATGCGACATCTATTGACTTTTCTGCAAGTCTAGGATGAATATTTTTATTTTTATTTTAACTTTATGAGTAAAACCTCAAATTGTAATATTTAATTAAATGAAGACAATATAAGCGAAACTCAATCGAAAATCTGAAAACAGAAAAATCAGAAAAAGATATTGACACATCTGGGACTCGAACCCAGGACCTCTCGCTTACCGGGCGAACGCGCTAACCACTGCGCCACCGTGTCGATATCCAATTCGGTCACTTTTAACTGTATCATACTTCGACTAAGAACCACCCACACTATCTTCATTTTTCTTAACGCATATACTATTGGCTGCTATCTTTATGTATGATTGCAAGATTCAAACCCGAACTAAATGCTCTCTAGATAGTGTCTGGATAAATCTTTATCCATTTTATTTAATATGCGACATCTATTGACTTTTCTGCAAGTCTAGGATGAATATTTTTATTTTTATTTTAACTTTATGAGTAAAACCTCAAATTGTAATATTTAATTAAATGAAGACAATATAAGCGAAACTCAATCGAAAATCTGAAAACAGAAAAATCAGAAAAAGATATTGACACATCTGGGACTCGAACCCAGGACCTCTCGCTTACCGGGCGAACGCGCTGTTTTCAGATTTTCGATTGAGTTTCGCTTATATTGTCTTCATTTAATTAAAAAAGGGTATTACTAGAACCAGCACTTACGAGTATAACCTCCTCTTCGTTTGTGGGAAGTGGGAAATCATGAACAAGGAGATCGGCATGGCAAGATACATTTTCAATTTGGGAGGCGAGAATGGGTACCGCTTCCCCGGGAACCTTTATTGGATAACCAACACTTCTGCCATAGGTCATCCCAAGTGGATCGCTACGTTTGGTGATTTAGCAGGGTTGCCCGGGTTCATGAGGTGAGGTTTTTCTTAGGTCTTGGAGGCGGATTACCAGGACACACCGAACCCCAGATTTCTACTCACCCCTTAAACCATTTTCGTTCCCAGAACTCTCCTCTCCATCCCTTAAAAAAACACTCCACACAGCATCCCCAAAGATGACATAGGCCCCGAGGGAAATCATTTTCCTCGGGGCCTCCTGTGTGGAGCTCATGTAAAAAAAAACATGTTTGAATTTTCTCGCGACTGGAGATATTGACATTTGTGAATAATTCAATATTCAACAGTAATGATTTAAAAACCTATTTTTTGCAGAATATAAAAGTAGACAATACTTTATAAATGGTGGTTGTAAAATAAATCCCCTGGAAACAAGTTACTTTCAATTTAAAGAAATTATTTTGCCATGAATCATGAAAAAAATCCGGGTGGATGGAAAATAAGTACCGTCAAGGGCGGCACGAAATCTAAATACGGGCCTGACTACTTCTGATCAATATTCTGCAGCGTTCTGTGACATTCTAAGGTAAATAATTTATTTAAATAAGAGCACGTCACGCATGATATTAATAGACCATCGAAGAATAGCTTAACCTTTTGTCTGCGGATGCAAGCTTGTAATGATAAATAATACGCGGGGTGGTTGTGTCGCCTAGGCCCTTGAACGCAAAGGTTACTGGTTCAAATATCTGCTAACAAACATGATAATCATTATTATTTCAAGGTATCCCGTCTCTATCGAGTGCAGATGAAAAAGAATTTTGTCATTGACTTCCGAAGTACCTCCGGGCAATTTATATAAACGTATTGCCATGTACATGAAATCACGGATTATAAATTTCTTACTGTTCTCTGATATAATATAGGCAGAGTGAAAGAAATAGTTAAGTACTATGGATCTATAAGATGAGTCACTCTACATGTTTCTTTCACATGTAAGGTTTAAGGTCACATAACAAATCATACATTTTATAAAATAAAATGGTAAAATATTTTCGATTAATCGTAATCTGTGCGTGAGTTTTTACGTTCATTTTACTCTACATTTAAAATGTTTTGGTAATATAATAAAAATTCGTAAGTACGAGGGCTGTCCGTAAAATAAGGTCTCCAAGGTCGCGAGGAACAATTTTACGCGAGATCCAGGAAAATTGGCGTGTAGCCTGGTTTCCCTGCGCCAAATCCCCACAAAGCTGAACTCTCTGCAACACTTAGTCTCGGCGTAGCAGCCGTTCACGATAAAGCTTCCGCTCGCCACACCCGCGAGGTTTGAATTACGCTCTATAAATAATTTTTTGTTCGAGGAACAAAACCCCGGTAGAAATTCTCAGGTATATGAAGTGTACGGAAAACAGTGTATGAGTGCGAAAATGTGTGCAAATGGTGCAGAGAATCATAAAGCGTGCCGGAATGCCATCAGTTTCTGATGAAAAAATTACCAAAGTGGTAAAAACATATTGACTGGGACTCGAACCCACGAGGTGTCAATATGTTTTTCTGATTTTTCTGTTTCCAGATTTTCGATTGAGTTTCGCTTATATTGTCTTCATTTATTTAAATATTACAATTTTAGGTTAAACTCATAAAGTTAAAATAAAAAATAAAAATATATTTTATTCTCCGATCGTTCCACATCTTTGATCTTTCTGACTATCTCCGGTCCCAACTCTCGTCGGCTTATTTTTCATATATTATTCTCTTTTCTTCATCCATGTGCAACGGAAGTTATTTGCTTTGATATTCTTGAAAATATCTTTTAATTCAATTTGGGAAGCAAGCATGGGTCCGCAGCTTCGGGAATCATTTCTTAGACAACCAACGCCTTTGCCATAGGTCACCTCAAGTGGTTTGCTACGTTTGGTGACTTAACAGGGTGAGGTTTTCTGCGTCTTGGCGGTGCATGCATCTGCCCATCTATTGCATGGCGGGCCGGATCTAGAAACTCGGGATGATAGAGCCTTTTCGACCCCTCCAGCAGGATTCTCCCGACCCATCGCCATCGCCTTGTATCGCTGGGAGGAATGGATTTATACGTCCGTCACTCTTAGACACACTGACCTCTAGATTCCTACTCACCTCTCATGTTTCCTTCCCAGAACTTCCTCTCCTTTATTTCCGTGAAAAGACCCTTAAAACAGCATCCCCGGAGATTACGCATGCCACGAGAGAAATTATTTTCCTCGGGGCCTCCTTTGTGTAGCCAATTAAATAATAATATTAATATATCAAAAAGTTTTAGCAAGCCCTGGAAAATTGAAAAGTCACGAAATTTCTACGCCTTTGTTTTAACCTTTAGAAGTTCACACTTAAAACATTTCGTGTAGATTTGTAGAATGTAGCCATTTAAATTTCCGCCTTACCACCGGTACTTAACCTAACTAGTTCAAAATGTATAATAATAATGGTATCTTTATTATATACCTAAGAAATTTGCAACAATAACTAAAAATACCTACATATTAAGTTTATATAGTGAATATTGGTTTTTAATTAGAAAAGTACATAAATTTAACAACTGATTATAATATATACAAGTGGTATTAGGGGCATACATTAATTACGTGAGCAGTTTTTCTTCCAATCTAGACCCCCCCCCCCTCCCTTGGTGAGATAAATTTGGGCCACTTCATATATTCTTTTCAAGTAACGTGAGATTTTGCTTGACCCCCCCCCCCCCTTTTGAGCTCACATAATTAATGTAAGCCCCCTATGTAAACAATGGAAATGAATAGTCAATAGTCAGAATAGTTGAGGATTTTCGTAAGCCGCCCCACTAGGTTGGCCTGTGTTGAAACAGTAATTTAAGTTTAAAGTTAATTTATAATACCTATGAACATGCTGACAGTTATATTTATATATTCGCTCAATATTTTGGTTTCATCAATAATTTTGAATTTGGGCGAGTGCACCGGCACCGGCACCTGCACAGGTATTTAGTCGCCTTGTTGAAAACATACAGCCTTACTAAAAAAAAACCACAGCACGCCCAATAACCTGTGTTATTACAATAACATAAATAAACCCAGTATACACTAAAACACGTTTCATTACCAATAACCTTTCCTACGTGGTCACACTGTTAAAATGCATTGAAGATCTGACAACATTGTATATGGTTTTAATTTACTAGGAAAGAATGTTGTTTTAATTTTTCTCCGCCAGGGGCATTATTGGCGCGCCTATGCATTAATTCTCAACGGCCCGCGATGAAGACAGCCCGGTGTGTTTTTATGGCGGGATGTCAAAAAATTTTGTTAGTGCCTAAATGTTGTGATTTTACTTAATAATTTCTATTGTAGTGACGAATTTACTCTTCTATTCACATAATTGATATATTTACCATGTTATGTGTGTGGTTTACATCAGTTTAATCAAGTTATTGTACAAACGCCGTACTTTCAAAGTTGGACTGTCAGAATATTGTTCTTTAGTTTACTTAAAAGATAAAATTTGCATTTTAAGATCTTTATTTTAAGAGAATTTCTTAAAAGTGATATTTTTTTATAATATTAATATCTAATACATGTGTTCGTAAACATATCAAAGAAAGTAACGTCTTTGGAGATGCAAGAAATCTGTTTGAAATGCCGTTATTATTTCTAAGTTATTTTTTTGGCAATAAAAAAAACTTTGAAATTTTTTATTATTTTTTTATTGTATGCACGAGGAAAAAGTGAGGTGATAGTTTCCTTCCAAATTTGTTACATAAAAGGAGTGTGTTTTTGAAATTTTGATTTTTTTTTAATTTCTCTATATTTTGGTCAAAAATGTTTGGGTAAGAAATTTTTTTCCATTTTTGTCCGAGTTTGGATCTTAAAATATGGCAGTTTTTGAAAACTAAAGTGTATTTTAAATACACAAATCCAAAAGGTAATTTTATCTAGTTTTCATAAATGGTATTTGTTTTTACGACACCTTCAAAAATAAGAAATATATAGAACATTCAAAATACTTTGGAAAAATTTCAAATTTCGTTAGGATATCATTACTAAAACAGAGATAAACTACCCTCTCAGGCCGTGTAAACCAAGTGTATTTTTTCAATGAACAATTTTTTAATTAGTAATGTTTTCACATCCGCGGCCGTTTGTCAATTGAATAAAATTTTCACTGGGTTTTTTAGTAAGGCTGAAAATGTTTAAAAATCATAAACATAATGTTCATAAATCATAAATATCTCGGAGTTAATTTTTTTAATTCACTACCTGAAAAAATCAGAAACATGAACAGTAACATAAAAAAATTTAAAACTCAGATTAAAAATTATACTGAAAATTTGAACTGAATAAAAAATAATAAATTGAACCAATGTAATAACACCCCCATACACACAAGCCCTGCTTATTTATGGGGGTGCATCAAATACATGTATTATGTCATTAATTTTTGTATAAAATTTATTATATTTTATGTAACTTTTTGTAAATAAAAATATATATATATAAGAGGTACGGCTGCGCGGCCTTTTACATACAAAACTTAAATTTGGATTTGAGGCCAAAATACCCAACCAAACTAAAATATATTTTTTTTAAATCTAAACGTTTAGTAAGTATCTTGTACGAATATGTGCGATTTTAGTTTTAAATCAAATATATTGGCCACTAAGGATTTCAATTTATAGTGATTTTAGAGGCAACTTTTCTTTAGTTAATTTTAATAATAAAAAAATAAAAATCTTACCTTAAGTGCTCTGTTATTACAGTGAAAAAATTAAACATCACAAAAAAAGGCATTTCTTTGGGTAGAAAATTTAAATTATAAACGTGAAATGTATGTTAACAACGCAAATCGGTCGTTTATAATTTGAATTTACGCACATCAAAACGTTTTATTTATTTTTTTTTATTTCATTATACTTATTTAGTAAATAATGTAAAATATATTTTTTAAATAATTATCTTTCACTCATAAATAATTGCCAAAATGGTCTTTTCCTATATGCCCTATATTTTATGTTTTAAAAACAAATAAACTAGATATTTGCTAAACCTTTTGATTTAAAAAAAAATCATTTTTGGCCTCAAATCCAAATTTAAGTTTTGTATGAAAAGGGTCAAGCAGCCGTTTCTCTTAACATACCGATTAACATCACCTCGCCAATAGGACTTTAGACAGGACATAAGCCAAATTTAATGCCTGCTGCACATCTTTTCAGTCCAGATCCCTTATTTGCCAAGTAACAATAATTACGAACCATTGATTCTCAGAGTAAACTCAACGTATATTTGAGAAATACTTTGTGGAACATTTTAGATAAATAACTCTGCCATTTTCAATAACTTTTTTACATTTCGTGAAAATGGTAGAAGCATGATTACAAGGCATCCAAATATAGAATATATATATATATATATATATATATATATATATATATATATATATATATATATATATATATATATATATATATATATATATATATATATATATTATTTTTATGGCATGTTTCAGTGTGAAATATACTCTCGGTATCGCTCTTGTGAAATATCATCATTCAGAATTGAAAAGTTGTTTGAAATGGCTTTAGACGTGTTTGGTGACCAGATCTGAATAGCCAAGTATTATCGACCTTCATCTGCGTCATCCCATTCCCTCCCCACTCCATTAAGCCTCACAACACAAACCACTTGGCGATGTCATTATCCGAATGTCTCCTGGCAATAAGAACGTGATGTTAAAAAACGATGTTAAAACGGGAGGTTAAAAAAGTAAATGAAAAAATATATATTTTATAATTCGTAAGAAAATTTACAGATTATTTGGTGTCAGTGTGCAAATATTTTCAGTTGCAAAATAATTACTTTTTTGGTCCTGCATTTAGCCTTTATAATAATAAGCCTTTTTATTCTGGACTTCTGTTAGGTATATATTATACATGTTCTCATTTGTTATAATATATCCCGAAGCTCAGTTTGCCTCCTGGCATAGGCCTCCTCTAACATTTTCCATTGGGACCTGTCACGCGCTACTCTTCCCCATTGATATCCAGCCGTGAGTTTTAGGTCATCTTCCCATCTTGTGTGTTGACGTTCTCTACTTCTCTTGCCATCTCTGGGATACCACTCAGTGACATTTTTGCATTTAGCCTTTAATTATTCATAAATTTGTGGCAGAAACGACCAAACATGATGATAACCCAGTTTAAATAATCATTGCAAAGCATTCCTATGACTGAAGAAACATTCTTCAAAATAACTTGCTTCAATTACATTCATCAAAAGTAATGGTGAACGATGAAAATACAATGGAGCCATTCCTAAACGAACGTCTATTGCAGATTCCACAATCCATTACATTATTATCCTTGCTAAACTGAATAGGTATCGTGTCGCATATCTGTGTCTTCGTATAGTGCAGATCATTGTAGGCACTGAAGATACAAACCAATAGAAGTGCAAGTAGAAAGATTTTTAATATTTGAAAATATTTTATCAATTTCACCCGAATTAAGGTCAAAGTTGCGACGGCCAATATTCGAAGATCCAGGTATCATCTCCCTGCAAGATAAACAAACGAGTTGATAAGGAGCAAGTCTAAGGTGACATACATCACCACCAAAATATGTAACTTCAAATGAAGCTATTCTAGACATGTGGCATGAGTACAAGATGACAGTAGGATTCACAATATCGTAGCATGGGCGTCCTTGGATGAGAAATAGGTGCAGAGATCACCTACATGTGAGGTGGGCTGGCGATCTGAAGAGGACCGCAGGCTTCGGATGAATAGGCCTAGTAAATATGGATAATATGAGAGAGTATCCATGTTAAAAGCTGAATGCCAGAAAACCCTTGAAAAAGAATTAAAGATAAGATGTACCCTACGTTGGACACCAAGCCAAGCCACAACATAGTTATATAGAAATAAAATATCTCTTCAGTGATAATACAATTATTGGCAACCAAACCAACAACGGAAATAATACAAGCTCCACGATCTTATTTTGCATTGTTGAATAATATTTATGCTCGTTGGTAAAGACGCAATCTGCACAAATCAATATGAAATATTCTCGGATTAGAGAAATGTAGAGATGAGAATATCCCTGGAAGTTGAAAGCTATCAAAGTTCGAGGTGGTCGATTGCCAAGTGGGTAGAATGCTCGACTTGGTTCGATGAATCGAATCATCCCACTCACTCCCTTTTCAATACATGCTTTGAAAAGGTCAGTGTTATAAACCTGTGTACCTTCAATTTATTGTATATAATCAAAAATAATAAAATTTTCTATGAAATCTTGCTGTTCTCTCGATATCTTGAGAAATACAACTATTAATTTTATTGCTTCGGTGAGACTACTCTTAAGAATAATATAAAAATATGGTTCGCCGAATTCTTGGAAGAAAAGTGAAATTTTGTTACTCATCGCTGGAAATTTAATCTGTAACAAAATATTCTCCGGAAATACCTTTTCATATTATATTACATATTCTAGGAATTTATGGCGGGAAAATGTTTTATTTTGTTTGTAATAAGATCCCTGAAGCAGGCGTACGTATGGTAAAACCATGTGTGACCGAGTTAAAAATGTGGAAATTCTGAAAGAAAGCGTGCCTGATGAAACTGTAATGAGTATCTAAGATTAAGAAAGGAATGCTTAAAATGTTTTGGACATATATAGCGGATGATCAAAGAACGAAGTTAGAAGAAAATTTGAAGCGAAAGTGAATGGTGGAAGAAGTCATGGAAGAATTCACAATCAGGTGAATCAACTGTCAAGTGTCAGAATATCAGAAGATTACAGGAATGTGAATGAAGCTAAGGATGTGTGCCAAGACAGAGTTGTATGGCGATTCATCCTCTATGCAACGTCTTCAGAGGAACGTCTTCAGGGTTAGATAGATAGTACAGCACTCTTGAGGTGATTTTTCACAAAGGCGATGCTATACAAATCATCCAAAATGTTCTTTCTTATCGTAATAAAAGCCTAAACCTTTCAGGGCAGATACTTTAGCCTACAATTATTATTATCAACATCTTTAATATACTTATATACTTTTCTAAAACTTCAAATGGTTTAAACTTAAGATTGGTTAGAAATGATGTTAGGTGAAAAACAATTAATTAATAATGCAATTTGTGATCGCCCTGACGAATTCTCTTGGATTTTTCGCCCTTAGAAATTTTCACGATTCTGACGTTATGTTATAGAGCAAATATAGCGGGATCAATATTGGATGTGTTAAGTATATACAGCTCGGAAATATCGGTACATAACTAAGAGAAGAAAAACCCGCATATGGTGAATCGGGATTGTGCTAACGCTATTTGTGGATAGTGCCCATAAAGTTCATTTAAATACGCTTTTAATATATTTTTGGAACAAATATTATCTTCATTTTTGCAATGGTTTTGACGTGAGTAAGGTATCAGCAGTTAATGAACCGTACCTAGGTTTTTATAGAAAAGTGCGCGTGCTATTAAGACGCAACGAAGTACAAATTAAATGAAAGAAACCAATTATATTATGTGGGAATCTCGAAGATATTATTTCTCGAAGTAATAGAAATCTGAATTCTGTTCATGTAAAAATGTTAAGGCGCGGTATACCCTCTCAAAAAGAAGAAGATGGAGATATATGTAAAACACGACTAGTTTAAATAGAGCAAAAATCTCGTGGGGAATGTCTAAAATAGCATTTAAAGAAACACTGAATATTTTCATCCATATAACTTTTATATTATTTTTATTTTATTATCATTGAACAACAGAATATTTCCAATTACAGTACAATTTAGTTACCCTATCAGCATTTAGGCAAGTGACTCTTCAATAATATTTTTAAGGCATATAAAGAACACTCACTTACATCCAAATTGTTTGCGATTTCATTTAACAGCACCACTCCCCTCGTCATGCTATGCTTTGCCAAGACGTCTGTTCTGCCATTGGGTACTTTAAATAAGTCATGATATCGACTTCGGCCGTAGGGGTCTGGGGTCCTAGCACACTGAAATCGTTATCTTTACAATATCGAATAGATATGGCATAACAACCGACGATTTTGTACCGAACCGATATTGATGGGCAATGTAAGGTAATCAAAAAGAAATTGTTATACGCTGGCAACACTTGAGGTACTTTCTACGTAGCTGTCACAATGTCTATGGTATCGCAGTTATAGACCGGGAGCCGGTACATAAATCTTACGTCACAAACCTTACGAGTACAAGGATGAAACTACTTTTGTAGTGATAATGGACATTTAGTAAGCCTTAAAAAAGCTGGTGTGCCGCGCCTCTTGGCAGATTCCGCGCAGTCATGGAACTAGTGAAATTCTTCAATGGGATGGTTTAGAATCTAGACTACAGTTATTCCTTGGTTTCATTCGTGTACTCGATGACGTAAAATTTACTAATTTCTATCCCAATTTGGCAGACCTGCTAATTTTCTCATCCACCAATCGACCATTATCATATGAAACCATTCCCGTTCGTGTACCCGATGACGCAATTTTTTCGAAAAAAAAATGAGTGTGCCTTAGTTTAGACCACACGACTGAAGTAAAACTTCACTAACTTATGCCGGGTACCCGTTATATATAATGTTATATAGCATGGAACCATTACAGTTGACCGCGAGGTTACAGGAGCCTTGCAACGCATGCCGGGTACCCATCCCCATCCCCATCCCCATCCCCATCCCCATCCCCATCCCCATCCCCATCCCCATCCCCATCCCCATCCCCATCCCCATCCCCATCCCCATGTCGATCGTGCGTAAAGAAGTTTTACTTCAAAAATCGCTCACTATTTCCATGACTGCGTGGAACCTGCCAAGAGGTGCACCGGCAGACTAGCTTGTTTAAGGCTTACTTAATGTCCATTATCACTACAAACTACAAAGTAGTTTCACCAGTGTACTCGACGACGTGGTTTGTATAGCCAGGCTCCCGGTCTATAATACCTGTCAAAAATATCGTAATCCATTAATGGAATAATATGACAACTAACTAATAATCTTCTCTTTTGAACATTTAAAGATCCATTTACATCGAGATTTTTGCTGAGATCTCATAATAATATTAAATACACACACTTTAATGTACGTTGGAAGTCCGCATGTATTTTTTGACACTAAAAAAAGGAGTTAATTGGACAATGAGATCATTTGCCGTAATACGAGATATATTCGTATGTACGAAACTGTCAAACGAAAACGTCTGAATTCCGATTTAATTCAATCCTGCAATCTTCGATAATCTGCCTCCGTTCATTAATAAACCAGTAATTATGCAGAAAGAATGTCATTATTAATAAAGTTGTGTAGATATATCGCCAGTTAAATAAAGGACAGAGTGATTTACAATCTCGTATCGATAACGAACCGATTGCCCTAGCACGCTTGCACCATCGATAGGCAGACCGACGTCGAAGGGAAATAAATAAGGAATCGACATACGATGGCAACACTGGGGATCTTTTGAATGAATTTTCGTTTCTTAATTTGAAATGTGCTCCTACGTACAAATGAAAAATACCAATAAATTGATAATTTCGAATTGAAATACGAACTCAAATAAATATTGACGTTTCGCATGTTGATACTGTTTGAGACTAAACGACATTTTAACAAATTTCGTTTCTCGAAATTGAAAGCAATTAATTGATCGCCTTTTAAATGAATTAACTGAGTCTATGGGTCTCGTATACGATTTCTTTAAATTCTAAGAGTTTTTTTAGTTCACCTCTACTCATTAATTAGCCAGTTATTTTGCGTAACAAACGACATTATTTTTTAAAATCTGTACATTGACAGCTTATCTGTCACTCCGGAAGCCACGGTAAAAACGGCGTCTTTTGTCAACCGACTGTCGGAATTGTATGTTCACTGTTCTCGCAAATATCGCTAACTGACCATAGACAACGGATTTATTACATTTCGTATTAATATTGGGGTTTTATCCATACAAGAATGCATACGATTTAGTGGGCTTTTGTCAATCGTCGGTCGGAATATCCCTTATCAATTGTTGAGCGTGCTAGCACATATTGATAACTGACCATAAATGAAGGATAATACCGATATCGTATTGATATAGGGTTATATCGATCGACCATGCTAGGACCCCTGGTACATATAAATCATAGCATCCCAAGAGAAATGGGCTATCGATGAAATTGTTCCAAATTTTGAAAGACAGAATAGCAAGACTTGCTTTCCGTCTAGTTTCTAGACACAGAATCAGTTTCCTCAAGTAAGTCAATATGGTGCATGAACCTTTGAGTTTTCGGTCTTCCCAGGACTTCGGGAACAAATCCAAAGTAATGGCCGGTTTAAAAAAAAACATGTTGTAGCGCTAGCTCGTAGAGGAGTGGAGCTGACGACACGGTATCGCTCCTAAGTAGATAAGTACTAACATCACCCCTAACTATTACACATCTGCCCTGATGATGGACACTGCAACGCTGTCCGAAACGTTGGCTAAAGAAGGAGATAGCGCAACACGGCATAATACCCCAAAAACTAATAACAAAACTCAATATCGATTTTATTTCATTCAAAATTTGCTTTAATTTATACCTACATTCAAAAATGCTGAAAGGAGTGATAATAAAACTATTAAAATTATGTACTTTTTGAAATTATTTTTTGATCATAAGTATTTATAATTTTTCAATAATGTCTAATCAAAATAAGAATGCAGTTTTTTTAAATATATTAGTTTGTACGACCGTAAATAAATAGACAAACTGAGGTGTTTTCGTCACAACGAGAATTAGAGCTATAATTTACCTATATTTGTTTGTATTTTTTTATATTCAGGGCAAGTAATCGAATTACAAATTTATCATCCTACTTTCATTGTAATGTGGTAACGAGTTGCAAGAAATTATGGCTACAAAATTTACCCGAAATTATTCAATTGATACTTAATTGTGTTGCGAAAATAAACAACATGCAACGCAGCGAACTTATCGAAAACTGTGTAGGTATTTGAAATGGTTTTCGATTACTTAAATACTGAGGATGCAATATGAGATGAGAGGGTGAAAATATGTCAATAGGTATATGTTAAAGTTTAAGCCTTTTTTGTGCGGACAAAAATGTTATAAAATCTCTGAACTATATTGCCAACGCACTTAACTAACTAATTTGCTTCCATATATGTACAAAAACATCCAGCATAATAAAACATTTCAAAGTAAAGAATATTTTTTTAGTTTTTTATTTTTAAAAGAAAATATGTTATTTTCTTGTCATGTTTTATTCTGTCTTGTCTCTTTTTCTCTCCTTTTCTATCTCTTTATTTGTAATCACCCAAATTTGAATATCTTTGTGTTTTTTTCTTTACTTGTTTTCTTTTGTTGTTTGTTCTACTTACATGTTTTTTATTTTTATGCTGTACTGTATGTGAAACTTATATTTTTATACTGTACTGTATGTGAAACTTATGTTTTTATGCTGTACTGTATGTGAAACTTATATTTTTGATATCAAAATGCCTTTGTAAAATTGTATCTATTGCCTCCTATCTATGAATTGTAAGTTCCTCCGGTTCTAAAATTAGTTTTTTTTATCTCACCACGATTTCCCTAGCAAGATGTAAAAAACAAAAAAATATATAAACATTCAAATTAGTAGGTACACCTAAAGCATGCGATTTTAAAGGAGAAAAATATATATTATTATTAAATACGCATTACTATTAAACATTTTTAACTTGAGGGTGGAAATTTAAAAAGCTATTTTCTACAAACCTGCACGAAAAATTTTAAGTACAAATTCCAAACCTGTACCTGTACCTGTTAAAGCAATACTATGGCACAAAATTATAATTCAGCATACATTTACCCCGCAGCATAAAGAGAAATTAGAACATAAATACAGCACTAGATTCACGCGCAACGACGGGTTAATAGTTCCGAAATTTAACAATAAGTACGGACAGAGAACGTTTGAATACATCATACCGAAGATATTTAATTTATTACCTGACAATATAAAGCAATGTAATTCTATGAATAAGGTTAAATATATGGTGAAAAATTGGTTATCGGAAAAAAATATTTATATTGATATTGATATGTATAAAAAAAATGAAGATGTAAATTTTAAATGTAAAAAATCTATATGTAACTAAAATATAAGCACCTGTTGACAAGCCAATTCAATTGGCTTAGCAGGACTTGTTTGCTGATTACAATATGTATTATCTATTCTTAAAATAAATAAAAAAGACAAAGAAATTTGTACTTAAATTATTACAATTTTCCAGGGTTTGTTTAAACTTATAGGTACGTATATAATATTACATGTGGATTTTATTTCATTAGCTAGTGACGGATGTATGATTCCATCCCTCCCAATGCGAATCGAGGCAAAGGGTTGAGAGAATTCTGCTGGAGAGGTCAAATGGTCTGCCCCAACCGGTCTTATCAATCTTTTTGATCCGACCCGCCACGCATAAGTTGAGCAGGCACATTCGCAGTCAAGACCTAGACAAACGTCACCACATGAAACCGGATACCCCCACTAAGTCACAAAACGTAGCGAACTACTTGGGATGGCCTATGATGGCAGAGGTGTTGGTCATCCAATGAACGATTTCCAGGGCAGCGGTATTCATCTCCCAAATTGAGAACTTTGTTTTGGACGACCGTTTTCTTATGTGATGAGTGATGAGCTTTACCGAAACACATTCACTGGGCGTAAAATAATGTTACCCCTCCCGTCTCATTTCGGTTCAAATTTCACATTTTACAAAGAACTCACAATTTTTTTTTATGAATACCATTACC
The DNA here is from genome assembly GCA_929108145.2 of Limnephilus rhombicus. Taxonomy (NCBI): domain Eukaryota; kingdom Metazoa; phylum Arthropoda; class Insecta; order Trichoptera; family Limnephilidae; genus Limnephilus; species Limnephilus rhombicus. Next base: position 36,066,371 of record OV815276.1, read on the forward strand.
TGTCCGCGTGGTTCTTATATCATTAACAATGGACAATACGGCTGTAGAGCGCTGCCATTCACACGGTTATTTGCATGGCAAGCTGTGTTTATGGTTGGTAATTTCTGGATCAAATGTTTGGACATTACATTTTATTTGAAATGCTAATTGAAAAATACTAAAAACGTAAATATACACTTGCAAATGGCAAAATCAATAGAAACTGCCGGGAATTTCGCAGAATCGTTACAGTTGAAATACTTGTTGCTTTTACTATTCATAATGATTACCTACGAGTTTATAATGATCTTTTTAACCTTATCGACTGCTGGTAGACTGTGTTATTAAGAAAGTAAGAGTTATAATAAAACCTGCGTGCCCTATAAGGACTTCCGTGAAATATTTATATCTGGGGTTAAGAGTAATTCTTGTAAATGTAGTCGACCTTAGAGACCAGGCGCTAAGAGCTAATGAATAGAGGTACTTAGATGTCGGGTTTCAGTCCCGTTGACCTGTAGTAAAAAAAAATGTTATATAAGTATAGAAATGTCAAAAATATCATTGTGAAAATCACAGATTTAACAACATTTTTCGATATTCTTTAAGGTTCACGACGAGTTCATCGAAAACGAATTCATCGAAAATCAATTCATCGAAAATCAATTCATCGAAAGCAAATTCACCGAAAACGAGTTCATCGAAAACCAATTCATCAAAAAACAATTCATCTAAAACCAATTCATCGAATGATCAATTCATCGAATCGCCAATTCATCGAAAAATATATTTTGTTGATATTTGAGAGAAATGCCGAGCGGACCGAGAAGTTAAAAAAGCATTGGTCAACCTAAACTAACCGAACCTAACCTAACCTAACCTAACCTAACCTAACCTAACCTAACCTAACCTAACATAACCTTACCTAACCTAACCTAACCTAACCTAACCCAACCTAACCTAACTTAACCTATTTAACCAATTTTTAAATATTTTTTTATCATCACTCTTAATGACCTTTCCGAGTTGTTTATGAGTTGGTTTCATTATGAGTTGTCTGGTCACCGTTCCTTAGATGTCCCTTTTTTTCAGTATCGAAATCGAAGAGATAACCTATAAATTTTACATTGTCCCTACGAAACTGACAGTTGCTTAACACATTTAACTCAGTTAAACAGACCTTTTGGGTATTTAATTTTGACAGCTCTAATATCTACAAAAAAAATGTTTTTCGGTGAATTGGCGATTCGATGAATTGATCATTCGATGAATTGATTTTCGATGAACTCGTTTTCGATTAATTTGCTTTCGATGAATTGATTTTCGATGAACTCGTTTTCGATGAATTTGCTTTCGATGAATTGATTTTAGATGAACTCGTCGGTTACCATTCTTTAATATATTTTTAAATCGCTTTTGTTTCCAATGTGTAATTTATCCATATTTTCTTACTTTGGCTTTCATTGACTTTTAGAATACTTTGAATGTTCTATGCATCAACTTAACTAAAAGTAATTTTTTCGGTAAATAGAAAATAGGCACATGCTTAACACACACTTTTCTTGAAATAAAATTAAAAAAAACGCTTCGTAGTAGTTAGATAATAATGAGAAGCACGTATTTCAGTTGCAGAGGCAAGATTTAGTTTTTCGGTAATTAAAACCGATTATTCACCTGGCGGCCATTGTTACAGATGTCCAAAATTTTAAGGTTATTTATTTTTACATTTAACTTTATGAGTTAAACCTCAAATTGTAATATTTAATTATATTGTCTTCATTTAATTTAGAAAAAAAAGTTTAAAGGTTAGTTTTTTCGCCTCTTATTTAACCAAAAAATAAAAACCTGTGAACCTAAAGCAGGTTCTTAAGTTTCCAATTTGGATTAAATTAAAAAATAGATTTGAAAACTATTTTCATATCATTATGTCTAAACATGGCGTCAAGAAAAGTCGTAAAATTTTTACTTTTTTTACGAAATAGATACTAAAATGCTTCATTTTCCATTTTTGGAAACTCAAATACTTACTTCTCATTATTATCTGATAAAAAGTGTTTTTTAAATAAATTGCGCAAATTAATATATACCTGTATTTCGGGTATTTACCTGTTATCTAATATTTAATAAACAAAGCATCCGATTGTCATAACATCGGTTGAACAATATTTTTTTCTTATTGATCACTAAAAATATATTGCATGTATAATATGGCATCTTAAATAGTTTTTAGATATTTTTATATTAAACACAGACGTAAGATAAATTCCGTTTCAAACTGAAACTAATTGGGTGTACATGAATTTTCCTTACCGAAAAAGCTGTGAATAGAAATATTTCTCAATAAATCACCGTTTAAGAGTTTTTATTGCTTTTGAACAGAAATTTGTGGTTAATTGTGGTAAAGGTAACAATTTCAAATTTGTCATTTTGATTACAAACAAAACGATTAAATCAAATTTTATTTTTTAATACCTTTAGACTAATTAATTAAGAAGACTTTATACTTCCGTCTGATTCCACAACGTTGGAGTCCCTTTGTAAATGTCAGCGGTGGTATTCAATAACCTGTGAATGCAATGCTAATATTTTGTTCTCACAGAAATAGCAGAATAACAGCATCCTGTAGTTATTAGAATCTGCAGCGTTGATGGACCCGAAGTTGCTCCATCTCAGTGAAGTATTTCATTGTGGAAACGAATTTCATCTCGAACGAGGGAATATCCATTTCAACTGCTGAAAACTTTGCCAATATCAATAACTATTTATGATCCAGGAACAAACAATGTATATTGCTTACACCGATACGGAGTTGTATAGGTCTCCTACGACATCAGATACAAACATTTGCTTGCACGTTTTGTCGACATTTGCTCGGACATTCTATGTTTTTGTCTACATTACGTCTCCCCCGACACTAGGAGGGAAGGAGGGGGGGTGGGCAAGGCCGTAGCCAGAAAAAAAATTCGGGGGGGGTTTTGTTTGGCGGAACAGTGATTATTAAAAGAAATTAAATGGTGTTACGTATCAATCTTATCATGTATTTTTATAATTACAAAATTAAATTTTAGCTTTCTTTGCGGCGAACAAATCAATTACCTTCTCGATGTCAATATCAATTTCGGGGGGGGGGGGTTTGTTTGGCGGAACAGTGATTATTAAAAGAAATTAAATGGTGTAACGTATCAATCTTATCATGTATTTTTATAATTACAAAATTAAATTTTAGCTTTCTTTGCGGCGAACAAATCAATTACCTTCTCGATGTCAATATCAATTTCGGGGGGGGGGGGTTTTGTTTGGCGGAACAGTGATTATTAAAAGAAATTAAATGGTGTAACGTATCAATCTTATCATGTATTTTTATATTTACACAATTAAATTTTAGCTTTCTTTGCAGCGAACAAATCAATTACCTTCTCGATGTCAATATCGATTTCGGGGGGGATCAATCCCCCCTGATCCCCCCCCCTGGCTACGGCCTTGGGGGTGGGCGTGGCCACACACATTTTGTTCAATGGTCTTTGGTAAAGACGCGTCTACGTACTGCACACATGACGTTTGACATTTACGTATATAATTGTAACCACCCTACGTAATAAAAAATGTAAAAATGAGTTTAAAAAGAAGAGATGTATCAGGAAGAAAAAAACAGATTTCAAGTTAGACCGTAAAACCCCGAAATTTTAATAGATTTTTTCTATCGGGAAAGAGTTCTGACTAATATCAATATATACACGACCTACATGTAGGTACCGTTTTAGAATTTCGTCTACGTAATTATTTACGTAGACGAAAAGTTCTGATAGGGAAGAGATTCTTACGGGTTTAGCGATAATATTGTAGTTGCAACATGATACTTTAGTTTCTCCCTGATACGTACAAGGAGAACACACAGATTTCAAGTAAGATCGTACTCCCTCGTATTTATTTATCAGGAAATAAGAAGAGAATACCGATTTGGATTGGGCAATTTATTTCGTGCCTCCGAAACCGATTTTGAAAAACTGGTTTTAATTATACATGTGCTAAAAAATATTTCACCAAAAATACGTATTGGCATTACATTAGGATTTATATTTATCAAATTCATAATTTTTAAGTTTGCTCAGTGCACATAACCTCAAAAACTTGTTCGATTTATTCTCACCACGAGGTGAGTGTTTTCTGTCGGCCACCGAAAACACAGACATTGCTTCTGCGGACAAAAATATGTAAAGCCACGTCCCCATTTAGAATGTCCGAGCTAATGTGTAAGTAAATGTCTGTGTCTGAGGTCGCAGGAGACCGGGCTTGAAATACGCACGATACCCAAGTATGATATTTGTGCAAAAATGACAAATTGACAATGCCCTGTGTGACAATAAAATACATGCACTGGGCACATTTTTATTAGTAGGTTAATTTGGAAGTTTCCGTAAAGTTTTTGTAAATGTAAAAAAAAATTCTACTGATCGTATTTACCTGTTGGTCATTTTAAAAGTTAAAAATATCAGTTTCTAGTATTAATGTTATTGACTCTAACAAAGTCATGAATTCCAGGAGTGGCATATGGTTAGTTCCACCAAGTGTGTATAAAATCATTACTAAGAGAACAATTAATATTAATCATTATTTGCAGCTGGACTGACCTTATTGAAACATGTTCATAATGAACTTCAGCCTTGGGACCTTGATCAAAGGAAGCCAATTAATTTTAAAAATCAAAGCGTTAAATACTCAATGGTTAAGAAAATGCTAATCTCACGTAGTACAACTATCTAAAGTAGCAATAATACTTTTTTTCTTTCGTGTGTACTGTGTATCGATCTGTTATTTTAGCTATGATCTTTAACTTGCTTTAGAACAAACTAATCAAGTTTATGTTTATAATAATATTAACCCCTCCGAATTTTCGAGAATATTAGCTTTTGGTGTCTTAAACGAAATGACATTTTACGAAAACTTTTAGTTATAACCGCTTCACAATTAAAGCTCTATAAATAAAACATTTCTGAACGTAGCCGAATAGTAAAAACTGTTTTAGAAAGGTTACAAAATAGGCTTTGAAATTATTATATTACAAATAAATATTAGGATTTGTAAATATTAAAATTTAGAACGCAAACATTAAAAATAGGTAAAAATGACTCACGTGATGTTTTTATGTGAAAACGGTACTAAAATCACAGATTATGCAAACAACAATACTTATTCTATTGTATATATGTGTAATAAACAGTTTTGTCACCTCACTTTTTTTATCATTTCACATAAAAATATTTAATAAAAATTTAAAATGTGGAGCGCGGTGGAGCTGCCGGTAGCAAATTTGCGCGGGTAAATATTTTTGTCTACTACACGACTGACAGCTGATTCCTGTTATGTATTTCCATAGACAACTTGATAGAAATGTGCAGCTTGATCTACTATCGACCTTTGACTTTTTGTTTTAGGGATGTAACTAAAACAATAACGGAGTTATAACGATTTCTATGGAAACACACGCGCTGACGTATAAACACGCTTATTGTACTTAACTGCAGTCCTATTTTTAACGCTTATATCTGCTTACGTTGCGGAGGGGATCAAAGTAACTCCTCATTCCTCTACAACTACTTTCATAGTACTTGAAGCTCATCTGTTTTACTCTTATTAATTAATAATAGCCATTAACCGGCGGCCGAGAATTTAAATTTCGTCGAACGATGATCTTGCGATCGTACCCTTGCAACTGTACAGGGCGCTTACGATGAGAAAGATTAATTATACTCCATACCAGCATTTTAACATAATAACTAAATATCGATTTTATTTCATTCAAAATTTGCTTAGATAAATATCTACATTCAAACATGCTCAAACTGGTGATGTTAAAACTATTAAAATTATGTAAAATTATTTTTTGATCATAAGTATTTATAATTTTTCAATAATGTCTAATCAAAATAATAATGCTTTTTTTTTAATATATTAGTTTGTAAGACCGTAAATAAATAGACAAACAGAGGTGTTTTCGTCACAAAACAAGGTCGCGGATATTTTTTTATGATTTTATTTTAACTAAAATTAAAATTCTAAAAGTAGCTTTCCCAAATAATTTATTGATTTATTTTACTGCATGATAATATGATTTGAAATGTATATTGTATAATACAAAATTTTGTTTAAAAATTTTACAAATCTGCCAACGATCGTCGGTAAAATCTTATTGTACTAAAAATAAACTAATTTTCTCAACATTTAAAACATCGAGTCAATACGTCTAAAATTTGACTTCACTACTATCATAAATAATAATGTTTCCAATAATACAGCTAAAGGAATGACAAATGGCACGAGAGTGTAAACTCAAGAAAAAAGTTATTCCACTACAAGCAACTTTGTCCTCTCTAACCTTGCCATAAACAAACTCATAAGCGTAATAAACACAAACTCAATAATAAACAAATGCAACATGATAAGTTATTTACAATAACTTGGGTCGTTCGAAAATATCGAGCTGGATCCATGACTCCTGCTCTTAATAAAATGAGTCATGACCCATCGCTAGTATAGGGTGTCCGGGGGTAGAGTGCATTAACTTTGGGAGGTACACTTTTTTATTTATTTATTTAATAAATGTTACAAAAATTTCATGTTATTATGTATTCTATAAAGTTTTTTTTAAATATATATTGTTCGCGCCTTTATTGTTACATGTGGTTCTTTGTAAATACCTCTTGTGTGCCCTCCGCCTCAACAGTTCAGTTGAATTCACCTCGCCGCGAAGGACACATGTCCTAAAAACCGCACCGCATTTCCAGTTGTAATAATCAAACCGCAAACAGAACTTTCAATCTCGCATCTATTCGCAAGTACCATCGCCACGCGTCATCCATTCTCGTTTATTATTTCGCGATCAAACGTTCATTCCCAATCGCCATTCCCTTCCAAAATCTCTACCAAACTAACATACCTACCTTTCCAGTGAACACAAAATCGAAGAGGGAAGCAGTCCGGGTTAGTGCGATTAAAATATGATAAAATGGTAAATAAGAATGGTAAATAAGAACCGCATACAGTATACAGTCCACAACATCCACGCAGCATTTGATCCCTCGATCTTGAGAGGGATCATTTGCTACCCGCCGCAACATATATTATTTAATATGTCTTACACCTTTTTTTAGCAAAGCTCGTGTTAAGAAGGCGGAGACAACGAATGTAGATAACAATTTTTATGTAAGGTTATATTTAACCTTATTATATATAATTTTTTTTAATATATATAAATCAAAGAATAGATAATTTATAGTAATTAACAGTAAACGAAGAAAAAATAGTATATATCATGTAAGGGACGTACCCATACTACGTGACAAACTTTTTTTCAATTTTTAACCCCCCCCCCCCCCCCCTCCCCCCCTCGGTGACCAAAAACCTAAGCCCGCCGCCGCTCATTTGTAACAAGCGTGACATTTTGAAGACCCCCCCCCCTCCCCTAAACCTGTCACGTAGTATGGGTACGTTCCCTAATATGCATCTATAGTTTTATATATATAATAGAAGGAATGTAACAGAATGAAGAGGAGGTAATAAAAGAAAGGAGAAAAATAAAGAAAGAAAAAGGATATCTGACATTATTATACATCTGTTATATATTATTATTACAATTGTGTTTAGAAATAAAGTATTGATTGTAATAAGTAATATATAAAGAGCTTTTATTGGTTTTTTGAATTTTTTATAATTTGTTTCCATACTTAAATTAACTGGTAATTGGTTAAACCATTGTCGTGGCGATTAGTGACTTATTTTTCGATGAACAAAATGTTTATGGTGGTACGTCCATTTGGAAAATGCCGTCTTATTTTTAGTATGGACGTTGTATTTATTGTTTAGTTTTATTAATTTTAAAAAAACTTTCTTAAAAATAACAGTTCTGGAAAATTACGTAAATTGAAAAAGAGCGTGGTGGAATGCTTTTACTATGACTAAAATCAATAAAAGTATGATGTTCTTTAAGGCTTTATTATCCTAAAACATTTCAGTTACCTATTTCCTACACTATCTCCTCCACATCTCCTTCACAACACCCTTCAGCGACACAACACACACCAACTGAGCAGTGGCGGACTAAGCCCGTTAGAAGCCCGGGGCGGCAAAGCTGAATGAACCCCCCTCCCCCTCAAAAAAGTTGATGTAATTTTACAAGATTTTTATTCAGTTTACACGGGCCTCTGGTATTGGGGGGCCTCCAAGCGCCTCCGTGTTCCCTTGATCAAATCCTAAACAAGGTTTTAAGGCACTAGGGCACTGTAATAAAAAATGACACTTTTTTTGTATTTCATTTTCTAAAAGATGAATTTGTTATAACGCTATCGCCTAATGTTTTAAGGAAATTCTAAGAAAATTTAAAGAAAGTTTTAAACATTTTGTACGTTGAATTTCTGTCAGCAAAACTTTGAACGCATTTTTCTCGTTTTTAAACCTGATTGAAAACATATTAGAAAAACCGTACATCCGATTTGCATGCACTAAGTCTTAAACTTTGAAAATCCAGTCACAATGGCACCACATAGGCATTTTTTTACGAAGGGACTCCTTCTATTTTTTTAAGAACGTTAAAATTTTCCATAAAAAACCGAATAAAAATTAGCTAGTCCACCGTTTTTTGTTTTTTTAGATATAAAAACTCCCCTACGTGGTGCCATAGATACTGGGTTTTCGAACAGTTTAAGACTTGGTTCATGTAAATGTAAATAAAAATGCAATAAAATACATACAGCCGGATGTACAGTTTTTTTAATATGTCGTCAACCAGGTTGAAAAACGAGTTAAAAAAGTTTCGAGAAAAACGCATTCAAAGTTTTGCTGAAGAATAATATAATTCAACATCCACACTGTTTCAAACCGTTTCACATAAAATGCTGTAAAAACATTTGGTAAGAGCATTCTTAACTTCAGAAAACGAAATAAATAAAAAATTACAAACATTTTTTTTACAGTTTTCTGGTGTCTTAAAGCCTTGTATAGGATTTGATCAAGGAAATATAGAGGCGTTTGGAGGCCCCCGGGGACCAGAGGCCGCCCCTTCCGCCCCCCGTTAGTTCGCCACTGAATCATTTTAATTATTTGCCTATTTTATTACTATCTACATATATTATCTATAATGATATGGTTACTTTTATCAAAGGGCCTAAGATAGTAAAAATAATATGAAGTGCAAAACGTAAGTGAAACTGGAACTAAAACTGTATAGACTTTAGAAAGATTAGTAGTAGTATTTGTTCGCGCATTTTTATATGGAATTGTTATTGGGTATTGCATTCGCAGACTTGGTAGGTAGACATGTCAAAATCCTGAATTTATCCCACCTACCTAATCTTTACTTCCTAAATGTCACCATAAAAATTGTTGCAAGAAAGTACTCAACTTTGGAGAGGTGACAGTGTGCTTTGCTGCTTAGTACAAAATAACATCTCAGACAGGGCGCATGTATCGTAACCTCTTGTTGTAAGAATATTGCGATTTTTAAATTAAACATTGAGAAGTGTACACCAAATCTGGAGATCAGCGAGGCCCCATCTGCAACGGGGAATCCTATTTTCCTTATTCCAATCTGGGCTTATCTAATTTTCCAAAAGCACAAATCTGAACTATCGATTGACTATCCACCAGGTTTTGCGAGTGTATGCTATTTAATCGTCCCGTATAACTTAGCGATTTCACGTAGTTTCGGGGCTGGTTCTTTGAGGGTTGTATAGGCTTTGCTCTGCAGCAAAAGAATAACGCCAATTTACAGTTTTTTTTATGGCACAGTCCCAGTTCAACTTTCTTGCACCTAAAATTTTTAATAACTTATCAATTGAAATAAAATCTAAAGCCAAATATCTCACTTTCAGAAAGGCGCTTGCTGACCTTCTGATGAGTGACTATGATAGTGTTTACAACTTGTTTCACATACTCAGATAGTGATATAAATTTATTATTTATTCTTTATTCTTCTTTATTCTTTTTTACTTTATTTAAACCGAGACGTGCAAATTTACAGTAATATTTTCATTGTAACACTTGATATATATGTATATATATCAAAATACTAATAAAACTTGGAAAAAATATACTGCAAATTCTCAAGTTCGGTTTTTATCATAATATTGTAATGATTGTTTTTGTTTTAAAATACTTATTGCATTCAGTTCCCTCCAGTATAAGTACTTACCTAGTTCTCGCCTATTTATTACACTCATATACTCTCTTTATACTTACTCATGTTACATTTAGTTGGTACTTAAAGAAACCTTATTTTTCTTTCTTTTTATAATACTGCATACCGAAAAAAGAAAAAAGAATTCATAAGAAATGAATGATATTAATTTATAATTTTTTTTATTTTTATTATTTTACTTAAGATATATTTAGATATGTTTACACTTACGAGTACTAGACTCCAATTCAAACAACTATCCTCCGTTGGTCACCATAATACAGGCAGCTGTCTAGTATGGTGACCTAATGTATCTCCTGAAGTAAATTTATTATGTATGTAACATGTACTTTTAAATAAATAAATAAAACAGTGGAGTCGCAGTTTCGCGACACCAGTATTTTCATTTTAAAAGTTGTAAATTACCGGTTCAGGCTGTATTTATTTATTCCTTCTTTATCTGTATGGAATGATGTTTGTATGGGACTTCCCAACCCAAAATCACCTCTTAGATAGGTACTAAGCATATTTTAAAGGCACCAGCACACTAAAAAAAGTCACTTTTTTATTTTATTTTATAAAAGATGCATTTGTAAATAATGCTTTCACCAAATGTTGTAAGGAAATTCATAAAATTGACAGAGATACAGCATATTATATAAAAACGTTTTGAACAGTTTGTGCGTTGAATTATCCTTCAGCAAAACTTTGAACGCGTTTTTCTGAAAACTCCGTTTTTCAACATCTGATTTGCATGTACCATGCACTAAGTCTTAAATAGTTTGAACATCCAGTCACTATAGCCAGGGCCGAATTATCCATAAGACTTATAGGCAACTGCCTGGGGGGCCCGCATCGGATAGGGGCCCCTAGGGTAAAGGGGCCCCGAAACGTGCATTACCTAGGGGGCCCTACATGTTTAAGCCGGCCTTGGCAGGGACCTATTGTCCATAAGGCAGTAGGCTACTGCCTAGAGGCCCCGTATCGGGTAGGGGCCCCTAGGTTAAAGGAGCCCCGAGAAGTGAATTGCCTAGGGGCCCCGACATGTTTGGGCCGGCCCTGATAGGGCCGTCTTGTCCATAAGGCAGTGTAAACCATTGCCTTCTAAAATCCAGTCACTGTAGCCAGGGCCATATTATCCATTAGATGCGTAGGCAACTGCCTAGGTGCCCTGCATCGGGTAGGGGCCCCAAGAATAAAGGGGCCCCAAATGTTCATTGCCTAGGGGCCCCGACATGTTTAAGCCGGTCCTGGCAGGGCCCTATTGTCCACAAGGCAGTGTAGGCCACTGCCTAGGGGTTACGCATCGGCTAGGGGGCACAAAAAAGGTTTTATAAACTTTTTGGTAGGATTAATGCTTAAGGAGATATGGAGGGGGGGGGGGGGGAATGTAAAATTTAAAGAAAAAAAAGTTTTTATTTTTAAAAATGAAATGTTTATTGTTAAAAATTAAATAATTTGTCTTATGTACGAGTATCTTGAACATTAAATTTCGTAGAAATCTAAACTTTTTTGTCTTATACGGGTATCAATGTCAGTATATCGTATCGCATCAATTTATTATCGACTTCGTATTATATTATTACAATTGTTAAATAATACGAGTAACTAGAATTTTGCTCGAAATTGACAAATTTTGTTCGTCCTTTTTAAGAACTTATTGTTGTATTTCTCCTCATCCGATTTTAAAAATATTGCATGATTGACTGCGCCGAAGGGTTTATCAAATTATAAAAGGTTCTACCCTTCTGATATTAATACCAGGACCTAATGAAGCGTGAGGGGTGTTGAGAGATTTGGGAATAGTAGTTGGCCGCCTTTTTACTGGGATGAAATCAGTGAGTGGATAAGTAGGGAACGCTCCGTGTCTCTATGCTTGTGTATCTTGTCAACTATTTTCGGATAGGGGTAGCACGATAAGGGTTAGTAGGCTTTTAGGGTATGTAGGCAAACTGTTGCTAACTCATTGGATAAATGGAATTCAAGCAAATTTTCTCCTTTTTAAGCGGGTTTTAGTTAAACTTTATCTTAACTATGTATCAGAAATATAATTGTAAACTGTTTTTTTTTTCAAATAAAACGTTGGCTGAAGAAGGGGGTAGCGCAACACGGCATAACACCCCAAAAACAAATAATGAAAATACATTTGGCCGTGAAAATCTAAAAACGTAACCAAACTTTTTTATGTCTGCAATTTTTGTGTCAACGTAATTATTTCGTCAACTGTCAACTAATTAAGTCAATAATTGTCCAAAACTAAGATAATATGATGCATAGTTTTTCCATATTTTCAATCTTCAAAAATAATTAAATGGACATCGACTACAAGTTTATATACTCAGCGGAAGAGTGGCCCAACCCACAATAATTCGTAGTCAGCTAAAACATCATTTTCTTATATATTTTTGTCATACCTATGAAGCCACAGTGGCCCAATTTTAGTGTTCAGTATTTCAAAGATCCTTTGAAATCAGTGAAAACTAAAATTGGAACACTGTGGCTTCGGAGATATGACAAAAATAAGTAACGATATGATGTTTTCGCTAATGTGGGTTAGGCCACTCTTCCGCTGAACGCCTCATACTTGATATCTCATTATAAAATAAACCCGCACACTTTTATTAATGATTAACATTCCATAAATAATTATTTACTCTCTTCGATGCAATCAATTGCTGCTATTACGTAAAATCTCGGGAGAAGCCATTTAGGCGACCTTCTACGTATTTAAAAACATGTTTACTCAATTTAATGATTTCTAAATCCTAACTCAATTCATCTGCCCATGATGCACTTGTATTAATTTTTTTTCGAACATTTAAATCATTATATTAGGTTTTTGTTAGCTTTGAACATCAACTGACAAAAACTGTCCAAAATCTCATTTGTCTGATAAAAAAATAATCGTGATCTTCTACCAAAGTTTCTGGCGACACGCAATATTAGACTTATGGAAATGCGATTAAGTACTGATTATTTCTTTAAACTACCGTTTAAACCGTTGTCTTCGCAACATCGGTCACGTGACCAATGTAGTCCCAGCTAAGACCGCTCCAACAGAAGCGACCTACGTCATTCCAGTTACGGGACCCGTCACGAGAACACGTGGCTAAATTATTAATTAAAAATCACATTTCCATTTCTACCAGCGATCTCTAAAAGTGTAAATGTGTCTGGCAAAGACTAAATAAATAATAAAACGTGGAGAACTCTTTTATTGCTTCACTGAACGCAAAATCCTTCCTTTGGAGTTAAGTAAGTATCATCGACGACTTGAAGTAAGGTTCCCCACAGACTTTTAAAAAAATATATTCATTTATGTATTATGAAGACGATAGCAGCGTGCTAGAGTTCATCGTGCATAATGTAATGCTCCGAAGCTGGATATGGAGCTTGTACCTACACTGTTGGTACACAGTAAGTTCTACAGCCTGCTAACAGGAATATGAATTTCTCGTGAGGCATTTCATATTTTATATGGTATTGAATTTCTTGTGCATTATTTACATTAACCGTTTCCGTTTGAGAGTAGTCGAATCGTTCACTCGTGACATTACTCACATACGTGACTTTAATGCACGCTCTCGATGCCCTCCAGATATTTTCAATATTATCGAGAAAAACGATATCCTGTTTCCAGAAATTTATACACCTGTTTTATGTTATTTTGTGCGTGCAGCTTATTTACTTTCTGTTATTATTGCTTCTGTTTCGATATTTCTTTGGTACAAATATTTTGCGTTTTTACATTTTAAATTTATGCAAATATTACAGAGCAGTATGTAATGAGGTTTCAATTTTTTAAAACTGTTCGTGGTGGAGTTGTTTTTTGATTTTCTGGTTATAAAATGTTTTTTAGTTTAGTTCATATGTGTCTAATATTATAGCAGTCCGTAGTTACCTTCACCTCTCAGTATTTTTGTTTTAAGTAAATAAAAAGTTTTCACCGCTCGCCAGCTCTCTACCGACATTGTGTGCATTTCTAAATAAAGGTATAATATGGTGAAATAAAGGTGCTGGCTTGACTAGGGAGAAAAAGTATATATATATATATATAAACAAAAACTTTCAAATAAAGTTCATTCATTTCATTCACCCGTTTCCTAATGATAGTTTATATTTATCCTCTAAACAAATAATTCACCGTAGAAATGCCTTGTAGATTTGAATGCACCCCCTATGCATCTTATTCACTTGCCTGGCATCGAATGTTGCCATTCCATTTCATTTAAATATCACAATGATGAAACACAGTTTTGTATTGAAAATTGTTCTCAAGGCCCGGTTGACCAGACTTTTGGATCACGAAACACGCCCACATGGTATTTCTTGTTATTTTTGTTATTCTATAGTAGCATCGTTATCGGTGCCATACTTCTTGAAGAAACCCCTGTAGAAAAGGCTAAATTAAAACTTCAAACACCTCCATTCCTCCGGTCTCCTAGCTTCATATTATGTTCAAAAATGTTGTATTCGATATACCGCTTTCCAATTGTTTAACACGCAGGTTTAAAATAAAGAAGCCGTTTTGGTGTTACAACCTTGCTACATATCCTACCTAGCGAGCCATCCCAGTTCTAATAATTGTTCTCGTCGACTTTATTGACATCCTTGTTTTGTCGACCTAACGATTGTTATTTATTTATAACGCGACCATTTATAACACGTGTTTATTTATTTATAACACGCCCTGATGTGCTTTTACACTCTTTGTTTGTAAGTTAAGTAACACAGTACTTTTTAAAACTAAAACAATAATGAAAATATAATGTAATGAAAAAAAAATGTAACAACAAAAGCTTTTAATATGAATTAAAATACATTGGTTAAAATGATAAGAAGTCTAACATAAAAAAAGAATATGCAATATAAACAAAATTGCAGAAATTATCCACGACTATTTGTGTCTTGATGTATAAAAGAATTGGAATAAACAATTTTTATACTGTTTTTTCTTAAGGTGAAATATATTTCCTAAATCAGAATATTTATTACCGAGATTGTGAAGTCTCGGAATCGGGGAACTTTGGTAAGAGAGTGTCCTGGTGTTGTTAAAGTAAAATTTCGGCAAGATCTTTAGGCAATATGGATGTTGATTAATTGAAGTAATTCAGGACAGACAATTTTTTAATGCAGTAATTTATGTAATACTATTAAATCTGTGGTAATTCTTCGTTCTGAAAGTTTTAATAGGGACATTTTATCCAGTAGGTAATTATAATCAATATTTAGTACAGGAATATGCAATTTATAGTTTATAAACCTTTATCGTAAGTAGGTACATAAAAGGGACGACTGCAATTCTTTTTAAAAGTGTATACAAGTATACAGGACGATGGGACGTAGGTTTACTTGACTTACTTTAATATAAAAAATATAAATGAACTCTTGGTCTGCGGTGACATTTTTGAAGTTTTTCTTCAACTAAAACAAACGGTAAATCAGTTGGTATTGGACGGTTAGGGGCGGGGAGAGGAGTTGGCCAATTACTCGGCTGAGCGACCAGTGACGACACGTAGAAGAAAAAAAATCTTTTGTATTTGAAGAAAAAAAATTGAAAAAAAGACATCTAAAAAGTCACCGGAGACCAAAATTTCATTATCATTTTTTATTTCAAATAATGTCAGGAATCACTAGTTAAAGTAAATCAAGTCCCTTAAAACACCCTGTTTATTTGGATACTAAAAAATAAGGCGCTCTTCTGATATGCTAATCTAACCCTAAAAATACATGTTTCGCTTTTTAAAACTGTGTTTTACATGCAATACATATACTAAATAAAATAATCCACGATATTTCAATGTTCAGATAGCCCTGTCGTGTGTGAAAAGAATTTCACGAGCGCATTCGGTGAATCTTCGTTGGGTAAAGCCTTTTCTGCAAGTCGCTTAGACGGTTTATATTATGCGCGGTTGGGGAGTGGGTGGTAAAACCAGCCAGGAATAGGCACATGACTGAACAATTATTGGCGAATCACTTTCCCCATCACCCCCTCCTCCGCTAACCACCCCAAGTCTGAGTTTTCCAGCGGCTCCACTCCATACCTTGGTACCCAAACCGGCCTCCCAAGTTTAATGTTAGTGTACCATTAGTTGATAGTTGGTGTATCACATAATATTTATATAAATGCGTAATATTTATTTAAATTAGACAATAAACGTAATTAGACAATCCAGAGCTACCCCCTTCCATAGGTCACATAAGAATAGCTACAGTGCAGGTGTTGACAAACATTAAATTTATAACTTAAAAAATGTAACGAAAGATAAGATAATATTGATTTTTTTCTCGTCGCGCATCGCCTCGTTTCATTCATCTTCTGTTGTGTATGTTTTTTCTTTTAGGGCCTCCCGATCCGCTTTAGTTCAGGTTCGATTTGCGCAATCGGTCCCATCAGGCTAATCCCTGACCTGATTACTGATTGGGTGGACTAAATGATTCTGAAGTATCAGTTAGCCGGTCCGATTAATTTTATGTTCTGGCTTAATTTCATCACAAATGCAGGCACAATAGGCGTACGTTGATTCCAAGTAGCATGATATTATAACTCAATGTATTTGTTTTTTGTTAACATATTGTAATAATTTTACTATATCGAATATATTTGCACTTATTTCAGATGTCGTCATTATAATCATAAAAATAATTAAAACATTTCTTGATATGAAACTTGAAAATTTAAAATTTAAAACAGGTACCATAACTGTGTAATAATTTAATTTAATATACGTAGGTATCTTATGACTTTTGTCACAATGTACTGTCTATATATTTCTTAATAAACAATAAATATTTATTGTTTTGTTTTAATTCTTAAGACTCCATTTGATTTACTAGGTACCTACTGTATTTAATCGACTTATGGGGTATTTCACCATCCTAATCACAGATTATCCATAAGATACATTTTCGATTAAATAAACACGATTTATTTATATTTTTGAACGTTTGTTCCGAAACCGGTCGGATTTACACATTATATAAGTGGTTTATACAAAGTTGTATTGTTTCATTTTTCTACGATTTATTTATTTTAAAATTCTGACTTTACTATACGGTACTTGAACCGAAGTGGCTATATTTTTATTATTTATTTATTTTTTCAGGTTCTCCATAAAAAAGTTATATACCAAATTATTACGAAGAACATTACAAAACTTAAAAGAAAAAAAAGTCCATGAGGGCAGTTTCACTATGTTGTGACGTATGTCAAAAGATAGTTAGTGAACTCTCTATAGGTGACATTGAAGATGTCGATGCTCAATGCAGAGCAGTTGAATTGCTCTGAAGAAGTTCTCGCTTTATATGTTTTTCTTTATATATGTCGAATTAAGTAGCCGAGTTTCTTACCTCGTGCGAGTATCTATTTGTTTATTTACTAATATTCGTTATCGTATGGATAAGCTATCAGGAGGATGGTGAAATACCCCCTTACTCTGTGAAAAAGCGTTGTTAAGTCAATGGCATCATAAAAGTAAAGACAAGTGGTGTTCATCCTAATCGAACTAAAAATATACCACATTTCTATTTTCAGTTTCAAGGGTAACAAAGAAACGCATAGGGAAAGGATAGCCATTCGACATTTGCCAATTTTAGGTAGCTTTATTATTTCAATATTGAAAGAATAAGTGATTTTTTGTGTATTTGCAAATGGATTTTCCAAAAAATATATGCTCGCGGGTGATTTTTGCACCTCTCAAAAGTACGGGAAGGCATTTTTTCACCAAAACAGAGTCCATATAAAAATACGTTTTTAGTTTGTGGCAGATGGTGACAGCTTGTCTAACAAACGAACTTATGTGCGATACTAATCGCAGTAAATCTCTAGTGTGTCCACTGGACTTAGTTCAGTGAAAAGCATTGTCTCAGTAGCCAAACTTCTATTTTAATTCATCTAAGTGTTTAGTATCCAAATTTTGTATATTTTTATTCTTACTTTTTTTCTTTGTGTGCCCTATCAGGTCCCCCCGACGTTGGCGATCACTCTTGAAAATGTCTCTCTGTCTTGCGCTGCCCGGAATAGCTCCTCCACACTTCTAATGCCACTCTCGTACATTTCGCAGCCAAGACATCTGTCTCCTACCATGCCCTCGGCGACCCTCTATCTTGCTTTTCAATATTAAATGGAGCAAGTGATACTTCTCCCCTCGAAGTATATGACCCAGATATGAAAATTTCCTGATTTTTATTAATGTAAGCAGTTCTCTATCTGCTCTGTGAGAATTTCTGTGTTGGTGATCATGTCGGTCCATGGGACCTTAAGCATTCTCCGGTGAAGCCACATTTTAAAAGCCTCTAACTTGTTCATGGTATTTACTTTCAAGGTCCATGTTTCACATCCATACAGCAAGACCAACCACACATAACATTTTAGCATTCTCTGCCTTAGGTTTAAACTGATATTTTCATTGCAGAAGATGAATTTCATTTTAATTAACGCAGGTTTTGCTGCTTCAATTCCGCACCTAACCTCTACATCTGGGTCAAGAGTCTCCGTGAGAATACTGCTTTAGTTTAATCATTATAATTATTAGTTTTCCATTTCTTTTACCAAGTACGTACTTGAATTCGTGCCTTAAAAATGTTTGAACACCTAATGTGAAAGAAATGTTAGGTACGTACTTGATGAAGAAAAGGCTTAAAACAGTTAAATAAATTTATTTAAGTTCCCGGTAGATAGAGATTAGTTAAATGCCAATCCCTGTAAATCATTCTCAGTTTTGTAGTAGTTTTACGAAATTCTTAATCACACACTAAAAATATTAAAGTCCGTGAAATTATTGCCAGTTAAGTCAAAGTAGTGTAAAAACTTTAATTAATGGCTGCCACGATTAATAAGTAGATTAACGTGACTGCAATACCTTCCAGCAAAACGTTCACGTATAGAAAATGCTCCTTTCTCCTTGAGGAATATGAATAATGTTCTAAATGATTATACTTTTGATATAATAATTAATAATTATAATCGTAATTTAATTTAAAGCTTTAATATTAAATTTATAGTTGGCTCAGATTAACTTTGAACTTAATACGTTTGACATTTGTACATGTTAATGTACAAAACCGTGGATATAATTGAATTGGTTGTATTAGAAATCGCATGACTTGGGTAATGAGTTTTTATTGAGCCCGCTTTTAATTAATATTATTTGAATGGAAAAATTTATGCTTACATTAAGCTCCGACCATTTCCTACTCTTCAAAGAAATTGATTACTGAAACGTGTATTTCAACTGCCACTATTTTATAGGTTAGAAATACTTATATGTAGATTTGCAGCCCAAAGTTCAGGCAAGTAAATGAATCTTATAATAACACAAATATGTTTTGTGTTCATTTACAAATAAGTTTTTTTTTATATTTAATATTTTTTTATTTATTTTTTTTATTGTTATTTCATACAATTTTTGAAAGTTCACTTTTATGTTTTTTTTTACTGCCTTACTACGCTAATGCCCGTGTTAAGGTAATCATTAATCATAATATGTTAGGGCAGTGATTTTGTTTTAAAATTTATATGTGTAAGCAAGAATTTAATTATTAGTGTTTGTAGTGCTCTTAGAACACTACTTAGACAAATAACACGATTAGATAAAGCACGGTGGTGAGAACACAATGGCGGTTTTAAGTATATCTGGGGTTTATCTTATGCATAAAAATGAATCGCTGAATGTAAGCGCATAACTTTCGAACGACTGCACCAAATTGGATAATTCTTTTTTTTGTGTGTTTGTTATTGTCAGTACAAGGTTTTTATAAAACTTCCGGTGAGTTCTGGTCTTATGAAATTTGTATTAAAAAAAATGCTATTGGTGGCACGCGAGGTTTGAAAACTGTATGTACGGAAAGCGGGAGGGAGGGAGAGTTGGGTGGTGGGGGTAGGGGTGAGGGGGGAGAGGGGGGAGGGAGGGAGGGAGGTGGGGGGGAGGGAGGGCGGTGAGAGGGAGGGGAAGGGGGGAGGTGGAGGAGGTGGAGGAGGCGGAGTTTGAACCCCCCCTACACTAAAAAGCTAGTTACATTATAAATTTGAACAACTCCTTTTTTTAAATAAAATAGTATGAGTTTTCGTACATTAATTTGAAAATGTTAATTAAATGAAGACTAGCGAACTTAATCGATAATCTAAAAACAGAAAAATCAGAAAATGATACGGTCACATCGAGGACTCGAACCCAGGAACCCAGGACATACGCCTTGCCAGGGCGGAGATCTACCAACTGAGCTAATGTATCCCTATTCGATTCGGTCACATTTAACTGTACCATACTTCGACTAAGATCTAGCAACATTATCTTCATTTTCTTAATGCATTTTTTATTGGCTGCTATCTTTTTGTATGATTTCAAGATTCAAACCCGAACTAAATGCTATCTATATAGTGTTTTGAATAAATTGTATCCATTTTTATTTTTAATATGCGACATCTGTTGACTTTTCTGCAAGTCCAGGATATTTCTTTTTAATTCTAACTTAATGAGTAAAACCGCAAGTTGTAATGTTTTAATTAAATTAAGACAATATTAGCGAAACTCAATCGCAAATATGAAAACAGAACAATCAAATAAAATTTTAAAAAATATGACCGAATCGTATAGGAACACATCAGCTCAGTTGGTAGAACTCCGCCCGGCAAAGCGTAGGTCCTGGGTTTGAGTCCTACATGTGAAGTTATCTTTTTCTGTTTTCAGATTTGCGATTGAGTTTTGATAATATTGTCTTCATTTAATAAAAATATTACAATTTGAGGTCTTACTCATAAGTTTAAAATATAATATTCTAAAATATAAAAAAGAATCGCTGAATGTGTTGCTAAGCGCATAACTTTCGAACGACTGCACCAAATTGGATAAAAAAAAATTTGTGTTCTTTATTGTCAGGACAAGGTTTTTATAAAACTTCAGGTGAGCTCTGGCATTATGAAATTTGTATAAAAAAATTGCTATTGGTGGCACGCGAGGAAGCGGGTATTGCTATGGAAAGCTGGAGGGAAAGGACACTAAGGGAGAAACAATTTAAATGGCATAGCAACGCATGCCGGGAACCAGCTAGTATATAATATAATAATAATAAGTAATAAGCCTTTTTATTCTGCACTACTTTTAGGCATGAATACTAGACATGTTCTTGTTTGTTATAATATATCCCAAAAAAGAAAAACTAAGCTTAGGGATGTATTACCTAAGTTAAAAATATAAGTGAACATTTATTTTTAGTTCGCTTTAATGTATCGAATTTGTAACTTGTCATTCAGTGTAAATACACGTATTATCGTGCGCACTTAATTTAAGCTATTAATCAAAATTATTATATAGGTTAAAATTTACGACTTTATTTTGTATAGGTAATATGTCATTGATACAAAACTAGGTTACAAGTTCAAACTTCCTCTGTCCTTAAACGGTAAAACACAATGTTGTTAAATTAATAACAAAGTATTATGCACTTTCATTTCCGTTTACAGATTAGACATCAAAGTCAAAGTTAACTGCATTTTTGCCACAGTAGATTAAACACAGTTAAAAAAGGAAAGTTAGGCATCAACCATAACGATAGTCAGGTCAAACATAACTAGATTAAGGTTAGAACGACCGCGTTTTATTAATTAGAAGATCACGAGTTAATATTTACTGGGTTGTGTGTGGTCCAAACAAACGGTACCTGACCCACTAATAATTATTATTATTTGTCTAACAGCTGTCAATAATTAAAAATATTATTTTAGCCAAGGGCTCACTAAACTTATGCAATCGATAATGATCGATAACGCGTTATAATTTACCCGACTTCGATCAATGCTTTTTTTTTCTTATTGAACAATATGGCGACTTGTCTTTTCTTCTTATTCTCGCTTTTTGTTTTGTTTTAATCATATACTTATGTGCATTTTCTCATAAAATCTTCTGCAATTTCGTATACGACTAACAACGTAACGAAATGTTTTCACTATTCTGTGGATATGTAAGTGAAACGGCCGTTGTTCCCAACTTTTCGATCGATCAATCTGAGTCTCCGATCAGCTAAGTGAGTTGTTTAGTATCGCTCGATTCGCCTGTTGGTCGGAGGGCTATACATTGGGAAGAGCGTGTTTGTGCATTTGAGGAGTGTTGAGTCAAAATTTCGGCTCAAGAGTTGATCAGTAGGATTGGGAAAAATGGCGATAAGTATATTATAATATGAACCAAAAATTTCCCATCGTTCAGAAAAATGTACTTAAGGCTCTGCAACCGGGCCCGAAAAGAAGAAGATGGAGAGATATGAAATTACGAATTTTAGAGGAGAGCGCTAACATCTATTTTGTCGCTAACAGCGACAAAATAGATGCGAAAATTGCGAAAATGTTTAAAACACGACTCGTTTAAAATGGAGCAAAAATCTCGCGGGCATTATCTTAAACAGCATTTAAATGTGAATTTTTTCATACATATAACTTGTAAAATAACTGAAACAAACGTGTTTATAATAATTTTTGGAGCATACTGTGCGATTTTTTTCTATCGAAGGAGTTTTATATAATTTGCGTTTCGGCGCGGGCAAAGTCTAGATATTATCTTCAAGAATAACATATATTTTTTTAAGAGCTTTAATACTTACCGTGTTTAAGGGAAATATGTAATAAATCGGTAGAAATACCGGTTGCGGGCCCTTAACGACGGTTTTCGTTTAATTGGAGTACAAAAGCTATAAATCTAATATGATATATAATTTTACTTTGGTGTGCACTTATAGTTTAAATTCACGTTCATACATTCTAGCGCAAAAATATTTTAATTAAAATGGTATTAATTACAATACGTCCTAATCTTAAATATCAGATTGGATTTATGTTGAGTTTCTGTAAAATTATTATTTTATGATACTGATAATTAATAGATAGAAATTTATTAAGATTAATACATTATTTTTTAGCAATGCTTAACGATTATTGATCTGATTATTACGTGCAAAAATGTTTGTAGCTTGCCTTCCATATGATAAAAACGACGAAAAATTATTGCAAGCCGTACGATTGAGCATGATAATAGATATTTTATGATAATGATAATAAAACTTTTCGCGAAGAATAAAAAGACCTCCGGTTAATTTTAATTTTATTATATTCTTACATGTTACCAATTCAATACAGCTCTGGTAAACACTTGTGAGAAGAAACTTAAACAGAAGAGTGAACATTCTCAATATCTATTAGAAACATCTACAAAAGATTAACATACGTTTAAAAAAAATCGTGGCTGATGAACATAGCAGCCGACACGCATACATTATGTGGAAGAAGACGAACAATGTTTTTCAGTTTGGGAAGCGGACATAGGTACCGCCGTCCCGGAATCACTCATTGGATAACCAACACCTCTTCCATAGATCACCCCAGGTAGTTTTTAGTGTGTTTGTCCAGGTCTTGGAGGCGGATGCGTCTGTCCACCAGCTGTGTGGCGGGTCAGTTCGGGAGAGGCCGATTTAAGAAGACCTTTTTACCTCTCTAGCAGAACTCTCTCAACCCAACGCCTTGCACCGCAGTGGTAAGGACGGATTCACACATTCCTGAACACACTGACTTCCAGATTCTTTCTCACCCCTCATCCTATCTTCCTCTTCTCCTTCCCAGATATTGTTAACTATATATTCTTTCCTGAACATATACTAAGTGGTTAGTATTTTGAATGTTTTATTTACAAAACTATAACTAAACTTCATTTGTGATAAAATAAAATGAAATAAATCTGAACTTGATTTAAATTATATTTTTGAATGTAGCTATTACTTTGTGGTTATCCATTATAATAAAATGAAACAATGCAACTTTGTATAAACCACTTATAAAATGTGCAAATCCGACCGGTTTCGGAACAAACGTTCCTTCGTCAGGGAATGCTTATACTAATTTGACAGTTTAGAACAATGTTTTATTAGGGTAGGGGTGGAGCCGTTGTTATTTAATAATGTAGATTGGGTGGGTAGGTATTAGTGTAGAGTGGGTGGGTAGGGGAACAAATCCATGATTGGGCTATATGCTATATGGCTTTGATTTAAATTTGTTTCATTTGTTTCAAATTAAGTTACTTTCAGAATAGTGAATCACAACATAGAATAAATATATTTTTTATCACAACAGAGAATAAATGCATTATTTTGATACTTTTTTTGTAATTTCATTTCCGTAATGTGGTTGCAGTCAATGTGAGTATTGTTTAGATTGTTGGGTTTGATGTGCCTCATACAAATGGATTGACAGAAAAATAAAGAATGCTAATGACTCGACTGTGCGTTGAATCTCACCGTGCAACAATAGCCTTGAATTCTCGTTGTGTAATCCCAGCATGTGTTTTACAAGCACTTATCGCTAGCTTATAAGTTAGCGTAAACTCAATAATAAAAACATGAGTTGAATCGATCGTTCCGTCACTCGTCGGCATATAAATCATTAATTATAGTTTTTTTGGTCGCGTTGCTTAGGAATTTAAATAGCTCGCTGTTAAAAAAAAGTTGAAACAATAGGCACACGCCAATAATTATGAGATCATGTGGAAAAATCGAAAATTTTTCACTCTTAAAACTAAAATTACCGATTTAATACTTTTTTTTCTAAATTTGTTGTTTCTTTTGGATCAAGATCACAAATGTGTGTGCCAGGAAAAAGTTGTGGCAGTTCGAAACTTGTAAACCTATAGGTGTCCATAGGAAAATCCTAGTACAAGCGGGAAACTTGAAAAAAAACATGCTCGCTAGGGGATAAATATCAGTATTTTGGTAGAAAGCTGTCACTATATGGTTTGACATAATAATTGAAATAAATAAATAACTTTGTTTGTAACCACGATATAATTATATTTTTTAATACCACCCGTTTTTGTTGAACACAAGCATCTTCAGGGTATAAAATTAAACAGCCTTTAACGATTTTAAAAGCAGTTTAATTTTATGCCCTGAAGATGCTTGTGTTAAGCGAAACCGGTCGGTATTTAAAAAAATAATTAAATCGTGGTTACAAACGCAGTTATTGTTTTATTTCGACGACCTCCGTAGTCCAGTGGGTAAGACTCTTGACTCACAATCCGGAGGTCGCGGGTTCGAACCCGGCATGCGCAAATAAATTTTATTTGATTAATTTGTGTTATTTCACAATTAATTCATTTAAAATAATATATAGTATATTTGCGGAATGTTCCAGAGTGGAAGATACTATCAGTATCGCCCTGGTGTAAGACCACCATTCAGAATTGAAACGTTGCTTGAAAATGGCTTTAGCCGTGTTTAGTGACCATATCTGAACAGCCAGGTACTTCCCAACCTTCCTCTTCCCCACCTCCTTCCCCTCCCCACTACCTTCAGCCTCACAACATACCCCAATTGGGGATGCCATAGTCTCACTGGCTCCAGACGGGAGCAGTTGAGATTCTTGTACGGTATTCACTGTAAAAAAAAAAAAAAAAACATCAGTATTTTAATATTATTTAAAATGCGATGTCAAGTTTGCTGAATTTCATCAACCTTGGAATAAAACTATAGATTTTCATAAAAATCAAAAGCCACACCACCCGCCACAGACACCCTCTTTACATAAATAGATAGATAGAATCACCGGTGTCTCTCATACGGAAAAAATGATAACAATTTTATTCAACCTATTAAGATACATTTGGAACTTTTAAAGATACAATAAACAATTATTGATATTAATTGAGTGTTTTACAAACAAACTGCAACTGTCACGTTTTTTATTAGCAAAGTGCAGTTTTAACTCGGATCATTCTATTTTTACAGCAGAAATAACTCTACACTATTTATAGCTACTGCCGGTCAGACAATAGTATTAATATAAATATAGCTCCAGAAATAATTTAACATACAAACACATTGCATCTGAAATCAAATCATTGGAATGCAAACCTACATTCCAAGCGGACAAAAAATTACTATCAAAGTCGTGATGTCTGACATTAAATAAATAATTCATAGTATAAGGTAGTCGCACTAAGATTATAGGTGTTGTCGAATAATGATTGTACGTCATGTCTTACATGGAATTATTAATGTCTTGTATTCAAATCATGGCTTGGCCCTTTCCAAGAAAAACCCATTGGCATGTCAATGCAAATTTTCACCCCCATTTTCCAGGAATCAAATAGGAAATATTCTTTGTTTTATGAAATGGCGACATTCAATTCATATTGATCCAGAGACTCCCTTTGCAGAAATATACTCACAGTCAGTCGCGCGATGCTGGGGATGCAGGGGAAACTGTTGACATCAAATAAAAGTATAACTTATTAAATTTTTCTCGAAGGAAAGTGCACTTATTTTTAAAGGATCGTGCATATTCACTAAAATATATTTTTTAATAATAGCAACATCTTGTTAAAATGACCATTAACACTTTTATCTTGACAAAATGACCATTGGTTTCGAAACATGACAATTATTTTTATTAAATGGTACACAAAGTTATTTATTTGTATAAATAATTTCAATTTCAAAGACAACCAGAAAAATGTGAAATTCGACGAGATGAAACGTGTGTTAGATGACCAATGTAAGCCGATATTTTTTTTTATAAAAACGTGTTCAGAAAGTATCACACAATTTTATTAATTTAATACGTTTTTTTTAATAATGCCAAATACGTAAGATATTATTTATTGTCGCCCTTTTTGGAACTTTTACATTTGAATAAATTACATTAACATCGTACTTTTTTTAAACATAAGAAAACTGCCCTAGCAACAATCGTTTGTGAACGTCTAGGACGGATTGTTTCACAGAATTTGAACAATTCATCAAATTTATATGTTAACCTTCAAGTTCTGTGAAAGTTTTATTCCAGTTCTGTGATTATGTCAATATTGGCCAGTTGCTTCACAGGACTATATATAACTTTAAAATAACAGAATTTGAATATTACTTTCACGTAACTTGAAAATGAACTTCCATATTTGATGAATTGTTCAAATTCTTTGAAACAACTGGTCATTAGTGATAATTAAAGGTATCCACTGACTCGGCATAAGTATTTACCCTCATTAGTAATCTGGACAATAAGGACTACATTAAATTGTAGTTAGTCATATATTATCAGCACTGAAATAAATCACAACTTAATTATATTATAAATCAATACCAAGTCAGTGAAGATTCTTCGGTGCAAAAAATGGGAATGTTGCAAGATAGAAGGGATTAAGGAAAAGTAACTTCAAGCGATTAAAAGGAAAAACTACCCTGCAGTGCAAATCAGATAACAGAATGGAAGCCATCGATGAAGTGTCTTAGTGGTTACCATTCCGATAATGTTAGGAACGTCCTTGTTGAAATAAATTACCAATACATATTTTTTTTATTTAATTATTCTGGGATAGCTAATACACCGTTTTTATATACCTGCTTACAAATTTGCCACAGAGATGAACAAATAAAAAAATATGCCTACTGAATCATTGCTAAATATAACAGCTATTGTAAGCGTCATTAGTGGCCAAAACAGGAACTTACATCCATAACAATACTAATCGAGCATTATGGTCGTATTCTTTAAAAAAATTACTTAATTCAAAAGCTCTTTTCTTGCATCTTCTCAAGGGCGTGTTGTTTAATTCATGTTAATTTGCGAACACTTAATCACAGAGATCGTCAAATGAAAAAAGATACCCACTATAAATCATTGCTAAATATAACAGCTATTGTTAGCGTCGTTAGTGGCCAAAATGGGAACTTCCATCCAAAATAATTCTAATCGAGCATTATGGTCGTATTCCTTAAAAAAATTTACTTAATTCAAAGGCTCTTTTCTTGCATCATCTCAAGGGCGTGTTTTTTTTAATTCAATGTTAATTTACTAACAGTTAATCTCGTGCTATTTAAATGCCAAATTCCACATCTTGGCGGAGCTCTAACGGTTTAATATTAACCTTTATATTAGGCAGACGAGGAGGCAAACAATCAATAGTAAACATCTTTCTCAGATTGAGTAATTATAAATAAGGTATTTCTAGGTCGCTTTTTGCAATAATTTACATTTTCATCAAAGATGGTTATTTTTGATCTCGACATGGCAGAAGATCCATGAAACAGATTAACTGTAAACACTTTTAAATTAGAAGATAGATGACCCAAGGCTATGTACGTTTTTTATTAAACGGTAAAACATCTAGACAATTTTCATTATCAAGAATTTTATATATGTCTTCACCGATATTGTAATTTGACTTAATTGAACTGTAAGGTATGATTAATAATTATTTGAACAGCTCATTAAGCTTTGCCTGTTCCGGGGTGAAGTTCAGTACAAGTCGAGATCAAGCAATCATAATTTATTAAGTATGTAACTACCTTGTTACATCATTTTCGATATGCAAGTTCACAGCAATGTTCACAACATTGTTATGACGTACGAAGTAATAAATAACCTTAATGAGATATTAACCGATTCTAGAAAAAAAATCATACAAAACCGTGTTAATTGAAAGACGTAGAGCGAAAAATGTTTAGCCGTAACTAATTTTTGGACAGCTAAATTGATTTTTCAGAGATAAATGCTCCATGGTAGAAATTACGTGATGGTCTGAAAATGGTTGGATTAAAACAATATTTAAATTCCAGGTTTTTTTTACATGAATATCGCACAAGAGTCCCAACTGATCCCATCTGAAGCCTGAGACTATGGCATCCCCAATTGGGGTATGTTGTGAGGCTGGAGGTAGTGGGGAGAGGAATGAGATAGGAAAGAGGAAGGTGGGGAAGTCTGATCTGGTCACCAAAACATTGCTAATGCCATTTCAAGCAACGTTTCAGTTCTGAATGGTGGTCTTACACCAGGGCGATACTAAAAGTATCTTCCAGGTTGAATAAGCTGTAAAAAATTTGAAGATGCTGTAGCCCAACGTTGTAGAGTAGTTTTTTTACACTAGCTGCATACAGCAGGCTCTGAGAAAAATAATTTCCCTCAGTGCTTGTGTCAAAGAGAGGAAGATCTGGGAATGAAAAATATATGGGTGGTGTGTGGGAATCTGGGGACAGTGTATCCAGAAGTGACATATGAATTCATTCCTTCATCAGCGGTGCAAGGCGATTGGTCGAGAGAATCATGATGGAGAGGTTAAAAGGTTTCCTTCACTCGGTTTCTCTCGATCCGGCCCGCCATGGTGGGCAGACATATTTGCCGATATGACCTATACAACCTCACCTCATGAATCCGGGCACTCCTGCTAATCATCAAACGTCACTTGCATGTGTTAGGATAAACCACCGTTTATCCTAACACATGCAACGTTTCCCTCATACAGAGAGGCAATTGCTTGTGTAAGATTTGTATTCACTCCATACTTACACAACACCTTCCATAGCTTTTTCCTGTCGACTCGGTCGTATTCTTTTTGTAGATCTACAATGCGCAGAAAAGTTTCTGGTTTTTTTGAGCATACGCAAAGAGAAAAATCTGATCCATGCACCCCCTTCCACCCTTAAAGGTACCTTGCACATCCCATATTTTATCCTTTGTTTCAATTCTTACCCTTTCAATCAATATTCTTGCGTACAGCTTGCTGACTGAACTTAGCAAGCTAACTGGTGATTCCTATAATCCATACGTTACCCTTTACCTTTGTATAACGACATGTTTTGTATAAAGGTATGTTATCAAACAACAATATTAACGATGCTGTATTTAAATTCAACGAATGTATAACTCATGCTATAGATTTGTTCGTTCCAAGGGGAACTTTTTCCCAGCCTAAATTTCCTATTTGGTTCA
This sequence comes from Limnephilus rhombicus, assembly GCA_929108145.2. Lineage (NCBI taxonomy): Eukaryota > Metazoa > Arthropoda > Insecta > Trichoptera > Limnephilidae > Limnephilus > Limnephilus rhombicus. Next base: position 36,096,253 of record OV815276.1, read on the forward strand.
GTATGAAACTAAAGCATTTGATTATGGAAAAAAAGAAAACACACAAGTTATTCAAATTAACGAACAACTTAGCGCTTTATCAAAAATTTTCTCAGTTAAGAGAATTATCCAAAATTGAATCTAACTTGTGTTACAAATCTTATATTGAACTCACTGAGACAAAATTAAATCTTAACCCTAAACAATTTTGGAAATTTATTAAACAAAAACGTATTGATAACGATCTCCCTTCAAGTTTATTTTTTAATGATACTCACGCCACCAACGATTTCGATATTGCCAACCTTTTTGCTGAACATTTCTCCTCTGTCTATACTAATAACATATGCACCATCCCTCCATTTAAATATGCTAATACTATTGACCTTAATAATTGCGAAATCACAGTTGTAGATGTTTTCAATTACTTAAAAAAATCTTCCCAGCAAAACAAGCACTGGTCCTGATGGTATACCTGAAATATTATTGAAAGAATGTAAATCTGTTGTATCTAAGCCAATTTGTTTATTATATAACTTATCATTATCATCTGCCACTTTTCCGGATTCCTGGAAGGTTTCCTATATACGACCTATTTTTAAATCTGGTAATAGGTCGAAAGTAGAAAACTATAGACCTATATCGATGTTATCTCATATTCCTAAAATCTTTGAATCTATAATCACAAAAAAAATAACACCTATTTTCAAAAATGTGCTGATTGAGGAACAGCATCGCTTTAGATCTGCTAAATCTACCACTACAAACTTACTATCCTTCACCAACACCGTAGTCAATGGCCTAGAAGATAAATCACAAGTAGATGTTCTATATACTGACTTTTCTAAAGCTTTTGACAAAGTAAAACACGCTATCCTCATGGCCAAGCTATATGCTATAGGTATACGAAACCCATTGCTATCTTTCTTTAATTCTTATTTAAGCAATAGAAAACAAAGAGTTAAAATAAATAACATTGAGTCTATTATTATTGAAGTAACATCCGGCGTACCGCAAGGAGCACATTTAGCCCCGCTTCTCTTCAACTTGTTTATAAATGACATTATTCGTATTTTCTCTCACACACGCTTTTGGCTTTTTGCTGATGACAATAAGATCCTAAAAATAATCAAAAACTACCATTACTTTCAATGACTGGTGTAAAATTAATTGCTTGGAACTAAATGTCGATAAGTGCAAAATTATGTCCTTCTACAGATCTAAAAATCCGATTGTTTTCGAATACAAATTAAATAATAATTGTCTAACAACTGTTCAATCTATTAAAGATCTTGGTGTCTCTCTTGATAGCAAGCTTTCTTTCCGGGAACATTTAAATACGATTGTTAATAAATCTCTCAAACTACTTGGTTTTATCACTAGAACCACTTCTGACTTCAAAAACATAAATACCCTGAGAACTCTTTACTGCTCCTTGGTTCGCCCCCATCTTGAATATGCTTGTATTATATGGTCTCCTTTTTATGCTGTCCATATTCGTCATATTGAATCCGTTCAACATCGGTTCCTAAAGGGAATTGCTTGGAGGCTAGGATTAGAGCGAGGCAATTACTCGTATGCTGAAATTGAACAAACTCTAAACCTTTCTCCTTTAGAAGACCGTCGGATAAAATCTGATCTCATTTGTTTCTCAAAATTATTAACTGTTTAATCGACTCGCCTACATTACTACAACTCATCACATTTAATATACCTTCTCGTAGACTCAGAAATAAAGACCTGCTTTTCCTCAATCAGCACTCGACTAACTATGGTTATAACTCACCACTATCCAGAATGTGTAGACTGGTCAACTCACGTCAAGACCTTGATTTTTTTGGTATTAGCTTATATGATTTCTGTCGCTCTTTAAACAAATGAAGATAAGTAATATTCACCCTAATTTTTGCAAGGTCTTGACGTGACTTGACACTTATTTTTCTTCTATTTTCACTGTTTGTCTTTGCTTTCATGTACCATCCGAATCCTTACATTGTTCATTTCTATACTTCGTGATACTTTGTTTTAAATTGGACGTAAGTCCGTAAATAAATAAATAAATAAATAAATGATCATAGCCCTTCTCCAATCCAAAGGCGTGTAACCCTCCTCTAATCTCTGGTTAAAAAGTTTGCACAACCAGGTGAGAATAATATGGCTCCTTTAAAGTATTCGGCATCAATATTGTCTACACCAACAACCTTACTTACTTATGCTGATGTTGATAACATTCACTTAGTCATTGTTCATAATCGATTCGCCGCTGGAATCACTATTATCCGGGTTGCTTTCAAAGACTTCCTCAAAATACTTCATCCATATCTCTTTTATTTCTTTATCATTGGTCAACATTTTTCCATTTTTCGATTTTATCGTTTTCAGACTTTCATTATCTGTACCACTCCGGGACCTTTTGACCTCCTTCCAAAACAGTTTAATGTTTTCTTGGAAGTGTTTCATTATTTTTATTCCCTCTTCCTCTTCCAGGCATTTCTTTCTTTCTTTCACTCCAAAACTTACTCTTTTCTTGCTTCACAAATATAATATTATTTATTATATATACTTAATCTAAATAACTATCAATATTAATTTTCGATTTCAATTCCAGAGATTACTCAGTCATTTGTCTGGATTGTGGACGAGGTGGGTGTTAGATATGATTTGAGATTTTCACGGCCATTAATTTGGGATATTACGCCATGTTGCAATACCTCCTTTCTTTTTCCGGGTGACAGTTTCCCACATCTGACCTGATGATGAACACTTTAACGTTGTCCGAAACGTCGGCTAAAGAAGGAGGTAGCGCAACACTGCATAATGCCCCAAAAATAAATCACGATAAGGGGGTGGAAGCTGGTTTATTTTCCTCTGTTTGGCAGACTGCTTCTTTACTAATGTGCCTCATTTAAACTCATAAAAAATATGAACAGAATTATAACCCAGAGTACAATCCTCTCCCAGCTTCCCTCCTACTTAGTATGGCGGTATGACTGCACATCGAGACAAAGTTCAATGTCTCTCCGTCAGAGTACTACGCAGACTGTGTAATATTTGCATAGCTACCAGGACTGTGCTACGTTGTCGTTTTGCGCTCTGGACGAGATAATATACGCGAACCGACCTCACGATTTACATTAAATGCATCGTTTGAATGTCCAGTGCAATAAGTAGTAAAGCGATCCAATGGACATCCACTGTTGTTATTCCTAGAACTATTATTATTGCAATTGTCTGACTTATAAACTGCAATAGTTATTCATAGTTTGCACTGAGACTCTATAAAACGTTTATTATAAAATTAAATAGACGAAATTTATCAAGCTTATTTCAAAATTATAAACAAATATCATGTATTAATAGTGTGGTTATTTATAAGAAACTCGAAAATTGTTAAAACCAATAAATCAAAATGCCGCTGAATTCAAACTAGATTATTTTCAAATTGCTGAGCAATGCGAGAGATTGACTGTTGTTACGTCATATGATTCAAAATCGCTTGAAGCTTTTAACATTCTAAATTGGTTGGATCGCTCTTTTAACAAAATAAATTTTAATATTCATGCATTAAATTGAAATACCACCAAAACAAACTTGAAAAAAAACAATATGTTAAGTATATAAACCGTGTATTAAGAATAATTTGTACCAGTCTGAAAATGGCTTTAAAAGGCTGAAACCGGTTACGGTCAAATAAATTAAAGTGAAAATGAGTTTCATATTTGTTTTTTTAATATTATAATAATGGATTTCCACCACGGATTGTCAGTTTCAAAAATAGAAATATTAAAAAGTTTACATTGTTTTAAAGTATGTATGTAACCCAAAATGTACGTGCAAAAATTATCTTTCAATATTTTAACCCAAATTTGTGGTAAAAATGTAAGTGTAATTTAATAATTCAATTACGGAGAAAATAATAACAGCGAATATTGAGATTACCCTGAACTAATGGTTTAAAATCCTCGAGGTCTCAATTAAGGTGTTCAGTGTCAAAAATAACCACAAAATAATAACATGTTATTATCAGTAACACTTCATCATAACTAGGTATATTCTTTGGTTTGTGACTCCAGGGTACCTGAACCTAACCTAACATGTTTTACCCGCTGAAGTGTTAAGACGGCTTTTCTTTTTGATGTCTGTAAATTTGCCTAGTTTTTTTTTATATTCCTGACAAAGTGAACCCCTCCGCAACGTAAGTAGATATAAGCGTTAAAAATAGGACAGCAGTCAAGTACAATAAGCGTGTTTATACGTCAGCGCGTGTGTTTCCATAGAAATAGTTCTAACTCCGTTATTGTTTTAGTTACATCCCTAAAACAAAAAGTAAAAGGTCGATAGTAGATCAAGCTGCACATCCTTATCAAGTTGTCTATGTGAATACATAACAGGAATCAGCTGTCAGTCGTGTAGTTGACAAAAATATTTACCCGCGCAAATTTCAAATTTTTATTAAATATTTTTATATGAAATTATAAAAAAGTGAGGTGACAAAAGTGTTTATTACACATATATGTATACAATAGAATAAGTATTGTTGTTTACATATTCTCTGATTTCTGTGATTTTAGTACCGTTTTCACATAAAAACATATCGTGAGTCATTTTTACGTATTTTTAATGTTAGCGTTCTAAATTTTAATATTTACAAATGCTAATATTTATTTGTAATATAATATTTTGAAAGCCTATTTTGTAACCTTTCTAAAACAGTTTTTCCTATTCGACTATGTTCAGAAATGTTTCATTTATGGAGCTTTAATTGTGAAGCGGTAATAACAAAAAGTTTTTGTAAAATGTCATTTTGTTAGAGACACCAAAAGCGAATATTCTCGAAAATTCGGAGGGGTTAAGATAATTATTGTTGAAAAAACTGTTGAAGATGATATTGTTAATTGTAAAATTTGAAAAATGAGATTGACTAATATGACGGTTGACGGAATTGGTAAACGCGCACGTCCCGGTTAGACGAGAGGTTCTGGGTTCGAGTCTCAGTTGCGACCATTGTCTTTTTTTTTGGGTCTTGTTATCTTTCATATTTTCTTTAAGATTATTATTATCTTCTTCTTCAATGATATGTTACATTGATGAGAATATCCTTCAAAAGTTATAAAAAGAGAGTTTTTCTTGTAAAAAAAAAATTGAATAATTATTTACTATTTATTTTGGTTGTACTTTTGCTATTAACCAAAACCAGCGGTGAATAACTTTGTATAATGCAGGTCGGATAGAAAACATGGGAAAATAACGACACACATATTGTTATTAAATTATGTGTGTACACTTTATTATGGAACGTTGTAATATATATTGATTCACGGTGTTATTACATATATTGGATGATTATGCTTTATTTTTTTTTCGTAGTCTCCGTAGTAGTACACCAGTTTAATACAGATATTATTTTATTGTTTAACATTATTAATTATAAAAAAAAAATCAATTTCAACACTCAAACTTAAATTTGGATTTGAGGTTTTTTTTCACATTAGCTCCACACAGGAAGCCCTGATGAAAATAATTCCCCTCAGGGCCTATGTCATCCTTGGAGATGCTGTATGGAAGGTATTTTTAAAGAAAGAAAGAAAGGAGTAGAAAGTTCGGAGAAGATAAAACGGTAAAAGGGTGGGTAGGAATCTGGGGGTCAGTTTTTCCAGGAGTGACGGACGTTTGAATCCATCCCTCCCACTGCAGTGCGAGGCGATACTGGATAAGTCTAAGGACCTCTCTCAACCATTCTCTCCCGATCAGGCCTGCCAACAAAAAAAAAACTTATTTACTGTGTAAATAAAATGTATTATAAATTTGACGAATTTAAATTATTAACAAATCATTTTGATAGGTATAAATTTAATTTACAAATGACCGATTTATTGGGCAACAAATAAGTCGCATGTAAAATTAAAATTTCTTTTAACCTTTAATTTCTTTTAATAAAAACGCTTTTTTATTAATATTTATTTTTTTCATTTTATGTTTCATTACATTTATATATTATTTAGTTTTAATTTTTTAAACTTTATGAGTAAAATCTCAAATTATAATATTTAATTAAATGAACACAATATTAGCGAAACTCAATCGAAATCTGGAGACAGAAAAATCATAAAAGATATTGGCTCCGCTGGGACTCGAACCCAGGACCTTTTGCTTACAAAAGGTCCTGGGAGCCAATATCTTTTCTAATTTTTTGTCTCCAGATTTCGATTGAGTTTCGCTAATATTGTGTTCATTTAATTAAATTAGTATATTAGCTTGAGCAAAAGTATTTTTTTTAATAATTTCCATTAACTTGTCAAATTGCCCCTGAAATCATGATTTTTTTTATTTTTTTTTTATTGACCTTTGTTTTATAATTTAATACACAATAAATAAAGTAGAACTTAGATTTGATTAAAACAAAATTATTCGCGAGGCCATTCCTTTTAATACATGAATAATTTCGCCGAATGAGCCCAAAGTATGTAGATCAGCGAAAATTATCCATTCATCTGTAATAAGGTTTCTCCAAGTTTTAATAAACAAATGCTTTTCACTGACAATACCAGATAGTTTGTACACTTTCGCAACTTAAGTAGGTACCATCGCCGACTTTGTTATCTCTGAAATTATGTTCTCGTAATAAGCTACATACGAGTACTTACGAAAGTGTTGATTGTTGCTAAAATAGAGCCGATGTTTTGAGTGCAAGGACAGGTACGCGAGATATATTTGTTGGTACTCTAGTCTTCCCGTTAACACCTACGGCATGATTGAGGTATTATTATAATAATATGTTATTAAGAGTGGTGTATCGTAAAATCTCAGCATATAATGAGCTGTTAATATATCTATTATGATAAAACACTTGGTTTAGTAATACTGCTCTAGATCTAAAAGTCTCAATCCAAATATTATCTACAAAATCGCTTACTAAAATCCAAAAATTATACCTAGTACTCACCTGCATTTATAGATTGTTAATAATATCTAATAATAAATACAGTGAGATTTTTATTTGACACCTTGAGTGTTGCACATTATAATGCGATGTTAAAAATGTGTATAATTTGTAATGTAATAATAACACACCCGCCATTTTCTAATGATGTTTAAAAAATCAATAATTTACAATCTAACCATGGGTAATTTTTGAAATAAATAACACAGGTAACCGTTATATCTCGGGTGTCTATTATTATATGAAACGCTACCGATTTGATTCGGGGTCATTTGAATCGAAATATTGATTTTTATTCGATAAAACGGAGCGTATAAAATTGCAACCTTCATGTTGTTATCAATTAATTGTGTAGGGTAACTTTGATATTGTTTGTGCAGGGGGAATGCATTTTAATCAAACGACCCGCCTTGCCTTGGGTTTTTGGTTTATGACCTCATTTTTATCACCTATTGCTTGATAAATAATCAACTTGTTGAGTTAAGTACCGCCATGGAGCCGGCAGGAATAAAGTCATTGATTATTTTTTAACACGAATATGTTCATATGCCACTTCTTGAGGAATCGTGTTTACTGTATAGTTCTACGAACACAACAAAGGGAGCAATACGATATTTTGAAAGACAGTTTCCTTTCATTCTTTCTAATTAAATGCTGAATCTTATTCCACGAAAGGCTTTAAAAATGTTCGTATTAATCGGTTAATGAATTTTCAGTTTGTATACAAATTGAGTAACCTGGTTTCACAGAGGATTTATTTATTTATAATGTTAACGCATTTTACATAAAATAGCATAGTATCAGGTATAATGAAAAATACAGTTTTAGTAAGCATGTAAAACAGCAAGAAATAGAAAACAGAAGTTGAGAAAGTCATGCGTAGAAATCAAATCAAATAATAAATACCACAATATTTAAATACTACAATATCGCAACACTGTTTATATAATATATGTATATACTCAGGGCTGTCAATTTTATTATGCAAGATTTAAAATTAAAATACTAGATCGAAAACAGTTCTTCTGCCACTCAAATTTAATAGATTCAATAATCGCAATGGATCAGTGAAGTTTAATTGTTTTTGTACTCTTTATTTTGTTTGAAAATCCACGTTTCATTGAGGAGACCAGACGGTTGAGTTATATTCAACCTGACTCCTCACTAGCTATGTGAACAGAAGTTTTAATCTTAATAAAATCTTTAGCCACTCTTAGCATAAAACCTAACATTTTAAAACCATCGTTTTTAACAGGATTAAAGACTCGGCTGGCTGATAGAACCATTAATTTACAGGGACAATATTATTGGTCTGCTAACATTACAAAAGCAGCTAGTCAAGCTGCTTTCGGATTCCACTTCCTCCAAGTTCTTCTGGTCTTTCAGATTTCTCATTTAAACGTCATGTAACTCTTTAAAAGCGGACTTGGTGACTTTAACCCCTCGCAATCACCGGTTTCCAAGCGTGGAATCTAAAAACTGGCAGAACGATTGAATCTTAAATCGGCAAGAAAACGATGCTGTGATTATTTTACTTGACCAAATTAAGCATCCTATACCTACAGGTACCTACTCACAGCAATAATTCCCCTTTTTTAAGTAAATGCAGCCTTATGAACACAAATATACAATCAAGAAAACCAATTCGTCATAATAAAATGTTAAGATTATTAAATGAAAGCATTTTTCCGACACAGTAAAAACAATTTCCTTGAAGAAACAGCTTTTAAACCGTAATCACCATATAAATAAAATCTGCGTTTAGTCATGATATTATGTATCAGGAAGCATTACTTAAATCGTAAACTCAAATTACTGCTTTCAGAAACACGGCATAATACGAAAAATTACATTGTTATGAATTTGAGAATAATTTAAGTGAATATTTACACTCCTTGAAACATCGCGGAGCCATTAGTACGGAGTAGAGATTGCAAATCCGGAACCATTTCAGAAAATTCGGATTTTCAAATTTGTTGAAAGACAAATTCAGAATTTTTTCAATAATTTAAAATTTTATTGACCGAAAATAATAAAATATTAAGGAAAGAAGTTTTTTCTGATGTATTTTCCTACCTATTATAATATGTTAATAGGGTGCCTGAGAATTTTTTTATCGATCGTTATAATGAGGAAGCATTATTTATTTTGTCTTTGGGGATGCAGTGTGAAAGGTTTTTTTTGTGTAAAGGAAGGAGTCTCTTCAAGACCCATTATGTAGGAGTGTGAAAACACAGTGGCAGGCAAATCGTTCCACAGCCGAGATATTCAAGCAAGCAGCCGAGCAAGTCGTAGAAACGACTCGTTCTCATGTGACAAATGTCGACCGTGCACAGATGTTGGGCGCGCGTTTTGCGTGGGTCCTGACTGTGCATCGGTGCCAAAGTAATCAATGATACCAGTTCCTCGCAGCATATTCCACCGAATTACTGGTAAAACAAGAACAGTTTTCTCTTTCGATGCCTGTGCTCTAAATGTTGCTATCCATTTGTTAAGATAGGAGAATCTATCAAATGAGCTACACGTTTCTGTACAGAGTTGAAAAATTGTTCAGGTATTTTGGCGCTCCACACCAGAAGTGGCTGCCAAACTCAACAGGGTTAGCAGTTGTGTGATGTTAAAGTATCTGCGGGCCCTGTACAGTACGCCAAGCTTCCAAGAAGCTAACTTAACTCTGGCTTCGATAAAGCCCCCGTTCCTGAGCTGGTCACTTAGAGTTACACCAAGCATATCAATGGGAGGCCTATTAGGAAGATTGCTTCCGTTGGATTAAACTATGTAACTTGTTACTAAGAAATAAGCACACTAACTTATTTATACTTAATTTTGTATCTGTGAATGATGTGAACATTTGGTTATTAGGTTAACAACCTTATTAGTACTAATTTACTTATCTATATCTTATAATTGCCAACATATTGAGAATTGTCTATTAGCTTGTTAGAAGCTTTCATTTCATGGAATATTGCATTGAAAATTACTTCTTTTTCTTTCGAATCCGGATTATCTGAATTTCATATTTAAAAATCCGGATTCTGATTCTACTGACAGTGATAATCTGAAAATCCGGATTATACGGATTGCAATCTCTAGTACGGAGGGGTTCAGTAGAAGTTATTTAGAATCCTCGTACTTTCGTAATAAAGGCCGGGGGGTGCCCCCGCCGGCACAAATTTACTCGGCACTAATGACTGGCGGCATCATAGGAAATTATATCTGTTTTCCTCGCCGCAATTATTCAAAGTCTCTAACAAATGTAATAAAAAGAGGTGCCAAAAGGAAGATTATTTCGAGAATCATTTTCTAAACGAAAAAGTTAATATCTATTTAATTGAATTAAGACAATATAAGCGAAACTTAAAACTTAAAACAGAAAAATTAGAAAAAGATACGGTAACATCTAGAACTCGAACCTAGGACCTTCGCCTTGCCGAGACGCAGCTGTATCAACTGAGCTAATGTGTGTGTAAAAATTAAAATTCAAAATTTTTATCCAAGACACTATCCAGATAGCATTTAGTTCGGGTTTGAATCTTGCAATCATACATAATGAAAGCTGCCAAGCAGCATATGCGTAAATGATGATAATATTGGTAGTTCTTAGTAGAAGTATGATACAGTTAAATATTACCGAATCGGATAACACATAAGTTCAGTTGGTAGAGTTGCGCCCCGGCAAGGCGAAGGTCCTGGGTTCGAGTCCTAGTCCTAGATGTGACTGTGTGACATTTTTCTGATTTTTCTGTTTACTGATTTTCGATTGAATTTCGCTAATATTGTCTTCATTTAATATAATATTACAATTTGAGGTTTTACTCATTAAGTTAAAAATAGAAATAAATATTAATATTTATTATTTATTGTTTAATTATTAAAATTTACATAAGATTTATTTTATAACCTCCGTGGCAAAGCGGTAAGGTTAGGTAAATTAAATTAATTTTAAAAAAATTTCCCAAATTTTAATCAAATTTCTTTATTCTGAAATAATAAAAATAATAATAATTCGTACCTCATTCCGATGTATCATCTGGTGTCAGGATACCTGTCTAAATAGTTGCGCTTTGAAATTTCTTTAGCTATGCTTATTGAATACAATTCAAGTAATTTTCACGACCTTTAACTTACCCAGCTTCCAGTCCCACAGACTTCAGACCACAATTCGCAACGAGTCTTGTTGAGTTGGTATCGCCAAAATTGTTTACAATTTAATATCTACATAAGTAGGTATTGATATACCTACATAAGTAGGTATATCAATGTTGTCTTCTGCATTCACCGTTCACACTTATGTCATAGGTTTATACCACAGGCAAAAAATGTAAAAAGTGTAATAAATTTATTTAAATGAAATACGTACCCATGTACAGACACATTTGAAAATAGGAACATTAAAAACGTGATCTCCGTTCGGCAGATTATTGCCTCCTGTAGGTCTTGTGCGCACTAGCGGCTAGCCGCGTAGGCGGTCAACCGCGCGGCCAGCCGCTAGCCGCTAGTGCGCACAAGGCAAACCATTGTTTTATTTTAAGCTCAAGCTATTATTTTTCATATGTGATAGAACAAACATGAAATCAACGTATTTTAATTTTCCTTTAATTTCTAAAGCATAAAAATATTTTTTAATGATTCATGAACTGCTAAATACTAGTAGCTCCGGGAATTGTAGACCTAATATGTTTCTAATTGTCTCTTCTTTAACAAAGCAAACCAAAATTTCCTCTGGAATCACATAAAATTTTTAAAGTACGTACTAAAATACAAATACAAATAAAAAATTCATTCCCACTTAATTATAAACCATTTGAAAAAAAAATTGTTGAAGATAATATTGTTAATTCTAAAATTTGAAATATAATATTGACTAATATGATGGTTTGACAGTGGGTGGCAATGGCGGAATTGGCAAAAAACGCACACGTCACGGTTAGACGAGAAGTTCTGGGTTCGAGTCCCTGTTGCGATCATTATCTTTTTGTGTTTTTCTGTCTTGTTCTCTTTCACATTTTCGTTTAGATTATTATTTTTATCTTCTTCTTCAATATAAAACGTATGTTTTATATAACTATTTTTTTTCATTCTTCCAAATAAGGTATAATATAATATCGCCAAAGAAACTTCACTATCTCACTGACATTTTTTTTAAATTTTCTTCAGGTACCGTAACATCGAAATAAAGCGAATAAGAAAGGCCAAGTTTAATGAACAAGTCGATTTCACATATGAAAACAGACTCTTTTCTAAACCATTAAAACAGACATCATCTTGAAACAGAAACGGAAAGTAGAAACATATTTACAGACAGACGAAATTCAAAACGGTCATGTTAAAACGGGATTTCGACACTCTCAGTCAATTATTGGTATGTACGTATTTTCACTTATGTATTGAAATTCGTCTCCCCTTATTTTTTTATATTAACTCCACACAGGAGGCCCGGAGGAAAATAACTTCCCTCAGGGCCTACTATGTCATCTTTGAAGATGCTGTGTGGAGGGTCTTTTTGAGGAAAGGAAGAAGTGAACACGGGTCTTGAAGAGACCCATGTTGTAGGAGGGAGGAAACACAGAGGCCGGCAAATCGTTCCACAGCCGAGCCGTTGAACTCAAGAACGAGTCATAGAAACGACCCGTTCTCATGTGACTAATGTCAACCGTGGACAAATGTTGGGCGCGTGTTTGGCGTGTTTCCCGACTATGCACCGGTGCCGAGGGGATCCATGACGCTAGTTCCTCGGAGTATCTTCCATTGTAATACCGGTAGAACAAGGACAGCATTCCCACCTGACGCCTGTGCTCTAAAGATTGCAGTCCGTCTGTTAAGATGGGAGAATCTATCAAACGGACGGCCCGTTTCTGCACGGAGTCAATGGTTACAGGATCTTATAAATTCATAAGAAATCCAAATATTAATTTATTTTTTACGAAATAATCATTGTCGCGGTCGTCCCGTTTTTTTATTTTTGATTGGCGTAAAATTAATGAATACGATAAAAACAATATGTCTTTTCATCATTTGACTTTTAGATCTGATGCAAAAACCCAAATGAACATTCTTAGCTCACCTTCATTTTCTCACGTACCTACCTGGCTACTTGTGTATGTATGTCATTACCATGTCAATGAAATGGTAAAAAAACAACCGGATATTTATTATATCATTGTTTCGCCCATTAATAGGTGAAAACGAGAGCACATACAAAATGTATTGTACACGAACTTGCTTAGAAAAGCTCATAAAATTAAAATATCTTATTAAAATTTCAACTCAATAAGTCACGCTGGATAATACAAATTTATTTTTAATCTAACTTATTACAATGGTATCAAACGGATAAAGACTTTCGTGGTATTTTGGTTGATTGCTTGTCATACAAACGTTTTAGCAATACTCATTTGTTTTGCTATAAAAATTTTCAATTTGGGCAAGTAATGAATCACTAATTTTTATCGACTAACGTAATTATCAGAACGGATTTTTTTAATATGTGAATACCGCACAAGAGTCCATACTGCTCCCAACCCTGTGAAGCCAGTGAGACTATGGCATTCCAATTGGGGCATGTTGTGTGGCTGAAGTTTGTGGGAAGGAAAGTAGATTGGAGGAGAGGAAGGTATGTATGTATTAGACGACATATAAATAGTGTAAGCCAACACAGTAATGTGGCTGTTCATCCTTTCTGCCTACCCCTGTAAAGAAACGGCACGTTGGTTAGTAAGTTTTTTTAATATAGCCTACTCGAACGGTCTTCAAAAATTATTACGTTTGACATTTTAAAACTTTGATTAGATTTACTTGTACACGTAGTTTTTAAGAATTTGTAAACCTATATTTAATAATATAATGAATAACAGATCACTTTGTATAAACCACTATATTATAAACAATATCTACATGTTTCGATAACAATGTTATCTTCATCAGGATATGTTAATATAAAGAAAAATAAATGACAAACAAGTATAGACAAATTCGAATAAACTATAACATAGACAAAATATTAAAAAGTAGAGGTGATTAATTACTTACAAATCATAAAAATAGTTAAACAAAATTAAATTTAAAAATTATTTAAGGAAAAATAAAATTGCATTTAGATAATAAAAAACTTTTAAGAACAAATAATTAAATTAATTAGTCTTAGTCAAAAAATCAATAATTATAATTGATTGTAAGTATTAATAAGAAAATAAATTTAAAAGATGGCTATTTTTAAAAAATGTTTGGTTATTTATAATATTTAATTTACTAAATTATATTTAATAAATTTATTTATTTTAACGGTCTTGAACCCTGTGATGGTCAGTTAAACCCACATTAAAAATGTAACTAATTTTTATTCGTATTAAATTTTATGCATATTTTATTGATATTAAAAAAAATAATAATAATTGGATAATTTGGTGAGCGCTGTTTTTGGATGTTAAAATGTTATTTATACCCATGACTGTTCAAATAATTAGTTTTATTTATATGATTATTTTTTTGGTTTATAAAAATGGTGCAATTTTGAAGGTATTCGGAAACTTGTATTTTCAAAATATTTCTAAATTTTTTAAAATAAGATGAACAAGTGTAAAAAAATTATTACTTTTGAAGCGCAAAAAATCACAAACCATCGTGAAAGTTACTCTTTATAGTGCAATCTTATTTTATTTGCCAAAGCGTAATATTTCACAAAACCTTTTATATTCGCATTTTTTTTTGCTCATACGTGACGTGTAGGCAGGCTGTTTGTGAAATAACTCTTGGGCTGTGAAATATGTGACTTAGTAAGGTAAAAACGTTTTGCTTTATGAGACTAACGCACAATTCGTGAGCAATATGTAGGCAAATTACACGTAGAAGGTCAAGCTAAACGAACATAATTTAATGGGCACCTACTTGGCAATCAGCATAAATCTAAGAACAATGAACGCTTCGGCGTTTACTACATTATATTATTACATTTTATCGTGGATATCGCAATAAACTCTTTTCATACAGATCGGTATGTGGTAAAATTCATCAAAGTGTGATAAAAATTATATTGCCCGTAGTTTTAAGAAGTTAAAACTGTCAAACAGCGAGTTCATCCAATTTTTGCAGGTATTTTTTGTCAAAAATGAAGTCAACGCAACTATTTTTAACACGCAGCGATATTTACGTCGTGAGCTACAGTGCAACAAAGATCTTTATTGTTATTTTAAAGACCGAAAAATTTTCGGTCGCATCTGTTAATTTGGGAATTGAATCTAAGGCATTGCCGCGAAATTGCTCTGACCACTGAGCTAATTTGAAAATATCAACTTTTAATCTTGTTAATTTGTTTTTTGTTAATTAGAATACCTTACAATATTCCGAACTGCATTTTTTATTAATGTCAAATTAACAAATAAAGCAATTAACAAAAAATAAGTTCTTCGTCAAACGAGAAGAGTCTCAACTGCTCCCTCAGCGCCTTGAGACAAAAACTATGCAATCTCCAATTCGGGTATGTTTTGAGGCTTAATGTAGAAGTGGGGGGAATACATGAGGTAGAAGAGGGTGGTGTGGAGGAAAGCGGGGATGTACTTGGCTATTCAGATCTGGTCACATACTCGGCTAAGGCCATTCGAAGCAACATTACGATTCTGAATTTTGGTTTTTCACCAGGGCGATACTGACAGTATCTACCACTCTAGAACGAGTCGCAAATATGCTTAATATTATTTAGAAATAAGTAAATTGTGAAATAACACAAATTAATCAAATAAAACTTACTTACGCCCACGCCGGGATTTGAACTCGTGACCCCCGGCTTGCTAGTCAAGAATCTTACAAAAATACAAAGGTTCAAAATAAGTCATTTTAAAGATTACACATCTTGTAGGTCAACTTCAGCGGAAGCAGTAAGTCGCTTGCGACATATTTAATAATATTATTCTTATGTAGGTTACGAGGAGTATGTACATAAAATTATTTTACTAACACACAAAATTATTAAAAAAAAATAAAAATCACCCAGAGAGAATGTTTGGTAATATGCATTATGCAAAAATAAAATACATAATGAATCTCTCAGATTAATCTATTAATTTCGCAAAATTGATAACCTAAATATTTCCAGACAAGAAGAAATAAACTTTCTATTAGCGGGTTAGCAAGTGCATTAAGATTTGAGATACACTTTTTTACAACAAAAATGTTGCCAAATTACAAGAATTTAACATTTGTTCTTATTAAAAATATTAAATGTGAAGTGGATGCCTACGCCTTTATATGGGGTAATATACTCGAAATTGAATAAAAAAGCTGCTATCTAAAAATTAAAACAATCAGTGGTGCATCTACCATAATATTCCTTTTTTAGATAAAATATAAAAATTATTATTTTCACCTTTAATATTTCTTTACTGAGGAATGTTAATTTCAAGATTAGAAATCTCAGTATATCAATTTGAACTGTTTCAGTGCTCATTGCATAAATCATTTTTATTAAGGTATGTTTTTTACTGAATCTTAGTATAATATTATCACTTCACAAAATGGATAAATCTTTTTGTTTTCGGTTCCTTCAATCAACTTGTTCAATTTAATTCAACATGTTTTTTTTAATGTTTTCTAGAACAATAGCGCCGATTACTTCTGATCATTCAGCCATTCCAATTTTATATTTAATCGATTATCTTTAAAATATTGAACCAATTAGGTTTGTGTAAAAGTCGGATCGATAAAAAATTTACCTAAAATCCACTGACTTCACTTTTAGTAATTTGTAGGGGCCATATTTTTTAATATCCTGGTTTGAAAATGGCCACATTGCACACAATGTGTCAAGCGACCAAACCAAAGATCAAGTCAATGAATAAAGAATTCTTCGTAGAGAAGTGAAAAATTCTTATGGTTTTAAAGCATGAATATCTTCCAACAATATGTTTTAAAAATGACGCCAACGATACAATCGATAAATTGAACCAGTTTGTAAAGAAACACAATCTTAAGAAAATTGTGGAAATAAATTTTATAATATTATAACATACAACCTAAGTTAGAATCGTGGCTCCTTTATCAGGCAAAAGAGCTCCACTTTTCTGATAGGGTATACAAATCCAATGATGACCTTAAATATAATTTTTGTAAAATATATATTTATGTTTAAATGTAACTCATGTTCTTTATATTAAAATAAATAAATAGTTATTTTAGGTGCTGTTGCTTTTCGTGATTACCACACAAGAATCCTAACAGCTGCCAACCGCCTGGAGCCAGTGGGACTATGGCATACCCAATTGGGGTGTATTGTGAGGCTGAAAGTAAGTAGGGAGGGAAAGAGATGGGAAAGAGGAAGGTGGAGAAGTAACTCGCTACTTGTATCTAGTCACCGAACCATTTCAAGCAACGTTTCAATTCTGAATGGTGGTCTTACACCAGGGCGATACTAAAAATATATTCCGCTCTAGAACATACTTTCATTATTTATAAATGATTAATTCGTGAAAACACAAATCAATCAAATAAAATTTCTCTCCGGATCGGTAGTCGAGGGACTCGGCCACGGAGGCCGTAGATGTCTTTGAGGGTGAAATGTTTTTTTTTAATTATAATTATTGTTTATCAGGGAAAGGTGACCCGACAATTCGTCCTGCGACAATTCATCCGGCCACAGTTCATCCTGCGACAGTTCATCCGGCCGACAGTTCATCCTACCGACAGTTCATCCTGCCGACAGTTCATCCCGCCGACAATTCATCCGGCGACAATTCATCCTGCCTGATCATTTCGAAGATTTTTATTAAGTAAGTATGCAATGAGGATATACGGCCGTACAACCAAAATCGATATACTTATATCTGAAGGCATCTTGAGTGGAAATCCGCTGTAAAAATATTTTTACTAACAATAATTTCGACTTTCCGAAGAAGCATGCGTGAATAACAAAATACGACATACTTATACTTATACTTATAGGTTAGGTTAGGTTAGGTTAGGTTATTAGGTTGAATTGTCAGGATGAATTGTCGCCGGATGAATTGTCGGCGGGATGAACTGTCGGCAGGATGAACTGTCGGCAGGATGAACTGTCGGCCGGATGAACTGTCGCAGGATGAACTGTCGCCGGATGAATTGTCGCAGGATGAACTGTCATGGAACCCAGGGAAATACTCAGTTGCACATAATTAACATGACCAGTGAAATTTTCGCAAAAGAAACACAAAATTTATAATTGAGAAAATCATACATTTTTTACCATAATATAGGTACATACCGTTAATCACGTGATTCTTGTTAGACTATAATAGCCTTCCCGCCGTCTTTCCAGCGAAATAAGAATACGTATATACCATTTTTGTAGTTCTTTGACATATTATGTTTAAGGGAAAAAAAATAACTTCTGATTTGACGAAATTAAGAAAAAAACTGTTTTCCGCCTACCTTAGCTAGAAACAATCACTCAAAATATATATTTAAGGTACCTATATTTTTTTTCAGTATTGTTTTTTTAACACAGGAATAACTTTTTATGCTTTAACAATATATGTACTTTTGAAATGTTCACCAAAAGAATCAATTTTTAAACCATCTTTGGATTATGTCTTTGTAACATGTCCCTTTGAAGATATTTATTCATAGCCAAACACACATTAGAATGAGCTCACTGTAGAAAACTACTAAAACGTACCATTAGCACCCCTAGGAATTTTGATTAATTGATTTGGGTTTTTGTCCGGTCACGAATAAACGAAATAATGCGGACAGAGGGTGTGGGAACGCGTTTTGGACAGGTGTAATTGACCCGACACTGATTTATGCGCGCTAATTCTTTGCTAATGTGAATTCTCAATAGACTACACCAGTGATAATTTATAACTTAGTGAATTACGCTTTAACTCAGTTGTTTAGTGTGAAATTGGATGTAGGATGTGTGTGATGTGACTGGCATCGTGTTCATCGGTGTGGAATTAAATATGCTTACAATATGCGGCGAGTTCCATTAAAATCGTGTTATAAATGGCAAAATGGTTGTACTTGCAGATATAGTCGTAGAGTCAAAATAATTAATCTAGGAAGTGGTGACCAAGAATAACAACTCTGGCATCTGATTTTGAACATAAATCGGGTACAAGGTGGAAGCTGATCAAGATCTTGTTATATTTTTTGGATCAAGGGGAAGGAAGAACCTAGGAAAGAATTAAGGTGTTATCTTTCGAATAATCAAACAGTATTAATAGCCTACGATCTGCGTGTGGTTGAATTCCAGAACCCGACTTTCATTGCATGTCCGACGTCACGCCTTATACGCCGCGCCACAAATAACATCTGTGTTCGTGAAATTTCAAGTAAAGCTACCGTTGTAATTCGGGTTTTACTTCAATAATCTGCCAAAAGATGTCGCTACTTCCGTAAAAAGCTCGCTTATGGACATATATTACCTAGGTATAAGTACTAGGATTTATAGGCGGTTACAGGCTATATGCAATATATGAGTATATTACATATATTATGGCGTAATTGCGTGTTTCGGTTACTTTGTCACGGTTACTTTGTCACGGTGACTAGCTGTCACTGTATCACAGTGGACCGAGGAACTGGCTATTTTTCGAACCAGTTCCTACTCAAACTGGGCGAAGCCGAACTAAAAGCCGCCCACAAGTCCCAGCAGCAAAAACCTGCGGAGCGGGTTTTTAACTGCTAGTTGTTATTTAATCATCTATTTAAATCTGAAAATGGGTCAAGGAAATCTGGTCACCAAACTCGGTTAAAACCATTTCAAGCAACGTTTCAATTCTGAATGGTGATTCTACACTAGGGCGATACTGAGAGTATCTTCCGCTTTGGAACGAGCCGAGATATATTACATATACATTATCATTATTTTTAATTAAGTAATTGTGAAATAACTCAAATTAATCAAATAAAATTTATTAGCTCACGCCGGGATTCGATGGTGTTCTTCGGATGGTGATCAAGAGCCTTACCCCTCGTCCACGGAGGCCATAGTTATGATTTATTTCAAGTTTTCCGGTATTCGTCAATTATTGAAAGCAATATATTTCTATGAAATATGATTTTGATACAAACGCATACAACCTAAATTATTCAATGTAGGTACTACTTACGAAACGAATTTTGTGATAGAGCATATTTTAAAAATGAAATATTATGTGAAAGACAAATTTAAGTATGGTAGATCAAATAATAGGATTAAATCTTACTTGTATAAAACAAGAATAAAATAACAATATCAAAAAGCCATTAAACTCAAGGCAACAACTGGGGTTTAGCCAAATCAAAAAATATTCCAAATTTGTCAGGTCATTCTGTGTATGTACTCAAGAGTTACCAATGTATAGTTTATTTCATACTGGAATCCGACACCAAGTCGTGACCGGAGAAGTAGACACCAAGGAAGGTCACCAGTCACCAGTTCACCGACTAAACCATATTTGATCCAGATTAGTAACAATCATAATATTCGTATGATGTTGGCCGTAGAGCTGCAGGATACTTGTCTTGTTCTGATACGTATCTGCACACGTCGCTAAAAATCGTGATATTACGATGAGATATCAAAATGGCTTTAGAAGAATGTTGGTGTAAAATTTATCCTTTTCGATTTTATTTAAATGTTATTTAAACACATTATTTTTACCCTTGCTTATGGTAGTACCTACATCTGCACACGTCGCAAAAAATCGTGATATTACTAGAGATGGCAAAATTTCGTTTTAACTAAAAACGCGAAAAAATAGCGAAAAACGTGATTTTGGCCGTATTTCAGCTAAATTATTCTATTTAGTGAAATAGGCGTGAATTTCCCGAAAATACCGAATTATTTCATTTTTGGAAGCCTGTCCTACCAATTTTTACAATTTTGTTACTATTTTATGTGTAAATATTTAATATTTTTGTACTGTAGGCTAAAATTGCTTTTTGACATTACACAAATTGTGCGAAATAAATTACGCCTATTGATGTTAATCGCAATCTGCATTAGTTGTGTTTGTGTTCGACCCGTACTTAGAGTTTCCTTCCTTATTAATTTAATATTAAAATTAATTATTTATAATCTTTCACATGGAAATACTTGTAAATGAAGCATATATTAACATATATTTTACCAAAAATACTTAAAATATGCGATAAAAACATTCAGGAAATACATTTTTTTCTATTTTGCTACAAAACGCTAAATTATGCCTCAAAATGCTATAAAACGCTAAATTTCCAATTGTTAATGCTAAAAAATCTGAAAATTAATGCTAAATTTTGCCATTTGCTATATTACTATTAGATATCAAAATGGCTTTAGAAGAATGTTGGTGTAAAATTTATCCTTTTCGATTTTATTTAAATGTTATTTAAACACATTATTTTTACCCTTGCTTATGGTAGTACCCACATCTGCACATGTCGCTAAAAATCGTGATATTGCGATGAGATATCAAAATTGCTTTAGAAGAATGTTGGTGTAAAATTTATCCTTTTCGATTTTATTTAAATGTTGTTTAAACACATTATTTTAACTCTTGCTTATGGTAGTACCTACATCTGCACACGTCGCAAAAAATCGTGATATTACTATTCGATATCAAAATGGCTTTAGAAGAATGTTGGTGTAAAATTTATCCTTTTCGATTTTAATTTTGTTTAAACACATTATTTTAACCCTTGCTTATGGTAGTAACAACATCTGCACAGTGCACACGTCGCAAAAAATCTTGATATTACGATGAGATATCAAAATGGCTTTAGAAGAATGTTGGTGTAAAATTTATCCTTTTTGATTTTATTTAAATTTTAAATACATTATTTTTACCCTTGCTTACGATTATCTTTACATAGTATAAAATGAAGTCGCTCCCGCTGTCTGTGCGCTTAGATCTTTTAAACTACGCAACGGATTTTCATGCGGTTTCAACCAATGGATATAGTGATTCGTGAGGAAGGTTTTTAGATACATTATAATTTGTCAAGGTTTTATGTTAATTGGTTGAAATATATAAATAAAGAGAGCGGGCGGTGTGGATTTGATTTAATAGGTGGCATTGGTTGGGTAATGGCGTGACATTGTGTTTCGTTAGCCACAGCAACGTGTGGCCAGGTCTGCTAGTAAATACTATAATATTAACTGCTGTAAGCCAACTTGAATATTTAGATTTTTTAAAGTATTATTGTATTTTAAATTAACATTTTTATTAGTTCTCAAAGATTCTGGCTCATCGGTGTATTGTATTGTTATTATTTTAATCCCACTTAATTTCAAATTTTAATTTGCAAAAAAAAAACGAAAAAATTATATTTAATTAAATGAAGACAATATTAGCGAAACTCAATCGAAAATCTGAAAATAGAAAAATCGGAAAAAGATACGGTCACATCTAGGACTCGAACCCAGGACCTTTGCTCTGCCGGGGCACAGTTCTACCAACTGAACTAATGTGTCCCTAATGATATCTTTATATATGACCAAATCGGATAGGGACACATTAGCTATGTTGGTAGAGCTGCGCCCCGGCAAGGCGAAGGTCCTGGTTTCGAGTCCTAGACGTGACCGTATCTTTTTTCTGATTTTTCTGTTTTTAGATTTTTGATTAAGTTTCGCTAATTTTGTCTTCATTTAATTAAATATTACAATTTGAGGTTTTACTCATCAAGTTAAAAATAAGAAGAAAAAATCATAATTAACTTTAACGTGATTATTATGTGAGAATTTCTTCCTGCTGTAATATAATAGACGGTGCATGAGCCATTAACATGAAAGTATTTGCCTTTCTTTTGTACATTAATAAACTACTAACTTCCAGCCGTTTTGCGTTCATTTAGGTACGCTCACTTCCTGACGGGACTTTGTCCCAAAAGAAAAATAAAAGTCTCATTGCCTCTTTTCATATAAAAATCCTTTGAACATTGTAAAGAAGTAATTTGCTTTGGTAACACGAATGAATTATGTTAAGGGAACACCCACTTTCAGATTATTAGTTTTCGTTTGCGAAAGCAATGCAAATCAGTATCTTTTAAAAATCGCATTTTCCATTCGAACTTTTCCTCCCGCAGGGCATTAAAGGATTGCTGTTATAAAATAATGGTATTAAAAAGTTTCTATCAATGCTATTTAGACCACCTTTAATAATAATTCTGCCCATCAAAATGAACAATCAATTTAGAGTGCCTATAAATGGAATAAAGAACTCCTTTTTCAATGTAATATGCTTACTTTGC
The DNA here is from genome assembly GCA_929108145.2 of Limnephilus rhombicus. Classification (NCBI taxonomy): domain Eukaryota; kingdom Metazoa; phylum Arthropoda; class Insecta; order Trichoptera; family Limnephilidae; genus Limnephilus; species Limnephilus rhombicus. The sequence continues at coordinate 36,119,354 of OV815276.1, forward strand.
AGCAGGAATCTAATCAGCAATCTCGCAATGATGAAAAATTAGATGTTGACCAACCATGGACATTTGAATATTACGAATATATATTAATATATTCGCAATATCCACATATCTATGGTTGGTCAAGATCTAATTTTTCATTATCCGGATAATGGCCTGATTAAAAATGATATCTTTTTTTTTTACTTTTGTTTTCAGGTGCACGTTATTTCATCAAAGCACGATGCATGTGAAATCTTTTAGGCATTGGATCAATGGCGCAAGACATTTGACCCGTAAATAATTAATAAATTAATAAAGTATGTTCGTATGTAGATAGGTAGATAGGTAGCCACTCCCGGTCTGTTTTCCGCATTCATCTGCACGATTCTTTATTGATCAAGGTTACTTGTGAACAACGCTTCTGGTGTTTCTTTCTTCTTCGTCTATCTGATGGTTGAAACACCAAATGTAAGAGGCATGTTCAGAAAGTATGAAAGTGTTTTTGAAAAAAAAATTAAAGAATATTTTTTTACAGCGTTTCTTTCTCCTCGAACAATTCTCCCGCCAGCTCCTTCCCCCACTTCGGAATCACTTTCTGCACCTGAAAGTGAAATTTTATTTTCATCCATATTTGAAATTTTATTTTCTTCGATATATGCTTTCGGGAAGGTGAAAAGATGATAATCTGTAGGCACTTAGTCAGAGGAATGCGGGGGTAGTTCAAAACATCCCAACCAAATGAGTCCTAGAGCGTATTTGGGGGCTAAGGGTGTGTGAAGACGGACGTTTTCGTGAAACAAAACAACACTTCTCCGGTCAGCAATCCCCTCCTTTTGTTTTGAAAGATCCTTTTGAGTTTTTTTAGGGTATCACAATATTGTTGTGCATTGATGGTCTGAGCTTGAGACAGAAATTCGACTGCCTGATAATGCCTTTTCTTAACCTTTCTGGTCCCAAAACACTGAGGCCGTGATATTATTTGCCCGAAATTGTGGTTTTGAATTTTTTGGCATATGGGGAATTGGTGTGATGCCACTTTGAAGACTGTTTTTTTCCAGGCGTGTAATGAGTCACCCACTATGCACTCTGCAGTCACAACAGAGCTCAGAAATCGTCACCTTTTTTTCTTGTAGGTGTTATTCCTTCCATGAGTAAAAAGCGGATCACAGCACTTGGCGGGATTTTTTGCCGAGATCTTTGCAACTGAACGCTGTAACGTGAGTTTACGTACCTACTACAATGTTCCTGCGATGCTCGCTCTGGTCAGGTTCAGTTCCTCAGCCTTTTCTACCACTCAGTCTTGCCAACCCTCAAGAAACTAAAAACCAGCGCCCGTTATGGTCACAGTACATTTACTTTCTGAACATGCTAAGAATATATCTAGGATCTTTGATTTTTGATCTTGGATCAATCTGCGACTCATTCTACTATAAGAACTATGCGTGAAATACTTGCGTAAAAATTGTGTATTTATAATGTACTCGTACATCTGACACCCTTTGCCTGCAGGATCGGAGATCGGAGTTCAAATCCTCTCGAGGTATCGCTTTGGGAAGGTAAAAGACAACCATGTAGTATCGAAACTTTGCTGTATGGCTGTATGCAAACGGAAAAGCTATGTTTAGTGACCAGATATAAATAGCCAGGTACTTTGAAACCTTCTTAGTCTTATCAACCCCTTCGCAGATCTTGTTGATGAAACATTGTGATATATCTTTGATAGATCTGCAAAAAAGCTCTTTACAAACAGCAGAGCGAGGAAGCAGCCTCACCAAACATTTTATCCATAATGTCGATAACTTGTTATCGTTCCCGATCAGAACGCCAACAAACAAACAACGGTTTATAATGACCAAGTGTTCTTAATTTATTCGACAGTTCATGTTTGTACATTAGCGATCTGCAATCGTGCTCTGGAAAGATGACAAATTGTCGACATAATCGATAAATCCTTTATCCAATATCTTTTATTTAACGATCGACCGTGTTAGATAAGAGATAGTCAGAAGTTTACTCTATTATTATATTGTTAACTCAGAGCGAAGATAGCCGTCCATAATGGAGTACTGGTACCTACCCTGATGTATGGCAGTGAGGCATGGAACTGACAGAGGAAGGATGAAAGTAGACTGAAGGCTGTAGAAGTGAGATCCGCAAAGAATGCAAGGCTGATGTAAGCGTAATGAGTAAGATTAAGAAAGGGACGCTCCGATGGTTTGGGCATGTAGAGCGAATGAACAAGGAAAGGAGTGTAAAGAGAATATATGTCCCAAATGTGAATGGTAGAAGAAGTCGAGGACGCCCAAGAAAGACATGGCACGACCAAGTGAATCAGATACTTAAGTCGAGCCACGTCAAGAGTCATAATAATGGAAGAGCATGTATGAGGCGATGTATGAATGTGAACGAGGCAAGGAATGTGTGCCAAGACCGAGTTGTTTGGCGGTCCGGGGAAACTACCGGCGTGATGGTTTTCCTTCTGGAAAAATACTGTCGGCCTAGTCTCGACTGTTAGGTTTGATTTGAGGGGTACAGAATCAAAACTCACAAACTCCACCACAGACCAAAATGATAATTTTTACGTATCATATTACGCACCTGTCATATCATATTACGTATGTGTCGAACCGTCTAGTAGTAGGTACAGTAATGCACGTTTTCATCCCGTGACAAAATATCCCCGACAAAATATCCTACGGACAAAACATCCCCCGACAAAATATTCTACGGACAAAACATCCCCCAACAAAATGTCTACTAAAACTTAACCTAGCCTAACCTAACCTAACAAAAAAATTGGACAAAAATAATACAGACATCTTGTAACAACAATAAATTATTGTTCAAAAATAGTAAAATGGGACAAAAATAATACAGATAACAATTACATTATTGTCTTTACAGGATGTCTGTATTATTTTTGTCAATATTTATTTATGTTATAATTATATTTATTTCTGTTATTATTTTAACGATTCAGATTCTACGTCCGGGTTAAATCGTTCCCGCAGGAAAAAACTTAACCCTTTCACGTACTTTTCCACAAATGATCACCTAGTCAATCCACGTTATGCACTTGCACTATTCTATAAGTATAATAAATACAAAATAATACAAGAACAACATTTCAAAGAGACCAAATGGAAAAATAATTCACCGACTCCAGATATTTTTATATCAGAGGGTTCGGTTCGGTGGAACTCCTAATTGGACCTATAAATCCTACTAATCCCTCGATATAAATATTTAAAAAAATCTTTTGTAATCCTTCATGTATAAAATGACTGATTTTTTCATTATTTATATATAAATTCTTTGACAAATCTAAATAATATTTTTTTTTATTATTATTATATTTATTTTCGTTATTATTATTTTTGTAAATAATGCTGTTCAAAAATAGTAAAATGGGACAAAAATAATACAGATAACAATAATTTATTGTCTTTACAGAATGTCTGTTTTATTTTTGTCCCATTTTTATATTAATTTGGATTAGGTTTTAGTAGACATTTTGTTGAGGGATATTTGTCGGTAGGATATTTTGTCGTAGGATATTTTGTCGGGGATATTTTGTCGCGAGATGAAAGTAACGTTCACTAGTAAGTAGCTTTGACTTAATTATACCAAAACTCTCAAACTCATACTTGAGTTGCAAAACTCACAATTTCCAAAATTAAATCGACAATTTTCTGTATTTTAAGAATTATGATTAAATAAAAAAATTCTAATTAACAATTTGAGAAAACAGTTTATGTTGATTTTCCACAATTTCACTTAGGTGGACTTTATGAGTTTTAATTTAATGCCACTCATATTTCCGTAGTCACGAGCCATGTTGTATCGTATGCTACCACATTAGTACGTATAGTTTTTTCTTAACAAACTTGCTATTGTTTCCGCAATAAACAAGTCACCCTGTACGTACTTACAAAGCTATGTAGATTAAGATTATGCATGACGGAATGTCGTACTATCAAAAGCTATTTCACGAATTAAGTCCAACGTATTGCACACTCATAAATGTATTAATAGGAACATGCCAAAGCTTCGAATGAGAAAACATATTTTAAGAACAAGTTTTTTTTTGCATTTATGTACGAGTATTATTAAACCGGCGTGATTTTTGCCGCCTTTTTATGCATATCTTCTACAATTATTTTTAATCATTGGTTCCATTTTTTAATATGAGTTTGCATAAATCACTTTATCGTGATTAATATTTGCAATTCGTTGTTTGTGAAATTGCAAAAAAAAATCGGTCTGATGAATGTGAACAAATGTTTTGGTTTTGTTTATTAGTTGAGGCACTACAAAGGCAATCCAATAATTAAATAAAAAATCACATATCACTCAATTAATAATTGCTTGTCATTAACTCGGGCCCCGGTTCAAACAAAATTAATCAATGTTTTTTTTTATTAATATTATCTACGGCGGTTGCAGGTTTATGGTACTCAAAAACGTTAATAATAGTTGAAACATGTGTGTAGGTGTCAATAAATACCTTTTTTATGTTAATACCGCACAAGAGTCCCTACTGCACCCAATCGCCTGGAGCCAGTGACACCATGGCATCCCCAATTGGGGTATGTTGAGTGGCTGTAGGTAGTGAGAAGGGGAAGGAGATGGATAAGAGGATGGAAGTACATGGCTATTCGGATCTGATAAAACACGGCTAAAGCCATTTCAAATGTTTCATTTCTGAACGGTGGTATTACATCGGGGCGATACTGAGAGTATCTTCCACTCTGGAACGTACAGCAAAATTTTTTTTTTCATATTTCTAATGATTAAATCGTGAAATAATACAATTCCATCTAATAAAATTTACTTGCGCACGCCAGGATTTAAACCCGCTAACTTCGGATTGCTAGTCGAGAGCCTTACCCCTCGACCACGGAGACCGTTGTTATATTTTGTTTGCTTTCTCAATTCATAATCTGGGTGGTCTTGTGGTCAAAGCAAGTATATCAAATCCATGAGTCGGGTCCGGTTAAGAGTTGAACTAACAGAAGAGTAAGAATAGAAGTTGTAGTAATAATAAGTAAGAACAAAGGGGTAAAAGGAAAGTATAAAAAAAACCTTGACAGTTTGATAAATTCTCTTATGTTAACAAACGGATTGCAATCTTTAGAGCACGGGCGTCAGGTGGGAATGCTTTCCTTGTTCTACTGGTATTACAATGGAAGATGCTCCGAGGACCTAGCGCCATTGATCCCAGCGGCACCAGTGCATCGTCCGGAATATGTACACGGTTGACATTTGTCACATGAGAACGGGCCGTTTTTACGATTCGTTCTTAAGTTTAATAGCTCGACTGTGGAACGATTTGCCGGCCTCTGTGTTTTCTCCCTCTCTTCAACACCCTCTATAACGTAGGCCCTGAGGGAATTTATTATCCTCAGGGCCTCCTGTGTGGAGTAATTTTTAAAAAATCTCTATAATGAATTATATGGTGTTTTATCCATTTTTCTCCTATGGAGAAATGGGCTATGCTCAATTACTCACCTGCGTACATTTATTTTTTTTATTTTTTTTATTTTGGTAACATTGGGTACATTGAAATGAAACGGCATGAGAGAGCTCCCAGGTCATAGTTTTAAGAACGTAACAAAATACAGGTTTTTGACTTTGAAAGGGAACACAAAGCGTAATAGTCTAAGAGGTCACGGGATTTTTCATAACGATCATGGATACGGTTAGATTTACTTTTATAGTTTGTAGAGTAGTCCCCTTATATGAATGATGTCGGTCTGCCTGCTCTCAGTGGTTGCAATTTCGAGTTATAGAGCTTACAAGAGGCTTCATTGTTGCGAAAAAAAACGATCAGAGAAATGGTCAGTTTTAGTACACATTTATTCAAAGTATGGCGTCTCCGCAGGTGAAACAAGTTGGTCTGGCGGCTCTCAGTGGTTGCATTTCAGAGTTATGATGCGCGCAAGTCTCTGCATTGTTGCGAAAAAAAAACGATAACAGAAATGGTCAGTTTTAATACCTTTTCGAAGTATGGTGTCTCCACAGGTGAAACAAGTTGGTCTGCCTGCTCTCAGTGGTTGTATTTCAGAGATTATTATAGATTATTTTTCGGAACAATTCATTTGTAAGTTATATGGTGTGAAGAGTAAATCCATAAGATTTTCGTAAAAAAAATTAAGCCTAATAAAGAGAATGAAATATTTTACAAAACTCTTTTGAATTTTGATGCCTGAAATATCTGGATAAATTCAACCAAAAATCCTCCAATGATGGAAAATGGAACATCCTTGTTCCATTGCCAATCGAACATGGATGGAAAGAAGAACACGGCAAATATGTTCCTCTCTGAAATGCAGAGAACCGACTACCAGATAAAGTATCTGATGTTACTGTAACGGAGTCAGAAAATGAAAATATTTCTGGTGATGTCAGCGGTAAGTATTATACAATTGCGGGTGTAAAGGTAAAAATCGTTAGGAAACACAAAGTTTGCATGCATTGGTTTCTTATTAAGAGGATATAACCACAGAAAACCAAAAATATGTCATTTTTAAATCAGATTTTAGTCGTATTGACTCTTTTCCACAAAAAATTATAAATTGATTTCGAAAGATTGTTCTTTTATCTAGGAAACTCATGTTTTAAATTTTGAGAAAAAATGTTAAGTTTTAGTATAATAAGGTTTATACCATATGTCTTTGACAGGTTTGTTAAATTTTCAATTAATATTTTGTATTATACGACACCCATTTCAAATCATATAATCATTCAGTAAAAGAAATAAATACATTATCTGGGAAAAGCATGTTTCAGAATTTTAATTTTAGTTTAAATAAAATCATTACAAAAATACATAAATACATATGTTTCTTGACGAAAATTTATCCGTTTGTGTATGTATGTGCGCACTTACAAATTATTTATCTTTGACATTCTTGAAAAATGATAAATACTTATTTTAAAAAAATAATCGCATAAAGTACATAATTTTAATAGTTTTATCATCACGCCTTTCAGCATTTTTGGATGTAGTTATAAATTGAAGCAAATTTGGAATGAAATAAAATTGATATTGAGTTATAATTTTAAAAAGCTGGTACGGAGAAGAATTAATCTTTCTCGTTGGAACCGCCCTGTATGATCGTAAGAACAACTTTCGACGAAATGTGGATTTTCGGCTGCTTAATGGCATATTACGTATCTAAATCATAAATCTCATTAAGCTACATACAAGAGTTCGTTCCCTTATGTTTTTTTTATATAATACATAATAATAATTAATAAATATAATAATTTAAAATGTATGATAATTAATAATATATATAAAATATATAATTAATATATATAATAATTGTCATATCATCATAATCGTCATTTTTTCTATCAAACTTTACAGTTATTTTATCACGTCTACGTGCCTGAGCAGCGAAGACGAAGATTCAGAAGATGACGAAATCTATGTTAAATCTATCTAAGTTAAAAAAGAAATCTAAGTTAAAGTAATGATGAACGTGTGATTTTACCCAAAAAATATTAGATTATATATTGCAAGTTAAATATTTATAAAAAATTGGATTTAACACTTTATTTTGTGGTTTTCGTTTAGTATAGATTTTAATGAAAAAGCGCAAAAAAATATTAATAGAATATTAGAAGTAAGTAAATACACAACTCTTTAAGCCTTAGCAATATTCTACAAAATGATTACCCAAAGTCATCTGTGATTTTACCCAAAGATGATTAGATTATCGATTCGATTTAATTTTTTATTTTATGGATTACTACTATTTTTTTTCTCTGAAATACAACCACTGAGAGCAGACATACCAACTCGTTTCACCTGTGGAGACACCATACTTCGAATAGGTACTAAAACTGACCATTTCTGTTATCGTTTTTTTTCGCAACAATGTAGAGACTTGCGCGCATCATAACTCTGAAATGCAACCACTGAGAGCCGCCAGACCAACTTGTTTCACCTGCGGAGACGCCATACTTTGAATAAATGTGTACTAAAACTGACCATTTCTCTGATCGTTTTTTTTCGCAACAATGAAGCCTCTTGTAAGCTCTATAACTCGAAGTTGCAACCACTGAGAGCAGGCAGACCGACATCATTCGCCTTAGGGGACTACTCTACAAACTATAAATGTAAATCTAACCGTATCCATGATCGTTATGAAAAATCCTGTCACTTCTCAATCTATAAGGTTAGTTGAGGATAATTAATTGATTTGAAATGGCTGCCGACTTCGATTGGGTGGTAGCCGTCAAAAACCGGTGAAAGTCAGAAATTGATATCGGATGTCAGAAGGCTTATGAAGAAGACGGAAAATTATTTGGCTGGTGAGGACTGTTGCCTGTTGTTAATTTATCACAATAATAATTGTCAACATCTTACTTTGTAAACAATATACATTTGAACCCAGGGACTAGCATGGTCGAGAGATATGGATTGATAGGATATCTTTCGGTAATTTCTCATCGTCCCCTTGGACAACTGCAGATGGCTAACAAACGAGTGCAAACATCAGTGGACTTTGAATATATTAAGAACACTAGTCATTGTGAACTGTTACTAATTCGTTGGCGATATGCAATCATGCTAGGGAACGATGAGAAGTTACAGAAAGTTATCCCATCAATCCTTATCGATCGACTATGCTAGAGGGCCTGATGCCATTATAATAGCCAAGCCATGTTCGATAGCATTGTAAGTAGTAAGCTGGAGTATGCTTTTCTTTATTTTCGTACATTAACTATTGACAGGTGGCCCCAAGAAAAATAATTTCCCTCATTTACATATGTCGTCTTTTGGGATTCTGTGTTGAGGGTCTATTTGACGTAAAGACGGAGTTAACCTGGATCTTGAAGAGACCGTATAAGGCAGGTGGGAGGGAGGAAACACAGAGGCCATTTCGTTGCCTCAAATAAGTTCATATTATTAAAATAATTGAAGTTATTTCCCTGTGCGGATTTAATGTAAAAAAAAACGAATAGATTTAGCCTGGAAATCAAACCTTCTGCAAATTTTGCGAAATCTTCGTACTTAATTTTAATATAATATGTACTTAATGCATAACTCTATAATTTATAAACCATTCCTCTTGGAATGCTATGGCTTATATATTAGCGTGTGTCGCTCTCCATAGAGAGAAAACAAATGGCCTTATATTTAAACGCCCGGGGTCTCAAAAGTTTCGTATGATCTGTAGCTATTCGAAAACGTAAAAAAAAAATTATTGTTCACTATTAGCCCGCTAAAATGGCCGGAAGTTTCGAAAAAAAATAGATTTCGTGATTTGGAAAAAAAATAAAACAAAGGGTTCATATTTTATATTTTGTACCAAACTTATTTTTCATTACATAACTGCAGTACAAAGAACCAAAAAAAATATTTTTTTAACGTATGTGATGTGTTGGTTAAAAAAAATAAAAGGGGAAAATAACACTTTTTCTGGATAAAATAAGAATTCTTTTTGACTTACTTGAATTCATAAAGTTGAACTTTTTTTTCATTTTTGTCAGTTATACGCATTTTTTAATAATAAACAAGCGTTAAAAGGTTAGATTAGTGAAAAAAAATAAATTAAAAATTTAAAAAAAAATGGTTTTAGGTTTGTTTTCTGATTTTCAATGCATTTTAACGGGCTAGATTTAAAAAAAAATTTAAAAAAAAATTTAAATGCAGTTCTCATTTTCTTTGCAAGACGCAACTTTTGAGACCCCGGGCGTTTCTGAATTCAAAAGTTGAAATAATTGACACACGCTATTATTTATGCCTGAAAACTTCAACCATAATCGCCGCGACCTTTTCAAGATACCACACGACAGAACAGATGTTCTAGCACAACATTGCGTTACAAGAGGAATTGCGCTATTGCATAAAATTTCTAAAACAGTGTTTAAATTTATATACTCTTTAAATTACCTTACTTTTTTTGTACAAAACTACTATCTTACCAAACATCAAAATAAGAAATCTTGTAGTTACTGCAACCCGATAAATATTTTGCCGTTTCAAAAAAAAAAAAATTTTCGTGCGTGCTTATATAACGATTTGTTCAGCATATCTCAGATTCCGTAAATATATCGAATAACTGCTTTAACAGGCAGGTATTTTGCTTAGTATTAAAAAAAAAATCTTCAAAAAAAGTGTAAAAGCATTGGTACTTATAAAAAATTTTAATGTCTTTTTAACACTTCCTATTATTTTATAAAATACTAGCAGACCCGGACACGCGTTGCTGTGGCTAACGAAACACAACGCCGTACCCAACCTTTAAAACCAACGCCATCTGTTAATTTGCATACATATCAAATCCACACACCCCGCCTGCCAGCTGCCCGCTGCCCGCTGCCTAAATTTTTTTGCATTTGGTTTTTCCTGTTAAGCACTTGCATACTGCTTACTAACAACGTATGCATGGACACTGGAGGTCTAGATTCGTTCAAAATAAATAAATGTAGCTTCGTTTAATCAAAAAAATTAGAATCTTGCGAGAGCCTTGAAGGAGTAACCATCAGATACTTATACCAGGGCGGGTAAGAGGTGGATTACCTCCACTGCCCGCTGCCTAAATTGAATCTTTGAATTTCTCGGCTTTTCTCAACTATAATATGCATGTATCTATATATATAAAAATTTATTGCTGTTCGTTTGTCTCGTTAAAACTCAAGACGGCTGGGCCGATTTAGCTGATTTTGGTTTTGAAACATTTGTCGTAGTCCAGGGAAGGTTTAAACGGTGAGAAAATATGAAAAAATTGCATGGAAGATAGTAAAAACAACAATTTCATTTTCCCATACAAATTGTTCTACCTACTTTCCAGTCAATCATTTGACGTTCGGTACGGTAGACTCAGGTCCACTCGAATTGAAACACGTTTTAAATTAAGAGTTTTGAATCGACAAAATATATCCACATTACTCGGATTATGTTGTCCTTGTGTTCGTTCAGAATAACAAAATTGCAAACGTCAGAAGAAATCAAACAAATTATTGCCTTGGAAATGATATATATATTTTTTTAATTAGGCAATTCACCCTAAAATAAGTGCTTTGTTGGCGTCGTTGTTAATATCTATCTCTAAAAATGAATCGCCGAAATATATGTATGCGTATAACTTCCGAACGACTGCACCAAATTGGATAATTCTTGTATTTGTTGTTCGTTATTTTGTATAAACCTACTGCTGAGCTCTGGCACTATGAAATTTGTAGGTGGCACGCGAGCAGTTTGAAAACAGAATGTACCGGGAATGAATGTGTGGGAGGTGGAGGGAGGAAGGTGTGGGGAGGGGGAGGAGGGTGGGGTGAAGGGGGTTGGGGGAGGGAGAGAGGGGAGAGAAGATAGGGGGGAGGGTGTAGGAGGGTAAGGGGAAGGAGGAATGGGAAGGTGGAGGAGGCGGAGTGGAAATCACCCTAATACCATGCGAGCTAAGCCGCGGGAAAAAGATAGCGTTTTATGGGCAATCAAGATACGGAAGTTGAAATGCATTGTGCTCGTAATCCAACAATGAATCAAACCACTGTCCAAGAACTGCAAATTTAGTAAAAATGTTCAACATGGCATTAGATTGTATGCCATCGGACAGCCATAATATTAAACAAAAAACGAATCTACGTGTGTTTGTTACTCTTTCACACAAAAACTACTGAATGGATTTTAATAAAACTTAATATAGCTCACACATCAGAATAACATATACGATCTGTGGCATCATGAAATTTGTATAAAAAAATTGCAATAGGTGGCACGCGAGCTGTTTGAAAACTGAATGAATCGGAAATGAATGTATGGAATGCAGGAGGGGGGAGGGGAACCCGGGAGGGCGGGAAACTCGGGAGGGGGGATGGGAACTCGGGAGGGAGATCCGCGGGAGAGGGGAGACGAATACGGGAGGGGGGAGGGCAATCGGGAGGGGGGTTCGCGGAACGGGGGAAGGCGGGAGTAGAATGAGAAAAGGGAAAGTGGAGGAGGAGGAATCGGAACGCGATAGAGGAAGGGGACGTGGGGGAGGAAGGGTAGGAGGAAGGGACGAATGGAAAAGGACGCGCAGGGAGAAACAATACTTTATTAAATGGCATAGCAACGCATGCAGGGTACCAGCTAGTTATACATATAAACATTCCCCTTGAATCGCTGTATCTAACCACTTGACAATCCGTTGCGTAGTTTAAAAGATCTCAGCGCACAGACAGCTGTAGCGACTTTCTTTTATACCATGTAAATATACATAATATATTTTTCGTTCCGCAGCTTTAACTGCCCGATTATTCACTTTTCCGAGGTTATAAAACTTTCCACCCAAATGCAAACTACTTATACCTTCAGACACATTTAGTAAGAGTAAAGCGTAGTTGCATTGGCCTCAATGAATGCAATAATGGAGAGACTTAATCCCTGACCCGGCTAATGCATCCCTGGGTAAATAAATGGGAGCAATTAGGTCATCCATCACAACACAAGCAACATTTTCCACTTAGTGCAGTGGTAGTAGGAGATTTTCAAATATTGCCAGGTTATTCGTAAACCGAGAATGTTTGTATTTCTAAAAAAAAACTGTTTTGGAGAATTGTTTAGAAATATATGCAATTATTTCACCTATTCATCGTCTCAAATAAAGAATTAAATTTATTTCTAATGAAACACCTTCAACTTCTTCCAATGTGACTTTTTTTATAAGTACAAAATAAAAATATAAACTATAATATTCCTTCTTTCACCTGAAATAGTAGATTTATTTATTTTATTTTATTTTAGTTTATTGGGGAAACAAACAGTTATACACATTTCATCAAGGTAATTAATTACATACTTATCACATGGTTGCATGAACAAGCGTACTTTCCGCAAAAATTCATAATATTATATAAAAAACATAGATTAAAGCAATAAAGAAAACATAAAGTGGTAGAAATAAAAAACACAGATTAGAGTATGTAGGATAGATAAAATGAAATTAAACTGTGAACCTATATAAAAATAATACATTATTGTATGGATCTACTATTTAATATACCTATTTAATTTGTTTTTCACTTTTAGTCTAGGTCGTAGGGTGTTACTATTAAAACAAGACTTTAACCAACCTAAGCCACTTTTTTATTATTGTTTTTTTTTCTTGCTATGGCAATCCTGGTGAGTTACAAAACTCATTTAAGGGCGGGAGGATCTTACTAGTCAAAGGTGGGAGGTAATACTCGTAGCTACAATTTTAGAAAGATATTTTGAGATCAGAAATATATAGTTTCACATACAGTACAGCGTAAAAATAAAATATATGTAGAACAAAAAACAAACGAAAACAAGTAAAGGAAAAAACACAAGTATATATAAATAACACGAGAAATTCTCAATTAGAGAGGTATTATTACCACCATTAAAAAATATTTGCATTACATGTACATAATTAAAAAAATAATTGTACTTATACCTAACTTTGTAAAATTGTAAAAATGGAATAAATAAATAAATAAATAAATAAATAAAAAAATATGTGTGATTACAAATAAAGTGAAAGAAAGGGAGAGAAAGAGAGACAAGACAGAACAAAACTATCAAGAAAATTATATATTGTATTTTTAAATATACTGAAAATATATTATATTCTTTTAAACATTATTTTGATTTTTTTTTATGCTGGATATTTTTGTACATATCTGGAAACGAATTATATAGTGTGTATTCAATTTAGTTCAGAGATTTTATCCCATATTCTGTATCTACCTACTATATTTTGTAACCTACCCTTCGACCAGGGTATACTTGGTCAAATAACCTACCCAATAATAATTCAAAGGGTTCCATGCCAACTCAGAATCAAGTCAACTCAACACCTCTTTGAAAAATCATTAAAAGCTATGAAAAAAATATTTTTAAAAAACCCATAACCCATAACATAACCTATTTAACCAGTTTTTTTTTATATTTTCGTTATTTGCTTTTGGGGTGTTATGCCGTGATGCGCTACCTGAAATACAACCACTGAGCAGACAGACCAACTCGTTTCACCTGTGGAGACACCATACTTCGAATAGGTAATAAAACTGACCATTTGCTTTTGGGGTGTTATGCCGTGTTGCGCTACCTCCTTCTTTAGCCAACGTTTCGGGATCTGCCCTGATGATGGACACTGCAACGCTGTCCGAAACGTTGGCTATAGAAGGAAGTAGCACATACGGCATAACACCCCAAAAGCAAATAACGAAAATACTTTTGGCCTTGAAAATCTAAAAATATTTTTTTTTTTTTTTTTTCATCTCTTTTAATGACTTTTCAAAGGAGGTTCTATGTTGATTTCATTCTGAGTTGTCCGGTCAAAGAATGTACTCAATGTGGTTTTTAATCGATTTCGTGTGCTTTTTTTGTGACGCACTAAGAGGTTTGTGTAAATAATATAAGTGTTATCACGTCTGATTGATTTAATATTGTTGCCTATATAAATATTCACAAGAATTTTCTAATTATTCAATATCACCAGGACATAGACAATGGACCACTCCCTTTACCAAAATAAACTGATTAATTTATTTCCTTACAGACGGTTAAATAACTCAGAATAAAGCATGTCTACAAAAAATGGCCGTGAAAACCTGACAAATCATAACTGGACCAATAATTTATTAATTTATGGTTTCTTTGCATTCCATTAATATCTATCTATCACAAACTTTAATTTTATTTTGTATAACCTATTTAGGTTATAAAAAATGTTATTTTTTTTTAATTATCACGTGTAGATCAATAATCATAGACACGGGTTTTTAAATACCAACAAAAATTTCTATCGAGTACGATAGGCATCGTTTCATGGCTTCCAACGTATGGAATGTGCTAAGAGACGCATAAAGTGTCATGAAATATTACAAAAAAAAAATTGTGGCTGTCGCCTTTACAATACCTACTGAAGCAATTAGGTACAAATATGTTAATATATGTTATACGTGTTGTTAATATACGTTATTAGTTATTATTAATAGTCACATTACAGAAGTAAAGAGATTAAGTCCCACCTCTAAAAAATACATATATAAAAAGGACGCTGCTTCAAATACACAAAGACTATTCTAAGAAGTCGCACCACACCATGGTACGCGTTGAGAGCAATAGGCAAAACACAGTGGGTCGCTTATGTACGCCATTAATGCATACCAGTTTTGCACAACACTACTACACGTACAATGGAGTGGTGTGGTTTAATCAACTAAATAATAATAATAAATACATAACCCATAACATAACCTATTTAACCAGTTTTTTTTATATTTTCGTTATTTGCTTTTGGGGTGTTATGCCGTGATGCGCTACCTGAAATACAACCACTGAGCAGACAGACCAACTCGTTTCACCTGTGGAGACACCATACTTCGAATAGGTAATAAAACTGACCATTTGCTTTTGGGGTGTTATGCCGTGTTGCGCTACCTCCTTCTTTAGCCAACGTTTCGGGATCTGCCCTGATGATGGACACTGCAACGCTGTCCGAAACGTTGGCTATAGAAGGAAGTAGCACATACGGCATAACACCCCAAAAGCAAATAACGAAAATACTTTTGGCCTTGAAAATCTAAAAATATTTTTTTTTTTTTTTTTTTCATCTCTTTTAATGACTTTTCAAAGGAGGTTCTATGTTGATTTCATTCTGAGTTGTCCGGTCAAAGAATGTACTCAATGTGGTTTTTAATCGATTTCGTGTGCTTTTTTTGTGACGCACTAAGAGGTTTGTGTAAATAATATAAGTGTTATCACGTCTGATTGATTTAATATTGTTGCCTATATAAATATTCACAAGAATTTTCTAATTATTCAATATCACCAGGACATAGACAATGGACCACTCCCTTTACCAAAATAAACTGATTAATTTATTTCCTTACAGACGGTTAAATAACTCAGAATAAAGCATGTCTACAAAAAATGGCCGTGAAAACCTGACAAATCATAACTGGACCAATAATTTATTAATTTATGGTTTCTTTGCATTCCATTAATATCTATCTATCACAAACTTTAATTTTATTTTGTATAACCTATTTAGGTTATAAAAAATGTTATTTTTTTTAATTATCACGTGTAGATCAATAATCATAGACACGGGTTTTTAAATACCAACAAAAATTTCTATCGAGTACGATAGGCATCGTTTCATGGCTTCCAACGTATGGAATGTGCTAAGAGACGCATAAAGTGTCATGAAATATTACAAAAAAAAAATTGTGGCTGTCGCCTTTACAATACCTACTGAAGCAATTAGGTACAAATATGTTAATATATGTTATACGTGTTGTTAATATACGTTATTAGTTATTATTAATAGTCACATTACAGAAGTAAAGAGATTAAGTCCCACCTCTAAAAAATACATATATAAAAAGTACGCTGCTTCAAATACACAAAGACTATTCTAAGAAGTCGCACCACACCATGGTACGCGTTGAGAGCAATAGGCAAAACACAGTGGGTCGCTTATGTACGCCATTAATGCATACCAGTTTTGCACAACACTACTACACGTACAATGGAGTGGTGTGGTTT
The DNA here is from genome assembly GCA_929108145.2 of Limnephilus rhombicus. Taxonomy (NCBI): domain Eukaryota; kingdom Metazoa; phylum Arthropoda; class Insecta; order Trichoptera; family Limnephilidae; genus Limnephilus; species Limnephilus rhombicus. The sequence goes on from OV815276.1 coordinate 36,135,852, forward strand.
AATCAACTAGCAATAGAACTGAGATTAGAATCTGACTACAATAAATTCAAAAATAAATTAAACAAAAATATCTTAAATAATTTAGTCACTTAGAACCGCATTAACCTTTAACTAACAATACTTATTCAATTATTATAAGCAATAATTGTCAGCCTGAAACACTCATCCACATTGAAAAATCTTCCGAGAAAAGATACATGACGCCAACGGGACTTATATACTTACATACTTATTCAATAATTTATTTTATTTTTTTATTACATTTGTTTATGTAAGTACGTATATATAATGTATGCGTTATAATTTTTAATTTTAATTTTTTTAACTTAAATTTTTTTTTTCTCTTCCCTTTACACACGAGTAGTTACACTCTCGTAAAGGTTATATATTATATACATATATATGTTTATACTGTTTCTAATCAATGTTGCATGTTAGTATTTAATGATTTGAGTTGAATCCGATTGTAACCTGAAAATGTAATTACTCATGATTATATTACATGTATATGTATATAAAAACTAATAAAAAATAAAAACTAATAAGTTTATTTGTATATAATATTCGTATATATTGTATATATACATATATATTGTTAGGTTAAGAAATATTTTAAATGTGAAATAATCCAAAATGTGAACAATGCCCTTATTCGCTCTTTGCTTATCTATGGAATTTTAAATTGGGGAGGATCTTACAAAATAACTGAATCATTAACCAATTAAAACAAATAAATAAAATTAAAGAATTTATTAATTATTATTTTTAATTGTTAAACTAACGTTTAAGACAAGATTTTTATGCATAGCACAAAGGGTAACAATTATTATAAGCAATAATTATCAGCCTGAAACACTCACGAATTAAAAAAGAATTTATTCAAAAAACTTATATTAAAAAGTAATAAAGAATACCATTACTCAACCATCAGCCTTACATTATTTTCAAAACTCCACATTTCACACGGTCATACATGTTTTTACGATACATTCGCCTCAGGGATCTCATTTCTACAGCAATCAGTCTACTTTCATCCTTCCTCTACCAGTTCCATGCCTCACTGCCATACATCAGGGTTTGAAAAAGATTTCATTGTGACTGCTAGCTTCGCAAACGAAGACTCACATGTATTTAAAATATTTTAACTACTTAATTTATAATTTTGTGAAACTGTGAATGTATACGTATACCTGTAAAATAATTGTAACATTCGTATTCAAAAGCTTACCAATGCAGAATACACTGTCACCTACACCTGTAGTTGACAGTGTATTCGTCAATTCATAGGGTTCTAACTTCACTTTACCTTGTTAAGGGATATGACTTGTCAAAGTTTGCAAAGACTATTTCGCATGCTAATACTACTACTACGAGTATTTATTTTATTTCTGATTTTGATGCTGAATTTTGGGTAAAGTATTTTAATTGAACATATTTCAATGGAAAATATTTAAAAAGGATGTAAACTTACCATTTTAAAACATATCTAAACATGCAAATAGAACTATATGCAAACAGCTAGAGCAGTGGTCCCCAAACCCCGGCCCGGCGGACCGGTACCGGTCCGTGGATCAAATGGTACCTCTCATGACGAGCACCTGCCATAACGAGTAATTCTCAAAACGAGCAAAACAGATTGTGAAAAAAACGCTCCCTTAACGAGCGACTTTTTGCATAACGAGCGACATTTCGCATAAAGCAAGGAGAAGTCCCATCTTCATATCACTCACTTGTGAGCAGGGACTTCGCGCCGTCTTTGGTTAGCACTCATTCCACTAGCAAGTTAGTATCATATGTGATCATCAAATTTGTGTTCAGACATTATTTGTAATTTTTTTCATTATTTGTAAAATTTCGGAACATGCAAAAAGGTTTTTCTCCACAGTGAGTAAGCATGTGGATTTTCGAGATCATTAATAGTGCAATCTGAAGATTAAAAGGTTTTCGTCCACTGTTTTACGGCTTTTGGTCTTTTAATTGTTCATTTTGAGAACATGAATAATTGCAGTCGGAACATAAAAAAGGTTTTTCTTGTGGAAATTGTTAAATTGTCACTTTCTAGAACATAAATAATTGCAATCGGAAGATACAAAAGGTTTTTCTCCACTGTGAGACGGCTTGTGGACTTTTAAATGTTCCTTTCGAGAACATGAATAGTTGAATTTCTTACATTCTGGTATAGATTAAAACGACTTCCTACAAAATTCACTCTTAAATTAAAACCAGTTTCGGGATAAGCTTTAAATTCGAGGTGTACACCAAGTGTTGCCAAATTCGGTGGAAAATCCTTTGCTTGTTCTGTATGTAACTGTAATTTACGCTTGTGGAGTCTTGATGAATGCAATAATAAATTGTGAGGCGAAGTTAGAACTATATCCAAACATGCTTTTTCTTGCAACAATTTTTCATGGTGACATTTAGGAAGGAAAGATTAGGTAAGTGGGATAACTTCAGATTTTGACATATGCTACCCACCAAGTCTGCGAATGCAATACCCAACCAATCCCATATAATAATGAGCGAACATTGACGATCCATAATACGCCTCGTATCAAGGATCAACTGTTAGATACAAACAAAATAGAGAGTGTAAGTGATTTTAGAACCTTATAAAATAAATGATTTTTTTAAATATTTTTTGTTGATTATTTAAAATGCTTGGTGTTAGCACTTTGTCACACGTATATCTACAAAAATACAACGCAGATGGTTCTGAATATTATTTTGGGTATAGAAAAGAGGAAAAGAAATGCTTTGGCATTCAAAGGTCATTTTTGAAAAAAAAAATGTTAGTTAGAACCCTATCCAAATAAGGTGCGATTTTATTCCATACAGAAGCAGCTAGATACCTGGTGCCTGGTACTAAGCCCGATTACACTAAAATAATTGGAACTCGCATTTCATCACAGTAGCGGGACTCATTAATGTTATCAAAGGTAAATACTATACAATTGCAAACCATTTGGAAGCTCTAAATTACTCTCGATATTTGATATACATTTAATACGTGCATTTACTACTTAATGATGCAAACGACTTGGTTAAGCTGCATTCGACTAATGAAGATTGAATTGCATCATTTTGAATAGTCATCTATTTCGCTTAATCTACGTTTTAATTGGCCTTAAATAAAGTTTAAAGGCCATAAACTCTGAAATAGAAAACCCTGGATTTTTTCTACACTGAAAGGATCTCTTTGTTACTAGCTACCATCGAAAATGCATCGTCAGGCGTATAATTTTGATTATTGAGCGCATAATTATCATGACGGCAAAAAAAGGCAACATATAGTCGTATGTTCCTTATCGCTAAAATACTGCAGCTCTTTCTTACACATTAAATAATGGTGAGACACACAAAATATTGTGACTGTTTCCTCCAAAGCACTGCTTTTTTGCGACGGGAATTACGTTTCATTTTCTTTATACGTGTGAGCGAGATATATGAAAATGATTGTATGTTTCCTTAGGGGCGTGCAGATATACGATCACCGTTTGTCTCATTTTCGACTGTTGTCATTTAGTGTATAAGAAAGAGTGGCAGCATTATATGTTTAAGAACCAAGGCAAAACCATCAACGTATTGACATTAATTTGACATTTTTGAGTTTTTCGAATTCACTTATATTTCAATATGATCCTTGTAACTATATTCCATACTTAATTATTGTAGTATTGGTAGGGGTCTACGGAGACGTCACGGTGCGGTGTGTGAGAGAGATGCAAGAAAATTATGACGTTTTTCCTTTGTAGAGAACAGACCTACGTACATTTTGTATCTCATCTTTTAAAAGCGCTGCAGCAATATTGTGATAATGGACGTATGTGTATTATTACCGTGAATCGTCACGGTAATTATAAAAGCGCACATTCGGTTGTTACAAAGGTAACCATGTTCTATAGTTCCAATTTAACCATAAAAAAAATTCCAAAAAGCCACAAAAAAAACCCTTTTTACCCAATTAAAAAAAATATACGCCATTTTGCAAAAAACATTTAAGTCCCGCTAAAGGAGCCCGCGTTAATATGGAAAACGTTGTGAGGCTGAAGAGTGTTTAAAAGGAGAAGAGAGATTAAAATTTTCTCTGAACCGACAGCATATGTAAGTATGTCAGATTTTGTTGTTCGATGGTATAACGGTTATTTTATAAGCCGACTGCAAAGAAAATCATGTTTTTTTCGACCATACGTCCATACTGCACACTCCTTGGGCATTATTGTTATCAAAAATTTTTGTATAGTGGATTTCCACTCAAAACGCCTGCAGATATATGTATGTCGACTTGATATACGGCCGTATGTCCTCTCTGCGTACTTTCTTTACCAATGAAGACGTACAGCAGAAATAATTCTTTGGGAGGGCTTGAGGGATCAACTGACAAAGGGTTCAACTGTCCGAGAGAACAACTGTCCGGGGAGTTTACTATCCGAGGACCAACTGCCGGGGGATCAACTATCATGGAATTATTTTATTTTATTTTTATTATATTTATTTTAGGGAAAGTGGTCAGCAAATCTTAGGTTACACAGTAATGCAATAATAAATAAATATGCTAATTATGAACTTTACACTGATGATGGTGACATGTCGTCCTTTGAACCCAAGACTTCTGATTTCAGAACCAAGGAGCCCACCGCTTTGCAAGGTCATGTAAATAATTCGAAATAAGTAAAAAAAAGCTCAACAGCCTTGAACATTCTAAGGGGTGGATGATTTCCCGATGGATATGATGTAGGGTGAGCTAACTTGCCTTCTTTTGAACGTGAGTTATGCTTAGTGGAAATGACTTGGCCATAAATCTTAAGGTTAATGGCTTTTTTTAAAAAGGGAAAAATGCTGTATGCCCACTATTCAAGGGCCAATGGTGTGTGTTGTTATTTTACAAACCAACGTCTGTAGATCAAGAAATAGTTAAGGTAAGGTGCAGTCATTAATATGATTGGACAATAGTCATTAATTCAGTCACACTCACGGTCGAATATATATCTGCAGAGGTGTCGTTTAAAGTAACTTCTTGTAATTTTTCATGTTAATCACTGCGTGCTCTGTATACCATTACAGGTGCAGTTGTACAGCTCGTGGTCTAGTCTTTAGAACCCACTCACCTGTAATCTTGTTAACATCGTTTTCTAATGCGTACTAATATTTCAGTTTAACACCTATCGTTTTGTCTTGTATCGTGGGCTGGGTTTGTCACAACAGGTAATGACTATGCACTGTGCACTTAGTTGTTAGCACATACGCGTTATTATAAATACACTGTTGTTACACATTTATTTATTTTCAAAACATGATATTTATTTAGTCGCAAATGCACATGTAGCGGGGTAATTACCATGTTAACTCCGAAATCAGCTTTTTCGAGTTACACTCAAAATTAAGTTTCACTTTATTTCCTTGCCAATGTACCTCTGCTACAAATACAAAATATGCGTTTTGGCATACATGGAGGAGGAAACAAAGGATTGGTCCTGTGTGTAACTCGATAAAGCTAATTTCTAATTAAAAAATTTAAATCGTCTTTTTAATTTTTTTAAGAATCATGGATTATTCGGAATATTTTATTACCATCGATTACGAATAGTCTTATACCCTTAACCTTTGCTTGTTCAAATTTTTAAAAAATTCTGTATAATCCGGTTTCAATCGGAACCACACCGATTGTTCGTCGCGGGTTTGATCATCTATGTAAGTGAGCGGTCGTCACACTTTTCTGGTCAAGGGCCACATAGGACAATGTGTGGTACCACCGCGGGCCGCGTACTTGGCGGGAGGGAGGGGTGTCGATGTTGTATTTTTTGTTTAGCAAGTTATAAAAGCAATTCTTTTGTATTTAAGTACCGGGTTGCTACCTCCTTCCTTCTTGTATTCCATGATATAGTATCAATTCTTAATAAAAATAATAATACGTGTAAGATGATAATATTATAGGTATAATAATTAAATATGCTAAGTACCGAAATATGTGAATTTTTTCAAATCTGATAAAAATGATTTTTTATTTATTTTTTTATCTATATAAACTATTTATATTAGGTTTTTCGATGCCTGTCTCACTAGGATATTCCTGTATCGAGATGGGCGGATTGCAATACATACAATAACAAAAATTAACCAATATTAAAGTGTGCTTTGCTTTATTAATACGTGATTAGCGTTGTTTTTTGTCTTTCTAGACCAATTTTTTTTGCCTGCTCACGCCCTCACTGTGCCATCTCAACGCTCTCTAACGGTCCTCCCTTGAAAGTCTCAAACGCCTACAAGGGGGCGTTATCGCCCACGTTGAGAACCTATGAAGTACATTATGCGCGCGTTTAAAATCTACTTAGGGTGTCATCAAAAACCAGTTGAACGTTTTAAAATTAAATGTTATACAATTAAAATCATAAGGGTATTTTTTATTCATAAAATATTTGAAAAAAGCTGGTTAATATAATTGTACATGAAAAAAAAAATTTAAAAAGAAAGCTACAGATATTTGTTGCGGGCCGCACAAATATCTGCCGCGGGCCGCAGTGTGACGACCACGGATCAAGTCCTCCACCAATGCACAGAGAGTATTTTCTCTTATAATGATGGCAGTATGAGGAGCTCAAATATTGCTGTAAGAAAACACTGCCTTTCATAAATAATAGTTATTAACCTAATTTGAAAATTAAAGATTTAAAATTAAGGTGCATAAAATACTTCTAAGACAAATTTTAGAATTAGTTTTGTTCATTCCAATCGAAAGATATCAATCTTTTACATTGATATATTTCGCCACTTGGACTATTTTTGTATCATAATATTAATTGTTGTTGTACCTGTTCATAATGTATCACGTATTCATCAGAAATATATGTTAAAATGATTAACATTTACAATGAGCGAAACTAAGGCCTGTTTCAAATCCACTACTTCGTCTGTGTGTAAATTTATTTCTTACCTTCCGGTTCCCATTCAAGATGCCATTTAATGGTTCAGTAAAGATATATTTTTTAAAGTTAAATCGTCATGTTTATTTTGATTTAAAATCAGAGTAATACAATTTTTGGACGCTAAGTCTACTGTTCTCAGATTTACCTACTAGCTGTGGAACGATTTGCCGGCCTTCGTGTTTCCTCCCTCTTACAAAATGGGTCTCTTCAAGACCCGTGTTCACTCCTTCCTTTCCTCAAAAAGACCCTCCACACAGCATCTTCAAAGATGACATAGGCTCTGAGGGAATTTATTTCCGCAGGGCCTCCTGTGTGGAGTTAATGTAAAAAAAAGTTGTTAATCTGCATAACATAAATATGTAACTACCAATAAAATCATTTACTCAATAGTCTAAAATATAATTAATACATTTGAAATTCTGGGTTTGGAGCATTACTCTTTTGCGGTAGGAATCAGTTAAAAAAAAATCTAAATGTTATTTTACTGAAAAAAAACCTAAATGTTATTTTACTGATAAAAAACCTAAATGTTATTTTACTGAAAAAAAACCTAAATGTTATTTTACTGATAAAAAACCTAAATGTTATATTACTGATAAAAAACCTAAATGTTATATTACCGATAAAAAACCTTAATGTTATTGTACTGATAAAAAAACCTAAATGTTATTTTACTGATAAAAAAACCTAAATATTATTTTGAAAGATATAATAATTCTGTTTTTCTATTATTGGATAAAGCTGGTGATGGAGTTTTTACTGTGTGTGCTCCGTCGTTAATGGTAAGTATTAGTATTAATAATAATACCACAATAAACAATGCAGACCAGCCGTGAACCCGCGGTCTGCGAATGCGGTTGAACTTCAACAGTCCTCGCTGTACTGTACACACATCTCTGCACAAACAAAATGTATCACTTTCAAACGACTAACGATATTCATCTAGGTCGAACCATTTATGGAACAATACGAAGCGACCGTTCAACGATAAGTCACCGCAGATAAGGGGTGTCATGCAAATGGTTAATAAATCATTTATTTTTATTTATCAAGTATTTATGGTCATTACCAGGCGCGGCCGGTGCCTTAGTGCACTCGTGCAACGAACCACCAACAAAGTTGAAAAACAATTTACAGCTCATCGTAATCTTACTTAATGTTTAAACAATAAAATTAAAGAAAGTATTAAAAAAAATCTTTAAAATTGCAATTAATAACATACTAAATGTAAGAATATTGTAGATAAATACGGCAAAAACACTCCACCCGCGCGGTTAACACTGGCTAGGAACGAGAAACCGAGGTACATATCAATCTGCGCGTTAGACCTAAGCGCCCCGTTTGGCTAAATATTATTTTATATGCAGCCCATACGAAACATCTCCGGACCGTGGTTTTGACAAAACGTATCAAGAAAAATACCCCGACAGGGCGCCGCACGGACAGCGGAGATATCCGAACGAAGAATCCAAGAATTCCGAACGTACGGCTCGAGCCAAGTAGGGTTTGAAGAAGTAATTAAGTAAAAGCATAATATTTCTCTTGTAAAATGCAACCTCGGGTCAACGGGTCACTGGTCAGCTTGTGATAGAGTGCTACGGATTTACATACTTGGCATTGACTTTATTATTTGCTTTTTTTGCAGAAAGTAACCTTTTATTTGTGTGCGTTTTTTTTTACTTATTGCAAACTTCATATCGACGCTCATTGGGTCAGTAAACACCCGCCATCGCTTGCATCCTACGCTGCAAATAAAATTAAAATTGCTTGTGCTTGTGTTAATTATTGTGATATTAATTAATATCCGAAGGTCTTTCAAAATAAATACCTTCTCTTCTTTGCCACTAATCCTCTAAAACTAATAGATATAATATATAAAGAAATGAACCATTGTGTAAAGTAGCAAATAATTTATGATTTCTGAAATTTTTTAATGCAGTATCCCCGCTTGCAAAGTTGTATCTTCCAAGCAAAAACTAATATAAATGTGTTTATCGGATAACGAATTTGTCAGGTGAGTATATCTGTCTCTGTTTGCAAATAAAATTGGGTGATTGAAGTCTTCGCTCGGCAAAAGGATCGAAGAATTGATCTTCTCTATAAATAAGTAAGATAGTGCATTTATATAAATTACATACATTACGTTTTTGATGAAATCGGCGAACCACCAAAAATTTAAGGCACCGGCTGCGCCTGGTCATTACATTGTTAAATTTTCCATCGTGACAATTTTCTAAATTGCATTGCAGCGTGGAACTAGCGTCAGGAGAAACGTAGACATAACCCAGTAGAAGTGCAAATCCTTGATAAAACGTATGATGGCCTTGTAGGGATAACCGTTTCCCGAATGCAAAGATTTGAAAGGGGGCAAGGCAAGGGGGCATTTATATACTCGTATGTATATAAGCGTTATGGTTATGATTTACACAGAATACACAGAGATATTTAAATCGTCTGAACATGCGGAGCAGATTAACGGAGAATGGGGTGTTGGGAGATTAAATGACAAATTGATGAACGAAGTAGTCACGGATGTCCAAAAATAATTAGCCGAAATAATGAAATATTTGAGTTGGGACATGTCAAGAGTTGGAATAATCGAACAGTATAATATTATGCAGGGTGTAACAGGACGTACCCAAGGATTTTAACCAGCTACTATCGAGCATATTTGGAGTAAAAATGTAAATGTCATTTTACTGTCCGATGACATTTATTTTCAAATATTTTTTTTTCGGGTTTCTCTCTTAGGTTCAGCCACCGGTCAGAAAATGCGCACTCCATCTCATTCTAGCTGCATGGTAACAGAGGAGAGAGAGTGCATATCACGTGATCCCACACCACAGCATAGCAGTGTGATCAGTAGTAACTTGTGATAGAATTTATGTTGTTTTTAATTGAAAAAAATATCATCGGACCGCAAAATGACATCTACTCTAAATATGTCCAGGAATCGCTGGCTAAAATCCTTTGGGTACGTGCTGTTACACTCTACATATAAAATTATTGTGGTTGTTTTATAAAATAAGTTATAATTAGTTAATTTTTAAAACCGTGCACTAAATATTTCATGGCATAACAATTTTTTAATGTAAAGTTTATGGTAATAATAAAATAAGTGTTTTTTGAGTTTTTCTAATGACATATAAGCACATCATTTTATTCACTTTATTTAATTCCGCAAACAAAAATCAACAATCTCATTTTACGGTGCATAATTTAATGAAATCATTGATTGATCTACCATATTGAAATATTTATTGGGCAATGACGCGTTCATCACAACTAACTAGCTATGATCATAACGCCTAAGACTAGTGATAAATGGGAGAATTTAAACGACACATCATTTTGGAATCATAATATTATTTGTTTTTGGCAACCCTGCCAGTTAAAGGACATAAGTCACAATAGATCAATAGTTTCATCAATCATTGACATTTTGCAACAACTAACGACGCCGTACCGATTATCAGAATTCTTAAAATAAACTTGTTTGTCTCGGCCCATCGCACTTAATCTCGTATTGTGTGAGCTGATTACTTTAAACTGATTGATGAAATTAGACAAAGGAGACGTATTTAGTCAGCTGTAAGTAGCGAAGCTCGTTCAACTCAAAGACTGGAATTCTGAAGGAGTATCAATAGTCAATAGATGCCCTTCGTGGGCGCATGGTGTGGAATGCTTTAGAACATAGCTATAAACGCAATTACAAACTGACAAATTTGTATTAGACCTCTGCTTGATGTTTTGTGACTTACGTACCTGCAAACCTATAATAATGATCTCATAAAACATAACCCGTACATTTAAACTAACAATGAGGGTTTTAGATTTACTCGTTAATTTGTTTAGGTATGGCAGGTATGGGGGCTCCTTCGAAGCCAGTGTTAAATTATCCTCCCAAAAACTGGGCGCACCGTACAGGACCCGCAGATCCTTAATAGTACACAACTGCTAACCCTGTACAAATCGCAAGTGTGCCTCACGGTTGAATTTGGCAGCTACCTCTGGTCTGGAGCTCCAAAATACCTGAAAAAACCCTCGACTCTACTTTAATAGTACACAACTCCTAACTCTGTACAAATCACAAGTGCCCCCCCCCCTGGTTGAATTTGGCAGCCACCTCTGGTCTGGAGCTCCAAAATACCTGAAAAAATACCCTCGACTGTGTGCAAAAACGGGCGGTCCGTTTGATAGATTATCCCATCTTAACAAACGGATTGCAATATTTAGAGGACAGGCGTCGGGTGGGAATGCTATCCTTGTTCTACCGGTATTTCAATGGAAGATGCTTCGAGGAACTAGCATCATTGATCCCCTCGACACCGGTGCATAGTCGGGAAACACGCCAAACACGCGCCCAATATATTTACACGGTTGACATTGCCACATGAGAACGAGTCGTTTCTTTGACTCGTTCTCGAGTTCAACAAACTTTCTTAGTTCTTGCAGGCCTCTGTGTTTCCTCCTTCCTATGACATGGGTCTCTTCAAGACCAATTTTCACTCCTTCCTCTCTTCATAAGGACCCTCCACACAGCATCTCAGATGACATAGGCCCTGAGGGAAATTATTTTCCTCAGAGCCTCCTGTATGAAGTTAATGAAAAAATATATATACTCTGTTTATTTTTCAATCTCACTGCCAGCTTGCTAGGCAAATATTGAAAATTATAAAAACATCGAAACGCCAAGCAAATATGCAAGAAAAATTATTTGAGTACTGTTATTCATCTCGAAGCAGGACAGAAAATATCTACTAATTGACCTTATGACAATATCTTTTGCCATAAATTTTTCGAATATTAGAAAGAGTTCGGCGTAAAAAATCACTAAATAATATGGTCAAAATACGCGGACAGTGACATTAAACTTAGTTAAAATACAATGCTTTTGCAAAAAAAAATCAATGTTCGCCTGCCCAATCATCAAAATTCTAGCTGTCAGAAAAAAAAAACAATTTGGAGCAAGATAATATCAACGCCAGTGAACCTGTGGTCAGGCATGAATAAAATAAATGTAGAGTAAGGCATGGATTAAACTAAGTTGCCAATTCGATGCAATGTTTATATGCATGCTCCGAGCTTGAAAGAAAATAACACGGCGTAAAATATTCGATGCCACTTATGTTCATGCATATAAACAACATTGCTTACAAGAAAGATGGTCACTGTGATACCAACCATAAAATCTATGAGAGATTGTTGTAAATACGTGGATGCTCTCCCACACGAATTAAATTACGGCGATACGTATTAGTACTTGAAAGCAAGCGACGACCTTAAAAAATTACGACCATTGTTTACCAAACCACAAAAGCATGAAATCAAAAGGAATAAATTAGGTCGTGTAGTAACTATATATCGTGTAGTATCTTTAATACGACGCTACGATAGCATTTAGCACCAGCATATAGCACAGTAAACGAGAACTCAAAGACGAAACCTTTACTTATTTTGTTAACTTGTATACAGGGGAACTTTTGCGGCATATTAGCTCTAATAAATGAATAATGGAGGTGAAGTACAATTATTCATACAGATGTTCTTCGGGCTATCGTAAATGTGAGGCCTGGTAAATGTTTGCAGAAAGACAAATCCTAGGAATATAAGTTCTGATGAGGCATTGTATCTCAAACTACATGAGAAAATATTCATGAGCAAAAGCCTGGTTTAGTGGTCATGGCAGTAAGTACTTAACTTCGTGTAGGGTAAATTGATGCGTTATGTTATTTTCGTATTCATTTTCTTATTAGGGATATTGTGTTTCAACTATAACTAGATATTATGCTACAATAGAGATGAAGAGTGCTTTTGAAGAGTCCAATTTTTATTTGCTTTTATTTTTAACTTTATGAATAACATCACAAATTATAATCGATCTATATAAATAAAAATGAATCGCCGAAATTTATGTACGCGCATAACTTCCGAACGACTGCACCAAATTGGATAATTCTTTTTTTTGTGTTCGATATTGTCAGGACAAGGTTTGTATAAGAAGCGGTGAGCTCTGGCATAATGAAATTTGTATAAAAAAATTGCAATAGGTGGCACGCGAGCTCTTTGACAACTGAATGTTCCGGGATTGAATGTATCTATGGAATGCGGGAGGGGGGAGGAGAACTCAAGAGGGAAGTTCGCGGGGCGGGGGAAGTGGGAGAGGGGAATGGGGAGAGGGATGGCGGAGAAGGCGCAGTGGGAACGCGTGAGGAGAAGGGATGCGGAAGAGGAACGGGACGAATGGGAAAGGACACGCAGGGAGAAACAATTTCTTTATTAAGTGGCATAGCAAGGCATGCCGGGAACCAGCTAGTTATTAATTAAATGAAGACAATATTAGCGAAACTCAATCGAAGATCTGGAGAAAGAAAAATCAGAAAAAGATATTGGCACCTCTGGGACTCCAACCTAGGACCCTCTGCCTACATAGCAAAAGCTCTACCAACTGTGTCTATATCCAATTTGGTCACTTTTAATTGTATCATACTTCGACTAAGAACTACCAACATTACCTTAATTTTCTTAACGCACATATTATTAGCTGCTATCTTTACATATAATTGCAAGATTCAACTCGAACTAAATGCTTTCTAGCTAGTGACTGGATAACTTTTGTATCCATTTTATTTTTAATAAGCGACATCTATTTACTTTTCTGCAAGTCTAAGATGAATATTTATTTTTATTTTTTCGTTCCAAAAACATAATGAAACTTTCGCAATCTGATTCGAAATGAGGCACTGGCAAAGTAGTATTCAACATGTCGAAAAAAAAATATTTCCACGGCGAAATCACTGTTAATCACTGAAAATATTATTAACACACGTTTTAGATGATTTACTCGTCGCCAATTATAATGTATGGGGATTATAATAAAACACAGAAAGCCGAAAGATATTTTTGACACTGCTAACAAGTTCAAGGTTATCTATCAAGTGACGCGACAGACCTGCCAACAGACCTGCCAGACCGCGACAGACCTGCCAAGCATCTGACAGCTGGTGCTTTACTATTACTAACATAACAGGTTCGATTCCCAGAGGTGCCAATATCTTTTTCTGATTTTTCCGTCTCCAGATCTTCGATTGAGTTTCGCTAATATTGTCTTCATTTAATTAAATAAGTAAATTTTTTGTTAAGGCGGAACAACCAAAATATGCCGCTTACGCTCGGGAAATTCATCGTCAGTTAGAGTTATGTATTTGCCCTTAGTGTAAAGGCATACAGTACAATGTGATATTGGAATGGCGAAGAAATAGTCAATAACCACAATGTATGTTATCTGGGACGACATGTGATGATGGCAGAATTCATGTGCGGACATATCCGGCCGAGCATGACGTCACAGGAGCATTTCTACGTAAGTGTGGATCTAAGAATAGAATGGATATGTCCAGTAGCATGCGAACAGAAATGCTCGAAGCCTGGCCTGCGACGTCATGCTCGCCCGGATTGCTTGCTCGTGAATACTGGGCTAATAATGATAGACCGGACAACCATACAAACTTGTACAGATAACTATAATTTTCTCGCCTTCATGCCATTTCTCCCGTACAAGACTTTAGTCGCACTAGGGTAGGGTCGCGATTAGGGTAGTAGATAATAAATAACTTATAGTTACTTCATCAGTATGTGATCCAAATGGTAATACGAGTTTTCACAAAATATCCTACGGACAAGACATCCTCCAACAAAATGCTACTACCTAACTAATTAAAACCTAACCTAACTTCACAGGATGTCTGAATTATTTTTGTCCCATTTTACTATTTTTGAACAATAATTTATTAATCACGTTTTCAGATTTTCACGGCCAAAAGTATTTTTGTTATTTGTTTTTGGGGTGTTATGCCGTGTTGCGCTACATTCTTCTTCATCCAACGTTTCGGACAGCGTCTATCATCTGCCCTGATGATGGACACTGTAACGCTATCCGAAACGTTGGCTAAAGAAGAAGGTGGCGCAATACGGCATAACACCCCAAAAACAAATGACGAAAATAATTTATTGTCTTTGTAGGACGTCTGAATTATTTTTGTCCCATTATTTTTTTAGGTTAGGTTAAGCTTTAGTAGATAATTTGTTGGAGGGATGTTTTGTCCGTAGGATATTTTGTCGGGGATATTTTGTGGCGAGATGACAAGTCGTGAAACCGATCCCAATAGGTACCTTTCTTTATTTGATTATTTTGCCGCTTAAGGCTGCGTGGGGGGTCTGACTAACATTGACTGTCAGCGATTTGTTTTTCAATCATTTGAATCTAGTAGATAAGAAGTATTGTGATATTAGAACCAAATGTCTAATAGCCATAATCTTTTTAAAATGTGCATAAAAAAACAATACCAGCAATCAGAGATAACGAAGGATAACGAACAAAAAATAACAGATTTACAGGAGCCGTCATGGATTTAAAAAAAAATCTAACAAAAAATCTCTAAGCATTTTCGTTCTTGAATATGTCTATTTTTAAATTGGCTTGTTTTATGATAATTATGTACACAATGTGCTTACAATGTGCCTCTCGCCATTAAAAATAATTTACGAAAAGGAAATCGAAAATGTTAAAAAAATGTCAATTTGTCAACCGCAAATTCTCGAGTCTTCCGCAATCCTGAGGTTGTAAGAGTTAGAATATTATTAAAATGCTAATATCCGCAATGCACGGATGATTTTTTGTTGATTAATAATGCGTCCCATGTTCTTAATGGCTTCTGTCAAAACCAAACCGAGTCTCAAGATTGAATAATGTTTAGCAGATTGTTATTTTTTTTTTGTCATGTATATTATCGAGGCTTCAGACTCACACAATGTTGTCATTTTTGCCTCATCTGTTTTTAAATTATAATATTATCATTATAGTCTCTAATGATCTTTAAAAGTTACTTAGAGTCCTTTTATATTCATTTCCTATAAAAAATCACTTTAAAATATTTTCCAGTTTACATGATCTAATAAATTTCATTATTCTCGATATGGCATGAAAGTCAGTTGAGGCTATTAAATTCTGAACTTCCGATGACTTCGAGGTCATTAGTATTGTAGCTCTCTGTCGTTCATATTTAATACACATCAATTTGTTCACATATCGAGCACATTGGAGAATCAGAGAGGCCTATCAAATACAATATTCTTCCCATTAGTGCATATCCGGATCTTTTATCTAGGATTCAAACAAAGTATTGCAAGTGGGAACTTGAATAATTTGTACTAAATAAACAGGTAAAGGTTTTTCAGCCTAAAATACTCGTACTATTGTTCTCACACCGGGAACCTTTATTGGATAACCAACACCTCTGCCATAGGTCAACCCAAGTGGTTCGCTACGTTTGGTGATTTAGCAGGGGTTCCCGGGTTAATGGGGTGAGGTTTGTCTAGGTCTTGGAGGCGAATGACTAGGACACACTTAACCCCAGATTCCTACCCACCCCTTAAATCCTTTTCCTTCCCAGAACTCTCCTCTCCTTTTTTTCCCCAAAGATGACATAGGCCCTGAGGGAAATTATTTTCCTCAGGGCCTCCTGTGTGGAGCTTATGTAAACTTGTAACTTAGCATTCGCCGGGAGTTGACAAGTAGAGCTCCAGTTTTTAATAAAATTCTATTAAATTATGCTCATTTGTACGACTAATAAATCCAGCATTTTAAATATTTGAAGTGAAAATTACTTTAGCACCGTTGTAATTTGAAACTCGATCAAACGGAAACGAGCGACACTAAAAAGAGACAAACACACATCTACAGCAGCGATTTTCAACCTTTTTCATGGCACGACCCCCTTATTATGTAAAAAAATATTTCGCGACCCCCTACCCTTCGCCTGCAATTTACCTTTGGACTCACGCAGTGTACACCAACAGGAGGGTGGCTAGAGATTTTCAGGTTGTGAATTTTTCAGGGCAGTTTCGCCTGTAATGAAATCCATAATCCTGTGAATTCCGTTGCCCACAACATTCTATAAATTTTTTTCTAATATTTTTCAAACTAATTCGCCAAACGTCTCCAAGGAATAGTAGGTAGAGCTATCGCCCATTCGTACAACGTACAGGCCGGGCCGATGCCGACTCAAGATTGAGGCGAGCGAGGCCGCGCCGTGCCGACGAATGTGGTTGAGTTAAAGAGCGAGACACAATGAGCGTTGCGGGGTTGTCGAAGGGTACAGGGGTACAGGGCGACGCGGGCTATGACGGACGTCGGACGGCGGGAATAACGTGACCCTGTCAATCGGCGATTCGGTGTCATATGCGCGCGTTTGTTTTGTGTTGAACTCACGTATTTGAATTTATTTAAGTGACTTGTAGTGATAATAAAAAATGGATAAATTTATAAAAAGATCAACACAACCGTCAACTTCTAGTTGTAGTGAGAGTACTGAAACGAAACCAAAGAAAAAACGCCTGTATGAAGACAACTATTTAAAATTCGGATTTACTAATATTTTACTTTGGACCCCCTGCGACCCCCTTGTAGAGGCTTCGCGACCCCCCAGGGGGTCGCGACCCACAGGTTGAAAAATACTGATCTACAGCATAGGTTCTCAATGTGGTCGATAACACCTTGTGGACGTTTGGGACTTTCAGGGGGGCAGTAGAAGATCTAGAGAAAATTATGAGGCGTTGAGATGGCACAGTGAGAGCGCGGGTAGGTTAAAAAAATTGTTTAAAAAAGACGCTAATCACGTTCTAATAATTTTACGCGTATTATTATTATATACACGTAAGATTTTATTAGTAGACACCATATATCATGAATACAAGAAGGAAGGAGGTAGCATTGGAATTCTTTGACAAAAATGTGTAATAAATCATCCTCCACATTGATAAAAAAAGTGCTTCGTAGTCTCCCCACTCTTGTCTACTTTAGTTTTTTTAAGGTTTTACTTCTACCGCGTGCGAATTGCACACTCTGATTTTTTTTTGTTAATTTGGTTGCTCGTATTATATAATTATTTTCTAAATGAAAGGGACAGTTGAAAGCATAAAGTAAACGTAAGGTCAATGAAGTGGAATAAGGCGCACATGGGGTGAAATAACACTTAATTGAGCCGCATAAATTTATCATAATTTCCTGTTGGCGTGACCATAAAACCTTATTAATAACAGCAAAAACACATTTGAAAATATTATATTTTATCACATTTCAGGTAGATATTATAATATTTTCAGTATAATTAAAATCCAAGGGTTAAATAGAGTGTATCTATGCAGGTGTCGAAGGAATGCTTAATAAACCATAACTGCGGTTAGACCTTACATTAAATTAATTATTTCATAAAAATTTTCAAACGGTAAAAGTTGTAAGTTTTCCCTTGAAACTGAAACAATACTTCCTAGTTTTAATGTCGCAGTCCACTGACGCATGAAGCAAGAAAAATCTAAACAAATCATGGCGATAGAAACAATAAAGTTTATTGAAAGGCGGACAAACGCAATAATGCACCGAGCAATGTAATCTTGGAATATTCCAGCAATATTGCTGCGGTTACTCGGTTACGGATTTCCTCACTCTGCGTGATCAAAAAATGTTTATTGCGTATTGCGTTTTAATGAACTTACTTTATTGACATTGTATATCCAAAAAATCACACTGGCTGACTGTGAGCCAGATTCGGAAACGTTTTCCATTACAATAGTGACATTCCTGACTGCACTGTATTATACAGGGTGTCCTGGGTAAAGTGCACTAACTTCGAGATGTGATTCTACATGACATGATGGTACTAAAAAGTAAAAAAGAAAAAAAGAAATTTCCGTAAAAACAATTCAACTTCTTTTACCTGAAAACTGCCTTCAAGTGTTGAAATTTCTAAAAAATTTTGCTAATATCTTTTTTAAAGAAAGACAACTCCCGGGTTACGAATAATCTGAGACAATATTTAAGTATCTCCTACTAACACCACAGATTTTCAAAATCAGTATTTCATTGGAAATCATTGGAGCTTTTTCAATAAATCATTTTTAACTTCGCAATGAGAAATAATCTTAACACATGTATAAAAATGAATGTTTCTTTGTTTATTCCTTATGGGCTCCTAAACCATTCATCCAATTACGATGAAACTTTGGGAATTTGATGTGCGCAAGTCCGCGATGGTTTCTATATAAATTAGTGAGCTCTAACGTTATAAAGTGTTATGCAGACTCTCTTAAAGATTTCTAAAAATATATATAGGTGAGCTCTGGCATTATGAAATTTGTATAAAAATTTTGCGCAAGTTGTTTGAAAAATGAGTGGATTTATTACGTGTAAGGTGGGGAGGGGAAGGTTCGCCGGACGGTTGTTTGCGCAAGAGTGGTGGGGGAGCCGGGAAACGGGGAGGGGGAACGCGGGAGGGGAAAGGGGTCAAGCGAACAATTCCTTTATTTAAATGGCATTGCAATGCATTCGGGAACTCGCTAGTATTTTATAAAAATAAATTATGAAAACATAGTAAATAACAGATATTTATAAACATTGAGAATGGGGCTTTTTCTGTCGTGGGCCTTTGGACATGTAGTTACATAGGTAGACTGACGCCTAATTTATTACCAATATATGATTAACCACAATTACCTTTTAATAGCTTTTGTTAAGATATTACGTGCTTATTTAGTTCGGCGTATTAATATGATTTATAAATCATCATTGATTGACGCACAGCAATCAAGAATGTGTAAAGTCAGAGCAATAATAAATTCGATGCCTAGAAACAATAACTTACTACTGATCACACTATGATAATCTCCAGGAAGTAGGTGAGCTCCACCTTTAATTACGTATTCACCCAATCTATCATGTATGAGCATGCTGCAACAGGCACCTGACCTTGCTCCAACAATAGGCCTCAAGCTTCTACTGATGACATGACAAATGTATTAGTAACAATTGCTATAATTATCAATTATTATATGTAATATTCTTGACGTTGAAATACTCTGATAGTAATAAATTCAAATAATTATTTTGAAAACCATTATTATTTTTTTACATCATTAACACAAAATAACTGATTATCGAGGCAGCTTTCAGATTAATCGCAATTCACATCATCATTGTCATTTTCATATACAAGTATATCCTAGGGTGGGATTAGTCATCTAGTATTATTAGACCTCCGTGGTTGAAGGGTTATGCTCTCGACTAGCAACCCAGACGACGTGAGTTCAATTCCTGCATAACCTAAAAAAAATCTATTTGTATTAATTCATAATTTAATAATAATTAAAAATAATAAAGGAACATTTGCGGCACGTTTCAGAGTGACCACCATTCAGAATTGAAACGTTGCTTGAAATTACTTTAGCCGTGTTTGGTGACCAGATCTGAATAGCCAGCGCACTTTACTCTTCCCCTACTTCTTCTCCTCCCCACTACTTTTAGCCTCACAATATACCCCAATCGGGGATGCCATAGGCTCACTGGCTCTAGACGGTTGAGACTCTTGTGTGGTTTCACATTTTAAAAAAATCAAAAAGGTCATGTCATCATGTGTCGCTAACCATCGGTAGATAAATTACTAGCATGTTACATCTACGAATGAATGGGTTTTCAAATTATCTTTGCCTACTACGTGGCGGGAGGATCTTCCTCAACCAGTCTTTCCCGACCTCTCTAGCTGGACGCTCTCGACCCATCGCCATGCACCGCAGTGGGAGAAATGGATTCATACGTCCGTCATTCCTGAACATACTGTCGCCCAGATTCTTACCCTCCCCTCATTCCTTTTTCCTTCCTGGAAATTTCTCTTTCCTTTCCCTAAAAAGACCCTCCACACAGTATCCCCAAAGATAACATAGACCCCGAGGGAAATTGTTTTTCTCAGCTAATGCAGCTGAAAGCATTGAAGCGATAATCTTTATGTTGTATTTTCAAATCAAGTTTTCTCAAAATAATGTATTGTGAGTTATTTCCTTTTAGAAGTCCAATCCATCGCAAATCATCGTCATAAGAACTCAGGTCTATGATGGCAGTTTAAAGTCTGGACCAATAAATGCCTACAAGCTAAGCTAAAATCTGAACCTAAGCTCAGGCCGTTGCATCCAATTCCAATCCCCTGCAGCGCTTCTTCCTGTGTCCAGCATACCGCACATCTTCGGGACCTAACTCTTCATAGGTACTCTTAAAAATGGAATTATCACCAACACTGCTTCAAGTTTTTTGGGGTGGTGCCTGGAACGTTTCGGTAAAACCCAAACGGTTGCACTGGATATTTCCAAGGCCTTTGACCGGGTTTGGCACCGAGGGCTTGCCAAAAAACTGTCTTCTTACGGACTTCCCGCATCCTTGTGTACGTGAGGTCGATTCAGGCGGTTGCTGACGGTTTCACCTCTTTCTCGCATTCGATAAATGCTGGCGTCCCACAGGGATCGGTTCTGTCACCGACTTTGTTTCTGTTGCACATCAATGACCTCTTGCCATGTGCACTGATTCATTGTTACGCGGATGATAGTACAGTCCATGATAGCTTTTTGTTTGACAAGCCCCCAAAGGGCACACAAACTCCAATAGCTCGAAGGGCTTTGAAACAAAGAATGGATGGTTACCTCGAGTGTTTTTTTTTTTTTTTTTTTTTTTTTTTTTTTTTTTTTTTTTTTTTTTTTTTTTTTTATTGTACGACAGACAGGTGAGTCCAATTACGGTACAATTTTAATTGACAATATGACTTATAACTAACAATACATGTATATAGTTTTTTTAAAACATGGTACGGTGATATCGAACACATCTATATCCGCTGGTAGGGCATTAAGCAATGCCATACCTCTTGTCATGCTGTGTTGAGCCATGACATCTGTCCGACCCTGCGGTATGTGGAATAGGGCGTGGCTACGAGTTCGACAGTATTTGGCAGGAGCGAATAAGCCACAGCATGACAGGAGATATGGAGAATCAATAAGGTTTTTTATTAACTTTAATTCGAATACCATGAGTCCGGCATTACGCCTGGTCTCTAGGCTTTGATAATTTGTCTCCTTTAGCAGTTCCACGTGATGCATGAATTTCGGATATATTCCGTAAGATCGCATGTAAACATACCTTAGGAATTTTTTTTGAATTTGTTCAATCATATTTATGTATTTAAGTTGATATGGTATCCAGACAGTACTAGCGTACTCCAGCTTGCTTCTGACCACTCCGTTGAACATGGCGGTCATTGCTTCTACGTTACTGAATTGTTTGCAAGTTCTAATTACAAAACCAAGCATTTTGGAGCAAGCCGAAGTAAGCTGCACTATATGATTTGAAAATGTTAGCCTGGGATCAAAGGTCACCCCAAGATCCTTGATGATATTTACGCGTGTTAGTATTTCTCCATTCATTCTATACGGGTATAATAACGGATTTTGTGAACGACTATAAGTCATAACGACGCATTTTTTTATATTGAAATTAAGTTTATTTTCTAACGACCATTTCATGATTGAATCGAGGTCTGCCTGCAGTTTGGAATAATCGTCATCTGATTCGATTTCCATCATCAGTTTCATGTCATCCGCGAATAGGAGACATGAGCTATGACGTATGCAGTCCTGAATGTCATCTATTAGAATAAGGAATAACATGGGACCTAGATTCGATCCTTGAGGAATTCCTGACAGAGCTACGAACTCATGGGAGTCGTATCCATTTACATTTACATACTGGCTTCTATCTTTTAAATATGACGCAAAAAATATCAGTAAGGGTTGATTAAAACCTATTTTGTGCATCTTTCTTAATAGAACGTCGTGATCTACTCGGTCAAATGCCTTTGCAAAATCCGTGTAGATTACGTCCGTCTGATGCTTACAGTCTAGGCCTTTTGCTACCCGTCGAGAAAAAGAGAGTAAGTTGGTTACTGTTGATTTCCTCGGTAAGAAGCCATGTTGATTTTCTCGTAAGAAAGGCGCGATTTGCGGACTGATTTTATCACAGATAATCATTTCAAAAATTTTTGGAATTGTTGACAGTACTGCAACTGGTCTATAATTTCTGACATCAGTCTTTTCATCGGTTTTGTGAATAGGGCTGACCCTCGTTAATTTCCAACACTGTGGAAACGTGGATGACATGATGCAGAGATTAAATATGTAAGCAAGGGATACACAGATATTGGGAGAGATTTTTATAATTATCGAAGGAGGAATACTGTCCGGACCAGTAGCCTTGTCAGGTCGCATATTCCGGATACAGGCTTCTATTTCCTGGATGTTGGTCAATCCGAGTGAGATATCTCCAACATTCCAGGGTGATGCTGTTGGGAAATTGGTTTCAAGTTTCGGGGTTACTTGACTATAAACGGAATGAAAATAGTCAGCAAACTTATTAGCAATTGTGTCAGGGTTAGTAAAAGTTACGCCTTCCTCAGTCAAGCATGTTGTTGAGGTTGGGTTAACTTTTTGTGACCTAATATAATCCCAGAAAAACTTTATATCGTCTTTGATCCCATTCTGAACATTTTTCATGTATTGTTTTTTAGCACAATTTATTTCATATTTTAGCTCAGATCTACTCGCTGAAAATGTTAGATAATCGGATTGCTTTTTGTGCAATAGATATCTTTTCCGGAGCGTTTCCTTTCTTTTCAATTTATCTATAATACTCTTATTGAACCATATCGGATATACATCGTTTGTGATGTTGGGTTTCTTAATAGGTATACATAATTCAAAAACACTGAACAATACATTATATAAATAATTCACTGCTTCATCCACCGATTTTATGGTGTACAAAAATGTCCAATCAAAGTGGGATAGAATATTATTGCACAGTTCTATGTTTGCTCGCTTATAATTAAATTTGTAGAAATTATAATTGAGGAACGAAGGCGGGGGCCCGGGGGGGACGCGGCGAACGTTTTGGCGGCATCGCCGTCTGCACCGAACCGTTCTTGATAGTCGCGCGGATATATCCAGCGTCGGGTGATGCTGGTCTTCACTCACCAATAGTTCCTCGCTTCTCGTCACGTCACACATATTAATGTTGCTAAGGATAAGATCAAGGATATTGTCGCTACTGTTCTTCACTTTATTGTACTGAATCAGTCCATTTGAGCTTGTAAAATATGAAAAATCAGTTAAGACGTCTTCGGGTTTATTATTCAAATTGAAATCCCCCAAAATTAATATATTCTTATTTAATAATAAGTTGGCTTTATTATCTAAAAGTTCGTAGAAAATACGTCTATTTTCACTGTCATCTGTGCAATAAAAGTATACTACACATATAAACACAGTAAAGTTATATTTAGTGACTTTTACCCAGAGGTGTTCACCGTCTGTTTCTAGCTCTCTTACTCTTATTGATTCCAGTGGTGTGCGTATTGCGAGCAGTACCCCTCCTCCTCGTTGCCCCTCTCGGTCCCGGCGATATACTGTGTACTGATTGGTGGACAACAGTTCTGCATCGAATACAGAGGTTTGCAACCATGTTTCGGTTAGAGCAATGACTTCAGTATTTTGTGAAATAACATTGTTCGAGAATTCACTTATTTTCGTATTTAAACCACGAACATTTTGGTATTTCAAAGATAGTTTTGCCATTTTTAGGTAGGTATAGATTTACCTGGATGTGGGCCACCTTCTTTATTTAATGATGACAAAAATTTGAATTTAGACACAGCGATACCTGCCGGCCAGTTGGCAGCGTCTAGGAATGTATCTTTCTTTTCTTCCGGAACACCTATTTTGAAGGAAGTGTAATTCCCTTTTGCCTTCAATGAGACAATATCAAATTCGGAGTCCGGATCAATGGTTTTAAGAAATGTGTGCACGTGTGTGCTATCGGTATCTAGGCTAAAGCGCCAAGCGTGGATATAATGCTTTCGCTCTATTGCTCGCAACGCCGTTTCTTTTTTAGTGCCCGTTATTATGTGGGATGTACGATGTCGCGGCTTTCGTGTTTGCACCTGCCACTCACCCTGACCATCAACGTGTTTGGAGTTGTCTGGTCCTTTCAGTGGCTTAGTTTTATTTATTGCGGTAAGATTCTAATTCTCTTGGGGTAAGAATAACCTCGTCGAATTTAATGTTTCAAAGACCCAATCATATTTGATAACGTCTAAAAAGGATCGAAATGAAAAGCTAGTCTCCTTCAACGGAAGCAATCTTCCGAACAGGACCTCCATCGATATGCTTGGTGTAACTCTAAGTGACCAGCTCAGGTACGGGGGCTCCATCGAAACCAAACTAGCCTCTCAGAAACTGGGCGTACTGTACAGGGCCCGCAGATACTTTAATAGTACACAACTGCTAACCCTGTACAAATCGCAAGTGCGCCCCACGGTTGAATTTGGCAGCCACCTCTGGTCTGGAGCTCCAAAATATCTAAAAAAAAAAAACCTTGACTCTGTGCAGAAACGGGCGGTCCGTTTGATAGATTCTCCCATCTTAACAGACGGACTGCAATCTTTAGAGCACAGGCGTCAGGTGGGAATGCTGTCCTTGTTCTACCGGTATTACAATGGAAGATGTCATTGATCCCCTCGGCACCGGTGCATAGTCGGGAAACACGCCAAACACGCGCCCAACATTTGTACACGGTTGACATTAGTCACTCGAGAACGGGTCGTTTCTATGACTCGTTCTTGAGTTCAACGGCTCGGCTGTGGAACGATTTTCCGGCCTCTGTGTTTCCTCCCTCCTACAACATAGGTCTCTTCAAGACCCGTGTTGACTCCTTCCTTTCCTCAAAAAGACCCTCCACACAGCATCTTCAAAGATGACATAGGCCCTGAGGGAAGTTATTTTCCTCAGGGCCTCCTGTGTGGAGTTAATGTAAAAAAAAAAAAGATTTGTCCGACAAACATTTCCACCTTTAGTCTGAGTTCAGCCCGCGGCAATAACTATTTACCCGTTATTTGTATAATGCGTGTAATTTTAACATATATGTAGGTACTGTTTCCATGATTAATATCACTATCGGTCGAAGCAAACGTTAAAATAAAAAAAAACAATTTGGATGAATTTATTCAGTAATAAAAATAAAATATTAGATTTTTATAGTAAATAAATTATTGAAGCCCAAGTTATTGAAATGAACTTAATCATCGAAACTGGGATATAAAACTTATATGGTTTTGCAATTTGCAACCGGTTCATACCTACAAGCTCGAATAACGAATGTATAACGGTTATGTACCTGCTACCTACCTACCTAGTTTGAAATATAATACATAAGAAATATTTAGTCATCAAGTTGTTAATATTTTAATCTCACCAGTGATTAAACTACAATATTGGCACCCGGATCCTTAATACTACCATGTGTTATTTCAACACTCTACTCTCACTATCCGGAGACAATTCTAAGTCAATCGGTACTAACTGGCTATTCAGATCGGCTTACCACACAAAGTAACAACTCCGTTTTGAAATATGGTTTTTCACAAGGAGGTCTACGCACGGACGAGCGGTAAAACCCTATGTACGATATTGACTAAATCCGTCATCAGTTATCAATATTTTCGAGCACTGTCTACGATTGTCAACAGATATTATGATGGACAATTGATAAATTGATTATTTTATGTTATGAAGAATTACTGGCTTATTTCATTAACGAAGCTCTTAGAAATGAAGAAGTCGTATACGCGTTCCATAGACCTAAATAATGCATCTAAGATTCAATCAATTTATTCCGTTGAAACATGAATAAAGACCTCATTAACTAATTAAATTCCGTTTAGTTTAAAAAAGTAAATGCTGACTACTAATGCTAATATTTAAGTAAGTATTTCAATTCAAAATTGTGAATTTTTTTATTTATTTATTTAACGCCCAAAGGGCTTTTACATGTTTGGTAGTACAATTAATTCATGACAGATGATTTTTAAACAAATAAAGAAATAATAAAATTAGATAAAAAAGCACACAAGTCATAGGAATATAAAAATACAGCGATTTCATAGGTTTACAAAAATACAAATATGTTAAGTTTTGGAATAAGTTTTTTACAAGAAATATGTCAAAATCACCTACATAAGTACTGATTTCCCATAGGGTGAAAATTATTAATATTTGCTTGGCGTTTGACATATATTATCGTAGTGGCAATTCATAGAAAATACCATCGGTGTTTCCAGTGTAAATCGATTTCTTGTTTATTCTCTGTCCGTGTTAGGAACCGATATAAAATCATCGGAAGTTTCACATATCGATCCTATTTGGTAAAGTTATCGATTTCACCGTGCGAGGGCTCCAGGAAAATTTCGTATCATCCACTTCTAAATTTACTAAATACCTACATTCGTAAGATTTTTGTGTATTTTTTTTCACATTTTGAACCCATGACCTCTGGGCCCACAGTCACGAATTCTACCAATTTGGAGTTATTTTATGCATTATAAGTTAAATTGTGTCATTGCTTTCTTATCTCTTTATTCGTGCAGTGTGCCAAAGCCTCGCCTACGTTGAAGACAAAAACTTCGACCACTATGTGTTCGCGTAGATACGTTAATAACATTACATTAAAATTTACATTTTATACTCGTTGATGTGTTTTTGTATTTTTGATTGTATTACCCACAAACAGGAAGTGTATTTATATACTTACATTTACATTACTTGTGTTATGTTTTATTTATGTGAGACTTCTTATCATTTTTATCACTCTATTTTATTTTATCATATGCTTTTGTTGTTACATTTTTTTCATTGTTTTAAATTTTCTTTATTGTTTTAATTTTGAAGTATTTAAAATAACTGTGATACTCAACTTATAAACTAGATTGTAAAAACCCATTGAGATGTGTTCTTTTTTTTCTTTCGTATGGTGGGGGGTCAGAGGGGGACATCTAGGTCTGCGAGCCAGTCTAGGGCCTCAGGCGTTGCGTTGAGATGTGTAATAAAAAAGCATAAAAAAATATGTAACTATTTTTTAAAAGTAGGTATGTAAAAAAAATTTATGTAGAAATGAAGGGAAGAAATAAATAACTTTAAAAAATATATATGTAAAATACCCGCCTCCAAACCGACCATGTGTAGTGAAGGCGATTAAGAAACTAAGTAACTAAAATATTACATCGAAATTGAAATTGAATTGAAAAAAATTAAAACGCCTACCGTCTTGAAACGGAAACGGAACGTGAAAACAAATTTACAGACGGACGAAATGCAAGCGTGTCGACATAAAACAGGATTTCGCTTAGTCAATTATCTTTAAGTTCAAAATTCAACCGTTTCTTTGTAGGTATCTTAATTTACCTCATGTATTTACATGATCACGATCTTGTGCCTACCTAACTATACAGCTTTTAATAAAAAACCTATCGGAAGCAATAGAAGTAATTAAAATATACTGACCAATTAACTAATTTGTGTAAATTTAAATTACTTATTGAATACCAATTTTAAATTGATTTAATTGGCAGCTTGCTCAAGATAAACTGTTAAACGTGACATGACAAAAGATTTAATGCCTAAACAAAATTGTAATAAGAATACTCGTGTGTGTTAAGATTATTTTTTATTACTACCTGCGTTGAAAATATAAATAATAATTTTCAGTCCTTTTTCCGAATCAGGTCCGAGTCCCATTGCTTCAATAAGAAGCCATCGAGGGTATATTCCTTACCGGTTGATACCATTGTCTCCATGCATAGTCACTTCAAGGGTTCTGGAGGTTCAAACCCCTCCGGTTGCCACTTGACTGAATGAGTTCATTCTTTGACTGATTTTCATTAATTAAACGCAGGTATATTGTCGTTTGTGAATAATTGTGACTTGGAAATGTATTAGTTATCACTGAGATCAGATTGTGATTATTATTTAACTAATTACCCTCCTTAAACGTGCCTCCTACTCTACAGATTTGCACGAACTAAAAATCTTTTTTATGGAGCATGAGTCTCTGTGTTCTTGGTGACTATTTTAGACAGTGGAATCACACATTATTCTATCTTTCTGCCTGTAGGACCAACCTGCAGTGGTTCCCACGTTAGGGGGGATTATATTGCCCTTGAACCAAAACTTTTCCAATATCGGCATATTTTGCGTCGGGGAGTTTCAAAAGGGCAATTTTTTTTAAACATTTTGTTCTGCAATTTATTATGTACATTCAATTTTTATAACTTTGTAGTGTATGTACATAGGTACAAGAAATTTGAAAAAATATATGTGTATATGTATATTATTGTTATTATCTTGAATTATTCTATAAATAGTGGCAAGGGTTAGATGCCCAGGACTATTTAGTTTGAAGGAGCTTCCGACATCTTAACTTGTAATCTCATTTTGGATCCAGAACATTTTTTTTACTTTACTTTCCGAGTAACGAATAACCTGACAATAATAAATCAGAAAATCTCCTACTGCCAACAAATACCCTACTACCAATGTTGCATTTGTCGTGGTGGAGTAATTAGCCAGCTGAGAAATTGGACTCACGACGCCTGGGTTAAATTATAGATATTATACGAGTTATAGAATGATAATTATAATAATATGTAACTATATAATAATAATGATCGAAAAACTGTAATATATAAAAACTGTTTCTGAAAAAATAAGAAAATATACAGATTTAGGAAATGAGATTAAAAGAATTTGGCATTCTCAGACTATAAAAATATTACCATTTGTTACCACTATAAAAATATTTCGGTTACTGGCATAATACCTAGGTCTCTCATTCAAAATTTAGGCATATTAGATTTGTCAAATAATTTATACATAAAAATGCAAAAATCAGTCATTTTAAATACATGTAGGTTTACTAAAGATTTTTTAAATATTTATATTGAGGGATCAGTAGGATTTATAGGTTCAATTAGGAATTCCACAGAGCCGAACCCTCTGATATGAAAATATCAGGAGTCGGTTAATTTTTTTTTTCATTTGGTCTCTGGTAGGTTGACATGTTGTTCTTGTATTGTTTTGTATTTATAATACTTATATAGTGCAATTGCATACCGTGGATTGACTAAATGATCATTTGGGAAGTGTGTGAAAGGGTTTAGTTTTTTCCTGTGGGGAAAATTTAACCCGGACATTTAAATCTGGTGCGTATATAATCGAATAATATATAGACCTAAAACTGAGAATACTCCTCATCTAGACCTATGTTTGGAGTATCTTGATGTACAGCTGCGAAACGTGGTGCCTATCCGAAAGAGATAAACGGAGACTAGAGGCTTTTGAGATGTGGTCCTATAGAAGACTATTAGGAATTTCCTGGAATTTACTATAAATGAGGAGGTTCTCCAAAGAATCGAAGGAGGAAGGCACCTGCTCAGGACCTTGTCCGAAAGGCGTGCAAGATGGATCGGCCATGTAATACGACAAGAAGGCCTCTTGCATGCCATAATGGAGGGTATGACCGAGGGGACAAACTCTAGGGGACGCCCACGCCGAGAGTACCTGGAGGACCTGCTGGTGGACGTGCGCTGCTCATCATATGCAGACTTTAAAAGAGCCGCCCAAGACAGGGAAGAGTGGAAGAGACGAATAGAGGAAATTGCTACAAACCAATCCCAGGATTGAAACCAGAGAGAGAGAGAATGATATACGAGCTGAACGAATATCCTTATTTTTTAAATTTGAATATCGCACAAGGTGTTCCCAACTTTTCAGAGCTAATGGAACTATGGCACCCTCAGGAGTATGTTGTGAGGCTAAAGGGGTGGGAAAGGGAAGGAGTTGAGAATGAGAAAGGTTGGAAAGTACCTAGTTTTTCAAAATCAGGTCATAAAACTGGTCTACAAAAATTTCAATCAACATTTTGATTCTGAATTGCGATTTTTCTCCAGGACTATAAATGTCACTCTGAAACGGGCTGTAAGCATACTACATAATTATAACAAATGGAAAAATGTGAAATTATACAAATTAATAAAATAAAATTTACTTGCGCACGCAGGAATTTGAACCCGCGGCTTCTGGGTCGTAACCACTAAACCACTGATGTCGCACTGATGTGAGACCAGCATTCAAATCTAAGCTTCGCTCGTTGGTATCTTATCTACCATACTAATTTGCCATTTGTATTTGATTTTTTTGTCTTGACATGTCAGTAACTTTTTTACATTTTTCAAGTTTTCTGGATCATCCTTACTCTTAGAGTAAAGTTTACTTTTGTAAACCGAAGACAATAAGAGTCTAATAAATACGGATCAAAGCTACTGAATTATGCATTCTAATTGAAACTGAGACTTTTATTTACCTCCCGTACTAACGACTTGCAAAATACCGTCCTGTATTTCAAAAATTACGATCAGCAGAACCCATAAAGTGCCGTAAGCTTGTAATGTTGACACCAACAGCGGTGGAATCAATAAACATCGCGGCAGTGAAAAGGTAAAAGGCATTTAACCTCTTCGCTGGCAATGTCAGCACGATATGTGGTCCTCTGATCGTGATGCAGCAATTTTATTACTATTTACCTAACTGTGATGACATTTTTTCAATGAAATTAAAGATAAATTCTTTTAAATAATATATAAAAGCTCGAACACTTGCAGCAATGCTAACAATGTAACCCTATCATCTTGCATGGCTATTAGTATTGGCGGTTTTGGCATAGTTATATAGAAAACGTACTGTCTGTACTATGTAACTATGCCAAATATGCTAATACAAATAGCCATGTAAGGTGCCAGTATAACATTATACACTATTTCGGGCTTATATTTATATTTTTTTGCATTACATGTTGGTTTATATTTAAAAAAATCTTCATAAATCATTACTTTAGGTAATTTGAAGTCTTTCCAATAAATAAATCTATTTTTTTTGTTACGAAAAAAGTATTTCCAGATCTTTGGAATAACGTTAATTAGTTCTTCTTCTTTGCGTGCCGTATCAGGTCCCCCCGACGTTGGCGATCACTCTTGAGAATGTCTCTCTGTCTTGCGCTGCCCGGAATAGCTCCTCCACACTTCTAATGCCGGTCCACTCTCGTATATTACGCAGCCAAGACATTTGTCTCCTACCAGGCCCTCGGCGACCCTCTATCTTGCCTTTCAATATCAAATGGAGCAAGTGATACTTCTCCCCTCGAAGTATATGACCCAGATATGAAATTTTCCTGATTTTTATTAATGTAAGCAGTTCTCTATCTGCTCTAGCCCGCCTGAGAATTTCTGTGTTGGTGATCATGTCGGTCCATGGGACCTTGAGCATTCTCCGGTGAAGCCACATTTCAAAAGCCTCTATCCTGTTCATGGTATTTACTTTCAAGGTCCATGTTTCACATCCATAGAGCAAGACCGACCACACATAACATTTTAGCATTCTCTGCCTTAGTTTTAAGCTGATATTGTCATTGCAGAAGATGGATTTCATTTTAATGAACGCAGTTCTTGCTGCTTCAATTCTGCATCTAACCTCCACATCTGGGTCAAGAGTCTCCGTGAGAATACTGCCGAGGTATCTAAATCTTTCCACCTTTTCGACATTGCAACCATTTAACAGTATCACTGATTCAGAATGATCCAGTCGTCCAAATGTCATCCATTTAGTTTTATTGACGTTGATTGTTAGGCCCAATTGCTCACCAGCATTATTAACAAGATTTAATAGGTCTTGGAGGTCATCGATACAGTCAGCTAGTAATACAGTATCATCTGCGTATCTTATGTTATTAATGACAACTCCGTTGATCTTCAGACCCTTATCAATATTACTTAGGGCTCTTTTAAAGACATAGTTGGAATAGAGATTAAAAAATAGTGGCGACAGGTTACAGCCTTGTCGTACTCCACGCTGAATGGCAATTGCATTAGATCTCTCATTCCCATGTCTTATTTCTGCTGTTTGGAACCAATACAGGTTTTTAATGAAATTCTGGTCTTTGGTGTCAACGTTACAATCCGCAAGCATTTTCATTAGGTCATCATGTTTTACCCTGTCAAATGCCTTTTCGTAGTCAATAAAACAGGCAAAGACTTCCTTTCTTTGGTCACGACACTTTTGCAATAGTACGTCGATAGACAATAATGCTTCACGCGTCCCGAACGCATTTCTGAAGCCAAACTGAGTGTCATCCAAGTCCTGCTCGCACTTATTGCGTATCCTGGCATGTATTATTTTAATGGCATGTTAATTAGTTATAATACTACAAATAAAATATGAATTGGTCCTAAGTGGAGAGTAGTACTTATTGTCTAATTTATTTTCGCCACAAGGTGGAGATACAATGTCTGCGCGACTCTAAGCAACCAAGTCACTTGGCTCAAATGAAATTTATGATTAATTTTCGTATTGAGTCATTCTATAACCGAATATGAATTTATATTTAGCTATCTTCTGGCCAATGATGATGAAAAATGTACCTACTAAGGTTTCTTTTATATGTGTTGATATGGAGTTCACATTTAATGTATTATTACTATTATTACAGGTTCCTAGATACTTTATTTCTATTATTACCTCCGATGACGTTATTAATATTGACTACTAAAAGTTTTCTTGGGTTGGTTCTTGGTACTTCTATATATACCGTCAATATATTCTAGAAGTCGTTCGTAAAGTTGTCGCTAGGTTAGTATCGCCATCGTAAAGGTTAAACAACTGATCAGGTTTTCTTTTTAATGATAACATTATAACCCTGTTACACATAATGACTTATTCTATGAATACTTTGTAACGAGGCGTTTATAATTAACCGCTGTTTTATGCCAAGGATGGTGGTTTTATGCCGAGGAGGTACCAGAGGGGTGCATCGCATATTTATTTATTCTACAACGTAAAATGCCAAGGAAGACATTTTTTGTTAAAGACATAAAAATACTGACAAATATCATATCGGATTGATAGCTTTGCATTCTCATAAAGTTTTTTTACAGTTTTTCGGAAAACATTATTATTTGAAAATTGTAAATTCTCGATTTATCTATCATGCAGAACTAAAATATCAATAGCAAAAACTAACTTGTATTTCATTTTTGCATTATCGTCTTGCATAATGTCTTTAGAAACTCGATATTGAACTGTTGTAAGACAATCATTCATATCTAAATGTCATCGGTTTCTTAAAATGGATGCAGTCATGTTTATTGGCCGGATCTGAAGAATCAGGTATTTCCCAACCTTTCTTTTACCCATCTACTGCCTCCCCATTCCAAAAGCCTCAAAACATAACCCAATATCGATTACTCCAACTGAGGAGCGTTTTCATAAAAAGAAATATTTACCCATGATGGTTTTTTTAAATTATTATGAACATTTACAGGTTAATAAAATTACATTAAATAAGGAAAAATATTAGGTTATAACCCAAAAACTAATGATTACATAATGCACACATAATAAATACCTAAATAAAGTTAATTTTTATTAACCTTTTTAAGTATTATATAATATAATGCTTTTATAGAGATAGGTAGCAGAAAATCAAAATAAACAAACGTTTTGTGGATAGAGGATAAAAAAACCAAAAAAAAAGTTAGAAATAAAAAAATAAAAACTGAAAAATGTCAGAAGTGATGCTGAAAACATTAAAACAAAAAAATAAATAAGAATTACCATAACTGTCTTATTCTCTATATGTATATGCAGGTGTTAATGAAAAGACTATTTCAGATTTCAAAATCAATATGCTGCTGCAATCACCTGCTTTTTATGTAATAGAAAATTATATATCTTCACACACCAACATCTATACAAAAGTGAAATAACTAGGAAGGTATACCTATAATATAAAAGATCCATTATTTTATTATTTCAATTTACCTGAGCAGCCTCCTCTATTACATTCAAAAAAAAATCTGATTCCCTCCCACATACTTTGCTCAGGTACTTAACATGCATTTTTTTGCATGGACGTATGAACGGTTTTAAAATTATTATTTGCGATTAAATTATTATAATAATTTCTTAGCGTGATAGTTAGGTACTTATAATACTAAAGCACATATTTGTCCAAAGAAAAAAAAATAACAAACTCAGAAATATACAAGACTATTTAGAAAATACGGTTTTACAATACAAACAATTCAATATCGATATATATATATATATATATATATAAAATTTTGTGTCGCGGTGTTTGTGTTCGCACTCCTCCGAAAAGGCTTGACCGGTTTTTATGAATTTTTTATGTATATTTGGTTGGTATGAGAATAAGTCGTAAATTTATTTCATACTAGGTGATTAGGGTGTCCCTATCCAGATTTTTTTTATTTAATTGGCGTAAAAAATGCCTATAACCCCAAATTTTCACCCTCCTACACTCACCCTCCCATTTTTTAATCGCGATTTTAGTATTTTTGTATGAACGAATTTAACCATCGAACAGAACGAAATTATGTATGTTGTTGAAAGACAGATGGCGCTACGTCCGCCTCATCTGTACATAAAAAATATCGTACACTGCTCTTTGAAAATAATATTTATTTTCTTTATGTATTTTTCTTACTTTAGGATAAAACTTATATTCATTTTTTTTCATTTTACATTTAACTTTAAGGAGATCAAACAATGAATATGTCCTAATCAAATGCATTGAATTAATAAAATGAATGGTTGGTGTTTTTTTTGTTTTTATCTGCGGTCATCCCATCCCCACACTTCGTTATTTTATTTATTTAACAACCAAAATATTCACAAGAAATAATTTATATGGCAGAACAACGTTTCGTGTCAGCTAGTATAAATATATTTTTTAACTAAAACGTAGAGAACCCTTCGCTTTGAGAAAAGGTTTTTTTTTTAATTTGTAGTTTTTACGTTTGTAAAAAATCGCAATTATCGACAACTTTTTAAATTAAGACGGCTTTACAAATGTTTTTTTATTTTTTATTATTTAATATAATATAGTGGTATCAATTACATGTTTATATACAAGAAATAAAGTTTTTCTATTAAAATACATTAAATAATACGTATTACACCTTTTATAAGAGCAAAGCTCAAGTTAAAAACGCGGATAAACGCAGGTTTAGCAAAGGAAAATTTTTTTACATATTAAACAAAAAATAGACAATTAACAGTAAATAAGAAAAAAATATATAAATATATTTTTTTAAACTAAATAATAGATAAGAAATACAACTGACTGAAGAGGAGGAGGTTAAGAGAAAGGAAAAAAATAATGAGAGAAAAAGGATATCTAATATTATAATTGAGTTGATAAGTTATATAAAAATAGTTTTTATTGAATGTATTTTTTGTAATTTGTTTCCAATCTTAATTTCAGGGGTAATTCGTTAAACCATTTAACTCCAATATATTTGTAGAATTGTTGGGCTGTGGTGGTGTTACAGCGTGGTATAGGATATTTGTTATATTGCTGTTCAAAAAAAGAGTTAAGCTCACATTATTGAAATAATCTTTGTGTATTTGTAAGAGCGTAATTTTTTTATAAATAATATGAAGTGAAAGGACTTTAAATTCTTGAAATAATTTGATGGTAGGGTAATCGTATGGCTTTTTAAGAATTATTTTTATTAATATTCCGTGGATAATTTCTAAAGGCAAAAGAGAAGTTTTTATTATAAATCATGTCTAACGGTTAATGTAATGTGCATTTAAAGATTACTATAAAATATTGAACCCGAGTGATTAATCACTTAAAACTGTTAAACGGAAAAAACGTTTTTGAAGATATTTCTATTTGGAAAACGCTCCTTATTCGGACTATTTTGTGTTATACCTGAATGTGTTTGTCGTTGTTTACTTTTAAGAATATAGGTCACAGAACTTAATCACAAAGCAACAAAAATGATTCACCTATAATTTTTTGAGGAAAACAAAGCAACGCACGCCACTGGGCGGCACCTATTAACAACTTCAATTCAAAAAACTGCTTTATTACTACTCACTAGTCATGAGTTTTATTTAATGATGTATCGCTAATTTATTCAGGATCTGAGCATTGTTTATATGAACTCAAAAACATAAAATTCTCGCGAACTCGCCTATTATAAATATTAATGTTAAATAGTTCAGATTCTTGATCGATATGAATAGTGATTTTTGCATATTATTTCTACGTTTTGCAAACTAATGACATACATATAATTGAATTGTTCGTATTGTAAAACAATATTTTCTGAATAGATTTATATATTGCTGATTTATTTTTTTATTTATTATTCCATGAATGATCTCAAATGAATTCAAATAAATACATACACATCGTGTCTAATAAAAATAACTACATTCCTTCGCAATGTTTTCCTTATTAATAACCTTAGGGAATATCCTGACTAATAATGCATGTTATATGTTCGCTTCTGAAAGTAACATACATCCATGGAATGTGCCCTAAATATACTATGAATGTAGGTATATATTATAATTTCATATAAATTAAATGTAAAATAACACGTACACACACACTAGTGAACTTGCATACAAAAAAGTATGTTTCTAATTTTACCTTATTTAATAAATCAAAACGAAAATTTCCTAATCAAACATGAGATTAATAAGTAGGTAGTTACTTTTTTTACCTACCTACTTAATTATAAACCATTTATTTCATGTAAAAAAATCAAAAAAGGAATTATACAATTTGTACAAAGAAATGTTACAATGATAATAGGCCACTTGCATCACATTTTTTTAGCAATCTGTATTTTTATTTTTTTATCGTATTTTTGAAACCCTGGCGATTTTTTGAAAATTTCAATCCGAAAAATCAGACCTTTTTTTATAAACTGGAAAGACGGGACATAATTTTATGGGTGCGAAAAATCAATAATTACATAGCCGAAAATCATTTAAAAAAAAAAAACGTTTTCCACAAGAAAGGGCACAGGAGAATAACGAGGCATTCTAAAAATATTACATCTCATAAATATTTTTTTCCTTGATCCGTCTTATTGATATTACTAAATCCAATGTAATATACTTGTACTTGTAAATTATAATAATAATAAGAATATTATAAAATTTGATTTTGTTAAAATCAGCACCACTACCATTATACTTCTAAAACACGTACAGACAGCGTCAAAAGTACGGGGTTCTCTTCATAACATCTGTCAAAAAGTCACAAAATTAATAGGAACATTTTCGGAGACGGGACATTTTCATGTAGTGACATCACAGGCCCAATTAAAGGATTTATTTATTTAAAAATAAAAAAAACTGTACATTTCTAAAAAATTAGAAATGTACAAACATATTTCCAGGCAAATAAAATGCAAAACGGTCGAGTTAAAACAGGACTCTTGCTATGCCCAGTCAATTATAAAAAAATATTCGTGCACCTAGGGATCCGAATCCACGATGTCGGAATTCGTAGTCGAGGAGTTAAACCGCTCGCCCCTCCTAAGATCGTCAATTATCATAATAGATCAAAACTGAAGAAGAAGAAAAAATTAGAAACCAATAATAATATTTCTGAGAAAAAATAAATTAAATACAAAATGGATAAAAAATATAACAAATAACCAAAAAACCAACTCGTCATTGAAGTGATTATGATTGGGTAAGTACCCACCTAACAAAATACTACCCGAATAATTTATTGGGTTTGCTAAGGAGAAATAAAAAAAGTTACCACTCAAGCAAATTTAGGACTTTTTTTGTATTTTTATGAATTCTAAATTCAGAGATTTTTTTAAATATTTAAAAATATGGTACGAATAGTGACATCTACGTGGACTCAATATATTTTAACCGCAGAAAGCAGTTCATATGTTTCCATAATAATAATTGGAAATATGGTTTTAATTAAATCGAATCGCCGAATCGAAAACCGAACACCCGGAAATCTCTATCTCTCGGGTGGTTAGAAGATTTATTAGCACTCTAATAACATCGAGTGTTCTTATTTTCTATAACAAAAACATCGGATTTTACATGTCGCGCAGCGCCCCTGCAAAGTAGGTACCTACCAAAATTGTTTCATGCATTGAAGAACAAATTATGAAAAAAAAATCCTCCAGAATTAGTTGGGTAATTTTTATTTCTTCGAATTCGGTCATGAGTTCTATTTAAGATTTGTAAATTTGAATAGGCCACTTGCATGTATTTCATAATGACTTGGAAAAAATCGTATGTATAGATTTTTCTACTAAGATTACGAAAATGTTACTAAATTTTTCAGAAATTTATAGGTTTTTTTTAATAAATAAATCCGTTTTTTGGGCTCGTGACGTCACTTCTTGAAAATGTTCCGTCTCCGATAATATTCCATTAATTTTGTAAAATTCCACAATGATTTATTTTTTTTATATGGCAACACTTTGATTTCCGGCGATTTTTTTTTTTTAATTTGACATTTAAAATTCACTAGATATATTGTTTGTTCTGTGCGAACTTATCGTTTGGTTTGACGTTTTGACAGATATTACGAAGTGAACCCCGTACATTTTATGCCTTCTGTACCTGTCTTAGGAGCATAATGGTATTGGTCCTGATTTTAAGTACAAGTTTATTACATGGAAACTAGTCATATATAGACGTTGAACATTATAATGATGAATGATCAATAAGATGCATCAAGGAAAAAAAATATTTATGAGATGTAATATTTTTGGTATGCCTCGTTATTCTCCAGTGCCATTCACGGGTAATACGTCGTTTTTATTATAAATGATTTTCGGCTACGTAGTTATCGTTTTTTCGCACCCATAAAATTATGTCCGGTCTTTCCGGTTTATAAAAAATGATCCGATTTTTCGGATTGCATTGATTTGATTGATTAAAAAAAAATATCGAATGTCTTAGAATATTATTATATATTGGCCTATTGTGAGGGGGGGCATTTTGTTATCCGAACACCGGCAACTCGCCGAAGTAAACCTACAATTGTACTAGATAATCTTAATTTTTGATAATTAGCATTTCTTTGTTCAAATAACTTTATGAGCAAAAATATTTTTTTTGGATTATTTTGAATAATCACCACACAAAGGTATGAGCGTGAAACACGGTGTACAGTCGAAGAACCCTCGATAGGAATCGACTTTAATAATATTTCCATTTTGTGTAACCCGAAAGATTTAATAAGACAGAATTAAACCGTAGACAGGATGCAACCCCTGTATCGAACTTCCACGTTTCGACAAGTAGTGATAAATTAATTGCGGAACTAAGGAATGGCTGAACCTGTTCATTCCTCTTATTTGTGTTTGAACACATCATTATTACCTCCGCATCACTCCTGCGCTCCCGGTGCTTGCTTTATTGCTTTGGGAGAAGTCATGAATAAATATGAGGCGATTGGCCTACTTTAAACATGTGATTATTCATTGTGGATGATGAGATCCGTTGTAGGAGTTAAGAACATAAAGTCATATAACTTCTTCAAACCGTCGCGAGTCCGGCAATAATAAATTAACTTAAAAATAATTGACTAATTTTCCGGCATTTGATCTGTGGTTGGTTTTTGTATGTTCTTGCAGAGTTTTAACGTAACATACAATACTTAATTATATTAGTAATAATAACTGACCCGGCGAACTTCGTACCGCCCCAGAATCAATAACTGTTGTTTTAACTTATTAATTAAATTCTGTTTTTTTATTAAGTTAAAAATTACACAATGAAGCAATTATTATGAATGCCCAACTGTTCGTGTTTTGTTTTGGTCAGTATCAGAGATTGTGTTGTGTACGGAGTTATATTTTTGTGATTTTCTTACTTTTCCACTTACTTACGGAATCTTTCATTTTCTTTATACGTGTGAGAGCTATTTATAATAATTTTTGTTTTTTTCCTTTGGAGGGGTGCAGACATGCGTTCACCGTTTGTCTCATTTTCGACTCTTGATATTTAGTGTGTAAGAATGAGGGACAGCATTACATATATGTTTCAGAACAAAAGCAAAATAGTCAGCGCATTGACATTTGACTTTTTTGAATTTTTGAATTATTGGAATTCACTCACTATTCAATATTATATTTATCACAATATTCCTGCAGCTCTTTCAAAAGATTGTATGGAGAAAAGAATTTTCTTCATAATATTTTTTTGTCAGAATTTTTCCGATGTTTTAATAGCTATTCTGATATTCGGGCGGAGAAAAATCCAACAAATCAAAGATCATACAAATCGGTCCAGCCGTTCTTGAGTTATAAATGGTGTAACTAACCCGACTTTGTTTTATATATTACGAAGATATATTATACTTCAAATATATGCTTTCCGTTATTTTGGGCATGAGTACTCTATTGTCTCTCGACTCTATTGCGCAGACACATTTAATTCAGTGTTTTTTTTAAACATTATTCATTATAATAATTCTAACTTTTAATATAAATAATACACGGTGTCCGGAAATTCGTAGTGCAAGCGGGAAACTAGTGAATCTACATCACGTTTGGAGTCAATTTTGTGGTACACCTCATTTTGATTTGAGCTTTCATTTCGAGTAAATCAAGTCAAAGTTGGAATTTTTTAGGTCATTTTGATAAAGTCGGTCACTAGGGATATAAAAAAAATCGGAATGCTCAGTTCAAAAAACAGTTTTTTCCGTATATGAATTCAGCAATTTCCCGCTTGCACTACAAGATTTCAGACACTTTGTGAATTTAACAACTATCTACCTACTACTACCTAGTAGGTACACGTACACAGCGTAATTTTATAAAATTTTACCCCACTTTTTACAAAAGATGCCTAATTACCTACTGTACCTACTCTAATCGATATAACATTTTATTTTTTAATCATTGAGCAAAAAATCAACAACTGTCAATGAAAATATGGAGCCCACAAAGACGCATTGGTTTAACCCTCATGATCTTCAGTGATTAAATATTAAAATGAGGTTTATACGCTTCCAATAGTGATCACTAATAAAATTGAGTGTTGTG
This sequence comes from Limnephilus rhombicus, assembly GCA_929108145.2. Classification (NCBI taxonomy): domain Eukaryota; kingdom Metazoa; phylum Arthropoda; class Insecta; order Trichoptera; family Limnephilidae; genus Limnephilus; species Limnephilus rhombicus. Next base: position 36,177,439 of record OV815276.1, read on the forward strand.
ATTTTTTTTTTAGAAAAACCTATTAAAGGGGTTTTTCTATTTAATATTACTTCCACGGTGGTGTTCACATAGTTTGAATACCGTTAAATAAATCAATTTGAATTTTCTTTTCACAATATTAGAATAGTGCTATTTATGTGACGAGTTTTTAACATGTTAGTTCTTAGTGTCTTTAAATTTCAACACACGTCTTCTACATTATTTGTTCAGATATTGTACTTTCATTTTAATACAGAAATAAATATACTTTTCACATTATTACACTTTGATTATAGCCACTAAAAAATCTCAGCTGTACGGTTCGTGACTTTTTGTGCAAAACAAAATGATGAAATTGTGATTGGAATATCAATTCCGAAGAAAACGTGCCTCGTTACACATTTATTCCGAATTCTGCTTGATTAGTTCAACAATCTAGTGCCGCAGTTGGATCAAACAGTAGCTGACTGCAATAGCGCGTATTCGACGAATAGCTTCAACCCAGATAACCAAACCAAAGGTTCTGCAATTAACATTGTAACCTATGCTCTCTCAAATCGTGACTCGGAACTGTCAGAAAAACTTAACGAGGGACAGAAACTTAATTGTTAAGCAGTTAAGATATTCAGTTCATTCTTATGTGTTTGGCTTCGCTTGTTCAAATAACAAAGAAAATAAAATAATACGTTCCAAGATTAAAATTCGATGAATAGAAGTTTTATATTGTACTTCCTTTCATATCTTCAAGCTGCAAAAAATGCAATGAAAGAAGCAGGTAGTGACGAAACGCATTGTGTAGTTTTTGCAACCTATTCAAATTCTGTTATAATATGTAATACATTTTGAAACTAGATCAATATTACGTAGTTTTTCATTGTTTAGAGCATGCTATAAAAGGCTGTAATCAAAACGATCCCATCTTGGACCATTGATTTCTTTTTATCAATTCAGTCACTGAAGTAGCCATAAAAATGAGAGCTGCGCCATCAAAATTAATGGCAAATCGTTAAACATTATCGTTAAATAGAAAAACAGGGCAAACCTACCTGCGCGCTTTGTGAAATCAGTATAGTTTAAATGATTATAAATTATAAACAAACGAAAAACTCGCATTTCCTCGTTTGGAGATAAAATATCAGATAAAGTATTTTTAAAAAATGTAAGTTATTATAACAAAAAACAGTCCAGTTTCACTGGGTGTGGTTCGAAGTAAGCAAACACAAAGATATGCATGATTGTTACTTTTATACGTAGTATATTTAATATTCTATTAAATGCGAGGAAGTGAAAACGACCTTGGGCGTAATAATTTGAATAATCTTGTAACAATGATAATTCGAAAGTGAAAAAAATCTTCGCTTCTAAATAAGATTTGCGACTGAGGCAACAATGAAAATGAAAAAAAAAACACGCGGAAGCGAAGAGTCGCGACATTGACGCATTCTAATAGCATTAGATTATTAGATCAAGTGTTCAAAGTACCACACGAAGTGTATCGGATACTTCTTAGTAATTGTTTGTCATCAGGGGCAGGGATTCGAGAAATTATGTCGGGGCTATTATTATTTGCGGTTAACAAAGGATATAATCAATATTCATATTTCAAAAAATAAATCATTATTTAAATCAGGGTTCCGGATTCATTTTTTCTGTAATCGAAAATGCTGTCGCCATTCTGATGAATTGTAACAGCCTGACAATGAATAAATTTATTCGCGTAATTTAATGAAATATGTTTTGCGCCGCCCGCCTAATAACAAAAACAACTCTATTATCCAGTCATTATTCCGGATTTGATGTCAAAGCTGTCAAAATTGGCATTGATACCTACCCAGTACCCATAGACTGAATGCATAAAAATCATGATCTAATTGAACTTTTCTTGACTGCTTGCCAAAAAACATCAGCAAAAGCGCCAACTGAGGAATAGGTACCTACCTATATATTTTGTCACACTTATGAAATTGCATAAGGCAGAGTTAGTCTGTGGAAAAATTCCATTTTCTTTTCAATTTCGGTTTGAAAACATGTTTTGTATTCTCAAGAGGATCCGGCATCGGGAAGTACTCCATGTTTTACGAGGGCTTGATGTTAATAAAGCTAGTGGGCCTGACGGAATGCCTGCCCTGGTACTGCAAAGGTGCGCTGCAGAAATAGCTCCAATTTTGACGAAGCTTTTTAAACTGTCCCTGAAGACTGGCTCTGTGCCCTCTGGTTGGAAAAAAGCGGTTATCCATCCTATTCCAAAGAAGGGTGACCGCTCCAACCCGGCCAACTACCGCCCCATAGCGATCACATCAGTTCTGTCTAAGGTGATGGAACGTGTGATCAACGACAAACTGCTCACATACCTCGAGAAGAACAAAATTATTAACGACCGTCAATACGGATTCCGGCGGAACCGCTCGTGCGGTGATCTTCTCGCGTATGTGACGCATGTTTGGGGGCGATGCCTGGAACGTTTCGGTGAGACCCAAACGGTTGCACTGGACATATCCAAGGCCTTTGACCGGGTTTGGCACCGAGGACTTGTCAACAAACTGCATTCTTACGGACTTCCCGCATCCTTGTGTACGTGGATTGCCGACTTCTTTAGGGAGAGGTCGATTCAGACGGTAGTCGATGGTTTCACCTCTTCCTCTCACTCGATAAATGCTGGCGTCCCGCAGGGATCGGTTCTGTCTCCAACTCTGTTTTTGTTGCACATCAACGACCTTTTGTCATGTGCACCAATTCACTGCTACGCGGATGACAGTACAGTTCATGATAGCTTTTTGTTTGACAAGCCCCCAAAGGGCTCACAAACTCCAACAGCTCGTAAGGCTTTGAAGCAAAGAATGGACGGTTACCTCGAGAGTGTTTTCTCTTGGGGTAAAAATAATCTCGTTGAATTTAATGTTTCAAAGACCCAATCTTGTCTGATTACGTCTAAAAGGGATCGCAATGAAAATCTAGTCTCTTTCAACGGAAGCAATCTTCCGAACAGGCCCTCCATTGATTTGCTTGGTGTAACCCTAAGTGACCAGCTCAGGTATGGGGGCTCCATCGAAGCCAGAGTAAAGTTAGCCTCCCAAAAACTGGGCGTACTGTACAGGGCCCGCAGATACTTTAAAAGTACACAACTGCTAACCCTGTACAAATCGCAAGTGCGCCCCACGGTTGAATTTGGCAGCCACCTCTGGTCTGGAGCTCCAAAATACCTGAAAAATACCCTCGACTCTGTGCAGAAACGGGCGGTCCGTTTGATAGATTCTCCCATCTTAACAGACGGATTGCAATCTTTAGAGCACAGGCGTCGGGTGGGAATGCTATCCTTGTTCTACCGGTATTACAATGGAAGATGCTCCGAGGAACTAGCATCATTGATCCCTTCGGCACCGGTGCATAGTCGGGAAACACGCCAAACGCGCGCCCAACATTTGTACACAGTTGACATTAGTCACATGAGAACGGGTCGTTTCTTCGACTCGTTCTTATGTTCAACAGCTCGGCTGTGGAATGATTTGCCGGCCTCTGTGTTTCCTCCTTCCTACAACATGGGTCTCTTCAAGACCAATGTTCATTCCTTCCTCTCCTCAAAAAGACCCTCCACACAGCATCCCAGATGACATAGGCCCTGAGGGAAATTATTTTCCTCAGGGCCTCCTGTGTGGAGTTAATGTAAAAAAAAAAAAAAAAAGCCGGGTTTTTTTAAAGTGAAACTTCTATAGCCCCGCTGTGACTTGGATTTAGGATGAAACGTAAATGACGATTACTGTACCTGCGACGCATCAACTACCCTTATCGGCCGCTTTAATTATGATGTCACTTTTAAATGCTCCTATTGGTTGAGATATGAAACGGAAATTACGCTAGGTCTACGCTCATTGGTCTCTTTGATTATGACCTCACTTTTCAAGTATTGGTTGATATTGTTTGGGAAAGTTACGCTTCTACCGCGTTTAAACTGCACTCGATTTTTTTTAAATCGTCAACAATCAATTGTAGTCTCGTAGGTACATACATATTATCAGTTAATCACGGAAATCTGAAATGATAAATCATGTTTTCATTAATTACTTCGACCATAAGCTGGTCGAGGGGTAATACGCGGTTGCGGGTTCAAATCCCGGCATGCGCATGAAAATTTTATTTGATTGATTTTTGCTATTTCATAATTCAATCATTTAACATAATATAAGGTTTATTAGCACACATTCCAGAGTGGGAGATACCCTCAGTATCGCCCTGGTGTACGGTCAACAGTTCAGAATTGAAACCATACTTGAAATGGCGTTAGCCGTTTTTGATGACTAGATCTGAATATCCAGGAACTTCCCCAATTTCCTGTTCCCCATCTCCTTCCCCTCCCTGCTGCCATTATACCCAATTGGGAATGATGTAGTCTCACTGCCTCTGGCGGTTGGGAACAGTTGGAACTCCTGTGCGGGATTCACATTAAAAGTAAATAGTAATATTATATGGCGGGTCACTCTCTAGACTCTAGGCGGAATGTCACTAATATACCTAACCAGCACTTTTTAATGGGAATACCGCACAAGAGTTCCAACTGCTTGCAAAAACATCAAAAAAGTCACCGGAGATCAAAATTTCATTTACATTTTGTACACCAAATAATAACAGTGTTTAATTAATGTAATTCAAATACGTCCCTTAACATCCTGTATAAAAAAAGTTTAAATCAATAGACAATTTTTAATTTATTTTATAATAAATTCGCTGGTTCCCGGAATGCATTGCAATACCATATTCAAAGAAATAAATTGTTTCTCCCTGCATGTCCTTTCCCGTGCGTCCCCGTTTCCCTCCCGCGTCCCCTTGCCCTCTTGCGTACCCCTTCCACCTTCCTCGCCTTCCCACCTCCCTCTCCCACTCCCCGTCAGCAACCCACCTCCCCTCCTCCCACGTTCAGCTACCACCTATTACAATTTTTTTTAATTCAGATTTAAATTTTCATAAATTACAAATATTCATATATATATATATATATACGTATATAAAAAATCTCGTGTCACGGTGTCTGTGGTTGCTCTCCTCCGAAACGGCTCGACCGGTTTTTATGATTTTTTTAATGTGTATTTCATAGGTATGAAAATAGGTTGTGAAGTATATTTCATACCGCTAGGTGGTAAGGGTTTCCCTATCTGGATTTTTTTTTCTTTTTTTTTGACAAAAATTTTTTTTTGCTTTCAAAAATACTTATAATCCCAAATTTTCACCCTCCTATCCCAAAAAATGTCTGTTTGCGGCTTAGATTTGGGCACATAATGTTTTTTACACGAAGAATTTTACGTGACATGTTCTCCCGTGGGCAAACAATCGAGCTTATTTGTGTTGGCTAAAGACAGACTGACAAAAAATATCGTACACTCAATTGCTCTTCGAAATTAATATTGATTTTCTTTATTTCATGTTCCTACTTCAGGATAAAAAAAACCCCAAAAACAAATAACGAAAAAAAAATACTTTTATTCACTTGAAATTTAACTTTTAAGGGATCAATCAATGAATATGTCAGATACGATTTTAGATTTTCACGGCCAAAAATATTTTTGTTCTTAGTTTTTGGGGTATTATGCGGATATTATGATGTGTCATCATCTGCCCTGATGATGGACACTGCAACGCTGTCCGAAACGTTGGCTAAAGAAGGAGGTAGCGCAACACGGCATAATACCCCAGAAGCTAATAACAAAAATGAATATGTCCGTTACTTTAATGAAATACATTGAATTGAGAAATGAATGGTTGGTGTTTTTTTTGTTTTTATCGGCGGTCATCGTCTACAGCGTTTCATTCCTCTTTCTGTCATAAATCCCATCCCCACACACTTGTTATTTTGCACAATGCATTTGTTATTTTTTAATTAACAACCAAAATATTCACTAGAAATAATTATATGGCCGAACAATGTTTTTCAGGTCAGCTAGTTTTTGTATATTATAAGAAAAATCAATCAAATTTGGTACCTGACATAGGTACCCATTTAAAATATCTATAACTCTTGATTCGATTCAAATAATTATGTAAGTACTTCCAATTAATTCATTAATTTAAAGAGTTTTGAAAATAGAATTTTTATTTAACGATCAGTGTTGTGCATAGTGTCATCCTCAAGTTTTTGACAGTTTCGCAAGTTTTTTTGTGATGTTTAAAAAATGTAAAGTGTGCAAAATTTGAAGAAATTAAAAAATGTTATTGTAATAATCCAGAAACCTTCGCGGGGGTTTAAAGAAGGCATTTTGAAAGTTTCAAACATGTCCTATGCTTAATGTAGCAATACATAGACATATCACAATTATATATTGTCAGCTGGTTCCCGGCATGCGTTGCACTGCCATATTCAAATAAATTCATTTTTTCTCCCTGAATCACCTTTCCCGTGGGTCCCTACAAACTTTCGCGTTTATAATATTAGTAGGATATAGATAGATATATACAGATATAATAAACATGTCACTCTCTGTTGTATTTTAAAGCAATATCCTAACAAAGTAAAACGAACCCTAATTTTTTTTTTCGATTATTTCACCACTCGAAGTTTATTTTGCGTTTTTTAAGTACTCAAACAATTTTCTTGACTTTCTTTCACGAGGCATAATTACTTACTTAGAATTAAGTTGGTTTGCCAATATAAAAAAAGGCATAATGATTATAGTAATTATTTATTAAGTGAACCTATTGAGATTGAGTTCAGACCCGTTTTATATAAAACTTCATACGGCACAGACCACACCTGAGCTAACTGGCCGACATAAATATCCAACAACTAGTTAATGGGGTTTTAAAATTGCAAAGTAATAACTATTCGATAATGTAACCAGATAAAGGTAGCATTGTTAGCTAGTAACACATGCGAGCTAGTGGATTATTATGTAGGTGGACATTGTAAGCACTGGGATAGTATCTACATGTAAACTTGCATCACGTTAAGTAGGTTTATTTAAAAAGTTAGGTATACTTACTTCGAGATACAATAAGGGAGCATACATTAATTACGTGAGCTCAAGAGAGGGGGGATCCGGCAAAATCTCACGTTTAATTTACCTCACTAAGGGGGGGGGATCTAGAGTGAAACTTCTTTAGCACCGTTGTGATTTGAAACTCGATGAAACGACAGAGGAAACGACACTAAAAAGAGACAAATACATACATGTATAGGATTTAGCCTGCGAGAGATTGAGATAGAATGAAACCTTACCGCATTGGCCTCTTTGATTATGAGCTCACTTTTCAAGGCTCCTATTGGTTGAGATTGTGTTTAAGAAAATAATTTCTATGTCATCTTTTTGGATGCTGTGAGGAGGGTATTTTTAGGGAAAGGATGGAGAGAAAGTTCTGGGAAGGACAAGGGTATAAGGAGTGGGTAGGAATCCAGTCAAGGAGTCCAGGAGTGACGGACGTATGAATCCATAGTTAGGTCTCCTTCAACCAATCTCTCTCGATCCGGCCCGCCATGCAGTAGATGGACAAATGCAATGACACCGTGGCGCAGTGGTTAGCGCGTTTGCCCGGAAAGCAAGAGGTCCTGGGTTCGAGTCCCAGAGGTGTCAATATGTTTTTCTGATTTTCTGTTTCCAGATTTTCGATTGAGTTTCGCTTATATTGTCTTCATTTATTTAAATATTACAATTTGAGGTTTTACCATTAAGTTAAAATTATAAATAAAATATATATTATGAATTGAATAAACCAATGAGCGATTAACATTAAATTAGCATTAAATTCAAATTAAATTATTTACTTTATATTTCATTATTCCATTCAACTCTGTTCAACTCCGTACAATTTCATTCAATTGCATATTTTTATAACAATATTCATTGCCTTGACAAATTAATTAAAATAACATCATCCAAATGTTATAGCCACCCTATTGATATTTTTATCAGATGATATGTTAAGGGAGGTGTTGTATAATTTTTTATTTGTATTTGGGAACATGAATTTCAGTAGAAATAACAATAGATAAAAGCTTGCAATAATTTATTTGTAAATATATAGTTATAGTTAACCTCAACAACATGTTTGTAAAAGATTTACGTAACGATATTAACATTATTTGGACTATGTGTAGAATGACGGAAATCTGTTTTTTTTAAGACCGCTATTTGCTTTGTTAAAAGTACTACAAAGAGTTTTTCTTTTCATTAAAATACATCAGATAATCTAACCGCAAAATTAATGCACGTTTTATCATAATGTAAAAAACGTTGTAATTGTCTTACTATTTCATGCTTGAGGATAACCTTGAATTGTTCTAACATGCCATTTTCATTTGTGAACACGTGTGTTAAAGTGGACTACAGAATCGAAATAATTGTTCATTATCCTCTTTCAAACAATACGTTATAAATTTAGTATTTAATGTAAAAATATTCAACAAAAACATCCTGCTTGAAGGTTATACCTTTTATGTTAAACATGAATAGGTAGCAAATCATTTAATTAACATTAAATTTCTAAATAAAATTTGCTAAGTAGGTATTTGGGAATGGGTAAAAAATGATAGAAATAATAAATTATTCGTCTGAACCTTCTCAAAGAGATTTTTTTAATTGCATATTCAAGAATTTTTTTTTAATTTTCTTTAATATATTGTATCGCTATACGATGATAGCTAGAATCATAAAGAATCTGTTATCTTGTGATTTTTTTTCAATAAAATCTCGGAGTTACAGTTAATTATAATGCCGATAATTTTTCTAATTTTTTTGGTACCCGCGTGCTTTTTGTTAAAAATTACGTAGTTTTTTATTAATACCTTTAGTGCATTTAATCCGAACACAAACAACAACTAAAATGGTGGGAAAATTGAAAACAAAAAATTAATTTTGCTCTGAGGGGGTTAAATTCGAAAACCAAAATTTTATAAAATTCAGCAAAAAGTTTTGTTATGAAATAATGACACCGATAATGAGCATTCCTTCATAGTCTCCCGCCTAGCGGCTGGCGATAAATTGTATTATTTTTTTGATATTATTATAGACAATCTGATTCCCGGCATGCGTTGCTATGCCATTTAAAAAAGAAATCGTTGCTCCCTACGTGTCCTTTCCTATTCGACCCGCTCCCTTTCCGCCTCCCCTTCCTCTCGCGTGTCCCCTTCCCCCCTCGCGTTCCCACTCCGATTCCTCCACCTTCCCTCTCCCCACTCCACTACCCCCCTTCTACCGTCCCGCGACCCCCCTCCCAAGTTCCCCTCCCCACTCCCAGATTCCCCTCCCCCCTCCCGTATTCGCCTCCCCCCTCCTAGGAATCCCCCTTCCGGAACCCCTACCCCCTCCCGAGTTCCCCTCCCCCATTTTGGGTTCCCCTCCCCCTCCCCCCTCCCGGGTTCTCAAGCATTCCATACATTCATTCCCGGTACATTCAGTTTTCAAACAGCTCGCGTGTCACCTATTGCAATTTTTTATACAAATTTCATAATGCCAGAGCTTGTAAATGTAACAAACATAAATCCATACAAGCTCTCGCCCTTATAATATCTATTAGTAAGATATCATTTTCACTGCTTGAGAAAATCCAATTTCTGCTTACTGCGATTTTAATTTTATTTGAATTATTAAAGGAATTGTTTATTCTTATATAAAAAAATGAATCGATGAATGTATTGCTAAGCGCATAACTTTCGAACGACTGCACCAAATTGGATAACTCTTTTTTTTGTGTGTTCGTTATTGTCAGGACAAGGTTTTTTATATAACTTCTGGTGAGCTCTGGCATTATGAAATTTGTATAAAAAAATTGCTATTGGTGGCACGCGAGGTTTGAAAACTGAATGTATGGAAAGCGGGAGGGAAGAGAGATGTGGGAAGGGGGGCGGTGAGGGAGTGGCGATGGGGGCGGGGGGGGGGAGGGGGGGGAGGGGGGGGAGGTGGGGGGGGGGGGGGGGAAGGGGAGGGGAGGCAGGGGGAGGGGGGACGGAGGGCGGTAAGAGGGGAGGAGGGGGGGAGGTGGATGAGGCGGAGTGGGAACCCCCCTTACACCATGCGAGCGAAGCCGCGGGAAAAAGCTATTTTTTAATAAAAAGAACAAGATTTTCGAAAATTAAGAACTTGCACAGGATTTACCGCAGGTAAATATTAGCATCATTAGTAGCATCTATAATGCCTCAACCTCAAGTTATTACTTCCTTCGAATAAATATATCACATGATGTAACTTCTTTTAGGAGTTCTTAACACAGTGGACTTAAGGTTACAGAGATAGGCCAGTGCTTAGCAATGATCCAAATCCGTAACCAAAAAAACAATGTTACTGTGGGTTTTTCCAATAACTTTTATAATTCCAAAATTAGCATGTTTTTAATATTTAAGAAGATAAAATCGATATTTTAAGACGCTGAGTCTGGTTTCGGGAGATGTTTAGTAACCGATAAGAAACATTCCTTCCGCCTGCACGTAAATATATGCGTATTTTTCAACTTGATACCGGTATCTATTATTAAAGAAATCACATCATGTGGAGATTTATTTATAGAATATTAAAAAAAAACTTGTCATAATTCATAACCGTGTAAAAAACACCGCCTAATATTCCACATTCGCCTGTGAAAAAGCCTTGAACTTATTCGGTAATTTCAGAGTCTGCAGTCTGCACCTAAAATAGATCTTTAAAGTACACTTTTTATGAACTTCCAATTACCTGCAAACATTCGACAAAGTACCACAATAAAGTGGGATTATATTTGCTACATTTGCATTACACACCAATTATCAAACATCGAAATAGTTATTAAACGAAGTTCTCAAACAACCATATAATTTAATATAATATTATTGTGAAGAATTCGGAATGCGTAATTTTTTATGTTTAAAACTTTTTTGTCATTGGTTAATGTTTTTTATTCAAATCATTAATGCCATTTTTTTTTTGCTCCGTCATTGGAATGATTTGAAAGAACCTAAAGGTATGGTAAAATTTATCTATTTATTTAACATGTGTTATGAAGTAGTTTCTTGAATCTTTACTTTCAACCCCTGTACAATAATTTGCGCTAGGTACTAAATTCAATAGTATTTTTTGTAAGGTTTGCCACACCGAGGTGCCCACTGATTGGCCCAGATTTCGGTGGGAGGGGCCAAAGGGACGAAGCCGGAAGGCTTGGGGTTTTTGGCAGGCTCTTCTCGTCCCAGCTTCGCTAAGAATCGGTCACGCCACCTGCGTGGTTGGCATAGATCCTTTATATCATAACAGTTTTTCAAAAACACGTGCTTAGAAATTGAAATAAATTCAGTGACGTCTTTTTGACGAGGAGCGGCCCTGCCCAGATGTAAACCGTGCGAGATAATGTACGTAAGCCTTATTTAATTATGTTATTAATTCATTCCTTTGATTGGGTTCTAAAATCATTAACTAATCCGTTCACAAAGAGGTACACGCTTTTTCCTAGTAGCGTAAAATCACCAATAAATTCTTCATAATTTAAAGCAACAAGGAATCTTTTTATTTATTATATTATAACCCTTACCTGCAATAAATGAAGCGACGATCGTTTTGAATCAAATCCGATCGAATTGAGAACACAATATCCCTGGGAAGAGCTAGCCGAGGTTTGTATTATAATTTGGTTTTGGTAAGTATTTAAATTGAACCATTGTTGTTGAGTCTTGATCATTGTGTTATTTAATTTCAAATTTGTTATAAGTTCGTAATCAGGCGGTTCGAGCCCGTCGATACGTAACACTGTCGCCTTTCAACGTGGAGCTAGATTTGGTTCATTATGATATGTCGCTTTCCTTGATTTTTTTCATAAACTCCATGCTGTTTTTCGTGATGTATGTATAAATATGTAAATAATTATAATTTTTTTCCCCCTTTAAATGTATAGCTAAATAAGTGATTGTGAATAGTTTTAAAAAGTTCAAGCGTGTTTGCAAACGCCGCCATTTTGATCCACGTGGTTTTTCAACCGCCGGTATATCAAGTGTTCGAGAAGTATTTAAAAAAGTTCACGCGTGTTTTAATGATCTGCCATCTTGTCGGCCGCATCTCCGGATTAAAAAAAAAACCGCCACGTGTTTTCGATCGTTTAAATCAAGTTTTTGTCGTTAACAGCCACCATTTTGGAAACATCTCAAATCTCCACGTGTTTTCGATCGTTTAAATCAAGTTTTTGTCGTTAACAGCCGCCATTTTGGAAGCATCTCAAATCACCACGTGTTTTTGACCGGTAAATATTTAGTCATGCCGTATTTTGAAAAGATTCGTTTTGTTTTACGCGATTCTTGAAACAAAATGGTTACCGGAAATCTCAGAATTAGATACCTCAGATTAAAATCTGCTAGCGTAGGTAAATGCATTGAAGGTACGGTATACCCGCTCAAAAAGGGAGATAGTGAAATTCGAGTAAAACCACAATTCGGAATTTAAGCCTTGCTTGAAATGGATTTAGCCATATTTGGTGCATATTGTGATCTTCTGCTAAAAAAAACGGCGTTGTGGTTATTTGTTAGTTAGTTCTTTAACCCGTCTGCTTGGTTCAATATATTTGCACCTCACAAATCGGAAGCCTGGATTTTGCGCGTAAATTCTAAAACCGTCATTTTGGATTGAGATTGTAAAATATCTATGCAAGATAACTTTCATATCTCAAAGACAATAAGAAGCATTATTTCGTTCTCTTTCTGGATAAAAGAAAAATACATATGTTTGCATGAGAAGAAGAGAGATATTGAAGCTATATAGCTTTTAAAATGTAAGGTCGCTCGGGACGTTTTTGGTCTTATGAAAGTATAACGCGATTACGTGTTTTGGGATGTATTTATTCCTAAACAAGCAAATGGGTTAACAAATTTTCCTTTAGTAAGTGCCGCTCGCATAGCACGCCAATTTAAATTGTGTGACCTCAAGTTTAGTTTGCTTGACATAGGTTTTAAATATATTTGAATAATTTTAAATCGACGTAATTTACTTGCCATGTTCGAGTTTAAAATTTTACAAAAGTTAAATGGTCGGGGTGCAGGCACCTAAAAGCAGGTAGAATTCTTCAAAATATTTTTTGGAGACCTTCATAAAATTTAAGGTTCGTTTTATCACCGGGTAGCGGGAATAACGATTGTATGTTGGGTTCCTTTGGAGACAATAACTATTGTCTTTTTTTTCATAGGCAAAGAATTTATTTCAAATATCTGAAAGTACTTACCTAGTAGATGCGATTATTTTTAGAATAACGGCCATTAGTTTGAAACAGAAAGTGTGTTGAGACCACATTTTAGCGTTATTTTTCGTTGAAACGAGCTGATGATTTAGAATGGTAAAATAGTATTTACCTATTTAAACATAGATTTTTAACAGTTAAAAAAAAAAACGAACGCAAAAAAAAATTTTTAATCGAGTTCAATTCTCGTGATTTACCAGTGAGATATAATTTTTAGTGTTCAATGATACCGCCTTCCTTATGGGATATAAATACCTACCAGTTCGAATCTGGAATGATAATAATGCAACGCACTCCGACGTAATTACCTTACTTCAAAATTCAGTCGCGGGTTCGATTCCTTGCGAAATTATATATCTCCGTAACCATGCCGATCTCTCTATCGAAGAGTAGAAACCTATTAACGATTAGATAAATATGTTTGTGCCTATGATATTTTAGGGGATACTGTGTGGAGGGCCCTTTAAGGAAAGGAAGGAGAGGAAGGAAAGAGGGATGAGGGGCGGATATAAATTTAGTGGTCAGTGTCCAGGAGTGACAGACATAGGAATTCCTTTCTCCAAATTACGGTTCGACGGCAGGTAGTCAGTCCGATTTTACCCCATATGGACTCAGGCACTCGTAGCGAACGAAACACCCAAGTGTAGCGAATCCCTTAAGAGGATTACCTATAACTGAGGCGCTGGTTATACAATAGATAGTTCCGGGGCAGCGGTACCCATGCCCGCAACAACAAATTGATACGACAACGAAGTCTATGTAACGGAAGTACGATAGCTATTTTTTAAAAAATAGATGGATATAACCTGAATCTGTTAATATTAATGTATAGGTATTACTATTAATTAATTATTTTACGGAAAAGTGATAGTGGGTTCGATTATTACTTTTGATTTTCGAGATTTTGCTCAGGATAGAACAAGTGTCTAGATTTATTCAACTAACGGTGTAGATTGATTGCATATAAATCAATAGATGTTAATTGAAATTAAAGTTATTATTTGAAATAATAAAGATAAGGAACGAACTTATTTACAGATATTTGATAAGTTGATAGAAGAAGATCAAGATGGAATGCAACTATAATGTTGGCCCATACCAATTAGAAAATAGTTATTCAAAGAAAATCAAGATGGAATCCATCTTAGCCAAGTGGAAAATTATTTCTTCAAATAATTTTGAAATTTATTTGTTTGAGTAGAGTTTCGCGCTAAGCGACGGACGTGAATCGTAGTATTTTGACTGATTTATCACTCAAATGGTTTTGTAGGAACCGGAGAAATCAACGTATTGTGAAAATAAGATATGAAATTGACACCACACCCTTCCACACATACCTACACCCATCGTGCTGTTTTCGAAAGGACGCTTTTGGGATAGTGCATACACGTACATTACAATCGCTTCGGAGTAATTAACCGAATGTGATAACCACTAACATTCGCCACGCACACATACACTAACCTTGACACTGTTTTCGAAGGGGCCCATTCGAAGACAGTGTGTACACACCTTACATACACACTACACTTGTATTTTATAACTATTCATGTACATCATTCGACATTCGTATTGTATTTCATATATAACTAGCCTCTGCTTGCTATTATTTTCACCTCTCTTTCAAGCTCGAGAATGAATGTCGTTGGTGATTAATAATTGCGATTTGATGGTTTGCTCGTTCCGGGAAAAAACTAGCTGGCGCCCCGCGGCACAGCCCGCGTAAATGAAGTGGAAAAGTCCCTGACTTCTGAATTATTATTTCATTATTATTATTTTTGTCATCATTAAAAAAAATACTCTAATGCGCTGACTAAAATAATAACTTTAAATTATTGTTGTCATCATTAAAAAAATAATATAATGCGCTGACTAATAACTTCAAATATTGCCTTAAAACGCGATATATCGACGACAATTATATTACAGTGAATGTGATAAAACCTGAGGTATTATTAAGGTGTTTTCTTGAAATGTTTGAATGGTCCTGAATTATAGGACGGTGTTTGAATGGTCCTGAATTATAGGACGTTGGTTGAATGGTCCTGAATTATAGGATGTTGTATGAGTGATCCTGAATTGAATTGATGCAGGACGCTGTTTGGGTCTTTAAAGGACTCTGATTTTTGTTGTCTGTTTTATCATCTATTTTGTTTTAATATGTCGTTAACCAGTAATCCGTACTGTTAAAAAGTGGATACTGACTTAACTGAGCCATTACCTGTTCTTTAAAAGGGGGTTAAATGTGCTTTTTGTTCTACGATATGTCAATACATACATCACGACATCTAATGTGGAGTTACCTTACGCTTTGATCTCTTGTTGCTTATACATTACCATTCCGATAGTTTTGTTTACTCTTGGTGTTCGTACTTTTCTAATTATGTCATTTTTTTTGCTTTCATGTTGACGTTACTCATTGAGTCGTTCCCTGCTGCTGAGAATCATTACTGTTGCTGTAGACGCCCTGATGGACATCACTGCCTCGAAAGCTGAGTTTAACGGTGTTCCTGTCAGCCGCTTGGACGTGTTGATTTTGCTGTTTTTTGATATTTTGTCTAAACTTAATAACTTATCATGTGTCTGTAAACTGTACAACTTTTTGCCTAGGTTTTTTAATGCAGAATCTCTTTGTGAATGATGTTTTTTTGTAAAGTTTATTGTGGGAATTCTTTGAAGGGTTAAAGTCAAAAAACCTTCGTTACAACGGCGGTTTTTTGCTGGTGTTTTCGGGGATGTGTTATGAAGTAGTTTCTTGAATCTTTACTTTCAACCCCTGTACAATAATTTGCGCTAGGTACTAAATTCAATAGTATTTTTTGTAAGGTTTGCCACACCGAGGTGCCCACTGATTGGCCCAGATTTCGGTGGGAGGGGCCAAAGGGACGAAGCCGGAAGGCTTGGGGTTTTTGGCAGGCTCTTCTCGTCCCAGCTTCGCTAAGAATCGGTCACGCCACCTGCGTGGTTGGCATAGATCCTTTATATCATAACAGTTTTTCAAAAACACGTGCTTAGAAATTGAAATAAATTCAGTGACGTCTTTTTGACGAGGAGCGGCCCTGCCCAGATGTAAACCGTGCGAGATAATGTACGTAAGCCTTATTTAATTATGTTATTAATTCATTCCTTTGATTGGGTTCTAAAATCATTAACTAATCCGTTCACAAAGAGGTACACGCTTTTTCCTAGTAGCGTAAAATCACCAATAAATTCTTCATAATTTAAAGCAACAAGGAATCTTTTTATTTATTATATTATAACCCTTACCTGCAATAAATGAAGCGACGATCGTTTTGAATCAAATCCGATCGAATTGAGAACACAATATCCCTGGGAAGAGCTAGCCGAGGTTTGTATTATAATTTGGTTTTGGTAAGTATTTAAATTGAACCATTGTTGTTGAGTCTTGATCATTGTGTTATTTAATTTCAAATTTGTTATAAGTTCGTAATCAGGCGGTTCGAGCCCGTCGATACGTAACACATGAATACAATCAACCAGTGGCGGATACAGAAAAAACTCAAGGGGGGGTGCGCTAAAGATATCTTGAGCTACCTTTAGGTACTTTTTTTACATTAGCTCCAAACAGGAGGCCCCGAGGAAAATAATTTCCCTCGGGGCATATTTCATCTTTGGGGATGCATTGTGGGGGGTGTTTCAAAGGAAAGGAAGCAGAGGAAGTTCTGGGAAGGAAAAAGGTATGAGAGTTGGGTAGGAATCTGGTGGTCAATGTTAATTAAAAAACCAAGCAAATTAAACATTATGTATTCTGTGCCCCTGATTTCTGCCCTGCTTGTAACTGGTCGTTATATTCGTTAAAAATGGACAGCGGTATACGGGCTGCATATTTATCTTTCTTTTTTCTTCAGTGAGGCAAAATGAGATAGATCTTTGTAGTTCGTATAGCGCTATCTCTTTCTTTGGATCAAAAACTACTCAATAATACCACTCCCCCATTGACAAAACCATAACCTGCACTATGAAAACCACAACTCACCCGATACCCAATACCCACGGACAAAACCAAATAACTTCTCAACCATGAAAACTACTAATAACTAGACAACTAGTCAATATCAACTGTAGCCGGGCCAGCAGATGCGTTGCCGTCATTGCCCACCCTCGAAGTTATGGAGAAATAGCTAAATAACCAAATAACCATTTTATAACCATTTATTTAGATACCAATAACCAGTTGGTTTTTTTTTTTTTTTCAATTATTTCTGGCTTTCACCCTTCAAGGGTGTTCTAGGCCATCATTTATAATTACAGAGAAAGGAAAGGTGAATTTATATATTAATTTTATTTAAATGTGCAAATTTCAGAATTTTATGGAAGATTGGAGTAGAGTTCAGACTTAGAAGAGATGAGATGTTGAATGGAGGAGAGGCAATTTTTGATAACGCTTGATAGAAGAGAGGATATTTATTTAGAGAGGGACAATCAAAAAATATGTGATCTAAAGTTCCCACATCTAGACCACAGAACGTACAATCTGGGGAGTCAAGCACATGAATTTTATAAAGGTGAGAAGGAACGGAACAATGTCCGATTCTCATACGAATAAGTAAGGAAATTTCTTTTTTGGAAAAATGGGGGAATTTTTGAAACCACGGTTTTGATGGGATAGTCCTTTGTATTGAGGCGTAGCGGGCACCCTTGGATTGACTAGCAATGTTCCAATACTCTGTCCAAACATTGCGGGATCTATCTTTGATGATGGAAAAAATATCAGACAGGGGAATATAGTTTACGAGGGTAACGGTAGGGTTAGACGCTCCTTGTTTTGCCAAGGAATCAGCAATATCATTACCCACTATGCCAACATGTCCAGGAATCCAAATCAGAGTGACAGTTTTTCCAGAGCTTTGAATGGAGGTTATCAATACTCGAATAAGACATACAAAGTGATCATCAGGATGAAGAAGAGGACTTGTTTTAAGTTTTTGGAGGGAACTGAGAGAGTCAGAGAGAACAAGAGAATGTTCAAAATTATTTTTTATTATATATTTGAGAGATTCAATAATCGCAATGCACTCGGCAGAAAATATTGAAAATTGGTTTGAAATTGAATAAAATATTCTTTCATTAGAATTATTGTGGTAAACGTTAATACCAATACCACAGTTAGGAGAGTCCGGAGATTTGGAGCCATCAGTAAATAAAAGAGAAGAGTTGGGCCATTTAGAAGAAATAATGTCATTGAACATATTATTGACAGTACGGGCTGGGAGATTGGAATGACTTTTAAGGATGCCGATCCCCTCTAAAATCGTTGGGGATAGGGTGACGTGACTATATTTTAATTTGTACAAAGGAAGAATATCATTTTTGATAATTTGAAGCTCTGAGAGAGAGCGAAAATTTTTACAAATGGCAGGGAGAGGTTTAATTCGAGCTCTGATTGTAGATGAATGTGTTGAGTCGTTGAACAACGAGACTCTGGGAATAATCTGATGACTTTTAGAATTTAAACATTTAAGAACAAATTTGTCAGCAAATAATTGACGCCTTAAATAAAGAGGAGGATCAGAACATTCTACTTGAAGGGAATTGATGGGCGACGATTGCATCGCGCCAGTTATTATTCGCAATGACTTAGATTGAATTTTGTCTAATTTACTGAGTGCATTTTTGGATGCAGTACTAAAAAGTGGGCAGGCATAGTCGAGATGACTTCGAATAAGTGCATTGTAGAGCAACTTAATGCAGATAGGATGAGCACCCCACCAAACGCCAGTCAATGATCTGATAATATTTAAATTTTTTTCACATTTAGTAACTATATTATTAATGTGGGAAGACCATTTAAGTTTCTTATCAAATGTTACTCCCAAAAATTTTACTTCGGAAGCATTGGGGATTGATTTGAACAGGGGGATTATTATGACGATTTGAGAAGGTAACACACTGACTCTTTTGTACTGAAAGTTCAAGACCATTTAAAGTAAGCCATGTGCAAAGGGCATCCATGGCTTCATTAAGATATTTGATGGCGGATGGAATGATTTTGGATGATAAGAAGAAAGCTATGTCATCTGCGAACTCAACGACTTTTACTTGAGGGGGAATGGTGACATGCATATCGTGTGTGTATATATTATACAGTAAGGGGGATAATACATCGCCTTGGGGTAAACCCTTCCAAATTGACCTACTCTGAGGAGTAACATCTGGTAGCTCAATGAAAATTTTCCTATCGAGAAAAAGATTAATAATAGATTGGACAAACATGAGGGGTAAGCCAAGGCCTAAAAGTTTTTTTTTAAGAATTGGGATGGAAACATTGTCAAAGGCGCCTTCTATGTCTATAAAGACTGCAAGACATACTTCTTTGTTAGAAATGGATAAATTAATATCAGTGCTGATGATGGCAAGGTTATCTTGTGTAGATTTCTTTTTCCTAAATCCAAATTGGGATGGAGAGAGAAGATGATTACTCTCGACGAAAAATTCTAACCGGTTTTTAATTAATTTTTCAGAAATTTTACTAAGGGTGGATGAAAGAGCAATTGGCCTATAGTTGGATCCAGAATTGGGTGATTTGTTTAATTTTAGAATTGGGATGATTATTTGAGAACTCCAGTCATCAGGTATTATGCCAGTCTGGAAGATTTTATTTAAGATGCTTAAAAAGTGATTTAGAACATTATCATTACTATTTTTGATAATGCTATAAGGTATACCATCTCTGCCTGGAGATGAGTCCTTGACTGTTGATAAACAATTTTTTAATTCAATTAAAGTGAATGGAGAGTCAAGCCAATGATCAGACATAGGAGTGTTGTGGATTGGAGTTATTTCATCTAAGTTAGGTACAGAAGGGGGGGCAATTTTGTCCAAGAACTCGTCCATCCATTTAGAATGAGAAGCTCGAGGAGATGTTGGACTGAAGGAGGATCGAAATCTTCGAATCATAGACCAAACTTCCGAAATTGGAGTGTTCGGAGATACTGAACTGCAGAAGTTGTACCACCCGGATTTTTTTTTGACCTCAATACCCTTTTGGCATTCGCTTCGGCATTTTTGTATATGAGATAGTTCTCCATAGTCATATTGTGACGATAGGAAAGAGATTTAGCTTTCCGAATTCTCACTACTTTGGAACATTCCTCATCCCACCAGGGAGTTGGAGGGAGTTTTTTGAGAGATTTGGTTTTAGGGGGAGGATTTGATTTATTGATTGCAGTTACGAGCATTGATTTGAAGTTATCGTAGTCATCTTTGACAGATAATGTATCGGTATAGGAAAAATTTTGTATAAACTTATCCATATGTGAGTTAAATTCGTCCCATTTGGTGTGTTTTGTTTTAATCTTTGTCGAAATATGGGACTTGTCTGAATGGAAAGAAGTTTGATAAGTGATGGTGATCGGGAAATGATCACTGGACCAAGGGTCGGGGGACACCACCCACGAGGAGAGAGGTGCCAGATTAATAGAGCATATGGAGAGATCCACTGCACTGGGGTTTGTGTTGGGGCGAGAGATTCTAGTAGGAGATCCGTCATTCAAAAGAAAAAGGTTGGATTCATCTAGGAAATCTATCACACTTCGACCGTCTCGATCACAGAAAGCAGAACCCCAGACGGGAGAATGGGCATTAAAATCACCCAATAAAAAGAAAGGAGGGCTTAGTTGACGGACAATTTGCAACCACGCTTGTTTATTGAAGTGCGATGTTGGGGGAAGATAGATAGAAACAAAGGAAGTGTCCTTTATTTTAGCTGCAACCATTTGAAAGTCAGCATTGGGGGGTTTGATATTATTTATTGGAAAAAACGGAAGGGATTTTTTAATAAAAAGGGCAGCACCTCCGCCCGTACCTTCCGGGCGATCATCGCGGAGACAGGAGTACCCTCCCACATTAAAGTGGGTGGATGGAGTAAACCATGTCTCCGAGACAGCAGCCACAGAAACAAGGTTTGAATTTAATAGGTTAAGAAGGTTTGATTTGTTAGAAATAGCACTGCGGCTATTCCACTGAAGAATTCTGACATCTTGAAGAGCCATTTTGAATAAATGATTTTAATGTGGAAATAATAGAAGCAGCGTTGGACGGTAGATTAGTTTGAGAAGAAATTAGGTCAATTAGAAGCATAATAAGAGTTTGAATAAATGAAGAATTATCTTGGGAGAGTTGTTCAGAAAGCTTTTGATAGTTTGTTGAGGATGAATTATAATTGTTTGCGCACCCATTTGTGGCGTGTGAAAGAGGAGAACCATTGGGATTTAAGAGAAGTGAGTTGTGTTGTTGCTGATCGTATCCACGAGCCTGTTTAGAGATAGGGTTTTTGTATGTGAATTTTGTTGAACGGGAAGATGTTGAGGAGGAGGCGAGAGGGTTGGATGAAGAGTTACTGGATAAAACCTCGGAAAATGATTTTTTGACAGGCGGGAATAATTTAGAAGCCTGCAGAAAAGACAAGTTCTCAGAGGCCATAGAAATTTTTATATTTTTTTGGCGAGATTGTTCGGGGCAAGAAGAGTTAATGGCGGAATGAGCGCCTAAGCAGTTAAAACATTTAGGTGAAGAGAGAGAAGAACATTGGTCAGCCGAGTGGTTTTCTCCACATTTGAAACATCTGGGAGGGGATCTGCATGCAGCTTTGGTATGACCAAAACGGCAGCAGTTGTAACATTGAGTGGTGGGATAAGTGTACATTTCAACTGGTAAGGAGTTGAAAAATAAATAAATATGGGAGGGAAGAGATTGTCCTTCGAATGTGATGACGACAGATTGGGAGGGCTTCCAGGAAACGATGCCCTCAGAGGTGTCCTTATAATTTAGCCTCCTGGCTTTTATGGGATTGCCGATATGTTGGGGGGTTGAAAGTGAGGACAGGATTTCTGGAATGGACAGATCGGTCGAGATACCCCTGACCAGGCCCATTCGAGTGACATTGAAAGTTGGGATGTACGCCTTGAATTTAGAATTTGATGAAATAAATATATTTTTGATAAAGTTGTTGGCGGCTGAACCTGAGAGGAATTCAACAGAGATTCGGAAGCGACCCTCGGCTTTAACACCTCCAGGTTTAATCGAAAGGTTCTTGTTATTTGAAAGAAATTTACCAAATTCAAGAGGATGGATGGTTTTACCTTGTTCAGTTTTTTGCGCATATACAATGTAGGGGCCACGGGAATGAGTAGAGTAAAAGATTGTTGGAGGAGGTCGAGGAAGAGCTGGAGGGGACTGAGAAGACAAAGGCGAATCATGTTTTTTTGGGGAAAGGGGACTAAATTTTCTTTTTTTAATTGAGGTTAGGATGACAGATTCATTGTCTGAAATGTTTGAATGTTCTGAAAAGTCTATTTTATCTGAAATGTCTGCATCTGGAGGGTCAGGAGGGGGATCTGGGGGCTTTGTAAGGGGTACAGGAGGGAAATCCTCCTCCATTGTTCAAAAAATTACAGCTAATATAAAAAGTGACAGAAGTAAAAAAATTATATAAATATCTGAAAATGAGCAGCAAGAAGTGACTCCTGGAAGATCAGGGGGGAGAAGATTCCAACACACTAAACTTTTTACAGCCAAAACACAATAAAAAGATTGGTTTAAGAATATTTTTTGAAAGAGCAAAACAAAAGAACTGATGACAGCCAAATGTTATTGTTGCGAGTCCAAGAGTGATGTTAAAAAACTAACCAGTTGGTTATGTTATTGAAAATCTGACCAGTTACACAAGACTAGAACGAATAGCGTGCGGCCTGCGGCCCGCAAGGGGGGGGCGCACGCCCCCCCCCCCCTCTGTATCCGCCACTGCAAACAACAGATTAAATAAGTGGGTAAATAGTGTGGAGGTAGGTACCTACATACAAATGAATCGATAAATTTATTTTTTCTAGCAAATGTAGGAATAATTTAAGACTGTGAAAATGGAGAAGGAAATAAAGTATCTACGTTAACAAAATTTTATGAAGTATGTCAAAACTGATTGCGTTCGATTGTATGAGTATTTCGAATACCTAAGGTGAGTTCCTCTTTATGGTAATGAAACTGGTAACTAAAAAGTCTTTGCGTCTAGGAAATTGGCCTCAGTCCAATTTGATGAATAATTTAAGGGTTATAAGAATTTTACAATGTTCCCGTTCGTTTATTTGCTTCGCTGTCGTTTAGCTCTTTTTACCATACAGAAAGGTGCACCTTTAAATAGCAATATAAAACTAGTAAAAAGTCAAATAATGAATTATAAAACAACACGATTAATCCCTTTTCCCTCTTCTCAAACGACATGGTTAAACAAAATGCTTCAGATCACCTATGACACAGTTATTTTTTGCAGCACTGAGTATGAAAAATTACGTACAATGTAAAAAAAACTACGTATCAATATTGTTGGGGGAATGATTGGTTCAAGGAATTTTTTCATCCATTTGTGTGGCATTTATTTTATTTTAATGTGATTTAGAGAGGCTAGGTGGTGTTATTTTGTTGGTTTTAGAATTAATTTCTCATTTTAAATAATACTGTTTTCATCAATTGAGACACCATAACCCTTTCCAACCCTTGGGGGGTTCTGGCTACCCCTAGTAAGCGCCTTTACCCCTGCCGGCCGCCTGTTGCTCTCTATGTATATCGTATAGGACGCGGCACGTTGGCCTTTACATCTACCGTCTTGCCATTCTTTTTTATGTTAACTTCAGACACGAGGCGCTGAGAAAAATAATCTCACTCAAAATCTATAACATCTTTGGGGATGCTTTTTGGGGGATCTTTTTGAGGAGAGGAAGTTGTGAACATGGATATTGTAGAGACCCATGTTGTAGGAGAGAGGAAACACGCAGAGGCTGGCAATCGTTCCACAGCCGAGCTGTAGAACTCATGAACGTTCGAAATTATTATTATTCAAGCTGTTCAAATTTACTACAATACCAAATTATTATCAAAAAAACGAAATCCTGGTTATAAATTGAACACACACAAACGATGGCGGTAAGGACCAAGCCAATAAGGATTTATCTGACTGCTCTATTTTCCGTCAGTTGACAAGACGTATAAATTCATTATTTATCCATGGTTGTTTTTTAACGTTCTAGCGCTTGCCTTAGCGCACGACTTTAAGGCATCAATCTTCATTAACCTTGGGGTTAATTTTTTTATATCTGGATAACCTACCAATAGATCTACCGACCTATTTATAAATTATTAACAATTGCACCAGAAAAAATGTTCAACAGTTTCGCTGTTGGGGAACATATGAAAGGCGCACACATAAAATCAATCAATTTATCAATTTGGTTCATTTATTATTACTATGCGGAGATCTATTTTTACAATATCATATATGTCTTGTTGTCTGATTTTGATACTATCACACATTATTATTTCTGAACAGTTTTACGATCATGGAAAAATATGGTACAACCTACTAATCGCTATGTTGCTAAAAAACTTAGAAATTTCTTGATTAACATATTGTACCAATGAAATCATCTTATAACTATTGTACCTACCTACCTTTTGAATATTCTTTATTTTGCGTTGTTATTTTCCTTGAAATATCTTCTCATACTTTTTGAAAGCCAAAATTATCAATTCGGGTTCAAATCCCGGTGTGCGCAAGTATATTTTATTGTATTAATTTGTGTTATTTCACATTTTGTTCACTAAAAATGTGACAAATATAATATAATAAATTATGATATATTATATTTGTGGAACGTCCCAGAGTGGAAGATACTCTCGGTGTCGCCCTGATGTAAGACCACCATTCTGAATTGTAACATTGCTTGATGTGAAGCAGTGTTAAGTATTCGGTGACCAGATCTAAATAGCCAGATACCTCTTTCTCTTCCCTCTACCCACCTCCCCCTCCTCGCTACTTTCAGCGTACCCCAATTTGCGATGCCATAGTCTCACTTGTTCCAAACGTTTGGGAGCAGTTGGGACTCTTGGCCGGAATTCATAAAGAAAAAAGGTACTAAAAAATAAATCTGATGTTACTTTTCGTTCATACCAAACGACTGATGACGTAGGTTTCGGGCTTTTAAGGCAAACATTACTTTAGCTAACATGGTAACGGCCACAAAGAACTCTCTACTAAATAAATCTCTTTGAAATAAATTATTTTTAATTTTTAAAACCAATCCGCCTAACTAATGGACCCCCTAGCGACAAGTTCAATACTCAAATAAAATGTGTTTTATATATTTTGGTTACATACAGGTTTTCACTTCATCGTTAAGTACAAAATCGTTACTATAAATCTTTTCTTTCTGGAAAAAAAAACATAATTTGGCCAGGGTACAATAGCTTTTTAATGTTGCCATTAGGTCAAATTTGTGTTTAAATTTGAATTATTTACACTCCTGTTTTGATAATGAACGGAAAATTAAATTATGTCTGGTATAAATCATGTATACCTCTGACATTTAAACGTAAAGTTTCGTTAAAATGAAAACATCATTTAACAAAACCAGATAAGTCGTGGATTAATTAGAGACCTCAGGAAA
Source organism: Limnephilus rhombicus (assembly GCA_929108145.2). Classification (NCBI taxonomy): domain Eukaryota; kingdom Metazoa; phylum Arthropoda; class Insecta; order Trichoptera; family Limnephilidae; genus Limnephilus; species Limnephilus rhombicus. The sequence continues at coordinate 36,203,034 of OV815276.1, forward strand.
CTGGTTTTTCGATCGATTTTGTGGACACTTACTAATGGAAAGTGGTACCACAATAATTATCATTGATTTTGCATCAAAAGCTTGGCGCAAGCGAAGTTTTGCACGGTGTATGTGGTGACGCACATGACTAATTCCAGCATTTGAATGAAATAGAATTACATTTGCATGGCAAAGGCAAATAACTTCACACATTCATAACACACAAACACTGGATTGCTTTATTTGTTTTGAAACGATAATTTTAATTTCACTTGCCTTCACTAAAAGCAACAAATACAGAAAGCTCACATTTGTCATTTTTTTTAGTTATAACTCACAGGAAACATATTCTTAGGTTAATTCCGTCGGTATACCCATCGCTACTTTGAGAAAACAAGTATGACTTTTGTACCAACTTCAAATATCTTCATCAAATTAAATTGCAATTAGTGTTGATATAAATTATGATATCATAATTAAGAATACCTTTTTCGTTTTTGACTGTTTATTTACGAATAGCCTAGTTTTTAGTTAGTTTCCAAAATGCTAGCATTATAAATAAAATCGGATATATTTTTCCGAGACCCGACCTATCTAGGTTATAAACCAGTTCTTCGAACAATTGTTTCAGATGAAAAAGATTGTTGCCAATAAACATATTTTGACAGACGTTTTTGACCGTTGGGTATTGGTTTCAAATTGCTTGATTCAATTTATTTTAAATGCACTATGCATTCGCATTACATCTGCTTTAACAAATAATATTCTATTCGAACTGTGAAACAAAGGCAAAAAACATACATTACATGTTATATGACGTTTACAGAAGATATAATATGTAGATATGCAAAACGCCTATAGCCAAAAACAATTAAGTTGAGTTAAAGTTTTCTGCCAGAAGTGATACGGCAGATACAAGTGCACATCCGTAGACATAATATAAGGCAAATCGGTTTAACGTTATTTTCCAGTATAAAAGTTTTTTTTTTCAAATTAAGAAAAAAAATAACAGGGCTTAGTGTGTTCTGCCAGTTTATACAGTGCATAAATAACTTCGTATATAATATATATGTCAAGCCTTTCGGTTATTCCACCTAAAAAAAGTTATTGTCTTGATTTCCCTTTTTATAAAATCATGTGAATTTATATTTATTTATCGATTTTAATTTTGCCTATTTATAAACAAACCTACTCGTAACAATAATCAACCTGCCAACACCCAAAATAGAGGTAGGTACGTGAAAAAATTGATAAAATAATTTTTGGATCCGCCAGGAATCGAACCCGAAACTTAAGATTCTGACTTAAGATATTGACAAAATGAATTTGTAGATTACTAAATTAGGAAGGTCAATAAAATATTGAGTGAGTGTGTATAGGAAGAAAAAACAATGGAAACTTGTAGGAAGTTTCACAGTCATGCTAATTAAGGAATGGTGAAAAACTGACCTTTATTAATGTGTTATATGTATTCATTTATTTAAATTAACGATAATTACAGACTTAAACATAAGTGCTCCATTTCAAATTCTATAGATGATTTATTGGTTGAAATAAACCGGAAGCACTTGAAACATGGAGAAAAAATACTTTAAAAGGCAGAATATACTCCTCCAAACAATATTTCATTTTCATTTAAGGTACTCGTATGTATCATTATTATAAACCATTCATCAAAGTAATTACTTCATTACTGTTGATAATTTATCCTTCTAACAATACAGTAAAAAGACTTACCTTAATTTCACCTTTGCTGTTACCAAAACGCTTTATCAGAAAACACAGAAAGCTTTTGAACGTGCTACAATTATTTTAAAGTGCCTACGATCATTATTATTTTAATTCTCAGGGACATCATCAGAATTCAAAATACAAATCAATCAATCACTAGGGGCCCCTAACTCCCTTTAGTAACACATTGTTTCGTTGGCATTTTTGAATGACTGATATCAATTATTATGGGATTGATTCCAAATTTGACAGCTTTACGTCGGGTGCCGTTGATAGAATTATTTAATAATTCAAGATTGCTTGGTAATAATTTACCAAGTCACATAAAATATCACTTGGATTCGTGACTACATCGATAAAATCACGGATTTAAGAAATGTTGTGTTTTGTTGAAATATATCACAAGCCTTCATTAGCAATAAATCAATCAAACTTCTAGAACCACATGTATTGCCTTTTTGGTGTTTAATCTATTATATAAACGAGCTTTTAAAGTTTAAAATAAATTAAATAAAAAATAATCTTCCTTCTAACACGTCTTGTACGATAACGAAAAGGATAAGATACTGGAATGTCTTTAATCATATTCCCACAGACATTTCACGAACGTGCGTTTGTTTTATATTTCATAACGTTTATGGTATTGCAAGTATAATGTATGTAATAGCAAGCAAAACAAATACATGGTTTAAATAAAACACACTTTATGTTTGTCCTGTAAAATTTTCACAGGATGAGGTAGAAATTTAACACTTATCATGAACAGGGCTGGGCAAAATACATGCTTTGCTGTAATTAAAATACAAATTACAAAATACTTTTTCGCATGTATAAATAAAATACAAATACAAAATACTTTCAAGTCGTGTATTTGAAATACAAAATACAAAATACAGTATTTAAACCATTTTTTAATTTCAATACAAATTACAAAATACAAAATACATTTGGTTTTGGTAGAACCTTTGGTTGCAATAAATTGTCGTAAGTGCCCTTCCTTATCTAAGGGTGCGTTTCCAAGAAGCAAATCTGAGCAGAGTGAAACAGAAACGTGACCATGAAAATTGACCAATCATATTGCTCAGAAGACACATCTCGTCTCCGCTCCACTTGGAACGTTTTGTGGTATAGGACCCAGGTTTAAATAATAATTATTATTATTATAATAACATGACATTTATATAGCGCATTTTTTAAGTTAATTACGAAGCGCACTTGAAGTGCGCTCTACTGTAATTAACTTAAAAATAATCTAGTATTCAGTCAAATTATTCCTACAGTGCATGTTCTAAAACTACAAAAATGTACAATACAAAGCATTAACACGTATAAGTATATTGGATATCCCTAGCATGGCGAATGAAATAACACAAAAACTAAACAATGTACAATCTTTATATATAAAAATCTCGTGTCGCGGTGTTTGTGGTCGCACTCCTCCGAAGCGTCTTGACCGATTTACATGAATTTTTTACGTATATTTGGTAGGTATTAGAATAGGTTTTAAAGTATATTTCATACCGCTAGGTGATTAGGGTGACCCTGTCCAGAAGAAAAAAAAATTTACAATTTTTTTTATTGGTTATCAAAAAATACCTATAACTCCAAATTTTGACCCGCCTACCCCCACCCTCCCATTTTTTTTATCGCGATTTTAGTATTTTTTTGTGAACAAATTTAACCGTCTTTCGCATTTCAAACAGAACGAAATTATTTATGTTGTTGAATGACAGATGGCGCCGCGTCCGCCTCATCGAACTTTCATCCATACATGCGCAAGACATTCACGAGAAGCGTTTGTCATTTTGATATTTCATTTGGCATCATGTTCTCGCGTGGGCAAACCATTGAGCTTATTTGTATTGGCTAAAGACGAACTGACAAAAAATATCGTTCACTCAATTGCTCTTCGAAATTCATAATGATTTTCTTTATTTCATTTTCCTACTTTAGTTGGTGTTTTTTGTTTTTATCGGCGGTCATCGTCTACAGCGCTCCATTCCTTTTTGTCATAGATCCCATCCCCACACACTTACAACACATTCGTTATTTTTTATACAACCAAAATATTCACTGGAAATAATTTATATGGCAGAACAACGTTTATTAGGTCAGTAATTTAAAAAATAAAATAATGTAATATAATACAAATATGCCATAAAATGTACAATAACAGTGCTATTATAGCACAGGATAACGTACACTTTTGACGTACAGTGTTACCAACTCTAAATATTAACATATATTGCTCTGGATTCTAGCGTTTTTAGTCTATGTATTATCTATGTCAGTTTATTTTTCATTATCATTATTAAGATCGCTAAATGTATTTGAAGATGTATTTTGAAGCCATAAGTATTTGAAATACAAATTACAAAATACCTCAGCATCAGGTAATTGAAATACCAATTACAAAATACATTTTTAGGAAGTAATTGAAATACAAATACAAAATACGTATTTTTATTGTATTTCAAATACGTATTTCAATTACAAGTAATTCAAATACTGCCCAGCCCTGTTCATAAACTCGTTCGTTGATAATTGTAACGTAAAAATGACTTTATGTTTTGGTTTTATCGTTTTAAAAATAAGCATGTACTTAGTTCTTGTCCAGGAATCTTTGACATCTTTATCGACTTGTAACACTGAATCCGTTATTCAATTCAGTGTTACAAGTCTATATATTATAAGAAATGCAAAATTTAAAGAATAAATCATATACTGAAGGTTGTTATAAATTTTTTGTGGTATTTTCGACGAAACGTAACAATGGTGGACCATTTTTACCATTGGCTTCGTTAAATGAAATAAATGTTTTTAGTTTTTGGAATATTTGAAGTAATATTATAAATATTTTTTAACAAACTGTGGCTTAGAAAAATGTTTGTAGTATTCGTAAAATTCGTAGATTTGTTGATACGGCGCAACTAGTGCAAGATAATGGAATAATAAAAAGGAATCGCAACAAGTTGAAAGTACTTACATAATATTTTCCTTAGATCCATTGCCTTCAAAATCATATATTTATTGTCAATTATCACTTGTCAAAAATTAAAAAAAAAAACCTTGCAAATATAGAATTATCATTATTACTTCTATTTTACAATTATACTTTTGTTACCTACTTTATTACTTGTTTGATATGATTTAAAGTATTTGAAATTATATTATCGAAGGAAGCAAATACTTTGTGGTGTGACATTATATATTAAATTAAAAAACACACTTTGTAAAGCACCACTTTTTATTAGAATTGATATTTAACAGCCAACCAGGTTTCGCCAGTTGTTATAATAAGCCCTGACGAAGCTCGAGATGAGCGAAACCTGGTTGGCTGTTAAATATCAATTCTAATAAAAAGTGGTGCTTTACAAAGTGTATTTTTTAATTTAATATATTTGAAATTAATTTTAATAATATTTAATTTATCCCGGTAACCGAAATGAGTATGTAATTAGGTATATATTTGGAATGTAGCTATTACTTTGTGGTTATCCATTATAGAAAAATGAAACAATTCAACTTTGTATAAACCACTTATTAAACAATGTTTGAAACTGTCAAATTAGTATAAGAAGGAACGTTTGTTCCGAAACCGGTCGGATTTACGCGTTATATAAGTGGTTTCATTTTTTTTATGTAATTATTTCTCTTGTTTTCTATTCGCGAATATGTTATTCATACGAATTCTTTGTTTATTATTTGTAAAATGTAACCAATTCAATTTTATGTGGTTACAATTTCATGCTTTTTTATAATATTATATTTATTTCTTAAGACAAATATTTTTGAATGAAAAAGTAAATATATTTTTAAATAAAATAATAACTTTGTAAACACCTTTTTTCGTTTAAACCAACTTTTATAAAAAAAATAATGCTGCATAAAAGTGGTGTTTACAAGGTTATTGTTTTATTTTAAATTATAATGTCACATCACAAAATATCTGCATCATGTGAACAAAAAAAAGAAAATGCATGATTAGAAACATGAATAAATAAATTTATTGTACTAACTCCCCTTTTGCTTCATTCCACATTCCACAATCATCTGGTGTAGGTACTTATTAATACTACGTCTTTAATTAAAATGTATACTTTTGTAAGGGTCCTGTTAATTATGGAAGAAGCTCCTCTGTCATTCACCAATATTGATTATAGCAAACAAGTTACGACTTATATGAGCTCCATCTGGGAATACTTTAATAGGTATTTTCGTGCATACTTGGGTATCTTTTTATTTAAAACTAGCTGGTCCCGGCATGCGTTGCTATGCCTTTTAATAAAGAAATTGTTTCTCCCTGAGTGTCCTTTCCCATTCATCCCGTTCACCTTCCGCCTCCCTTTCTTCTCCTGCGTCCTCTTCCCCTCTCGCGTTCCCACTCCGTTACCTCCACCTTCCCTCTCCCCACTTCACTCCCCCCTTCCCCGTCCCGCGAACCCCCCTCCCGAGTTCCCCCCCCCCCCCCCTCACACGTCCCTTTCACCTCCCGCGTTCCCCTTCCACCTTCCCCGCCTTCCCTCTTCCCTTTCCCGCTCCCTCGTCCCGCCAACCCTCCTCCCGCGTTCCATGTATTCAATTCCAGTATATTCAGTTTTTAAACAGCCCGCTTGCCACCTTTTACAATTTTTATTGAAATTTTCATTTTTCATGTACATTAAATTTGGTGCCTAACATAGGTACCTATTTAAAATATATAAAATTCTTGATTCGATTCAAACTATTAGGGGAGTACCTACTTTAAATAAATTTATCAACTTAAAGATTTTCAAAAATAGAATCCTGATTTAACAATCATTGTTTTGCAAAATGTCATTCTTAAACACGCGAACCGTCAAACGTGCGATAGTCGTTAGGTTTTCTGAAATTATCCGTAAGAACCATCCTCGTACTTCAAGGAATATTCTAAAAAAAAGAATTAGCGAAATCGGTTCAGCTGCTCTCGAGATTTGCGCTTAGCAATACATTCAGCGATTCATTTTTATATATAAGATAAATAATTCATGTGTTAGATTTGAAAAAAAAGAGTGATTATTTTATATTTGAACATTGCACGAAGTCTATTTTTTTAAGTTTTGTGTGATTTAAAAAAAAGCAAATTTTGGTACTTGGTTGCAAATAATTAAAATTAAGATTTTTATACGTAAGCGTGACCTACTTTTATTATTATTGAAATAAATTTAAAATGAGTATAATTATTCAAGCTCATAAAACAAATCAATTGACTTTTTAGGAATAATCTAATGTAGAGTAGCTATTTTTTTTTTCAATTTAGCCATTAGAGTAACTCATGATTCAGTTACTTCCTGGATTTGAAATATCTACCAAGACAATGAAAAAATCAGCTGCACGCCGTACGCTAATAGCTTTCGACTTGGAAACATTGTTTTTACACTCCTCATAAGTTAGGATTTAATGAATAGGTTTCTGATATAATTATAACGAAGAACCAACAAGGATGAAATATGTGTAACCTCCATTAGCCGTGAGCAATTTGTGGTTGTTATAAGCTGGGCGAATCGGCTGTCACGCGAAATGCTAATAAACAGCACGTAGAACAATTTTTTAAAGCCATAAATATGCTAACTTGCTTTTCTATCCGATTTCGACTAAAACCAATACCTACACTTTTTACCTAATGTTTGTTTCTTTTGAAACAATGATGCAACAAAAAGGCGTCCTGTTTTTTTTTTAAATTAAACTGTTTTTCAAAGTTCCATAGCTCATGGTGAAATCACAAAAACTAGCGCTGAAAAAATCGTTACATTTCCCGGCTTCGCCCGAGATATGAATTTAAACAAGCAAACAGTTTTTTTTTTTTTTTTTTCTTTTCTTTTAAAACAGTTTATTTGTGAACAAGTTTTGCTATGTTATTTATTATTAGCTATGCTAGAAAAAGAAATCCCTAAGTCATCATTTTAGAATAACTCAGTTAACGATATTTAGTCAAATTTAAACTAAGCAGTAATTGGGGAATCTTTAAAACAGTATTTTTTTTCGTTTTTTTTACTCGAAAATCAAAAGGGGCATAAATAATATAAATAAAGCATTAAGTTTTTATCATAAGTACCTATCTAGAAATAATAAAATATATCGCCTGTAAGTGGCCTAAGCGGGCATCCATAAATTGCGTCACACGAATTTCACGATTTTTTACCCCTCCCCCCCCCCGTACCTTTCACACATCGTCACATTTATGAGACCCCCTCCCCCTAGTGTGACGTCAAATATTTTGCAATTTTACATCTAAAAATAATCAAAACAATAGTTCAAAATTTAAAAAATATTTTTGTTAAAAATATTTAGTAGAGTAATCTTATAAAAATATTATATAAGTTTTTCGTTCACATTTTAGTTTTGCGTTTTAATAATTTAGATTTTTACATGTGACGTCACAGAGCTGATGACCCCCCCATGCACCTTGTTACACAATGTCATACTCCCCCCCCCCCCCCCCCCCCCCTCCCCTTATGGTGTGACGTAATTTATGGATTGCCCCTAACTACGGTTTGTTGATTCCTTCAAAAGGTGAAACAGATATCACGCATAATAATAAATTAAATGGCAGAATTAGCAAATTAAACAATAATATTATTGAATATATATAAAAGAAAAAAAGGTAATTTGATGTTCTACAGACTAAACTCACTAACAATAAATAATAAACATATTTAAATAAATGAAGAAAATATTAGCGAAACTCAATCGAAAATCTGGAAACAGAAAAATCAGAAAAACATATTGATCCCTCTGGGACACGAACCCAGGACCTCTTGCTTTCCGGGCAAACGCGCTAACCACTGCGCCACGGTGTCGAAATGAAATTCGGTCATGTTTAACTGTACCATACTTCGACTAAGAACCACCTACATTACCTTCATTTTATTCATATTGTCTTCATTTATTTAAATATTACAATTTGAGGTTTTACTCATAAAGTTAAAATAAAAAAATTCATCCTAGACTTGCAGAAAAGTCGATAGATGTCGCATATTAAATAAAATGGATAAAGATTTATCCAGACACTATCTAGAGTGCATTTAGTTCGGATTTGAATCTTGCAATCATACATAAAGATAGTTAAAGAAAATGAAGATAATGTAGGTGGTTCTTAGTCGAAGTATGGTACAGTTAAACATGACCGAATTTCATATCGACACCGTGGCCTAGTGGTTAGCGCGTTTGTCCGGAAAGCAAGAGGTCCTGGGTTCGTGTCCCAGAGGTGTCAATATGTTTTTTCTGATTTTTCTGTTTCCAGATTTTCGATTGAGTTTCGCTTATATTGTCTTCATTTATTTAAATATTACGATTTGAGGTTTTACTCATAAAGTTAAAATAAAAAATAAAATAAATAATAAACAGTTTAACAGATCCCTAAAATAAGTTATGTAAAATAAACGGATGCTAAAAGTACTTTTTAATTAATAAATACGCGTTAGCCGATGATTCAAGACGAAAGTTATGCACATCATATTAGGCTACAGCTGACGGTTCGAGAAATTTAGTTAATTGAAACAAATTTCCTGTTTTCTGGCAGGTACCTTATCTTACCTTATGAAAGAATATTACTTAGATAAATAGTTGAAAATTGTTGGCCTGTTACGTAAGTAAACAATAAAATGAATAGGCCACTTGCATGGACTTCATAACGACTTGGAAAAAATCGTGTGGATAGATTTTTTTACTAAGATTAAGATGTTAGTAAATTTTTTTAGAAATGTACAGTTTTTTTATTTTTAAATAAATAAATTCATTATTTGGGCTCGCGACGTCACGGTTACGTAATTATCGTTTTTTCGCACCTATAAAATTATGTCCCGTCTTTCCGGTTTATAAAAAATGGTCTGATTTTTCGGATTGAAATTTTCCAAAAAATCGCCAGGGTTTCAAAAATACGACTAAAAAAAATACAGCATGTCTTAGAATATTTGCCTAAACCGGAAAAAAAATGTGAAGCAAGTGGCCTATTAAAATTCCATTCAAAGCACCTTACCCACTTACATTCAAATTCCAACACCAGTCAAAATAACAATCATCAGCTTTCAATTTTTTTGTGAAACAGCTTATTAAAGAACTCTTTATAAATCCCTAGAAAAATATTTCAATTAGTCATGCATGACTGCTAACTTCCAAGTAAAAGCTTAGTTCCCTCTGAATGCACACATTTATCGGCCCATTATCTATAAATGGCAAAAATCAATTCGCTTACGTTTTTTTGCACTGATTATTCTGTATTTTTTCAAGGCTGCTTTGTCGGATCACATATTTGCTGTGTAATATGTGATTTAAATTTCACGGTTTAACTTATAACATTGAAAATTCGACTTAACAACGTATCGCATTCTAATGCATACTTACTACCGTAACATTAACAGCAAATATCAGAAAATATAGTTCTACCTAGCAATCCAATAGCCAACAGGCAATATTTTGTTTTTATTTTAAGAAATTTATTTGTGCAAAATATAAACATAAATGATAACATACTAATAATTGCATTCTCATTATTAGTTTTTGGGGTATTTTTCCGTGTTGCGCTACCTCCTTTTTTAACCAATGTTTCGGACAGCGCGGTGTCCATCATCTAGTGTCCATCATCAGGGCCGATTTTCACATCCGGCAGATCTACCGGATCTGCCGGATGTGAAAATTGGAATATCCAAAAACGTATCTAATAATTGCATGTATACATATATTCATATTTATATAGTCCGCTTGTGATGATAGTAGTAAGAGTTTTGCAAATATTGCTAAGTTTAACAATTATTACAAGCAATAATTGTCAGCCTGAAACACTCATTTACATTGAAAAATCTTCCGAGAAAAGATACTTGTCAGAGCATTCGACCGGCAATCGGAAGGACACGGGTTCAAGTCCCGTTGGCGGCAAGTATCTTTTCTCGGAAGATTTTTCAATGTAAATGAGTGTTTCAGGCCGACAATTATTGCTTGTAATAATTGTTACCCTTTGTGCTATGCATAAAAATCTTGTCTAAACGTTAGTTTATAAATTAAAAAATAATAATTTATTGCTAAGTTATTCATAACCCGGGAATGATTGTCTGTGCTTTGAAAAATTATAATATACTCACCTAATAGATTTTAAAGCATGAGTTAAGTAAGATTTCTTCACATATTCCCTATTCTCTACACCGAGTAAAATATAAAAAAATTTAGGTTATTGAAAAAAATTACAATACTACGTCTTAGAGATTGGAAATAGAGATTGGAAATAGAAATAGAGATTGGAAATAGCTCTTCAAAATAGAGCTATGAAAATTATACTGAACAAAAACAGATAGATAAGAAAATCAAGAAAAAGTTGACGGAGTTAAATATTTTTATTTATAGATGCACTATTGGGCTTTTACTTGGAATTTTATTGGTTACATTATTAGGTGTAAAAAGTTTAATAATGAAATTATTTACATTATTAGGAGTTTAATTAGTTACTTTATTACGCATGAAGGCGAAATAGCTGTCTGTATAAACAAGTTCTGCAATGTAATAATAATTACATTGCAGAACTTGTTTATAAATAAACTATTTTCATAAAGTAAATAATAATATTATTGAATATAAAAAGAAATAAATATTAAAACGGATTTCTACAAATTAACTTTGATGACAATATAAAAAAAATATATTTTTCTATATTGAACGCATTATGAAGATATCAGGGGTGATATAATAAATATTTTGGTTTGGAAACCTATTATTATAACCTTCCGGTATCCGACTTTAGATATAGATATACGTTTAGGTTTGCCGAATTTCGACAGCTAAAACTTCCTTCCATGTATTTTTTAAGAATTCCGAAAAAGTTTTCTTATGAAAACACATTTGTATGGTCTCGATTCAATTTGACATAACATGGAAAAACAAAAATTGCAGGAATCTTTCTAACTCAATTCAGAATGGTGCATGATTTGCCAAAGGCAAAATCACCGATATTTTGAGCGTATACACCGAAACAAGCGGAGCATGGTCGGAATGCTCTCAAACGAATCCGGGTAGCAGAAGATGAAGAGGATTCTCGCTAAAGAAATTCCTAGCCACTGTGACTCTGCGAATCCAGTAGGAAGGAGTGGGAATGAAGAGAGGCTTGAATGGGAAACAGCATTCCGGAGATTTCTTGTCCCCACCGTTGACGCGCGTTGTGTTAAGATTAATTTAAATACTCATCTTAATGTGAATCTACGTAGGAATTAATTCAGCCAATTAGGGCTTTTCATACCATTTCGTTCCGATTATAATCCTTGAATAATTATTACTCGTTTGTCTGGAAACGCTCTGGTGCGCTGTTGCACTCGTTTGCCTGATTGGTGCTTTGCTAAATCCTTAGAGGAATTATTTGTAGGTAGTATCCGTCCAAGGATATAACAATGTTAAGTGCGCTTTTAATTTTGAAATAAAATTGATAGTTTTCATCTCATAAAGTTGAATCTAGTGAGAAGTAAAAATATAGCTCATTTCCTTCATACTTGTGCCACCAAAATCGCAAGTTAATCCTATAATAGTTTATTTTTTCGAGTTCATAAATACTCCCAAAGAGCATTAATTTTACTTTTTTTCGTAGAAAGTAATCACTTAAAGAGGTTTAACATATTATTAAATGAAACAAAGTGTTTGTTTCATGAAACCTTATTTGTTGAGAGACGGCTTGATTTTATTTACAGCGATTTTTTCATTTTACCTTCTTGGATTCCACCCCGAGTAAAGATAAATAATAATACATCACCATAATTACAATCGTCTTTTCAGAGGTTTAAGAACACGGGGGAACTAAAAAACTTATAGTTTCGATAATGTAACAAGCGTGTTCATTTGTGACAAAAATCTCTATCTCCAACCCGTTGAAGAAATAAGTTTGGACTTACTATCATCAAATGAAAATATTAGAAGCATTCAGGTATATTCCCTGTTTTTTTTTTACATTATTCAAAAACGTATTTATTCTTGAAACCAAATTGGTCTAAAAGCAGTTAAGATTTGTGACATAAAACTACAATATTTTTATGAGCAATTACTATAGATGGTCTCCGGGGGATCAAAATGTTACGAATATTGTTTCAAAATCGACATAGGAGTAAAACTGAGAATTTGCGTGAAATTTTTTACTTCGATATAGATATTTCCTAAAAAAGGTTTGCGAAGCCAGAAAGAAAATCCCTCAATAAAATAATAAATTTCATTAGCAAAAAGCGCCACCTTCCTTCCTAGTAACCGCATGGTGTTTATTCATTCGTTTTACACAAATTAATCAACATGGGAAGTATAATTAAAATATTAAGTAAACTCACGTTCGCCGTGGGGAATTGGAAAATAATGACAAAACGTGATCAACCACAATCGGAGGTGGGTACGTAGTATCGAACTTGTTAAAACTGCTTTTACTATAAAGCTTATTTTATTAAAATATATGTACTAGGAATGTTAAGGTTTTTCATAGTTGTGGGGTATTCAAAAGACGACCCACAAAAAAGATTTTTTTTTCATTTTTGATACAAAAAGGCACTTAATAAAAACAACAATATTTATAAAAATAAATAATCAAATTTTAGATACTTGTAACCGAAAATATTACGTAGGTTCATAGCAAAGAAAATAATTTCCTTTCTAAAAAGTAAAAAAAAAATATATTTCATCATTATTACACAGAATGAATTAGTATTTGGTAAGACACCGTTTCAGTTTGAGTTTGTATGAGGTACTCAAATATTGAACGAAGTGTTTAGTTATTCTACCTCAAATGGTGAGGTGGAAGTGTGAAAAAGCCAAAAAGAGAATATTTTAATAGACAAAAATTTCCCCAGAATATTTTCATATCCTGGAGGGGAGGAGTAAAATGTCGCTTTAATAACAAATACCTCATCAGCTCATCACCTCAAAACATTTGTAATAATACAAAATATTTGTATTCATACAAAACCTTTTGTGATGATATAAAGAAAAACAGTTGAGACAAATATATTTTGTGAGGTGGCGGGAAATTGTGTGGGAAATTTGCAGTGCATCGTGTTTGAGGTACTCAATACTCGTACGGCTGTATTTGTTGCTTTTGTTTTCTGCGGTCTTAAGTATCCTGCAAACACTGTCATTCCTTGTTAGTCCCATGTTAGTTCCCTCTAACCAGCGAGCTGTTGCCCCGTGTGGGAGTTATACGAGTTCATTCGTATTATATTATGTACCTACGTAGACTGCTTGATCTTTTACCACAGTTCACAATATTATTGCCCACATTGTATGTGCACTCTGAACAATTATAATATTTCACTCAGTGGATCTGAAAACTGTACTTTTCACCATTAGGACGAATTGTTTCAAAGAAATTGGATAATTCATCAAAATTTTCGTTATTCGAAAAAAGTCAATATTCAATTTCTGCGAAAGTCCTTTTCAATAAAATATTCTGTTACTATCCAAGTACTGTGAAATATTATGATGAAATAATAAGTGAAAGTGAATAGAACTTTCATTAAACTTGAATTTTTACTTTTATATTTGATGAATAAATTGTTCAAATTCTGTGAATTAACCTGTTCATTGGAACCACTGCTATTATAGAGACAAACCATTTTTTACTTATGTTACTAGTTCTTTTTTGCAAATATGCATAGTTTCTTGCATTGTACCTTTAATTTTTAGTCATCTATCTGGCCCGTGTATACCATGATTCTCTCTGATTTTCTCGTTTTGTCTCTTACATCGACTTTTCCCTTGACTGTATCCACTTTTTATGGAAACCATACTAGACTGAACAAAATATTATATTCGCCAACTTGTAAGTTTCATTATCACTCACTAGGACTCTCAAAATAAAAACAGACCCGCATGGTACTCCGGTTTACATGTAAAATGTTTTTTTACAGCAATTTGTCCCTGAAATGGTTTACTCAAAGCAGGTGTTCTAATGGTCGGTTTAGTAAAAAAACTTTGATTTATTGAATAAAACATTTTGATAAAACAACAAAATAATATGTTGATTAATATACCATGGCATTGAAAGTCAAAAAAGCTGGGCTCAGGTAATTATTTGATATCGCTATTAATTTCACTATCGTTCTAATAACTCATTAAATTGATACTCGCTTCCGACTTAAATACACCTATAGGGGACACGCCGAAATGAAACGTTAAAACAATCTATTTGTGAAATATTTCACGGATATTCCAATTGCAAGTTAAAATATCAAACAGGTACCAGCATTATAATTCATTTCCACACTACTTCTTGTTCAAACTAAATTAAAACAAATGATCCTATTATTCAGATTCGTTTTAGGTTTTTATGATGAATGCAATGTAATAGGTTTAGTGTTGATAGGTCATTAACGGGCAATTACTTTTAAATCAATCACACAATAGGGAGTTTTTCGATATACATTCCTTTAACATACCTGCATAACTTTCAAAGCCAGCTACAAGGAAACTTCTATATGCGTTGTTGATTGTATAATAACATCGTTTCTACTGGAGTTTAATTGAGGGTTCTGTTATTTTATTAATTAAAGCTTTCATTGAACATAAGACCTGTCATTATCATGACTCAGATCGTGTCATTAATCTGTTCAATAAATATTGAGATGCAAATATATTATTATACGCACATGCAGTCCATGCATTTATCGGATCAGCTGGTTATTTGGTACAAAACACAAGAAACATAAACCAAATAAAGAAACTAATACTATTTTACTTTAGTTATCTGGGACACCATTCCGTTTAAATGGGACAAATTCCGATCTGAAATCGATGCAAAACGTTAAATTATTTTTCTGTAATTAAATATTAAAAACAAAAAATTAGTAAAGTTTAAAAACACGTTCGAAGGAACTCGAATAAATGTAATAAAAATAGCAATAAATAAAATAAAAACCTAAGTATGCAATTAACACGTGGTAGAAGTGAAATCTTCAGAAAACTACAGGAGAGGGGAGGCTACGAAGCACCGCACAAAAAGGCGACCGATTGTACTACCGATTATTTGCTTTAATTTATACCTGCATCCAAAAATGCGGAAAAGCGTGATGACAAAACTATTTAAATTATGTACTTTTTGTAATTATTTTTTGATCATAAGTATTTATAATTTTTCAATAATGTCTGAGCAAAATAAGAATGTGAAAAAATCTTAAATACATTAGTTTGTAAGGCCGTAAATAAATAGACAATCTAAAGTATTTTCGTCACAAAACACATGAGCGGATCTTTTTTTTAATGATTTTTGAACGACTTCAAAAAGGAGGAGGTACTCAATTCGACTGTATTTTTTTTTTTAATGTTGGTCAGCTCAGAACATTCGACTGAGTGAACCGATATTGATGATTCTTTTTTATTTGAAAGCTAGTGCTTCCCATGTGGTCCCATTTCAATTTGGTCCATCCATGAGAAAACCATATAAGTCTTAAATTTGCATTAAGTATGTGCGCGACAAATAAACGAATAACTCAATATCACGCCAACCGATTTCGATAATTCTTTTTTATTGGAAAGGATGTATTTCAGGGGTAGTTTTATGAGAGTTTGGTTAGGTTCAGATTATGGGATCCTTGACAAAGTAACGGAACTCTTCAATTCTTAGGAGCAAATTAACGATAATCGGCCGAATCTTTTATAGGCTATCCGGATCTTTGAGTCACCTACCGTAACGTCGTTATGGTCAAGTAATGTCTGTCTCATATGAGCAGCACGTTTAGTAGGTCTACCCATATTCTGACAATTTAGTTAGTGTACTTCAGATTCACTAAAAATCAAAAATAAACAAAAAATTTAACAAAATAAAAAAACGACTTAAAAAATGAACTAAAAAGTAAAAAAAATATTTCGTGTTCTTCTACAACTTAATAAACAACTTACTTTTTCTACTCATCAATATGTAGGTACGATTATTATTTTTGGAGTCGGTGTCAGCCAAGGTACCCTGCCCGGCGGGTTCACTTGACGGCCCCGCTCTCGCCTGTCGCCTCTCGCCTTGTAAGTCGCGCGTGCAACACAAGCACATCTCACCTATAACTATGTATGTAGTTACAAACCTACATTGGCTGACACCGACTCCAAAAATAAAAATCGTACTTACATATTGATGAGTAGAAAAAGTAAGTTGATTATGTTTTAGTGCATTTTTTAAAGTCGTTTTATTGTTTTGTTAAAATTTTTGTTTATATTTAAACTAAAATTAAAATTCTGAAGTATGGCTTTCCCAGATAATTTATTGATTTATCTTGTGACATGATTATACGATTTGAAATGTGTGATGTATAATACAATATTTTGTTTGAAAAATTCACAAATCTGCCAACGACCTATGATATAACCTTATTATAATTAATTATTAATACTAAAATAACTTTTTTTTTCAAAATTTTAAACATACCTTTACTAGATAAAAGACCAATCTTTCGAAATCAATTTATAATTTTTTATGGAAAAGAGTCAATACCCAATACGTCTAAAATTTGATTTAAAAATGACATATTTCCGGTTTTCTCTGGTTATTCCCTCTTAAATTTTGACTTATTTGGGACAAATTGTTTGGGTCCCGATTTGTCTCAATAAAACGGAATCGACCGAATTATCAACTCTTTTAGGATAAATTTGACAAACAGATTTGATAAACAGACAGTCATCATAAAATACTATACTATCCAGGCGTACCTACTTATAACATATTAATTAGTTTATTGTTGTTTATTGAAGCCACCCACAAAACCAATTGAAGTCATAAAAAGTAATTACATACATTACATATGGTGAAGTGATTATGCATTGCAAGAAATGAAATTCATTACAAAACGATATAAAATTATTAAAGCTTTACAGTATACATGTGGATACCAAAACAAATAAGTAGTTATTTTCAAATCAGATATCAAAATGCCAGACCAGATATGAAAAGCATACCGCCGTGATCTTTCCCATTTTTCTCTTGTAACTTAAAATGTGGTCACTGAGACAGAACCATATCAAAATTATCCTTGTAAATTCTCTGATAAAATTGTATAAATATCATTCAACTGTAATCAAATTTAATGTGACCATCAATTGAAACAATTATTACAGATATTACGATGGCCCATTACTGTCTCTTGAAATTGATTTGAATGTCACTCTCATAAAGCTACGGTCTTCTTTATCATAAACGTTAAAATAATAGGTGAAAACCATAAATTTAACGTTGAAATGGTAAAGAATTCTTGGATTTCCCATAATCTCTTCTTATTAATATTACATATACCGTCAAGGAGGCAACATATTTGATACATTATTGAACTTTGATATAAATACATTACGTCTACACACAATGTCACCAGATCTATCCTAGGAACAGCAAGGTATTTCTCTGCCTTTCCTCTTCCACAACGCATTCTCTTCCCGAATTCCTTCAGCCCCGCAATATTCCCCAAATCAGCAGTTGAGACTCTCGCGTGGTACTTATTCAAAAAAAATCATACAAGCATATCGATACTTGTGTGCCACCTAAGATGTCGATTCTGTGAATACTGTGGATGAAAATGATTGATTAACGACATAGTTCGTTCGTTCGCCGTATTTCGGCCACCTATACAGATAAAAATGTCAATTTTTTTATAATTTTTTTGTTAGTCACAAAAAGATACATAAATTACAAATAAATTTTATACAGCATTTAATTACATAATAGATGTATTTGATGAACCCTTATAAATAAGCAGGGCTTGTGTGTATGAGGGGGTGTTATAATATTGGTTTTATGTGACATGTTTAAAATTCAGTTAAAGTCTGTGTTCAGTTTGATTTAGTTTTTGACGTTTTTTTTTGTATAGTAGTTTTATTTGACATGATTCTGTTCAAGTTTTCAGTATAATTTTTAAGGTTGATTTGAACTAGTATTATTATAACTTATGCATTATCGAGAGTTATTTTTTTAAATTTATTTGTTAATTATTATTTTTTAATTGATAAACTAACGTTTTTCTCGTTGTCTCGACGCCACCTAGCGAGAGATTTAACACTAACAATGTCTCTCTCGCAAAAATAAAGTTGGTGGTTTTCAGGTGGAAAAAATATAATAAACAGTAATTGTTGAATGAAACACTAGTATATATTGACCGGCAATCAGAACGACACGGGTTCAAGTCCCGTTGGTGGCAAGTATCTTTTCTCGGAAGATTTTTCAATGTAGATGAGTGTTTCAGGCTGATAATTATTGCTTATAATAATTGTTTTATTTATTTGTTGTTCAGCTAACATAATAACAAACAACTAACTGTTAAAAACCCAATCAGCAGGTTTTTACTGCTAGGCCTTGCGGGTGGCTTTTGGTTCGGCTTCGCCCAGTTAGAGTTGGTGACCATTTTATAGATCCAATATGAACTGATTCCAAAAACAGCCTGTTCCTCGAATCCACTGTAGCTAGTCACCGGGACAAAGTAACCGAGACAGAGCAATGACAGCATATGTAATATATAGCCACTTGATACAACTTATATTACCGTCAATTTTTTCATATCCGGAGAGATACCAACCACATATTCACAAATTCGTAATATTTAGGTATACCTAGGGAGTAGACGTCCCCGTCCGACCTGCTGACGGAAGTAGCGACATCTTGTGTCAAATTCTTTTTTTTTATATTATCTCCACACAGGAGCCACCGAGGAAAACAATTTCCCTAGAGGCCTATGTCATCGCTAAGGATGCTGTGTGGAGGGTTTTTTAAGGGAAAGGAAGGAGAAGTAGATACGGGAAGGAAAAAGGTATGAGGGATGGGTAGGAATCTGGGCATCAGTGTGGCCAGGAGTGACGGACGTATGAATCTATTCCTCACATTGCGGTGCAAGGTGAAGGGTCGGGAGAATCCGGCTGGAGAGGTCAAAAGGCCTCCCTCAATCAGTCTCCTCCGATCCAGCCCGCCACGCAGTGGTTGGGCAAACGTATCCGCCACCAAGACCTAGACAAACCGCATTCCATGAATCCGGGCACCCCTGCTAAGTCACCAACCATAGCTAACCACTTGAAGTGATCTGTGGCAGGGGTGTTGGTTGTCCAATAAATGGTTCCCGGGGCGGCGGTACCCATACCCGCCTTCAAAATTATCGAATTAGAAACCGAATTATAACAGTAGCTTTGTGTGAAATTCCACATACACAGATGTGATTTGTGTCGCGGTGCGTATGGTATCCGACAAGCACTCGTAGATGGGTTCTGAAATTCAACCACGCAGACGCTACGGTATTAATACTGTTCGATTGCATGTGTCCCTACTAATCTGGTGTCTTAAATTTCTGTATACATGCGATAATAATAAAAACCATTGTATTTTTTCCTTATACTAATATATGAACTCACTTCCTCATGGCATGTCGTTACTTCAATCATATTTACACTCCATAAAATTTTACGATTTAAATCATGAGCTCTCATTATCTTAGCTTTATGATACAATTAGGTACTGAAGTAAAATAAAATCTACAATGAAAATATTGTATTCACGGTACTAAGTACTTTGCAATCTATTTGCCATCATCTTTAGTTGGAAAAAAATGTGAAAAAAAATTATACGCTCGTTTTTATCTCTTCTATCCTTGAAACCCAAAATGTAACCGAAATACACGTAGGTGGTATTTAAACCAATAATTCATTATTATCCAAGGTGTTTCGATTATATTTTGAAGTTCTGTCTATACTCTGCGCTGGAAGATTATTGAAAACTTCTGCTGAGTAGGTAGGTACTCTTTTAAATCTGACGTTATCACCGTTTGTTCAAGATTTACCAATGTATCGTTCAATTTCTTCTTCTTCGATTACCATACGGCAAGGTTAATAAAAGCTTTGTATAATATGTATTTCTTGATACTAGCACTCAGATAATCCTTGTTCTAAGTATTTTCCATATCGCAAACATTCGATTTAAAAAGCACATTATTCTTATTTTATATTTCAACGTTCCCTTTGCGAAAACAACTTTTATCACCAACCTGTTGTTAATATTCGATGGGATTATTAAATTGCCTAGTTGTTTTCCTACAAAAAAGGCTTTAAATTCAATGCTTGCTTTAAGGCATCGATTCATGGTGGTATACTTGCCTTACGTGACATTTGAATAAAAAGGGCATAGGTATTTTAGAAAATTTCAATAGATTTGTATCAGGGATACAGGAATGCGAGGATATTATCCCAAGTAATTGCCCGTGTATCCGGTTACCGGACCTCGCTCGAGTTCGCAGGACCGGTCTTTCCGTATTTTATAAGTCTTAATAGAGGTAAATTTCTACCCATGAGTGTAGAAAAGGCTTTTAGAGTTCGTGTATTAGATTATTCGATAACCATTGCACTACACAATCTTTTTTTCTGGATATACTCTGTATATATAAATGATTATGTAGGTGCGCCAAGTGCATTTGCCTCGCCATTTTTTTATGTAATTTGAAAAGGAAGAAAACAATAACAGGAATGCTGGAAGTGTACATGCATTTGATGTCCATAAATAGTGTGCTTGCGTATAATTATATGTCATGGTAGCAACTGTCTTAGACTTTTTTCAAATCATAGAAGTGCTCCATTAACAAAGACAAAAAGGGTATTTGACTTGTGAACCCTGATCGGAAAGCTAACAATCACAGGAGGAAGAGAAAACCTTAGTAAGCATATATATTTATATTTGTATATACACCCAAGCAAGCATATTTTGATTTTTATATATGTATATAGATAAGTATGCTGTTTGTGGCCACAATATAATTATGTTTGATCGATCTATAGACTGTGCACCTGCAGCGTGTAGTTATTTACTTATGCAACAATGCAAGGTGCTTTACATTATTTGAAAAGGCAACAACGTGCAACTGACCTTCTAAAACGCATTGTTATTTTGTATTCGAAATTATATAGGTAGGTACCTGCTACGCAACTACATCTAAATAAAATATATAATTTATATTACCGGAATTATTAGGGGGTTGTTTTCAGCAGCATTTAGCTCGAGAATTCAGGGTATCTGCAGTCTTAATTCCAGAAGGGATGTCGTATTACTGACCTATAAGCTTCTGGATGGTTTATTATCAACACCAGATATTCTGGCTCTTATAAGATCTACGTCCCGAAAAATTTCACGCGGGGCCGCCAACAGAGACTTTTAATTCTTCCGAGGTGCAGAACTAACTTACCAATGGAGATGCCCCTGGGAAGACTCATCAGGTTAACTAACTGCGAGGATGTTTATTTTTTTTATTGAAATCTTGATGATTAATATCTAACAATAACAAAAGCATAAAAACTAAATTCGGATATGTTTGTCCGAGACGCTATCTAGGTTACAAACCAGTTCTTAGAACAATTTTTTCCAATGAAAAGGGTAGGTATTGCCTATGATATGGAAAAAAATAGTCTAAGATAATATTGTTTTTACAAAAAACAAAGATTAATATCTACATTAAAATATTGTTAGCCATGAAGTATACTAGATACCTTGTAAAGAACATAGCTCAGGTATGGGGGCTCCATCGAAGCCAGAGTAAAGTTAGCCTCCCAAAAACTAGGCGTACTATACAGGGCCCGCAGATACTTTAATAGTACACAACTGCTAACCCTGTACAAATCACAAGTGCGCCCCACGGTTGAATTTGGCAGCCACTTCTGGTCTGGAGCTCCAAAATACCTGAAAAATACCCTCGACTCTGTGCAGAAACGGGCGGTCCGTTTAATAGATTCTCCCATCTTAACAGACGGATTGCAATCTTTAGAGCACAGGCGTCGGGTGGGAATGCTATCCTTGTTCTACCGGTATTACAATGGAAGATGCTCCGAGGAACTAGCATCATTGATCCCTTCGGCACCGGTGCATAGTCGGGAAACACGCCAAACGCGTGCCCAACATTTGTACACGGTTGACATTTGTCACATGAGAACGGGTCGTTTCTTCGACTCGTTCTTGTGTTCAACAGCTCGGCTGTGGAATTATATAGGTAGGTACCTGCTGTTGCCGGCCTCTGTGTTTCCTCCTTCCTACAACATGGGTCTCTTCAAGACCAATGTTCATTCCTTCCTCTCGTCAAAAAAACCCTCCATATAGCATCCC
This sequence comes from Limnephilus rhombicus, assembly GCA_929108145.2. NCBI lineage: Eukaryota > Metazoa > Arthropoda > Insecta > Trichoptera > Limnephilidae > Limnephilus > Limnephilus rhombicus. Next base: position 36,225,805 of record OV815276.1, read on the forward strand.
AGATGACATAGGCCCTGAGGGAAATTATTTTCCTCAGGGCCTCCTGTGTGGAGTTATTTTAAAAAAAAAACAAAAAAGTATTAATATTAAGATATAAATATTTTTGGTTATTTTACAAAATAGTTTTATGTTAAAACTACCAAATTTCGAAGGGATGCAAATAGTTATATAATGTATAACTTGGGATTTCTAAATAATTCAAAAATACTAGGTTTAATTACGTCTTTCTTACAAACACTAGGTTTAAATACTAGGTTTAATTACGTCTTTCTTACAAACACTAGGTTAAAATACTAGGTTTAATTACGTCTTTCTTACAAACACATGCTATATTTTGATATCGCTAACCTCACATATGCCATATACGTAATTTTTATAGAAAAAAAACTTTTTTATTTTGCTTTTTTAAATTAACCTTGTTCATTTAAGTTGTCATATAAGTATGAATTATTGGATATGACTCAATAACGTTCATATGTAAACCTTGAAGATAATAAAGAGTGAAATATAATCACATTCGCTTCTACGCACGTATATTGTTTTCACAGTTTTATAAGGATCTTTTACAATGATTATTGTTATGATCGACCCCGAATCTTAAGTTTGATCTTTATGCCCGTGTTCCGAAGGCATAAACTGCTCAATTTACGTGGACGTTGTAAAATGCCAAAAGAACAAAAGGTAAGGTACTCGTATAACCAATCGAGTTGCGCAAAACCCCTCAATGGAAGTTCATGATTATTTACAAGTTAAACATGTCGAGGATATCTGAGATAAAACTTTGCACATCACACTGAATAAATACAGGCAAAGCCGAACTTTCTGAAGGTCCGTTAACGTCAGTCGTTATTTTAATAATTTAATATCGAATATTAAACATAAATTGTTTTTCAACATTAATAAAATGCTTATGATCGATGGATTAATTTTAATTGGCGGGTAGGAGTAACAATCTTGCCGTAATAAACCATGATTATAATTAACAATCTTAATCAATGAAGCACTTCTCAATAAACTCTCCTTTATTATCCATTTCATGCAATTATTTTATACAACAAAGGAGATTGGATTGCAAAAATTTTGATTACACGAACGTGTGCTAAATTTATTTCGAAACATTCAATTACGCGTGCTTTTAACTTAATTTAGAAATTCTTGATTAAGTTATTGTAGCACTTATTTTTTAATGCCAAATGTTTAACCAAATAAATTGAGTCATACAATTCATCTATCAATAAATAAAATGTATCGCAAGATTACAATATTTTTTTAAACAATGAATTTTACAGTTGGAATGCAGTCTGCTACTTGAATATGGTTAACTGCTGATATAAATAATATTTCATCATGTGATTACAGGTGTAACTGACTGACAATTTTTTATTGTATTATTTTCCCAAAAATATTAACAAATAATAATATGCATTTGGCTCATCTTCTCCCACGAGTCCTAAGCCTTAAAAGGAAAAGCAACATTGCATTTTTTTTGTATCGCATCTTTCGTGTCTGATTATCTTGATTATGAGTATTTAATAAATGAATATGGATACTTTAAATTCTCTTTAATTGGCAGCTTATTTTTTATTTATTAATGGCTTATTAAAATTTCCGCGAGATGGTTTAAAATATGACATGGCATATAAAAACGTTAACATGTGGATGAAATATCGAGTTATTATTTGAATTGCGAGGGAGGGTGTGAAACCATTATCATAAGATTTAAAACTTTAACATTTTGATTTTCAAAAACTTTTATGTAAACTTTCCTTTACATAAAAGGAAAGATCAAGTAACCGTCATATTATATTATAATAAATAATAACTAGCAGTTAAAAACCCGCTCCACAGGTTTTTACTGCTAGGCCCTGCGGGCGGCTTTTGGTTCGGCTTCGCCCAGTTAATAATGTTGGTGACAATTATGGTGACCATTTTATAAATCCAATAGGAACTGGTTCCAAAAATAGATCCACTGTCATCCAAAGTCACCGGGAAAAAGGCACCGGGACAAAGTCACCGGGACAAAGTCACCGGGACAAAGTCACCGGGACAAAATCACCGGGACCAAGTCACCGGGACAAAATCACCGGGACAAAGTAACCGGGACAGGCCATGACGTCATATGTAATGTATAGACGCTAGCCGCGTGATTTCAACAATGGTGACCATTTTATAAATCCAATAGGAACAAGTTCCGAAAATAGCCCGTTTCTCGGATCCACTGTTATCCAGAAATAGCTAGTAACCGGGACAAAGTAACCGGGAGCCGTGTTATATGTAATATGTAGCCGCTTTATAGGTACTATTATTGACAACTAAGTATTACCGTAAATCTTTCCATATCCGAAGAGATACTCAACTTCACAAATTCGTAGAACTTATACCTACGGGGAAAACGTCCCCATGCGAGCTGCTGACGAATTCTTGAATTTGAAACCGAATTACAAAAGTAGCTATGCTTGAAATTTATATGGTGCGGTGGATGTTTATGTGGTGTGGCGGGTACGGCGCAGCGGCAGACATGCATTCGAAGCCGGGTTCTTAAATTCAACGTAGCCACGCAAACGTAATAATTAAACAGAATAGGCCCGTTTGCATCTATTTGTAAATAGAGTGTGTACGCAGTCGCAAGGCTATTAATACTGTTTGATGATGATGATAATAATATTATATTTATTTGACAATAGATTGGTACATAATTATGCATCATAATTCATTTAATTCTAAACAAAAGGTTCAGTGCTCAGCTATACATTCCGGATTTCTCCCGGAATGGAGTTTGTTTTCAGTGGTGCCTCTTTTTATTTGGAAAAATATTTATAACATCTGAATGGAGCATTTGTTTTTTTTTACTTCTTAGTCCTTAAAAACAATGATTCATCTGAATTCTTCAGTAAGTCACTTGTGTATTCACACAATACGAAGATGATTTTGGTAAGGGAAATATTATAAGTATCGATTACAAATGAAAATTCTGGGTAATTATCTAGTACTCGAAATATGAAAACCCACATGGTACCTTCTATCATTACTAATTATCTTTATTCTCAACATGTTCCCGGTGAAACCTGTTATATCTTATACCTTTTTTACATAAATACAATAATGTATAAATACATTATCGCATATCTACCTTTTACTTTCTTGAGAAATTTCTGGATAAATAATTTTTAACAACTCTAGACAACGATAAGCAATACCTCTTAAGTTTGTTAGCGGATTTTATGCAAGGAATCTAATTTCCTGCGTAACAGATCTACGTTTTTACCACTAAACCAATAAGGCCTTCTTCAAAAGTTATAATTAAGTCACTTTTAGATATAATAACGTATTACTCTTTATTTTTAATAATATAACACAGGCCCAATTGAACTTTTTTTATATTAATACCTCACAAGAGTCCAAGTCTGCTCCCGTCTGGAACCAGTGAGTCTATTGCATCCCCAATTGGGGTATGTTGTGACTCTGTAGGTAGTGAAGTACCTGGCTATTCAGATCTGGTCACCAAACACGGCTAAAGCCATTTCAAGCAATGTAATTCTGAATGGTGGTCTTACACCAGGGCGATACTAAGAGTATCTTCCACTCTGGAACGTGCCGCAAATACAGGTACTATTTATTATTTTTAATTAATTAATCTGGAAATAACACTAATCAAATAAAATGTATTTTCCCACGCCGGGATTCGATCCCGCGACCTTCGGATTGCGAGTCAAGAGCCTTACCGCTAGACCACTCCGGCCGAACTAAACTTATTAACAATCCATGTTTACTGATTAGCATTTCCGTGTAAAATAATACTATTTGTCTTCCTACGTCAACAAATAACAACGCAATAATAAACATGCCTCATTTCCATATGTCTACTCGGATTCTTTTGGACTGCGTTATCCATAATTTAGGGTGTGTTGCGAGGGTAGATGGAGTGGGGAGGAAAGAAGGCAGAGAGGAAGAAGACTTATTTGACTATCTGATCACTAAACATGATTACGGCCTTTTCAAGCAATATCGATTCTGAATGTTTGGTTTTTACCGTACTGAGAGAATCTACTACTCCGGGAAATATCCAGTGACGAGAATTTAAAATGAAAGGCAAAAAATACAAGAATATTTTATTCCTTTCGATGTAAGCATACCTACTTAGTAAAATGCTGGTACCTACAATGTAAAAATATTTCATCTCTTTGGCTAATGTGGGTACCGTAATTCAACCATTATTTAATTATCTGAAAAATTCACCCCCTTAATCATTCGGCGAGAAGATAAAATATTAATGGGATTTCCTTCAAGCTAGAGTGGAGCGCGCGACCCCTAAAGTAGAGCCTGCTTCTAAACTAGAACCTTCCCAGCTTTAGTCATTCAACCCCCCCGGGGCAATTCTATGGCAAAAGTCGCGATTGTTCAACTAATGCCAGTTGAAGAATTGTTCTTTCTCACTTCTAAAGTTGGGAGATGGTCGCGATGCTGGAATTCTTTACAGCGTACAGTTAAATCAATTCATTTCTATTAGGATTAACTATAGATTAATGTTTTATTTCACAATATTATGCTTTAGCAATTTATACACTTCTTTATTTTATAGGAATCAAATCGTTTTAACCTAAAAATGCATATTTTTATCAAAATATTTAAGTATTGAGTTTTTTTACTATTTATTTGCACATTTTTTTATGAATGTTGTTAATAATTAAGGTCTTTCTCAAAAACCGTGATTTAAAAAAAATCATGGTCCTTTATCTGTGAAGCTATCTCTCCCGGCTTGCAAAATGCTCAATGACACAGAAGACCTTCTAACAAAACAAGACGTGATAAATTCGGATCTGATGTCGTGCATTTTTACCCAGTTATTTATTTTCCATTAAAAATAAAGGCTCTGTCTATTATTTATAGAACACGAAAGGTAAAAATGATAAAATTGTCTGAATTATGTACTTGCCTAGATAAATTATATTTGCCTAGATTGCCTAAAATTGATAGAATAATCTGAATTATTTGTCTAATGCGCAATAAATTAAGCTTTTTTGACGGAACTTGCAAATGAAGAAAGTTTATTGGGCACGTCTCATTCCTGACCCTCGAAAGGAGCTTCTTCCAATTGGTGGCCTCGAAGGCGCAAGGCGTAGGTTGGCGGCAGTCTGACGCGAGGTCGTGGGTCCGATTCCCACCTATATTTTTTTAAAGTTTTCTTTGTTTTAAACCAAAGAATTTACGTTTTACATCTTACGTATGTGTGCAGATATTAAATAAAATTTATTTTCACAGTAACAAATCGATAAATCATTCTCGCCCATTTCAACATGTGGGTAATTAAATAACAACAATTTTGTCATAAATCGTTGTTATTACATACGGATGTAAGTTGTCAGTTAAGTTAGAGGAACCTTAATATCTAAACTATTTATGAAAATCTGTTTGAATGACTCATTTAAGCTTTCGAACGGTGAGCTCATGAACTGATATAATTTTTTCTGTATTTAATTTCTATATACACGCAGGACCAAGAAATATGTTCCAAATTTGTTTTATTATTTGAAAAACCTGGGCAGTAAAGGTAGTATTATGATAATGTAGGAAGGGTTTCCAACAAACATTATGAGGTTAAGTGAATTTTTATCATGATTTTATCTGATGAACGCATCCTAACTGAAGGGTTTGTTCTAGGAAATCTTGACCTCAAGTCCTTACTCTATTTTGCATAATGCGTATCCCTTCGGTATAATTTTCCGCTTTTATTTTATAGATTGATCCATCATCTCATCATGACTGTCAAAACATTATCCACTTGCTATTATATTCCCGTCATCAGCGCAGTACTTCAGCATTACTTGCTGTATTCAGATGGCAAGAATTCATTCCCTTTCGCTGGCTGTACCGTGAATAGGTTTTATAATTCTTCTCGGAATGCCAAGAACAAATGGAGATAAAGGTTAAACACATCTCAGAGCGCCACTCCTGAATATTCTCAGCTCTCTTGCGTCATGTCGCCTTAGAGAGATATTGTTGCAACGGAGACACTTGAATTTGCCAGATGTCTTACCCTGTACCTCATTCGAACACAAGGCTAAGATGGCATTGTCTTTTTTCACCTTTTATGCACAGAGGAAGAAACCGAAGACAGAACGGAGCTTCAACCACCTTAATTTACGTTTCTTGTGTTTTCAGTACCTCTGTTGCCTTACTTGAATTGAATATTACAGGACGATGATAAATTTGTAAAGGTTCGATGAAAATCGTTTAAGCATTGGTGCTAAATAGAAAAAAAATCATTTCAATACTTAATAAAATAAAACAATTACGATACCTAAATAACAAATAATTTTTTTTTTTTATATTTTCGACCAGGTTTCGCTACTGCCGGGGCTATACGTTTTCAGGGCAGTATAATACTAAACTATTATACTCGAGTACCTACTATTATATGTAGAAACAATGGAGGAGCAAAACCTAGTCCGCAAAGGGTACCTGTAAGCAATAGTTATTGTTCTATTTAAAATTATAATGTCACATCGCAATGTATCCGTTTTATACGAAAATTCAAAGAACAAAAAAAATTGTGTTTAATTCAAGAAAGATAATTTTCACATTGTTTTTCAATTTCTTTAAAACGAAAAAATAACACTTGTACATAAATAAAGCACGCAGATTCACTAATTATTAGGAATTAACTACGATCTCTAAAAAAGCCTAGAGTTTAGTGTCGTGCCGACCTCAACATCTGTCACCTCAATAATGTAAAATCTTCAGCTGCTCTCACTTTGTGTCTTCTGCCCATCCCACTGTGCACGACGTTGTTGAAAGCGTAATGTATCCATCTACAGGTGTAATAAGAAAATACCTGATGTCACTATAGGTCAGATACGGGAATAATGAATCTCTTAGGCAACATTTAAGTTACGTCAAATTATTGTTATATTTTGTACTGGTTAGTTATCCAATTTAAAACACACTAAAGTTCTCCTTTCAAATTTCGAACGTTTTCTGAGCTTCTAATTAAAGTATTTTAAACAATTAAATAAGTAATTTACAATTAATGTTCATTGATGGTTTGGATTTCGCATTTTCTCATTTAAGAGAGAATAAAGAGTCAAAACCGGAAATATGTCATTTTTAAATAAAATTTTACACGTATTGATTGTTTTCCACAAAATATTATGAATTGAATTCAAAATACTGTTACTTTATCTAGTAAAGTTATGTTTTAAATTTTGAGAAAAATATGTTTATTTTTAGTACAATAAGGTTTTATCGTAGTTCGTTGGCAAATTTGTTAAATTTTCAAATAAAATTTTGTATTATACAACACACATTTCAAATCATATAATCATGCTACAAAATAAATCAATAAATTATCTGGGAAAGCAATGTTTCAATTTTACAACGAAAATACAGTTTGTCTAGGTATTTATTTACGGTCTTACAAACAAATATATTTTTAAAAAATTACATTCTTATTTTGCTTAAACATTATTGAAAAAATATAAATACTTATTATCAAAAAATAATTACGAAAAGTACATAATTTTAATAGTTTTATCATCACGAGTTAGAGCATTTTTGAATGTAGGTATTTATCAAAGCAAATTTTGAATGAAATAAAATCGATATTGAGTTATGTTAAAATGCTGCTATGGAGAATAATTAATCCTTCTCGTTGGAACCGCCCTGTACGATCGTAAGAACATCTTTCGACGAAATATGAATTCTCGGCCGCTAGCTGGTTAATGGCCCTTAACGTAAACGTAAAAAAATAAGTCACTAGCTATAAGTCTTAGATGTAAGTCACTAGCTATTAAGTCTTAGATGTAAGTCACTAGTTATAATTGTAAATCTTAGTTGTAAGCCAGTAATATTAATTCCTTTAAATACTTTTTTGTACAGCGCCCTTGAGGTGATTTTTCACTAAAACGGCGCTATATAAATTAGCCAAATATTGTTATTATTATAACGTCATTACTTAGAAGTTGCTCTAACTCTAAAGTTTGATCTGTATTTTTTATGACACTGATATTTAAAACGATTTAATTATTAAAGTCTTTTTGTATTGCTCTAGATTTATACAAATACTATTTAAATATGCGAGTACATATATACCTACATATATTTATTTATTTATTTATGTATCTATATAAGGTATGTTTGCATTACATTATTCGATGCCTGTCTCACTAGGGTATACCTGTGTTGAGACAGGCGTAGAGGTACATAAATGAGTATCATACATAAGAATATTTAATTATAACATAGGAATATTTAAGGTAAGATACATACTGATTTATACTATTCAAACAGAAATATGATTTAAATTGAGGGTTAATACCATAAAGAGAGCATTATATAGGTGAAGGAAGAGATGAATAAAGTAGTAAATCCTGTCGAATCTATAAAGGGAGTTATATTATATTGTTTGTTTGGTTTATGAAAAGCTGTTATCAAACCAGATTCAACATAATAATGTGTATAATATTATATGTCATATTGTTATGTATTGCTTGTTTGTGAACAGAATTGACAGGAATGAAAGATTCGACGAAACAATTTCATAAAAGTTATGATTGCCAAGCTTCCAACGTAACAAATTCATCATTTTCCCGGCTGGGTCTTGGTTCAGAAAGCTCGTAGAGCCAGTGACAAATGGTTGGCATTCCATCTACCTGGGAAGATGTATTATTGCACAAACACCTCCCGTGCCATATGTCAAAAGTCCTTTTTTTATTAAATCGGGTTAACGTATGAGCTTTATAATAAGGTAAACGACGCAAATGTAACGCCTGAAACTCACATTATGTCATAATATTGCCTTGGTTTTTTTTAATAAAAATCCAAATTTGAGCGTAAATAAATAATTTTTTTCCCTTAAGATAAAAATTTCTTAACTTTTTGAAGTTAAGAAACTTCTAAGGCCCCGCTGTGATTGAGATTTCGGATGAAACGGAAATGACGATTTGACAGCCGGCGTGGTCTAGCGGTAAGGCTCTTGACTCGCAATCCGAAGGTCGCGGGATCGAATCCCGGCGAGAGCAAATAAATTTTATTTGATTAATTTGTGTTTTTTCACGATTAATTCATTTCAAATAATATATTATATATTTGCGGCACGTTCCAGAATGGAAGATACTCTTAGTATCTCCCTGGTGTAAGACCACCATTCAGAATTGAAACGTTGCTTGAAATGGCTTTAGCAGTGTTTGGTAACCAGATATGAATAGCCAGGCCCAACCTTCCTCTTCCCCATCTCCTTCCCTTCCCCACTACCTTCTGCCTCACAACATACCCTTATTGGGGATGCAATAGACTCATTGGCTACAGTGAGGTATTCATACACAAAAAATAACAAAAACTGCACCTGCGACGCATCAACTGGGCTCATGATTTCGCTTTTGAGGGCTCCTATTGGTTGAGATATGAAACTGAAATTACGCTAGGTCTGCGCTCATTGGTCGCATTGATTATGAACTCACTTTTCAAGTATTGGTTGAGATTGTTTTGGTAAAGTTTCGCTTTTACCGCGTGTAAACTACACTCAATTTTTTTTCATAATACAAAGCACGTATTAATGACTATGCAAGCATGCATTACAAGATAATATATTTTTCAAAAAAAAAAATAATCATTTTAAAGATTTTCCTATAATTTAGAAATGTAGAGCATGATTATATATTATTACTCCAAATTAAGGAAAAACCATCGAGGTATATAACTCAATGGGAAAAACAGACTGCTTCAACTCGGGCAAAGTACCCACTAAGGCCCACATTGTCATCCAATGTTTTAAAATACACTTCATTGTATCAATTAAAAAATATATTACATATATTAAAATACGACGAAATAAATTAAAAATTTTGTTTTTGGTAATAACCTTTTTCGGGCTATACAGACCTCGATCTCCCGTATCCTTCAGAAATTGTGCAAATTTTCTAAGTAAGCCAAATTTGCATTTAAACATAAAGTAATCCAGAATATATTATAACCAGAATCATCCAGACAAGTAGATCGAGGTTGTTTCAATGGAAATAAAATATGTAGAACATCGCTGATAATGTTAACCTATTGACTCGTGCATATTCTTACCCCACTTATAATCTCATCCAACGCCAACGGTCGGCAAGAATGATTAGTTATCTAGCCTGATTTACAACACAACAGGTCAAGAATCTTGACTCACAGAGCAAGAGTTGTTCCTGATCATTAATCACCCACTTTCCTCCATACTAATGAACCGTTAACATCATCATTAACACTTGCTTATTTAAATTATTCTGATCATCACTATTTATTACCAGAAATAAAATAAATAATTGAGACATATTTAACTTTATCATTTTTTAATCTGATTTTTAAGGATGTACAATCTTTTCTTCGACTTCGTTAGCGGGTCGTGACCAGACAATAAGTCTAATTCAGGATTTGCAAAATCAAATTCTAATAAAGCCAGAATATTACGGTGTTATTGCTCATCGTAAAATGGCATTTTTAAAGGTTCTGTTCTTGGCCTTGATTAGATTTAACGCGGAAAACAATGCAGGTTCCTCATTCCGTAGTTTATGCGTATAAATTTTACGATTCCGTGAATAATAAAACTATTTATATTCCCAGAGGCGAATGAACGGGTGTTTGCAATAGACGATCAGTCTCGCTGCGCGCATTAATATAGTGTATTGAACGCTCGACAGAAAATCCATAAAATATCGGTTAATCATGTCTGCATTTCCTCGTCGATCAAAATCAGGGTCGACAATAAACATTCCAGCTGAACATTTTTATTATTAGGTTAATTGTTTTATTGTGTTATTATTTATTTGCGTTTATGATCAACAAGGAAAATTAACCTGTACAGGAACCCTGCGCATAACTTTAAATAAAACGCATATCTACTGATTAATCTATGTAGCCTTATTCATTATGATAATTATTTAGCGTCACAATGACAAGTTTAATGTGAATTACATCTTACTCTGAATCATTATTTAAACTTATATTCATCATTATTAACGTGGCAATGTAAACACGTTGTTGGGGAAAATAAACATACCATCATGAATCTTACTTTAAAGCCGGAAAGTTTTCACCATCAGTTTTCATAATTCTTCTGTTCGATTTCTTTTTTACACTAACCTCACACAGGAGGTTCATGAGGCTTGTCACGGAGGCTCGTGGGGTTCAGGGCGTATGCCATTTTTGAGGATGCTGTATGGAATGTTTTTTATGGAAAGGAAGAGACGAAATTCTGTGAAGGAAAAATGTATGAGGGGTGGATAGAGATCTAAGAGTCAGTGTGTCCAGGAGTGAGTACGTATGAATCCATCCGACCCGCTTCCGCCGCCAAGATATTCACACACCTCCCTCGATGAACCCGGGCACCCCTGCTGACGTCACCAAACGTAGCGAACCACTTGGGGTGACCTAAGGCGTAGGTATTAGTTATTCAATAAATGGGCGGCGCGGTACTCATATCCACCTCCCAAATTGAAAATAAGTCAAAGTAGCTGTTTTCTGCTCGCCAATTCAATTCCGTAATGTTCCGTGGAGTTTTTAAACATCCCTTTAAATAATCAAAAGAACGAAATGCCTTATTTTTAGCTTCCTCAATTACTCTTAAAGGAAAGGGAAAATGTTGAAAGTCCGGTAAGCCCTGTTATAATTTTATCAGAAAAATCTATATTTTTGTTTTAAACATTAAACAAAACAATTAATCATAAAAATATTTTTACTGCCTTGTACGATTTTCTCGTTTTAAGACTGTCAAATAGGTAGGGCTGTTTATACTCAAGAATGCGGTTTATACAAATTATAATTAATTATTTTTTTACAATAGCTCCACACAGGAGGCCCTGAGGAAAGTATTCTCCTCAGGGCCTATGTCGTCTTTGGGGATGCTGTGTGGAGGGTATTTTTAGGAAAGGAAGTTCTGGGAAGGAAAGGGGGTACGAGGGGTGGGTGGGAAAAGGGTATGAAGTTGGGTGGGAATCTGGGGGTCAATGTGTGCAGGAGTGACGGATGTATGAATCCATTCCCCGCCACTGAAGTGCAAAGCGATGTCCTGAGAAAGTATGGCTGTAGAAATTAAAGGAACTGCCTCAACCACTCTCTCCGGATCCGGCCAGATTAATTGGAACAAATTAATCGGACATCATCCGTGAGCCGCTCCCAACTAGCCAATATTACTGGCAAAAATAAAGTGCTTGAAATCATTTGTGGCTGCAATGTGCATGTTAAAATTTTTTTTAACTAAGGTGAAGTGGATCCTACAGAAAATAACAGCTATAAATCAATCAAGTTATTGCCAGGTTGGCAGAAAACCAGTAATGTTTCTTATTTTAGAGTTGAGTAAAAACTAATATAATATCTATATAGTAGGTATGTATATTCTTAAATATATTTAAAAATGTATATATCTCACCTTTAAAAATTATTCACTTTCTGCCGCCTAAAAGTATTTAACAAAATTTAAGGCCTGAAGGGGTAGATATCGACGAGAAATGCGTGATTTTTTAAGTGAAAACTTCTTTAGCACCGTTGTGATTTGAAACTCGATGAAACGGAAACGAGTTACACTAAAAAGAGACAAAAGACATACATTTATCGGATTTAGTCTGCGAGAGTATGCGATACCAATAAAATATTTATTTATTTCACGGGTACTCGGTTCCAATATAATACGATAAATCTACGGTCCCACGCAAGTCTCCTTTGATCTAGTGGTATAAAGCGCCTGACGAACCTTAGCGGCCAGACATTCAGCGGACAAAGGATCGAATCCTACGAAATTCAAAAAAATATTAACACCTATTTTAATTTGTAAAATCAATATCCAATCTTCAAACCACTCATCTAGTGACTCCGCCTCAGACATCTAGTGACTCCGCCTCAGACATCTAGTGACTCCGCCTCCGACATCTAGTGACTCCGCCTCAGACATCTAGTGACTCCGCCTCAGACATCTAGTGACTCCGCCTCAGACATCTAGTGACTCCGCCTCAGACATCTAGTGACTCCGCCTCAGACATCTAGTGACTCCGCCTCAGACATCTAGTGACTCCGCCTCAGACATCTAGTGACTCCGCCTCAGACATCTAGTGACTCCGCCTCAGATATCTAGTGACTCCGACCAAATGGATAGGAAAAGATGCACTGGAATTCGAAAAATATGAAAAAAATCATCCTTCACCTTGACAAAAAAAGTGCTACGTAGTTTCCCCACTCTTTCCAACTTTAGTTTTCTGAAGATTTCGCTTCTACCGCTATGAATTGCACACTTGCGACATTTACCAATATTCTGACTAATGGAAAAAAGCTTGACAACTCAATTTAAAGACCTGGGTATCTAGCATGGTCGATCGATACAGGTTTTATCGAAAATGTCGGTAACTTGTCATCGCTCCCGAGCACGACTGCAGACCGCTAACGAACAAATAACAGTTTAGGTCAAATAAATTATGAACCCTTAGTCGTTGTGAACTTTTATTGGTTCGTTAGCGGTCTGCAGTCGTGCTCGGGAGCGATGACAAGTTACCGATATTTTCGATAAGACCATGCTAGGTACCCTGAACCATGGAGCTATCGATTAAGCTGCAGGCTGAACAAAAAAAAAATCAGAAGTTGTCACAAAATAAAATTACACGAAAAGATATATTAAATTCAAACAAACTAGGCGCATAACCTATTCACCTCTTGCAAAAACATTGATTATTTGAGGTCTTTTGCAAACGAGCTTAATTCTTTACAAATTGTTTACTTGAACTTTTACTTTAAGACCATCAGTTGTAAGATGCTACACCTCTATGTTTTGTTATACCTGTCATATAAAATAAGTATATTATAATTAGAATTCAAGGATTTTCCCATCGTTCATACCTCCATATATTCTAACAGACAAAGTGAGGTAATTGTCGTAAATTCGTGAATAGTAAAAAAATATTATTGTATTCATAACCTTTTTTCAAACAATTTTCATTGTATTGTTAGACGATCCTTCTGTTTTTAACACTCCTTATAAATAATTAAGATCGTAAAACGAGATAATATGCAACATTATAGAAACAAAATAGTACATTGTATCAGATGGATAATTAATACATCCTTACTTTTTAAAATACTTTTGTGAGTGCAATAAAACACTTTGATCTAAAAACATTAATAGGTTTACCTACCTACTTTAATAAACATCTCTCTATTCATATCGGGAAGCTATCAAGTCTGAAAGTTCAAGGAGTAAAATTGAAGTCAAAATCAAATATGAAATTTAGCTGTCATCAGGAAGTCGTGACTTCTGATGAAGATCTCCACACTCTGCGTACTTCAGTCTTCATCACTGATGTACTTTATCTCACCCATTGATATAAAACAAACTAGTTAAGCTCTGTACAAGTTATAACACTTTAAATTGTTTCTCTTTTTTTTCTGGGACGCTCTCTATTGGAGATTGACTACCATAGTAACTATCTACAATCTACACCCTACAGCAACAATTGGCAATTGACGGCCCACGAAGTACTTACTCCCTTCTGGCCAGGCACCAACGGTCATTATTTTTTCATTCATATATTTTTTCATATCTAGTTTTTGTGAATATGAATGTATCTTTTTGTTCTTCTATCATTGTAAGTGGAAAATTTGGCTTCTGGATGATGGAGAACAACTAGTATAGGATCGAACCAACAACGCCCGAGTGGGATCCAATAACTACCACGCTATCAACCGTTAACCCTTGTTTTCTGCCTTACTTTTTTTATGCAGAGGGGAAGGGGGGAGTGTTGATGAAAAATGTACTTCGGATAGGGTTGGGAACTTTTGCGCTATACGATGCTGCTAGGCACGACACGAAACACGATGATGACGGGCGATCAGACGTGCATTCACAAGCGACGTCGATGGTGGCGCGTTACGCGGCCCCCCATAACAATTCACATATTCACGCGGCCCACCACAAAACCAGGGTGTAGTCCGGAATATTTAGAACTTTCAAACAAACATTTTAATAATTGCGTATAGGCAGGCCTATTTGTTTGTGAAAATTTAAAGATCACAATGCTTTCAACCAAGTGTGAATATAAGAAATGAAAAAATGGTCTCTAAGGGAAATATTTTCTTTTTAAAGGGAAGATATTTTGTTTTTACAGCTTATTTCTGTGGTCGTGTTTATCAAAATCTTTTCGCAATACATGAAAGCCCCAAAAACGGACGTTAATAAATAATCAATTACCAATAAATAAAAAAGTATAATATTAAATATAACAGTACCTACGATGTTATTATTTGACAACAAAGTACATACTCACATTAAAACATGTATATTTGTATATGTTTATGATTTTATTTGACAACAAAATCATAAACATATACAAATATACATGTTTTAATGTGAGTATGTACTTTGTACATACTCATGATTTTATTTGACAACAAAATCATAAACATATACAAATATACATGTTTTAATGTGAGTATGTACTTTGTACCGCACAAGAATCTGCTTCCAACCGCTTGGAGTCAGTGTGACTATGGCATCCCCAATTGGGGTGTAAGGCTGAAATTAGTGAGGAGGGGAAGGGAATGAGAAACATGAAGGTGGATAAGAATCTGGTATATTCAGATCTGTTAAATCTGCCGAGAACGACTAATGCCACGACCTCTGGATTCGTAGCCAATAGCCATACTCCTCGATTGTAAATGCTGACGCAGTTCTTTATTTTCATAAAAGATCTGTTCCAAAGACCGAAAATCTATATCTTATGGGTCCTGTTTATCTAGCGGTGTAGAATACAGAGATATATCTCTTCGAGACGCTGGAGGATCTGAATCCAGTTTCAGGAAAAGTACCGTCTAGGAGAAAACGGTGTAGTAACAATACACAGCTAGTAGAAGAAAGTCATAGAGTTACATAATTTTGTAACTAGCCTTTTTTATGACTTAATATTATGTTATTCATGCTTAACAATTACCAATCTTGTGAAATTTATTTCACTGATCACCACCGAAATCCTTCTCATGACTGACGTTGTTCAATGGTTTTCAGAAACGACCGCCAGAGATTACTTCATTCAACGCTAAGAGATTATATTTCATTAGTTCAAGACAGGTTAAGTCACGTTGATGTGATCAAATTGCATTTGGCTTTTATGTCAGTCAGAACGTGATATGAATTTTATTGTGATACCTTCATTAAAAATATATTTTTATTTTGCAGTGTTACTTTCCGAACCAACCAGTGCGTTGTGCAAAAGTATTGAAGAAGAATACATTTCCAGTTAAGAGCCGCAAACGTTATATTTTTACAGAAAGAACACAGTTCTCTAGATATGAGATTTATCGTGATACCTTCGTTGTAAGTACATTTATATTTCACATTGTTACTTTTCGCACCAATCTGAGCATTGGGCAAATGCAGAAAAGAATAATACATTTCAAGAAGAGCCGCAAACACAGACAGAAAGAGCTCAGTTCTCCCAATCGTAAGCCTGACTCACGAACTTGACTTTTCCATGTTAACTTCTCACTACGTCTAAATCAACTAACCTTTCTAAACTACAAACAATGTCCATGTCACTTGAATGCTTTTTATCCTGAAAGTAATCGATGGTTTATTATATTGGCATTGATGTGGATCATATCATAATTGAAGAGTGCCAATCAAGGGGTTGTGACGACCTTTGGCAGGAGTTTACAGACTTTACAATAACTATCATCAGGGTCATTCATCCATTGAACAAAGTGTCTCCCTAAATTTTTATTTATTCATATTTAAGTTGGTTTTGCAATTAAAGTTTATTTTTTTATACATTAACTCCTCACAGGAGGCCTTGAGGAAAATAAAGAATGTCCTCGGGGCCAACGTCATATTTGGTGAAGCTGTGTAGAGACGGGAATGCGTGAATATAGAAGGGAAGAAACAAATCTTTCCAGAGCCAAGCTGTTAAAGTCGAAGTGTTTCCCGACTCCGCACCGATGCCGAAGACATCAATGCCGTTAGTTCCTCTGAGCATATTTCATTGAAATACCGATAGAACAAGGACAGCATTCCATCTTGACGAATGTGCTCTAAAGTTAGAGAAATCTATTAAACGGATCGATTATTCAGGATCGCCAGTCAGGGGTTTTCTTCTGACTTTTTTTTCGATCCTTCATCTTTCCATCTAACATTGGTCCTGCCGCAATTATCTGGTCTGCAATGAAATATTCATACCACATATATTTACCTTTGATCTGATCGTTCAACTTGATCATAATTCCATTTTTGAAAAACTTATTTTTTTACTATAATACTAGCTGGTCCCCGGCATGCATTGCAAATGTCCTTTCCCTGTCCATTCCCATGTCCTTTCCCGTGCATCCCCGGTCCCGTCCCCCCTCCCTCGTCTCTTACCTCTCCGCGAACCCCACCTCCCCGTTCCCCGTCCCCCTGCATTTCCTCCTTGCCGCCAAAATATGAGATCACACATTTTCATTTAACGCCAGAGCTTACCGTTATATATAGCCTATTATTCTGATGAGCTATGTTAAAGTTTCATTAATATCCATTCAGTACAACAAACACCCAAACATCCAAACATACTTTCGCGTTTATAATATTAGTAAGATTGTATTTTTCCTTTGGAGGGGTGCAGACATACGTTTAAGGGAAGGTCTTATTTTTGACTGTAGACATTAAGTATGTAAGAAAGAGGGGCAACATTATATGTTTAAGAACAAAAGCAAAACAATGACATTTGACGTTTTTGAATTTTTTTTAATTTAGTCACTACTCAATATTATACGTATCACGATACTACTGAAGCTCTAACAAAAGATGAGAATTCGTTCCATACAAAATCTATCAGGAAAAGAATTTTCTTAGTAATTATTTTTTTGTGAATTTTACCGATGTTTTAATAGCTATTCTGCTTTCGGGGCGGAGTCAAATCCAACAATTCAAAGATCATAAAAATCGGTCCAGCCTTTCTCGTGTTATAAATGGTGTAACTAACCCTTTGTTTTATATATTAAGAAGATATGATCATAATTATTTTATTTCAATTTTCGTCACTCGTTCCCTGGTTTTTAATTATTGGTGCTGTTATTGGATGTTCTTCAAAACCAGGTCTGCAAAGCAATATTTTGAGTTATTTTTTTCTTTGAACAAATCGTTCATTCTCACATATAATGTGTTCATTTTAGATATATTAAATAATTATATATTTATTTATATTCGTTACCTATATGACAGCTGTAGTATTATCGTTCAACAGCAGAGATTTGAAATGCCTCAGAAAATTTGCAATAACCAACTTAGTTCAGCACGACTTTCCATAAAATAATAATTTTATGAGCGTTAAATTATGTAAAATGTTTTCTTGTCACGTATCGGTGTTTGCTCGGGGTAAAAGCACAATAATTTAGACCTGCTCAATGTGTAAACGAAGCTTTCGTGATTATTAAGCGGTATTTACACTTGACAGTTGAATGCTACGAGCTAAAACCAAAATTAAGTTAATGTTCATATTAGTAGAAAGAAGTACGTGTGTACTTAACAAAAACCGCATTTTAATAAAACGCTATTTCCCTTTTTCTGAATGCGTCCTATTTTAATAATATAACTAGTCTCAACATAACCTTTTTTATGATATTAACGTATTTTCAATTATTTCAGAAATGTGCAGATTTAATGTATGAACCTTGAATTTGAAACTGCTACCCTTAAGTATTTGACAGTTTATATCTGCGGAAAGTACAAAGGGAATGGGAGTTCCTAGGCACCTTATTTATTTATTTATTTATCATTCATCCTCTTATCGTTTCTTTTGAAGAAGAAATGAAACACCTACTTGCTTAAATAGAGGAAGAAAGTCGTAATCAAGTCTACTGATTGACAAGACTTATATTAACTGATTACATATATCCGCCCACACTTAGAACACTGCACACCGATCTGGACTCCTTTCTACCAAGCCCACATTGTTAAGATCGAAAGAATTCAAAAAAAAAATTTTAAACACTTAAATTATAAACTTAACCTACACTTTCTAAATTACACCGATTCTATTAAATTTCATCACTTCAACTCCCTTCATACACGACGATTAGTTTTTGATCAAATTTTATTATTTAAAATTTTAAACAATGGCCTGGACTCACCAGAGCTTACCAATTTAATAAAACTCCATATTCCTTCAAGATTAACCCGACAATCGAATTTACTTCATTTGCCCACTTGTAGAACAAACTTTAGAAAAAATTCCCCGATTCCTCGAATATGTGCGCAATACAACGAATTGTTTCACAACGTGGACATTTTTAATTTAAACCTTCAGAAGTATCGAATAGAAGTAACGCGGTGCGATATTGGATTGATACGGGGTGTGCAAGGTATCGAGAGCATCTCATATCCTTATCCTATATTCTCCCTCCCCTCCCCCTCCTCTCCCCTTCCTAAGTCTAAATTTAGCTTAAGATAAATTAAAACTCCATCTAGAAACAATATTAGCATAAGAAACTCTTTTGGCTTCACTGCAGTTAACGTGTATATTTTTATGTCTATTGTATGTATATAAGCTGTTTGTTTCTTACAAATAAAATAAAATAAAATAAAATAAAAATAAAAAACAAGGCCAAAACAAAACTAATGGTTATCGACAAAGCTAGCATCTTTGAAAGAACAAAAATGTTTTCACAGACTTAGAAATTTTTATAAACCTAGGCTTGTCTATCAGTAATGAAGGAGGTTGTGAAGCAGAAGCCAAGAGCAAAGTGCAACAGAGTAAGAATAACCAGAATACAACATATTACGAAGACCACCAAGGTGAGACTCGTCCGGGCGCTGATTTTCCCTATATTTCTATACGGTATGAAAAAAGCCAGCGAAAGAAAACGGATAGACGCCCTCGAAATGTTATGCTGGAGACAAAAGCTCAGGATTCCATGGATAGCCAGAAGTACAAATTTGTCTATTCTGGAAGAACTGGGCATCCACAATAGGCTTATAAACTATCTGCTACAAAGTATTTTCAGTTTATTTTTGATACGTTGCTCGCCAAACTGAGAACTCCAACTTGCGAAGCTTATAGTCACTGGCAAAGTATAAGGCACGAGAAGCAGACGAAGGTGATAAGATACCAATGCGCTGGAATGACAAAGTATCACCGACTTATTAAAGGGTTTTGATTAAGTAAGGAAATCTTTCATTTAACGAGCGGAGTTGAGACCCTCTTTCAACGAACAGGAATACAGCCAACTCACTTAAATCTTAGGTTCAGGTTCTGCTACCTGAAAGAGTTCATGCAATCCTTCCAGACAATCCAAAATTGGTCAAAAGATGACGGGTCTAAAAATTCTTTGTATGGATATGTACATAAGCTTCTAACGATTTTCTCAGAAGAAAATATTTTGTTTAGGATTTTTGTGGCCAAAAAGACGTATTTTATAATTTTTTACTAAAAAAAACTAAAATAATGCAGTCATTTTTGGTATTTTAATTCCAAAATGGTGTCCGAAGGTGAAACTACCAAACCATTATTTGTTCTGTAAAATAAACAAAAAGTTAGGGCTGGCGACGGCTTCACTGATAAAGCACATGTTAATTATGTACATGTTTGTGTTAGCATAAGGCATACTTCATTTGTCAAACAAAAGATAACATAAGTCAACGTTTGTGAGTGAGTTAATGTCTAAAAATGCTGCAGGTTGTACTCGTACAGCGACTCCTAAAATAGACTTACTATGCAAGTCATGTTCCTACCACCCGTACAGCCGTTATCAGATTTAACAAACTTGTATATTCAATCGATTCTTATGTTAAATATAAAATAACAACAAAACATCAAACAATCTCACGCTCAACAACCAGAATAGAATCACAATAGGATCTGATTCCCATCTTTCACAACGCATAAATTAATAATTTGACACGAGGAGAACCGAACCGCGGCGAAGAAAGGTCAACCGAACCTACAACACGTAATAATTATAATCCGTGCAGCGAGATCTTCAAATCTTCTTTAAAGTTGAAAGTGGATCATGCTCCTTTGTGAAATGTCGAGGTCAGCAATTGTTGACATCGTTGCTGATCCATTGTGAAATAACAAAATAAAAACAGCCTCAGTTGATTTAGCAAAAAGCACGACATTTTGTACGGCTTGGAGATCGTTAATTCTGCCAATTTTTTGATTGTTTCTAATACGTGGTCGCTGTTGGAAAATATTATAATGAAAATAAAACTGATTTGCTGGCGTTAGGACGAAAACTTATCAAATAGAAGGGGGACTTCGTGTAAAACGGAATGACTTGCACCTACCCTGATTTCGAAGAAAGTGGAGAAAAAATTTGGCTTCAAGATTTTTGATTATGTCCTGATTTTCATTTAATATTTTTTCTTGGAGGTTTAACAAATATCTTTTAAAAAACAAAGTCCTTGCCAGATATAATATATTCAAGTTGAATTTGATCAACAGAATTAATTTTTTTCATTTCTAGTTTTGTCTTTCTTCAGTTTGCTGGAATTCTATCCAATCAAAGAGACCGATAAATTTATGTTAAAAAACTAAGATATCCTTGATAAAAATGCTTTGTGAATGATTAAAAATGTAGGCGGTATTTTAAAAGGAGATTTAAGCAAGAATTTCAGATACCGGCAGCAAAACGCGAACTGGATAGACAATTATTCTCAAGAGTACCTGAAGACGGATAGTTTTGCTTATTTGTAGGTTTTAATTAGTCAATTACCAATTTGATTTAGGATGATTATAGGAAAACAATGCTTGATGAGGTAGAAATGTGAATTGTACAACTGTGATAAATACGCAGAATTTTGTAAATACGTACATTGACCTTATAGATCGTCGTCATTTAGTTTTTATACATTATAGATACTCACCAACTATCGTGATAATATGTCACGTCCCTATTCTGACAGAAAATGATAAAATAATCAAACTTTACGCATATACAGTTTTTTATATTGAACAGCAAGTTATTTTAATTTTGGACGTTCAATGTTGACCTGCTTTCAAATAACACTTTTATTCGGTTTCCTAAATGTACCTTCCTTTTTTACGGTTATCTGAAAATCAAAAAGGCCCATGAAAAACTTAGCGTTGTCGGCCTGGGTGCCTTTTTTGAAACTGTCGGACTGGGTGTTAATTGAAAGTTTGATTAATCTTACAGAAAGTTCTAACTTTCCTAAGAAAAAATAATAAACACATAAAATAAAAAGTAGGCCATTTTCTCAGAATTATTAATCCTCTAAAAGTCCAGACAAAAGCAATAAAGCGGTAATTTTGTTATTTTTCTGGAATATGATTTGCATGCACTAACCTTATGTAAATTCTTCAATTATCATCCTCATTTCTACAGTAAGCATCTACTTAAAAATTCTTTATGTCTTGCCATTCTCCTACAAAAACCATCGGGATCATTAGGAGCGGGAACATTGGTGGGGAGTGTACTAGATGGACTCTGCTCTAGAATGATAAAACAAAGTCTGCCTATTATTAAGAGCAGGCTGATAGGTATTCTGCACAAAAACTTTAAAAATGTTAAGAAAACTTTTCCAGCATTTTTGGAATTTAAAAATATGTTCTCTTTTAAAAGCTTGTTTTTAAAACGCGAAAATCGGAAAAAAAACCTCATTTCACCAACATTCCGTATATACTCGTATTCATTTAAGACATATTGATCATAATCATAACCCTTGTCTTCAGGAATAAGCGGATATTCTATTTGATCGTAAGTATAGAATAATTCCAAATTGCTTACCACATAAGGATGATTTCCTTTAAAACATTCTAACGGCATTTGGGAAACAATTCAGAGCGATTCCATCAAGTTATAGTACAAGTGAAAATTCTACATAGAATATAGTTAATCCATCGACTGAACATCTTTGAAGTAAAACTTCTTTATGCACGCTTGACTTGGGGAGTAAGCTGGTGAATGCGTGACGAGAGCGTTATGAAAAGTGTGATCAGGCGAGTCGAACGAAAGTTGAGAGGGAGAAATAAGTTAGTGAAGTTTTACTTAAGCCGTGTGGTCTAAAGCACACTCGTTTTTTTTTTTTGTTTCGATGAGTCAATCACATTAGTCTTGAAAATATATCTAACGAGCCATTCTAGAGCAGTTTTTTTCATCGGAAATGGCGACTATTTGATTACTTCTGTGAACATCAGAGTGGAAGCCCAAAAAAAATGTTCGTAGGAAAATATTCGGATAAAACACTCAATTTCAACACCCCAATTTGGGCGGGATTTGAAACGACTTTTAGATGTGACCATTTCAACCAGTAGACGTAAATTGAATGAGTTTTTTTGTATTACAAAGAAAGGTCAATTTGTGGTTAAATCGCATAGTCTTCCGTTGAAATTGTCATTTTTCTGTTTTATATATCAATAAATAATACGCGTGTACTAATTTAAACGAGTACATTTTTGGGCATTCCTTTTAGGTATATACTCTTTGGAGGACATAACTTTTTTTTGTTTTTGATAAGCGAAAAGGGATTTATTTTTAAATATCATTTTAACTTGTTCTACCGGTATTACAATGGAAGATGCTCCGAAGAACTCGCATCATTGATCCCTTCGGCACCGGTGCATAGTCGGGAAACACGCCAAACGCGTGCCCAACATTTGTACACGGTTGACGTATGTCACATGAGAACGGGTCGTTTCTTCGACTCGTTCTTGTGTTCAACAGCTCGGCTGTGGAATGATTTGCCGGCCTCTGTGTTTCCTCCTTCCTACAACATGGGTCTCTTCAAGACCAATGTTCATTCCTTCCTCTCCTCAAAAAGACCCTCCACACAGCATCCCAGATGACATAGGCCCTGAGGGAAATTATTGGAGTTAATGTAAAAAAAAAAAAACTTTTGTTTTAAACTAACTTTGTACATATATGGTGAAAAATGCTTCCCTAAAATCATAGATAAATTCTTTTCAAAACATATGTCATAGGTAATGTTCCCAGGCATAAAAATACCATATAAATATCTAAACTTTTCTGATGCATGATGATATAAATTGTTCTGGAAATATAATTTTTTGTAAGATCAAATCTCTTTTCGTAATTTTTAAGGTTATTCACATGAAAAGATGAGATTGAAAAAAAAGATAAACGAAAATATGAAAGAGAAAAAGACACAGAAAAATAGAAAAAGATAATGGTCGTCACTGGGACTCGAACCCAGAACCTCTCGTCTAACCAGGATGTGCGCTTTTACCAATTCAGCCATTACCACCTTCTAGGAAACCGTCATAATTGTCAATCTCATATTTTAAAAGTTATTTACGCACCAGATTTAAATGTCCGGGTTTAATTTTCCCCACAGGAAAAACTAAACCCTTTCACACACTTCCCAAATGATCATCTGGTCAATCCACGCTATGCAATTGCACTATATAAGTATTATAAATACAAAACAATACAAGAACAACATGTCAACCTACCAGAGACCAAATGGGAAAATAATTCACCGACTCCTGATATTTTCATATCAGAGGGTTCGGCTCTGTGGAATTCCTAATTGAATCTATAAATCCTAATGATCCCTCAATATAAATATTTAAAAAATCTAATCTAAAATATATAAGAATTAACAATATTATTTTCAACTATTATTCCCATGTCATAGGCAACTACCCTTTTCATTGGAAACAATCGTTCTAAAAACTAGTTCGGTTACAAAGTACAAAGTCCCAGTTACGACCATTATCTTTTTCTATTTTTTCTGTCTTGTTCTCTTTCATATTTTCGTTTAGATTATTAGATTATTATTTTCCTTTTCAATGTTCTGGAAATCACTAATTTAAAAAAAAAATCGTTCAGAGTTAGTAAAAATTATATTTTCAGTTTGGTTGCCGGCCGGGTTGGTTGTTTTGATTTATGTACCAACATGCTTTTTTTAGACTTTGTCTAGTGAGGCAGGTAAAAAAGACATTTACGGTTAAACTTGTAAAAATTCTTAATAATAGTTTTTAATTTTATAAAATACTAGCTGGTTCCCAGCATGCGTTGCAATAACGTATTCAAAGATTTTTTCCATGTATGTCCTTTCCCGTGCGTTCCCGTTCCCCTCCTGTGTCCCCTAGCAATCCCGCGTTCCTCTTCCACCTTCCCCGCTTTCCATCGCCCCTCTTCTGCTCCCCCGTCCCGCCATCCCGCCTCCCGCTTTCCATATATTGAGTACATTAAGTTTTCACTCGCGTGCTACCACCTATTACAATTTTTTAATAAAAATTTTAATTTTTCATAAATTACAAATATTCATTTTTGAATGTATAAGAACAATCAATTAAATTTGCTACCTAACATAGGTATCTACTTAAAATATCTATAATTCTTAATTCGATTCAAAGTATTAGGCGAGTACTTCAAATAAATTCATTAATTTAAAGAGTTTCGAAAATTGAATTTTGATTTAACAATCATTTTTTTGCAAAAAGTCATTCTCAAATATTGACAGTTTTGCAAGAGTTTTTGTAATGATTAAAATCTTTTCAGATGTATTGTCATGTGGTTGTAATAATCCAGAACCTTCGCGGGGGTTTAAAGAAGGTATTTTGAAAGTTTCATATATTTCATATGCTAATATAGAAATAGACATCTCATATAGACATCTCATAAACTCGTATATATACCCAAGTAAGCTTATATTGATTTATATATATATATACGAGTTTTTCCCGCGGCTTCGCTCGCATGGTATTATGGGATTCCCACTCTGCCTCCTCCACCTTCCCTCTCCCCACTCCACTCCCCCCCATCAACCCCCCTCCCCCCTCCCCCTCCACCCACCCCTCCCCCCACTCCACTCCGCCCATCAAACCCCCTCTCCCTCACCCCTCACCCATCCCTCACCCTACTCCTCCCATCCTCCACCTTCCCTCTCCCCACTCCACTCATCCATCAACCCCCTCTCCTCCCCCTCCTTCTTCGCCCACCCCTCCCCCACCCCATACCCCTCCACATTCCATCTCCCACACTACCCCCTCCATCAACCCCCTTCCCCCCACCCCCTCCTCCTCCCCACACCCTCCTCCATCCTTCCCATTTCCCCTTCCTTCCCTCCCCCCTCTCCTTCCCCTAACCACCTCCCACCACCCTACTCCCCCTCCCCTTCCCCACTCCACCAACACCCTCCCAACAACCCTTCCCCCCCTCCCCACTCCCCCCTCTCACCTCTCGCATTCCACACATTCATTCCCGATACATTCAGTTTTCAACCTATTATAATTTTTTATACAAATTTCATAATGTCAGAACTCAACGGTAGTTTTATACAAAATAACGAACAAAAAACGAATTATCTAATATGTGCAGTCGTTCGAGTTTACGCTCATACATACATTTCGGTGATTCATTTTTAGAGAAAGTTATCAAGTACGACACCAACAAAGCACTCCTTTTAGGGTGAATTGCCTAGTTAAAAAATAAAACTAAGCATCGTTTCCAAGGCGACAATTGGATTGCTTTTTTTCTGACGTTTGCAATAAATCGATTTTGTTAGGGACAGAAAACGTATGATAAATAATTTCATAACGCCAGAGCTTACCAATATATATTACCTATAGTACTCGCAAATAATGTAGCTTTAAGTATTAGTGAAAGAATTTTTAAAATCCATTCAGTAGTTTTTGCGTGAAAGAGTAACAAACATACATCCAGATATCTATACATCCACACAAACTTTCGCCTTTATAATATTAGTAGGATATAGAAAATCTAGAAACCTTCTTGTGTTCAAAAAAGGAGGCTCGTGATTTTTTTTTCCAGTTTTATATCAAAAATTAACTTTACGCAAACAATTCAAGACTTAAAAATCAAGTCTAATTTCCAAAATATTATACACGTACCGGAACATAGGTACCTAACTTAATTTAACCACTGATTCCTGAGCTTATTTGGAGTTATGAAAATGGCGTTTTGGTCTCTAATATATGTAATTGTAATTCAAATACAATAAAAAAAAAAATTCTTTCAAATGTCGTCTGATAAATATCCAATACATACTGATTTAAAAAATAATAATTTAAAAGTATCTGGAAACCAAAATTCTTTTTTTAATATCCCTTCACACCATGTTTACGGTGCAGACACAAAAGGTAGCACATTTACAAAACCATACGATTAGATAGCGAGTCATTGTTACGAAAATGATGCCCGAGGAGCGGTAGTTTGAAACGCGGATGTACTGGTACGTTGTTTATGAGAGCGAAATAAAGGGAGCGGAGGCCCATCCTATTCGCCCAACAGCAACCTTCATCCTCATTTTTAAGGTTCTACAAATTTATTAGATGTACGTATCTAGATTTTATTGTATTCATAATAATAAAATTATGAGTGTCCGTAACCTTGTATAAAAACGATTAATAATAAGGTGTAGACGCGAATAACCAAATTCGATTCGTCAGAATTTAAGACACTAAGGAGTGCTATATCTTACACCCACATTAATACACTAAATACTAAACAGTTGGCGTATTTATATTAAGAAGTTCAGTACATTAATCTAAGTAACCGTTCCCCTGATATTAGTATTTATGACTAGACATTCATGATCTTTTCAATGCTAGGTAGCAAGGAGTCAGAACCTCTGATTTCATTAGTAAAGCCTTTATTTCACAACTTCTATTTCGCGGTCCGGCCTCCCGTGCACGACTATCGAAAAATTCCGAAATGTCGGCTCCCATGTTGAATTAAGACTTGTCATTTGTCATTCGACAAAACAAGTGCTAATATCTACTGCACAATTTGAGGCGATTTAAATTCTGTAAAATGAATTGTTGTGCAACGAGGTTTGATTTTCGACGTTCGTTAATACTAAATCAACGGTCGAACAAAGGAATTAGTTCAAAAATTCGTTAGTGTCACGGTTTTCGGTACTTCCAGTTACGAGTAGTTATCCTGGTACCTAACCTTAAAATGCTTGGTAAATGATAACGATTAGGCAGAACTATAATTTGATTTATACATTATGAGAGCTGCTAGTATAAATACCTGTCCAATCGACTTATTGTGTTTTGCGTTAACTAATTAATTATATATAAGGGAACGTACCCATACTACGTGACATGTTTAGGGGGGGGGGGTCTTCAAAATGTCACGCTTGGTACAAATGAGCGGCGGCGGGCTTAGGTTTTTGGTCACCGGGGGGGGGGTTAAAAATTGCAAAAAGTTGGTCACGTAGTATGGGTACGTTCCCTAACCCTTGACTGAGTTAGTTTATAGTGAAATGCAGGCATTACGTACGAATATGCTCGACATTGGATTTGCTGGCATTCCATCATCAGAAAAGGATTATTAAAAGAAATTGCTGAAATAGGTTTACGCACTCCCACAAACCAAGTATCGGGTGGAATGCGTGGGGCTGGGTGGGGATAATAAAGTGGTGGATATGTCTGGTCTGAAATGCAATTAGTCTTGCCTCTGCAACATTCTGCATTTAAACGTTTGGCTGAACTATTCTCTCAATAACACAAGTTGAGAAACCAAATTTACCTAAATTTCAGCATTGAACTAACTTTTCTCATCCGCGCCTTATTTGGTACCCATTTGAGAAAATTTTGAGGGATAGAAAAAACAGTTTTATCAACTTATTCCGAATTTTTAAAAATATGTTTAATGGTTTCTTCTTCACTAGATATCATCAACTATTGATAAGATGTACAAAGGGCCTAATGATAGATATATATTTGAAAGCAGTTTGTACATTCTCATTTTTCGTATTCAAAATATCAATAAATCCTGCTTAGAATAGAAGCGATTCCATTTCAAAGACTGTGAAGATTAGTTCAGGATCACAGAAGATAAAGTTTTTTTTATATCAAAAGAATACAAAAAAGAGCATTATGTCAATAATATAATTTGTTCAAAGCATATAAATACATACATACACCCTCTCTCACACACACACCCTAAATCTGTAAAAATACATTATCTTCAAAAGACAATAAAAATGTTTATTGGAATATAAATTAGTAGGAAATAAACTAATTATTATTATTGTTAATATACCGTATTATTTAAGGAACACAGCTTCCGAAAACAAATCGTGAAAAGATCTTAATAAAAGTGGGTAATTCAAAGCAATGATAAGAATCTCGAATTATAAATATTAGATTTCGTTGCAATCATTCTAATAGTATTTAACTGCTTTCATAAAACTTTATGATGGAAATGAATGAGAAGGATTTTTTACTCAATTCTCCCACATTTTTCTCTTACTGGTACTGAATTCATAATAAAACCATAAACTTTATAACACCTACTAGCTTCACCGCCAAAGTTCTTAAACAGGAATTAAAATGCCAATAAATTTTACAACTCTCGTGTTATTATTGTCGAGTAAAATAAAGAGGCATTTAGTTATATTTTAACAGGTCATTCATCACTTAACAATCATTATGACTTTTAATATGTGGTTTTCATTTTATTACTTGTAAAGTTGGTGATAAAATTATTTAATCGGTAACGTTTTCTAATCTACGCAACCGCGTCGTAAAAATGTGACATTGTTAAAAAATGGGTTAACATTACCAATAATACATATGTTTTTCATTACTAATCTTTGTGATATTTCAAATTTTCTATGCAGGGGACTTTTTAACTTTTAAAAATGGGACTCTGTGGAATGCCACTGTAATGTTTTTTATTAAAAACATCGTCCATTTTTTTCAACTGCAAAATACGATATATTGAAAACACTGTTTATTCATCATATAAAAATGTTATTTTGTACGTACATTAAAAAGCTTATTTATTAAATAATTACATGCCACCAAAACATCAAAAGTACCAGGTTCGTGGTTGGAAATTTTAGCCATATTGCAAGGACAAAATTCACTTCGTGCTACGAGTACAATAATTACCCATAATATCGCACCAAAAGTTTTGCGTGCAGTCTTTATTTTACATCTATGTTAATACCTATTCTCGATTTGCAGAAAGGATATCAAACTACTTAAAATATTTTCAATGATTTCAACGATGATAAGGTAGGTACCTACAATTACAGTGATTATTATCTCAAAAGTCACTGTGAATCCTTCAACCCAAAATTAAGCTCATTATCTCGTTTTATTTCAAAATAACAGTGCTCTAGCGATTTGTTACGTGTTATTACCAATTAGATTAAAGAACTGTAAAGAATTGGATACTGTGGTGAATAGGGTTTTGTATGTAGTTTATTTATTTAATTTCAACGGTATACATTTATTTACTATAGATACATACAACTGTACACAACAACATATACCATAAGAACTGATTACATGTCACAAGTCACAAAATCAAAAATAATAATATAGAAAAAAAAAGATAAAAAATTGTTTAACAGATAATTATGGCATTTGAATGAGAAATAACACCAGAAAGACAGTTACATACAAAAATCTATAGTACAAATAGAATTAATATTGACTGAAAAGATTTGATAGCATAGCCCTCTTGTACCTACCTTCCGTGCAGTTAAATAGATCTGCCACATCTGCATATCTATTACTAACATCATGTAACCTAGGTACAAGGGAGTGTTTTTAGTACTCAGTCCTATTATTGTTACATTTAAACAGGATTTTAGATCGAGTGGTTCTCGTGGGAACATGAAATTCAATGAGCTTAGTTAAATTAGGACTGTCTATGCTACCATTTACAATTTTGAACAAAAATATTAAGTCGGATATAATTCTTCGATCTGTGAGTCTTAATAAATTTAATTCTTTCATCAAGTAATTGTAGTTTATTTTTTCAATGGGAATACCGAGTTTAAAATTAATATGTCTTAGAAATTTATGTTGAATTTTTTCGATTGAATCTGAATGTATTTTAAAATGGGGGGACCAGATCAAGGAGTTATATTCGACTTGACTAAGTACTAAGGATGTATACAAAAATTTTAGTGTTGAAATATTCCTAAAACCTCTGGAATTTCGAAGAATCAAGCCAAGCATTTTCATTCCTTTATTACCGATTGTGTTTATATGGGATATAAAGTTTAATTTAGAGTCGAAAATTATGCCCAGGTCGTTAATTTCTTTGACACAGGTAAGGGTAGAGTTATTAAGTACATACGGATGAATAATTGGTTGACTTATTCTGTAAAATCTTATTGCATGACACTTGCTTATGTTCAGAAAAAGTTTTTATAATAGAACACCAATTAATTAACTTGTGTAAATTATTCTGTAGACAGATACAATCTTCAACGGTTTTAATTATTTTTAATATTTTCAAATCATTTGCAAAAAGCAACACATTTACATTTTTATCAAATATATGAACAATATCGTTTATAAACAGAACAAACAAAATTGGGCCTAAATGAGACCCTTGTGGTACACCTCTGGTAGCTATAAATTAATTGGAAAGGAACAAATTAATTTTAACAAGCAGTACTCTATCAGATAGATAGCTTGCAAACCAGTCTAAAAGTTTTCCATCAATACCTAGCTTACGTAGCTTCTTAACCAGTAGAATTTTATGAGAAACTTTGTCGAGTTTCAAAGTCCTTCGACAGATGACGTCAGTATAGGTAGTTATATGTAGTTTTAAGGTGTCTCAACAGATGTCAGCAAAGTAGTTGGTACCTTAGGAGAGTGACAACTGTCACCGTTAATGTATAATACACACACGGTTACGGAAATAGCCGATGATATCCGATCGATCGCTGCGCACTTGCAGTGTCGAGCTCCCTTGCTCCATAATTAAACAGAGCATTCATTAGAGTGGACTTTTGATCCAGTTAAATATTCATTGTAAACTACACGATAACATAAATGATGCAACTTGTAATTTCGACGAACCACGAGCTTTATTGAAGATTCTCGAACATTCATCAAATAATCCCAACCACTGGGATTGGAACATTGACAATCTATCTCACGAAAAATTTCACAACATTACTTATTAACGGAAAAAAATATTATTCAGTACATCATTGGGGGATAACACACCAAGTTTGTAAATAATAGATTCGTCAGCAAGTATGTTGGTGTTGGTTATATTTAAAAAATACTACGACAAATAATGAAGAACAATATTGAAAGCTTATATAACGCTGGACGTGAAGGCTGAAGATTATGAAAACATCTCGTAACATAATTGTTGATGAAATTTTCTCTACTGTCTTTACACAAAAATGAATGTTTCTTTGTTTGTCCCTTATGGTTCCTAAACCATTCATCCGATTGCAATGAAACTTTTGGGAATTGATTTGCGCATACCCGCGATGTGAGTGAGCTCTGGCATTATGAAATTATTTCCTATGCATTCATCCCTTTGCAAATCAGTTTTGGTGAGTTTTTGTGAGCACTCCCCCGAAGGTTTCTATATATCTAGTGTGCTCTGGCGTTATCAAATTTGTACAAAAAATTGCAATAGGTGGCGCGTGAGTTATTTGAAAAATGAGTGTATTTAATATAGTTTAGCGACAGGAGGGAAATCCGGGAGAAGGGGAG
The DNA here is from genome assembly GCA_929108145.2 of Limnephilus rhombicus. Classification (NCBI taxonomy): domain Eukaryota; kingdom Metazoa; phylum Arthropoda; class Insecta; order Trichoptera; family Limnephilidae; genus Limnephilus; species Limnephilus rhombicus. The sequence goes on from OV815276.1 coordinate 36,258,219, forward strand.
GGCAAAGAAGGAGGGGGGATTCACAGGAGGGGGGTGAAGATAGGAAAGGACACGCAGGGAGAAAAATATTTATTTAAGTGGCATTGCAACACATGCCGGGAACTCGCTAGTATTTAATAAATAAATAAAAATCACTTGTGTGACCCATGAATCTATTAAAATTAGTAGCAAGAGCTATTAGATTTAAATGAATTGCTTATTGGGTGGATAAAGGACAAATACGTTAAGTATTTAAAGGTGCAAATAGAGATGAAAAAAGAATAAATAGGTTATTGAGTATTTCGGTAGCGGGTATTTAGACCACACTTCATTAACGGTTCTGGGTGATTATGATAAGTTTTTTTTATTAACGAGAAAACACAGATGCGTACATTAATTAACAAGAAAATATAAACCATTAAAACTGGAAAATAATTCGCCTGCATCAATGGATTTCTGAAAGCCAACTTTGAGAATAATTTGAGCAGTGAATTGCAATAGTGAGGCTAAACCTCTACTTACACGAATGCTTAAATAAATATGTGAAATAAATATGCTTTCTTCCAATTTCTGATATTCGGCTCCACCCCTACTATAATAAAACATTGTTCGAAACTGTCAAATTAGTATAAGCTTTCCCTGAAGAAGGAACGTTTGTTCCGAAACCGGTCGGATTTACGCATTATATAAGTGGTTTATACAAAGTTATATTGTTTCATTTTTCTTTTCTTAGTTTATTACTTCGGTTTGTACATTTTACAAATCACATTCCAATGTAACACGATATTTTTTGTTCTTCGTCACTGAGGCATTAGAGGAATGGTTAGAAGTGATAACCTTGCTAGTTTCGCAGCCAATAAGGATTTTGAGTATTGAAAGTGTGGTACCAAATAATAATGTGCCGCATTGGATGGTGTGTATTGGGTTTTGAGGTGTGTCATGACCCGCCTCGTTGGAGTTCGAGCAGCGGACCCTGTTATCTTCCCACTTGCATCCGAGTGCCAATCATGGTTCTTCAACTTCTGTTGCATTATATTTAACATAAAATTTTCTTTCTGAAATTATTTGGCTGTTGAAAAAAACAGCTATCGTATTTCTATTTATCCATATTTTTTATACCGGGTTTAACAGATTTTTTTCTCACTTACGTAAGAACAATCCAGTTATAAGAATTCAGTTATTATACAAATAAGTTCATAATTTTTTTAAAAAAGCTAATTTACATTCATCCGATTGTAATGAAACTTTGGGGATTTGATGTGCTCATGCCCGCATGGTTTCTATATACAATAATGAGCTCTGGCGTAATGAAATTATGCATTGCTAACCATTCATCCGATTGCGATGAAACTTTGGAGATTTGATGTGCGCATTGGGAAGAGGCGGCACGCGGGAGTGGGGAGGAGAACGCGGGAGGGGGATTCGCATGACGGGGAAAGTGAATAGGGAAGGTGGAAACGGCGGAGTGGGATCGTGTGAGGGGAAGGGGACGCGGAATAGGGAGAGGAGGCGAAAGTGTAACGGAACGAATGGGAAAGGACACGCAGGGAAAAACCATTTATTTATTAAGTTTCATTGCAACGCATGCCGGGAAATCGCAGTATCCATTTAAAAATCTAAATTATAAAGTTACATGAAAGCTCATTAAAAATATCTTTAATATAAAGAGAAGCAAGAGACACAAAGTTAAACTCAAGTGATAGAATAATAAATTAGTATAGCATGTTTTTGAGCAATGGCATAGCATTTATTCTGAAACCCTATAAATTATCGACGAAAATGTCTACTTCAGCACGTTTAATATTATTATATAATCTACACAATTGGGTCTGGGGTTAAAATAGGCGAAATTATTTTTAATGTGTTCATGTGAAACCTTGCTATGGCACCTTAAACAATGGGAATTGGGAACATTTATTTCAACATTGTTAAAACATAACTTAATATCAAGATGACCGTGAATTATTTTATGTAAACATATTAGATCAGAGAATTGCCTTCTAATTTTAAATGTATGAATATTGACTATTGATATTTTTAGTACATAATAATTTTAATAATAAACAAACATTTATTTTTAAGTGGATCATAATATTACTATCATCCCTCTAACAAAGAGTACCCCTCCCCGCGCCCTTAAACCTAATGCATTGAATAAACTCTAAAACATTAAATACCAAGAACACTTAAGCGGTAAAGCGGTACTCAACAAGATTCAAGAGACACTTTAACTAGGAACCGAATTTTTTTTCTGAAGTCGGTTACACGACAATAAAGCAATGACGTCGTAGGGTTTTTTTTTACTTAGAATATTTGTGCCGAATTCTGTTGATTTGACTGTATAAATCGCTCTTTAAAGCAAACTAAAAATTACTTTTCCTAAGCTAACTTCACACACGGAGACCTTGAGGAAAATATTTTTTCTGTCTTCTGTGGGGATGCCGTGTGAAGGTTTTTTTTAAGTAAATGAAGGAACGAAGGTTCCGAGAAGAAAAAGGAAATGCGTGTTGGATGGGAGGCTGGGGGTCAGTGTGTCAACGAATGGCGAATGTATGAAACTTTCCCTCCCACTACGGTGCAAGATGATGGATAGAGAGAGTGCGGCTGGAGAGGTGAAGAGGTCTCTTTCAACCGGTCCCTTCCGATCTGGCCCGCCACACAGCTGTGGCAGCGGTAGATAGACGCATCCGCCGCTAATACCTGGACAAACCTCACCCATTGAATCCGAGCACTCCTGCTAAGTTCACAATAAAACCATAAAAAGACGTGAGAACAGTTTATTTGCATTTCCCCCAAAACCCGCCTATGACTGTTTTTGGTTATCTGGCGTTCTTGAGAGAACCGTTAAGTCTACAGATATCAATCTAGTTTTAAATGAAAGATAATTAAATTTACTACAATTTTATTTCATGTAATATTTGACGTGGGATACGTGTTTTAGAAAATATTTTACAAAATAAGTGACCATTTCGAAAAAATTTCATTTTTTGGAAAAAATGGCCTATTTTCGAAGAACTGTATCTTGAAAACCAATGTATAGCTGCATATAGATTGCTTTGGTTTCAAATTGTAGCAAATTTAGTCTACTTTAAAAGTATGCATACAAACTATACCGGTCAGACCCTTCCTTCACTGAGATATTGAGCAAAAACTGAAAAAAAATCCGAAAATTTCTTGGTTTTTTGGGTCCACCGCCACTCGCACAGTATTTTTGAAGTTGAAAAATTTTTTTTTTTATTATTGGTTTAAATCCTAACAACATATAAAAAATTCAAAATGACCGGACTTTTTGCAAGCACAACCCCCTTTTCATGTTTAACTTGACTGGACTATAATAACAATTACTAAAAATTAGTGGAAGACGGAAACATCTATGTACATTTTTTTATAAATAAACCCCAAAGCACCATTATCACTTGATTCTTTTTTCTTCGTGCTTTTATGTGCACTTTTATGTAAAAAGTTTGATATTCCAGGAATTAGTCATCTGGGTAACATTTGCTGTGAACTCACGTAAAGAACGCCATTATTTCGTAACTGGCCCATTCTTGCGGACTAGCGTACAGCGTACATAGATAATAACAGGTATTGTTTTATCATTCGTCTTACCTCGGGAAGGCTTCAATCCACGGCATAGAGTTCTGTATTCCCTCTCACCTCGATTGCTCACACCTATCTAAATGCAAACCGCAAATAATATAATACAAACGTGATGATGTTGCACAAAAATAAGGTTTGTGGAATAAGGCTATTTATGGCTCAGAGAAAAAGGCAGTCTGAAAAGGTTTATAGGAAAGGAAGGCTAGAAGAGGTGACTCCTACACCCGAGGTGCTAATAAAACTATGAGGCTTGCATTATTTATGGTTTGCATTGTGTATATCTGGCTTGTTTGGAACTCACTGGCATTGTTCGGGATGAAAACACAAAGCTCGACAAACGCTACATGGCTTAGGTATAGCGTAAGTTTTCCATTTGCACCCGTGGATGTAAATGACTTAATGATTCCATTTAGTTTAACGACTTGCCAGACATATCCTGTTTAAGTTTTACAACCTACAAAATTGACAGCTCCATTCGTTCAATTACTCCCACAGACTGTATAACTCCGCCATCTGTCATTAGAGGGAGATTTTTGAAAAAATTAATCAGAAATGCATTTAATAAATCTTTTTTTAATTAGTAAGCGTAAACTAACAAAAATAAAAAAGCGATTTTCCTCCCATTAAATTGCCAAAATTGGAGTTGTCAATCTTTCGCCATAAGTCATGCACATTCCATGAATTGCGTTTTGCTCTTTGAGGGAAATCATACTAGTAAAATAGCTGTACGAAAGCCAATCACTGTAAAATGTATGAATACAAAGATGTGAATTGCTTTTTTTTTTCTTTTGAACTTAATAAGAAGGCATCTAACCATAATTTGTTCCCATACTGTTTATCACAACATTATGTCACGCAAAATATCTGAAAGTTTTGAAAAGGTTAAGAAATATATTTTTCCATCATAATAATCTCAATAACTAAATTTTCTGAAGTTCCTCTCAAAAGGATTGCAAAAGCTCTATGTGTCTTACAGAATGGTTGCTCCACTTCATTTTATAGACCAATGCACCTGGCTGGGCAATATTAAGCATTATCAGTCTCATCGGAATTAACAATAATAACTTTAATAACTAGAAGAACACAAGAACCGCTTCGGGGAACAATTCTGCTCCGATTCACTTTTGATACCATAAGTCGTGATAAATTGTTCCCCATTTATAAATGTCAATGTTAAAATAAACGACACGAAATCGTAGTTTGATTGAAGAAACTGATGAACGTTTTGTTTTTATGTAATAATTAAAATAATTAATTGTTTGCGCACAAATTATTTATAATATGATCGATCTTGGTTGTTAAAAAGTGCTCCAGCGTGTTGTTTGTATCGTTCAATAAAATTATTTATTTTTTTAGTGAATCGTGTCGTGGAACGATTTCTTATGGTAAAAAAATCTTAATAGGTTTAGCGTCCTTGAAATTTTAAGTAGGGTAATTGGTCGTAAGTCGGCTCGCATTCAGGGGTCGAAGTTTGAATCCATACAGCGATACTATCTATGTATTACGTGATGTTTTCACAATAGAACCGATAGCATCTATGTCCTATTTTAAACCTTTTGTTAAATTTAAAGTATACGCTTGAAAAATTGTTTGTTACATCTTCTATCGTATTTTCGAAGAAGAGTTTCTGCCTTTGGAGACTGTATTTGTTTAAAATAAAACTTTAATTAATCTTTTAAGATAATCTTCTAATTGGTGAGTGTAAATTCCTTATTTGGGGTTTTTAATGAGAATACCACACAAGAGTCCCAACTAATCCGAACTGTCTAGAGCCAATAAGACTATGGCCTCCCCGATTGGAGTATGTTATGAAACTGGAGCAGAAGGATACGGAGAAGGGAGGTGGTGAAGAACCCGGCTATTCAGTTCAGGTCACCAAAATACGGCTAAAGCCATCTCAAGCAACGTTTCAATTCTGAACGAATACGGCAGGGCAAAACTGAGAGTATCTTCCACTCTGGAACGTACCGCAAATATACCATAGATATAATATTTTAAATGAATAAATTGTGAAAGTTTGCAAAATAACCAAATAAAATTTATTTGCGCACGTCCGGATTTGAACCTGTGACCTCCGTATTGCTATTCGAGAGCCTAATCAGGCTTAGCAGGTTTTGATAGATATCATTAGATTTTTATCCCTCTTGTTGCTTAAAACCATTTTTTTTATCTTTGTATAAGTCATAACATAAAGGTCCCTTAAATACGTATTTTTTTCATGTGTAAAATTTGCCAAAAGTACAAGAGTTTCTAGACATTTTGTAAAAGTATTAAATAATATTTATTGGTCTATTACCTGTAATATTATACAAATTCTGTTTAAAATTGTAGATTAAGTTTTATAAAGTTTTCAACTGCATCAAAATCTACCATGTAGTATTTTTATTATCAGTCACCATGATGGTCCATGAGTGCTGAAGCCAACATCCCCTGCAACGTGCTGCACCATCCCTCCCCCCTCCCCTCCCCGCCTTCCCAATCCTATCCTCCTGGTTCGTGATAAACAGACCGGCAGATAATAATATGATATAGTATAGCCACTAAGCCACCATAGCCACCGCTACCAGCTCTCCATATCCACGGCGGCATCATGCGATCTAGCATCTACCATTTCCAGCAATGATCGAAAATTTTATGGAGAAGTCGTTTAATAAGTCACGTACGCCTCATTTTTTTTTACACGAGCTCCACTAAGGGGGTCCTGAGGAAAATAATTTCCCTGAGGGCCTATTTCATCTTTGGGGATGCTGTGTGGAGAGTTTTTTTAGGGAAAGGAAGGAGAGGAGAGTTCTGGGAAGGAAAAGGGTCTAAGGGGTGGGTGGAAATCTGAGGTTCAGTGTGTCCTGGTCATCCACCTCCAAGACCTAGACAAACCTCATCCCATGAACCCGGGCACCCCTGCTAAATCAATTTTTTTTTTTTTTTTTAATTTTCTTTATTCATTTTGTTTATTACAGGATTGTTTTACATGGTATTTCGACTACCAAGCTAGGCAAATGCCCGTATTATGGTAGTCGAGATTCATAAGATATTAAGTATATAATATTAATAATCATCCATATATATGTAGATGAAAGTACAAACATATAGCATATATATTATACTAGTATTAGGTACATGATCACATACAGGAAAGGAGTTAAACTAGGTGAATCTTGTATAAATAAAAATAAGATAGAATAAGTAATAAAAATAAAAGTAACAAAATAATAATATTTTAAGGATAATAGAAATAAAAAATAAGAATAAATATGTAAATCATCTATACAGATGAACAATGATAGTCTTAGACCCCAAAAAACAAAAGCAAGTATTCCTAAGCAGCATATGAAATGGACGAACACTGTCAAAAATATGAAAAAAAGCATCAGCGTAATATAAAGTTTTGGTTGAAAATTAATTTAGAGATAAGATTTTTACTCGAGAAATATGAAAAAATAAGAACAGTTTTTAAGATGTAAGGCATTCTTTATAATATTTCCTTCCCTGAGTAAATAACCAGTTCTGTATATTAATGGCATAAAGATCATCAGTTTTCGATGTCTTAATATCAATACTTAGTAAGTTGAACATTTTAGGCGCGATGTAAGAGAACTGTCGTTGGGCGAAAGCTGTTTTTGTTGGAGGAATTTTGCATTTTTGGTGTGATGAATAGCGGGTGTAAATATTTTGTTGAGTTTTGAGTGTTAAATCATTTTTCCTTAAGTGTATGAGAATTGTCTTAACGTATAATTGTCTAATGTCTAGGATTGCGAATTTTTTAAAAAGTGGCTCTGATGGGTGAGATGGGTGACATTTTAATATAATCCTTAGTAGCAGCTTTTGAATTAAGATCATGGGATATATAATTGAAGCTGCACAGCCTCCCCATCCCACGATACCGTATGTGGCTATTGATTGGAATAGTGCAAAATATATGCATCTAATTGTTTGAAGTTTCAGGATTGATCTGAGAGAGAGAAATATATAGCACAATTTGCGAAGTCTTTTTGTTGTGAAATTGACATGGTCCTCCCAACGCAGTTGGTCATCTATAACAATCCCCAGATATTTAATTTGGTCGGATTTTTTTAGGTTGGTACATGAGCAATTATTGTGGGGAGGCGTAGGGGTAATATGGTTCTGTGAGCATGAGTGAATGATAAGATTAGGACAGTTTTGAGGAGGAGTGACTTTACGTATGGAGAAAAGTAAATATTTTGTTTTTTCAACATTAAGAGTCAGAAGGTTGTCATCTAACCAATGTTTTACTTTATTCAGGCCCTTATTTGCTTTTTCCATAGTTGAGTTCCAATTTTCAGCTTCAAAGATGATTACCGTATCATCGACAAAAGATATTATAGTTCCATCAATTTCCAAGTTACATAAAGTGTTAATATTTATTAGAAATAGAAGTGGGCCTAATACACTGCCTTGAGGCACACCGTACGTGATTGGTAAACTTGTACTTCTGTATTCTTTAGCAGAATTTACAAGAGACGATTGTGACCTATTTGTTAGATAGTTCTCAAACCATTTGAGTGGAGTACCTTTTATTCCTACCTGAAGGAGTTTCTTCAAAAGTATGCGGTGAGAGACAGTATCAAAGGCTTTGGCTAGATCCAAGAAAATATCAATACGTCATAGATATTAGATATGCCTGGTAATGTTATATTATCATGAAAACAAACTTATGGGTCCAAGTGGTTAACGAAAGGGATACTGCTGGTACTTTAGAATGTTTTGCAGCAAGCTACTGGGGAACACTAGCATTTGAGAGCTGCGTGAATAGAGCATCAGATGGATTAAGTGGTAAGGCTCTCGACTATCAATCCGGAGGTCTTGGTTCAAATCCCGGCGTGATCAATTACATTTCATTTGATTAATTTGTTTTATTTCATGATTAATTAATTAAAAATAATATGTAGTATATTTGCGGCACGTTCCAATTCCGTTCCTTCCGTTCGAAAGCCACCATTCAAAATTGAAAGGTTTTTGCTTGAAATGGCTGTTTGGAGATCAGAACTGAATAAGCAGGTACTTCCCAAATCTTACCCCGATTAGGGATGCCATAGTCTCGCTGGCTCCAGAAAGGAGCAGTGTGGTATTCAGGTTTTTTTTAAATTGCCTAAAATCATCTGGTAATGTATCGGTAATGCGTTGAGAGGATTAACTTTATATGGCACTTATAACAAGCCTCCGAAAGCATAAATGTTGTTTAAGTTGTGTGAAAGTGGTAGCGTCTTCCAATTCCGGAACTGCAGTTCCTTTTTATTTTTTTAATCAAAAATGGCCTTCATACTTATATTTTAGAATTTTAAAATGTTAATGGTTAAAATAATTTTCAAAGTATTCATTTTTCGGGGCCTCCAAAATAACGTCAAATCTCTGGTTTTCTGTGTGACTTCACCAGTCTCAAAAGGTCTCATTTTAATGCAATAGGCACTGTATTTTGCATGTCGGCGTCAGCAGTCGAGATGTTTTTTATTTTTAAGTTTAACCGCTTTCAATGTTGAAGAACACTAGGTACAATGTCAGCATCTCATAATTCTCATCACTACTGTTATTGTTTTCTACCAAAATACAAAAATAAATCCGGGAACGCATCTGATAAACAATTCCAGGGTTCGAAAATCTGGATTAGGTACTGTGCAAAAAAATGCATCGTATTGCGCTTGCGTCTAAGCAACATAATGGTCAAATATGACATGATCATAACCTCCAACATTCTTAAACATGCCGTACGTAATTAAAAAATTATTTTTTATAGCAAACCATGAGTTTGCACAAGTAATAAGACGATTTCTTACTATTGTGTTCCATGAAATTTTGCACTTCTTAGTCAGTATTAAACTAGAATAAAATAATCATCTCCGTACCAACAAAACATGGGAAGATTGTCCAAATATAACCGATTGCCATTCGCGATTTAATTATTGAGGACCTAAATAATGTTTCAATTCCGTCAACACTCTGAAACAGTAACGATGAAATCTTTATTTTTTTTTTATATAATCAATTTTTATATAATCAAACTTTCAGAAGGTGAAACAGCTGTCACGCGTAATAATAATTACGCAGCAGAACTTATTTAAAAATAAACTGTTTTTATTAATTTAATAATAATATTAATGATTATATAAAAAAACATAAAAATTAAAATGGAGTTCTACAAATTAAACTTGATAACAATAAAAAAACGATGAAATCTTTTAAATAGAAACAAACCCAGATGTTCACCGGTTCAATCTCAATTCTGCTCTTTACAAAAGCAGAATAAAATGTGTACCTTGTAGACTGGTTCCGAGACCTATGACGTTAGAATCGACAGATTCAGTCGGACCAACCAAAGGGTTGTTTCATGTTATGTTGTTTTATTTATTTATAAATTACGATATATAAATATGCGTATAATAATCCTATCTTATATACATAAAAATCAAAATATGCTTGCTTGGGTACATGTATTTATATGAGTATATGAGATGTCAATGTATTGCTATATTAAGCTTAGGAAATGTTAATCACATGACAATACATCTGAAAAGTTGTTAATCATTACAAAAACTCTTGCGAAACTGTCAAAATATGAGAATGATATTTTGCAAAACAATGATTGTTAAATCAAAATTCAAGTTTTTAAACTCTTTAAATGGATGAATTTATTTGATCTACTCACCTAATACTTTGAATCGAATCAAGAAAAATAGGTATTTAAATAAATACCTATGTTAAGAGGAAATACTAGCGGCGTTTTTTCCATACAAACGTATTCCCCGTTTATCTCTCTGGATTTTGACCCTAGAGCAAATTTTTTTTTACATAATATAGATATCGACCACTAGCGTGTCGGTACGTTTTGCTTTTTTGATAATTTACTTCTTATGGAAGTTAGGACCTTCCAAAAATGAATAAAAATGCCTGGTTTAAACGCCGTCAAAAGACGTTCAGTATACAAACTAAACAATGTATTTTTAAAAAAATCAAAACGTACCGACATAGAATATTTTCTTCCAATACAGTTAGTGAAAAAAAAAATTAAAATCGGTCCAGTTTTGGAGAAGAAAAATGGGGAATACAAAACATCGATTCTGACGATTTTATTTAGGTATTTTCGGCCCGATATGCAGTTGTCCCTTTCGCTCAGTTCCCCTGAGGGGAGCGCGGAGTGGAACAGAAGACATTCGTTACAATACCTATCGACGATATTTTTAAATGACCGGCATAGCTCTTAACCCGGAAACCAGCTAGTTTATAATAAAACTTATGTATTCAAAATTAGCGTATGTTGATTGATCTGTGTGAATATTTCTTTTAAGTCGTAATATTTTTCACTGGAGTTCCTTATTGCTTCTAAAGTTGGCTAATATTATTAGCTTGTTGTTACTTTCATTGATTCTTGAGCATATCCCAGCTGAAAAAATCCTCGAAGTTGGTATCCAGGTCTCAGTATAGTATTCGGTAGTCATTGATAACCTACTCGTTTTCTACAAATGCATTTATTTGTAAAGTTTTGCAACAATTATCTCGTGTTTGATGACCACAGCTTAATAGCCAGATTTTTCCCAACGTTCTTCACTCCCAACTTTGTCCTTTCTTCACTCCCTCTAGCCTCACGGTAGGCTCCGGATGATATGGAGCAATGGAACAATGATAGGGAGCAATGGAACGCTACGCTTTAATATTTTTTCATAATACGGTGTAAGTTCTGCGTTTTTCAATAATTAAACTAACTTACAAGAAACTCATTCGCCGTTTTCCTTTGATTTTGAGATAAGCCAAGTGTTTGCAAACATAAATCCATCAGCTGGTACAGAAAAATATCAAAATCCAATTTTTTATTTATTTTTGTTATTCAACGTCATGCTGCATCCTTTCGAAATAAAATATAATATACCATTTCGAAATACTGAATCCAATATCGACCCAGTACAGCGGGGAATATTCAATTAATCCCAAATCGAATTATATGGTGGAGTCGGTAGGCGCAATGATTGTAGATATGTACCGTCGTGATGCAGAACGGCGTTCTGGTTGGTGATTTTTCGAAAAATATGTTTTCATGAAAAACTTTTTAAAATTCGACGCTGGTGAAAAATGATCGTCATTTTTGAAGTGCAAAAAATTTTTTTCAACAAACCAAGAAGTATATTCGAGGTACATATATTATGCACCTACCTAGAATTTCTCGGCGATACTATATTACGCCCTAATTAATATTTTTTGTGGTATTTGAAAAACGTTTCAAAAATTTACAAACCTAAATTACTTGTATGCAGTTTAGTGATGGATGTTTCCAGGCAGTTGAAATATTTATCTCTTTTGTACTTAGAAATCGGACATAAAGATGTTTGAGTAACACCCACAAACTTTCTTTCACTTTCAATGCAAATATTCTTTCTACTGATACTGTAAATTTTATTGAAAAATCAGTAATATTTTAAATTTTATCTTTACGTTCAAAAGTTAAAAATTAATTTAATCGATAGGTACAAAGAACACGAATAGAATCGTTTTTAATATATGTTTTTTTATATAACGAAAACAAATAACTTTGTGTAATGTTCTTTATTCTGTTGTGGCTCACTAGCCCACAATGTAAATGATTACAACGTGAGTTCTTCTTTAAGTTTATTGTGAATTATGACGTTAGGAAGTAATATTGTATCTCTAATTAGGTCTGCGCGCGGTTAGCCGACCAGCTGATCCGTTCATTACGCTGGCGCTGCTTCGTTCGGGAAACTTCGGAATACCCGAGCTTCTTATACACTACGTATATATCAAACACTACACTTTGTATATTAACATTATCGGCATGTTTCAAAAACAATGTTTTCTTTGTCAGTATAATATTATTTCTCTCATGTTAATCTCCCTGAGAAGAAAACATTGTTTTTGAAACATGTCGATAATATTAATAATATAGAGGTATATACAAAGTTATTTGTTTTCATTAAATCAATAATGACGCAACAATGTATATTTGCAAATTTTGAAGGATTAATAATTTGTCTTTAAAAAAATTTCTTTCAATTTCAGGGCGGTTAAAATGTCATCCTTAAAAAGTTAGATTTTTTTCGTAAATTTATATGGTGTTTGTTCAGTTGTTGTTTCAAATAGTTTCTTACTCCCCAAAAAGTATATCGCTATGCCAGAACCCGGTGTGGGGGTGTAGGGATGTAGGGCTGTAGGGCTCCAGGGGTGGGCGGACGCTATGTGACGAAGACGACCACAGTTTCAATTTCCCATAATAATTCCACTTCCTTTTCCCGTGGCGATCCTCCCCTAACAATACAGCCTCCGCATATCCGCCTATCCGCTGAAAACTGAAAATAAATCAAGCCCCACCGAAAATATAAATTAGTTTTGAGGGATTTCGATAATGTATTCGACAGTCGATTTATCGGCGGGAATTATGATTTTGAATTATTATTGAACGGGAAATTTCCCAGATTATGTGCGACGGGAAAATTTCAGATTGAACGCGACGTGAAATTTCCAGATTGTTTGGGATGGCTTATTTGAAACTGACGGGAAGCAGATTAAAAACTTTATTCTGTTATAGAATTTATTTTGACATTGTAATCTTCGTGTCCTTAAATATTTCATCGCTCCTCCGAGTTTCTTGCGGAGTTAAATTCATCATCAATAATAAATTTTAAAGATGTTTTCATAATTTTAAAGCCTATGAAAAAAGTTATTTTCTTATCTCGCCTCTCTTCGAAGAATATCATAAATTCTCATCATTCTTTTTAAAATACTGATCCCATTTTATCAAGGTCTTCTTCGCAAAGTATTTACAAGGATTGCATCTTAGTTTACAAAGTCTTATTACAAAAAGGAGAGGAAGATATCTAAATATTTAAAATTGTTCAGTTTGTTGAATGTTGTGATCTATATTCCAAAACAATGGCTAAAACTATTCCAAGAAAATTGTCACACCGTATCCAATATTATACACATTACTGGCAAGCAGATGTTTATTCATGAGCAATAAGTTACCGGAATTTTTTTTTATCTTGTACATCGGGTATCCGGAAACCCTTGGAGGGTTTATACATTGTCGAATGACGGTTTCCCTAAGCCGCTTCCGCTCTTCTCGGTCCTTTGCTTTATTTGCCACGTGCTTCCGCCAAGCTCATTTGTATCATTGACCCAGTTAATAAATTTCGAGCTTCTTCTAATATGTACAATCAGAAAAAATAATATACCACAGTAAATTCCGCAAAAAGTTTGTTCAATCACAAAAACAGAATACATAAATAGACTGAATTAACATCTAAGAGCTATTTGTAAAAAAAATATATACAAACAAACATTGTTTTCCGCATTGTATTCAAGTGTTTGTTATATTATTCTGTCTTATTACACCATCAACAGCGTTCGTAGATAATAATAATAGATATTCAGTCATTTTATAGTTGAGAAAATAATAAACCTAGACAGGCTGGAATACAAACAGTAGTTTTTTTGTTGAATTTTAAAATATGTGTGAAGTGAACTCAACAAGGATATGACTATATAATAGATTCTCCTCCCGTTAAGTCAATACTTTTTCAATGTACAGTTGAGTTCCTACAATTATTATACTGACTCATCAAAAGACTATTTTTATCACCCGAGGAGTATTTTCCAATGACGTCAGTAGATATTCATAACGTATCGATGTCTTGAAGAAAAAATAATTGTACTATCAGATATTCACTAGATTTTTCATATATGTCAAAGTTCATCGCAAAAGCTATTTAAAGCTTTTCTGGGTAACATGCTGACTTGCAAAGCCTAAACGTAATTTGAAAACTTCCATTTACCTATATCTGAACGTATCAGTAATATATCGTCATTGATCAGTAATATGATTATTAAAAAATATATTTTTGGTAATGGTGTATAAAAAAACTGAAATTGTGGTGTTATGGGATTTTCTTATTTATTTTTACATCACTCCACGCAGTAGACTCTGAGGAAAATGCTTTCCCTAAAGAACTGTATCATCTTTAGAGATACTGTGTGGATGATTGTGGATTCAGGGAAAGGTGGGAGAGGAAGATCTGATAAAGAAAATGTATGAGAGGTGGGTAGGAATCTTGGGGTCAGTTCATCCAGGAGTGATGTATAAATCCAACCCCCCCACTTCGGTGCAAGACGATGGGTCGAGAGACTATGGTTGGAAAATTCAAAGGATCTTCTTTATTCGGCCTTTCCTGATCCGGCCCGCTACGCAGTTGGTAGGAAGGCTTATTCGCCGTCAATACAAACATCATTCCATGAACCAGGGCGCCCCTGTTAAATCACCAAAGTAGGAAACCACTTGGAATTATCTACAGGCAGCGCCGGATCTGCCATATGTTCAAAAACTTGCAAAAAACCTGGCGCCAACTCCGAAGGGGCGCCCTGAGAAAATAAATATTGTATTAAAATTTAGTTATAATATTCCCTGAATCGTTTCAAAATTACCCATAGTACGAAATAATTATTACGCTCTAGCAACACTTTCCAAAGAAACAGAATGCGCACGCATAAATAAACCAGTCATGCGCACGCATCAGGTTGGTTTACGGCTTACGAATTTATAGTCAGTTACAGAATTTTTTTACAAATTCCATATATTTAGTTTTTAACGTAAGATCTATTTTCCCATATATCTTTTACCATCTTTTACGACGAATGGGTGCGATCCAAATTCAATAACCAATCACAGCGCGATGTTTTTGTTCAAGAGAACAAACAAACCGACCGCCTTTCAAAATGCTGCAATTTTAGTTAGCGTACGCTCGCTATTGTTTTATTTTGTACGATTTAAGTCTCTAGGAGAAGGTCGTTAAAGACCATTTTCTTATGAAATCTTCAGTAAATTCCATTAACAAAAACATCGCACGGTTTGCACTATTTGCAGGTTGCAACGTGTTACGTGTTGACAGTTTGATCATTGCAGATCATTGATTTGACATATTATTTAAAGTTCGTTAAATGTATAATTAATATCTATTAGATTTGTTGGATCTGTTATTTTGCGGTGTCAGTGTAAGCGTTTTTCGTAAACCGTTGATACCATACGTCAGTGTTAAGTTTTTTTATGGTGTTTGTTTGCTCAATTTGATGTTTGTTCGCTCAACACGGGAAATGCAAGGTACAAATTTGAGGTTATATTCTTATTAGTCAGAAGCTGTAGATGCTATTCTTGTGTTGTACGTTGCCATGAAAACGTATTTGTATTTGCTTTTTCTATTAATATTCGCGTTGGGTACATACATAAACGAAGTAAATCTCAAGAATGTCTAATAGATCTAGTTCAGCTAAACCACCCGCATTGTCTCGTAACCTATATTTTAAATCATGGTACGGGCACAAACAAACAATTCGTTGTATTATTTTAAAGCATTACTTGCAAAAAGAGTTTTTCCTAAAATAATTAAAATAGCACCATAATTTTATGTTTACCCAATAGATTCAGAGAGTATAGGGCTCCTGGCGATTCTCTCTTTAAAAAAAACGAGTGTGAAAGCTACCGCCAGGTCACTTGGAAAAGTTACACCCTTTATATGTGTTGATTTTATTTGATAAATTAGTGTAAAAAAAATTAAATTAAATAAAAAAAATAAAAAAATTGGGGTGAACGAATTTTTAATCAAAATAACAATGAAGGGGGGGGGGCGCCATCGGTACCTACTGCACAGGGCGCCAGATTTCGTAGATCCGGCCCTGTCTACAGGTAATCCAATCAATGGTTCCTGGGGTGGCGATAGGTATACTTTCTTCTGCCTCGTAATTTGTACGAGGTAAATGAAAATCGAAATAAATTATTTGTATTTGGCGCAAACGTGTAAATATTTATTTCCACTGTGCCATGTGAAACACATGTTCAACCCAACTTTTCCGCAGTCAAAATTTATAAAATAATACCTGCTGCATACAACGTGAACAACACACCAAATACAATGACATTTTCAGACATTCGTATTTTCTGCATCTCTTCGCGTCAATTCAATAAATCTACTCGAAATAAATGAAATCACACCACCGTGAACTATACACGATGTGCATACTTCCTAGGTACCGAGGTTGAAACATTGATTTTAAGACATCTTTCTATCTTTTTCTTTTTTTTTTCATCTAATTTTTATTTTTGGGATGTCATACCATGTTGCGCTATCTCCTTCTTTTGCCAACGTTTCGGACAGCGTTACAGTGTCGGGCAGATGTCTCTTAATTTTATTTGTGTGTCTTTATTTATTTATTTCTCCTTCTATCATAATATTGTACTCAAAGTAATATTTTAATAATGTAATGACCAATAATGATAGATTATTTTCCTTCGTTATTGCTGATTTGGTTTGAAAAACGATTTCCAAAAATTATTTAATTACCTATGTGTTTAACAATTAGTCTCTTACGTTTCCAACTGTATAACAGTTTTGTTTGACCATTTTATGAAATCGATTTTTTTAAGATAATTTGTGACAAAACACGGCCATAGCCATTTAAAGCAAATGTTTCAATTCTGAAAGCATGCCTTTGACCACGGCGATACTGAGAATATCTACTAAACTGTAATGTAGAAACAATAATGATATAAACAGGTATAAGATATTTATAATTACATATAATATAATATATACAGGCGCGGCCGGTGCCTTAGTGCACTCGTGCAACGAACCGCCAACAAAGTTGAAAAACAATTTACAGCTCATCGTAATATTACTTAATGTTTTTAATTATAAAATTAAACAAAATATTTTTAAAAAATCTTAAAAATTGCAATTAATAACATACTAAATGTAAGAATATTACGGCAAAAACATTCCACCCGCGCGGTTAACATGGCTAGGAACGAGAAACCGAGGTACATGCCAATCTGCGCGTTAGACCTACGCGCCCTGTTTGGGTAATATAATTTTATATGCAGCCCATACGAAACATCTCCAGACGGTGGTTTTGACAAAACGTATGAAGAAAAATACCCCCGATAGTCCGCCGCACGGACAGCGGAGATATCCGAACGAAGAATCCAAGAGTTACGAACATAGGGCTCGAGCGATGTAGGGATTGAGGAAGTATTAAGTAAAATCATAATATTTCTCTTGTAAAATGCAACCTCGGGTCAACGGGTCACATATCAGCTATGCGTGCGATATTATCTTGTGATAGAGTCCTGCGGATTTACATACATGGCATTGACTTTATTATTTGCTTTTTTTGCAGAAAGTAACCTTTTATTTGTGTGCGTTTTTTTTTACTTATTGCTAACTTCATATCGACGCTCATTGGGTCAGTAAACGCCCGCCACCATTTGAATCTTACGCTGCAAATTAAAATTGCTTGTGCTTGTGTTAATTATTGTGATATTAATTAATATCCAAAGGTCTTTCAAAATAAATACCTACTCTTTTTTGCCACTAATCCTCTAATACTAATAGATGTAATGTCAAAAGAAATTAACCGTAGTGCAAAATAGCAAATAATTTATGATTTTTGAAGTTTTTTAATGCAGTGTTGCCGCTTCCAAAGCCTTTTTTTCTTATTCGAACTATCCCCGATTTTAATACAAGGGTGATTGAAGTCTTCGCTCGGCAAAGGGATCGAAGAATTGATCTTCTCTATAAATAAGTATGATACGTGCATTCATATAAATTACATACATTACGTTTTTGATGAAATCGGTGAACCACCAAAAGTTTAAGGCACCGGCCGCGCCTGAATATATATACACCGAATCTGGTAGTCGTAAAGCATTATTATGTCTAAGAAAATCACTTAGGTAACCAGATAATAAATATATAATATATTGGCACAAACCCTTGAAAAATCACGGGATTGTTTGAATTCTAAAATTTCCTCATTTGAAATAATTTTCTGTAAATGTTATATAATAGTACTTGGGTACCTACTTTATCTTTTGTCGGAATTGTCCTACAATTGGAACTAATTTTGAAAATGGCACTTAAATTCAAAATAAATCCGAGTTCTAAAGTTCATTTAACCAGGGATACAGACAGAGGCACTTCAGAAATTAGTGTTTATTTTTAATTACGTTCAATTATATAATGTTCAAATTAAGTGTAAAACTGAAGTTAACGTGACTCAAGTTATCGATTTTGCAGAAGCTTACAGAAATAGCGTTTATAAAAGCAATTAAACCGGGTTAAAAGGGTATCAAATACCGAACATATAAATAGAACCTCCAACATCACGCGCACGGCGATGACGTAGCGCGGACCTACCTGTCAATAAAAAACGTAGTGTCGTGATAACGGATAATAACGGCCTTGTTCGGTGATGCATACTTAGGACCTTGATCTTTGCGGGGTTAATGGCGGCATATCGTAAAGACTTATTCAATATCTAATTTTGTAGGTCGTTGATTGTTGAACGAGAAGAAGAAAAATTACGATGAAGTTTGGGATTTATGAAAATAAAAATAGTTTAGATTTCATACTTTCATTGCACTATATTAATGCATTCAGAATACTGGCTGTACTACCGCGTTACTACGGCGCACCAACGATGTTTGTGGGAGGCCGTCTTAAGGCGCCGCGTCCGCGCTCAAACAGAAGAAGATCAATTCATCGAAAGCAAATTCATCGAAAACGAGTTCATCGAAAATCAATTCATCGAAAGCATATTCATCGAAAACGAGTTCATCGAAAACCAATTCATCTAAAATCAATTCATCGAATGATCAATTCATCGAATCGCCAATTCATCGAAAAACATTTTTTTGTAGATATTAGAGCTGTCAAAATTAAATACCCAAAAAGGTCTGTTTAACTGAGTTAAATGAGTTTAGCAACTGTCAGTTTTGCAGTGACAATGTAAAATTTATAGGTTATCTCTTCGTTTTCCGATTGTCTAATAGTGCAAAAAAAGGGATATCTAAGGAACGGTGACCAGACAACTCATAATGAAACCAACTCATATACAACCCAGAAAGGTCATTAAGAGTGATGATAAAAAAATATTTATAAATTGGTTAAACAGGTTAAGTTAGGTTAAGTTAGGTTAGGTTAGGTTAGGTTAGGTTAGGTTAGGTTAGGTAAGGTTAGGTAAGGTTAGGTTAGGTTAGGTTAGTTTAGGTTAGGTTATGTTAGGTTGGGTTAGGTTAGGTTAGGTTAGTTTAGGTTGGCCAATGCTTTTTTAATTTCTCTCAAATATCAACAAAATATATTTTTTCGATGAATTGGCGATTCGATGAATTGATCATTCGATGAATTGGTTTTCGATGAATTGCTTTTCGATGAACTCGTTTTCGATGAATTTGGTTTCGATGAATTGATTTTCGATGAATTCGTTTTCGATGAACGTGTCGTGAACCGTAATTACGAATGTTAGAAGAGCGCCCTTATATTTGAAGCGATAAAATCGTTGCGAAAATAATGAAAAAATTTTATAAAACACGACTCGTTTAAAATAGAGGAAAAATCTCGTGGAAGGCATCTTCAGTATTATTTAAAGAAACATGGTGAATTTTTTCACAACTATAACTTGTAAAATAACTGAATAAAACGTGTTTATAATAATTTTCGGAGCATACCTTGCGATTTTTTTCTATCGAGGGAATTTCATATAATTTGCGTTTCGGCGTGGAACGCGTCTAGAAAGTCATCTTCAAAAATAACATATGTTTTTTTAAGAGCTTAAAACTTCAAATCGAGAAATCGGTAGAAATTCGGGTAGCGGCGGCTTAAAGAGACTCAGTAAGACTACCAACTCCATCATCCGATCATCCCCCATAATGTGTTGTGTAGTTCTATCAATAGGGACTGTTATTCTGCTTCAATGAACTCTAGCACTTGAATTTGCTTTGAATTTTGTAAGTTTTTAAATTTTAACTGATTATAATAAAGCGACAATTCGTTAAATTACCTACCCATATTATCATTGACGTAACTTGGTCGAATTATAATACTTTTTTTATGGATTTCTTTTGTATATATTTGTTTAGAAAGTCTTTAGTGTAGTTTCTACCTGTTCCTGTTTAGCAGAAATGTCTTAGAGTTTATCTTAATAAATAAAGTCGGATTACGGGATTTATCAAACGAGTGCGCTTTTAGCTTACATACAATAAATAATTAACATAATTTTATTGTTATACTGTACATTTCACACATTCTTTATTACATATTACTATTTTTGTACATTTGCAATAGTATTATTATTTGTTATGTAAGGACGTACATACTTTATGGAATGTGTGGGATTGCACTAACCTCCCCTCAATCTAGAATAAATTATTGAAATAATGATTTTTTTAGTTGGGAAAATATGGGACATAGTGGACTGCTTCACTATACGAAAAACAATCAGTAATAAACTTCAGCTATTATTCGTGGATGATTTACAGATCACGTTGCTTAGCTATGTGCCCAGAATGCCAACAGAATGACTAGCGAAAAAAATTTATCCGCAATTCCGGAGGGACCTTGTCCGGTTTGCTCGCTCCAAATAAAGTTGGGAATATCAAATAATTCAGAGGCTTTGAAGGTGCTGAGAAGAGACTGGCTTTTCTATGGAACTAGGGACACTAAAGTAGTACAAGGTAGGGACTCTTAGAGGCACCTTATCAAATAAATAGGTCCCAGATCCACGAGAACGGGGGATGAGACAATTATTGCAGTATTATTGTAACCACTATTAATATTGGTCTCTTTGTAGGATTTTAGGCAGGTAACATTTTTTGCAGGCGAAGCACTGCGAAGTATGTAAAGCAAAATCGTGTATTTTTGGTTTGAAAATTTGATCGCTTAGAAATTTTAAAGGTTTTTAATTAAATACTGCGATTAAAACCCATCTTGGCCTTTGAAATAATCGAGTTTTTTTATTAGTCCCCTCACAAACCCAGAAAAAATAAAGCACCAAGCCTATTAAAGCTATTTTTAAGTCAAAAAATACTCCTACATACGAACCCTTTTTTATTTCATAATGTGGCAAACTAAATTCTATTGAAAATAATCGGAAAACATTTTAATATCTGTATAAGAACATAATCGTAGAAAAATATGCATTTTGGAGGTGTTTTTTTTAGCATATAAATTAAAACAGTCGGCTGGTGTTAAGCGGAAATTTCAATGTTTTTGCCATTTACTTCATCATATTTATTATTGTTGGTTAGCCGTTTCTTAATGTTACACGACGTGGTGCATGGCCTTAAAACGATGTTTCAAGTAGCTTAAGCTATTTCAGGGTGAAAAATCATTTTCTCGAACGATTTCCAATCATTTACCACTCTCCTAATTTGCCTTTTCTTTGAAACGTATCCACTTTATTTATATCATCTTTGATGAAGCCTTATCAAATATCTTCTTATATAGGTTAAGACATAATGAGATTAAAACAATACCTTCGTTTTTTGCTACCAATTTAATTATTTTGAAGTTCAAACGCTATAGGTTATGAGAAAAGTTATTTTTATCTCGTTGATCACGAATAAAATTCTTAAATTAAGTTTGTACAACACCTAGTTATTTGTGGTGGATTTTTTTTTATTTTTAGAATACTAGAATTTAAGATTAAGACTTTTATTGTACACAAACATATAATTTAGTATAACATCGTGGTCTTTAATAATGTAAGCACCATTATTATTTTACACTATGCATGTTATCGCAGAAAAGCAAGTGAAAAAATAATATCATTGAAGAAGATGTTTTTAAAATATGGAAAAAACTATCTTTTTTTCTGAATTTGAAATACGAGATTGACAACAATGTCTTAAAAATAAGAGGTTTCGGTGGCAGAATTGGTTAAGGCGTTCGTCCCGGTGAGACGAGAGATCCTGGGTTCGAGTCCCAGTTGCGAAGTTTAGCCTTTACTTTTTTTTCTGGTTATTTTTAATATTTCATTTAGATTTGTTAGTTTTATTTTACTCTTCAATGAAATATTACATTGATTGGAATAACCTTCAAAAGTTGTTACAAAATAGAGTTATTCAAATACAAAATTTAAAGAAAAAAAATTTATATAATTTTTTTATTTTAAAATAAGTTCCAATTGCTCACAAATTTCTGCAGTCAATAGGACTATAGCTTCCACAAATGTCTGCCGTCAATAGGACTATAGCTTCCACAAATGTCTGCCGTCAATAGGACTATGGCTTCCACAAATGTCTGCAGTCAATAGGACTATAGCTTCCACAAATGTCTGCCGTCAATAGGACTATAGCATCCACAAATGTCTGCAGTCAATAGGACTATAGCTTCCACAAATTTCTGCGGTCAATAGGACTATAGCTTCCACAAATGTCTGCCGTCAATAGGACTATGGCTTCCACAAATGTCTGCAGTCAATAGGACTATAGCTTCCACAAATGTCTGCCGTCAATAGGACTATAGCATCCACAAATGTCTGCAGTCAATAGGACTATAGCTTCCACAAATTTCTGCGGTCAATAGGACTATAGCTTCCACAAATGTCTGCCGTCAATAGGACTATGGCTTCCACAAATGTCTGCAGTCAATACGACTATGGCTTCCACAAATGTCCGCAGTCAATAGGACTATGGCTTCCACAAATGGGTATAGATTGTAAGGTTGGGGGAAGTGGGAAATGGGAGGAGATGGAGAGGAGGAAAATTGAGAAGTACCTGGCTATTCAAATCTGGTCACCAAACACAAATAAACCCACAGCAATTACAAAAAATCATTCAGACGCTTACGTGCAATGAAACAGTCCAAAAGTGTCAGTCGTTGGCTTGGCTGCGAATGCACTATGACACTACGCACTCTCGTAGTTATTAACAAATTAGTATTTTTTTAATAAAAACCTTCAGATTTAAAAGTATGTTTTCCATCATTAAAAATAATTTTAACACGGTGTCCAACTTATCAAAAATTATTTCAAGACTTTCCACTGAGAGTTACGTCAGTGGCTGAGTGGGCATCGCTTTTGGGGCATCGCATGTTCGATTCCTCGGCTAGCTAAGTCTTCCATCACGACACAAACAACATTTTACTGTGGTGGTGGTAGGAGATTTTCAAACGTTAGGTTATTCGTAATCCGGAATGTTTGTCTTTCTTTAAAAAAAACGTAAATAACTAATATTGAAACGTAAACGTTGGCGTGTCATCTTGAGAGATGGTGCAAATTTTCTAGTGAGACAAAAGCTTATGAAAATTTAATTACTCTAATATCATGGTTAAGCAGTTTTCTATTTGCTAAAGACAAATATTACTTGTTGATTCGTGAAAATCAGTTGCATTTATTTTTTATATTTTGTTAGCTAGGTATGTACCTATGGACGTGTTTTGAAGTAAGCTAAGCTAATCTAAATGCTAAAAGTATTGCTAATAGTACTTTAGAAATTCGAAATGGATATAAATAATAAGTTGCACCTTGAGCTATGATGCTAGTTGAAACTTTAATAATTTTAGCTACGTTTATGTTAAAATGGCTTAGAGAAATTGCATCATTAAAATATAGCAAGGATTTCAGGTGCACCGGCTTCTGGAAATACCGCATTCGCCTGGGGTTAGGGACGAATTATGCATTTCTAAGGAAAAGTTGTCTAATTCGAATTAACGACGTATAGTATCTCGGGGCCAACTTTTCTACATACAACCTGTTTAGAACTTGATTATGCATTGCACGGGGGATAAGGGAAACTTCCTTAATTAATATCCACGAAATATTACGATCAATGTTGATGTTGCATACAAATTAAGCCTTCGTAAGCTAAGGAAATTATTTAAGCTTGTTGAACTAATTTCTTATCGTTCTGTTGTTTTTGGCTAGTACAAATAATGTATTTTCAAGGCTATTGTAAATGTTAAAACAAATATATAAACGCAGGTTCCACTCGACAAAGTAGTATTTCAACA
Source organism: Limnephilus rhombicus (assembly GCA_929108145.2). Taxonomy (NCBI): domain Eukaryota; kingdom Metazoa; phylum Arthropoda; class Insecta; order Trichoptera; family Limnephilidae; genus Limnephilus; species Limnephilus rhombicus. Next base: position 36,282,590 of record OV815276.1, read on the forward strand.
ACCCCTTTGAAAAGTCATTAAAAGTTATGAAAAAAATATTTAATTTTAAAAAGGTCACGTTTACCTCCACTCACTCCACAAATGCCCAAATCTACCTGTTGCGTAGCGACGTTTATTGGTGCAGTTTCGATTTGGAAATTTCGCTTACATGTAAGGAAAAGGTCCTGGATTCGAGTCCCAGAGGTGCCAATATCTTTTCTGATTTTTCTGTCTACACATTTTCGATTGAGTTGTCTTCATTTTATATTGTCTTCATTTAAATAAATATCTAATTGTATTACAGATTTGGAAAGAGATTAATTTTGAAACGAAGTAGCTTTGATTTTTTTAAATATTTTATTTTATGATGTTTAGGAAACATTCAGTTGTATATTAGATTGTTACATTGTTAAATCAATACATGATAAATCTTATTTTAAGCAATAATTGTCAGCCTGAAACACTCATTTACATTGAAAAATCTTCCGAGAAAAGCCATAGCTCAGTGGTCAGAGCATCCGACCGGCAATCAGAAGGACACGGGTTCAAGTCCCGTTGGCGGCAAGTATCTTTTCTCGGAAGATTTTTCAATGTAAATGAGTGTTTCGGGCTGACAATTATTGCTTAAAATAATTGTTACCCTTTGTGCTATGCATAAAAATCTTGTCTAAACGTTAGTTTATAAATTAAAAAATAATAATTAATATTTGACAAGTTTAAGTATTTCCCCAATAAATTCAGACATAATTTGTCTCGACGCCATCTAGCCAGGGATTTAACACTAACAATGTCTCCCTCGCAAAAATAAAGTTGGTTGTTTTCAGGTGGAAAAAATATAATAAGCAGTAATTGTTGAATGAAACACTAGTATATATTGAATTATTTGACGGGTATTTGATAAGCCGCCATAGCTCAGTGGTCAGAGCATCCGACCGGCAATCAGAAGGATACGGGTTCAAGTCCCGTTGGCGGCAAGTATCTTTTCTCGGAAGATTTTTCAATGTAAATGAGTGTTTCAGGCTGACAATAATTGCTTAAAGGAATTGTTACCCTTTGTGCTATGCATAAAAATCTTGTCTAAACGTTAGTTTATAAATTAAAAAATAATAACATGATAAATCAATTAAATTTAATTTATTATCAAAATATACAAACAAATAAAGTATACATCGGTAATCATCCAAGTTTTGTCATTGTATTTACATTGTAGACAAAACAAAAGAAAAACATAAACAATAGAACAAATGGACGAACTTTAAGAACAATATCGGATGTCCGATTTCGCAGTTTTGCAGCAGAGATGTTTAAAGTTTCTTTCAGCACTTTTACTTTTTTTTAATCAAAAAATAGAGTGTTCAGACTTTAACTCAATAAAATAAACCAGTAAATAAGCTTACAAAATGAATTTCAATTTTTAGCAGATCCGACATTGTCTTCGGGACCGTCGAAATAAACAATGAACAGTTCAATTTAAATTTTACATCAAAAGTATATTGATACTAGTCACTTTGATTTTATTTATATTCCTGGTACACTGAAAAATGTGTGTCTAATATATTTTCGTTTCCCTCCTACATACAAAATAAAATATCTGTTAAAATGTTTTACCAACTTGAAAAACATAATTATCGTGCCTCGTTTATGATGGTAATAATTACTACTTTTCCATCATTTTTCACAGTAACGTGCTTAATTACATATCATGGAGTTAATTAGCAATGTTTGTATTTTGTTGATATCGCATTTATTTTTACGTGGAAAGCAAATTAGGTTCAATATTACAATAAAAAAATACTAACATTATAAAAAGCGACCATGAAGCCCCGTAAAACGTGAACTCCGAGAACATGTTCATTTTAGCTAAAATAAGATACCGATTCCGTAAAAGCAAAAAAGATTTTTTTAAATTAAAGCCAACAAAAATCCATAAGGGGGATAGTATTAGGGGGGCTTCCACTCCACCTCCTCCACCTTCCCTATCCCCCCTCGTCCCTCTCAAACCTTCTCAACCCATCATCATTAGTATAATTTTAACTCTCAGAGGGATCTCAATAGTAACCAAAACAAATAACAAAATGACAGCGCACGTCAAATAAATACTTATAGTTACCAAGCAACGCCTTGCCTTTCGTCTGGACAATAAACGTAAAATAAATAATTCATATCGCCAGAGCTTATTCATAACGCCAGAGCTCACCAATATATACAGCCTACAATGTAGCAAATAATGTAGCTTTCTATTAGTGAAAGAATTTTTAAAGTCCATTCAGAATTTTTTGCGTGAGAGAGTAACAAACATACATCCATACATCCCATACTCCCATACATCCATCCATCCATACAAACTTTCATCTTTATAATATTAATGGGATAACCAAGCATTTTGCTTTTGCAAATCGCCTCAGTGAACAACAACAGATCACGACTTTCGAATAGTTTGCCTGATTATTATCAGAATCATTTAAAAAAATGTATTTTTAGAATCCTTAATCATACGTTTTCATTTAAAAATTATAATGCTTACAAATAGATAAAGGCATGTTTGATGATTTGTTTATCTGGCGTCATCGTTCAAATATAGGAAGATCTATTATTAATTCTTCAAACTTCGCAAATATAACTAGAGGCATCATTGTATTGATATAATGAAAACAAATTTCTTAGTATTCACCACTACATTATTAATAAAATCGACATATTTGAAAAACAATGTTCTCTTCGTCAGAATAAGTTGTTAATATAAAAATAAATGATAAACAAGTATAGATAAATGAGAACAAGGACGAAATATTAAAAAGGAGGGGTGATCAATTACTTATAAATATCCCAAAAAAACAATAATACAAAATTAAATATTAAAATTAAATATTAAAATTAAATATAAAAATTTTATTTTAAAATTAAATATTAAAATTATTTTAGGACATATAAAAATTGCATTTGGATAATAATTTTTTTTAAAACAAACAATAAAAACAGGAAGTCTAATCTTTTGTTTTTGTTCTTATTTGCCTATACATGTTTGCCATTTATTTTTATACTAGCTGGTTCCCGGCATGCGTGGCTATGCCATTTAATAAAAAAATTGTTTATCCCTGCGTGTCCATTTCCATTCGCCCCGTTCCCCTTCCTCTCCCGCGTCTCTTTCCCCTCTCGTGTTCCCACACCGCCTCCTCTACCTTCCCTCTCCCCACTCCACTCTCCCCCCCCCCCTTCCCCGTCCCGCGAACCCCCCTCCCGAGTTCCCCTCCATTCAGTCCCGCTACATTCAATTTTCAAACAGCTCGGAGGCCACCTATTGCAATGTTTTTGTACAAATTTCATAATGCCAGAGCTCTCTAGTAGTTTTATACAAACTTCGTCCTGACAATAACGAACAAAAAAAAAAATTATCCAATTTGGTGATGTCGTTCGGAAGTTATGCGCGTACATGCATTTCGGCGATTCATTTTTATTTATATAGATAGATAGATAGATAGATAGATAGATAGATAGATAGACAGATAGATAGATAGATAGATTAATAACTTATCCTGATGAAGAAAACATTTTTTTTGAAACATTTCGATTTTGTTAATAATATAGAGGTGTAATTTGTTTTGTTAATTTGTGAGAAAGTAATTTTTTTTCATTTTATTTATTATTATATTAATTTTGACTCTGATACTATTCCTTCACCTTTTATTGACAGGCTGGGTGACCTTTTTATCAAATTCAGATCGTGAATATAATATCTATTTCAAATCCTTTCAAACATTTTGATATTGTTCGTTTCCACCTAACCATTAGTTCATGTTCATATAATATTTAGAGAACTCTACTGGTTTATAGAATCAGTCGCTTAGAAGGAAAAGCTGCACAGTATTTTTCATACAAAACTTAATTTTGGATTTGAGGCTTAACTCAATACTCAACCAAATTGAAAAAATATTTTTTTAATCAAAACCAATGGTAAGTATCTAGTACCGATTTGTGCTATTTTTTATATTTAGATCATTATAGAATTCAATTTTGCGTGACTTTAGTGGCAAATCGAACATTTTTTGTGGGTTTAATGTAAGTAATTAAAAATTATCTTACCCTACCTATGGTAATATAATAAAATGTATGATAAAAAAGTATGACATCGGAAAAAATTGTTTTTTTGTGAATAAATTTTAATTTACGATGTTTGAGTCGCTAATATTAAGTTCAATGATTAAATATTACAATTTGCAGTTTTACTCATAAACTTATTCCAAAAATAGAAAATATTTTTTGTAATATCAAATTTTACATTAAATATCTAAATGAACAAAGTGATCAAGGCGCATCTCCCTTAATTATAACAATTTAATTTTCTTATAATAAATTTGCAACTTTATCTAATCAAGATATTAAATTCAACGGCGCTTATTGTACTTTATTAAAATAACTAGGCAAGCTTTAATTACCAAAAAGGTAGAACCCAATTATTTTTAACCCTCTTTAAATAATATTTAATGAGCATAAGGATAGTGTAGAATGTTAAAAGGACACACATTTTTATGGTAAAAAACCTAATTTTTTAAACTTAAAAGAGTTGCAGTTGAATTGAAAAACAAATAAACTTCTTAATAATTATGATTTGTGGTTTTATGGTTAAAAGTATTTTGTCATGTTGCGCTTCTTCCTTCTTTAACCAACGTTTCTGACAATATTATAGTGGCCACAGTGCAGATGTGTCTATGATACGATTGCTCATACCATACGATGCCGTATCTGCCCTGATGGTGGACACTGTAGTGTAGGCCGGCGTAGTCCAGCGGTAAGACTCTTGACTCGCACTCCGAAGGTCGCGGGTTCGAATCCCGGCGTGGCAAATAAATTTTATTTGATTAATTTGTGTTATTTCACAACTTATTCATTTAAAATAATGGTGACCCGACAATTCGTCCTGCCACAATTCATCCGGCGACAGTTCATCCTGCGACAGTTCATCCTGCCGACAGTTCATTCCGCCGACAATTCATCCGGCGACAATTCATCCTGTCTGATCATTTAGAAGATTTTTATTAAGTAAGTATGCAAAGAGGATATACGGCCGTACAACCAAAATCGATATACTTATATCTGAAGGCATCTTTAGTGGAAATCCGCTGTAAAAATATTTTTACTAACAATAATTTCGACTCTCCGAAGAAGCATGCGTGAATAACAAAATACGACATACTTATACTTGTAGGTTATACTTATAGGTTAGGTTAGGTTAGGTTGAATTATCAGGATGAATTGTCGCCGGATGAATTGTCGGCGGGATGAACTGTCGGCAGGATGAACTGTCGGCAGGATGAACTATCGGCCGGATGAACTGTCGCAGGATGAACTGTCGCCGGATGAATTGTCGCAGGATGAACTGTCATGGAACCAAAATAATATATAGTATATTTGCGACACGTTCCAGAGTGGAAGATACTCTCAGTATCGCCCTGGTGTAAGACCACCATTCAGAATTGAAACGTTGCTTGAAATGGCGTCAGCCGTGTTTGGTGACCAGATCTGAATAGCCAGGTACTTCATCACCTTCCTCTTCAAAATCTCCTTCCCCTCCCCACTACCTTCAGCCTCACAACATACCCCAATTGGGGATGCCATAGTCCCACTGGCTCCAGACGGGAGCAGTTGGGACTCTTATGCGGTAATCATGTAAAAAAAAACTGTAACGCTGTCCGAAAGGTTGGCTAACGAATGAGGTAGCGCAACACGGCATAATACCCCAAAAATAAATCACGATAATTCTTAATAGTTGGTAAAGAGGGAAACGAATTCTATTGTGAAATTATGAAACCATGAATGCAGTTGAAATAGCCGACCTCAATGCAAAAAAAAACAGAAAAAGCTATATATAGGCTTATAATTTTAAGGATTATTCAACAATTGTTTACTAAAGTAGACAAATAATGATCTACTGTACAAGTTAATCTTCAAAAGATTATTTACAGCCCGATTAGACGACTTTCACCTTTGAACCCTTTAAATCCAACCACATCTTATGTATCCTTCTTCCCCTGAGCAACCTTCAAACACTTATCAAAATCCTTCCACCCCCTGCTTCAGCTTCCCTGAAGACAATCTAATGGAGCATTGAGAATTGGGACTCCCTTCCCATTAGGGCAGAGAGCCGTGGGGGTGGGGTGGCAGGTACACAAACCTTCCCTCGGGTATAAATCCAGTCTCCAGCGAGTCCGACAAAATATGCATAAATAGATTTTACGCCTGCGGGATCTGCCCCTCGAAGTAAAATACACTCAGACAGGGATGCATTAGGGTATCGCTACACGTATTTATAGGCGTCGCATATTTATAGATAAACGGAGGAACAACCAACGTTTTGCTTCATGAGCAAATTCACAACTTTAGTGAAAAGGTTCTACTTTTCAGTTTAGCAAAGTGACGATAATGCTAAGAAATTTAATATAACGTTGGTGTTTAAAATTTATCTTTCTAACTAAAAAAACTTGATCAATATTCCCGCCGCCGTTGAAAATCAATAAAAAATTAAGTATTAAGCTACATAAATGTGCATTTTATGATGATTTGTATTATAAATGTTAAAGGGTTCCATGCCAATTCAGAATGAAACCAACTCAGAAACACCTCGGAAAGATCATTAAAAGCTACGAAAAAATAATGTTAAAATAGCCGGTAACACTAACCTAACTTAACCTATTTAACCATTTTTTATCATCACTCTTAATGACCTTTCTGAGGAGCTAATGAGTTGGTTTCATTCTGAGTTGTCGGGTCACAGTGTTAAAGACGTACTTTTATTTCTGCATGTAAGAAGTGTCATTTTAAAGTATAGAAAAACACGTCCAAATATAGACCAATGCTTCAGAACGTTTCAATTTTAATCTAAATTATGGAAGTTAAGATGAAAAATGTTCTTGTTCTGTGTGAACGTGTGTTCTTGTTTATATCGGAAACGTAGGGTTCTTACTGCATAATTATGGTTTTATTATTGATGTCATTTTAATAGAACAATTTTACGATGATAGATTACAGTCTTGCCTGTCCTCTTTTGCGGACAATGGTCCACAAAGTTTCAATCTAAATGCATAATGTTTCGAACCAAATCATATTCGCACCCGATTGCATGACATAATCAAAGTCGTGACTTCGAGAAATCAAAGCAATCACGCCTACATTGTGCAGTCGCGAAATCAGATGATGATGTGTTTCAGATGAGTTGTGGTAAAAACTAACTTGTTCTGAATGCCCAGCATTAGGTAAGGTTAACTCTGCATATAAAGTGGGTTAATTATTATCAATTAACCATATCAAAGAACATGTCGCAAAATAACATTATCGAGAGAATTGCCGATATTTATATTTGGTTCGTCACTAGAGCACATTCAAGGAAGGATCTATGTCATAATATAATACGTCAAAAGGCATTCTTCCGCTGGTGTCTTCACATATCGGGGTTGGCTGTCATCAGGGCTTTGCGTCAGTCTATAAAGGGCAAAAGGGCTATAATTAACTAAACAAACAAAATCATCCTATAGAAATTACATGCGGTTATAACAGTATAACGCATTATTCTAATTTATAAGATACGTTAAAATATAAAGAAAAAAACTCTGCATAGTACGGACAAATTCGACAAAACCTTTATAATTTCCCAGTTCACAATTTCATTTGCTTTTTTCTACAATTTTTTTAGTAATTAAATAGTTTCTCAAAAAAATTAGTACCTACACAATAAAATGTGAAATACATGTCCATTTCGTCACCTCTGCGGCAGCTAAAGTGTTCTACGGGACGTAAACGCTTACGAGACAAAAATAAACGGCTCCACAACCAAATTTCTACCCCTGCCCCTGCCAGGGCTGTTTTCGCAGGTAATGTGCTCCGTGATTTATTTCCACTGTTTCAAGAGTGAATTTCCATTATTTCAAGATGCCATGTGGACAATTCTGGGATCTTTGTACTGTAATAAATGCAGTGGACGGATGGAAAAAAATGGTTTTGGAATAACACTTCCCAAAAAAAGACACCTATTTTTTTAAATTTCACTCACAACGTACCTACAGGAGATCCCAAGTTTTACCTAATCGCCTTGATTAGTTTTACTTTATTTCAAAAAAGAAATGTTTGTCACATAATGAAATATAGTGAATAGTTAAAATATATATTTAGGGGTGTTGCGTGGAGGGTTATTTCAAAGAATTTTAGGAGTGAACCTAGGTCTTGCAGAAATCCATTTTGAGGAGGAAACAAAAAATTCAAAATCCTTTCGAAACCAAGCGAATGTCTACCACGGCAAAGGTGGGTACCGATGATACGAAAATCATTATTCCTAATGTTATTTTTCTCATCTTAACTTATACCGAATCGTCACTGGCTTAGGATTCTGCAATTCTTTTTGGTACATTAAAACGTCTTATAGAACTATCGGTCAAGCGCTCTTATAGTTTTAGTAATAGTAATACGTATTAGAATACTTTCCTAAATTCATGTTTTTTACAAAAATAAAATAAGAAGAATCCATTTATGGTGATGTTTGTATGATTTTTATTTTCTTTCTTCAATTCATCGATCTGTGACCAAAAACATAATGTTATCCTCCAGTTCTTTCTCCTTTGCCTATTCCCATTGCAATGTGGAGGATTTTATTTCCTCCAGCCAGCTATGCATTTCCCTTCAATGCTTCTCGATTAGAGAGACGATTTCAACTCCCCGAGTTGCAAAAGTGCCCTTGGGCGAAATGGATTCTTGATTGTGTTGCGAAGATGCAAAATGAATCTTTAGGATTGTAGCTCTCAGTTCCGCGGGGAGAACAAACGTTCTGCAACGTTTATTTGTGTGCGATACATTGATTTCAAAATGTATTACAATAATATAAAATTGTATGCGATGTATTTATTTATTTATTTATTTATTTAATACAAACGGATTAATAATAATTAATAACGTATTAATTTTTTTGCAAAATAAAATTGACCAGGATCAATCAGGACAGCTGAGCTGTGTTTCTCCGGGTTATATAGCCCGGGTGCTCTGTAAAAGGGTGAAGATTAGAGAACGAAGTTCCGTTGGAAGAAGAAAGGGTGGGTTCGAGGAAAACACAGTAAAGAGTTATTCGAAGGTGTGTCTTAATTAGAGATGAAATAGATATCCGGTAACTATCCGGTATCCGGCCTATCCAGCCTAAATTTTCTATCCGGCCGGATACCTTATAGTAACTCAATATCCAGTCGGATACCGGATATTCAAAAACTACGACAATTTCCTATAATAAAATGCAATACATTAATCTTATATCAATAAAATGGTTAAATAATTATGACGGCTTTTATTTAAAGTCGAAAAAAGTACAAAATTGCCATAAGGCCTTCCAAAAAACTAAAATTTTCTTCTGAGATATTCATTCTAATGATAAATACATAAATAGTAAATATCTAAACTAAAAGCTTTTAGTAAAAACATGACATGATTCAGTTCAGTTAGATTACGCAGCAAGTAAACAACTAATTTAATTTTCGCTATTCAATCACACATTCACGCGATCACTCACGAACTCACGATGGCAACCGAAACCGCCCGAATTGATCTGATCGCGTTCGCCGCACCTGAGCGGCGCTAAACTCGTCACGACATGCAACGAGACAATGGGCCGAACATCCGGCCGCCGGATATTCGGTAACCGGTTTCTGGCCAAACAACTATTCGTTTCATCTTTAGTCTTAATCAATATAATTTATTTTGTTGTAGGTCTGTAGAGTGAACATTGTCATGAGAGCAGATAAAATAATAATTTAATTGTGAGTAGATATGAATGGTTTTTAATTAATGTTTGCCATTTCAGAGACCTTCAGAAATTGGACCAGGAAGGGTTTCAAAAGTTTAGGGAACCCTTCATTCAGCATTCAATAATATGGTAAAAATTAAGAAGACCTTTTTCAAGTAACTGGAAAAGTAGCTGACCCTATTTCATCATGAAAGAAGATATTCTACACAATTTTGTAATAAACATAACAATCTCTTTTATCTATACGAGAAAGGCATCGTATTGAAATATCCATAGAATTAAATTATATGGATTGATCTATAAACCTTTAACTCTACTATTTGTGCATTGGTGCTACAGTTATTCTAAATTATTATTTATATAAAGAATGTTAAACTAAAGTAGTACTGGTCTTTCTCAACCATTCTGATCTTTTAGTTTCTGTGGGAAATAAAATCATAACAACTGCAAAAATTGCAATTATTGCATAAGTTAGACATCATAAAAATACATGTACATTTAAACATTATTCAAAAAGATTATTCATCTTATCAAAGGCTGTTGCAGTAACTTTGTGAATGGTAACTCGTAATAACGAATATCGTGTCTTTGCGGAATAACAATTATTGCATACCTTTATCGGGGGAATACAATGCTGTTCCCAGCAAAACATGCCAAAAGCATTGAATAATAAATAATACACAAGTATTTAATTGTGACAAAAAATGACACACTCGGCAGAATTCGACAATTTGAATGTATCTCCATGTCGAACCGTATTTGACCTTCTTCAGTAAAGGAGAAAAATAAGGTGGTGGTTTAACAATTTTAAGGCGCATTATTAATTCGCAGTTATATCATGGGTGAGGTTTGTCCGGGTCTTGGCAGTGGACACGTCTCCCCACTAACTGCGTAGTAGGCCAGATCGGGAAAGACTGGTTGAGGGAGACCTTTTGACTTCTCCAGTGGGACGGATGGACTTATTCGTCCGTTACTCGTGGACACACTGACCCCCAGATTTCTACCCACCCCTCATACCTTTTTCCTTCCTAGAACAAGCTCTCCTTCCTTTCCTAAAAAGACCCCCCACACAGCATCCCCAAAGATGGCATACCTTATTCATGGTTCACCCTGTAAGTCAAAATAATAGAATATCATGTTAGGACATATTTTCAGTCCAATAAAATGCACCGTCATCAATCAATTGCTAAAATAGTTCACAGATTTCTAAAATTGCTCAAAATATCATTGAAGTGTCCAAGAATATGATCAGTGTACCCAAACAAATTCCTTTCAGACCTTATCATCGAGTTCAGTGATTCGCGAAGTGAGCTGTTAGATCCCTGTGTTTCCAAGTGAACATAGTTGAGGGTGGTGAAAATGATGCGGACGCTGATTATTATTTGAACGATATTCTTCCTGAAACGGAATAAATTACTGATACGTAATATTTTCGATACACAGCTGTTAGATTACGGAGTCTTCAGCTGGTGTACTCCTAGATTGCTTTCAGGTAAAAATAAATGATATTAATGCAGTAAGAGATCAAAATGAGTGAGGACACTGAATATATGTTTATAGAACTAAGGAAACCGACGTAGAGCAAAGTTCCTTAGCTTCACACAACGCGCGTGAACCGCTCCTAACTAGAAATAAAATGTATGATATCATTTGTGACCATAATAGTGCATTCGGGCCAAAATTAAAGTATTTATGAACTAATTGATCGGCTCACGTGCCATTTGCGGCCGTCTAGTCTGTACGAATCTCTTGAGGTAGATGTGAGCATTCTGAATATTTTGTCACTAATACTTTGACCGACAAATCCTTACAGATTGATCAAATTTATACAATTAAGCTCTCAGTGAATTCGAATGCCTCAAAGAGATTCTATTTCGACTATAAAGCACACTCCGATAATGACACAGACGCAGTTCACTCAATTTATTTTTAAAAATATCCAATATTTTAACAAAGGGAGATACGTTTTTGAAATTTGCCAAATTTTAAAAGAACGATTTTGTCTAGGGTACATTTAAATGTTTTTTGGAATTCAATGAACACAAAAAACTTTTGGAAAATTGAAAAAATCGGGGAAATAAACCAAAGGATAAAATAAAATAAAAATTTTGTGGCATTCGAACATTTTCATATTAATTTTATGTTTAATTCTTTCTTTTTATGTTTAACGTAATTTTTTTAATTAATTATTGTCATTATGTACCTATTTTTGTCGGACTGTGATTGACAGGGGGTTCTCACCCACGCCAACTTTTTTTTTTTAATTTTTATTATCAAATTATTACATTGGCGCTACTTAAGTAATTATATTGATTATGTGCTGTGTCTGTCACACTAGGAACTGCCATGTTGAGTGCAGGCGGGGTATATAACTTATGCAGTTTACAATAAAAATAGCCACAAAAATATTTAATTTAATGTGAAAAACAATCGGCATTGTGGCATTGAAAATACATATTTATAAATGTGTGTTAAAAAATTCGTTGATGTTTGATCTGTCTTGGCAGATGATTCAAGACTTGGTGTCTGATTTATATTTCAAATAATTGTGTTCTCTCTAATAGCCAGTGGAAGCCATTGTGTTGCTTTGTTGCAAAGTTTCTAAAATTTATTTGGACAAAAGCTTTTTTAGTGAAAGGGATAATTAAGAGATTACGCCCTTCAGCTCTAACATCACGAGCGTTTTGGCTTTCTTCAAAAACAGTTATTTATTTGAAGAGGTTTAGTAGCCTGTTTTAATTTCCCAAACACAGATTCTCCTAAGGATTTCGTCCGAACTACTTGTGATCGGTAGTTTTAGAATAATCTTTAAAATTAGTTTCTTAGTTTTAAAGATCAGATCAACGGCGGCAGCGTTTGTTCTTCCCCGGGCAATAATACCGTACTCGACCAAATATGTACATAGTAAATTGTTTTGAGTTGATTCAAGTTAATTGCAAGTATGAAAGGGAATTCTGAAATGAAGCATTGCACTGCTTCAAAAATTAACCAGTTAGGGGGCATACATTAATTACGTGAGCTCAAAAAGGGGGGGGAATTCCAGCGAAATTTCACGTTACTTGAAAAGAATATACGGATTGGCCCAAATTTATCTCACCAAGGGGGGAGGAGGGGTCTAGTTTGGAATAAAAACTTCTCACTTAATTAATGTATGCCCCCTTAGGTACTTTGCAACTATATTTCTTCTTACCCAGCCATTTTCTTATGCCACCAAAACATTTTTCATTTGAGCGTGCCATATTCCTATATAAAGCTCTGTCAGTTGAAAATAAATCATCGCAAGTTTCAATGGTCAAATTAATTGATAACGATTTGTTAAAAATTAAATATATATATATATGTATTACTAAACGTGACATTTTCTTTTGGCGTTCACATTCAGCAATGAATCACGCAAAAACGTCATGACCTATGTATTTTGAAATAACTCAAAAACTCTATTGTTTTAAAAATTCTGATTTTAGCTGTGATCATCAATCAATGTCAATGACTGAAAGTTCTGTAGGTAGGTGTGTATACCGTTTATAAACTACCACTGAAAGCTCCATTGGAACCTTTCATTCTGTTACATGCGTCGTTAATAAGATAGAGGGAGAAGTACGACGGAGTTATCAGCGGTAAGCTTATACTGCCTGCCGACTAATGAATGGCGAATGATGCATTAAAAGCAAGTACTAATGTTGACAAAAATTCCCCGTGTGTTGACACGTGATACATCAAATTAATGACAATGATGAAGCAACTGAGAAGGGTGCGTTATGTTACTATTTTGGATTGCCTTGCTGTTCGTTAGCAAAAAAGATATTTTTAAAAGAAAAAAGTTAGTCTTCCTTAATGCATAATATAAGATGAGATAAGATATGAAATCCCACAAAAAACATTAAAATCTTCTCGGGGATATTTAGAAAAAATATTTCGTCATACCCCACATCACTAACGCAGGGTCAAGCCCTCAGGCTAATTTGTTCACTTTTCGGAACAACTCATACAGGTCTCACAGAAATCGTTGTGTCTCGCTTACTATTCTAGTGAGAAATTTGATATAAACGGCACTAGGAAGAGACAACACCATGATTTATATTAAAAATTAACCACAACAGTAATTAACGTAAAATGTGTACCTTTTTGAAATCAAAGATTCCGATTTGTGAATTTTTTGTCTATTATTTTTACATGAATTGACAAAAAAGTGTGGTCACCAGTACCCTTATAAAACGTTTGTCTAATAAAATTTGTAAGTATTTATTTTTTTCGTTATCAGTAACTTTAATTATGAAAAAACGAAAGGTGAGCCATTTTTAAAATTTGGTTGCGTGGAAAACTTTTAAACATCAAAAATTTTATATTTCGATTTATAAAATTTGAAAGCGTATTCACTTCATCAAAAAAAAAATTTATCAAAAAAATAACATTTATTTAAAAACAGTTTTCGGATATGTTCAGAAATATTCAATTTATTTGAGTTTTATTGTAATACTGGAAAAAATCAGCCTGCTTCAAGTTTTTTTTTTACATTTTGAGATATACTTGTAACTAATGCACAAACGCCCGGGTTGCCGGCATTGAGACTGAAAATTTACGAAAAGTTATCAAATTTCCTTTTAGGTAGGCGGCGCTAGACATTTTTAACTAATATTGGGTTATACAAAAGGCTATCTCATCAGAAGCGTGGTTCCAACAATTGCTCCATTTTTTTTCAAAAAAGAAATTTCCTCACTTATTCAAACTAGAATTGGACCTTCCTCCGTTCCCTCTCGCCTTTTTATAATTTACGTGCTTTACTCTACAGATTGTTCTTTATGTGGTCTAAAACTGGGAACTTTAGATTACATTTTTTTTTGGTTGTCTCTCTCTAAACAAATATTCTCTCTTCTAAAAATCCTTTCCTAAAATTGCCTCCAATCCGTTCAACATTCCATATCTTCTAAATCTGAACTCGAATGCAAATTTTTTCACAATTTCACAATCTAGATATATAGATTTCCACGATTTTAAATGATGGCCTGTTGAAGGGTGAAAGCCAAATGCATTGAAGAAAAACATAACACAATATCTTTAGATGCATTAAAATTATGAGATATTTTAACACTATTTATTTAAACCCAATAATCTTAATTATTTAACGACTAAATCAGTCTTCGTCAGTCTTATGACAGTTGAAACATAAAATGATAAAAACATTAATGATAATACTTATGTTTTTTTTATTATTTTATCTTATAAAATTACTTATAACCATTTCACTTAATTAGTTGGTGATGCCGGTCTCACTCACTGGGTTGGCGCCAAAACTCTATAACGTGCATTCGCATCGCTGGAGTGTAGATTGGCGGCAGGGGGCGTGGAATAAGGCAGCTACTCGAAATCGCAGTGTGATTCGATGAACGGTAAAAAAAATATTACACTTTTTCGAATTATCCGATCTCACAGACATATACGTCACCAATGGCGGGTTAAAAAACATTTTATCCTAAAAATCAGGAAAATTATAAAATATTCACAGCAAACGCTGATATCACATTGGTCACTTTGAAAAGTGTGATTTTATTCGTTTAACGTAAACACTAACATAAAAAAGTTTTTCACGTGAATATAATATCCAGTAGGAAAAGGGTAGCTAAAAATATTACGTAATCAGCATTAAACTAAATAATTGTCAGACGAGGAGAACGAAGTAAGCACGTTTGTTTTTATTTATTGCCCAAGATACACAGATTCAAGCAAACATGCGGGTAAAAGCCAATTCTGAGAAATATTGCTTTTGAGCAAAGGACATTATTACAGTAATCTGCACCGCCATTTAAAGGATAATAATTACTCAATTTTTTAATAAGAAAAACTCTCTTTTATTAATATTGATGATTATTCCTATCAACGTAATATATCATTGAAGAAGAAGATAATAATAATAATATACACTAAAATATGAAAGAGAACAAGACACAGAAAAATAGAAAAAGACAATGATCGCAACTGGGACTCGAACCCAGCTCTCTCGACTAACGCTATTGTCACCTTCTAATTAGTTGAAGATATGTTCGAGTCACAGTTGCGACCATTGTCTTTTTCTGTTTTTCTGTGTCTAGTTCTCTTTCATATTATCATTTAGATTATTATTGTTATCTTCTTCTTCAATGGTAATAAAATTACGTTTGCCATATTAGGAGGGAGAAATATAATTATAAAAATAAATATTGCAAATATTTCTACAAGTTACATTTCAAATATTAAGTACCTAACAATTTCTTGATTGAATAAAATTTTGAATAATAAACGTGCGTGACTTTAATTTTGTACGTTCAACCCTTTAGAAATTATGGCACTAGATATAAATTGATTAATTATTATCTAGCTGTGACAAATTACGAGAAAACATTCGGTTTGGAATAAATCCATTTTCCAATAATCTTATTTTCAAATAAAATTATTTGAAAATGTTAGAATTTAGTAGAATCATCAAACATGCTAATTTCGGTTGTTTATGATGATGTGATTTATGTGAAATATTCCTGAGTAATGCAATGTTATGTAAATTATTCATGTTCAACGAACTTTTAATTTTCAAAATTGTAACTGATTTTTTTTTACATTAGCTCCACACAGGAGTCTCCTAAGCCCTGTGGGAAATTATTTTCCCCAGGGCCTATGTCGTCTTAGGAGACTCTCCACACAGGTATGCCGTGTGGAGGGGTTTTTTAAATGAAATGAAGTTCTGGGAAGGAAATAGGTACGAGGTATGGGTAGGAATCTGCAGTTCAGGAGTGACGGATATACGAATCTATACCTCCAACCGCGGTGCAAGGCGATGGGTCGAAAAATTCCGGCTGGAGAGGATAATAGATCTCCCTTAACCAGCCTCTCTCGATCCTGCCCAAGCTGCCGCCAAGGCCTGGACAAACTGATTGTGGGAACCAAGCGATAAAATACAAAGATACGAACATAAGTGGACCGTGGCGTAAACATGAACTAATGCTACTTCTTTATATTTTAACCTTGCAACCACACCTTTTATTGTAATGTCATAGACAACCCCGCCCTCCTTTTTCGCCAAGATATACTAATATCCTTCTTCTCCTCAAAAAGACCCTCCACACAGCATCCCAGATGACATAGGCCCTGAGGGAAATCATTTTCCTCAGGGCCTCCTGTGTGGAGTTAATGTTAAAAAAGCACTGTAAGTAAAATAATTTTATTTAATAATATTTCTGAAAATGTGTATTTCTTTTGTTTAAAATTTTGACACATCAAAAATTGATGGAAAATTATTTTCGGCCATCTGAAGCCTGCAGTTCTTTTCAGTTCGTCAGCTCATAATGTGTGCGAATTCTGTTTCGCTTTCCCAACCTGTGATGTTTTGGTTTCCAGAGTCATCTGTAAATGCCACAAGCATGGTTTCCTCCCTCTCTCTTCAAGTCTCTTCAAGACTTGAAGAGACTTGAAGAGAGAGGGACATCTTTAGAGATGACATAGGCCATGAGAGAAATTATTTTCCTTGGAATTATTTCTATGGAATTTCAAATAAAGGTGTGTCATTAATAGTTCTTGGGGTTGGCGAGTGTGATTTTATTAGTAGGCATATCAATATTATTATGTTAAAAATGATTGTATATTATCGCAGCATCCTCAGCAGTTATTTGATCTCGGACTAATGGATACCGTAATGTGAAGACAGTAATGTCCGTGCCATTACTCACAGAGCTATTATTATTGCTTGTGTTTTGATGGATTATAAAATCATACGCCATTAATTAACTCATCCATTAAACTTATTTTACATTCAGCATGCAAAGGAGAGTATGAAGGATGATTTTTCTTTTTTTCTTTTTTTTTATTTAAATTATAATATTCTATTCTATAATATAATACAATGGCATAAGAAGAATTAGTGAAGTACATACTTTTAAGTATTTCTACGGGAATGAAAAGTGCAGTTGAGAAAAGTGTACTAGCACTTGAGATTGGTGTAGTAATAAAAAATTATATCATAGAGAGTAACATAAAATATAATGTGGGTGTGGTGATATTAAATTAATACAAATATGGTTTGACATGCAGTTACTGATTTTTGTTCACGTTACTAGTGTTCAATATTTTAAAAATAATATACATTTTTCTTGAATATTACCAATCTGATTTTTTTTTTACTTCTTCGGGAAGACAATAAAATATTTTATCCCTTTATGAATATAATTATTATGCATTAGGGGGGTTCCCACTTCGCCTCCTCCACCTTCCCTGTCCCTACTCCCCCCCCCCTCCCCCCCTCCCACCCCTCACCCTCTCCACCACACCCGTTACATTCATTTTTCAAACAGCTCGCGTGCCACCTATAGCGTAACAATCGAGCACACGCAGTTTCGCAATCTATAATTTTAACTATCAAAGGGATTTCCATAGTAAACTAAACAAATAAAAAATGACAGCGCACCTTAAATAATTTACAGTTACCAAGCAACTCTTTGCTCGTTAATTGGAAAAAGATGTGAAATTGATATTTTATTTAGTTAATTTAATTTTTTCCTTTTCTTTTATAATGGTTAGGAAGTCATAAGTTCTCGTAATCTCGTCCCCTTTCGAATATCCAATTTTGGAATAGTAAAAAAGGGGTATCGTAATAGTTGATTTTTTATCGGTGCTCAATGCATTGTATATTTTGGGGGCAATGAACCAAAATTGTCGATGAGCGAATGTGGTTCTAGTTTTTGGGACCACGCATCCCAGGTTTGATGAAAAGTGGGTTTTGGCTTGATGTTGTGGAGCCACTAGTAGGTTATTTTTCCGTATGTAGGATAGGCTTGTCTTAGTGAATAGTTGGCGAATATCTAAGACCCTAAATTTAGTAAATAGCACATTAGAGGGGTAGGTAGGTTGGCATTTAAATATGATTCTCAGTATTAGTTTTTGAACTGTAATTATTGGATTAATGACGGATTCTGCGCAACCACCCCATCTCAAAATACCGTATGTTGCAATGGATTGAAAAAGGGCAAAATATACGCTTCTAAGGGTTTTTAGGTCTAAGATGGATCTAAGAGAGCAGAATATATGGCAGAGCTTACGGAGTCTTTTTGCTGTGTCACTTATATGTGCTTCCCGACGTAGTTGTTCATCTATGATTATTCCCAGATATTTAACTTCCTTTGATGATTTAAGAGTAGGACACGTGCAATTAGTATTAGGTGAGGTTCCGGGTGTGTGCATATTGAGTGAACACGAGTCAATTATTGGTTTAGGGCAGTTGTTGGGAAAATTATGTTTGAGTATGGACAACTTCATATATTGTGTTTTGTCGACATTAAGTGTAAGGAGATTTGTGTCAAGCCAATGCCTTATTAGGTTTAATTAGGCCATGTTTTATTAGGCCCAATGTTTTATTAGGCCATTATTAGTTTTGTTAATAACTGATTGCCATGTTTCATCTTCGAATATTAAGACTGTATCGTCTTCAAATGATAATATCTTACCTCCAATATCCATGGTACATAGATAATAAGACATGGATAATTTTTTGCTTTTATTTATTTTGTCAGAGTGGATAAGAGTTTGTTGAGTTCGGTTTGTTAGGTAGTTTTCAAACCATGTGTAGGGTATCCCAGTTATTCCGATCTCTTGAAGTTTTTTAAGCAGTAAGGGTGTTATGGTACGCCCAAACGACAAAGAATTCAAACTCCTAATTCGCCGCAAACTACACAACACCCTGCTCTCCCCCCTGCTCCCTGCTTCCTACTTCCTATCCCATCCGCCCACCCGCACGCGATCCCTTCCCCCAGTTGAGAATTGCGAGCCGCCTCGGGCACACGTTAAGCCCGCGCGTTGATTCCCACTGTTCGCGCCCGGCGTACTATCACTCGAATTGTACTCAAATATAACCTGCAATGTTAATTCAATAACCTACGGGTTTAGCGCTGATATTTCACCATGCCTGTGTAAACTTCGGTTCTGTCCTAAACTCGGGAGGTGCCCCTGGAAGCCGGAAGACGAAGACCCCCCAACATCATGTAAGCTGTACAATTGTTTCCTCATTTGATTGTGTCCTTTAACGATAGACTGTAAACTCCCGCGCAAAGCCATCACTCAGAGAGTTTCGTTTAGGGATCTTGAGGTTATAAACACGATAGCTAGGATTGTGTAGTATGTATTTCTTGTGTTGAATTGTACTGTAATGACCTATGTACTGTGTTTTAAATTTGCAATACATGAATCTAGTTAACTCAATCCTGTTATTATTCTGCTACGGCAGGAGGGTTTCCTAGAGAGGGAGTATCCTGCCAGACGACTGAGATGCGAAGGAATTTCTGAAGCCTCGAGCGACCCACCACCTGAATAGAGGGTAAATCATGCCTCCCCTGAGAGCTAGCTTGGGACATGTTTGGGGGCCCGCTCCTAACACTGGCGTCCATAGTGGGGCCCAGAATTTTTTTTTTCATTTTTGCCATTGTCTCAGTCGCCTTACGGAGTGCTCCCTGTCGAAATCTTCCCCGCATAGGAACTGTTTGTAAACATTGATTGTACTGTGTCTTGGTGTTTTATACCCAGTGAATAATGAATTCTGTGGGAAACCACAGAAATCCATGTGCAAGTTGAGTCCATAACGCAGATTTGATTGCAATTATAAAAAAAAAATTGCGTCAAAGTTGAAAACATGGCCATTTTGTATTAACCAGAAAGACGGCAGCATTTAAACCGCGAATCTGACTGCGCACGCGCCGACCCCTTTGTTCACAAAGCAGCGGACGAGCAACAGTAATTCGCGCCAAATCAACGGCCCGATGTTTCACGCGGTAAATACATACCTAATCTCTGAGTTGCGCGCGCACCCACGCGCATCGAAGCATAAAAGTGCGTTTATCGCGCCAAACTCCAACGGCAAAAAATCCGTTTGAATCAGGCAGAACAATTCCCTGTCACTATGCAGTGTTTTGAATAATAAAATCGCCCTTCTGTCACTAAGGTCGGAAGCAATAGAGATCGCTATTGTAAATTTGGTTTTGGAATTCCAATTACCTTGTGGATTCTTTAATTAAAAAATCTCACACTCACGTTTTTCTTGCACAATATACCGATCGGCCCACTTGTTGTGTCTGTCAAATTAGTACCACGTATATTTCACCAAATGGACAAAATAATGACTTTCTTTCCACATCCTACGTTATAGGTACCGCATTTTTTTTTCAGCATAAGTGTAAAGTGAATTGTGTTTTTTTTCCTTACATAAAAAAAGTGAAATAATAATAAAACCAATGATTGGTTCCATGAAAAAATAAAATAATTTTAATGTGGTTTCGTAACAAATCCCATATTCAGTTATTTTCATCCGGAAGTTTGTCCTTATTTGCCAGAAGAGTGCCTTTTGTGAATTTTAGTGCCTTTCTCAGTGCAAAGTGGTTTGTGAAAAATAAAAAACCCGTTTTCTAAAGGTCAGTCCTGGCAAAATTTTTTGGAAATAAATAAATACTTGTGAATTTCACAGTTTTCTCAAAAGTGGTTTGTGAAAAATAAAAAACCCGTTTTCTAAAGGTCAGTCCTGGCAAAATTTTTTTGGAAAAAAAATAAATACTTGTGAATTTCACAAGTTTTCTCAAAAGTGGTCAGTGAAACACAAAAACCTTTACTACTTAGGTCTTTCCACGCAAAAATTTTTTCTTGTGCCTTCCTTTGACAAAGATTCTGGTGTCATATATACCAAATTGTAGTATGGAATACAGTTTTCTATAACTATTTTAGAAATACCAACCAGTGATTACCAAGTGAAAAGTGCCTCACAAAATTAATTTTGCGTTTGCTAAAGAAGACCCCTGGCAAATTTTTTTCACCACCTGGGAAACTCACAATGGAAAACAATCAAGCTATGGCATCATCCAATTTGGGCATCATTCCCAACGTGCACAACTTATCCAAAACTCACTTACAAACTGCTTTAAGGGATAGAGGACTCTCGCCATCAAGCAAATCTAAACCTACATTAAAGGCTTATGCACTTTTATTCAACAAAAAGTACATTAAGAGAATAAACCTCGCCCCCTCAAGCGAAAATAATTCACGCTCGGCTACGCAAGTTTTGAATAATCTTGTTCCTAACGAAGAACCTATGCCACAAGTAATGATAAAACAGGACATCGCACCCACCTTGACACAAGATAAAACCTACGATTTATCCTCGTGGAAAATCAAATATAATGGCGTCTCCGATGTACTGGATTTCATTGACCGTATTGAAGAAACGGCTACAATCAAAAATATCCCATTCGAGATTCTACGAAAAAACTTCATAGAACTCATCTCCCCAGAATTGATACCCTGGCACCGCATTCAAAAAACTAAATGCAAAGATTGGAATAAACTCAGATCTGCCCTAATCTCGAGCTTCGGAAAAACGGAAGCCCAGCACCGGATCAAATTATCTTTACTATCTATTAAACAGCTAGTAAATGAACCTGTAGCAACATTCATAGAAAGGGCTGAATCCATTAACATCAAGCTTTCACATCCCGTTTCGGAAGCTGAACTATTACCAGTCATAACTGATGGCCTTTTAAGCAAATACGAGAACATCATTACCTCACAGAAAATTGCATCCCTAGCCCAGCTAAACGAAGTCTGTCTCCTTCTGGAATCGTACCAGGATAGGAAAAACATAAAGAATGTGTCAAATAATGTAGTTGTGCCAAGCCGTTCGTCTGGTTTAAAACCAGAATTCAACAACAAAAAAGTGTGCTCTTTTTGCAAAAAAGTAGGCCATCTGGCCACTACTTGTTTCAAGCAAGCAAGGTTTCTGGAATCTAAGGAACCCCGAACTTTCAAGAGGCATCACTCTAGGGACCGCTCTCCTCCAAGCGACGAACTGCGCAACATTTTCAAGAAATCAAGGCACAACATGGAAAGGTTACAAAACCCAAGCGATGTCAGACCTCAGGTGGATTTCTCCAAGCCCCCACCAAATTTCTACATGAAGAGGCCAAAAAACTAAATAATAACCTCTCAGGCACCCATTCTGAACCAAGGTCTAAAGAATGGACTGATTGGTTAGCACACATTAAGTATTTTAACCAGACCTTAAATGTTTCTTCGGTTTGTTGCAAACAAGCTAAAGATGGGAGACCCTATGCTTTTTTCTCTGTTAACAATGTGCCCTTTTCCGGATTACTTGATAGTGGTGCATCTGTCAGCTGTCTTGGCAACAATGCTCACCTGCCTTTTGTTAACAGTGATTTTAGAATTTCGCCCCAATCAACACACCTGACGACTGCGGATAATGTTTCCCAACCGGTCATCGGTGCCCTTGCCCTGCCAATTAATTGTAACAATAAAATAGTTACAATCAATTTTCTAATAGTGCCCTCTATATCCCAGAATTTCATCCTTGGCGTTGACTTCTGGAAGGCATTCAATGTTGCTCCCCAAGTATTTAATACTCTTGGCGAAACCTCCACTGCTGCTCAAATTAGTGAGATCCGCACAATAATACCTCACGAAAATTTAAGCACGGACCAGGCTCTCCAACTAAAAGAAATGGTCAATAAATTCGAGTCAATATCTTTCGAAAAATGTGGATTAGGTTTGACAAATTTGGTTGAACACCATATCAAAACCAATGGCCCACCCATCAAGCAACGTTATTACAACTTAGCCCCCCAAAAACTTAAACTTTTAGAAAACGAACTTGATGAAATGTTAAAAATGGGTGTGGTGGTTCCCAGCAGAAGTGCATGGACCAACCCAACTCTTTTGGTTTCTAAAAAAGACGGCTCTGCACGTTTCTGTCTCGACAGTAGACGTTTAAACTCTTGCACGGAAGCTGATGCGTATCCCTTACCTCACGTTCACGCAACCTTAGACAAGCTGCGTAACGCCAAGTTCATCTCTTCTGTCGATCTCAGCAAAGCGTTTTGGCAAATACCCTTGGACGCAGAATCGTGCGAAAAAACTGCTTTCGTTGTACCTGGTAGGGGAATGTTCCATTTTAAAAGATTACCCTTTGGTCTAAAAAACAGCCCCGCCGAGTTACAAAGACTGATGGACAAACTTTTCGGTCCTGAAGTCGATAACAGCCTGTTTTGTTACCTTGACGACCTCATCATCGTCAGCGATACCTTTGAAAAACACCTATTAATGCTGGAAAAAGTTTTTCAACAACTCAAGTTCGCTGGTTTAACCATCAACTTGAAGAAGTCTGAATTCTGTAAGTCCCGTCTACGTTATTTGGGATTCATTATCGACGAAAAAGGTCTAAGAACAGACCCCACTAAGGTGGAAGCCATGGCAAATTTTCCCCGACCCAAAAACGCGAAGGAAGTCAAAGGTTTCCTTGGACTTGCAGGTTACTACAGGAGATTCATCAAAGACTTTTCCACTATCGCAGCCCCCTTAAATAAAATTACCGGCATCCGTAAAGGTGTCAGCAATTTCCGATGGTCTGTCGAAGCTGAAGAAGCGTTTACAACTCTAAAAAATGCCCTTCAAAAAGCTCCCGTTCTGAATTGCCCGGATTTTGCACTCTCTTTTACCCTCCACACGGATGCCTCCAATGTAGGAATCGGTGGAGTCCTTACTCAAGAATTCCCAGATGGCGAACACCCTGTAGCGTATTTTTCCCGTACATTAAACAAACACGAGAAAAACTACGGAATTACCGAGAAAGAGTTATTGGCTGTATTGGATTCTGTTCACCATTTCCGCGGTTACATAGACGGTAGCAAATTTACTGTAGTTACAGACCATAGTAGTTTGAAATGGTTGATCTCTTTAAGTAATCCCTCCGGTAGGCTCGCTCGTTGGTCCTCCCGTTTGTCTCAATACAATTTTGATGTTGTTCACCGTAAAGGCGCGGACAATATTGTTCCCGACGCCCTTTCAAGAATTGAACTGGCTTCATTAAATGTTGACACAATTGCCCCCCCTCCATCTACAAAAGATGAATGGTACTTGAAAATCTTCGAAGGTTGTAAAAATAACCAACAAAAGTTTCCTAATTTTATCATAAAAGAAGGACAACTATACCGTAATTGCAAGGTACCACTATCCATCCTCGAAGACTACTCGTGGAAACTTGTCGTTCCCCTCGAAGGTAGAGAACAAATAATTATTGACAATCATAGTGCTCCCGACTCCATACACCCAGGAAATTTCAAGACGTATAAAAAGATCTCCTTGAAGTATTACTGGCCTGGTCTCTTCAAGCAAATTCGCAATTACATCTCTAAATGTGAAACTTGTAAAGCCTATAAACATAGCACGGCAGCACCTGCCGGCCTAATGGGTAATACCAAACGTGCCGACAGACCCCTACAATCATTGTCAATGGACCTCGTCGGACCCTTTCCCCGAAGTTATGCCGGACACATGCACATACTTAGTGTAGTGGATGTTTTCACTAAATTCTGTTGGATCTTTCCTTTAAAAAGAGCCAACGCGTCCGCCATCATCAAACTTCTGGAAAAACACATTTTTATACCTTACGGAACACCCAGAACCGTAATTGTTGATAACGGAAAACAATTTATTGCCCAAGAATTCAAAGATTTTCTTGCCAAATACGGAATCAAGGATATTTACTATAATACCTTGTATACTCCACAAAATAACACCGTCGAACGTTATAACCAAACAATCAACACAGCTCTGGCTATTCTAGTTGATAAAGATCAACGTACTTGGTGTAAAAACCTAGATAAAATTCAGGCTGCAATGAACAACACTGTTAATCTGGCCACTGGTTACACACCTTTCTTCTTAAAACACGGTATGGAACAAGTTGTTCATGGTTCTCTACATAGGAACACAAACTTTCCTACGTCAATTGCCACCACAAGCAACCCTACCGCGGACTATGCCCATCGTCTGGAAGAACTGTCGGCCATCTACAGTGAAGTCACTGATGCTTTGCTCCTGGCTCATCAAAAGAGTGCGGACAGATACAACCTACGTAGGAAACATGTCACCTTCAATACAGGAGACATAGTTTGGAGAAAGAACAACACACTTTCCCAAGGAGCCATGTATTTCTCTGCCAAGCTGGCACCACGTTTCGTGAAGGCCAAAGTTCTAAGAAAGATATCAGATCTAGTGTACTCCTTGTCTGACTGCTCTGGAAAACACATTGGTAATTACCATATTAAGGATATCGCAAAATCTGGAAGTGAGGAGTCAAGTAAAACTGCCCCCACTATCTCAGCAAACTTAAAATGATCCAGTGTGTATCACCACAACCTTTTTGTAAGCACACCAAGTCTTACAATGGCTGGCGTGTAAAGTGTCAATTACATGCCCACCCTTTCGTTGATAAAACGAATATTGTTAAAAAATCATTTTTGTAAATTTATGTACAATCCACGGTGTAGTTTGCCCCGTTCATGTTCGTGAATTGGCAACCACCGTAATTTTTGTCTCACACGTTTTTTATTTTTTTTCTTTCTTTTTTCTCACCTGTTCCAAAATTGATCACTTTAGAGCAGAGACACCCCTCGAGTGACAGTGTTCGGGAAGTCATGAACCCAATCATTGCCTCTCAACCCCTCACACTACGCAACGTTCATGCCATGGCACGCTTTGCCATGTAATGCAATATTGTAATTTTCACCATTTTTGTTTGTTGTTTTTTTTTCATCATATCGGAAGGAATCTCTTCATTTTTTTCTTTTTATGTTCTGTAAATACTGGAGCGTCGTTCTAAAATCGATTTGGTAAACTCCAAAGCGTTAAATCACGACCCAGGACTAGTAAACCATCTCAACATGCTCCATATTTTACCCATCATGGTAAAGATAAGTGGTTACTCACATAATCACATTCCTTGTGTATAGTAGTTTTCAATTTTTTCTCAAATGTCAAAAATTGATGGCGTCCTACCCGAGCTCTTTGCTAACAAATTGGATTTTGACACATCCATTTTGAAATCATATGTATATAAATAAAGGAAAAGCCTTTAAATTGGTCTTTCCATCCTTGTACAAATCCTCATGGACTCGTTTCAACTAAAGTACGTAAAACCAAATACTCGGTCTTTTGTTGTTATAAGAAGTCCTCGATTTGTCCCTCTTCACAACATGTATGTCTTGTATTACATGCTTCAACCCTTACGGAAAAGGTTAATAAAACCTAACGGCAGCCCTGATTTCCGTACATAAATAACCGCAGTTTAACGTAAATCATCAATGTTTTGTTCGATCATCGTTTTACAAACATAGGCATTCAACTCCTGTTTCGCCATTTAACCAAGTATTTGCAACCTAAATTGCACATAACCTGGTATGTTGTAACCGCACAAAGGGTATGTAAAACCACAATTGGTCCCTTTTATTTGTCCCCACTGAAGTTTGCTGCAATAGACAGTATGTAAAACCATGTAGGTCTGTCTTTGTTTGTCACATGGTGTAAACAGAAATGTACTCTGTCATCACCCCGCCTTTATAACATACGAAGTGACATTAAATTGTTTACCTCCTTGTTATCCTATCGTACGCTCCTGGGCTACGGAGTTAGTTAATCTAACAAATCTTTATAAACTGTGTTAAAACAAGCATAGTTAACGTTTATTGTGTTGTATTTAAACGTAACCCTGTTACATTATAGGAGAGATCCTTAGAACACCCACCATTATAGGAGGGATCCTTAAAATACCTGCCGCGATACGAGAAGTTCGTCATAATCACTTTTTTCTCATAGCTAAATGTTATTGAGCTGGTCGTGTGACATATTTGTCATGAGAACCATTTTGTACATTCTATTTTGGTCGTGTGCCATTCATTTGTCATGAGAACCATTTTGTACATTCTATTTTGGTCGTGTGCCATTCATTTGTCATGAGAACCATTTTGTACATTCTATTTTGGTCGTGTGCCATTCATTTGTCATGAGAACCATTTTGTACGTTCTATTTTGGTCGTGTGCCATTCATTTGCCATGAGTACCACCCTTTTCGTATAACCTGTTCCGGTCGTGTGTCATTTATTTGTCATGAGTACCGCTTTTATGTATAACTGTGTATAAACTCTGTACACGAGACGTGGAGACGTAATAACAATACTTACCGTGATTCGTGTGAACGACATAATATCGGCTTTGCTATCTTCTTTAGGATGCATTGTATAAACTCTTTGACTTCTGTCTATAATTGAGTTATATCTTGTATGTACTTACATATTTTGTACACTATACGTGGAGACGTAAAAACACTTACCATGAGTCGTGCGAACGAAATAATATCAAACCCTTTGTGTGCGATCTACGAAATGTAGTCCACAACCCTTTGTTGTCATTCAACGCCAATGCCCGTGGACTTCCTGTTTTTTTTTACTTCTTTGCAAAAAGGAAAGAAGCCCAGGAATATCTACTATCCCAAAAGGACTAGTTTTCAGCTTCACTGTCAATTATGGGGCATAGTGCTGTGGGAGTTAATCGATTGAGCACAAAAAAAAAAACCACCTAACTCGTTGTCTGGAGAACGAACAAGAAAACCCCCAGGTTTGTGAAATTGGAGCAAGGGTCTGTCTTTTCTCACAATCATGTAGAAGTTTTTAAAATGACCCCTAATCTTTTGCCCAATACACGCGAAAGATTAGCCTCTTTGATATAATGTGTATTCAAATGTCTCCTCATCCTTTTTGATAAATGTAAAGAGTCAGGAAATCTGCTGGTTGATTATGTTTCATTTTCACATAGAGTTTGAATCGGAAATTGGTCCAGTCTCTAGCAAGTTTCGCAACTCGTCTCCCTTCTCCCCTCCTCCTCCCATTCCCCATGTTTCAGACTTATGTTATGAAGTGAAAAATCTGTCGTTGACCATATCTCGCCCTCACTTGGAGTTCGAATAGGTAACTGTCCGGTTATCTACAGGTTTTCCCCCTCAATCTCTGCATATGTCTCACCAGTTTTTTCTCTCTTTTCTCAATTCCACGAAACACATTCATGAATGTTGGATATGTACGATATGCACTTGGCGTACCGTCTGTCTCCTTTTGACAACCTTTATTCATGAATTGGTTTCCCTTTGCCGTGACTAGTTCACGATTCTTTGTCTCGTTCTTTGAAATTCTACGAAAATGTTACCATCTCATGTTAGCATAGGCCACAGAGGGCCGGTTGTTTTTTTAACCAAGACATATTGTCACTAGGCAAACGCCAAGTCATCCTGGCAAAGGAAAATGTTCATGTAATCACAATTTAGTTAGGAATCTCTCTTCGTCACTCTCTGGGTCGGTGGTTAAAATTTCGTTATTTCATTATCTGGACACATTTTGTTTCTCTCCAAACCTTTTCTTCATTGGTCCCTAGGCAGGTAAACTTCAAGAATTTTGCTCTAATAATAATTCCTCCCGGATTTAAAAAGAAGCCCAGGCGGATGTCATCACCAACAGCCAAGCTGAGCTTCACTTCCTGACAGCACGCGCTGTGGTTACAAGGTCTCTCCTGCTGCCATTTTCTACGCAATTGTTCCTGAAAGCACAGACCATACCGCCCATACGTATGTTGTCTTGTCGTGCCACAGCAAGCTGAGTTGTCCCACTATACTTTATGACACTCTAAACTACCTTTTGGGCACGCTAGCTCTTAGGTTTGTTCTTACTCTTGCTATCAATGCCAACCTTGTCGTCTCTTGCTCTGTCATGCAGTGACGCATATATCGTCATGTGTAAACCATCAGTACCTTGACCCACCAGTATTCGCTGAATGCGCACCAATACAAGTTATCTTGAGCTACATTATGCTTCAATAACCATTATATACGATCCGTGTTTACCATAATAACACTTAGGATTCGCACTGGCATGTCTGCAGATACTGGATTCTTCTCTTCAATGACCTCTGTAACCATAGTCGCGGCACAGCAACCACAGTCTCCACTTCGTGAACTTCGACGTCTTCGACAAAACCAAGTGTTTTCTAAGGCCCAAGTGTACTCCTGAGCGTTGTCTCAAATGGGTCTGATTACAGTGATAATGTAATCCTTAGAATCCGTGAAGTCACGTCCTTTTCTTCGAAATTCTCCGAAACCAAACAAATCCACGCTTCACAAACTTAGCTCCAAGACCAATGAAACCTCAGAATCACACACCTTTTCTCTTCTCTTGCACAAATGTATTGTCATTCTTTCAATTGCATAACCATGTGTATTGTCATTCTTTCAATTGCATAACCATGTGTATTGTCATTCTTTCAATTGCATAACCATGTGTATTGTCATTCTTTCAATTGCTTAACCATGTGTATTGTTATTTTCAATTGCATAACCTTGTATGTTGTTTTACACCATGTACTTTTCCCAAATTTGTCTTGTCCAAACATTGTATGTACCCCCACCCATTCCCTACAAACATTGTGACCCAAACTATAGCATAAAACTGTATGTTCTAGCTAGGAAATCTCTCAAGCAACGAATCTCTCAAAACCCCGATGGAAGCATAAGAGGATTTTTTTTCCCTACAGCTCCATTGCCACGTCGCTTTTTTTCCAAGCGCGGGGGGAAGTGTTATGGTACGCCCAAACGACAAAGAATTCAAACTCCTAATTCGCCGCAAACTACACAACACCCTGCTCTCCCCCCTGCTCCCTGCTTCCTACTTCCTATCCCATCCGCCCACCCGCACGCGATCCCTTCCCCCAGTTGAGAATTGCGAGCCGCCTCGGGCACACGTTAAGCCCGCGCGTTGATTCCCACTGTTCGCGCCCGGCGTACTATCACTCGAATTGTACTCAAATATAACCTGCAATGTTAATTCAATAACCTACGGGTTTAGCGCTGATATTTCACCATGCCTGTGTAAACTTCGGTTCTGTCCTAAACTCGGGAGGTGCCCCTGGAAGCCGGAAGACGAAGACCCCCCAACATCATGTAAGCTGTACAATTGTTTCCTCATTTGATTGTGTCCTTTAACGATAGACTGTAAACTCCCGCGCAAAGCCATCACTCAGAGAGTTTCGTTTAGGGATCTTGAGGTTATAAACACGATAGCTAGGATTGTGTAGTATGTATTTCTTGTGTTGAATTGTACTGTAATGACCTATGTACTGTGTTTTAAATTTGCAATACATGAATCTAGTTAACTCAATCCTGTTATTATTCTGCTACGGCAGGAGGGTTTCCTAGAGAGGGAGTATCCTGCCAGACGACTGAGATGCGAAGGAATTTCTGAAGCCTCGAGCGACCCACCACCTGAATAGAGGGTAAATCATGCCTCCCCTGAGAGCTAGCTTGGGACATGTTTGGGGGCCCGCTCCTAACAAGGGATGTATCAAATGTATCAAATGCTTTTGAGAGATCTAGGAAAACAGCAAGCGGTTGTCGAGCAAGGTCGAGATTAAAGGAAACTATTTTTGTGAGGGCGGCTATTGCATCTGAGGTACTCCTACCTTTGCGGAAGCCATATTGGTTATCCGATAATATTTTGTTATCTTCAAGGAACTTGTAGAGTCTATTCTTCACCGCTTTTTCTATGATATTATCACTAGTGCAATAATTCAATAAATGTACAAAACTTAACTCACGTTGTACGTTATTTACATGTCATATTAGTTCTGAATAAAATAGAACGTAATAAGCATAAGAAAATATTGAGCATAAAATTGAACTATTTCAACCAACAATACCAGAACAAATCGGACAATTCATTACAGGTATGAAAGGAGGTTCTGCCCCTGGTTTTGACGGGGTCACAGACCAACATTGAAATGTATCAAACCTCAAGTTTTCAAAGCGGAGTATTTCCATTCAAACACAAACAATCTGTAATTATACCAATATTTAAAACCGACTATTCGGAAGGAACAATCAATTACCGTTCGGTTTCGTTACTATCAAATATTAAAAAGTATTTTAAAAAAATACAAATAAAGAATGCCTCAAGCTAATTAACATTAATGACCGAATTCATGAAACCAGTTTGGATTCATAGAGAATAAAAACATAAAAGACGCTATTGAGGGAAATATTATAAAGGCGAAAGTTTGTATGGATGTATGTTTGTTACTCTTTCACGCAAAATATACTGATTGGACTTTAAAAATTCTTTCATTAATAGAAAGCTACATTATTTGCGAGTTATATAGGCTGTATATGTTGGTAAGCTCTGGCGTTATGAAAAAGCTTTGGCGTTATGAAATTATCTATTATACGTTTAATATTGATTGATATTCGAAAGGGGACGAGATTACGAGAATATATGACTTCCTAACCATTATAAAAGAAAAGGAAAAAATTAAATTAACTAAATATAATATCAATTTCACATCTTTTTCCAACCTGACTTCACTGAAATCTAATCTAACCTAAATATATGCTCTTCTCGACGATTATTTATCTACCTTGATTAACGTCCAGTAAAAATTTTAGCTTTCATAAAATAATTTATAGATTAACATAGGTATTTAAATCTTACTTCTTATTATTCTATATTTTATAGTATTTTATTTGTAACTTCTTTAAAACATTTCTTTTTTATAGTCCTGTTTATTTTCAAATTTATATTTTCAATTTTATATATGTATGTATATATATATGTGTGTGTTTGTATGTATGTATATGTATTTATGTGTATATATATATGTATTTGTCTATGTATATGCATATATATGTGTGTATGTGCTTACGTATACATATATCTTGTTATATTTTACCTTAAGTATTTTTATGTTTTTTCTTTCTCTTCTTTCTAATATCTTATAATTTCTACTTCAAATCTATATTTTATTCTAGTTCTCACACTGTATAACTTATATCATGCACGATTACCTTAACACGGGCATTAGCCTAGTATGGTAGTAAAAAAATAACATAATAGTGTACTTTCAAGAATTGCATGAAATAATAAAAAAATTAAAAAAATTAAAATGAAATTGCTTCCGACGATGAAATATTATATTGGGTACCAGGATTTTAAGATTATAAGTTTTCAGTAAGATGTTGATTTTTTCATCTTGACACTTGACTAATGCTTTTCTTGTGAATCATTTAGTCGCGTCAATCGTGTAAATCATTTACGTTGTACGTGAATACCACACAATTTGTACAAGAGTCCCAACTGCTTCCAACACTCTGGAACCAGTTGTGAATGATGTTGTTCAATATGACGCACTCTAACACTACCACACTCGAAACTCAAAATAATTCACCAACAGTTGATTTTATAACAAAAATGTCAATGGGAAATTTAAAGAAGACTAAATTATGTGTATTTTTTGTTAAAAAAAATTTTCGTATGTCTAATAGGTAACGAGTTACAGTGGCGGGAATGTGAATATTTTTCTAAAAAATGGTGAAATTCCCAATTGTTGTTATTTTTTCGGGCTATTCATTATTACATAATTATAATAATTTTGTAAACTCATTTCCACACACATTTTGACCCTTGGCCTCCTTCAAAATAAGCCTCCACCGCCCTCTGTCCTCGGCCGTCGTCTTCCAATCTGCGACATGGAGTAGTCCTCTTGCATCCTTCCTGAAATCATCCTCCCATCTCAGCCTAGGTCTGCCCGCCTTTCGTTTACCTCCCGTTAGAACGGCCCATCTTAGTCTTTGGAGCCTTAGATGGATACAGAGTCTGGGAGCTTTGTAAATATCAAAGAGCTTTATTGTGGCAGATTCTCCATGCCTCTCCCTCTCGCACCGCTCCTAAGATTCTTCGAAGTGCCTTTCTTTCTAAGGTATCCAGCTGATCCCGCCACACATCCATAGGCCAAGACCGTTCTAAAAATTGTTTTATATAGGGTTTTCCTATGGACGTTGCGGGATTTGACACTGGCAATAACGCGAAGTAAGTGTAGTTAGCGGCTGCGATGCGCATTCTTATTTCTACTGGGTCTTCGTTGTCCTGCGTTATGATGGAGCCCAGGTAATGTAACTCTTCGACCACTTCGAAATTATAAGTGTCTTTAAATTTCACTTTATTTTTTATTCTGTGGTGTGTGGGGTTCTGGTTTGCATCATGATTTTAGTTTTATTCTCATTGATTTGCAAAACCACCTCTCTTGCCGCAGTCTCCAAACACATCTCTTACAGCCTGTAGGGATCTTCCGACAATGTTAAGGTCAGTAGGTATATTCCAGTGATGATAGATTTCGAAATGGCGCTTGAGCCGCACAGAGTTCGAATAGTACCTATTCGTAATTGCAATTATGTTACATATTCTATATCGACATCTTAATAAAAGTCTTCGTCATCAATGTCATGATCTAACTCTTTGCGTATGGTACTGAAATTCTGGGTCTCCGTTGACAAAATCTCTTCATATTTATGAATTTTAATAAAGTCTTGGGTGCTGGTTTCTTTGTTATTCTTATTATTACAAGCCCATCAGTGCCACGTTTCCAGCCCCAGTTTTCTGGATTTTTTTTTGGATTCCATACCATTTTTGGATTTGATGGTATGTCCTAAATGCATGGTACCGTGCGGCGCCATTCGTTGGTGGCAAAGGGGCAAGATTGAATTTGCTTTTTGTTGTCGACTTTGCGAAACGTTGGTAGCTGACTTCTTCCAAGGTTTCCTCATCCATGTCACCCCCGTACAAAGCAACAAGAAAGCGTGTTCCTGCATCTGCTATGTCTTCTGGTTTTGCATTAAGTTGTTTTCATTCGTGTAGGTACTCGATGAAGACGCACTGGCAGACCAGCTTTTTTAAGGCTGACTAAACGTTCATTATCACTACAAAGTAGTTTCATCCATGCGATGACGTCGGATTTGTCATAGTGGGATCCTACCCTGCAGCAATACAGGTGCTGAGCTGGCAACGCTGCAGTCAGGACTGCAGGTACGCGGTATGTTGCCGTCTCTTTCTCTCCTCTATGTAACACGAAAAATCATTGTTATTTGAAATAGATTTTGTGGAAATACAAAATTTATCAAGAAAACTTGAGTTTTACAATTTTTTGTCAAAATTTTCTTCTTTCTACTGATGTAAGTCTATTATATATTAGATTTATAAAAAAAAACTTCACATGAAAAATGTACATAATTTAGTCTTCTTCAAATTTGCCATGGGCACTTTTGTTGTAAAATCAACCATTGATGAATTATTTTTAAAAAACCAAACTTTGGCACCTTCAATCCAAGATGGCGGCTCGAACTCGACCCCCCTAAGGTTGAAAACTTTTTTTTCTTTAGAGTCCCAATCTAAACAACATATATCAAAATCGCTACTACAAGCTAAAGGCCTTTTTTATCCCCTACTGATGGGACTAATAGTAATACTACGATAAACGATTATTCTTGTAACATTTAATTAAATGAAGACAATATAAGCGAAACTCAATCGAAAATCTGGAAACAGAAAAATCAGAAAAAGATATTGACACAAAGATTATTCTTGTTCTAAAAAGGTGCAAAGAAGTCGTTTGTTTTATGGTTCACGTTAGCGAAATGTTGACTTCTTTGAATGTAGGTGCGCTCGTTCTAAATTATTTCTGATTTCAAAGGCTTAGGCTTGGATACAAAACACAAATCCTTAGAAGCAATTCCTATTTAACACGCTGTATACCACAATCCACCAAATTGCCTAATTGAAATCATATCCCCTCGCAAAGGATTACCTGCCCAAGGACTCGAGCGTTTTTCGCAAAGTATTGAGCAAATTTGTAGAATTGCGCTGTTTTCTCGAATGAATACTGAAAATTAACTTATTTCCACATGTTTGATTTGGAAACTTTCACCGACGACTGCCGTAGCAAAAGAATAAATACAAAAATGTAATTAACCCGGAAATATAATTAACCCGTGAAAGCATATTATATTTTGACGAAATTTAATATGGCTTTTTGGGGTTCTCGGTTTAAATACTCGCTAGCGTACGTAGTAGCGAACTGTCGCTAGGAATGAAATCGCAAATTATTTTATGATTATTTATTCATGAAGGTTTTACAGCAAACTCTAGCGGCAAAATGTAAGGGGGCATACATAAATTAAGTGAGCTCAAAAGGGGGGGGGGTCCAGCTAAATCTCACGTTTTTTGAACGGAATATACGAAGTGGCCCAAATTTTCCTCACCACGGGGTGGGGGTCTAGATTGGAAGAAAAACTGCTCGCGTTATTAATGTATGCCCCCAAGACCAGGGAACTGGATTCCTTTTGTTAATCCGTATAGTAATATTTAATTTGATGGATTTGGAGTATAGATTCTCAACCTTTTTTTGCCCACCGCCCACTTTGAGGTGTGTCACGTAGTATGGGTACGTTCCCTAACCTAACTTAACCTCTTTAACCATTTTTTGTCAGTACTCTTAATGGCCTTTTTGAGGTGGTTCTGAGTTGGTTTCATTCTGAGTTGGCCGGTCACCCATTTAGAGAGACGCTAATTAATAATTGTTTTGTAACCACCGAGATAAAAATGCAGAACTTTGTCGATTGTAAAATCCATTATTATACCCAACTTTGGAATAATCTAGGATTTACAAAAAGAGTATAAGTATTGTGTTAATGAATCATGGACACACACTTTAAATATTAATGTAATTTTACAGAATACAATTGTACTAACTAACTATCTAACTAACCATCACGCCGTTTCCCCGCACGGGTAGGCAGAGAGGACGGACCACCAAACAACTCGGTCTTGGCACACACTCTTTGCCTCACTCACATTCATACATCGTCTCATATATACTCTTCTATTATTCTGACTTTTGACATGGCCCGTCTCAAGTATCTGATTCACTTGATCGTGCCTTGTCTTCCTCAGGCGTCCCCGACTTCTTCTACCATTCACATTTGCCAATTGTAAATAAGAAAAATTTATATGTGAATCTTTTTGAGTGAATTTCGAAATATTTTTGTCGTTTTGCATCCAATACCAATACAAAGAGAAACGTTTAACAAAAATGATATCGCAATAGCCTTTCATTCCAAAAGGTATGATATTTCTATAAAGGTATGAAGCATTGAATACTTCGCAAATGAAAAGTTGGATGTGAACCTTTGCTGCACAAATAACACCAAACACAGCGCAAAAAATATCTCAAATCCTCAAAAACAACCGCAAACAACAATACTGCAAATATCTGCAATCAGCAGCCAGACATTTGAACAGATGCACCCTTGCAGAACACGGGAGGAAAATTTAAAATTACACGGCCCTCGTGTAATTTAAAAATACAGAGAGAAAAAACACAATTGTGATCTAAAAATATTGGTGGTAATTAATAGATTTGAAGTTTTGATATGGGTTTTAAGTAGTAGAGAATCAGGTTTATATTTTGTAGTTACTATCGTCTAATCTTTCCGTTTGCTCGATTTTCCCAATGAATGTAGAAAAAAAGAAGAAAAATCAACATGGCATGCCGAAGGAAAAACAACACAAGTCACTCCAGCCGCTTCGCCTTATTTTCAGGTATTTCAAAGCTCCATGCTAATGATGGACACAACTCATCTGAAAAAATGTCTGGATATCGAATAAAGAAATGCTGTGTTAGTTTCATTACGCCAAATACGGTTGGAATAGGTTAGTAGTTCACTTCCCGGTCACTCAAATGGCATTTTGTGAGAATGTATAATGCGTATTATTTTTCTTTTTTTTTCGCGGTACCTAATGGGTATATGATTTATTTTTTCGGAAAAAGTACGTAGACAATGAATACGTAGCTCAAAATTAAACAATTTGGAATTGAATGTGCTAATAACAAACTCACTAACTAACTAACCATCACGCCGTTTCCACGCAGGGGTAGGCAGAGAGGACGGACCGCCAAACAACTCGGTCTTGGCACACACTCTTTGCCTCACTCACATTCATACATCGTCTCATACATACTCTTCTATTATTCTGACTTTTGACATGGCCCGTCTCAAGTATCTGATTCACTTGATCGTGCCATGTCTTCCTCGGGCGTCCCCGACTTCTTCTACCATTCACATTTGCATCATATATTCTTTTTACACTACTTTCTTCGCTCATTCGCTCTACGTGCCCAAACCATCTGAGGGTCCCTTTCTTAATTTTGCTCATTATACTTACATCAGCCTTACATTCTTTGCGGATATCCACATTTCTAACACGATCATACATGGTTTTACCACACATACGTCTCAGGGATCTCATTTAAACAGCATTCAGTTTACTTTCATCCTTCCTCTGTCAGTTCCATGCCTCACTGCCATACATCAGGGTAGGTACCAGGACTCCATTTTGGACTGCTAGCTTCGCTTTTTTGACAGTTTTTTATTAGCGCCAACGGCATTCAGTCCTCCATTAATGCCTTCTCATTATAAGTAAACATTAAAATACCGTTTCACTAGTTTATCATTTTGAACGCGACAGCAATTGTGTACAATTTATTAATTTAATAATAATGACATAATCCAATTTGTCCCGTAGAACTGTTGAATAAAATTAGTGTTCATAAATATTCATACTTTCAGTATGTCAACTTTTTCAAGCTAACAATAAATAACATCAAACTAATCCATAGCTCTTATATTATTATTGTGAGTACGCATTGTTTAGATGTGTATTTATCGAGGCTAATAGTTATTTACTTATAAACAGTTTATTTTAAGTGCTCTCTGTTATGTCTCATTGTCCTATTATGGATTCATGCAATCAATAAACAAGTGTTTGACTACAAATACTCAAAAACCGTGACTATTAAATTACCTACGCCATAACAATCTCCTAATAGGTTCAAACTAACATGTGATTATTTGTGTTTACCGTGAAATAAAATAAATGTTTTATGAAGCTTGTAGCTTCTTAGTTAGGTGGCGTTTCGGTTTCAAGGTATTCCTTGAGCTATTACAGCTTTGAATGTTTGCCTTCTAAACACTTAGGTTTTTTTCTAATTCCGGTAGTTGAAGATTCGGATTCCTCACGAAGCAAAACAGTCCGTTCTGTTGTACCAATTAAGTATATCGCAAAGGTCACACGCGAACCTTTCGACAAAATACCAGGCAGGTAAATGCTATAATGGTACTGTGCCATGTAAGATGTAGGTGGTATTTTCCTAATGGGAACATCTAACAAGAGATCCTATGGAAGGGAGATCACGAAGCCGAGGTTGGGATGACAGGAGCGTCACGCTTCTCGTGATGTGACCTGGGGCCTGTTTTATAAACAACACCGTTCAGTCACTGATCACTATTTGCTTATGAACAAAAGATTTGCAATAATAATATGCAAAATTCACAGATTCATTCATCACTCAATCAACACACATTATTTCCAAAGAGGCTTTTTTGTATATATAACTTTTTTTTACATTAGCTCCAAAATAAATCCCCTCGGGGCCTGTGTCATCTTGGGGATGTTGGGGGGATATTTTTAAAAAAGGAAGGAGATAAAATTCTGGGAAGGAAGAGGATATTAGGGGTGGGTAGGGATCTGGGGATCAGTGTGTCCAGGAGTGACGTACGTATGAATACATCCTTTCCACTGTGTTGCAAGGCGATATGTTCCGAGATAGATAGATAGTACGGCTGGAGAAGTCAAAGGGACTCCCTCAAACATTCTCTTCGGATCCGGCCTACCATGCAGCTGGTGGGCATCCATCCGCCGCAAAGACCTGGACAAACCTCACTCCCAAGAACCCGATCACCCCTGCTAAGTCACGTAGCAAACATATGAGCGCATCCAGTCTGCAGGATGTGATAAGAGTTGACCTAAGAACATTTTTTTACAAAATACGATTTAGTAAAACGTTTGGAACACAAGATTCAAAAAGTGGTGAAATAAATCTTGTTTTAATTTTGTTTGCATTTCGTCTCTCTGTAAATTTATTTGTACATTCCGTTTCCGTTTCAAGATGTTTAGTAAAGATAATTTTTTCATGTGAAATCATCGTGCTCATCGCGTTTAGTATGGTAGCCACTGGCCTGAAAGTTTGGAAAAAGTGTAGTCATTGAGATAGTGACGTTTCTATGAACAAACACATTTGAATTTTTTTTAAAGGTTACTTAAAATGTGTGGTTCAAAATGAAGTATTTGGGTAGCTATTCAAATACCTACTTACAAGTCTTATGATTTTAGAGGAAGTTTCGGTATTGGTTTATTATACCTATAAGAGAAAATTTAAAAATTCATTACCTAAATATATGTAAGTTCGGAGATGGCGCTTTTGGCATTAAAGCTTCAAATAAAAACTCCTTCCTGCAAATAAAAAAGCTCAACAGAATTCAAAGTTAATTCTTTCAATCAAACTCATTCTAAAAACTGTGACGTCTTGGAGGTTTTTTTTACATTAGCGCAACACAGGAGGTCCTGAGGAAAATAATCTCCCTCAAGGCCTATGTCATCTTAGGAGATGCTGTGTGTGGAGTTTATTTTTTAGGAAAGGAAGGAGAGGAAGTTCTGGGAAGGATAATAAGCGGTGGTCAGGAGTGTGTGGGTCAGTGTGTCCAGGAGTGACGGACGTATGAATCCGTCCCTTTAACTGCGGTGCAAGGCGATGGAAAGTCCGGTTGGAGGGTCAAAAGACCTCCCTCAACCAGTCTCTCTCAATTCGGCCAGCCACGCAGAAGATGGGCTGAATCATCCGTTGCCAAGACCTAGACAAACCTCACTCCATGAAACCTAGCCAACTCACTAAACGAAGCGAAACACTTGGTGTGACTTATGGCAGAAGTGTTTGTCAACCAATAAATGCTTCCCGAGGCGGCGGTACCCACACCCGCCTCCCAAATTGTATATTGGTTCTTCAATGTCATTATTTATACTATTGAATTTTTATTTTTGTAAATTTTAGATATCTGGTGCGGTCCAGTGGTCGGAATACATACTTACCAACAAAACCTTTTTTTTTCGGAATCATAAAATCAAAAAAAATTAAAACTGCATTCGATAAGAAGTATAGATAAATTATATTTAAACTAGCTGACCCGACGAACTTCGTACTTCCTCAGAATCAATAGCTGTTGAATTAAATTCAGTTTTTTTATTAAGTTAAAAATTACGCAATGAAGCAATTATCAATGCGCAACTGTCCGTGTTTTGTTTTTGTCAGTATCCGAGATGGCGTTGTGTACGGATTTATATCTTTGTGATTTTCTTACTTTTACAATTACTTACGGGAATTCGGGAGGCGGATACGGGTGCCGCCGCCCCGGAAACCATTTATTGAATAGCCAACACCTCTGCCATAGATCATCCCAAGTGGTTCGCTACGTTTGGTGATTTAGCAGGGGTGCCCGGGTTCATGAGGTGACTTTTGTCCGGGTCTTGGCAGTTGATGCGCCTGCCCACCTGCTGCGTGGCGGGCCGGATCGAGAGAGACTGGTTGAGGGAGGCCTTTTGACCTTTCCACCCGGACTCTCTCGACCCTTTGCCTTGCACCACAGTTGGAGGGATGGATTCATACGTCCGTCACTCCCGGACACACTGACCCCCAGATTCCTACCCACCCCTCATACTTTTTTCCTTCCCAGAACTTTCTATCCTCCCCATTCCTTAAAAAGATCCTCCACACAGCATCCCCTAAGATGACATAGGTCCTGAGAGAAATTATTTTCCTCGGGGCCTCCTGTGCGGAGCTTATGTAAAAAAATGCGTTTCATTTCAGAGATTTATTATAATTATTGTATTTTTCCTTTGGAGGTGTGCAGACATACGTTCACCATTTGTCTCATTTTCGACTATTGACATTGAGTGTGTGAGAAAGAAGGGCAGCATTATATAATTAAAAACAAATGCACAACAATCAACGCATTGACATTTGACGTTTTTGAATGTTTGGAATTCATGCACAGTTCAATATTATACCCCTCACAATATTGCTGCAGTTCTTTCAAAATAGGAGAATTCGTTCCATGCAAAATGTATGGGGAAAATAATATTCTTTATAACTATTTATTTCGTTAACTTTTGTGATGTTTTAATAGTTATTATCCTATCCGGGGCGGTGACAAATCCAACAAATCAAAGATCATCAACATCAGCCCAGCCGTTCTCGAGTTATAAATAGTGTAACTAACCCGACTTTGTTTTACCAGTCTACAAAAAAATAAAAATTGAGAGCTGTTTTGGTTTTTTGCGAAATTCTTATGTTTTTGGGTGTGCTGAATCCGAAAATGACTTTCATTTTGTCACAGAACGTCACGTTTTCTGACAATGTAGGTATCTATGTTAAACAAGTTATCATCTTAAAATAAAAGATAAAAGACTAAAAAAAAAATTATTTATAATTCCTTAACAAAACTTTTTTTTATCTTAAATACATTGATTAGCAAAGATTTATATTTCAATATCTTTATTGATTAGTAAGGAATAGACACATTTATTTTTCCCAGTGAGACTCCTTTTGGTACATTTTCGCTTGTAGGAAGCAGCTGGAAGGCCTCTCTGAAGCGTCCAAAGGTAGTCTGCAATCATTGAGTTGCTCCATCTTCCCTGGTATCTTTTTTCCATCTCCTTAATTTCTTGGTGAAATCGTTCATTTTGCTCTTCACTCACATATCTTAAAATTTCTGGAAAGTATTCGAGGTGGGAATGAAGAAAATGTTCTTTTAAACTCATTAGGCAACCCAAAGCTTGAAATGTTTTTAATGATTTGTTTGTAGTTACGGTCTTTGTTATTGCCTAAAAATTCAGGTTAAACCTCCCCGATC
The DNA here is from genome assembly GCA_929108145.2 of Limnephilus rhombicus. Classification (NCBI taxonomy): domain Eukaryota; kingdom Metazoa; phylum Arthropoda; class Insecta; order Trichoptera; family Limnephilidae; genus Limnephilus; species Limnephilus rhombicus. Next base: position 36,324,853 of record OV815276.1, read on the forward strand.
CCTCCCCTCCTAGTTTCCCTCTCCCACTCCCTCGAACCCCCTACCCGAGTTCCCCTCCCTCCCGCATTCCATACATTCAGTCCCAGCACATTCAGTCTTCTTATACTACTTATTGCAATTTTTTTATACAAATTTCATAATGCTCACCAGTAGTTTTATACAAATCTTATCTGGACAATAACGAACACAAAAAAAAGAATTATCCAATTTGGTGCAGTCGTTCAAAAGTTATGCGCGTACATACATTTCTGCGATTCATTTTTATTTAATTAATTAATTTTTCATAATTTCATGATGCCAGAGCTCACTTTTGTATACAGAGGCCATCGCGGGCATGCACACATCAAATCCCCAAAGTTTCATCGCAATCGGATGAACGGTTTAGCAATGAAATGTTTATTACCAGAGCTCACTATTGTAAATACTATCTATATTCATATATTTATTTATTTATTTATACTTGCATATATATTACAAAACATTATAAAATGAAACTTTGTCTGTCCAACTGGGAAGGATACCTGTTTCAGGACAGCCAAATTGTATATTTAGTTCATAATATTATTAACAAGGGAATGGTTTCGTTCGAACTTTTGAGAACATTAAAAATTATTGTATTCTGAACGAAGGGATGGTTTCTTAATGTCTTCGAAAGAATCTCAAAGATGTGATTTTTTTTCAAGGTCATTTTGGAGAACATTAATAATTGCATTCAGAGTGAATGAGTGGTTTCTTTAGTGAGATCACAAAAAGGAGATTCTTTCCAGGCCATTTTAGAGAACATTTACAATTGCATAATTAGAATTTACAGATTTATAAACCAACATTTGACATATGAATTCCCAATGTATTTATGACTATTTAATTTTAATGAAATACTATAAGTTTTAGAATTCCTTAAATAGTAGAATTTACATAATTATAAACCAAATATATGACAAATGATTTTTTTCAAGCTCGTTTTGGAGAACATTAATTTATTAATTTGTTTATTTATTTCTTTTATGTTACGCTCAGAGGGCTTTTACATAAATAATAAAGGCAGTACCTCCATCTTTAACATGAAAAAAAAATGGTGTAGATAAAGTTACGATGGAAATAAAAAGTATATAAATGAAATAAAAATATAAGCAACGAAAATTTAGTACAGTGAGATATATCAATATGTTACGATAAAAAAAAAAATTAAAAATATGTATACCGTTTTGCAAAATTACCTGACGTTCTGGAATTTTTTGAGTATTTTTCTCGTTTTCAGAACACCTAAATACATGGAAATCAGTTGAAAACATCCAGACAGCATTTTTGTTGTTGACCTGTGTTATTAATTGTAAAAATAACTTGTGTATATGCATAATTTTTCCGCTTGTCTTAAATTAACTGAAATGAAATGAAATTTTTTCAATAATCATTATAATCAAATGAAACCATAGTCAATCCATTTTGAAGAGACTTACGACATGACTCATAATCATACCCATGAAAAATCACTCAATTTCAAGCAACAAGATGCAATTGAATGACTTGGGTATATTTTCTGACGACGTATCTTAAAGAATATTATGGTGTAGGGGAACACCGGGCAAGACGGTGTGGCGGGCAAGACGGTGCATCAGGCCTCTCAGAAGATTTGAATTGACCAATCTCGTTCGCTCTGCCATCTCGCTACTATCGACAGTTCTTATTCACACGAGTACTAACTACTAACATAGCGGCAAGATTTGTTTTAGCTATCGTCAAAAATTATATTTCGTTTGTTGGCATTAAAAATTCTTATAAATACGTTTAGCAGTGCATGAAACTTGTATTTGGTGAATTTCAAGCGGCATCGCGGTAAATCCTATCTACAGTACACCGCAGTAACAGGTAAAATAACTTGTTTTGTTATGAAATATTATTTGTATTTTTTTGTTAGGTTATTTATTTTAAAACGAATCAACGGGCAAGACGGGATATCATGACACAGAAGAGTTAAAAAAGCAAAACAAGGAAATCAGACAGAAAAAAGGAGGAAAAACAGTAAAAGAAAGAGAAAAAAAAACTACTTAAGACTAAAGCCACAAAGAAATTTAATCCAAAGAAATGTATTAGACAATCGTTTTCTGAAGAGTGTGATGTTGAAACCGAAAACACTCCTTGCCTATATTGTACAGGGCTATATTTAGACTCCAAGGAAGGTTGGATTGCTTGTTCTTCTTGTGGTAAGTGGTCACATTGTGGCTGCGCAGGGGTGGATGATGATGATGCCGAAGCAACATTAATTTGCGAGTTTTGTACTTCTGAATAGTCAAAAGAATGGCTATACCCCATCTTGCCCATTATGGCCACCCCTTCTTACCTGACCTATCGGGCATGATGGGGTGATATGTCATTTTCTACATTTTGTTATTTTATTAATAATTCTATGGTTCTACGTTCCTGGGCCCCTAGCATGGTTGATCGATATAGGTTTTATCGAAAATGTCGGTAACTTGTCATCGCTTCTGAGCACGACTGCCGGCCGCTAACGAACAAACCACAGTTCACGTCAAGTAAATTAGAAACCCTCAGTCATTGTGAACTGTTGTTTGTTCATTAGCGACCTGCAATCGTGCTAAGGAACGATGACAAGTTACCGACATTTTCGATAAAACCTTTATCGATCGACCATGCTAGGACCCCAGATTTAAATTTAATATGTAAGAATGATAACTACAAAACTGATTAAGAATAAAAATGATTATGAAGCCATGAACCCTTATGATTTTTGGAACTTTAAACCTTAACTACCCCATCTTGCCCGGTGTTCCCCTATCTCTAGGACTTTTTATACGATGAGTTTGTACCCATTACTTGTAAATAAAAGCTTTAGTTTATCTCTTGAATCGTTCGAACGCCTTTTAAATCTTTTAGCATTGAATAGCGTTGTGAGGTGGGCTAAGGTAGGGGCTGTAAGAAAAGATTTATTAATGCGAGTCTTTTGTAAATAAGTTTATAAAATTTATTTTAATTTGACTCCCCCCCCTGCCCCCCCCCCCCCCCCCCCCCTTGCCACACACAATATCGTTGTGAAAAGGAATAATCCTAAGAGAATTGAAATTATTATTTTTCACAAAAAATTTCAAAGATAACGTAAAAAATTGGATTAAAATAATAATAGGGTCTTTACCGGTGCACTCGCCCTAATTTGAAGTTATTGATGTAACCAAACTATTGAGAAAATATAATATGTTCATAGGTATTATAAATTAACTTACTTAACTTGCTAATTAATCCTTGAGGTGATTGTTCACGAAAATGGCGCTATATATGTAAATCAGCCTAATAGTATTCTTATTAACTTGCGAAATTACTGCTTCAATACGGACTAACCTAGTGAGGCGGATTATGAGAAACATCAACTTATAGCTATACATTTATGTGTTTTACATATTAACGACTGTTTATATATTATTTTTTGTTGTCACTTAAACTTATAAACCAATGTTGAAAACTTCTTACAATTAACTTCTTATTATTATTATAATTATTTAAAAAAATCCTTCATATGTTTTATATTAATTAAATAAATAAATAAACTTATAAAAATAAATTATAAAAACATTGAACCAATCAAATATTTTACTTACAGGTACTAGATTTTACAATATTAGATTTGTTTAACTTTTAATTTATGAAAATGGTTATTTCACTACCATTTTTTACATTCACTTGGAAAAATTGATTGTCAACAGGATTGTTATAGTAGGTATATAAGTTTTAAGATGTCAGCAGAAGTCTCTGTGATTCTATTTAATTTTAAATATTAGTAGATTACTGTTTTACCATTATAACCGTAACCATAATAACTATTTTCCTTCGTACACATTTTATGTAGATTCCTATTTTATCTTCTTTACCATATTTACTATGTTTCAAGAGTAAATTTTTCTCTTCAAATTTGCAACTCTTTGTCAGCAACTTGTGACCGAAGCTTCCTACTGTTTTGAATAATATAAAAGGAAGGGATAGAATAAAATATATGAATGACTCCTCAAAATAGTACCCTTTATTTAACAACGATATTTTGATTGTTTTCGAGTCGGTAAACTGTCACTGATCGAAAGAACCCTTTATAATATCACACGTAAACCTTCGAATACTTCGATTCCTTATTTATTTTACTCAATGTAGGCGTTCAAATCTTATTTACCTTTTAAAGATTTGCATTATTTTTGTTTGCATGCAAGCAGCGGAACAGTGCAATCTATTAACTCAGCTTAAAGCACGAAGTTCGTGAAGATGATCAGTCAAGAATGTATCAATGTATGTTATATGTATTGAAATAGCCCCGATCGTTATAAACGTGATTCTATTGTTAACAATATAGCGGAACCAAATACATTCATCAATTTCTAAACACGGACACAATTAGATAAATCAGTGATCATGCCTTTATAGAGGCTTTGAACATCCCTGATCATTAATTTAAAATACCTTCCGTTAATTTATATGGCCACAGAGTGAGTGGATATCACGAAAACAGGTGGCAATTCATTCATGATAATCGATTTTGCCAAATCTGCCCTAGTTCTAAATCGATTAATTACTTTGACTCTAGATACCAAACAATAACTTAAGCAACTCTAGGATACATATGTACATGTATTTTCAGGAAAACTTTTATTAAATTTTTTTGAAAAATCTGGTCCAAGGTGTCTAGATTAATAAAATCAAGCTTTCATTTTCGTTACATTGCTCCAATCTAAAGCAAAGGTGAACAAGCTGCATTTCTCCACTAGCTGTCAATTTAACGGCCTGGGGAAGTTCGTTGTTGTTCATAAAAAGCTCGTAATTCACAAAAAAAACTTTCACAAGTAACGCAATCGTAATTTTCTTAGAAGTGTTTTGTTATTTACAGGTGTTCATATAAAAACAACCTAGCATCAAACGGCTATAGTTATTTGTTATTGTCTAGAATTTAAATTGCTTTTTTTTAATTTATATCTTTTCAGGATCAATATCTTTTCAACGAAATTGTAATAATTAGACACAGAGAGTAGAAAATAAAATAAGTACTGAAAAGTTGCCACAATAACATCTTTATTTCCAAAGTATGGAGGTGTTTTATTTACACGGTATAAATTGCGAACTCCAAGAACAAGTGGTAAATGCCTAGGTTAGTGCTGGTACCTATCTGGTTTATTCAGAATTTATCAAGTTCACTTAATAAAGTCGTAATTTATATATCTTAAAGTTTGCTGCTAGCCGCTTTGCTTCGTAAAGTGGAAGAATGAATAGAGTAAGAAGCAAAAGTTGGCAGTTTTCAAGATTTCAAGCGGCTAGTGGAGAAATAGATCATCTTCTGCCAGTGACACCATATAGCTGTTGACATATTATTAAATTTTAATATTTTTTTTAACAATATGTAATCCTTAACTATATCAGTTTGTTATTATGATTTTAAGATAATTGCAAGTAATATTATGTACTTATATTGTTCTTTAAATATTATGGTAGGTGTATGTACACCTACCATAAAATATAAAGAACAATGTTATGCATTATTTTCGTAGTGATTAATTTTTTTTTTCAAAATTAGTTTTGATTTTGTAAATTGTATTGTTATGTGAAATGTTTTTTTCGTCTAATTTTATAATAAGACATACGACAATATTCTTGAGTTTTATGATAAGTACCAGCTGGTTCCCGGCATGCGTTGCTATGCCATTTAATAAAGAAACTGTTCCTCCCTGTCCATTCCAATCGTCCAGTTCCCCTTCCGCCTCCCCTTCCTCTCCCGCGTCCCCTTCTACTCCGAATTCTCCACTTTCCCTCTCCCTATTCCACTCCCCTCCCTTCCCCCGTCCAGTGAACCCCCTTCCCGAGTTCCCCTCCCCCTCCCGTATTCCACACATTCAGTCCCGATACATTCAGTTTTCAAACATCTCGCGTGCCACCTGCTGCAATTTTTTTTGTTTCATAATGCCAGAGCTCACCAATAGTTTTATACAAACCTTGTCCAGATAATAACAAACACACAACAAAAAGAACTATCCAATTTGGTGCAGTCGTTCGGAAGTTATGCGCGTACATACATTTCGGCGATTCATTTTTATTTATATAGATTTTCCTGCTAAATAACTTCTTCACACTAAAAATATGAATTACGAGACTTTCCTGTAAATTTAAATAAATACAATACCATGACTTTTGAAATGAAAAAAACACAGAACTCGCTATTTGATTTTATGCAGATAAAAATCAATGTTTGCAAGTGACGAAACGACAAATTAGAATAATATTGAGATGCATTATTCCCTGACCAAGCGAATAAATTTTATTTTATGAATGCTTAGAACATTTTTTAAGGTTCAAAATACCATAAAATGGAGTCGAGTGCGGTGAATTCCTTGCAAATTCTAATGATTTAAAAAAATAAATCCGTTGTTAGAACTGTATTGAACTGTATTAGAACTGTATTGGCATATGGATGTGAGGCACTGACACTGACGGCAAAGATGGCTGAAATACTGGATACTTTTGAAAGAAAAGTGCTGAGAAGAATATGTGGACCCGTGAAAGAGGGGGAACAGTGGCGCATCCGGCACAACAAAGAACTGTATGATATATATCAGGCCCCTAGCATCTCAGCCCATATGAGACTCCTCAGGTTGAGATGGGCTGTGCATGTACAGAGAATCCCGGACACACGCGTCCCAAAAAGAATTATGACTGGACACCCAGGTAGAAGGAGAAAAGTGGAAAGACCCAGACTGAGGTGGGAAGACGAGTTAAGAGGGAATGCAGCACAGCTTCTCCAGGTAACTAACAGGAAGTCGGCCGTTGAGGACAGGAGGAGTTGGAGGAGAATGTTGCGAGAGACCAAAGGTCGATTGGGCTGTAGGGCCATCGGAGAGAGAGAAAGAAAATAAACCCTAATCGTGTGTTTTGACATTAATTTAAAACACAGATAATTTAAAACGGGAAAAATCTGATATTTGGAGTCATCTCCTTCCCACTACAGTCAATTATCGTGTGCAGCGTCGCGACGCTAAAAGCTCCCAGAGTGTAATGCGAAGAAGAGCGGATCCGTTTATGTTTATTAATACGCAAACTTGCAGGTACGCCCCTGTCTTGTAGCGACCCCTTCCACCAGGACAATACACTGCTGACTGCTTCCATAGGAGTGCTTTATAACGGTTGTGGGAGTGGGCAAACCAACATTGCGTAAATAATAATATATATATACCTAACTGGGATTCGTTCCACCGGTGTCCGGTGATAACTCACCAAAAGTTCTGGAACCTTAGACTTATAATTTTAAGGAAATTAAGTTTTTCAATTATTATTTTGCTGATACCAAAATTTAAGAGCGTTGTTAAAAAATAGTACACGTGTTTTTGGAAATGGCTTGAAAAATGTGTTTTAATATTTGAAGGAATGATTATCATGTTTAGGTACTCGTACACAGGGCTGGGCAGTATTTGAATTACTTGTAATTGAAATACAAATACGTATTTTGTATTTGTATTTCAATTACTTCCTAAAGATGTATTTTGTAATTGGTATTTCAATTACCTCCTGCGGAGTTATTTTGTAACTTGTATTTCAAATATTTAAGGCTACAAAATACATTTTCAAATACATTTAGCGATCTTAATGACAATGAAAAATAAACTCACATAGAAAATACATAAACTAAAAAAGCTAGAATCCTGTACTGTTGTCCTATTGTCCTGTGCTATAGCACTCTTACCAGGGGTGTAAATCTTGGCTTTAACCTTGAAACTGACAGGAGCGGACCAAATTCTTATAGATAAAGATAAAGCATTATAGATAGGTCTAACACTAAACGTCAAATTGCATCATACGATTATCAAACGAACATTCGTATTTGAATTTGTATTGTTGACATTGTTTACACGAATTCCAGAGGTGAAAAGATGGGTAAAGTGTGTCCGCAATTGATCAAGATATCAGGTAATACATAAGACATTAACATTCAGCTTAATTTATCTTTAAATCTATTTGAGGTTAAATGATATTTGTGCTTGTATTGATAAAATAAGCTTTCAATTTTACTTTAATAAGTCACGTTCGCCTCGTACGTCATACATATGTCTGTTATGTTATATTATCGTTAAAACAAGCTTATGGGTCCGAGTGGTTAATGTTTCACAAATATTGTTTTAGAAAATGTTCCAGACTTTCAATGATTTTGAAGCTTTACATTAGGAACATCTTATAACATTGTTTGGCAGACCATAACATTGTTAATGGCAGGTAAAATTAATAATGCTTTAACTAACTAATTGTCATACTGTTTTCCCGCAGGGTATTCAGAGAGGACGGACCGCCAAACAATTCGGTCTTGGCATACATTCCTTGCCTCATTCACATTTATACATAATAGTATACTATAGTCAAAATCATAGTATACTATGATTTTGACTCTTGACATGCCCCACGCCAGCAATTATTCACTTGATCGTGCCAAGTCTTCCTCTGGTGTCCCCGACTTCACTACCACTCACATCTGCGTTATATATTCTTGTTCCATTCATTGTTCATTCGCTTTTCATGCCTAAACCATCTGAGGGTTCCTTCCTCAATCTTACTCATTAGTCATTACGCTTACTTCAGCCTTGCATTTTTTGCGGATCTCCGACGATCTTACGTGGTTTTTTCGTTCTTCATATGAACAGAAGGGAGAATATTTTTCCCTTTTGGTAAACAAAGTATGTCATCACAAGGGAAAAATATTGTATATTCTGTTCACAAACTTTGTTTAGTGTGATTTTTTTTCAGAACATGCGGTTTTTACAGTGAGATGGCTGAAATGGGTCCCCGATGAAGGTATACTCTGTTTAATATCGGTTGAAAGGAAATTTAGAATATGTAGATTTTTTATTTCATTCTACAAGAACTAAAATATGTACGGTGACTGCCGGAAAGGAAAAATGGCTAAAGCGCCGTATAGATGTGACATTAAAGATGAACATACGTAAACAAACAATAATAATAATAATATTTGGCTAATTTATATAGCGCTGTCTTTGTAAAAAATCACCTCAAGGGCGCTACAGCTTATTGTGTACGTTAATCTTTAATGTCACAGCTTTATAACGCTTTAGCCATGTTTCCTTTCCAGTGTTTGTTTCCATATTCTTTTTCAAACCATTTTTCAATTCATCGAATTCACCGAACCAGTGTTTTTATGTGCTATTATCGATTGTCTTTCTGAAAATAAAAAAATATTTAAACATGTACCCCCGAGTTATCATTTTTTAAGCAGAAAAATGAAAATTCGTTGTAGAAAACCAAAATCATTATTTGAAAATGTTTTCCTTCTATAAGGAGTTCATATTTCAAGTATTTTAGGTTTTTTACTAACGCTTGATTTTTTGATTTCCTCAGGATAACAGGTTTCCATCTGACAAAGCTCCCTGCTGAGAGAATGAGCTGTAAAAATTATGTAAAGCTCATTCCCTCAGGCTTTGTCAGATGGAACGTTGTTTTCTTGGGGAAACTAAAACATTTTTCTGCTTTCAAGCATTTTTATTTTTAAATATTTTATTTGGCTAATGAATTAATGAAGTAGGTCGAGTGCAATTATATTGTCTATGGTGACAAATGGTCTTGAACTTCTTCTATGTTATTGTCTTTAGTGGACCAGTTTATTTTTGGTTAAGTTGGTGACAATGATGACAAACCGCTTAGAAGGAAAAGGCCCGAAGATATCGATCTAGGGATTGGTTTATTTATGACTCTTACTAATGATTATTTGTAGTTCTCTTATCATTGCTTTATTATGTACTGTACATTTTTTATGTCATGCTAGTTATTATTATTGTCCTGTGCTATAATAGAACTGTTATTGTACATTTTGTATTTTGTATGGGAATAATTTGACTGAATACTAGATTATTTTAAAATTAATTACTGTAGAGCGCACTTTAAGTGAAATAACACAAAACTGCGCTAAACAAATCTATGTTTATAAAAATGAATCCTTGTTTACCTTGGTCACGCCGTAACTTCAGAACGACTTTACCTATTTCATTCATTTTAAGTTTTCTAATACTTTCTAGAAGGTTCTTACAATAAGAAAAATTAAGAAAATTTCGCAGAAAATTGAATAATTTCAGAAAACTTATCGACTATTTTAACTTCGCACATTTGACATTTCGCATGTTTGATGAAATTGAATTTAGCAGGCAGCTGGTTTTTTTTGTAACAGAAGAATTGTATATGGATTGTTTAAATATATATTTTTTTAATAGGTACCTACGTTAGGTATCAGATTTGATTGATTGTTCTTATAATATACAAAAATGAATATTTTTGTAATATGTGAAAAACGAAAATTTGATTAAAAAAATGGAAATAGCTGGCACGCGAGTTGTTTGAAAACTGAACGTACTGGGACTGAATATATGGAACGCGGGAGGTGGTTTGGCGGGATGGTGGAGTGAGAGAGGGGAGAGGGTATGCCCGGAAGGGGAACGCGGGGGGGAAGGGGATGCGGGAGGGGAACGGGGACACACGCGAAAGGACATGCAGGGAGAAACAATTTATTTCTTTGAATACGGCATTCCAACGCATGCCGGGAACCAGCTAGTGTTATTATAATACTTATTATTATTATCTAAGTCCTATACCACAAAACTTTACAAGTGTAGCGGAGACGAGATGTGTCTTCTGAGCAATATGATTGGTCAATTTTTGCACATCTCTGTTTCACTCTGCTCAGCTTTGCTTGTATGGAAACGCACCCTTAGATAAGGGCACTTACGACAATTTATTGCAACCAAGGTTCTACCAAAACCAAATGTATTTTGTAATTTGTATTTTGTATTTGAAATTGAAAAATGGTTAAAATACTGTATTTTGTATTTTTTATTTCAAATACATGACTTGAAAGTATTTTGTATTTCATGTTTTAAATACGTGCGAAAAATTATTATGTAATTTGTATTTTAATTACATCAAAGCACGTATTTTGCCCAGCCATGCTCGTACATCTACAATCACCGTCACCAGATTCCTTTCTTTATTTTTTATCCCCCATATTTTTTCCTTCCCAGAACTTCTTTTTCACCCTTCACACAGCATCGAACTATTCACACGAAATTATTCTCCTCGGCATCTCCTGTATGGATAAGGTTAATTTGTTTGAGACAGAGTGAATCCAATAACTTAGTTGCAGCAGGGTCTTGTCAAGAGTCATAATAACAGAAGAGTACTCATGAGATGGTATACAAATATCTACGAATGGAGCAAGGTGTGTGTCGAGACTGCACAGAGAGAGTTGTGTTGCGGTCAATCCTCTGTTCCTACCTCTGCAAACGCCGTGAATGTTTAACTTAGTTTTTAGGCTCATATCTTGTTTATTTTGATTAAATGTATCCATTATATAATCTACATTTTATAATTTGTATGCATAAATAGCAGAAATATGTTTTTCTGCAGATCTCAAACGATAATCTCTGGAATCATGATAATAGCGAAGATTTGTTGCCTTGATTTTCACAGTTAATGTTCTTCTATTTTCTATTTCTAGCACAGAATTTAACCAATAGCCATGCCGAATCAGGTACGACGGAATATTATACCTAGTTGTTTCCATTTTTGCTTAACTCTTCAATAATAATTTTTAAAAAAAAAGACAGGGCGTTGAAACAATAAACGACCTGAATTAAAATTAAAATAATAATTTAGATTGAGATTCGCCTCATCGTAAATGAACACTAAACATTTATTAATTAAATGTAATGATCATCCATTAATTCAAAGAGTACAGCTACTTCTTTCTTACCAGGGCCGGATCTACGAAATCTGGCGCCCTGTGCAGTAGGTACCGATGGCGTCCCCCCCCCCCCCCCCTACATTTTTATTTTGATAAAAAATTTGTTCACCCCAATTTTTTTTTTTCACTAATTTATCAAATAAAATCAAGACATATAAAGGGTGTAACTTTTCCAAGTGACCTGGCGGTAGCTCTCATACTAGTTTTTTTTAAAGAGAGAATCGCCGGGAGCCCTATACTCTCTGAATCTATTGGGTAAACATAAAATAATGGTGATTCTATTCATTGTAATCCACATTACTTTTATAACCTCTAACAACCAATAGAAATTTAGTTATAAATTAAAAATCTAATAAGAATATAACCTCAATTTGTACCTTGGATTTCCCCTGTGTTCAGCGAACAAACACCAAATTAAGCGAACAAACACCATACAAACACTAAACACTGACGTATGGTATCAACGGCTTACGAAAGACGCTTACACTGACACCGTAAAATAACAAATCTAATAGAAATTAATTATACATTTAACGAACTTCAAATAATATGTCAAATCAATGATGAAACTGTCAACACGTTGCAACCTGCAAATCCTGCAAACCGTGCGATGTTTTTGTTAATGGGATTTACTGAAGATTTCATAAGAAAATGGTCTGTAACTACCTTCTCCTAGAGACTTAAATCGTACAAAATAAAACAATAGCAAGCGTACGCTAACTAAAATTGTCAGCATTTTGAAAGGCGAAACTCGGTTTGTTTGATTTACTAGAATAAAAATACGGCGCTGTGATTGGTTATTGAATTTGGATCGCACCCATTCGTCGTAAAAGACGGTAAAAGATATATGGAAAAATAGATCTTACGTTTAAACTAAATGTACGGAATTTGTAAAAAAATTCTGTAACTGACTATAAATTCGTAAGCCGTTGATACCAACCTGATGCGTGCGCTTTCTGCTTCTTTGGAAAGTGTTGCTAGAGCGTAATAATTATTTCGTACTATGGGTAATTTTTAAACGATTCAGAGAATATTATAACAAAATTTTAAAACAATATTTATTTTCTCACGGCGCCCCTTTGGAGTTGGCGCCAGGTTTTTGCACGTTTTTGAACGTATGGCAGATCCGGCGCTGTAATTGGGAAACATATACTTCGATGTTGTTGACATATTTAGTTCAAAAATTTTGAAAAATACGTCTTTTTCCTTGTCGCTTTACAAATATTTATTACATTTTTTTTAAAATTTAGTACTAAAAACTACTGAATTTGAGAAATGTGTGAAGATATTCGACATTGTTTATTATAATTCTCTCTGATATACTTCATTCACGTTCGTTTATATTATATTCATTGTGAAAATATATTATTTTAATGTAAAGCATCAACTTTCTGATATAGGTACACAATTACACATATAGGGAACTTGGCATAGATATTTATCGCTAAAATTCTGCAACAAACGCACGTATTAGGAACACCGTTGCTAAATGTATCGATTGTATTGTGTTAGGATTTAAACGAATCATGTTTTGTTTGCAATATTAAGGTTACCACTTCACAATACCTCCCTTATTTGGTAGAGATACATCGTGATATTTCAAAACTGTCGAAATAACGCATTTCTTCACTTGACACGCTGTTTAAATTGTGCAAATTCTGCAAACAGCTTAATTCTCAATCAAACGGCCCATTGTCACTCTCAACCATCCACAAACAATAAAACTGGAATATTGTAACGGTATACCGCCCATATCATCATGGCGCAGCCTGAACCGATTTGCATAGATTAATTTATAAATAGATTGTAACTGGTCCGATATTTTGGTCACTGCAATTAGAACAGGAATTATTCCGGCACAGAAAAAAAACATCCTGCTTTATGGCTCTATAGTTATATTAATCGCAACGATATCAAGGCCGTATTCTATTTTCATCTTATCGCACTACAATAATTTAAGAGTTCGCCATGTCTTAAAAATATAAATGCATCATTATTCTATTTGCTACTGCTCGTTTTTTAAACATGTAAAATTTCCACAGGATAAAAAAGGTCATAAAGCGTACATTAATTCGTCAGAAACGTGTATCTAAATATAGGAAGTGGCTACTTAGAGCAGTTAAAACAATATATAGGATACCTTAAAAAATTACATAGGTGGGTAGGTACCTAATTATAACCGTACGAAAATAAATTTCAATGAAATGTTCCTACCATAATAATAGTAACCTACATAAATTCTGTTGCATGCTCCCTACCTACTATCATTACGCGTTTTTTAAACAATTTTGTAAAAAAACTTACCCTACTTTTAGACTAACAGATTTTTTTCAAACAATGCGCGATTCTTGAAATATTTTTGGAGTCATGTAGTTTTTATACTAATGGTATAATGTTATTATATACACTTTAATGTTTTCCGGGTACTCCATACTTGATTTCACCTATATAAATTAATATAAAAAGATCAACTTAAAACTTTTTTTCTATTCGGTTTATTTGGAAACCGGGCTAGAGATATTTTAGGACATGCTTATATTTTCTTTTCATATTAGCTTGGCTACTGGGTAGTAAATATCATTATTTCTATTACTATTCAAGTGTTTTTCTTCCAATACATCCTTTTCGTCGTCAAATATTCTGATTAACAACACGACTTGGCTGGACGCGAATGGAGTTGTTTTTAAGTGAAATTATGTATTATATTATTTATGATTGGGTGAAAAATAGGGTGTGTCAATTATTTCAACTTTTGAATTCAGAAACGCCTGATATCTCAAAAGTTGTGTCTTACAAAGAAAATGAGAACTGCGTTGAAAATTATTTCTTTAAAATGATTATTGGCTTGGAAGTTTATAAATACAAAAAGAATACAAGAATACTGATTTTATCGAGAAAAAGTGTTATTTTCCCGTTTTATATATTTAACGAACACATCACATATGTTTAAAAAAAATGCGTTCTTTTTTGCGTTATGAAATAAAAATTATGTTTGATATAAAATATGGACCCTTTCTTTTATTTTTTCCCAAATCACGAAATCTATTTTTTTTAAACTTCCGCCCATTTTGGCGAACCAATAGTGAACACCAATTTCATTTATTTTTACGTTTTCGAATAACTACAGATCATACGCAATTTTTAGACCCAAGGCGTTTAAAAATAAGGCTTTTTTCTCACTATGGAGAGCGACACAAGTTAGTGGAGAACTCTATGTTGGTACTCCCAAGAAACTCCGAATTAGTCCTGGGTCGATCGATCGTTTTACACGACCCAGATCGCTCACGACCCACTGGCGTCACGAGCGGGTCGCGAAGACCCGCTCTTTTCGCGACACAAAATACGAAACTCGATTACTCATCACCCAGTTACTTTCTACGGGCGCGCCGCGCGGTAGACGCTCGCCGCCCAGACCGGTCAAGTCATACGCGACACGAAACCCAGGTTATAATTGTGTGAACGTTCTCTCACAGTTCACACCTGTAACTAGTAATGTCATGTCCCAGAAATAAATTTAAAAAAGACATGCTTCAGGGGTTAAAAAAACAATGTTTTATCATGTTTTGAAGGATATAAAAACCTTGTAAAAAACGTGTTGTTCTGAAGCTTTTATTGAGAATTTAAACAAGTAAATTAGCTGTAAGCTGTAATGCTTTATTATAATTTCTTTTTACTAAGGTCAGACATTTTACACTTTAACCAGTTTATAGTTTCTATTACAATGCACAATTACATTCACACCCACACGAAAAATTAAAAGTTTTTATGAAAACAGCACTTAGCACTTTGATTAACAATACCAAGATACGCTCTTATTAAAAACGTCTCCGTGTCTAGTCGAATATTCAAAAATCGAATCTACTAAACAATCCTGCTATGACGTGACACACGGGCAGGAAGCAGGATACTGTTACGTCACGCACGTGTGTGCGTTGATCGGCAATCGGCGACCGAGTGTGTCGCAGTTGCAGTTCGAGAGTTCCGGGAGCTGACACGTCTCGCCACTCGCCACATGGGCACCCGGCGATCGGTCCGTGAGTCACGGGGTGCAGGAAAGTGTCGTAGTTGGTAGGTTGCGGGAGTGTGTCGCGGTTCACGGGTCCTGGAAGACCCGGGTGCTGACGAATAAATAACCTACTCGCTCTTTGGTGGCTCGTGAACGGTTTTCGACGATCAGGTCTTTCACGATCGACCCAGGACTACTCCAAATTTAACGTTATTAAAAATTATTGTTTTATTGATTTACCTACTTTACTACAACTAATCTCTTTCAATATGTTTTCCCGTAAACTCGAAAATAATAAATTGCTCTTCCTCAATCCACACACGAACTAGTTATGGATATTATTCACCGCAGTTCAGAATGTGTGGACTCGTCAACTCAAGTCAAGGACCTTGATTTTCTTGGTATTCTTCTAAATGATTTTTGTCGGTCACTAAACAAGTCAAGTTTTGACTTGTAGCTAAATCTTGACTTGACTTGTCTCTTCTGTTTTCTTATTTTCATCTCTGCCCTTTGTCTTTACTTTCATATACCACCCTTTACTAATAATATAATTAACATTTTTATTCAATTTCGTGTTATTATTTTCTAAGTTGGACGTAAGTCCGTTAATAAATAAATAAAATTTTGTGTTTTCACTTCTGAACTTTGCAAATTTGTCTTTTCACAAATTGTATCTTCGTTCGTGGCAAGTGTTAGAGTTACATTATTTTTTTAATGTCGCGATATGAGTACATTTATGACCGGCTGCTATGCCGCAGTAATTTTTTTAGGTGTGTAGTTTATATTCATACAACTCATTTTAATGGTGGAAGTCTCTTATTGAAACTTTGAGAAAGGTCTAAAGGCTTTCGATTTTTCTCCAGTAAGAGAAACACTTTGATCATGTCGAAGATACTCTCAGACTACCCTGGTAAAAACCACCTTTACCCGTGTTTTGTGACCAGATCTGACCAACTTCCTCTTTCTCGTCACCTTCCCATCCCTCCACCTTCTCGCACAACAAACTCCGATTGGGGATGATATTGTCTAACTGGGAAAAAAATCTATTTTAACAAATCTTTCGGATCTCTTAAAATCACAAGAATAATAAGAACTCCAAAAATTGTAAATATCACAATCATATTAATGTCAGATAAAAAAATCAGCTCCAGGTGTTACAGTCAAAGTGTTAATACTACGGGCTGTATATAAAGCCAGCAAAAAATTCAAATAACATGGCAACTTGTTGAACTCAATGGCAACTTATTTGTAATGCTTTAATAAATATTTTGGTCAAAGACCGTAATACTTATTTTAATGTGAACGTTGGTTCTCTAATCTCTTCATTATGATTAAATCGCTTATTTTGTAGGCTACTGCCACTGAAAAATAAAATTTCGTTATTTTAAAATAATTTGAACTGGGGATGTGTTTTACTACACTTTTTGCTTAACAAAAATATAAAGGTTTTTTTTTTGCTACAAACGTTTATAATATAGATTATAAAAACCAGCCTTCTCTGTCTACAAGCGGCAAGAAAAAAATATAAGCTAGCTTGGATAAATGTATTTTTTTTCTTTTTTATGTTATCTCAGGGGACCCTGAGGAAAAAAATTTCCCTCAGAGCCTATATCATCTTTGGATAAGCTGTATGGAGGGTATTTTCGAGGAGAGCAAGGAGTGAACGTGGATTTTGAAGATACCCATATTGTAAGAGGGAGGAATCACAGAAGCTGTAAATCGTTCCACAGCCGAGCTGTTGAACTCTGAGATGATAAAAGATGATCTCACTGAGATGATAAAAGTCAACCGTGTACAAATGGTGTGCGCGCATTTGGCGCGTTTAATTATTCACTATTGCACCGGTGCCATGAGGGATCGATGACGCTAGTTCTTCGGATGGTTTTAATTAATAAATAAAATATAAATACATCTCAAAACTCTCACAAAGATAAGACCAGTTGCAAGGTTATACCAGGGATTAGTTCTATACCTTAAAGGGTAAACCACATAAGCTATAGATTTAGCTATGGACTTATGTGGTTTATCCTTTAGGGTACCTACAGAGTTAAACGCGGCATAAATTTAATTATTATGAAATGTTAAAAAACTGCTTTATTAAAAAAAAACGGTTACTCTTGATGTTACATTTTTAATTCCCAAGACACGTCCCAGTTACATGAAGTATGAATCATACATTTTTGTTTTGAAGAGTTTTAATTTGCAATGTACATTTGTTACTTTAATTTTAATTTTTTTGCGACCGGTTTCGACACGACCGTGTAATTCACGACAAACTTAAAACTAACTTAAAAATTCTATACAAGTACAAAAACTAATTAGGCGGGGGTAGTGGGAGGGGGGATTTCGGTGGAGGTGGAGAACGGTGGGAGGAGTCAAAATTACATTTTTAAGTTAGTTTTAAGGTGGGTGGTTTGGTATATTTATGGTTTTAAGTTTGCTTGTCAATGACGACGGACACTGAATATTTATAATATTTTATAGGTTATATAAACAAAAATTTTAACAAAACAAAAAAACGACTTCAAAAAAGCACTAAAAAGTAAAAAAAAAATCGTATTCTTCTACAACTTAATATTCAACTTACTTTTTCTACTCATCAATATGTAGGTACGATTGTTATTTTTGGAGTCGGTGTCAGCCAAGGTAGGTTTGTAACTACATACATAGTTATTGGTGAGATGTGCTTGTGTCGAGAGGCGAGAGCGGGCCGCGGCGGGAGGGGAGCTGTCAAGTGAACACGCCGGGCCGGGTACCTTGGTTGACACCGACTCCAAAAATAACTATCGTACCTACATATTAATAAACATATTAAGTTGATTATTAAGTTGTAGAAGAATACGAAATTATTTTTTTACTTTTTAGGGCATTTTTGAAGTAGTTTTTTTGTTTTGTTAAAAATTTAGTTTTTTATTTGATTTTTAGTGAATCTGAAGTACACCAACTAATTCGATTAAGATTATCGTTAATTTGCTCTTAAGAATTGGAGAGTTCCGTTACTTTATCATGGATCCCATAATCAGAACCTAACCAAACTCTCATCAAACTACCCTTAAAGTATATCCTTTCCAATAAAAAAAGAATCATCGAAATCGGTTGGCGTGATATTGAGTTATTCGTCCATTTGTCGCGCACATACTTGATGCAAATTTAAGACTTATATGATTTTGTCATGGATGCCATTGTCAGAACTGAACCAAATTAAAATGGGACCACACGGGAAGCACCAGCTTTCAAATAAAAAAAGAATCATCGATATCGGTTTACCCAGTCGAAAGTTCTGAGGTAACAAACATAAAAAATAAAAATAAAAATAAAAACAGTCGAATTGAGAACCTCCTCCTTTTCGAAGTCGTTTAAAAATGAATCACTTGGACGTAAGAGAGTTGACCGATATAATTACAATTCAGCCGCCAGCCTTTTTTCATTTTTGTCCCTCGACTAGTCAACACTTTGCAGAGTAGGAACTCGAAATAAATTACACCTCGTTCCGTTCACTTGATTAAAATTATCGTGAACTCATGAATTATTTATATTTTAGGCCTTAGTGGGAAATTTAAAAAAAAAATTACGTGGACATAAACTACAACTAAATATGGATTGTTAAGAGTTTAGAGGGTGAACGAAATGAAAAAGGTTGAAATTTATCGCGATTTATTTTTGGAGTATCATGCCATATTGCGTTGCCTCCTTCTTTAGCCAATGTTTCGAACAGCAGTGTCCATCATCAGGGCATATTTTTTTTATCTATTGGATTGTTAATTACATGATTTGAGGATTTTTCGATCCCCATTCTAGGCACATGGCCGTGTTATGTATGTATTATGTATAATGATGACACATTTGCCTTGATGATGGACACTATAACGCTGTCTGAAACGTTGGCTAAAGAAGTAGATGGCGCAATACGGCATAATACCGCAAAATAAATCACGAAAATACTTTTGGCCGCGAAAATTTCAATCATATTTAAGGATTGAAATTGTTAAGAACTTCAAACAATTCACACATTTTTGCAAAAAAAAGTTCAGTACCTGCTTTTCATTAATACTTACTCTTTTAGTCATTCTCCAGCCAACCGAAAATTCATTTGTGTTAATCCTTCAAAAAAATTTGCTCCTTCGTAATGACTATCTGATTTATGATTAATATCACGTTTTGGGTATATCCATAGATTGAGTATAGAACATTGTTATGCCAGAAGGTTGTATCAGTTCTTCAATACTACATAAAAACTCATTTAGAGAACTTCAAACGTGAGCTCTTCCTTTATAATTTTTCTTAATATCGATTTTATTTATAGTAAAATATGTTTTTGACAGGAGCCTAACCTCTGAACTCTGATCCATCAGGCCTATCATGAACACAGAAAGGTATTTAATTATAAATATTCAAGTATAAACGTCGTATCATGTCATGCATGGCCTTACAAAATATTGTATCGACATAGAACTGTCGAAACACGATTATGAATGTTATTGATTATTTGGATGTAGGCACCTAATTATAGTGGTACTTCCGATTAATAGCAGACAATTTGTACATCATGGGGAGTTTCGAGGACAAAGTTTTGAATTAATATAATAGTACCTAAAATTTTTTTTTAAATGACAGGTGAGTGCTTATATCTCATGTATCTGCATAATAAGTGGGTACATTCCTACATAATATTATAACGTTGAAAAGTTTGTGAAAAATAATATCGGTTTGAATAAAAAAAATTCACATTTTTTTAAAGAGATGCGTGAAACATCATCAAGAAGTTTCATGTTTCTTCTATTGCCCTTTCTTGTCGTAGTTGGCTTTAACCTGGAAAATCTTCAACTACTGGCTGCAGTCCTAATCCATTCGGAGATTTCTTGGCTTTCGAAGGTATACGGTCCGTGGGCCAAGTCACGAAGATATAAAGAACAAAACCTGAAAGTAAAGGAATATGAAATAGGAAGTTCGTACCAACCCGAAAAATTTGGAAAGTAATTAATAGATTAGGAAACAATAATTGAATAGGTGGCCAAAAAACTCACTTTTTCAACTCCCTTCCTTTACCTAACTTATCGTGATTCCTTTTCTCCTGAATCCTTTTCCCTTCGCAAGATAACCATCATCAATGTGAACTTCATTCTATAGACCGCAACCCGGAATTTCAGCGGGTCTGTATTCGTACCAGCACACAAGTTCCGAAACCTTGATTTTCAGTTGAATAATCTTGCACATTTATTTATTTTTATTTTTAACTTTATGAGTAAAACCCTCAAATTGTAATATTTGATTAAATGAATACAATATTAGCGAAACTCTATTGAAAATCTGGAGAAAGAAAAATCAGAAAACGCTACAACACACATGTAATTATTAAAAGTCAATAGATGAGGCATATTAAAAATAAAAAGGATTAAAATTTATCCAGACACTATCTAGATAGCATTTAGTTCGGGTTTGAATCTTGCAATCATATATAAAGAAGCAGTCAATAATATGTGCGTTAAGAAAATGAACATAATGTTGGTAGTTCTTAGTCTAAGAGTAATACAGTAAAAAAGTAACCGAATTGGATGTGGACACCTTAGCTCAGTTGGTAGAGCTATTGCCATGTAAGGAAGGTCCTGGGTTCGAGTCCCAGGGGTGCCAATATATTTTACTGATTTTTCTGTCTCCAAATATTCAATTAAGTTTCGCTAATATTGTCTTATTATTATTAATTTAATTAAATCTTGCACACATTGTGTTACCTCACGATAAGACCAATACACGGTGTTTTCCGCATCTTATACATCCTACTTACGATTTCTCAATTACCTATGTTCCACATTAGTAGCCTTACACTTTTGTATTGCCTTACGTTAATTTGAAAGATCCATATATTGTTTATGATTCAAGTTTTGGAAGTACATAGGACGAAATTCATAAAAGTCTGTTATAATTAAATGATATTGTTCGAACCAAGGCGGCCAAAGCTAAAGAGAAAAGTCAAGGCATCTCTGGAAGGCAACCATGTAGTATTGAGGTCGGCTACTAATTTTTTTAATGAAAAATGAACTACATTTAACGAGAGTAAAATTAGTTTTTCGATATCTTCAAAAATGACGAAGCTATGAGGTTTCAAAGTGAACAATGTATCAATGTGAACATCTCGCGAACGAGCTTTTTTTCTATATTAACACAAACCTCTGCAGCGCCCCCTAAATGCTAAAAATTTAAAAACACCCTCCAGATCTCCAAAACGCCACAAGAGGGTGGTGGTGCCCCCGTTAAGAATCACTGCAATAGTGTAATACTCGTAGACAGCTTATATCTTCAGTTGGTACTTTTCTGTATTTTCAAAGATTCTGAAAGTTCTGTCCTCAAAGTGCTCTAATTAATATGACACATTTTTAAAAATCATGAAATTTTATTGTAGAACACGACGTTTTGAATGTACAGTGACTGATGAGGATATCAATAAAAAAATATTCATATCGAGAAAAGGTATCAGTAGCAGAATGAGACTATCATTTTATTCTGCATGAGCAAATAAATTTGATGATTTAATGCATGAATAATTTATTGTCGATATTCATTTTAATTTAAAGTTTGTTGCGTGCATTTGCATCTATGATTATGATTTATAATTTATACCGAATGCATTAAACATTCCAATTTAGGATTCAAACAACTTTATTGAGCGCTGACTGTGAGCGCACATAAATTAAATCTGTACCATACCTCAATGTTTCAATTGGCATCTGTGTCACTTCTACACGATATAATGATTTACCTCGCCATTATTCTTCAATCCTCAATATCTTGACATCAAAATATGCAAGAAGGTACAGCTCACCTCGTGAATTTTAGGACTTAGGAGGGAATAACCCGACGCAACCGGAAATATATCAATTTTAAATCAAAGTCTGGAAGTATCGACTCTTTTCTAGAAAATAATTTAAATTTATTTTTTATTTACTGCTTCTTCACAATTTAAATACATTTTTTTAGCGTGTAATTACTAACCCCACTAGGGTTCTCCTGTATCGGGGTTAATAATTTCACAATTTAATAAAAATAACGCACGCAAATATCGGTCATTACCAAACAGTAATAAAATTTAAAAATATAAACGGAGATTATAAACGGAGAAAATTATAAGTGATAAAAATATATGAATTAACAACAAAGTGTTGAGAGATCAAACAAAATGTAACCATTCATTAAATCATTAGTTCATACCATTTTCTACAATAGATAAAATTAAAATATATATATATATATATATATCCTTAAGGTTTTTTTTTTTAATATCTGTAAAAAATAACTTAATTAAAAACAAAGATTTATAAGAGATTATATTAAAGCGAATCTTTCTTATACAATATTAAAGTGACTGTCAAATAATTATGAAATAAATATGAAAAAAAACCGTTTTGATCACAAGATTATTGTTTTCATTCCATTTAGGTGCTCGTTATCATCAAAATACGATTGTATTTTATAGTGTAAGTGACACCTTAGAAATACCATCCTTGTGATCTTTTAGTTTTGACAAAGTTATGGGATACGATAACCCCAATATATTTATTGTTTCATTACTATTTTAATTCAGGTGTTATTGTTTAAATTGAAATTTTCAACCTCATTTTGACTTGAGGTTAAAAATTTTATAAAGTACACAAAATAATATAGGTGTTGAAAGACAATATTGTTACAATAATATTTCTCACAGAATGGGCCTCTACTGTACTATATAATAGGAACTAATACATTATAACGTAAAACATGTAGAGTGACATTAGAAAATTAATATGTAATGGTAAGTTAAGTAGAATATAAAAATTAATATATTAACAGTATATTATTAATAAATAATCAATATGCTATTAATTTAGAAATGACGATGTAGAAAAAATCAATTGGCAATCCTCGGCTAACACGAATAATTTAACCATCTTTTTAAAAGTGCACAAGGAATTAGATGACTTAATACGTTTTGGAAGGCTATTAAATATGAGTGGAGCCTGATAGAATTAATTTCTTTAAACAAAAGAAGATTTAGTTTGAATTGCCACAAAGTTAAGACCAGACCCAATTCTAGTAGTACGAATTTGAGTTTTTTCTGCAATATTAATATTATTAAAAAAAAACAAATTGTTTGTGTAATACTGTTTTGTTAGTTATCTAATATATTTCAGTTTTTTTTATTCACTTTTTTTGCTTACATATTATTGAAAAATTATAAATACTTATGATCAAAAAATAAGTCCAATAGTACATAATTTTGTCATCACGCGTTTCGGCTTTTGCTAACTTTAATGTAGGTATATATTAAAGCAAATTTTCAATGAAATAAAATCGATATTGAGTTATTATTTGAAAACGCTGATACAGAGAATAATCAATTTTTCTCCTCGGAACCGCCCTGTATAAGGTGCCAAATATATTTTTTTATTATTTTCATCTGGTTAGTGTTTCAATAATCAAATATTATTATCTCTCAGTACCCCCGTTGTGACCACCATTCAGAATTGAAACTGTCCTAAGCCAGTGGGACTATGACATCCCCAATTGGATTTTCTTGTAAGACTGGAGAGATCGTTGAAGGGAAGGAGGTATGGAAGAGAAACTCGGGAATTACCAGGCTATTCATAAACAGGACTAAAGCCATTTCAAGCAACTGTAGTCGTTCACCGGGGCTTTACCGAGAGTATCTTCTACTTCTAATTAAAAATCAGAAATTTTTTACAAATATTTTTGGCCAAGTAAAGTTAGATTATGAACGGTATTATTGATGTGGAAAAATTTGTAATATCTCATTTTCATTTAATCATGCGTCCTGAATTTATAAAATCCTGGGTAGAATTCCGCCATCATCGCTTCAGACACATTCAAATGAGGCAAGTATTGATGGTTTCCTAAAACAAATTAACAACAAATTCGAGCATTCCAAACTGTCCAATACTATCGCTAACCAACTTCTTCTACATACTGCATCATACCTACATAAATTCAGTATCCGTTGCTTCGGACTTCATCAATAACCGTAATGAGCGCATTCCATGAAGGTGCCTGGTGCTCAGTTGGTAGTGGTTACCGGTTAGTGAGTGCAATCAATTAAGTCCTTTTCACAAAACGTCCCAACACATAAAGCTGCTCTCATTCGGTTCACAATACGATAAGTCAACATCTGACGCGGAAAGAATCACAGATCCGGACAAAAATTTTCATCAGTAAATGCAAACCAGTTGCAGAATGTATTTTTGTCGTAGTTCCAGAAAAAAATCTTGATACTTTTCTCAGTAACCTGGCAATTCTATCCGTCACATTGTGAACATAAGACAAGAAAGCGCAGCGTTGTGACTTTTGTTCAATTCAGTCTTCATTTGGGGTAGATTTGGCTCTTATTATTTGCCATATCTGTCTTAGGGTTATTTCACCAACCTCCTGAAAGCGTATCCATACGATAACGAATATTAATAAACAACAAACAAATGCTCGCAACATGTAAAAAAACTCTGCTAACTTATCCTGTACGTAGCCACTTTCCATTGGTTCAAGTACCGAATAGTAAACTCAGATTTTTTTAAATAAATCGTGTTTAATTTATCGAAAATGTACGTTATCGTATGAATAATCTATGAGGGGGTGGTGAAATACGCCCTCACTGTAATACCAGCTCTCAAAGGTTGGGACTGCCAACACGGTATCGAATCAACATACGTAAGCACATCCTTCACCAGAATCTTCGATTACACATCTGGACGCTATAATGCTGTCCGAAACCTTGATTGTTAAACCTTGGTTTTGGAGGTAGCGCAACACGGCATAATAATCAATATATATATATATTATAAAAGAACATCCAAAAAAGCGTGCGGAACGCAAAAACTCAGAAACGAGTGCCGGTACGATCAAGAGAGTTATATGGTATGGTAGATCTTTATCCCCCCTAGGGAATAAGGGTATTCGTTTTTACCTAAAGTTCTGGAAGGTGTGGCGGAGTATGTCGGTAAGTCTAGAAGGTTCTAGAAGGTTCGAAGGTTCTAGAAGGTTCTAGAAAGTTCTAGAAGGTTTGATAAAGCTGTAGGAAGTTCTAGAAGGTTCGATAGGGCTGTACAAAGTTCTGAAAGAAGTGGTAGAGTATGTCGGTGAGTCTAAAGGGTTCCGGAAACTTCTAGATAGTTCTATAAGGCTGTAAAAAGTTCTGAAAGGAGTAGAGAAGTGTGTTGGTGTGTCTAGAAGGTTCCGGAAAATTCTAGAAGATTCCACAATGCTGTAAGAAGTTCTAGAAGGTTTGATAAAGCTGTACAAAGTTCTGGAAGATTCCATAAGTCTGTAGAAAGTTCTGAAAGGAGTGGAGGAGTGTGTCAGTGTGTCTAGAAGGTTCCGGAAAATTCTATAAGGTTCCATAAAGCTGTAGGAAGTCCTAGAAGGTTCGATAGGGCTGTACAAAGTTTTGGAATGAGTGGCGGAGTATGTCGGTAAGTCTAGATGGTTCCGGAAAGTTCTAGAATGTTCGATGTAAGGTAAGTTGTACAAAGTTCTGAAAGTAATGGTGGAATATGTCGGTGGGTTAAAAAGTTTCCGAAATGTTCTGCAAGGTTCGTAGAAAGTTCTAGAAGGTTCCGTAAGGCTGTAAAGAGTTCTGAAAGAAGTGGAGGAGTGTGTCGGTGTGTCTAGAAGGTTCCGGAAAATTCTTGAAGATTCCACAAAGCTGTAGGAAGTTCTAGAAGGTTCGAAAAAGCTGTACAAAGTTCTGGAAGGAGTGACGGAATTTTCAGAAAGTTCTAGAAGGTTCGATAAAACTGTAGAAAGTTCAGGAAGGTTCTGTAAAGCTTTACAAAGTTCTGGAAGGAGTGGCGGAGTAAATCGGTGAGTCTAGAATATTACGAAAAGTTCTAGAAGGTTCGATAAAGTTGTACAAACTTCTGAAACGAATGGTGGAATATGTCGGTGGGTTTAGAAGTTTTCGGAAAGTTCTGGAAGTTTCGATAAAACTGTAGAAAGTTCTAGAAGGTTCCACAAAGCTGTAGAAAGTTCTGAGAGGAGCGGAGGAGTGTGTTGGTGTGTCTAGAAGGTCCCGAAAAATTCTAGAAAGTTCCATTAAGCTGCAGGAAGTCCTAGAAGGTTCTACAGGGCTGTACAAAGTTCTGAAAGGAGTGGCGGAGTATGTTGATGACTATAAAAGATTCCGAAAAGATCTAGAAGGTTCGATAAATCTATAGGAAATTCTGGAAGAAGTGGCGGAGTATGTCGGTGAGTCTAGAAGGTTCCGAAAAATTCCAGAGGATTCGATAAAGTTTCATAAGGTTCGATAAAGCTGCAAAAAGTTCTGAGGGGAGTGGCGGAATATGAAGTGAAAGTTCTAAAAGGTTTGATAAAAGTTCTAAAAGGTTTGAGCTGTAGAATGTTCTGGAAGGCATTATGGAATATGTCGGTAGGTCTAGAAGGTTCCAGAAAGTTCTATATGGTTCGATAACGCTATAAAAAGTTCTGGAAGGAGGTACGGAACACGTCAGTAAGTTTAGAAGGTTTCGGAAAGTACTACAAGGTTCTGTAAAGCTGTATAAAGTTTTGAGAGGAGTGGCGTGAGTCTAGAAGTTTCCAAAAAGTTCTACAAAATTTGATAAAGCTGTAGAAAATTCTATAAGGATTGGCGAAGTATGTTGGTGAGTGTAGAAAGTTCCGAAATAAAGTATTTTTAATTTCGATAAAGCTCTAGAAATTTCAGGAAGGAGTGGCGGAGTACGTCGGTTAGTTTACAAAGTTCCTGAGTTCTAGACGGTTCGATAAAGCTATAGAAAGTTTTAGAAGGAATGGCGGAGTACGTCAGTGAGTCTAGAAGATTCTGAAAAGTTCTAGAAGGTTCGACAAAGCTCTAGAAAGTTCTGAAAGGAGCGATGGAGTATGTCGGTGAGTAGAAGGTTTTAGATAGTTCTGAAAGGTTACCTAATGCTCTAGGATATTATGAAAGGAGAAAGTTCAAGAAGCTTTCGGAAATGAGTGACGGAGAGTGTCAGTGATTCTAGAAGGTTCTGGAAAGTTCTAGAAGTTTGGATAATTATATTATTAAAAAAATAATTTGCATGCCACTAAAGCTCAAAGACGTGTCCCGGTACGATAACGGGGGTTATATTGTGTGGTAGCCCTCTATCCTCCATCCATGAAGAAAGTTCCCATTCTTACCTGAAGGACGTGCTTTTAAAGATATAAGGGCTGGATGTTTGGCCCTGTTGAAATTTCTAGAACAGTTCAAACAATTCCAGAGTATTCTTGAGCATTCCACCACATTCCAGAACATCTCGGAACATTCTGGAATGTTAGAGAATAGGAGGAAACTTCGGGAACATATCGGAACAGCCTAGATCATTATGGAACATTCCAGAACACTCCTGAATGTTGTGGAATGATCTGGAACATTATTCTGGAACATTTGAAGTTTTTTTTGTATGGGGCTACCCATATGGGGTATATAAAGCAAGATCCGTCGTGGATTCGAACGTCAATTCAATCTCACATCATCTCCATGAGCGATGTCGGATACCCCAGTCAGAGTATTTGAGAGCATTCCACATCGTTCCAGAACATCCTGGAACCTTCTGGAAAATTGTGGAATGTTCAAGAATAGGGAATCGGGAACATCAATGTGAAACATTCCAGAACACTCTCGAATGTTTTCCGAGCGAAGCCGGGTAACCCAGCTAGTCCAAAAATAAATTACCATTACATTTTTGTTAGTTATTCCCATTACACTAGGCATGTAAATAAGTAAATAATCAGTAGGTTTATCCATAAGTAAATAAATGGCATACAATATTGTCAAACAAGAATAAAATTATTTTAAATGAAAACCACACTTTGGAAAACACCACTTTCAAAGAATTAACACGTGAATTTTTATTTCATTTCAAAAGATAACAAATTTCTGATTCGGAAGAAGATAGAATACGTATTTTTGCCATCATAAGCAATATCAAATACTGCACTGGTTACTTAATGTTTCCAATATCATCAAGAGATTGAGAGTTCACGTTTCAGTTCAAATGCCAATCATTCATCTGCAAAGTGTGAACCGCAGTAATACCATTATTACTGGAAATACTTGCAACAAATAATACCGTAGTTTCTAAGCTCCTGTCCAGAGCATCTGCATTCATGAATGCGCTTTACCTTTACCTGAATTCAGGTGAAGTGACTGATTGCTCTTTATAGATGCATAGAAATCAAAACAAGGCTTTGAAGCAATAATTTAACATTACTATTCAACGTTAGAAATGAATGATAAATTTACGTGCAATAGTCATTTGAACAGATCTTGTTTTGAAATATTATAATGTATGATTTGAAAGTTCGTCTCTTTTGTGTGGAACATTATCATTATCATAAATAATATATCAACGGTCCCGAGAACAATAACGAATGTGCGATTTTGAGATTTTGCGGTTGAGCTGTTTAAAGTTTTATTTCTGCATTTTAACTGTTTTTGAGATCAAAAATTGTAGCCAATTTTTAGCAGATTCGACATTGTTCTTTGAACGCGTATATATAACTACGGGAGAAAATGGATTTCGGACATTAGACAACTTTATGCCAAAAATATACTAGCATGCGTCCTCAAACGTTTCGCGATACTTGAACCAAAGATCTCTTAATTATTAATTATCCCTCTCGCTAAAACGACTTTCGGCCACCGATTTTTTTTTGATACTTTGTAACAAAGCTTTACAATGCACTTCCACTGGCCATTAGACAAAGACAACTTAATTTAAACATAAATCAGGCACTAAGTCTTGGATCGTCAGCCAAGATAGATCTGACATCAAAGATTTTTCAAAACCAATTTATAAGTGTTCATTTTCAATGGTACATTGATAATAAGGAACTCCAGTGAAAAATATTATGGCTTTAAAAAAATATGTTCATATAGACCAATAAACGCTGATTCTGAATATATAAGTTTTATTTAACAATATTAAACGCAGAGTTTAAAAAAAATTATTAAAAAGTCCATTTTTAAACCTCTCGTCAAAACACAGCGTCAAGTTGGCATTACTGAAATGGTTAGTGGTGACGTCACTGCTAACTATTCACCTGGTGATAGCGTGTTGAAGTTGTATGGACATTTGAAATCTTACGCCACGTAAGACACGTATGCCATTCAACATTTCGTGTTTTTGGTTTATTTTCATACTGTTAAAGAGATTTAGATAAATAATAGTTGTTGTGTTTATTGGAAACATTATTTAGGCCCTCAACAATTAAAATGATGACGGAAAAGTGCTATATTTGCGGACAATCTGATAATTTCCAGGATAATGTTTTTCAAATATAATACGGACCATATAAGTGCCGAATTTCGTGGAATAAAAGCTACTAAGTAAATCATCTTATTAGTGGTTTTTGAAAGTCGTTAGTTAGCTGTTAAAAGGGGATTTTTTTAAATCTGCAATAAATTTTGCCTATTTGAGGTTAAATATAGTCATAAATAGGTCATATTTGACATTTGGTTTACGATACGTCGATCTTATTTTCGAATTGTTTTTAGTATCGAGGGCTTTTTATACAAGTTATTACACAATCGTCATGATCAGTGTATTATAAATACCAGTGTTTCTGTATGTGTTATATATAATACAATGTACAAAGTCACGCCTGAACACAAAATTCGATGGCTTACGATGTCATTTGTATTTGCAATGAAAAAGATGATGTATTGTTGTTATATTGCACTTTGGTACAATACAATAACAGTAGCGATGAGATGTGGACATTTTACCAATGTTTTTTTCTATATTAAAAGCAGTAAATCTTGAATAAAAAATGCCTCGACTTCTCACGCCTAAAGTCATCCTAAAGTCTTTCCGCCATTGATTCTTCGATTCTTCCATTCAAAACAGGGATGTTCTGCCAAAAAAAATTATTTCCCTAGATTTCGAGGTGAAATTTCACTAGAATTTCACATTTACGCAATTACCTACGTAGCCACCTGCTTGTGTAACACTAATCCTGTTATATGTTAATTAATATGATTAATTAATTGGAAAGATATCGGAATTTGGTAAATGTACTTATAATACTGTGCTTTTCCAAATAAAACACTTTTTGCTACGTGAAATAATAATTTAAAAGTACGAATACACTCACCACTAAATTAGAAACTTAATTCCAAATTTAAAAAAACACTTTGCACAATAAAAATCAACCGCAATCACCGATAAAACGGAACTTAAAAAATAATTTTTGTTTTCAGAGGTCCCATTTATCTTTTTAGATACATAATATCATTTTGAGTTGCCAGTGTTAAAAATAAAATTGCATGTATTAAGTACATGAACAATAATTAAGATTCATGGGAATTATATATATATATATATATATATATATATATATATATATATATATATATATATATATATATATATATATATATATATATATATATATATATATATATATAATACCAGTAATATTGTCATATATAATAAAAATTTTGCCAGAGTTCGAAATGTGCCTAGATTTTGTCCTGATTTCCCTTTTCCCTAAAAAATATTTTTCTCCCCTAGATCTAGGGAAATTTCCCTAGACATAACATCACTGATTCAAAATGACAAGACCTGTTGAAAGTAAATAAAACTATCGGTGGGTGATGACGTCACACAATCCACCACATATACGGTGGTTTTCGGGGGTCTTGAAAAATTAAAACTTTGACAATTATTTTAAATATTAAAACTTTCTATAAAAATAAAAATGCAGTTATTTAAGTTTGAAGGTCTTTATTCATTAAAAAAATTGGACTGGAGTTCTCTATTGTCTTTTATTTTTAATATCCCATTGTGTGTTTTTCTTTATTTAAAAAAAAAGAAAGACAATCATTTTCGGGTTACGAATACCTGACAATATTTTAAAATCTCCTACTATCACCACAGTAAACGGAAAATGTTATGGAGGAATTAGCCAGCCGAGGAATTGAACACACAACGCCTGGCTAGGACCCAAACGCGATGCCAACTCGGCAACTGACCGTTTTTTTTTTGTATTTTTGTTATAAACTGATTGTGTTATAAACTGCGCTTCCACTTATAACTATGCTAATTGTCTTTTATTTTAAACGTACTATTGTGTTGTTATTTGTATTGTTATAAACTGCGCCAGGAAAAAAGTTCCTAGTGAGAGTGAATTAATAAAATAAAATAAAAAAATATACATATACATATTTTTTAATTTTCTTTATTCATATAAATTTTTCGTACAAAAGTTTTTACATATTATTTTCGACTAGGTAGGTACCAGACTACATGCCCGTATTATGGTAGTCGAAATATATTTTTTTACTACGTATGATTGAATTAATGTGAACTAGAGAAAATTATAGATATCTAAATTTCCCGCAAATTTTACAGGCCTAATAGGCATAATATATATATATATGGTAGGTACTTCTCGTAATGGGGCACTTTTAGCGCCCTAATGTTTAATTAAAAGTGATGGATGGATACATAGGTATTTGCTAAGATTTCAACACACATTCCAAATGCATAAAGCTCAGAAAACAAACATTGGTTATAAAGTAAAAAGATTTACACTTTATTAATTTAAGGTATCACTTAAAGTTCGAGCTCATTTTTAGAAACTTACATAGAACGACAAAAAAACATCATAAGCATTTAGTTTCCCATATACCTAATAGAAATATTATTTTCAAACAATCATGAATCGATGGAGAACTAAACATCGTGGGTTTTATGTTGCAACTTATAATTTGTAGGTACAGTAATAGTCAGTTCTAATAACGCTAACCATTTAAGGTATAAAGCGCCAAACCTAAACATGCCAG
Organism: Limnephilus rhombicus; assembly: GCA_929108145.2. Lineage (NCBI taxonomy): Eukaryota > Metazoa > Arthropoda > Insecta > Trichoptera > Limnephilidae > Limnephilus > Limnephilus rhombicus. Next base: position 36,357,433 of record OV815276.1, read on the forward strand.
CAGTTAACAATGCCCGATGCACGCGAAACAATAGGTGCCCTTGGAAACGATGCAGGTTCTAATGTTTGTACGTGAATACAATACCGAGGCTCCTTTAAATCTAACAATTATTACAAAATTTTAAATTGATCACGATTTACCTAAAACGTGGTTTCTTCTGCCTACGTTATTTTCTTACTAGTATCAGCTATTTGCATGATTTTTTTTAAATTTATTATCGAAGCAATACATACAACATTTCGATAAATAAAAACATTTATTTTATCTTCCAACACAAGAAAAACTCTTGTCTTAATAAACTTGTTGAATAATTGTATCAATTAATATCGACAGACTTTGTATTATTGTTCGACGATTAACAGTTTTTCTAATGAAGGCCTGCTCCCACTTACCTATCTACATGGCTCTAAAAGATATCTACCTATTTTTAAATTAATATTACATGGTCTCAGTTCGTAGAAATTTAACTGTTCATGTTTTCAATCGTACATTTACTTCCTATTTCGTACCCTTAAATTTTACAGTTCACGAACAGATATTCATAGAATCGAAGTAATTACTAGGTCCATAGAAGTAGTTACATACAAAGAAAAAACCTCGACTTGTAAACAAAACACATTTGATTGAAGTTTTTATTTGTCTTTTGTGTTTTATTATATTAATTATTATTACAACAATGAAGTTATTTTGCAATGATGAATGGTTGACCCCTTCTAATAATCAGTATGGTCATTATAAAAAATGTTAAGTTAAATTTAGGTATGTACCTACCTACACTTGATATTTATAGAGAATATAAGATTGGCCCTCATTATCCATATATTAGGTCGTATCCGTGTTGCAATAGAAATCAGTTTAACTCTTTCGTTTATTCTTTCAAACCACTGAATAGAAAATCTGTCGAAATGTGATCCATTCCGATTAGTAAGAAAATTTACATACCATTTTATATACATCTCTACTCCTAGGTCTCAAACAGGATAAAGCACATGCTCTCTTCAACAAAGAATTTAGATATTGATAAAAAATTCATGAATATCTCGAAATTAGTGGAAAAAGGACCTTTTTGGAAAATTGTGAAACGACAGCATACTCGTAAAGCGAGGTTGAAAACATACATTCGACAAATACGTGTTCATATCAATAAAATAGTAAGTATTGCATACCTTACAATAATCAGAATTCTGACATAGGTACTTGTGCACAAAATTAATCTTACTGTTCTCATCAGAATTCATACGTCTGCGTCTAACGCTTGGATCTTGTCAATTGTGTCTTTATTTGGTGTAATTTATTCAATTATTTATTTAACGTCCATAGTTCTTTTACAAACATAGTACAAGTAAAAATTTTACAGAATGCAGACAAATATTTTATATATACAACAAATTTCTATTTATATATCAGTACATATGGACCCTCTCAACAAAGCGCAAAAGTCTTAAAGTTATTTTATTACAAAAAAACTTAATATATTCTCGACAGTACAGGTATTTAACATGCAACAGTAGTTACATCAAAATTCAATCAATTCTTTACCAAAAAGACAAACTAAAGCCTCATACTAAAACAAGACATAGAAAAGACATCAAACACAACTCCTAAGATAAATACCACCTGTGGAGTGGACAAAGGCATTATCATAATCTGGCTCCATTCTTTTTCATTTTAATTGAAAAAGATATTAAAGATTTACGCGTGACAAAAAATGCAAATCTAAAACACAAAATTCACTCACGGATAGTTAACAAAGGTATTGTATACAGATAACTTCTGCAATATAACAACACACACAACGCCTGTATTTTTTCTCTTTTCCTCTCAATTTCTTTTTTTTTCGTCTTTTTTCTATTTCTACCATCTCTTTTTTTTCTTTCATTCTGTATATCTATTAAGTTTAATTTTTTATTTTAAATTGTCTTCCTACATTATATCAAAATTAGATTGAATTCCTGTCACCTCGGAACAGGCGCAGCATATTACCAAAACAAGCAACAACAAAAAAGTATTTGTTTGCCTATATTATAATATTAACTTGATTAATAAATTATTTTTAAAAAATATATACAATATATATATATAATAATATATTTTTAAAATATGAGTGGGTACAATAAATACATTTCGTCTTACATTATCGCAGAAATTTGCACAAATGAGGTGTTGATCATGTTCATTAGATTCTCTTAAAATGAAGTCCAACATTTGAAATGTTTTGCTGGATTTGATTTCTACATGCTTGATTAAGTCGAGTTTCCTATCAAACCACGTGTCATTAATTAAATAACCCGTGTCATTAATTTTCGAGGCAGAAACATTACTAATGGATAATCATAAATTATTGTATTCATTCGATAAAATCTCATAATTTTACTTTTTGACATCTTGACACCTTATAAAAAGTTTTGGACAAGTTGACGATATATGGCAATCATAAACTTTTCTTATTGCTGTGAATAATTTTAGATCATCTGCAAACATTAGGGCACGAACTTCACTAAAAATATACAAAACATCAGCCAGCGTGTTTCATACTCGTGCATAGCAGCGCAACACAAAAATGCTAATTAGCTGCGCGACACTGAGGTAGAAGACTACGACATATTTCAAATCTGTATTACCATTTACCATGTAGGCACAGTGCAATGGATTAAAAGCACATTTTTTTCTATTCAGGTCAGCCAAAGAAGGACATCTGTATCTTTCAGTCCCACATGTGGGTATGGGTAAGTTTTCCCAGTTTCTGTGTTCACAAAGGCATTGAATCACCGTCCTATTCACATATTAAAAATTTCGGATTGGTTTTTGTGTAAGTAATCTAAATCAATTGTTTGCTATTAATGCGTTAGAGTAATGTCTTGAATAAGTAATAATTATTAGCGTGTTGGGTTGTGTTGAAAATAATAATCCGTTATTAATCTAAGCAAACTATGGTATGGTTTGTATTATATAATATGATATATATTGTATTAATGTAACCCTTTCTTCCGATTTTTAAACAACTAGATACAAAGCTTACAGCTTCACTTATGTTTTTTTTTTAATAAAGTATGTTCAATCTATAGCCAAAAAAGCATATCGCAGCTCACATTATAACACCACGTATCTCATTTTACAAAGTTTTTCAGGAGGAACAAAAAATCGTTTAGTTTATTAAATAAAAATAGCACAACTTTGAAACAAAGGGTCAATTAATATTTTGCGATCAGTTCAGTCAGAGCGACGATATAACAAGTATGTAGTACAAAACCTAACATAACGTACGAGAATTTTGCATTATTGAAATACTAGCGAAGACTCACGGAATATTATAATTGTAGGATTTGTAAAGCTGGAAGTATTTAATCATTGAATTTCAAAAACAAATAGGTACTTCATTTTTAATGCTTGGTTATCATACCGTTATTTATATAAAATACTGGCAAGAATCCGGCATGCATTACAACGCCACTGAAAAAAAAAGGGTTTATGTTTCAATTCTGAGCTTTTGGGTACACCATATTTTTTGTTTTTATTTTGGTGCGTAGTACATAAGCATACATTATCTAAATTTACCCCTGCTATCCCCTAACGCTACTACGTCCCCTTTGCATTCGTGGATAATGTTACGCATTACATAACACAGTAATACATCACGCACATCATCGCAGATATCCGAAATTAGTAGTGTTTGATGATTTGATAATCCGTTCTTAAAAAATATTTTAGAGGTGTTTGCGATTTACAGTACCTATCTACATAATGATAAAAAGAACCTACATATTTTGGGTTTCCCTTAGGGCTAGAGCGTCGCGTGGAACCGTCGCTCCGAAGCGTACGTGTAAAGTCCGCTATTATGTCAAAATCATTTCATTAATAATTTTTATTTCCATAGTCACAGTCACAGTCACAATATTTACATTTTTCAGCACGCTTTGACCTTCCTTATGCACCGGCCAAAATTGTGGCAATGTATTGACTGACCTGTCATTAAACTAACAACAATAATACACCATTATCAACCCGAAATTCGTTTCCAGCGGGTCATTTCATGAAAGGTTCAAACACAATGATCATGGCTTTTTTTTAAGAAACTAATAATGTCTTCGGTTAACAAAAGATCTTTTTAAATTTGCCTTCGACGGAAAATGTAACTGTGACCTTAAGATTACAAAGCAGGTTCTTTATCACTGGACCACAGAATCTAGACCACATGGGCTGCTTTTAATCTTAGATAATTACTATTTCGACAGTTGTTTTGTCAGTCAAGGCTAATGTCATAGTCATAATGTGTCACATTAAAAATTATATAACAATGTCGTGAAACATTTTTTTGTTATGATTTACGTTGTAGATTTTATGTCGTTTATTCGATATTATTCGTTTAACTTGTAACTCACATGCTTAAATAGTGGTGTAAAGCTCAATTTCAATTTTTTTTTTATTTTAACCACGGTCAACTAACTTTAAAAAAAAGTTTCATTGTTTTATTTCACGCTAATTCGTGAATCGTTTCGAAATCAAAACTTAAGGGGGTGAATAATTCCTAACTAGCAGTTTATTTGTCTTTACTATTTTTGTTAGATTTATCGGAAAACAGGATATATTTTTTAAATTAATTAATTTTGTAATTAAAATCAGATCCACAAGAAATCGCGAGTTCTTAACCATTAGTTCCATTTTTAAAAAACGCTAATTAAAATAATTTTCTGGTTAAATTTTATATTATTTATTACAGGTATTAAAAAAGTAGGTACCTACTACCTATTTTATCGCTTGTCTGAATTCTTCATAAAATCAGTTAAATTTCGAATGTGAAACCTAAATTCAAAACAAATTTTAGTTCACTGAATCAGATTTCTTGCAGGACTAACGCACAATCACTAATTTGAGAGGCGGCAATGGTTACCGCCGCCCCGGGAACCATTTATTGGATAACCAACACCTCTGCCGTAGGTCACCCCAAGTGGTTCACTATGTTTAGTGACTTAGCAGGGGTGCCCGGGTTTTTGGGGTGAGGTTTGTCTAGGTCTTGGCGGCGGATGACCTGGACACACCGAACCCCAGATCCCTACCTTTTTCCTTCCCAGAAATTCCATGTCCATTCCCTCCACACAGCATCCCATATAAGATGACATGGGCCTGAGGGAAATTATTTTTCTCAGGGCCTCCTTTGTGGAGTTAAGCCGCCGCTACCCGAATTTCTACCGATTTCTTACATAACCCCCTTAAACATTTAAATTTTTTAAGCTCTTAATAAAATATATGTTATTTTTGAAGATAATATCTATACATTCCCCACGCCGAAACGCAAATTATATGAAATTCCCTAGATTTAAAAAAATCGCCTAGTATGCTCAGAAAATTATTATAAACACGTTTGTTTCAGTTATTTTACAAGTTATGTGTATGAAAAAATTAACAGCGAAAAAAAAGCGTATGTAAAAAAAAAGTCAACCAAAATTAGTATGTTTCATAAGTGGTGAATTACTTAATTGGATAATTATTACGGTGAAGCAACTGAATACAGTTTATTCATAAATATTATTTAATATTATTGAAAAAATTGCCGTTAAAACTTATAATATTGATATATTCACGATTTTTTAAGAGCGGTTTTCAGAAAATAATCATTTTACTACCCTTTAGAAAACACACATATTTCTGGTTAAGGACAATTGGAAATATGTAATATTACGCACCAGATTTAAATGTCCGGGTTTAATTTTCCCCACAGGAAAAACTAAACCCTTTCACACACTTCCCAAATGATCATCTGGTCAATCCACGTTATGCAATTGCACTATATGTATTATAATTACAAAACAATACAAGAACAACATGTCAACCTACCAGAGACCAGATGGGAAAATAATTCACCGACTCCAGATATTTTCATATCAGAGGGTTCGGCTCTGTGGAATTCCTAATTGAATCTATAAATCCTACTGATCCCTCAATATAAATATTTAAAAAATCTTTTGTAATCCTACATGTATTTAAAATTACTAATATCGGGTTTATCTCTTTATTGAGTATTTCAAATACGAAATATTTATCCAATAATGTTATATTATTATCGAAATATATGATAATAATTTCACAATTCAATTTCAAGTGTTACCGTGAAAAATAAGCACAGAATCAATATCACATTTGCGGCTCAATTCAATTTTCCGAAATGGCTGTCAAATCAAGATGTCGGCCGACGCTTCGTTCTGTCACATGATATTTCATAATATAACCTTTGTGGAACGGTGGACGATTGCAAATAGTCTGCCATTTCCCAAACATCGGTCACGCCTCCCTAAGGTAGACTGCTAGGAGGTATAAGGTTCTATTCGGGTACCTTCTTTCTAGGAAGGTTCTGCAATTTGATTTTAAAATACTGTGGTTGCAGTCCGATAGTGAAAGGTCCTAGGTATAAAAAAAATCAGAGTGTGTAGAAGTGAAATTAGAAGGTCGCTAGATGTCGCCTTCTTTTCTTTTGCCGGTTTCTTTTAAAGTGGTTTGAAGATTGGATAACGATTTCACAAAAATAAAAATGTTTTTTTTGGATTTCGTAGGATTCGAAACTTCGTTCGCTTGATGTCTGTCTCTCTGGCCGCTGAGACTTGTCAGGCATCTTGCCCACTGCGCTACAGGAGGCATGCGCCGAGGTGCAAATTTACCGCATTATATTAGGACGGAGTATTTGTGTAGAACTGAGTTGTGACGCATTTCCGTTTCATCCAAATTTCAAATCACTAACGGCCCTAAAGAAGTTTCACTTCAAAATGACTACCTCAACTCGTATGGAACCATGACCTGACCATCCTGTATCCAAGATGGAAATCTACGTTACCTAACATCTATTTTATTATCTCAACTTGTTCAAGGACACAACAACATGCTAAAATTTTTGCTTTTCCAAAAATGTTATTAGGTATGTTTATAATTTTTATCTTTATAATCTCACGAAATAATACACCTAATTATGTGTAACTGGAATTTTTTTAATCAAAATTCAAAAAATTCCTTTACATTTAATTTTATTATGTGAAAACCGCACAAGCGTCCCAACTGAGTGAACTAAGAGCTAGTGAGATTATGGCATCCCCCATCGGGGTATGTTGTGAGGCTGAAGGTAGTTGGGAGGGGAAAGAGGGAAGTTGGGAAGTACCTGGCTATTCAGTTCTGGTCACCAAGCACGACTAAAACCTTTCCAACCTACCTTTCAATTCTCAACGGTGGTCTTACACAGTGACGGCCGCTGCCTTGAGAATGTGGTGGTTCACTTTTTTTTTTTACATGAATACCACACAAGAGTCCAAACTGCTCCCGACTATGTCATCCCCAGTTGGGGTATGTTGTGAGGCTGAAGGTAGAGGGGAGGGGAAGGAGATAGGGAAGAGGAAGGTGGGGATAGTACCTGGCTATTCAGATCTGGTCACCAAACACGGCTAACGCAATTTCAAGCAACGTTTCAATTCTGAATGGTTGTCTTACACCAGGGCGATACTGAGAGTATCTTCCACTCTGGAACGTGCCGCGAATATACTATATATAATTTTAAATGAATAAACTGTGAAATAACACAAATTAATCAAATAAAATTTATTTGCCTAGTCAAGAGCCTTACCGCTGGACTATGCCGGCCGTCAGACAATCCGTATCTACTTATGACCAAAAATTATTAATTAGGAATTTTCAATAATTAATTTATTTTCAAACAAACTATTATTTCCTCTTATATATTCAACACTGGTTGCACTCATTTTTGTAATAAAATTAAATATTAATATATTAGGTTATTGGTATTTAATATAATCAATATAAAAAAGACAAAACAATGACAATTATCACGTCACGTCAAGCGCGCGCCGCTAGACTGCGCTAGACGCAAGACGCAAACTGATCTATGTATGATCTTCGCCGAAATTCGATTGTATTTGTGTCACCTCGGGTCATGGTTCGGGTCAATGATTGACCGCCAATCGGTAAACTTCGGCAAGGATCGGAATATCTTGGGTGGGTGGCACACCAATAATTATTGTGCTGCGTAACATGGAATTTATTTGTAAGAGACAACCTCATAAAATTAAAATTTCTAAATAAAATCGAATAGTCACCGTCATCAACAACTCAAAAACTAACCAACGTACAGATATATTAGTTCGTAGATAATAATATGTAATTTAACACACCAGCATATCCGTTTACAATTCGTAAGTTTATTGGTTCTACAAATGTATTAATTATACCAAACGAATCCCCACTAAAATTGCTTTGCCAGATCAGATCTGTATGGCATCTTCGTATTATTATTACACATTTTGTTCATTCGGTTTTGTTCATGAGGCTGAAGGACGGTGGATGGAGTAGAGTAAGAAGAAGGTAAGGAAGATCATGGTGATCATGATCTTCAGATATATTAACTAAACTAGCTTAATGCCACTTAATAAATAAATTGTTTCTCCCTGCGTGTCCTTTTCCATTCGTCACGTTCCCCTTCCGCCTCTCCTTCCTCTCCCGCATCCCTTTCCCCCTCTCGCATTCCTACACCGCCTTCCCTCTCCCCACTCCCCTCGCCCGCTTCCCCCGTCCCGCGAACCCTCCTCCCGTATTCCACCCTCCCGCATTCCATTCAGTCCCGGTACATTCAGTTTTCAAACAGCTCACGTGCCACCTATTGCAATTTTTGATACAAATTTCATAATGCCAGAGCTCACCAGTAGTAGTAGACCGGTATACCAAGGGACACTGATTTGTTAGGACTTGGAAACGTGCTCTGAGGACAAGAGGAGGTTAGAGTTTAATCGACCGGTATACATGGCAACCTAATAAGCCAAAATAAAAGAATGGATTGAGCATTCATTTTTTTTTCATTTTTTATGCCTTCTTTCTTCTTACCTCTCCTCGTCTCATCGTTACTCTTCTTATCTCTCCTTGGCTCTTCTTGCTTCTTCTTGATCTTCTCGTCTCTTCTTGGCTCTTCTTGTCTCTTCTTGTCTCTTCTTGTTTTTTGCTTCTTCTTATCGCGTCTAGGCTAATCTCTCTTCTTGGCTCTTACAATATTTTCAAAGATACCTATATTTTTAAACTTTCACTTTAAAATTTACAATTTTAATTGTACTTATTGATGTAATTTAGCACTTTTTAGTATTACCTACGCACAGACAGTGCCTTAGCGGGTTCCAATTATCTACTTTTGTCTTTTTTTTCTGTTTTCTAACTTTTACATTACTTGTACCTTATGTTATGTTACATTTATTTAGAAATTATGTTCAAAAAAATACTTTTAAAATGTATCAAGATATATAATACAATGATAAAAAATAATGGAAAAAAATCCAGCTGTATTTAAAATTCCTTTGTTCGTTAGCCCCACTTTCCAAATTTTAATTGGTTTAATACATTTTAACAAATGCAAATTGTGGCTAAACTTTAAAAACTAAATATCTACATTTCGGGAAATGTAGATATTTAGTTTTATAAAATACGTGCGTTGAAAACTTTTCAGGGATCTATTAATAAGAAAAAAGGATTAAAAGATTAAAATTCATTGGAACGTTTAAAATGCGACTGCTGCCCATATACTTTTATAAAAATATCAAAAATGTGAACTAGTTTCGATGAAACAGAAATGAAAATGTGCTCTTTCACTAATCCGCCATCGCGAAAACCGGGAGTGCCCATTAGTGGGTAAGGCTCTTGACTAGAAATTTTTATTTTATTAAATATGTTATTTCTTAATGTATTCGTAATAATGTATCGTAACTATTATTTATTATTAATAATATATAGCAGCACGTTCCAGAGTGCAAATACTGTCAGTATCGCCCTGGCGTAGGACCACCGTTCAGAATTGAAACCTTCCTTGAAATGGCTTTGCTGTGTTTGGTGACCAGGTCTGAATACCAAAGCACTTTTTCCCCACATTCCTCTTCCCCATCTCCTTCCCCTCCCCACTATACACATGCATCCTCGTACGTGCAGCCTCGTAATTATCCCACTTGGGGACGCCATAGTCTTACTGGTTACAGATACAGACGGTTGGGAGCAGTTGTGCGGTTTACCCCGCACGCGTTGCAACGCCACTCAAAAAAGAAAGTTTTCATTCCCTTAAGTTCCTATTCTACCTTCCCCCCTACCTCTTCGCCCTCCCATGAACCTCCCCCCCCCCCCCTCCTTGATTCCTTCCAGGATTCACCACTCGCTCCCTGCCATCAAATACGAGGCATGTTCAGAAAGTAAGTGTACTGATTTTTTTTTAAATTGTATTAGAAAAAAAAATATATTGTATTAGAAAAAAAAATTATTTGTATTAGAAAAAAATTTACGGGATATTGTTGATACACCTTTGACTATTTTTCTAAATAATCGGCAACCATTTCAATGCATGTGGTGAATCGTGGCACAAGTTTCTTTATGCCCTCATCGAAGAATTCTCACGCCAGATCCTCCCCCACTTTCTGCAGCTGCTCGTTGGTTGAAAATTTATTTTCAACCAACCTTTCATGCCTTCAGGAAGGTGGAAAGATGATAATCCGAAGACGCCAAGTCAGGGGATTACGGGGGGTGGGGTGGTTTAAAACATCCCAACCAAACGAGTCCAAGAGCGTATTGGTGGCTAAGACCGTGGGAGGTTTTCGTGAGACAAGCATAATTCTCTGGTCAGCATTTCCCTCACTTTGTTTTCAATGCTCCTTTTGAGTTTTTGAGGGTATCACAATATTGTTTTGCATTGATGGTCTTAACTGGAGGCAGAAATTCGACCAAAATGATGCCTTTTCGTTCCCAAAACACCGAAGCCATGATTTTTTTGCTCGAAATTGTGTTTTTCAATTTTTAGATAGATTGGTGTGACGCCACTTTGACGACTTTTTTCCAGGCATCTAATGAGTCACCCACTATCATCTTCAGTCCCAATAGATCTCAAAAATCCTCTTTTTTTTCTTGTGTTATTTCTTCCATGAGTAAAAAATGGGTCACAGCACTTGACGGGATTTTTGCCGACATCTTTCACGCAACTGGACACTGTAACGTGAGTTTAGGTACTATAATGTTCCTGCAATGCTCGTTCTGGTCAGGAGACCCCCCTCTACCACTCAGTGTTGCCAACCCTCAAAAAACTAAAAACCACCGCCCGTTATGGTCACAGTACACTTACTTTCTGAACATGCTAAGTATATGAAATACACATATTTTTCAAATAACTTTTATAGTAAATAAATAAATAAAATAAAATAATAAATAAATGTTTATTCCGGTATGTGGGGAGAATAGTGCAATCCCATACATTCCATAAGGGTTATAATACATAAAATACAAAATATTTGAAGAGAAAAAATAAATAAGGAAAGCAGGTAAATATGATTACAAATGCATGAAACAAAGGTGATAAGATATAAGATATAGGAAAATAAGAAGATAGTAATAATTATTGGCTTTTAGAATTCTCTGACCACATTAGGAGCCAGTATTTTTCTCCAGTGTGCATCAATGCTGGATGATGGACTGAGGCGAGCTTCCATGACTAGGATATTATCAGAGCTGCATATCCTTTCCCTCATTCCTGCCACCCAATAATAATAATTTTTATAACGCCAGAACTCACAATTATATAAAGAAACCTTTGCGGGCGTGCGTACAACAACTCACCAAAGTTTCATCGCAATCGGATAAATGGTGAATAGGAATGCATACTGGGAGAAACAAAAACATCCATTTTTATATACAAAGATTAGAGGTTAACGCTTTAGGTGAAAGAGTTTTCTAAGTTACTAAACTGCAACCTTAGTAACACATTCTCCCTGAGTTTAATCTCGGCTCGCTACTCGCTACGAGGAAGACGCTCGGCTGGCATATTGCCGAGTTCGTTTTCGTTTTCTATCTGGCCGACTGCTTTATCAAATCAAAGGGTAAATATTTTATCTTTTGTGCACACATCGTATTCCTGGGGAGGTGTATTGTAATACATGTTTAAGTTGATACAAGCTGCACTCTAGGCCCGCTGCCAACCTAACGATTTTAGAAGCTGCTCGAAAGGGGTAGGTATTTCTTATAATATTTTTGATAAGTTCAAAGAAGTAATGAAAGAAATTAATGAACTAACTTTTCCATGCTACATCTCTGGCCTCTTGACTTTTTTACAAATTTCACCACAACATTTTTTTTTAATGCGGATACAGCACAAGGGTCCTAACTGCTCCCAACCACTTAGAGCCAGTGATACTATGACATCCCCGGGGGGGTGACACTACACCCCGGAGGGGTGATATCCGCCCCGGGAGGGTTACATCCGCCCCGGGTGCCACCCATGCTAGCTCCGCCACTGCTAATTGGGGTATGTTGTGAGACTGAAGGTAAGTGGGGTGGGGAATCAGATGGAGAAGAGAAGGTAGGGGAAGTGCCTGGCCAATCACCAAACACGGCTAAAGCTATTTCAAGCACCGTTTCAACTCTTACACTAGGGTGATACTGAGAGTATCTTCCACTCTGGAACATGCCGCAAATATATCTTATGTTATTTTTTATTATTAAATATATTGTGGTTGATTTTTGGTTGGTTTTCGATTATTATACACGGTTGCAATATATATATTAATATATCTATGTAGGTATGTTACTAGCTTTAAGTCAGTAGTAATAAGTCTTAGTCATAAGTCACTAGCTACATATAAGTCTTAGGTGTAAGTCACTAGTTATAATTTAAAATTTTAATTGTATGCCTATCGTATTAATTTTATTTTATTATATGCTTATATGTACAGCGCCCTTGAGGTGATTTTTCACTAAAACTTTAAAGCGCTTATAAATCGCTCTATAAATCAGTCAAATATTATTATTGTGAAAACGCAAATCAATCAAATAAAATTTAAGATTAGAACCCGCGACCTCCGGATCGCTGGTCAAGAGCTTCACGCCTGACGCCTGTACCACGGAGGCTGTCAAATCTTCATATCTACTTTCAGTTCAAATTATTATTTTCATTATTAATTACCGAAATATTATTAATTTATTTGTCGAAAAAATAAAACAAGATGTCATAATAGTACGTAGGTATTTCGTTCACCAACACTGTTCAATTGTTTAACGATAAACAAATATTAAAACTGTTGAAACTTGATCGTAACCTAACCTACGAGTATTTAGCTAGCCCACTCAAAATGTGTGACCCCACCCAGCGAAACCGAGTGTTTAAATGCTTTCATTATTTGGTTCTTCGTTTTGAAGGAACAAATTGTTAAAAATAAATTCGTTTGCTTTTTAATTTGCCAGTATTTGGGCTTATGCTTTAAAAAATACTGAAATCAGAACAAAATGTAGGGAAATTTCGAACTCTGGCAAATTTTTTATTTACATATGACAATATTACTGGTATTATTTATATACATATACGTATATATATTTTTTGGAATTCCTATGAATGTTAATTATTGTTCATGTACTTTTACTTGCAATGTTATTTTTAACACTGACAACTCAAAATGATATTATGTATCTAAAAAGATAAATGGGACCTCTGAAAAAAAAAAATTATTTATGTTTTAAGTTCCGTTTTATCGGTGATTGCGGTTGATTTTTATTTTGCAAATTGTATTTTTTATTATTTGGAATTCAGTTTCTAATTCAGTGGTGAGTGTATTCGTACTTTTAAATTATTATTTCACGTAGCAAAAATTGTTTTATTTGGAAAAGCACGGTATTATAAGTACATTTACCAAATTCCTTTATCTTTCCAATTAATTAATCATTTAACATATAACAGGATTAGTGTTACACAATCAGGTGGCTACGTAGGTAATTGCGTAAATGTGAAATTCCAGGGAAATTTCACCTCGATATCTAGGGAAATAATTTTTTTTGGCAGAACATCCCTGTTTTCAGCATTAGCTTGGTACAGACGGGCCACACAACACGCGTGAGCGGCTCCCAACTAGCAAGTAGATTATTAACATTTATGAGAAGGTCCGAATACACTATTATAATGTAATTCCCTCTTTTGACTGCTAAATTATTTATTTGATATTTGGGAGCGGTTTAGATGGGAAGGCTGATAGAGAAATTGAAAGAAGGGTAAATGCGGGTAAACACGATATTGAAAGTAGGCCGAATGCTGTAGAAATAAGATCCCTGAGGCGTATGTGTGGTAAAACCATGTATGATCTTATAAGAAATATGGAGATCCGCAAAGAATGTAAGGCTGATTGATGTAAGCGTAATGAGCAAGATTACGAAAGAGACGCTCATGCAGATGAGTTTAGCATGCAGAGCTATGGTTTTAGCATGCAGAGCGAATAAGCGAGGAGAGGAGTGTAAGGAGAGTATATGACGCAAATATGAATGCTAGAAGAAATCGGGACGCCCGAGAAAGACATGGCACGACCAAGTGAATCAAATACTTGAGTCAGGCCCATATCAAGAGTCAGAATAATAGAAGAGCATGTATGAGTCAATGTATGAATGTGAATGAGGCAAAGAGTGTGTGCCAAGACCGAGTTGTTTGGCGGTCCATCCTCTCTGCCTACCCCTGCGGGGAAACGGCGTGAAGGTTAGTTAGTTAGTTAGTATTATTTATTTGATAGTTGGGATGGTTGTACTTGTACAATAATTGTTATAATAATTGTTATTGCCGTAAGGAACATAATTAAATAAATAAATAGTCTAGTCACGAATCAATGGTCATACCTTAGGAATGAGAAACAATATTAATAGAAGCACACGAGTTTTAAAGTCATTTAACAATATTAATCATTGATTTATATTTAAATTAATAATTATTCATATGGTGAAAAACGATTACATGCACACGCTTGTACAATGTACAAGGAGTTTATTAAAGTTGTGATTTACGAGATTCATAAAACGATTAAAACAATTATTGTGTATTTTATTTTTAAAGTAAGGTGTTAAGAATGCATGTTCCTTAATTTAAAATTAAATAAATATGATAAAAACCTCGCGTGAAGTTAATGTGTATAATGTTTTACTACGGATATTAAATGCTATCATTACAAATGATATCATTGAGGTTATACTAAATTGTATTTCCATGTTGGAAGCATGGTGAAATATTACTAGAGAATTGAATAAACCGAATAAATCATTCAATTTAATTTACCAACCTTGAGAAACTGTTTTGGATACGATTTTGATTTGTCGTCATCTGCCATTATCGAAAATACATTAAATTAATTCAATGAATTCACCTTCAAAATATTAATACCATATACGTGTTTTGTAATGCTAAGATTTCGACCTACGACCATTGTTAACTTCCATGATTGTCAGTATTGACATATCTATGCAAATGAATTTTGTTGGTACAATGTGAACCAGTAATGATTTAAATCGGTTACCAGACACAGAGTTATGAATATCCCTAGAGAAGCAAATAAGTTTGAATTAAGGTGAAGGAGATGGAGGGTGGTAACAAGAGGAAGGAACAAGGGATGAAACACAAGAGGACTCTTGAGTCTTGATAGAATCCTTGAGTAACAACATAGAAACATGTGTTGTTAAAGCAGGATCTCCTCCGATCGAAAACATGAACATATTTACTTAAACATTATTATAAACGTTGACAATGGGGGCGTGGCCTTACTACAGATGCATTCAAAAATGTGCAAATATGTAAGCAAATGTTCAAGTTCTCGGTCGTAGGAGACCTGATTTCCGAAGAACGTTCGTACGGTAATAGTACTCACATTTCTACATTTGGAATAACAAGGTTCCATCTGTCGCTGTAACGTCATGCGATAATAGGATTTATAGTAAGATACTTTAGGCATCATTATCGCATGACGATACCGCAACACATGACTTTGTTTTTTCAAAAGGTCGATTTCGTAAACAAAATTTCACAGTAAGGAAATTTTTTTTATTCATTGTGTACGAAAACATCCAAAATGATAGACTAGCCCGTCAGGACCTCTCGTACGGTCGATCCATAAGGATTGTGTCGATAATTTCCCTAGCATGGCTGCAGATCGCCAACGAATGAATAACAGTTCACAATGACTATGTGTTGTTCGTACGTTAGCGATCTACAGTTGTCCTAGAGTACGATGAGAAGTTACAGAAAGTTATCCATACAATCCTCATCGGTCGACCGTGCTAGGGGTCCTGAAAAGGGAAATAATCCAAGATGCGCGGAGCGTGGACGCGGCGCGGCGTTGCTCCCTTTCTGTGATTTTTGAATAAATTAATATGACTCGCGTTGTAATGTCATTATTTAGTCCGCTAAAATAAAATCTATTTACAAATTACCAGTCCTTTTCACAATGGTTCACACATTGATGGCTGCGTAAAATCTTAACTGCAAATCCCGAATCGGGTAAACAAAAGTTTAGGCTTGCTTCTAAAATTGAACATTTTTTTAGACTATTTAGTAAGACACTTTTATAATTTACCCACCACACTATTTTTTAGTATCGCTGTACTAGTCGTTGCGTCAAAAACGAACATTCAGATCTTGAGCACAAAAGTCCCAGAATGGACCGCGCTACAAACCGTTGCTTCACATATCCTAACCGAAGACATGAAGGATATAGAAGATATGGAACGACAAAGAAGAGCAATTAATATACGGGCCGGAATGCTCTCAAGGCGGTTCTACCACTGTAGCGAAGATGTCAGAAAATACTATTCAAGACATACTGTACTGTACTGCCCTGTACACGTCTGAACTGTGGACACAATACACAAGACACAACACAGCGCAATGGGACAAACTGAGGGTGTGCTACAATAATGCATCCAGGCAACTTATGCAACTACCGAGGTTCTGCAGTGCCTCCACGATGTTCACCGAGGGGAGGGTGCACTCATTCCCAGCCTTACTTCGCCACCGACAGCTTCTGGAGCAGTACACGAACGTGTACGCTGCGTGTCGTGGCTGCATCCGAGTGGCTCAGTTCCCCAATAAATGAGCGATGGATGCAGATGATGAGGCGACCTCCATGATGGACGATCCCAAAATATATTTTTATCTTTTTATTTTTAATTCTGTCTACTTATTATTTATTTTAATTTTATGCTTATTTTTTGTTATTTGTGTGACGAATTTTGTATTCATTTTATGTTTTAATTAGGTACCTACCTAATATTTAAACTTTTTTTCTTTTATAGTTGTTTATGTAATATGGCAGACTGGGATTGCACTACCCTCCCAGTCCTGCTGGAATAAAAACTTTAATAAAAATAAATTAACTTTAACGAACTTTACTTTACTGCGTAAGGTCTGGTTATTGCAATGTGGTCGGCGGTCAACGTACTACTGTTGTCGTAGTTTATTCAATGCATTGTTGAACCCTCCTGTTGCCAAAAACATGATCGAGTGGTTTTCCTCCAGCTCGTCGAAACGATATCCAGATTTCATGTTAGGGCAAATCTATCAATTTGGATTTCTATAATTGTGTGCCAATTAGTTTTATTTTTTCGTACCTACAATCATCACGAAATACAAAAATAATTTTAAGTTAAACTTCAACCTAGTAAAGAAAGTTCGACTTTCTTTAACGAATTGCAATATTTTTGTACAGCGCTGGAAAATGTGGATTTACGTTAATTATCTCTTATTTTATTTTTAAAAATTCGATGCATATAAAACTTAAGTAAAAATGAAACTAGTGACCATTTTTAACACTACTTTAACCCTATTTCAAATCGGTCATAGAAAACAGGGGAAAGAATTTATTTGAGTTCATGTCAATCCTTTCATTGATCTGTGGCCGCTAGAAATAATCCATAAAATAATCTTTCTAATACTAGAAAGAGGAAAGATTTGATTATTTGTTTGCATTGAATAGGCTCCGAAACTACTGAACCGATTTGAAAAATTCTTTCACCAATAGAAAGCTACATTATCAGCAAGTAACATAGGCTGTATATAATGGTAAGCTCCGGCATTATGAAATTTGTACAAATGAAAATTTGTGTATTTCATATATTTTAGCGGCAGGGAGGAAAGGCAGGGGGAAGGTGGGGTTTGCGGAGAGGGAAGACACGAGGGAGGGGAAGGTGGGGGTGGAAGGGAACGGGGAAGGTGGAAGGGAACGGGGATGCACGGGAAAGGACATGCAGGGAGAATCAATTTATTTCTTTGAATGACATAGCAACGCATGCCGGGTATCAGCTATATTATATATAATGCCCCGAAGCTTGTATATACGATGATGTTATTATGTATGTGCATGATTTTGGTCGAAACATGTCTGGTTGATTAGTAGAGTTGACATTGTACCTGCTTAAAAAAATATCCTTTGTCATGCAAAAATAATGTAGATCAAATATACATTATAACGAGTTGATAAATATTAATGAAAAACCAAAGCATGTCATGTCTGCCAATCTCGGAACAAGTGTTAAAACTCAATGTTGTATGGAAAACCTGTGTAGGAGTTTCAACGTCAATGATTTGAAAAACTTAAACTTTACCCCTTTTTTATAATCGCGCTCTACATAAATGTTACGGCTCCATGCCAACTCAGAATGAGGTCAACTCAACACCTCTTTGAAAAGTCATTAAAAGCTATGAAAAAAAAAATTAAAATAGCCGTTAACCCTAACCTAACGTAACCTATTTAACCAATTTTTTTATATATTTTTTATCATCACTCTTAATGACCTTTCAGAGGTGGTTCTGAGTTGGTATCATTCTGAGTTGGCCGATCATCAAATGTTTCACAGCTTTTAGTTATTAATTTTTGTTTTTAACTTAATGAGTAAAACCTCAAATTGTAATATTTAATTGACAATATTATCGAAACTTAATCGAAAATCTAAAAACAGAAAATTGGAAAAAGATACTGTCACATCTAGGACTTGAACCCAGGACCATTAAGTTAAAAATAAAAATAAATAAATAGTCATCCTAGACTTGAAGAAAAGTCGATAGATCGCATATTAAAATAAAAATGGATAAAATTTATCCAAGACACTTTCTAGAGAGCATTTAGTTCGAGTTCGAACTTGGCAATCATACATAAAGATAGCAGCGAATAAAAATATGCGTTAAGAAAATAAAGATAATGTTGTCAGTTCTTAGTCGAAGTATGATACAGTTAAATATGACCGAATCTGATAGGGACACTCGGCTCAGCTCAGTTGATAGAGCTGCGCTCGGCAAGGCGTAGGTCCTGGGTCAAGTCCTAGATAAGACCGTATCTTTTTCTGATTTTTCTGTTTTCAGATTTTTTATTGAGTTTGCTAATATCATCTTCATTTAATTAAATATTTATTTAGTTTTTCAAACAATTTCAATACAAACAAATCGTGTTAACAAATATTACCTTTACGAAATTGCCATTGGGATATATATAGACATTAACTAATAACTCAAATTAAAAATGTTCCACAGCGGTTGTTGCTTAAATCAAGGTTTAGTTGTTACTAGGTGGAGCTGCCACAAGTTAAATAACAGAAATATTAATATACAAAATATAAAACATAGTAAATATACGCTAGGTACAGAGAAAGATAAGAAACAAAAAAAAATCAGAGTGTGTAATTCACACGCGGTGGAAGTGAAACTAGAAAGTCGCTAGATGTCGCTTTCTTTTTTCCTTTGCTTGTTTTTTTAAAGTGGTTTGAATATTGGATATTTATTTCACTAAATTATTTTTTTTTGGATTCGAACCCCCGTTCGCTTGATGTCTGTCTCTCTGGCCGCTGAGTATAATAAAGCACTTCAATATTTATAGTCATCTAACCATACAAGTATTCAGTCATAACTATAAAACAGCGAATTTGTAGAGGTTGTCAGATTTTGAAACAGTGATCGTGAAACTAAGAACCAAACAAAAATGGTTGAAAAAAATGTAAGTGAATTCACAAAAATAATAATTTATGCAATAAATAATCACCGCGTTAAGAATAATATACACATAATATAAAAAATTCTAAAGTTTTCCTTGTTTTGCTATATTTTGAATTACTAACTGTGCTGTAAGTCAACAACACAATATTACGATAGAATTAAACATGGAGGTTAAATATATTATTACTTCAAATTTTTTCGATTTTCATAAATTTTCGGATTAATAAAATACTGTCCATAAAAATCGATAAAATAATTATGTTTTTGGCGTAATACAACCTCAAAAATGGTCCCAGTATATCATAATTACTTGGTGATCTAGTAAATATATATTAATGTAAAAGTAACCTCGTTCTTTGATTTCAATATCTTCATTGTATGGGTAGTGGTAAGTACACGTACAATGAATACATTGTGTTGTATTTGTATACCAATCCTTCCTCTTAACCTGATTATCAATATCACTTAACCCAAAAACCTGTATTGACATCAGCCGACCAATTCAAAAAAACTATAACAGATATGTTTGGCACGAGGCAGTCAAACGGTAAGTCCAAGTTTTTATCTCGTCATACTCACTTTAAATATTTGTTTACTTAAAACAATATTATGTTTATGAAGCCCGTGGCGTAAGGCTACTAATAAACTTTTTTTAATTTTACGCATATGATAAATAACCATAATCATAAATGGTTGTGTAAAATTTAAAATACGTTTATTAGTAAGAGGACAAAATGTTTATAGTACAAACAAAGCATACTTTGAGCAGTAATCGAAAAAAGTTTATATTTGACGGTACCTACAAGTTTTGCAGAGGAAATGAAAGCTGGTTTTGAAAATTTTTCAATGTGTTAAAAAAATATATATACTGGGATATACCTAATGAGCGCTTTTAAAATTACCGTAACGTTTCACGGTTACGGCACCGTCACAGCATAAAAAGGCAATAAACATACGTTCCTTATCACAATAATGCTGCAGTTCTTTCAAAAGATGAGATGCACAATGTACGTAGGTCTGTTTCCTCGAAAGGAAAAAGTCGTCATTTTATTGCATCTCTTTCACACACGGCACCTTGTCGTCTCCGTAAACCCCTACAATACTACTAGCCGTGACGATAATTTTGAAAGTATGAAATATAATTACAAGGATAATATTGAAGTGTGAGCGAATTCCAAATATTCAAAAACGTCAAATGTCAATGCGTTGACGGTTTTGCTTTTGTTCTTAAACAAATAATGCTGTAGATTTTTCTTGTACCCTATTATCATATATCTCCCTCACGTATAAAGAAAATGAAACGAAAAAATTTCATCGCCGTGGACGTATCGGTGTTCTCCATAGGAAAAAGTAGTACCTATTTTGGAGGAAACAATTACAAGTATTTTCTGTGTCTCATATTTTATCTCACCATTATTTAATGTCTAAGAAAGAGCTGCAGATTATAACGATAACGAAAGTTTGTTTAATGCCTTTTTTGCCGTCACGGTACCTTTCCGTAAATCGTCACGGTAACCATAAAAGCGTCTAATGACGTTAGGTCAACGTTGTGGTATGTTGGTTTCCCAGCGATGATTTTATCAGCGAAGAATAGATGCATGCGCATGCGCGCTGAAATTACATGGAGTTGATACTACAAAGCGCTCATTTTGCCAGGACGTCACTTTGAAATTGACGAAATGCGGGAGATCCAGGGAGATCAGAGATCAACAGCCAAATTTGAAGTGGATTATTTTGACACCTAAGTTTGGGTTAGATTAGGTTGTGTTTTGTACAGTTAGGTTGGTTTAGAAATAATGTAACCATGCCACCTCCCTTTGAATTTGTTTGTGTTATTTCACAATTTATTAATTTAAAATAATATATCGTATATTTGCGGAACGTTCCAGAGTGGAAGATACTCTCAGTATCAACCTGGTGTAAGACCATCATTCAGAATTGAAACGTTGCTTGAAATGGCGTTAGCCGTGTTTGGTAACCAGATCTGAATAGCCAGGTACTTCCCCACCTCCCTCTTTCCCATCTCCTTCCCTTCCCCATTACCTTCAGCCTCACAACATACCCCAATTGGGGATGCCATAGTCCCACTGGCTCCAGACGGGAGCAATTAGGACTCTTGTGCGGTATACATGTTTAAAAAAAAAGAAAACAAAAAGACATAGATATATAATATCGATGCTTTTAAACTACTTTTTTTACATTAGCTCCAGACAGAAGGCCGAGTAAATTTTAGCTAGTAAGATTGTCAATTGTAAATACGTACTCGAATGTTTGATGCTCAGCGTCAGCGTGAACATCCATCTTATGACGGATAAAGAAAATCTGAGTGATTATAATTATTTTTTTACAGGAAAAACTCCCTTTTTATAACTTTTGAAGGTTATCCCGTCAATATAATATATCATTGAAGAAGAAGATAACAATAATAATCTAAACGAAAATATGAAAGAGAACAAGACACAGAAAAAGATAATGGTCAACTATAATCGCAACTGCGACTCGAACCCAGAACCTCTCGTCTATCCGGGTCGTGCGTTTACCAAGATAGTCGAGAGGTTCTGGGTTCGTGTCCCAGTTGCGACCACTACCTTTTTCTGTTTTTCTGTGTCTTGTTCTCTTTCATATTTTCGTTTAGATTATTATTGCTATCTTCTTATAATTAAATTGTAGTGATATTAGGTCTTCTTAATAGCGTACCTGTTCAGCTGTACTTGCTGAACAAGAAATAAAAATACTCTCTTTGATGTATGTTTTCTTTGGCCTATGTCATCTTAGGGGATGCTGTGTGGAGAGTCTTTTTAGGGAAAAGAAGAAGAGGAAGTTGTGGGTAGGAATCTGTGGATCAATGTGTCCAGGAGTGAGTGGGTCGAGAGTCCTGTAGTATAGGTCAAAAGGTCTCCCTCAACCAGTCTCTCCCGATCCGGTCCATCACGCAGAAGGTGGGCCACTCATCCGCCGCCAAGGCCCAGACAAATCTCACCCCATGAACCCGGGCAGTTGGGGTGACTTAAGGTAGGGGGGTTGGTTATCCAATAAACCAATAACCGCGTCCAAATTGAGAACTAATGATTGATGCAGGTGGCAATTTTTTTTTCTTCACAATTCCTGTGATCTGACATTTTTTAAACATGTCCAGCCCATTGAAGTCTTTGTTTCGTTAAATCAGGGCCGGCCAACCCGCGGCATGCTGCGCCCTTAGGTGCGGCCCGGGGCGCCCTTGGGTGCGGCCTGCGGCGCGTATCTGTACCATCCAAGTACTGGGAACGTACCCATACTACGTGACACGTTTAGGGGGGAGGGTCTTCAAAATGTCACGCTCCATACAAATGAGCGGCGGGTTGCTTAGGTTTTTGGTCACCGGGGGGGGGGGGGGGGTTAACAATTGCAAAAAGTTGGTCACGTAGTATGGGTACGTTCCCACCCGGGTGCCCCTTGGAAAAATAAGGTCGTCAATGCGGCCCGTGGTACAATTTGGGTTGGTCAGGCCTACGTTAAGTGCGACCATATTTATCATTGAACTACTTTTAATACAGTTTTACACATCAGGTTGTAATATAATTATTTATTATTAATTTTTTAAACTTTATGAGTAAAATCTCGGAGCCAATATCTTTCTGATTTTTCTGTCTCAAGATTTCGATTGAGTTTCGCTAATAATAATAATAATTGTTATTTGTTAAATCAAGAATAAAAATATGGTTTAAAGAGGTCAATGAGAAAACCCTTGCGAAGACGCTAAAAACGACATAGAAGACAAATGAACTATATTTAAATAACTTTAGTCCGCCTCGGCACAGGACCCCCTAGTGAGGAGGACTAAGAAATACAATATTTTGTACTTAATTTCACATTGCATTTTGTATGTAAAAAAATTTTATATAGTCGCTATAATAAAAAAATAAATAAATAAAAATAAAAATAAATAATTAAAAAAATATTGTCTTCTTTTTAATTAAATATTATAATTTGAGATTTTACTCATAAAGTTTAAAAAATTAATAATAAATATTCATCCTAGACTTGGAGAAAAGGTCAATAGATGTCGCGTATTACAAATAAAATTGATAAAAATTTATCCAGACACTATCTAGATTGCATTTAGTTCGAGTTGAATCTTGCAATCATATATATAGATAGCAGCCAATCATATGTGCGTTAAGTAAATGAAGATAATGTTGGTAGTTCTTAGTCGAAGTATGATACAGTTAAAAGTGACCGAATTAATATGGGTTCCGTAGCTCAATCGGTAGAGCTGTTGCCATGTAAGCAAGGGGTCCTGGGTTCGAGTCCAAGCGGAGCCAATATATTTTCTGATTTTTCTTTCTCCAGATTTCGATTGAGTTTCGCTAATATTGTCTTCATTTAATTAAATGTAATATAATTATTGAAGAATCCCAAAACGAATTACTTAAAGATTTTTTGTAACTACTTTCTAATATTGCACCGGATAAGAAAAACCTTGATACATGAGAGAAAATGTACAATGTTAGAATTGGGGGGGGTGGTGGGAGTGGGATAGGGGGAAACCGCTTCTGTTGTTACGAAAACCTCTCTATCAAATTGAGAAAACCGCGATAAAGGGATGCTGAAATATTGAAGCGCCTATTTTTTGTAATTTATCTGATGAGTTGAGCTAAATTCTGACTACAGGTCGATTGTCGATTCCGGAAACCGTTTTTTTATGAAAATATTTTCAATTTCGTAATATTATTTTACGTTCTTCGATTCGTCTATCATCTTTTTACATTATTTCCACACAGGAGGCCTCGAGGAAAATAATTCCCCTCGGGGCCTATGTCATGTTTGGGGTTTTTGTGTGGAGGGTATTTTTACGAAAGCAAGGAGAGGAAGTTCTGAGAAGGAAAAAGATATGAGGGACTGAGACAAACCTCACTCCATGAATTTGGGGACCACCGCTAAGTCACCAAACGTAGCGAACCAGACCCGGACAAACTTCACCGTTTTTTGAATTTTACACAACTGGTGCACAACCATATTTAAATTAAAAAGTTTATTATTTTTGATTTATAATTTTTTTTGGCCCCTTATATTTTGTTTGAGTTACTATGGGCAGCCTAAGGGTTGTTTGAACGCCACGCTGATTTTATTCGTGTAAAAATAGTTACTAGGCGTAATAGGAAAGCAAAAAAATATCATTTCTCACGGTCGACAATTTTCGTAAATTATTTTTACGTGATAATTTTGGCCACCAACAAATCGTAATGGAAACAATTCATTATATAATTATTTTTGGTATGGTGTTCCTTTCGTTTCAGTACGACTAGAGACCTCTGTTGGGTCTAGCTCTAAGCACGTATGATAAATCTTTTTAGAAGCAGAACACGACAGAAAAAATAACTTTTGGTTCAAGTCCAGGATATAAATAGAATTTTACATTCTTCAGTGTCCTTCTAGGTTAGAGGTGTTCGTACTAGGTACATAAACTAATTTGTCGTACTAAAAATATGTTTTAATTCATATTTTCATTTCAAACAATCTGTTTTGCTGCTTTGTTTTCTTTTCGGAAATATGTAAAATTTATCTTAGTTTCCTTCTTCTTGGCAATAAATAATAAAAATAATATTTTTAGTTTTCCATTAAATAAATCATTCGAATTGTATATAAATATGTATTTATTTGAACTAACACAACACAAACATATTCAAAAGCTCGTTAAACATTTGATAAGAAAACACATTTTTATTTTTCATTATAGGTATCTTCTTTGGTTTATTGCTTTAAAATGTTAAAAATCTCGTAAATATCACAAAATAAATATTATATAAAATTATTTCATGGCGGCCTCAACACTATCCGATTTACCGCTTGCAGGACTTCACGGAGTGAACAGTTCCGACGGTCCGACAAAGGGAATAATAATATTTCTGCTGGCGGTTTTGCCTACTAATGATACGATTTGCAGAGACTGCATGCAGTCATGTATGTAAGTAGTACTTTAAATCGGATCGTGAGAAGGTCGTTTGTAAACTTCTCATTAGATAATAATATTAATAAAAGAAAACTATTTTGAACAAAATATTAAGTTTATGATCAAAAAATTTTGTTGATTATTATAAAAACCAACGAAAGCTTATTGATTTATAAAATATTGCACAATTTATTTGAATCACAGTAGTAGACCACATATTGTTTTCAACTTCTCACTACAACTCCCTTCTGCATGTTTTCCCAACCCTCCTGTAATTAGGAGGGCATCTTTGTCTATACAACGGTGGTATTGAAATGATGTTCATGGGGTCCGGATTTCCTCTTTTGGAACGAATCCTGTTGATGACATGCGAACTGGCTTTCGAAAGGTGAATTGGTCTTAGGAAAAGGGCACCGAATTCGCCATCTTCATTTGCAGCAGGACGACCCGCTGCACACACAAACAGCAAGCACATAACCACAACAATTATTTTACTTTTGTCAAACATTGTGCAGTTTTTTTTTGTCGAAAAATCGAACAACTATTATTTCAAACTGTGAAATGATTAGTTCACTGTGAAATTTTTCTGGCTTCTGACTGCGTAGGCACTGTTAAAGGCAGCAAAGGCAATGTTATAATATTATCATTGTATTCTGAGAAATGAATTATTGTTCTCAGTGCTTGATCAATATTTGTTCAACACTTGAGATTAGACAATAAATTACTAGACTGCGCTATGTGTCAGGTTGTATGACAGACCTAAATCAAAACTAAACAAGAGTTTTCATTTTATTTAAATAAAATAACGAAGGTAAGGTGAATTCTTTGTTAGCTCATTGCGACGTCATAAGATTTTCAGTAAAAAAATTCTAGGAAAATGTTACGGCATAATACTAATCAGATAACAAAAAAATTAACCCCTCATGCTCGAACCTATTTTGTTGGAAGGTCAAAATATTTCCGCTTGGCAATAAAATAAATGGAATATTTCTGAACGCACCCGAAAACTAAAAACTGTTTTTGAAAGGTGATGAAATACCCTTTCACATTTTATGATCCGAAATAAACATATAATTATTAAAATTTAAAAAATTTGAACGCAAACAAAAGGAAAACAAATAAAAACATGCACTTATTTTATTATGCAAATGTGTTATAAACGTTATCGTGAACTCAATGTTTTGGCGTTTCACGTAAAAATAATTAATAAAAAATTCCCAAAGCAAAGTTTCCAGAAATTTCGGTTTCGTAAAGGTATTTATATTTTAATTATTTTGTGATTAACTTTTAGATTTGAATAAAAAGCTTGGTGTTTTCTCTTTTTAACACTTTTTAGGTCGTATTTCTAACCATGATAGTAAGGGAGTCAAAACGATTTCTATGAGACCTATAGCCTATAGCTATAGGAGTTGTTCCGAAAAGCGAACAAATTAGCGTGAGGGGTTAAAAGTATGTATTACCTGTAAAGTATCTAAGTTGGTAGAAGAAGAAAAAGTTTGTTGTGTAATAAAACATATTGATCGTAATAAATAGGGGAACCCGGGGCGGAACGGGATACCGGGGCAGAACAGGAAAAGGGCGGGGAGCTCGCTACGGACGACAGAGACGCGTGACCTTCGCACGCATCGTTCAGTTCATGACAGTTCGTGAGTGGTTTGGTTTATTTATGTTCAACTCCGTGCTGCGCCATACGAAGTGGCCGCTATTATTGTGAGTAGATACGCTTAGTTTGAATTTTACCGAAGATCGGAGAAAAAGCTTCTAAATTCTAATTTTTGCTCTGTGACACCAAGGTAATTTCAGTATCCTTTATTCGAAAATTAACATTACAGGTTTTATTCAGCATACTTTTGGCTGGCCAAAAGTGTAGTGAAAACTCAAGGCCAACAAATATATTGGCTATAATACTCGTGTTTTAAAGAACGTTACGTCGTGGAATAATGAGTGCGGCATAATAGGTTATACCCCGTTACGGACAATATTAGAAGAATGTAAAAAATACACAAAATGTGAAGGAATTGAACGAAAAAAAAAATTAAACAAAAACGGTAAAGGTAAAGAAACAAACCCAGAGGAATGAAAACTAAGCCAAAGAAAAAAAAAGATTCGTAAATGAATCTGAAGAAGAATATGCGGCCTGCTTGTATCGGCATGATTTATACTCAAAGTCCAACGAAGGCTCGTGTTCTTGTGGCGTTTGTGAAAAATGGGCACACCCTTAAGCACTAGACAGTGATGACGA
This sequence comes from Limnephilus rhombicus, assembly GCA_929108145.2. NCBI lineage: Eukaryota > Metazoa > Arthropoda > Insecta > Trichoptera > Limnephilidae > Limnephilus > Limnephilus rhombicus. The sequence goes on from OV815276.1 coordinate 36,385,387, forward strand.
ACACAGTATTCTCATCAGTGAACTGCCCCAATAATTATTTCAAACTGTTTCTTTGGTGACTTCTGTATCCAGGGGAAGCTGATATGGGATGCCCGCAGGGCTCCATCCTTGGACCTGACCTGTGGAACATCTCCTTTGATGACTCCTCCAGGTTACCCTTGCCTGAAGGATGTATCCCTGTCGACTACGGTGATGACAAATTGTATCTAGTCGCTGGGGACAGCAGAAAAGAAGTTGAGAGCAAAGGCAGTGAAGGTTTGAAAATGTTCCTGGATTGGGGGGAAAGAAATAAGATGACCTTCGCTCCCCATAAAACCAAGGGCCTCCTGATGAAGGGCTTTCTCAGTAGAGAAAGAAATCCTACCATCAGGACGGGAGACTCCAACATCCGTTTTTTTGAGACTGAAATATTTAGGCGTCACACTAGATCGATCGTCCTCTTTTCTGGCTCACGTCAAAGATGTATCCAGCAAGGCTCAGGCTCTCTTCTTGAAGCTGAGGAGACTCTCCACAGCTGAGTGGGGATTGCGTATTCCGGCTCTGCGAACTCTATATAGGTGCGTATACGTGGCGCTCTCGTATGGGATACGTGCGTATACGTGGCGCTCCGCCTCTGTGTGGGAACACCGCCTGGGCAACTCGCTCATTCTCTTGGCTCTCAAGCGAGGCCAATGAACCCCCTTGATGGCACTATCTGGTGCGTATAAAACCGTAGCTTCGGACGCTTTACCCGTTTTGGCTGGCATATTGCCAATCGATCTAGAAATCAGGGAAGTGCTTACTAAGCAGAAGTTTACCAGAGGAACCCCGGCCACTCACCTAGGCGTTGTTCTGACACCGGGCGGGCAGGGGACTCTCCCTGGGCTGCTTCGTGAAATGAAGGAACTGTCGCTCCAAGAGTGGCAGGTCCGTCGGGATAGAGCGAATTTGGGAAGATGGACTTTCTCTTTCTTCCCATCAGTTAAAATCAGAATGGAAGGGGCCTATCTCAAACTGGACTATCACATAACCCAGCTTCTGTCCGGTCATGGGGGATTCAGGGGAAGACTTCACACCCTCTCCCTGTCCCCTCACCCCAACTGCGCCTGCGGTTCCACCAACCAGTCGGCCGAGCACATTCTGTGGCACTGTGAGATCATGATGGATGCTAGAGAGGAAATGCTTGATGGTTTGGACGTACCCATTAGACCAGTATGGAACACTGATCTGGTATCGAACAAGGCGAACTTCGAGTGTCTGAGGAAGTTTACAAGGATCTGGATTGAGAGATGGCCTAAGCTTAGAGTCGCTGATTAGTAGAATATTGATTACTGGGTGTACTTGTTCCTGATTAACCACGGACTTTCGCTATTCTACCGCTCTTACTAATATTGCATTGGATGTACAGTTGAATTTTCATTTCGTATATTTTTCTTTTTCTTTAAACGTATTCTACTGTTTATTTCCAGGTCCTGCGTAAACTAATACGCTTATGTTTCTTTTCCTACCTTTTATTTACATGTTTCTTGGTTTTCTGTATGTTCTGATTTTTCTTTTCTTTTTGTTATTTACTACTGTACATATCCCTATTTCTTCATAGCACATGTATTGGATTTTGTCACCAGCAGAATTCCCTTGTATATATATTTTATTTCTTTATGCTTTACACTGCAGAATTTAGCAGAATTCACACTGCGCAACAACAATGTTGATTATGTTTTTTTTCAATGTATACATTATGTTTTTCTTTGTTTTTTTCTTAGTTATTTTTCTTTTCTTTACCTATTTCAGTTGTGAATTAACGCGAGAACTGAACTCCGTTGTTTGTCTTGTTCCGTCCTTTTCCCCATGTAAGGGGTTGGACCATGGACCGTGTCCCCGCCTACGAACTATGGCCGGTCTTCTGGATCTGGTGGAGCTGCACCTGTCGACCGCGCTACCCCCTGTGACATGAAGAGGCTGGGGGGAAGACTGAACGGTATCCGATAGCTGTCCGTCCCGCCTCAAGCTACCCGACGCTTTTCTCCCTAGGGTCTTCTTTCATGTCTTCCATTTACTTTCGTCTAGGCACCACCGGCTAGCTGGCTTACTGTTGGGTGTCGGAAGGTTGGACAATCAACCTCCTTCATAATCTCGGGGTCTGCCGGTAAGTCAGGATGAGGTGACACCATTTCTATTCTGTACATATCTGTTATTTTCGTGTTTTTTCTCTCTTTTTTTCTGTACAGCGCCCGGTGCCGCCCCCCGGATTGTGTGTGGAATTTCTCTGTCATGAGCTGATTACTCATGACGGTTGCTGTTTACTTTTGTTTACTTTTTTTCTTGTTCATGTCACTAACTACTTGTTTGACTGTCCATGAGGCTCACTGCTTTTGCATTGACACCCCCATGGGCTTTAGAATTGTAGAGATTGACCATTACAGTACAGTTCTGTAGGCGCGCCCGCATACCGCCACCTAACACAGTATGAGGGGACATTGAAGGTCTAGATTCGTTACATTAAATGTAGAGTCGTTTATTCAAAAAAATTTGATTCTTGCGAGAACTCCGAAGGGGCGACCATAAGTTGCCTATACCGGGGTGGGACAGTGGTGGGTACTTCAATGTCCCAATAATTAGTACCCCTTCTAAAAATTACTACTTAAAGAAATTTTAAAGAAAAATGAAACTCAATTTTTTATGGTAATTATTAATTTATGTAAGTTTACCTCTAGTTTTTTTTGGAAAAGTATGTAAATAAACATAAAAATTGATTACTTTCAAATTCTCTCAAATTTTAATCAAAGCTTTACTATCCCGTGCCGCTCTAATTCACAAGTGCGATAGGCAAAGGCTTATCGTACGGAATTTGATAAAATTGGATCTATCTACAATCATACAACAACCATCAACCCTGGTACGTTCAATCCTGGTAAGTTGCTGATTACAGCTCGACATACTTAACTTTGCCGGCCAAAATAGGAACTTACGAACGAAACGAACGGATAATTCTCTGGTTGGAAGGAAAGAAATTAGTTAGGTACCTACTCGTACTAGAGCAAAATGACAAAAATATGTTTGAGCAGGTGATTCACAATGGCACACCGCGTTGTAAAATATTACCTTTATTTTGTTTTATTTTATTCTCTTTTCGTCATTCTTGCATTACTAAGTTTACTTCATTTTTTCACAAAATTTTTACTACATTGTGTATTTGTAACATTATGATGTAGGTACTGTAACTGTTACTAAATTTATATACAATAGTGCCGCCATGGATGGAACCACAGTATTCTCCTTGAGAATCTCAATGACGATGCTGTGTTTTTACTTATGACGGCTAACACTTTATCTAAAACATGCGAACACCTCAGCACAGGTTATCCTAGTGAGGTGTTCACAAAACACTAATACTAACCTAAACAGATACCGATTATTTAGCTTTTTGTGTAACTGGTACTTATTATGTAAACTGTATGTACGCGATTAGAAATGAATGAACAAAAATTAATTAATATGGGGTTGTCAAATGATCCTAATTGTTTTAAGAGTTCGGTGAGTTTAAAATAAAGTCTATGTTTGATTGTTCGCAAGTTCAGTAGTTTCGATGCCCCTTTACTTTCCCACCACAGATTTTTAAATCACAATTTTTTTTGTTATCTTAAATAATGTGTACAGTGGAGGTGCCCCCTCCTGCTAAATTATCTATGTCGATGTCCATCTAAAGCCATGTTCTTAACTATTTATTAAAACATCACGGTACACCACTAGCAACACTGAGAGGGCGAGCAGAAGCAGGGTCGGCAGAAGGTTGACCGACATCGCGGCGTTGCAGGGCCGCATCCCGGGTGTTGACCGACAGACGCAGAGATCGACCGTCCTGCTGCCCGACTTCATCTGATGGCAGCCAGAGTTTATGGAGTTGTCTTTCTGGTCGGTAACCTTGGTGCACATGTAGGTCACGTTTTGAACTGGAAGAATATGGGAATGTTCGTTAGAGAGAATGATTTTATTTATTTCATATCCCCGTTATTTTAGATTATTCGAAATTTTGACGAAATCTTAATTGAATATTTTTTGTTTTATAATATTGTCCACCATCCATTAAATGCCGAGTTTATGCTGTAAATAAGATTAAAAATAATTTTGTGTAAAAAAAACCATACGCCACATTTGTTCATTAAATTATTAATTCACTTGTATGTTAGGTTTGCTGTCAATAGTGACGGAAAAAGTTGTTTATAGTTGTAAATAGACTACTCTACACGCTGGTAAAGCACAAACGTATCATATTTCTAACAAAGTTTTTCTAATATTTCTAATAAAAATTCCGTAAATTCAAAATTTTTTTCATACCTTCCAATAATATATCTGCCGTCATAATTTCAAATCCAAAACTCTATTTTGAATATAAAACTATATTTTACTATATATCCCATCATTTTCCTAATCAGGTGACTTCACGGCTTTAAGTATTTACGTATAGTACCTACCTAGCTAATGAAAAATTAAGATAAATCGATTTTTTTTTCAAATCCAATCTGTTGAAAACGATTATTTTTCACTTGGCGGATAATTTTGTATGTCATGCTTCTAAAAAATTTATTTACCTATTTGCAAGCCATTATATTCAAAATTTATCGCACGATTTGAAAATAAATAATTTATTTGAGAAGAATGTGTGAAAGATTGCACAAAAAAATTTCCAGAGGTAAGTAGGTATGTTCAAACATGTTTTTTGCGTCATCAGTCATAACATTCTGAAGTTATTAAGGCAAGTATCTTTTCTCGGAAGATTTTTCAATGTTGATGAGTGTTTCAGGCTGATAATTATTGCTTATAATAATTGTTACATTCTGAAGTATTAAAAGTACACTAAAGTTGTTTATAAAGGGTTAAACAAACGTTATCTTGTAATTGCGCATGGGTTCCGCTAATAATAAAATATCTATACGTGGGAATGATTAGATAATCCTTGATTCTATTCGGTATGTTATCTTTCTTTCTCGATTTTTGTTCTAATCTGTAAAACTGTTATCATTGAAATGAATCAATTTAATTTTAAAACATTATCTATCCACTTCCTGTTCCCATCGATATGGAAACAATTCGGTGACTTGAAAAAAGAATTGATATCTTTATTTATTTTATAAACCTTTGTTCGTGTGTATTATGGTAAAAGGTACTTACTTCTATTATCAAATATATACGTGTAAGATGCACACACTTCCCCCTCCGACAGTAAGCAAGTTGTATCATCAAAGTGATTCTCCCAAATGTAATCAATGTCCGGGTAGCTCCCATCAACTTAAAGAAAAGAATAACAATAGCATGATTATTATTTTACTATAGTTTGACGGTTGTTCCTGAATTATTAAATGCAGGGGTGAATTTATGGTGTAGATGGACGGTTACATTGGATATTTTTGGCCTCTTTATCCCCTCGAGGTGGAATGTGTTGTAGCCGAGAAACGAACAACCATAAAAATACTATTTTATCTGATTTTATACAATAGTATCACCGGCCACCACTCTCTGGCTGGGTGCATGACACAAAGTTTCATTGTAAAAGTCAGACCCTCTGGGTAAAATGTCTAAACAATAACCCATATTGCTAAAGTATATATTTTTTATCTTCATCAAGAATTCGTGACCCGGTTTCGGAGGTAAATCAGTGTTTATGGGTGTGATTGTAAATTGTAATACTTATATTATAACATTATAACTGTAAACTAGATCAATAATATGATAAATTAATAGCATCTACGTTTGCCATAAAAACTTAATTTCAAAATAAGCGCGACATTCACACACGGACATGCTCGTGTATTCCTTCTACAGATCGGTCCGTTTGTCCGTCACGAGCCGATCCGTGTATAAAATGTACGCAACAGATATGCTCGCCGAGCATGATCTCATTCGCAGTCGGTTGTCCTGCAGAGTGTCGTATTAAAAAAAATCCCTTGATTTCAGAATGAGTTTGTCTGAGATAGGTACTCAAGTACTGAATTCCCCCTAAATATTTATTTATATCCTGGAGGACTAAGTGCCTCCGTTCACGGAGATACTTACAAGATACTCGATCCTCGTGCACGTATCATACGCGCCGATCGTAAGTACCCCCCGTACGATTTTGCTGGTGTCCGTTCACGGCGCTACGCGGTGGCTGTCGGTTTCCAATCAGTATCACGATACCGACAGTGCTGATCGCACGCGACGCATCGCTTCATTTGTGTCTGATACTTATTCGTTTGACGTTTGACAGAAATGACGTCGGAACATGAAAGTAATGTTAGATTTGTTCTGGAAGTGGAAAAAATGCATGTTTATATAACTATACTTTACCAGAATACGTAAGAAAGGATTTAGTGGAGAAGGCGTGGATTGATGTTGGAAAAAAAGTCATATGACATCGCTTAACAGCGTGTTAACTCCACGGCTGCACAAGAAAAATGATCAAGTTCAGTATATTTCGGATAGCGCCGTGTACGGGGACTAGCATTAAAAAGTAGTATATCAGCAGGGTACTTGTGGTTTCGTCACAATTACGTAGATTGTAAGTATCTCCTTGAACGGAGGGCCTAACCACCACGCCGTTTTCCGCGGGGTTGACTTCCTTTTACAAAACAGCCCGGTCTTGGCACACATCACTCCTTCTATTAATCCGACTCTTGACATGGCCTGACTTAAGTATTTAGTTCACTCGATCGTGCTTGCCTTCCTCGGGCGTCCCCGACGTCTTATTCCATTCACATTCGCGTCGTATTATATTCTCCTTACACTCATTTCTTCGTTCATTGACTCTACACACCCAAACCACCCACGTCCCTTTCTTAAACTTCTAATTACGCTTACATCAGTCTTGCACTATTTGTCGAGCTCCTTGATGGGCTTGAGAATTTTGACTACAAAACCAAAATTTTCTTACATTTTCTGCATTTCCCTTTTCCCTAAAAAAAAGTTTTTCCTGGACATACGATCACTGTGAGATGCTCGCCGCTCGAATGTCCGAGTGCAAAATTGTATCGGCGGACCGCCGAGCAAATCCGTGCGTGTATTCTGCGTTGAAACAATCGGCTCGCCGAGCATGCTCGGCGGACAGAACCATTGAAGTGATGTTATATACATATATTATGGGGTATCAGCATAGAATTTTTTGTAATTGGTACCGTAAATGAAACTTTGATATGTACATTCAAATAACTACTTTGTTACTTGTGTGCAGTTTTTGGAGTGAAAACTTCTTTATCACCGTTGTGATTTGAAACTCGATGAAACGAAAAAGAGACAAAGCCATACATCTATAGGATTAAGCCTACGGAAGAATGGGATAGAATAATCGGTCTCCTCTTTGTGCGATGCTTCGTAGCCTCTCCAATTCTTGTCCACTTTATTTTTGCTGAAGGTTTCACTTCTTCCGCTTGCGAACTGCACACTTGTAATTCAAAACTTTGTAATTATTTCTTAAACCTTGTACACTGTTTACAAATCATTTTATCTACGTAGGTACCTACTTTTTTTTTCGACCGTCCTGCGGAACAATGTCGGAAGTGCGATTTTGTATTTTTCCAGTAGAGCTTTTTAAAGTAGGTATCGTTTCTGCATTTTGACTATTTTTGGTATCAAGAAATGTAGTTTTGTTTTGAACTTTTGCATTTCATTAAAAATTCCGAAAACACAGACTTTTGAATCAACATCATCATAAGCCAATAAATAAGCCAACAGAACGATTTTAATATTTTTTGTCAGATCCGACATTGTTCTTCGGGACGATCGATTTTAAAAAGTTGCAAAATTGTGAAAGAAATAAAATTAATAGGCACTTACATGTCATCACCAGTGGCAATCTGCAAGGAACATTGGTCGCTAAGAGCGTGAAATCATCGCAGGTTGCATTGTTTATATCAGATTCGTTGGAGTATTTGGGTCCAATCCAAGAGAAGTTGAAACAGTAACTTTTCTTTGTTGAGTTTTGCTGAGCAAGTACTGATACTGTAAATCAAAATTGGTCAACGTGTTATATTAAATTGAATATTTATTAGTTAACGTCTTATAATTGTAGCATATTTATTATTTATTAGTCAATGTGTTTTTTTTTATTGTGGCATATTTATTAGTCAACGTGTTATATTAAATTGTGGCATATTTATTAGTCAACGTGTTATTTCAAATTGTGGCATATTTATTAGTCGACGTGTTATATTAAATTATGGCATATTTACTAGTCAACGTGTTATGTTAAATTGTAGCATATTTATTAGTCAACGTGTTATATTAAATTGTAGCATATTTATTAGTCAACGTATTGTATTAAATTGTTGCATATTTATTAGTGAACGTTTTATTTTAAATTGTCACATATTTATTAGTCAACATGTCATATTAAATAGTAGCATATTTATTGGATTACAATGTGAGAATTCTCTTTAAAAAATATGTATTTCACTTTTTGATTTCGTACCTAATGCCTTTTATCTGCTGCTAACAAGTGTAAAAAATCCCAAAACTTATTAGGCACTAGTAATAAATATTATGTGACTTTATACACTTTTTTTTAATATGACACAATACACTCAAAACAATTATTAAAAAGTACAAATACGAGTTGCTTTTTAAATACATCTACTTATTTGAATTTCACTTTTGTTTGTTTACGCGAAATCTTGGAATGGAAATTAACCGACATCCGATCGAGCTGAAACTCAGCAGATACTCATTGTCCTTAACAATGCATTCTAACAACTTTTGGTGGCAATCACTCACGGACTTACATGCATTTTTCATAAATTTGAAGAAATTAAAGATATACGAAATAAATGTCGGTTTTAAAAATCGGAATTTGGCAAGGTTGGTAAAGCGGTTGATTCCAATTACTGGGAAGGAAGGTTCAAACCTCAGGCAAACCAAAAAAAATAATCATTTGAATATTTATAGTACGAAAACTTTGTTTTTCAAGAGATTACTTTTTGTAAGCTAAAACGAAGAAGAGTTCGTACTGCGTTATATATAGGTAGCTACTACCTACCTATGCAACATTCATGTTATTTTCAGATAGTATTTCATTAGATATATTCTTTTACTTACTTGTGGAAATCGTTATCAAACAAAACACAAACAAATTTAGTTTAGCGTTAGACATTTTCACAGTTTTATATTTCAATAATTTTGTAAAAAAACAGCATAATAAACAATGTATTATAGCAAATGCATTTAATTGACATGAACAGCAAAACTAAATCATATATATCTGAAGGAATGTGTTATCTTTCCGTCTTACTATCTCGTAATCTTTGAAAATTCACTAATAAAATCATTATCAATCAATGAGACTTGCAAATTGAGATAACAAAAAAAATAATCTCTCTGTCTTATTTTTTTTTAATAAATCGATATAATGATAACTTTAGTACAAAAAAGCATTATTTTCAAATTAAACATTCTATATTCTATCAGATTTTTTTATTTGCGTGATATTTAACAACGATTATAGCGATGTACAATATTTTTGTATACTTCTTTTGCTAGAAAGTAGGTACCCAGATCGATTTGTTTTTGTACATTTAGTCCCATGTTTATGGTTTACAGAAATCTTCTTTACCGGCAACACAGACACAAGCCCGGTTTGTTTATGGTACCGAAAGCTTTTGACACTTTTCTGACGTGTCCGTTTTTCATCTGGCCGGCTTGTATTTTGCTTGGCCAACTTTAATAACATTGTTTTCGGATTAATTCGCTAAAATGCACAACTTTTTAACCAGGGGCAATGGCATTTTAGCATACACATTAAGTGTATTAGCCTGTTTGACATTTTGCTGTTTTATTTCGACTGTTTTCATTGATTATAGAACCGATGCTGCTATGAACATTGCCAAAGTAGTTGTGTGAGTTTCTTTTTTTCGCTAACCTGTGGATTTCAATCTAAATACAAAAATTGTAGCATACCTAAACTGTGTGTTTACCTTGTTTCAGAAAAAATGTTCCAGACTATGGTGCATCTAGAGAGAAAAACGACTTAGGTTTTCTTACATTCGACATGAAGACTGACTTGTCACATCTCTTCAACTGGAATGTGAAGCAGTTGTTTTTATATCTGACAGCTGAATACAGCACGCCCAGCAATGAACTGAACCAAGTTGTTTTGTGGGACAAGATCATTCTGAGGGGTGAAAATGCTGTTTTGGACTTCAAGAATATGAACACTAAATACTACTTCTGGGATGATGGAAATGGTTTAAAGTAAGTAAAATTGGTAAATATCGGTTCGGACTGGCCACGCTTATTACGAATAATTTTTAGAAAAAAACTTTTGATTCGCCTTAATTACTATAAAAGGAAACTTTTTGGCTTTGGGGCGGCGGAAAATAATGCATTTTAATTTTCAATTGCATAAAACCAAAATTCGCTTCGCGACCGACACAGCGAAAATCCGCGGCCGTACCTGTCACTGTGATGTTGGTATCCTTGATAAATTAACAAGAGCTAATACGACTGTAGACGACTTCGTGGGATAAGGCACGTAATTATGAAATTTGTCTAGTGGGCTTGTTTGTGTAACATGGTTTGTGATACAAAAGAAAGTGCCCCTTTATAACGCCTACTCGCGTCAAGGCAAGAAAAACATCCAAGTTTTCAAGTGGTTTAGCGGCTACGCTAGGTTTGTGTAACATGGTTTGTGATTCGCGGTATTTCATGTAGGTATCCCGCGAAGTCGGCTACAGTCGTATTAGCTCTTGTTAATTTATAAAGGATACCAACATCACAGTGACAGGTACGGCTGCGGATTTTCGCTGTGTCGGATCGCGAAGAGAATTTTGGTTTTATGCAATTGAAAATTAAAATGCATTATTTTCCGCCGCCCCAAAGCCAAAAAGTTTCCTTTTATAGTAATTAAGGCGAATCTAAAGTTTTTTTCTAAAAATTATTCGTAATAAGCGTGGCCAGTCCGAACCGATAATTACCAAAAACTTTAGATTCGCCTTAATTACTATAAAAGGAAACTTCTTGGCTTCGGGGCGGCGGAAAATAATGCATTTTAATATTCAATTGCATAAAACCAAAATTCACTTCGCGAACCGACACAGCGAAAATCCGCAGCCGTACCTGCCACTGTTATGTTGGTATCCTTGATAAATTAACAATAGCTAATACGACTGTAGCCGACTTCGTGGGATAAGGCGCGTAATTATGAAATTTGTCTAGCGGGCTTGTTTGTGTAACATGGTTTGTGATACAAAAGAAAGTGCCCCTTTATAATGCCTACTCGCGTCAAGGCAAGAAAAACATCCCAGTTTTCAAGTAGTTTAGCGGCTACGCTAGGTTTGTGTAACATGGTTTGTGATTCTGGCGTACAATCTCACAAGACGAAAGCTACGAAGTCGGCTAAAGTCGTATTAGCTCTTGTTAATTTATCAAGGATACCAACATAACAGTGACAGGTACGGCCGCAGATTTTCGCTGTGTCGGTTCGCGAAGTGAATTTTGGTTTTATGCAATTGAAAATTAAGATGCATTATTTTCCGCCGCCCCAAAGCCAAAAAGTTTCCTTTTATAGTAATTAAGGCGAATCTAAAGTTTTTTTCTAAAAATTATTCGTAATAAGCGTGGCCAGTCCAAACCGATAATTACCGTAAAATTTTCTAGCAAACTGCCTGTTTTGTGATTAAGTATAGTCATTTTTATTCAATTCTATGAAGGTTATAAACAAACTGTGGTAATTGTTCGGAACAAACGTCAACGGTTAATACGCACTTTTTTTGATAAAACTTTTAGATTCTTCTTAATTACCATAAAAGACAACTATTTGCATTCGGGGAGGTTGAAAATGTTACATTTTTAATTTTATTTACGTAAATTGAAAATTTGCTTTCACACTGTCAAATCACTCTGTTTGCAGTTCGGAACAAACGTCAACGCACTTTTTTTGATAAAACTTTTAAAATTAAGATAATATACACAAGCCCGCTACACAAACCCTGCGTAGCCAAACAAACCATTCAAAAACGTAGGCTGTTTTTTAAAGTAAAGATAACATACACAATCCCGTTACATAACCGTTGACGTTTGTTCCGAATATTTACCCAAACTGTAAGCGTAGAGTTATTGCAAAACGGCATTGTATTATTTACCATGAAATTGAGCACAATTTATTATGTCCCCGATCAGGCAACAGAAAAAAGTCACCAAATCCTACAACAATACAACAAACATTGCAATTTAAAAAATAAAATTTTCCATAATTTTCCGCACTTTTTGCAAAATAGGTTATTGGGTTCTCAGTTTGGGTAACTAAATAATTCTCACGTATTTAGATAAAACTTCGTAAATTTCAAATCCATATGAATTTATTTTTTTTAAATGGCGGCAAAGGAAACATTCTTTATGGGAAATTTTTAACTTTGATTGAATAAAAATTTTATTTGCATCTTTTACCATCTATACAAATGTTATTAGTTGTTTCTTAAAGTAGTTAAGTTGACACGTGGTATAATTTCCAAAATCTGTGCCTAATAAAAGTGCGGCGGCTTGTGGAACATTTACCGATTTAGGTTATGTATGTAAAATCTGGTTTGTATGGTTTTTATAGTTTATCAAAAGTACTTTTTAGAGTTTTATCTCGCCCTTGAGGTGATTTTTCAAAAAACGACACTCCAAATTAAAAATTATTATTATCTTCATAAAATTAGGAAAAAATTAAAAGCATTTAAATGGGAGTTTTTCCTTAGTACAAATTTGAATGTCTCAAAAATTCTTTGAGTGGTTACGTGACTTGCTTGAATGTGGACGAATTGTTGCGTGTGTACCGTTCAGTATTACTCATGTCTCAGTAACTTAGTTGCCTAAAATCTTATTTGAAACAATTGTGTTCTAAGTTTAAACAATATTTTTCAGGGGTCACAAGAACGTCACATTGACACTGTCATGGAACATAATTCCCAACGCTGGACTACTACCAAGTGTCTCTTCTTATGGATCTCACTCATTTAGTTTCCCTGCAGAGTACACCCACTCAAGAGTCTGATATAGTCCTAGCTTCATTGATTCCAACACGTTGTACATCTTTTAACCCCAATACATACTTATGGATCCCTGATACCTTCCAAAGTATGAGGTTCTCTTCGGTAAACTAATTAATGTTTTAATAATTATTTATTGGCGGGTTTGTCTACCTGGCCTTACTCCTTAATTATTGCAGGGCTTGGTTTGGTAAACTGCCGAAAAAGTTTTTAATTTCTATTTGGTAAACTGTCTCGGTAATTTTTCAATTTTCTTTCATCGGCATGTTTTGTAGTTTGAAGATGTAGGACATAATTTTTTTTATACTTTGCCGGACATTTGTTAGGCCGTTTACCGAGTCATCTGTGGATTGTTTTTTTTGTTAAATTAATGAATCTTTATAAATAATTAAAAAAAATTGAACAACAAATTGTTTATTCAATGAATATTTTTTTAGATTGTGGGATTTATTCCCAAAGGCCAGCTTATTTATTTATAGTGCCAGGGCTTCTTCTACCAGGAAGCAACTTGTCAGGCGTAATATGAAAAATAAAAGATGAGTTGAAATAATAAGAAGAATGTTGCAAAAATGCATTTAAAATGGAAAATGCATTGAGATAAAATGGGTGAAAAAAAAACAAGAAAACATTTAAAATGGAAAATACCCATTTTGCATTTCCATTTAAAATGGATTTATTTGAAATAAAGTACATTTCTATAGAACTAATATAAGTTTGGAATCAGCTATGTATTCCAATTTTACCCTTGTGCGTAGGATTGAGAAACTATCGTGGTCTCTTGGATTCCCAATGTTTTAGAAGTTTATATGGGTAAACTTCATAATAAGAAGGTATCGGTTACTTACAATTTCAATAAAAGGTAAGTTAAGAAGGTTGATTAAAATTTTTAATATATGTGGCACGAGAGGGAAGGTGGAGGGGAAAAAGTGGAAAGGGACGCATGGGAGAGGACACGCAGGGAGCAACAATTTTTTTCTTGAGAGTGGCATTGCAACATGTGCCGGGTACTTGCTGATAACTTTTAAAATAATGTGAACATCTTCCAATTTCGGCTATCAAATTTAAAGTTATATTGATTTTATCATTGTTAAAGTTGTAAAATATCGGTTGGTTTTAAACAATAAAATGTGTGTTACAATCTTTGAAATATTTTCACAACACTAAATGTACAGAACATATAAAGTTAATTTTTCTCTTCCTGATCGTCGTACTAAATATTTTCATTCATAATTATTTTCAATTTGGGAGGTGGGTATGGGCACTGCGGCCTCAGGAACTATTTATTGGATAACCAACCTCTGCCACAGGTCACCCCAAGTGGTTCGCCACGTTTGGTGACTTAGCAGGGTTCATGGGGTGAGGTTTGTCCAGGTCTTGGCGGCGGATGCATCTGCCGACCTGCTGCGTGGCCGGCCGGATCGAGAGAGACTGGTTGAGGAAGGCCTTTTGACCTTCCCAACCGGACTCTCTCGACCCATCGCCTTGCAATGCAGTTGGAGGGATGGATTCATACATCTGTCACTCCTGGGCACACTGACCCCCAGATTCCTACCCACCCCTCATACCTTTTTCCTTCCAAGAACTTCCTATCCTTCCTTCCTTAAAAAAGACCCTTGACACAGCATCCCCTAAGATGACATAGGCCTTGAGGGAAATTATTTTCCTCAGCGCCTCCGGTGTGGAGCTAATGTAAAAAAAATAATAATAATTTTAAAATGATCTAAAACTGCCATTACAAAAGTATTCTAACTGACTTCAATGTCATTATAATGTAGAAACCGCCAAAGTCGGCTAAGACGGATGTCACCGATGTTGGCCGGCGTGACATCAACGTCGCCAAATTCACAAATAAAAATTAACATGTCATTTTGGCAGCAAATGAAAAATGTCACACTTTAAAACAATATAGAACATTTCCACCTATAATCGGCAGAACAGCATAAACAACATTTTTGTCAAATTACGATTTTTAAGGAAAACTGTTCAATGCTGCCTAATACATCAGTGACAAAAATATTGCAGCTCTATCTTATATGCGTGACACTTTTTTAGTACCTGTAACTTTAACTGTCTAGGCCAGGGATGGCGAACCTTTACGTATCAACGTGCCATTGTTCTAAAGAAATGTTTAATGAGATCATAGACGTGCCATCAAATAATTTTGAGTTATTGCCAACTTCAGACGAAAACAAAACAAATCTTTGTTGTGGAAACGATGTTGACCCTCTTGAAAAGGTTCACTATGCCGAGCAATGACATTTGCAGTAACTGCGTAACTTGCCGCGCTCGTATGACAATTTTTGCCAACATATTTAATCATAGATGTTGACTGTTTATTTCTTTTTGCACTTTTTGTTTTTTTTTTGCTGAACTAGCCATATTAAATAACATTTAAATCATAGATAAAACTCAAATAAACTTTAAAATACAATTATATCAACGAAATTCACTATTATGTTATGTATAAGGAAACTATGCGTCATTCATTATAGTCTAAGATCCCGACATAAAACGACCATCACCGAGATGTTTATTTGATGAAACGTATTTTATATTTAATTTAATATGTCAATAAATATATTGCATATGGGTTGCCTAACAAATTTTAGTCCAGGGTATGATTAATTAATAATTTAAATTTTTTTTTTAAACATTTCACCGGTTTGATTGACAAATTCTATACCAATCGAAAGTATGAAGCCCATAGAATTTTTTAATTTGGTAGGCGGGTATGGGTACCGCCGCCCTGGGAACCATTTATAGGATGACCAACACCTCTGCCACAGGTCACCCCAAGTGGTTCGCTACGTTTGGTGACTTAGCAGGGGTGCCCGGGTTCTTGGGGTAATGTTTGTCCAGGTCTTGATGGCGGGTGCGTCGGCCCACCTTCTGCGTGGCAGGCCGGATTGGGAGATGCTGGTTGAGGGAGACCCTTTACAACCGGTTACCGCTGTCCGGGCCGCTCGGTAGTACAGGGGCCCGACCCTCAGGCTCACGACTGAGGATGGGCTGCCCCATCAACGAGTGTAAAAACCCTGCCGCTGCTGTTGTGCCGGTTCGTGACCGGAGGGGACCCAGCAATAGCGTTTGGGGCACATTGGGCGACCTCTCCAGCCGGACTCTCCCTTCCCATCGCCTTGCACCGCAGTGGGTGGGTTGGATACATACGCCCGTCACTCCTGGAAACTCTGAACCCCAGCATCCTACCCACCCCTTTACTTTTTCCCTCCCAGACCTTCCTTCCTCTCATATCACACTTAAATAACCCTACAAATAAAATCATGAATATACAACCACCAACAATTAACGTCATTTCAGCGGCGAGGAGTAGGCGTCACCGGTGCAGACCAAAACTGTTGGTGAATTACACCAACATTCGCGGCCTGCACACCAATTTAAACTCTGTCCACCACCATCTTTTTTCTCAACGCCCCAACCTACTTTTCCTGTCTGAAACACAGATAGCTGAGTCTGTAGACGCCTCCTATCTGGACTGCCCGGGCTTCACCCTCGCAGGCAAGTTCAGACCTAAAGGAGGTGTCTGTCTCTATAGTCGAGCTGACGTCAACTGTGTGCGACTGTTGAATCTGGAAAACTCCAGATTCGACGTAATGTGAGATTCTACACGTGTTTATACCGCTCACCGAACCTTGGCAAATCAGACACGTACGAGCTCTGCAAACACTTAAGCGACACTATTGATGACCTCTTGCCCCGCTACCCTACGGCAGAGTTTGTGGTCCTGGGGGACTTCAATGTTCATAACGAATCTTGGTTGAAGTTCTCAGGATCAACAGACTCGGCTGGACGCCAAGCGGAATCCTTTGCCCTTTGCTACGGATTGGAGCAAATGGTTCAGGAGCCCACAAGGGTTCCTGATGTCCAGACTAACCGTTCCAATCTGTTAGACCTATTTTTAACTACTGTGCCACACGGTTACAAAATTGAAGTCACAGCACCTTTAGAATCGTCCGACCACTGCCTGGTGACGACATCAATCCCTGTAAACTTCAGACCACCAAACGAGAGGCTGAAGAGAAAAGTGTGGCACTATAGGTCAGCAGATTGGTTCGGTCTGCGGGCACATTTTAATGCTTTCCCGTGGTCAGCTGTCTGTTTTCGGACTTCGGATCCCTCAAGATGTGCCCAGGAAATTGGTGAAGTCATCACATCCGCGATGGATGGCTACTGTTAAGGAAACTGGTGTAGGCTCAAAGCCGTGGTTCAGTCGACAATGCGCTGAAGCAGTGCGACGAAAAAACGCGGCTTACCGAGCCTACAACACATCTAGAACATCCGAAGACAGAACAGCTTACAACAAAATGGCAAAGGAAACCAAGAGAATCATAAATAGATCAAAATTTGAGCACGACCAGCAGATCAGCAGAAAGCTGGCTGCATGGCAGCAGGCAATTCTGGTCGCTTGCAGGCTCAATAGGTCGCAATTTCTGCAAATCCAGTCTGCCGCCTCTTACCAGACCTGACGGCTCACTAGCAAACACCGCCACCGAAAAGGCTAACTTATTAGGCAAAATGTTTGCGGATAACTCAACCCTTGATGATCAAGGTGCTGTCCCGCCGTCGGTTCCTCACTGCGGTTTTCGTATGAAAAAGCTGAGGATCCGGCATCGGGAAGTACTTCCATGTTTTACGAGGGCTTGATGTTAATAAAGCTAGTGGGCCTGACGGAATACCTGCCCTGGTACTGCAGAAATAGCTCCAATTTTGACGAAGCTTTTTAAAATGTCCCTGAAGACTGGCTCTGTGCCCTCTGGTTGGAAAAAAGCGGTTATCCATCCTATTCCAAAGAAGGGTGACCGCTCCAACCCGGCCAACTACCGCCCCATAGCGATCACATCAGTTCTGTCTAAGGAGATGGAACATGTGATCAACGACAAACTGCTCACATACCTCGAGAAGAACAAAATTATTAAAGACCGTCAATACGGATTCCGACGGAACCGCTCGTGCGGTGATCTTCTCGCGTATGTGACGCATGTTTGGGGGCGATGCCTGGAACGTTTCGGTGAAACCCAAACGGTTGCACTGGACATCTCCAAGGCCTTTGACCGGGTTTGGCACCAAGGACTTGTCAACAAACTGCATTCTTACGGACTTCCCCTATCCTTGTGTACTTGGATTGCCGACTTCTTGAGGGAGAGGTCGATTCAGACGGTAGTCGATGGTTTCACCTCTTCCTCACACTCGATAAATGCTGGCGTCCCGCAGGGATCGGTTCTGTCTCCGACTTTATTTTTGTTGCACATCAACGACCTTTTGTCATGTGCACCAATTCACTGTTATGCGGATGACAGTACAGTTCATGATAGCTTTTTGTTTGACAAGCCCCCAAAGGGCTCACAAACTCCAACAGCTCGTAGGGCTTTGAAGCAAAGAATGGACGGTTACCTGGAAAGTGTTTTCTCTTGGGGTAAAAATAATCTCGTTGAATTTAATGTTTTAAAGACCCAATCTTGTCTGATTACGTCTAAAAGGGATCGGAATGAAAATCTAGTCTCTTTCAACGGAAGCAATCTTCCGAACAGGTCCTCCATTGATATGCTTGGTGTAACCCTAAGTGACCAGCTCAGGTATGGGGGCTCCATCGAAGCCAGAGTAAAGTTAGCCTCCCAGAAACTGGGCGTACTGTATAGGGCCCGCAGATACTTTAATAGTGCACAACTGCTAACCCTGTACAAATCGCAAGTGCGCCCCGCGGTTGAATTTGGCAGCCACCTCTGGTCTGGAGCTCCAAAATACCTGAAAAATACCCTCGACTCTGTACAGAAACGGGCGGTCCGTTTGATAGATTCTCCCATCTTAACAGACGTATTGCAATCTTTAGAGCACAGGCATCGTGTGGGAATGCTATCCTTGTTCTACCGGTATTACAATGGAAGATGCTCCGAGAAACTAGCATCATTGATCCCTTCGGCATCGGTGCATAGTCGGGAAACACACCAAACGCGTGCCCAACATTTGTACACGGTTGACATTTGTCACATGAGAACGGGTCGTTTCTTCGACTTGTTCTTATGTTCAACAGCTCAGCTGTGGAATGATTTGCCGGCCTCTGTGTTTCCTCCTTCCTACAACATAGGTCTCTTCAAGAATTCCTTCCTCTCCTCAAAAAGACCCTCCACACAGCATCCCAGATGACATAGGCCCTGAGGGAAATTATTTTCCTTCAAGGCCTCCTGTGTGGAGTTAATGTAAAAAAAAAATATATATATGCAAACGTTAGGTTGCCTATTCTTTTCCGGTCGCAACTCTCGGGTAACAGGTAAATCGATACTAACATTTTGCACCTGTCTGATTATTATTAAAAATCAGTCCCGAATTCCGGTTGTCGAATTTTGAAAAGTAAGATATTGCCCGCGCACCGCACCCGAACATTCTGTAGCGTAGGGATCACTCGGGTCCGCTCGTTCACCTACTATAATACACTTCACACTTTTTTTCATAGTGCATAATAAATTTTGTGATCACTGATTAGTGACGTGCCCAAAATATTCTGTCGCGTGCCATTGGTTCGCCATCCTTGGTCTAGGCTGTTGGTCGACAATGTTTTAGTTTAGTCGGTTGGTGTCCATCTGGTGACCAGTGCAGACGTGTCGGTGGCTAGTAGCATCGGAAACTAAAGGGAAATTCTTGTGTATTTTTAATTTATTGTTTTGTATTTGAATATTAGTATAAAAAGTAGTAATGCAAATTATATCATTTATCCCAATTATGTCTGGAGCCAGTGAGACTACGGCCTCCCCAATTTTAGTATGTTATGAGGCTGCAGGTAGTAAGGAGGGGAAGTAGATGTGGAAAATGTACCGGGCTATTCAGATTTAGTAACCGGATTTAGCCGTATTTGGTGACTAGATCTGAATAGCCAGGTACATTTTCAATATCTCTTTCCTCTCTCCACTACCTTCAGCCTAACAACATACTAAAATTGGGGATTCCATAGTCTCACTGGCTTCAGACGGTTGGGACTCTTGTTTTTTTTTACATTAGCTCCACACAGGAGGCCCTGAAGAAAATAATTCCCCTCGGGGCCTATTTGGGGATGCTGTATGGAGGGTCCTTTCAGGAAAGGAAGGAGAGGAAGTTCTGGGAAGGAAAAGGGTATTAGGGGTGGGTAAGAATCTGGGGTCAGGATGTCCAGGAGTGAAGAAAGCATTAATCCATCCCTCCCACTGCAGTGCAAAGCGATGTTCCGAGAGGGTACAGTTGGAGAAGTCAAAGGGACTCCCTCAACCATTCTCGATTCGGCCTGCCGCTGGTGGGCAGACGCATCCACTGCCAAGACCCGGACACATCTTACGGACAGTTGGGACTCTTGTATTGTATTTGGATAAAAAAGTTATATTATATGTTTTTTGTATTTGTACGCTGGTGTGTAGTGTGTAGGTATTAGATTTATTACTTGAAATTGCTTTAGCCATGTTTGGTAACTACCAGGTATATTTTCCACATATCCTTCCCCTCCCCACTATTCAGCCTCATAACATACCAAAATTGTGGAGGCCATAGTCTCACTGCCTCCACTGAGAAGGTGGGCCTCTGGTGTTGTATTCAGATAAAAAATGTTATGTAGCAGCTTTTTGCTAAGCGGACTGCACGTATAAGTATGTCGTATTTTGTTATTACCGCATGTTCCTTCGGAGAGTCGAAATTATTGTTAGTAAAAATATTTTTACAACGGATTTTCAATCAAGATATCGACTTTGGTTACATGGCCGTATAACCTCTTTGCATACTTACTAGCAAATCATTGCATTTAGTCAACTTTAGGGTCAACTGTCATGGAACCATTTTATTTAGTTATTTGATCACCTATCAAGATCGCATGATAAATATTTCAAAAATAATGATGTATTCTGAACAGCGTATGCGGCATTTCCTAGGGAAAAAATCTGCCAGGGTCATAGGCAAAACAGCGTTACCGCCACTATCTCAACAACTGAAGGCATTCAGATAATTGTGTTATCAGCTTTATATAGGCAGCAATCAAAGATTAATAATCCTAATTAACCAAAATCCTTTTTGGAATCAGTGAAGAAAGTTAATTAATAAAAACCTTCTCCTGAACAATTAACTGTTTGGCGCTTACGCTGTTCTGCCGATTATGGGTCGATTTATTCATCAACGTAAAATTGCTGAAAACGGCTTTAATTGTGTTTAGTAACCAGTTCTGAATAGCCAGGTACCACTCAAAACTGTCCTCTTCCAAATGTCTTTCCCCTCCCACGTTCTTAGCCTCATAATGTATCACATATGCATCACAATATGCCATAGTCCCCCACCAGCCGGAGGCCAGCAATATGAACATATTAGTTTGATATTGTTGTGCTGTGGTTTCTTGTGGTTAGTTAGTTACTTATATTAAAATACTTATCATCTTCGATATTTGGGATATTATGTTGTGTTGCGCTTCCTCCTTCTTTTGTCAACGTGAAATACTAGAGCAGATGTGAAATACCATTTGAAGTTTCAGACACATCTCAGAACTAACATTATTTGATACAGTTACAGAAGACACATCATCCGTGCAACCGTAATATGTCGCAAACCATCACAAATGCAAACATGCTTTTTTATTATGTTTCTAGTGTATTTTGGTCTGTCAAAAGTATATATACATCGCTGGCACAATGATCACGGTTACGTACATCGTCTGGCAAAATATCACAATCTAGAAAAATCGTTTAATCTCTGTTTTTACAATTAACGTACATGTCCCCACCATTATGTACGATATGACATATTACACCAATGCATTCTTTAGATTTTACTTAACACTATATACTGACATATTAATTGTTCAGGAGAAGGTTTTTTTTTAATTAACTTTCTTCATTGATTCCAAAATGGATTTTGGTTAATTAGGATTATTAATCTTTGGTTGCTGTCTATATAAAGCTGATAATATAAATATCTAAATGCCTTCAGTTGTTGAGATAGTGGCGGTAACGCTGTTTTGCCTATGACCCTGACAAATTTTTTCCCTAGGAAATGTCGCATACATCAGTTTGGAGTAAGTACACAATTATTTTCGAAATATTTATCACGCAATCATGATAAGTAAACAAATAACTAAATAAAATGATTCCATGACAGTTGATCCTAGAGTTGACTAAATACAGTGATTTGCAAGTAAGTAAGCAAAAAGGATATACGTCCGTATAACAAAAGTCGATATACTTGTATCTGCAGCAGTGGCGGATACAGGGGGGGGGGGGGGCGCGCGCCCCCCCCTTGGCCACCCTAAATACATTGGAGGGGACCCACCACTTTCCCACGGCTGTGTGAGGAAACTGATTGTTTAACCTCCTTAGTCGCACACGTCAGGACTCTAATTTTTTGTAAAAAGGAAGCTACATTTATTTTTGAAACGAATCTAGACCCTCCAATGTCCCTGCATGCATGATTGTTAGTAAAAAAGAAAAATGTATGCATACTTACATTTGCAGTAATTAACAAGATGAAGACACATCATAGATGTGTTCGCCTGTTGGTTCAGCATCTAGTTGAGTGAAATAAAAAATAAAAAGAAAAATATTTACAGGTGTAAGTATGATTAAAACCAAAGAAAATATATAAAAAGAAAGATATCGGGGGCAGTTTGTCCCTCTATCACGGGGCAGTCCCGGCGAGAATGAGCGGGCGAGCGGCCTGGCCGCAACGTGCCCAAACGCCCGCATCCCTTAGCCGGTTTCCCAAAAGTACCCTTGAAGAAGTGTTTGTAGAGGGGGGGGGGGGGAGTTACTCCCAAAGACCCTGGGGAATTAAGTGAGCCTCGGATCACCGGAGGCAGGACGGAAGGGAACCGGACTCGCGCAAACATTCCTCAAGCTCGCTCATGACGCCGGGGGAGGCACGGGCGTTAGTGGGACGGCCCTACCAGAATTCTGCCACCTGATGGATGCAGGGACCGCGTTTATCCGCCCCCATGGTGGGGAGTTGGACAATCCAGTACAATGGAATTCAGTACAGCAACCTAGTCACAATTCAAGATGTTAGTAACATAATAAAACAAAATGAGACAGGTAAAGAGGCGCGATCAACAACAAATTGACGCAAAAAAAATAGAGAAAAAAGAAAAAAATAATATTAAGATTACGCAGCAGTAAAGAGCAAAAACTAATAATGTATAACAGTAGTTATAAATAAAAACAGAATAATAAATACAGTGTAGTCATACCACCAAACAAGAAAAGTAAAAACAAGAGTATAACAGAAATATAAAGCAATTGAGCATAGGCAATAATAAAATTGAGATGGAGGAGTAACCAATACAAGAAAATCTTTCTTCAATCATTCGCTCTACATGTCTAAACCATCTAAGCGTCCCTTTCTTAGTCTTACTTATTACGCTTGTATCAGCCTTGCATTATTTTCATATTTTTTTCTTCACACAGGAGGCCCTGAGGAAAATAATTTCCCTCGGGGCCTATGTCATCTGGGATGCTGTGCGGAGAGTCTTTTTCAGGAGAGGAAGGAATGAACGTTGGTCTTGAAGAGACCCATGTTGTAGGAAGGGGAAACACAGAGGCCGGCAAATCATTCCACAGCCGAGCTGTTGAACACAAGAACGAGTCGAAGAAACGACCCGTTCTCATGTGACAAATGTCAACCGTGTACAAATGTTGGGCACGCGTTTGGCGTGTTTCCCGACTATGCACCGGTGCCGAAGGGATCAATGACGCTAGTTCCTCGGAGCATCTGCCATTGTAATACCGGTAGAACAAGGATAGCATTCCCACCGGACGCCTGTGTTCTAAAGATTGCAATCCGTCTGTTAAGATGGGAGAATCTATTAAGCGGACCGCCCGTTTCTGCACAGAGTCGAGGGTATTTTGGAGCTCCAGACCAGAGGTGGCTGCCAAAATCATATAGTCGGTCTCCTCTTTGTGCGGTTCGTCGTATTCTCCCCGTTGTCTACTTTTTAGTTTTCTTATATCTTTAGCCCCCTTATATCTTTAGCCCCCCCTTGAGTTTCTTCTGTATTCGCCACTGATCTGCAGGTATCTTGATTGAAAATCCGATGTAATAATATTTTTACTAACAATTTCGACTCTCCGAAGGAGCATGCGGTAATAACAAAATACGACATACTTACACATGCAGTCAGCTTAGCAAAAAACTGCTATATGTATAACATTTTTTATCTGAATACAACACCAGGGGCCCACCTTCTGCCTACCGTCTGGAGCCAGTGAGACTATGGCCTCCCCAATTTTGGTATGTTATGAGGCTAAAGGTGTTAGGGAGGGGAAGGAGATGTGGAAAATGTACTTGGCTGTTCAGATCTAGTTACCAAACATGGCTAACGCAATTTCAAGTAATAAGTCTAATACCTACATACCAGCGTACAAAAAAAATAAAATAATATAATATAACTTTCTATCCGAATACAACACAAAAGTCCCAACTGCTCCCAACCGTCTGGAGCCAGTGAGACTAAGGAATCCCCAATTTTAGTATGTTGTATGAGGCTGAAGGTAGTGGGAAGGGGAAGGAGATGTGGAAAATGTACCTGGATATTCAGATCTAGACACCAAATACGGTGACCAGATCTGAATAGCCCACTACATTTTCCACATCTCCTGGGCTATTCAGATCAGGTCATCGTATTTGGTGTCTAGATCTGAATATCCAGGTACATTTTCCAGATCTCCTTCCCCTCCCTACTACCTTCAGCCTCATAACAGACCAAAATTGAGAAGGCCATAGTCTCACTGGCTCCAGACGGTTGGGAGAAGGTGGGCCTCTGGTGTTGTATTCAGATATTATTGTTGTGTTTGTGGTTGCACTCCTCCGAAAAGGCTCGACCAATTTTTATGTATCTTTGGTAACTACTTACCTTGGTTACCGTTAACTGTCAGAGAAATTTTCAACATAACTCGCTGCTTAATATCAGGTTTTGAAGCAATTATAAAGATATTATACAAACATTTCACATTTCATTATGTTCTGCGTGTTATATTCTTATTTTGTAAATAATTAAAATACCATTTGTAAGTAGTAGTCATATCAATTTTTTGAGTCGGACGTATTGGACAGTGTTCTGCATAGCAACCACCTGATATGGCGACCAGGTCAAACCAAGCTTGGGAAACCGTTACCACGGCCATAAAAAATCTTGCACAACAAATTAGAGGACAAAGATCACATCAAGGAATTTAATAACAAAATTGGTGAACAATCGAACATCATTGTCATCCAAAATACAACTGTTGCCAAACTATCGGCGAAGATAGTAGCGCTTGAAGCCGCCTACAGTACGGAGAGATGCGCAACCAGCGATCCAGTTACCTCATCCACCCCACCTGCTGACAATAACCCTACCACATCTGAAGCACCTATTTCTGTTGAAATAATACTAGAAGGGGAGGATAGCCCTGGAGAACCGAAAAAACTAAAGAAAAAGAAAAAACCGAGAAAGAAGAAGGTGATACCTACTGCACAAGAGGAACCAAACCGTTCTTCTCTCGTCCTTGGTAACCAAGAAGATTGGAAAGTACAAGCCCGCAAGCATCACCAACGCACGCGAGCAATAACGGGTACGAGGACAGACACATCTTTACACGCAATAAAAATAAAATTCTATATTCACGCTTGGCGTTTCAACCCGAATACAGAAATCCCACAAATACACCGCTTTCTCAAGTTCATAGATCCAAACATTGATTTTGACATTGTCAAACTGAATGCCAAAGGAAATTACAATTCCTTCAAAATTGGCGTTCCCTAGGAAATTCCTAGGAAAAAGCGTGCCTACTTGATGGCGAAATTAGAAATTAAATATCAAAATGTCCGTGGCCTTAACACAAAAATCGACGAATTTTCAAGAAATATTATTTCTCAAAATTCAGAAGTGATTGTGTTGACGGAAACATGGTTACAAACATCTATTTTTGATAAGGAACTGTTCACTAATCAGTATACAATACATCGACGTGATCGAGACGGGCAGCGAGGGGGAGGGGTTCTTGTTGCTGTTCATAAACCGCTTGCTTCAATGCGCCTAAAGGAATTAGAAACAAACGGAGAACATCTATGGGTAAAGGTTTTTAAAAATAACTTTACCGTACTTATATGTGTAACTTATTTTTATTGCACAGATGATGGTGAAAATAAACGCAACTTCTATGAGCATTCAGATACGAATTCGAATTTATTATTGAATAAAAATATCATTTTACTGGGTGATTTCAACCTGAATAATAAACCTGAAGATATTTTAAATGATTTCAAATATTTTTGTTGCTCAAATGGATTAACACAGCAGAGTGAAGTATTTAACAGTTATGACAATATGCTGGACCTCGTCCTACAGTGGGTGGCCAAATTATTATACTCAAAACTATTTCTTTGTATTTTGTCAGTTTGTTATGAAATTGAAATTCCTAAATACACTTAAAACAATATATAATTACTAGTATACATTGTTTTAATACTAGTAAGTGTATTTAGGAATAAAAATTAGACATGTGTAGATAGGTTGAATAATCTATTAAAAGAGAAATAGATATTATTCAGTATTTGGTTACTCCGCCTTTAGCTTCTATGACGGCTTGAACGCGGCGTGGCATGCTTTCAATGCATGATATGGCTACTTCTTGGAGTTTTGGAGTATTGTGCCATACTCTAATGATATTCTCAATCAGTTTTCTTTTGTTTGTTATAATTTTATCCCTTGAAATTTCAGTTTTCAGGACTGCCCACACATTTTCTATAGGATTCAAGTTGGGCGAGTTTCCAGGCCAGTCCAGGGTATTAATCTGTTTGTTTTTGAGGTATTCTGTGATAGATTTGGCTTTATGACAGGGAGCAGAGTCTTGCATGAATATAAAATTCCTATTAGGGAACCATTCTGCTACCTGTGGGATCAGTTTTTCCTCCAGAACTTTCTTATACTGATCCTGATGCATAGTTCCTTGGACGATATACAGCCTTCCAGTCCCTTTGCTGCTGATGACGGACCATATCATCACTGAAGCAGGATGCTTTACACGTTCCACAATGCAGTCTTCATTGAATTTTTCATGATGTCCTTCGCCGAACAAACTCAGTTTTATCTTGGAGAATCTGTATTGACGACTCGTCCGAGAAACAAACCTGCAAGAAATTGTTTTTGTATAAATGTGTAAAAAACGATACTCTTAACATGTGTATTCTTGTATTAGGGTTATGCAAACCTTGCTCCAGTCTTCCTGTGTCCAGTGTCGATGCTCCTTGGCCCAGGCCAGACGTTTGGCCTTCATGGCAGGAGTGAGTTTTGGTTTTTTTAGTGGCCGACAACATTTCAGTTCCATTTCTACAAATCTTTGCCTGAGAGTCAGCTCCGATATTTGTACTCCGTTATCATTAAGAATTTTTTTTATGACGAGCCGTGGCTTTCGACGGTTTTCAAGTGTAATGCCACGTATTTCTCGCTCAGTTCGAGGTGTTGTAATGCGTTTTCGCCCACATTTACCGACTCGATCCTCCTTGATCGGTATTTCGGCGTCCACTTTTTACTTGATATTACGCACACTGGACTGTGATACATCACACAAATCAGCAATTTGACGCTGGGTATATTGACAATGCCGTAACATTGTCGAAATCTGTGCCTTTTTCCTTGGTGTGAGATCAGCACACTTCCCCATATCTGATAAACATTTTTAGGTTAAGTCGGTCGACAACCAATAAAAAAACAAAAACTAACTAAAACATGACCACAATGTATTGATCGAGTACTAAAATAATTCTAAATGTAAAAAAATTTAAAAATTACTGAATAATAAGTCGATAACAGTGAAGGAAAAATTTTTTCGAAGACTTCTCACAAGCCAGCACAGTTAAATTTTTGACATGTACTAATACTAGCGGCCGCCATTTTGATAAAAAAAAAACATTTATGTGTTGCCACACTAATGAAAGTGTTGCCAGATATCAGTAAATTAAAAAAACAATAACATTTTTCCAACAATAAATTAATTATAGCCACCACTTTCACAGATAGCGACGATTTTTTGTTTGAGTATAATAATTTGGCCACCCACTGTAAGTAACTTTTCCGTATGTGAAGTGACGAGAAGCGAGGAGCCGTTCGTCAAAGAAGATCGTCATCATCCAACACTGGCCATCATGGTGAATGGTGAGTCTCGCGCGAGCCACGCGCACACGACGTAATGGTCACAACAATCCCCACGCCTGCACTCGCCCCGCCTCGTCTGCACAACCTACCAACTGCCAGTGATGCCAACTTAGCAACTTTATAGCTAGATCTAGCTATTATTTGATGTCAGACAGCTACATTTTAATGAAACTTGTAGCTAAACTTTTTAGCTACTTTTTATAGCAACTTTTCGTCATTGTTTGATATTTCGATTTCGTCATGAGAGAACATAAAACGCTACGTCGTATAGTTAAAAGTAAAAAACAAACGCGACTCTATGGTCATAGACGCTATGGTATAAGTGGCGTTGGCCGGAAAATCCCCGTTTCCTGCTGCACTAGCTCTCCCTTTTTGGAGTACAGTGCCACAATCTTTGATATTTCTATGACATATTTGTTCACAACTAGCGACACCACCACCGGAACAGATAACTTTGTGGCACTGTAATATTGTTCTGTGCGCTAGCTAACTACGACAGACAGAATACAACCAAAATAGTACGCACTACTCTTATTCTACCTTGTGTTGTTTTGTTTTATCCAAATAAAACCTGGAAATAAAACGATTGTCAGAATTTAGAAGATTGGGGGGGGGGGTTAAAAATTGCAAAAAGTTGGTCACGTAGTATGGGTACGTTCCCTTATCTACTTACTGTAACGTTTAGCTACTTCTAGCAACTTTTTGGGGTAAAAAAAACTGGCAATCTAGCAACATTTGTAAGATGTCTAGCAATTTAGCATAGCTAACTGTTGGCAACACTGCCAACTGCTACTCGCAATATAACTTTAAGCATGCTGATATAAAATTGTGTCAAAACATTCTGTCACATTTTGACTGGACATTTCTTAAAAGCATACACTCTGTTGATGTTGCGGTAGATTATTTTTATAATGTTTTAGCAAGTGTTTTTGATTTATGTGTACCAATTAAGAAATCAATAAATGTGAGTGTAACCTACCCGACATGGTTCACAAAATCAATTATTGACAAAATAAAAAGCAAGGAAGCGCATCGCAGAAGGTATAGATTGCACAAGAAGCAGTTTGATTACTTGTTGTTTTCTGCGGTGCGATCCGAGCTCAAAAAAGATATTGCCGTAACTAAACAGCAATATTTAAAAAGAATTCAGGATGGGATTAAAGACGATGTCAAATGTTTCTGGGATTTCATAAAATCACAGATAGCAAACTCCAGGTCGCATGATGGCCTGAAGAGTGGAGACGAATTTATAACAGATTCAGAATCTATTTGTCAGATGTTCGCAGACTACTTTCGGTCTGTATATATTATGATAGTAAAACCCCGGATCTCAGTACGGAATTTACGAAAACAGAAATTCCGTGGAACTTAGGTGACATATCTAATCAGTCACCAGATTGCACCATTCATTGGTGAAAATCAACACGGTTTCCTTCCAAAGAAATCAACAATCACAAATCTGCTTAATTTTTCGCGGTTGGTAGCCACCAGTTTAGACTCGAGGCACCAAACAGATGTAGTTTACACCGACTTTGCCAAAGCATTTGACCGTGTTAATCATGATATACTTCTGAGGAAAATGTTTAAAATAGGCTTCGATCTACCAACACTGAACTTTTTCTCATCGTATTTAAAATCCAAAAGCCAATTTGTTTCGATAAATGGACATAATGCAAAAAAATTCCAAGCGCAATCTGGAATTCCTCAAGGGTCTAACCTCGGACCTATGTTGTTTCTAATACTAATAGATGACATCCAAAACTGTGTTAGGAACGGCAAATGTCTACTATTTGCTGATGACCTTAAAATGATGATAGAAATAAGCTGCCAACAAGATTGCTTTAAAATGCAAACTGATCTGGATGCACTATCTGAATGGTCGTAAAATCCGTGAATCACGTGTAAAATCCGTGAAGGATCTCGGTGTCGTCTTTGATCCCAAACTGACATTCTCTTGCCATATATCGCAGCTCACTCAGTCTTGCTACAAACTTCTTGGATTCATCATCAGGACTTGTAAGCAGTTTGATAACCAAGAAGCTATGCTAGCGTTATTCGATGGCATACTGAGAAGCAAGCTGGAGTACGCGAGCGATGTTTGGGCACCGTACCACCAGAAGTACATTGATATGTTAGAGCAAATCCAGAAGAAATTCCTCAGGTATGTTTATATGCGGAAGCATGGAACCTATCCAAGGTTCATGCACCATATTGACTTACTTGAGGAAACTGATTCTGTGAGCCTAGAAACTAGAAGGAAAGCAAGTCTTGCTATTCTGTCTTTCAAAATTTGGAACAATTTCATCAATAGCCCATTTCTCTTGGGATGCTATGTTTTATATGTACCAGACCCCTACAGCCGAAGTCGACATCATGACTTATTTAAAGTACCGAACGGCAGAACAGACGTCTTGGCAAAGCATAGCATGACGAGGGGAGTGGTGCTGTTAAATGAAATTGCAAACCATTTGGATGTAAGTGACTGTTCTTTATATGCCTTAAAAACATTATTGAAGAGTCACTTGCCTAAATGCTGATAGGGTAACTAAATTCTACTGTAATTGGAATTATTCTGTTGTACAATAATAATAAAAAATAAATTAGAATAGGTCGTAAAGTATATCGCTAGGTGATGTGTCATGTGATCCAGAAAAAAAAACTATTTTTTTGACAATTTTTTTTTATTTGGCATTAAAAAATTTTCACCCTCCTACCCCACCCTCCCATTTTTGAATCGCGACTTTCGTATTTTTGTGTGAACAAATTTAGCCGTTCGTATTTCAAACAGAACGAAATTATTTATGTTGTTAACCAAAATATTCACTACAAATAATTTATATGGCAGAACAACGTTTGCTGGGTCAGCTAGTATTCTAATAAAAACAATAAATTAAAAACACTCAAGAATTTCTGTTTAGTTTCCGATGCTACTAGCCGCCGACACGTCACTAGTCACCAGATGGATGCCAACCGACTAAACTGAAACATTCTGGACCGACTAACCTACACCGCTACGCTAAGCTACAGCTACTAAAAAAGTGTCAGGCATATAAGATAGAGCTGCAATATTTTTGTCACTGATGTATTAGGCAGCACTGAACAGTTTTCGTTAAAAATCGTAATTTGACAAAAATGTCGTTTACGCTGTTCTGCCGATTATTTATAGGCCGACATTTATTATTTGAGAAGTTATGTTGTTGAATGAACCATATGTGACCTTTAGTCATTATTGCTCCAATGGAGCGGCGTTGTCCCCCCCCCCCCCCCTGTTGCCACCACTGACATATATTTGAAGCGCAATTTCAACATTCAGATGACATAGATGTTGGCGTGGAGTTGTCGGTGCGAATGACGATATTCACATTTAGGGTAGGTGTGGAACAGTGAAGCGGTTGCACGGATGACTGCATTAACAGAGTGCAGCTTCTCCAAATCCAAGATTGGAGCGATTGTAAATTGGGATTGGGACTACACACGGTAAAATGGAAAAAATATTTGGCAGGTTACTTAAAATAAAATAAAATAAACAGACTTCTATTACTCACAAAAATGTTTTATAGATATATTATGTTATAATACATTGAATTACAATCATTTTTAAACTATAAAATAAAATATTTTAGGTGAAATAATTATTATGAATTACTAAAAGTGGAACAAATATACCTGGCTAAAACTACAACATTAAAAAATATAACATAAGAAATTATTAATACAAAAAAGGGTTTTGATTGCATTAGATATTTTGTTTGTTCAGAAATATTTACAAATGTGGATCACAAAAGAACAGAAAGACATAAGCTACATATTATAATATTGTTTCCCAAAAACCCAACTTGTATTAGTTAAATAAATTGATAGAAGAATTATTAAAATGTGTCCACATGTTACAATACAATACGTACGTTGAAAGTTAATTCCCTACATAATAAAAGTAGCTATAAAGAAATGTTCTAATAAACTTGTTAGAGAGCAATTTACTAAAAGGTATCAATTCATATATTGCTATAAATCACGGGTAACAACAGTATTTAATAATATTATAACATCAATTAATTGGAAAATCAAAAAACAGTTCATAACTTTATACAGATGTGCATTTTGGAATTTTAAGGAATCGATAAAACAGAAAACAAACGAATTATTTTTAAAGTTTTCTAAGCCAAAATCTGATGATATACAAAAGGAAATTTAAGTACCATATTTATAAGGGTTGGATTAATTATTGTGAATAATAATTCTACGAGAATAATGTATATATATATATATATATATATATATATATATTTTTTTTTTAACATAATTGCCTAATTTCGTCTAATGTACATCAACTAACAGACAACATTCAGATGACATTGAAGCATATCAAGGGATAATAAAAAAGGAAACAGATTACACTTTGAATTATGAGTGATAATCATATGTACATCTTAGTCCTGGGTCGATCGATCATTTTACACGACCCGGGTCGCTCACGACCCACTGGCGTCACGAGCGGGTCGCGAAGACCCGCTCTTTTAGCGACACAAAATACGAAACTCGATAATCGAGTTTCTCGCGCCGGTTGCCGCCCAGACCGGTCAAGTCATAAACGACCCGATTAACCCACAATAAAATTGCTTTAAAGGTTGGAAAAAAAAGGGCACACCAATTAAGTTACAACTCAAACCTTGGGATTAACAAATATTACTAATTTTATGATTATAGGAGTTCTTCTTATAAAACGCCGACAGCAAACACTTTACATTTTTGGGAACTCACTTGAAGAAACCGTGGGATAATTTTATTTGCAAAGGAGAAACTACGTATAACTAAAATAACATGAATATTACGAATAATTATTTTACTTACTAAATAGAAAAAATTGCATTCTGGAACGAACAAATACCAATATACGCTCTAATTAAAAACGACTCCGTGTCTAGTTGAATATTCAAAAATCGAATATACTAAACAATCCCGCGATGACGTGACACAAGGGCATAAAGCAGGATACTGTTACGTCACGCACGTGTGTGTTGATCGGCAAGCGGCGACCGAATGTGTCGCAGTTCACAGTTTGCAGTTCTCGCTGTCTCGCCACTCGCCACATGGGCAACCGGCGACCGGTCGCGAGTGTCGTGAGTCTTGGGGTGCGGGAATGTGTTGTAGTTCGTGGGTCGCGAGAGTGCGTCGCCGGATCTTGAGACCCGGGTGCTGAAGAATAAATAACCCACTCGAACTTTGGCGGCTCGTGAGCGGGTTTCGACGATCAGGTCATTCACGATCGACCCAGGACTAGTACATCTCTAAACAGAGAGTGAGAATAGCTTTCATGTTTCAAGTAAACCCAAAGATTCATTTACTCTGCTGAAATCTAATGAAGTTAAATCCAAAATTAATAACAATTATCCCTTGCCCTTGTTTGAAGGCCAACATTAAGAGTGGTAACCTGAAAAATGTAAGGCGCAGTTACAGTGAATATGGATTGTATTCAATGACAACTGATTATCGAGTTGGAAACTCTCGTCAATGTCGGCCAAGTATCTGAATTCTAAGCTAGATGCAAACAGCAGTGCCAATTCACGTTAAAATAATAAGAATGTACGTGTTCAGAAATGACATTGTTCAATCAAGGAGTGTGTAAACTTGATCTGTTGAATTCATCACCTTTTACTGAGCCAATTTACAAAACTCACTCCAAAGGCCAGTAAAACAAAACTAAACAACAGGATTCATATTTTTAAGAAGGCATCCATAATGACCCAAATAAAAACAATAATTGATATTAATGTATCAACTTATTGCAGCAATTAGTTACGAATGTTGATTTATAAGGCATAACATGAATAATAAGAGGCATAAATAAACACGGTCATTCTTAAATTGTTTCAATATCAAACTACAATTTCCATCCACTACAGCACACTATTATATATATTGTATGCACAACAGTTTGGCATCGGCATTCTAAGATTGGTGGGAAGCAAATTGTGATGCTGTAATCAGATTTGCTACTTACCACACTATTTGATATGGGGACTAAATCTTGTGCATTCGTCAAAAGAGATCCATCAATGAAAAGAGAAGTATTAAATGACTTGCCATTCAGATATTGGGTACAAAAACTTTATTAAATCATTTGGACATGTTTTTGATGGCAGAAAATATACGAGGCTGAATACATATTAGATTAGGGGTTGACAATATTTACTGATCAATCTTTTTCTACTGGTGGCTGCTCAACTGACTATACAGGGTGTCCGGGGGTAAAGTGCATTAACTTCGGGAGGTGATCCTACATGATAGTATAAGTAAAAAAGATAAATAACTTTTTTCGAAATTCCAACTTTTAGGGGTAGTTTTCTGGTAAAAAGATAAAATTAGACCGGAATAAGCGGGCGGCATTATTATTTTACACTGTTGCCGAATCCCCGCTCCGAGCGCTCAGTTTCAGTGTTGAATTAGAACGTAACAATTTTATTCGAGTGGTAGTTTTCACTATAAAACCTCCTTTTTGTTAGTCAAAACTTGTTGATTTGACGTGTCTTTATCTAGTGTGTATTTATTAAGACTGACTTAAAGGAACAACTTCATTCAGTGCGTGTTTTTTTCAGACTTACTTTTGTTTACTTAATTGTAGACATGCCTAACCTCCTTAGCGGTAAAAATGGTGTTTATTTGTGCGTAATTTTATCATTGAATTATTGTGCCAATACCGCGTAATTTTGTTATTGAAGTATTCGGTCAACGCCTTACTTTACCAACAAAGAACAGGCAGACATTCATTAATAAAATACGCCACAACGTACAAATTGATAATAATATTACTTTACGTTTACATGCTTGCTTACAAGCTGAAGGTGGTCATTTTGAAAATTTGTTAAACTAGTTAAAAGCGATGACATTAGTTAAGTGTTCAATTGGTTTATAACAATTTAATCGTTAAAAACGTGTCTTCAATTGTTATTTAAGTGCAGTCATCTTTTTACATTTGGTTTAAAACATACGATCTGTATAAACGTCAAATTCTCGGTATTGTTATTGTTTACAAATGGTTTCCATGGATACAGGTCAAATCACACCAAGCAACGTTGCAACGAATGCGCCCGGCAAGCTAACTTGGGTAAGTGCTACCATACACTAAGGACTTTTAGTAGGAATCTCTTTTTGTATGGGAAAAAAAAAGTTGGAATTTAAGAAAAAGTTATTTATCTTTTTTACTCCTACCATAATGTTGAATCACCTCCCGAAGTTAATGCACTTTACCCCCGGACACCCTGTATTTTCAGACAGAAAACATTTTAGAACTGATCGTTTAAAAAATAGCCTTTAAAAAATAGATGGGTCTTGAATCTGAAGTATTTCTAAGACAACTAAATTATACAATTTACTCCTTATTTCAATAGAGATAAATAGTTGTATACCATAACACATATTATGAATATATCACTACCTATCTTGAACATTAATTCAAAGTTACAATCTATCTTAAAATCCAATTATGTATCTGAAATATTGCAATGTGTGATTTTGTACTTCTTAATTCGCATTTTCTCTACAATGATGAGTTGGATGAAGAAATGCAAAGAAATGTTTGATCCAAATCAGAACTACATATATACACATATACAGGTTTGCTACTAAAAATAGACAGTGGAAAAAATTAATTAGCAATCGAAGAGCGAAGGGCAGTCTAGCTAATTCAAGATTTTTGCAGTGAATACAACTTAAATTTTTGTAAATGTAGGCATATATATTATGTAAATCGAAAACATCTTCATCATAAGTTTTTGGATGACTTCTTTTATCAGTTAGTGAAATACAACTCAAACTAAGATGTTTTTGGGATTTTGGTCAAAATGTGCTGGATTGGTAGAAATGAAGACAAAAATTATTCTTTTGACTCTATCGAAAGATACATAATATAACAAACTCTTATCATTGAGCAAAAAAAGTTATATATTTCTACTGCATACATAGGTAACATAATACTATACATAAATCTAACAAGGGTTACCAACACTGGCTAGGTTGACATTAACCATCTCTGTGGGGCCGAACTATATACAATCGGCACCACGCAGTACCCATTATGTAGCTGAATCAGATGTGTTATCAAACTCACTACATATAAACATACCATTGTGTCAAAATCAACGCGTGTCGGGAGAGCTGACTTGGAACAGTCCTGGGTAAAAAGTAAGCCAAATCAAGTAGAGAACTTGGTGAAATGTAGATGTACGCTTATTTAATTTTATCTAGTACAAGATTTATTGCTAAATATCGTACTCCTTAAAAAACCAATGTTGTTTAAGTGGTTACCCTAGCTTTACGTAGTGCACAGCACTAATTTAGCTTAACTTAAATAGAATTACTGATTTAGGTTGATTACATTATTTTAATGCGTATTCTTTTGAAAGCTAAAATAAAACTACATAATAATAATAGTAATTATTTTAGATGGATCTCAGAATCACTTTGCTTATGAATCTGATAACTTGAGATTTCTTTATTTATTATAAGTTGTATACCTATCAGCTTAGTGCACGCTATGTTTAATAGTAATTATACATTTCTAGAATACTTTTGTGACCATTCAACAATTTCAGTAGAAAAATAGACACATTTGTAGCCTTTTCATGATGTTTAAATACAAAACCTTTTGATTTACGGGTGAAGTCATAGAAATAATGCAAATTTCAACAAAATATTTGTAATACTTCTTATATGTTTGTAACAATTGCTTATCATGTAGGTACATAAGCTCAAACAACAAAATACATACAATATGTATTTTTGTTTGTATTTTTATGTCAGGACAGATATTGTGTAAGTCTATTTGCATTGTCCTTTAGCTGAGACCAGCAACAATGCCAACTGGTAACTAATAATTTGAATGAATAAATTAAAATTTTCAATTCATTTTTAGCGATTTGATGAAATTGGCAAAATACCAGAGTTTTTTTAGACATTCCCTGCCAGCCACAAACTGAAAGTTCCACTTTCTTTTACTAAATAAGACAAATTCATAAAATTTGATTAAATCAAAATATGCATTGGTACTTTCAATAAAAAAATAATACTTTAAATACCTACGAAGTTCAATTAAGCCTTGAACTATATTTACGAAAAGACTGTGACACCTCTAAATGAAATATCACAAATAACTTAAAATTTTCAAATTGAATGGCTTGAATTCAATAATGCTTCTAAATGTGCCTGAAAATATTAGGTTAAAAACAGATTTGAAATATGCTTCAATGTTAATCTCTCAATACATTCTTGTTATCAGTTACTGTTGGTATATTTTAAACCTCGGTTTCGGGGAATGTAGGAGACAAAAGTCTTCAGATGTGGAGAAAATTAATTGTACAAGCGCATAATAATTTTATTGATAGCAACACTACCGTAAAATTAAATCACATGGTTTGTCAAGAAAGTTAATTGTTAGAAATTTGTGTGTAGGTGGTGTATTCTTCAATGCTGAACTAATTGAGCAGTTACTAAACATAAGAATAAAACAAATGTTTTAATGTTTACAATTCAACATTACTGTAGTATTTGTGGTATATCATGTTACTTTTGTAAAGGTGTCTGAGTTTCAGGCTCAATTAAAAATGTTATTGTAACTGGAAATTAAGGACATATTATTATAATAATTTGTTACAACAAATCTATACTATAAGGTGAGAAAAGATATTCTACAGAATCTTTTATATTAACAAGCATTAAAAAAAGTAATTGTACAATTTAACAGTACATACTGAAAATTAATATACAAATAATCACAATATAATTAAATTACATCAAATGTAATCTACTGTCCAAGCTGCTTGTTAAATTTTATTTAATTAGATGTATCTAATATAAGAATTTAAGCCCAACTGATTATATTTCAATAAATTTGGTTAAAACCTTCAACTTTAAAATTAGTACACAATAAAAATAATAACACTAAACTTCAAAAATAACATCACCGTCATTAACGATTGAAGAACTTTCTAGACAACTATACGCTTTACAAGAAGTGTTATATGTGTTGATTATTCTAATTTAAATATAATTATAATAATATGAACTTTCTTATGTCCGTAATATCAGAATGAAGTTTTACTATCATTTAACTTTATTCCGTTTCCAGGTAAGAAAGGTATGTAATTACCTAAAGCTAGTATGCTCTGCAGTATAAAAGCTGGAATACAGCGCCAACATTGTATAATAATATAATATACGAAGATGAAAAATTATACGAAAACAAAACACTCAAACAGGTTTTTTCTGGATTAAAGGGTTCATTAGGATAAAGACAGTCGGTGTCTTAAAGTTGACATGAGCTAGGCGAGTTGTGTTTGCGTCACGTGTTAGGGTTGGTGCTCGACACCGCTTCAGTCTGCACGTCCTTGTCCTGTGAGGCCGGACCCTGGCCCGAGTTTAGGAGCGTCCCATTGGACCCGTACTTCCGAGACAGTCCTAACATTTCTCTAAGTCCCTGCAAAGTACAAACATAAGTACATATATTAGTCAGAGTAAGAGTGTAATATGATGCTACATTCATATTATATAATAACACAACGTATTATCATGAAACCATACGTAGCGAACCACATAGGGTGACCTGTGGTAGAGGTGTTGGTAATCCAATAAATGGTTCCCGGGGCGACGGTACTCATTTATTGGATTGTTATTGCCTCCCAAATTGTTATTGTAAAGCATTAACATTGTTATTAATATTAATTAAGAAGTTTTAAGTATTTTGACACTTTTTCATTGTTATTCATAAGAATAGAGTGTTCAGTTTTGAAAAATAAGATAAGGTGTTTTTTAAGAAAAATAATTATATTCACCAATAATGGAAATCAGTAAAATAAAATATTTATGTAGGTACTTAAACTTTCATTTACTAACACTTGTGATTAAAACTTGTGACATACTTAAAATTACGAATAAACTCCATGTAACATTTAATTAAATTTTTTGCACAATAGGTATTTGCACTTCGAAAGTAAAAATAATTATGTACAAAATTATATTAATGAACTACAAAACAGATTAAATATATCTACATGCGACAAGCCAACACAACCAAACTAAACTTGTAATAAATGACACGTCACTAAACCAATAAAAATAATAAATAATGATCCCCATCGTACGAGGGAATCCCTTCTGTTATAATTTGTTTATTCAAGAACATAAACAGTCATAATATACCACCTTGATCAAAAAGTTAAAGGACCAGCCACCGTGTGGCGCCATCAGTCACCCGAATGGATTTCTTTTTTTTTTGTTAGGTTACCACATCTGTCATTGACACTTCCTCCAGCGTCATAGCTTGACCAGTGTTGCCAACTTAGTGGATTTTCCACTAAAACTGGTGATTTTCATACTTCATTTAGTGGCGAAATAGTTCTTTTAGTGGCGGGTGAATTTTTCTAGCGGTTTCGAAAAATTTTGTTTCATCACTAAAACTACAATCACTCAGCCACAAAGCCACTTTATGTTTAATCTTATACATACTTCTTCGTTCTACTTTCTTTAATTTTAAATGGAATTTACGTTTACTGTGTAGGCGACACTGATCTACTAAAAAGATGCGCAGTGTCTTTCTACATGGGGATCATTGGTTTATTTATGATGGGGATGTTGAGAGACTATTCAGTAGTATGAATATAATAAAAAACAAAGAGGGCAATAGAATGAAGTTAAATCTTTTAAGTGCTATATTGAGAGTACGCTGTGGTTTGAGGTTGGAAGGTAAATGCTGCAATGATTATGAAATTCCAGTAGCCATTGTAAATCAAATCGGTACCAAAGAGCAAGGGCGAATTTACCAGAAGGTATTTTTGTGTACTGTGGAGATTCGATCACAGAAAACAAACATTATTATTCAAACCCGAACTAAATGCTCTCTAGATAGTGTCTGGATAAATCTTTATCCATTTTATTTAATGTGCGACATCTATTGACTTTTCTGCAAGTCTAGATAATCATACATAAATATAGTTGCCAATAATATATGCGTTAAAGAAAATGAAGATAGTGTAGGTGGTTCTTAGTCGAAGTATGGTACAGTTAAACATGACAGAATTTCATATCGACACCGTGGCGCAGTGGTTAACGCGTTTGCCCGGAAAGCAAGAGGTCCTGGGTTCGAATCCCAGAGGTGTCAATATGTTTTTCTGATTTTTCTGTTTCCAGATTTTCGATTGAGTTTCGCTTATATTGTCTTCATTTATTTAAATATTATAATTTAGAATTAGTCGTTATTGAATAATTTTTGTTGATTGTACCTACAAATGGTATGTATGTTGGTTACTAATTATTATTTTTGTAATAATAAAGGAAACTTATAATTTCTAAACTTATTTTCTTTCATTAAACTTTATTTTAGTGACAAATTTAGCGGGTGTGAGTGTAGTACTATATTTTTTAGTGGTTTTCTGGTGGATTTAAAGGGTGAATCTGGTAGAAAACTGGTATAACTGTTGGCAACACTGAGCTTGACATTTGTAAAAGTTACACTGTACTGAGTACATCTACCTTTGTGCGTGTTTTCAATTTTAAACAACTCGTGGATTTTGCACCATGCAGTCGCACAATGCGATCCTTATTCGTGAGCTTTTAACCAAAAACAACACAAATACAACCAACTCAAAAAACCGCTTCGCGGAATGCGTTTGTTACAGCACCCAAGAGGATGTCATGAAAAAATCTAAAATGGCTCTGATGGACGTACCGAAATTTGAGTACCAGCAGTATTTGGAGGATTGGATCAAGCGCTGGTGTAAGTGCATTGCAGTAGATGGGGAGTACTTTGAAGGGGACCATAAGGTGAGTTGGGGTAAGACTGTGTGCTTTTTTGATGAGATGAATTGTTTTGATCATTGGTCCACTTTGGAATTTTTTAATGAAGAATTCATGGTGTTCCCGCAAAGTTTTTAATTTTATTATGTTACCTTTAGCTCTTAACCGTGTGAATAAATTTTTATTTATCGGGTTAACCACAGTAAAACACCCAATCAAAACTTCTTGTAAATTATTTTTCAATGAGGGTTAATATCGGAAATTTTTGGGGTAAGACCGGCATTCTTCTAAAATTGCAATGCATATTAGCCATAAGATTTACTAAAAACAGTACTTCATCTTACCTTTTGTTGCCAAATTAGCATGTGTAACATTTTAATTGTTTACCTATACAAAAAAAATAAGCCATTTATAATTTTGGTATACCGATCTTCCCCCTTACGGGGTAAGATCGGCAAAGTGTTCTCAAAGTGTTTTGGAAACAAGATATTTACGCGGAAATATATCGTATTTAATGAATTTATTTCCAATAGGTATCACAGTTTAGAGTAGTCCTGGGTCGGTCGTGAATGACCCGCTCAATGAAACCCGCTCACGGACCACCAAAGAGCGAACGGGTCATTTTTTCGTCAGCACCTGGGTCTCGCGACCCACTTCTGGCAAACCGATCTACTACTGCAACTTGGGTTTCGGGTGCGGATGTGGCGAGGCGAGTGACGATAGATAGATGTATGAGAGAGCGACCGGGTTGTAAACACCCCGGTTTCGTCACCCCCTCTCTCGACTCAGGTAGTAGAAAGTGGCTGAGTGAAGCGTAAGTGCGAACTGCGACACATTCGTCAACACACACGTGCGCGACGTTAATAAATAACAATACATAATATACATATTAAAACAATTAGAAAAATTTCTCCACAATTTATTTTTTACCGTTACCGGTCATCTTTAGAAAATTATTCAATATTCATTAGGTTTAATAATATAACATTAAACAAAAATCTATGTACATACACGAATAAGAATTTTTATAATATTATTAAAATTCTAATAAAGTCATGCAAACATTGCAAATATTATTTATTTTGTACTCCTCTCCTCTTGTACTCCTAACCTAACTATCCCTCTATCAAAAAGTATCATAGCAATCATAATAATTCATGGGCACGTTTATTTTATTTTTTGTCCTTTTACACAAAGAAAAATTATAAAATAATAGTTTATAATAAAGCATTACAGTTTACTGCTAATTTACTTATTTAAATTCTCAATAAAAGCTTCATAACAACACGTTTTTTACGTGGTTTTTATATCCTTCAATATATGATAAAAAATCGTTTTTTGTTTCCCCTGAAGCATGTCTTTTATTAAATTTATTTCTGGGACATGACATTACTAGTTACAGGTGTGAACGTTCATACAATTATAACCTGGGTTTCGTGTCGCGTATGACTTGACCGGTCTGGGCGGCGACCGGCGCGAGATTCATATTTTGTGTCGCGAAAAGAGCGGGTCTTCGCGACCCGCTCGTGACGCCAGTGTGTCGTGAGCGACCCAGGACTAGTTTAGAGGGCCGGCCACGATGGGATTCGGTTGCGAAATTCCGATTTACGCGAAATATATGGTACTTTTAAGAATTTACTTCAAATATCTAAATTTGAAGAGCCGGCTGCGGCGGTAATAAGCTGCGAAAATTTGTTTTTTGCGGAAATTATGCGGTTTTTTTACGAATTTATTTCGAAAAGTAATCTGAATTTAGAGGGCCGGCCGTGACGTAATGCGGCCGTGAAAATTCGATTTACGCTAAATATATCGTATTTTTACGAATTTACTCCAAATATCAAAATTTGAAAAGCCGGCAGCGGCGGTAATAAGCCGCAAAAATTTGATTTATGTGGAAATTATGCAGTTTTTTTCAGAAATTATTTTGAATAGGTATCTGAATTTTGAGAGCTGGCTGCGACGGGTTTCGGCCGCGAAATTTCGTTTATTCCGAAACTTATCGGTATTTTCACAAATTTACTTTGATTTAGAATGGCCGGTTGTGACAGAAATCGGCCGCAAAATTTCGATTTACGTGGAAATATACATACCGTATTTTATGAACTTATTTGGTATAGGTATCTGAATTTAGCGGGCCGGCCGCGACGGAATTTGGTTGCGAAATTTCGATTTAAGCGAAATATATTGTATTTTTACGAATTTACTTCGAATATGGGGCGCTAAAACGGCTGCGAAAATTCGATTTATACGGGAATAAGTCGTATTATTACAAATTAATTCCTAAGAACTTACCCGAATTTGAATTTGGGGCTGAGAAACTCAATTTTTTTTCATAAAATTTTGAATTCCGTTAATTTTACTTTTGATGTCCCATGGATTTCGAATTAACGGGATTCTACTATATTTATATATGTGCGTAACATATAGTGCACATTTTTCTGCAGTAGTTCCGCGGAATAACAACCTTGAAAAAAATTAAAAGCTACACATTTTTTATCATTTATATAAACAGTCTAATATGAATGACCTTCGTCTGTAATCGATACTCGCGTTTATCGAATACGGGAATAGCGATTTCCGCCCGGCAAAGCGCTGTTCCTGCACTAAGCACCACCACCACCACAAATGCGCCCTCACGAACCTCTTGGTTTGGGAATACGTGGCTATTTGTATGGAAACCGCAAAAGGGGTAAGGTCGGAAGGGTCATATTCCGATCTTTCCTCGGGAAATATATCAAGGGGTAAGATCGAAAAGAAAGCTACAGCCGAAACCGAAGCAGATTAGACACTGGAACCTTGCTAAACTATGTTTTATCTAAAAATAATACACAATGGATTTGAAATCAATTCAATAGCTTACCTG
Organism: Limnephilus rhombicus; assembly: GCA_929108145.2. Lineage (NCBI taxonomy): Eukaryota > Metazoa > Arthropoda > Insecta > Trichoptera > Limnephilidae > Limnephilus > Limnephilus rhombicus. The sequence continues at coordinate 36,429,149 of OV815276.1, forward strand.
GATCCGTAGATATTTATGATGGGGGTAAGATCGATTATCTCACAATTTTCCGCAAAATTTAACCTGTTCAAAAAACGCACCCCACAACCTAACGCTTTAGCTTCCTAGAGCCGACCGAAGGGGGTGCTACGCGTAATGAAATAGTGCTCCTCTAGAGGTATTGGCGCATTTTATAGGTTGCCAGGGTACCGAGAAAATCGAGTTTTTCGATCTTCCCCCAAATCCGGATTTACCCCAACTCACCTTATCAATTTTGATGAATAAACTTTTTGATCAAGGTAATAAGAAGAGGGTGACAAAAAACAGAAAAATTATTTATGTCCACGGATAGGTTTTATAGAAATATAAAACGTAAAAAAAAAATGTAAACTATAAAAACTAAGAACTAAATAGCAAATTCAATAAAAATGGAAGTACAACAATATATTTGTATAACCTATACCTACAAATATAACTATACCTAGATAGACTGGAAAATATGTATTGGGGTTGGGGCGGGGATAAGGATTGGAGAAGGATGAGGTGGGGATATTGCTGCGCAAGTAAAATGAAAATAATAGGTACAGTTAATTTAATCATCATGTTTTTGTGTTATTTGCACTTAGAATGTGATACAATGAACTTCTGAAACAATAGTAACTAGCAGTCAATATGTCTACATGTATGTCTATATTTAGCAGTTACATGTCCTTTTCATAAATTCATTTTGATTGGAATTGGTGTTGAATCTGTCAATGAATAAAAGGTAATTCTTTCTGCTAAATCGAAGCGGTGCGTGTTTATTTTGTTTAATAGCTCCGGGCATTCAACTTTTGAGTATAATGTAACACCTACCACCGATCGATGTTAATAGTACATATGGACATATGGTATAAGTAAAATATTACTTATTAGTGGTGAAAACATTGAAATTGGCCACGCATAAAACGTAATAAGGTTTAATATAATATTATGTACTAGCGGTTAAAAACCCGCTCTGCAGGTTTTTGCTGCTAGGCGGGCGGGCGGCTTTTAGTTCGGCTTAGACCATTTTATAAATCCGATAGCAACTGGTTCCTAAAATAGCCGGTTCCTCGGATCCATTGTGATCCAGTGACAGCTGGTCACCGTCGGCGACTCACCGAGACAAAGTAACAGTGATAAATTAACAATGGCAAAATAACAGTGACAAAGTAAGCGCGACAAAGTAACCGAGACACGCAATGACATTATATGTATTTTATAACAACTTCGTCAAGTATTGCCATCAATCTTTCCAAAATCCGGAAAGATACTTAAAGTATATAAATCCGTAGCACCAGTGGCGTAGCAAGGGGGGGGCGGTCCGCCCCGGGTGCCACCCGATAGGGGGGTGACACTCGACCGTGGAAAATTTTTTTGAAGGATATTGTCACCAAAGTATTAGTATAGGATCCCGATATAAAATGACCTTCACCGAGATGTTTATTTGATGAAACGTATTTTATATTTAATTTAATATGTCAATAAATATATTGCATATGGGTTGCCTAACAAATTTTAGTCCAGGGTATGATTAATTAATAATTTTAAAAATATTTTTTTTTAAATAGGAAGGTATAAACAGGTAAATCGATACTAGCATTTTGCACCGGTCTAATTATTGAATTAAAATTAAATGTAATTAAAGATTATTTCATTATGAACACTGTGGTATCAAAATATACACACCGTCGCCTCATTTCTTATTTGTCCAACAGACCATTTTAGTTTTTGTTCAATCTCTACTTTAAAATTAAAAATAAAGTATGAAAAATGATAGTAAATAGTAAATCATAGGAAGAATTATTTAAACTAATGAGACCTTTAACTTTACGGAAATAGCTTTATCTTAAACACCTTTCATAATGTTTCATTGAAATAATGAAAGAAAACCTTTTCCTCCTGTAAAATTTTATAATGGTCTGTTGGACAAATACGAACTAAGGCGACGACACATAAATAATTAATTGATTTTTAAAAATAAATTAGTAACTATTCCTCTATTTTAATAATAAACTACTCCAAAATGATGCAAAGCATATACGAGTCTATCGCTATCCTTTTCATTTTTAAGAACAAATAGCATGCGCACTCTCTTTCTTTAAATGGACGGACTTCAAACAGTTGCTATGCTGTGTCCTCTTCTACCGCATGGGATGGTTGGTTGGGACCTCTCAGTCGCACACATTCACTCAAACCGGTGAAATGTTTAAAAAAAATATATTTAAATTATTAATTAATCAAACCCTGGACTAAAATTTGTTAGGCAACCCATATGCAACATATTTATTGATATTATATTAAATTAAATATAAAATACGTTTCATCAAATAAACATCTCGGTGAAGGTCGTTTTATATCAGGATACATGCTAGCTACGCCACTGCGTAGCACTTATACCTAGGGGGGAAACATCCATATGCGAGCTGCTGACGGAAGTAGTGACATCTTGTGATGAATTTTTTAAATTGAAACCAAATAATAGTCCAGTAAACGAATGGTCCAAAAGGAGGTGTAGAGTGTGTGAGCAGGAACCTAAGTGATTCTTTCAGGACTTGTTTAGGTTGCTTAGGGTGTGAACATACTAAAAGTCCTGACGTCTAGGTGGTGAGCTAGGTGGGGAGGGGGGGGAGGGGGGGGGAAGGTCCCGATTTTCGGGTTTCCGTTTATATCTCAAAAACGGTGCATCGCAGAGGAAAACTTTTTTGAATAAGTAAAAGCTCATAAAATTATCTACAACTTTTATTCTATATGTAATTTTGGAAATCCCAGCCGTTTTTGAGTTATACGCTCCACAAATGTCAATATTTTCGAAAAAAATCATTTTACCTCACATTTTTCATCAAACATTCCTTCATATCGTCTAAAATATTCATCCAAGAAAGAAATTTATTTGAAAGAAGTTGTAAATAATTTAATTACCTTTTAGAATATATATACATATGTAAATAAATCTCCAACCAGTAAATATTTACAGCAATTTTAAGTTTTTTTGTAAAATGTCGTCATTTTCAGAAAAAGCTGTTTTTTCTTACCAAATTATTAAGACGGGTTTTTTCTTCATGGGAAATTCCTTATTAATTTTTGCACGCAAGAAAGCAGGTAAGTTGTTCTCGAACAGATGATTAGTGGAATTCATTTTATAATCATTATTATTGTGATGGGTGATTAGGTTAGTCGTCGGAGATGCTACAATAACGTGCTACGGTGCAATGAATGCGATAGTGGGCTTGACATTCTCAGACATCAAGTTGTCCCGCAAAGATCGGACATTCCCAATGTCTTTTGTCAGCTCGTCGATAAAAATTCACAATGAAAAGGTTGCAGTTGACCCAACATTGCTGTTTCAGCGGATGTGTATAAGCAAACGATCAGATGAGGATTTGATGAAATTCTTTGAGTATTTGGCCCCATTTCCCTTGGCACTGTTCAATGAAAGTGGGATGCGAAAGACAACTAAATCTGTTCTGTATAGCTTATTTGAGCCTACCAAAAAAATTGTTCTACTGTCTCAGATGAACATAGTTGTGGGAGGATTTCTACTATACAGAGTAATTTGACAAAAAGATGCCTCCGTTGCCGCAATTTGTGATTGTTATATCACCTATGTCAACCACCACTATCCTGGAATGACTCGCACTGTGGTATTTAATGAGTACGCAAATCCAGTCAATAGTGCGAAATCACAAGAACAGATGTGCCGATACAGACTGAGAAGGTCAGCCGACATCAATTTGACATGGAACAAATCAATACCCGTTAAACAGGAAGATTTTTTATCCAATCCTACCAACAAAAGTAACTTCATCTCCTTACTACAGACAAAGTTTCGGGAGAATGGGATACAGACTCTTCAGGCCACCGATGATGCTGACGTCCTTATCGTGAAGACTGCTGTGGAACTATCCTTTCACAACTCTGTGGCTGTCTTTAATGAGGATGTGAACCTCACTGTCCTTTTGATTGCTTCCACTCCTCCCACCTAAGATATTCTGCTGCTGAAACCCGGACGAGGGAAAACCAAAACAATGGCACTGTCCACCCAAGAGATGCAGCATCGTGGATTTGAACACATCATATTTTTACATTCATTTACCGGATGCGATACAACATCTGCAACTTTCAGGAGAAGCAAGGTGGGCTTTTCAAAATTGTACTTGGAGTCAGAAATGATCAAGCAAGCGGCAATGATCTTTTACAACCCCTCCTCTACTCTCGACGAGGTTGAAGAGGCTGGAAATAAATGCTTCCTGAAATGGTATGCGGCGCCAAAAAGACAGACCTCCCTTAACCAGTACCGCTTCCAGTCGTTCACAAGGTCCGTGGCAAATATGAAGCCTGACATCAGCTCCCTCCCTCCAACAGAGAGTGCAGCTAAACAGCATTCCCGGCGGAGATTCCACCAAGTTCAGCAGTGGCTTGGGATTGAGCTGCCCCCTGAAGAATGGGGGTGGAAAAACGAAGGAGATACCCTGGTGCCAATTACAACAGAAGACCTCCAGCACCGGAGGTCCTTTTGAAAATGATATTTTGCCGCTGCACCAAGGATTGTGCAATTGGCAAATGTGGATGCCGAAAAACAATGCTGACCTGTTCTGCAGCGTGCCTTCACTGCCAAGGGAGATGCCTCAATAGCATGCCTGTTGCCGAGGACGACGATGAAGACGACGTAGAGCCCTTTCAGCAAGAACCATCCACCACTGAGAATGACGATGCCATGGATGAACAACGCTTGCCAGGACCCTCACGTCCAAAGAGAATATGAAAACGTGAATCCATATAAAGTTGAGAGTGTAACATGATGTTATTGAGAACAGTGCCAAGGGAAATGGGGCCAACTCATACTCAAAGAATTTCATCAAATCCTCATCTGATCATTTGCTTATACACATCCGCTGAAACAGCAATGTTGGGTCAACTGCAACCTTTTCATCGTGAATTTTTATCGACGAGCTGACAGAAGACATTGGGAATGCCCGATCTTTTCGGGACAACTTGATGTCTGAGAATGTCAAGCCCACTATCGCATTCATTGCCTTTTCACCAACTCGAACAGCATCGTAGCACATTATTGTAGCATCTCCGACGACTAACCTAATCACCCATCACAATAATAATGATTATAAAATGAATTCCACTAATCATCTGTTCGAGAACAACTTACCTGCTTTCTTGCGTGCAAAAATTAATAAGGAATTTCCCATGAAGAAAAAACCCGTCTTAATAATTTGATAAGAAAAAACAGCTTTTTCTAAAAATGACGACATTTTACGAAAAAACTTAAAATTGCTGTAAATATTTACTGGTTGGAGATTTATTTACATATGTATATATATTCTAAAAGGTAATTAAATTATTTACAACTTTTTTCAAATAAATTTCTTTCTTGGATGAATATTTTAGACGATATGAAGGAATGTTTGATGAAAAATGTGAGGAAAAATGATTTTTTTCGAAAATATTGACATTTGTGGAGCGTATAACTCAAAAACGGCTGGGATTTCCAAAATTACGTAAAGAATAAAAGTTGTAGATAATTTTATGAGCTTTTACTTATTGTAAAAAAGTTTTCCTCTGCGACACTGTTTTTGAGATACAAACGGAAACCCAAAAATCGGGACCTTCCCCTCCCCCCCTCCCCACCTAGCTCACCACCTAGATAGACGTCAGGACTTTTAGTATGTTCACACCCTAAGCACCCTAAACAAGTCCTGAAAGAATCGCTTAGGTTCCTGCTCACGCACTCTACAACTCCTTCCTTTACTGGACTATAATAACAGTAGCTTTGTGTGAAATTCCATGTACACAGATGTTATTGGAGGCGCGGCCGTTAAGCGTGGCGTTAGACATGCACTCGTGGCTGGGTTCTGAAATTCAACCATGCAGATCCTAGCCTATTAATAATGTTTGACTATCCAACTGAGAAAAGTAGAATGACAAAAGAATAACAAAAATAAATTAAAAATAACGAATAACAAAAAAAGTACAAAACACATGCCAACAAAATTTTATTAGTATTATTTTTCGATAGAGATCCATTGTTTATAACTTATTCATTTTTTAATAACAAAATAATATTTTATTTTCATTGGGTAGGTATTTAAATTACAAAAAATGTACCCTACATATTTATATAATAATAACACTGGTCAACAAATTTTAAAAAAAAAAATTGTGCCGAAATACCGTTGATGGATTTGTATTTAGGTGTACTTTTATTTATTTATTTATTAACGCCGATTATAGCGGCTTTTACAAAAGAATTACAATTATTTTACATATGAATACAGAATATACATAGATAAAGAAAAAGAAAAATATAAATATAAAATTCATAAAGGAGAACAATAAAAATTGTAGTATCGACATAAAAAAGTACAAAGAGTAGGTTAATATAAATACAATACAACATATTATAAATCCCGGATATTAAGAAATGAATATTTTAAATCTGTATTTGATTATAGTCAAACTGAGAAGCGCTGACAGACAGTTTTAATTAAGTAGTGTTTGTATGAGGTTAGACTAGCAATGTTTATAGATTCATCCAAAACATATTTATTTCCAAGTACATGCAGGCGATTCATTATGGAATTGAGTTCAGCGTTAGATCCTGTATTGTTGCAATGATAAGGTAATTTGAAACGAACTGATCGACTAGGTACATGGAAACTTATTAGTGAAAGAAGTTCAGGGGAGTTCAACAGGTTGGTAACGATTTTAAATAAATAAAATAGGTCTGAACAAATTCTTCTTTCTTTTAATGTATCGAGTCCCAATAATTGTAACAGAGAGGGATAATTAATGTTTTCGATGAATATTCCCAATTTAAAATTAATATAATGTAAAAATTTATGTTTGACTCGCTCAAGAGAATTCTCATGTACACTGTAGTAAGGATTCCAAATGGTGGAGTTAAATTCTAGTTGGCTTCTAACAAGTGAAGTGTTATACTCAGTATAAGGTCCTAAGTTAAAAAAAAAATACAGCTACTCGGCACCAAAACCACTGTTGACCAGTGTAATCAATCGCATTTATGTTTTCACCGTGTTCAATATTGAAATGTGTATAAGATCATTTCAAAATATCAATTCACAATGATGTGCGTTTTTTAATTAATTTGTCAGAAAACAATGAACTAATGGCATAACACCCTAAAAATAAATAACGATAATACTTTTGGCGGTGAAAATGTAAAATCATTACCTTGTTTTCTATGACAAGTTGTGAAAGCAATTCTTCTTCCTTGGGGGCATTTTCGTCATCAATGAACGCAGCTCGATGCATCACTGAAGCCATTTCATTTATTTTCTCTGCCTGTTGTCGTATAACCTATAAAAAATACAGAAAACGTAACAACCTTTATACAACACAATACATAATCAACAGCCGTGGCATTCTACCATTCAACAAAGTCTGCCTTTTAATACCAAAATGATAAGCAAATAATTGAGTTTTCAATAGACTTCAAACTTCAGCAAAAAGATTTGAAAAATGAGTTGAATACCCCTGAATATAATGTAACTGATATTGAGAATGTTGCAGTCATCTCTCGCCTTTAAGTGACAAGGGTTATAATAACTAATGTGTGACACTAATTGGCCCAACCTTTACTGATATAATGTTATGCATTATTTGTCAAATTAATAAGTACTGCGATGCGTCATGATCATTATAAAATTTGAAGTGGTGAACAAATTTACAAAAATACTGCAGCAGAGACAAAAACATATATAACAACAAAACACACCAATCTTACATCTCCATTGTTTTTAGTGCTCTCCTTTTCCCACCCCTCAAAGCAGAATTTCGATACATTGTGATGAAATTTTGTACACTTGATGTTCAAATATGAGGAGCATTACTGTCTCCATCTGTATTCGTAAAACAATGTGGGGATGCCGGGGACACAAAACTTACTTTGACTTTCTTGACAATCTTAAAGACCAAAAACTCAAAGCTCAAAGCACGTAGCTCAAAGTTATACTTACGGCAGAGGTGTTGGTTATTCAATAAATGGTTCCCTGGGGCGGCGGTACCAACATCCGCCCCCCAAATTGTTTCGAAGATCGAGTGAGTAAAATTTCATCAATCTTGGAATAAGATATAGATGATAAGATGTAGATTTGTATAAAAATCAAACAATCTCGGCCGCCACAGAGGATCTTCTTTATGTAAATAGCTGAAGTAAACCCTTCAGGTTTTGAATGGTTTGGAATAAAGTTTTGGGGTTGTGAATTCTAGTAAACTGGGTGTAGTTTTATGGGGAAATAATAATATTGGCAAAAATTTAAAGTAAAGTAAAAAGTCAAGTTTAGTAAGTATTTGATTCACATCATCGTGCAATGTCTCGGGCATCTCCGACTCCTTTTACCATTCTAAATTCTACTTACACACCTTTCTTAGTTCACATGTTCCTCATTTTACCACACATAATTATTTGATTCTCTTGACTATGCTACGTCTTCCTCGGGCATCCCAAACTTTTTCTACCATCCACTTCATAATTCAATATCCTTGTCAGCTAAACGGACCGTGCGATACCAGTCTGCCATATTACGTGCAAAAATTTTTGAACAATTACATTTCACAAGACAAATAATAAAAATAAAAATGAATCGTTCAATTTCTATATCTGCTATATCAACTTTCACTGATTCGGAGAAAACCGCAAAAAACTGTCACATCTGTAGCGTAAATAAAAAAATGCTTTTTTATTTTTTTTTACTAGCTGACCCGGCCACGCGTTGCTGTGGCTAATAAAACACAACGTCATCTACTGGATGGTTATCCAACCTTTATAACCACCACCGTCTTTGAGTTTATCGCGAAGAGACAGACAGATGCCACGGAGGACTTTAATTTATAATACGTAGAGATGGTGTGAAAGATTATAATAATGTGCATGAAATGCTTGGGGTAACTAACGTATTTAAGTTAATAAGGATTAATACTGTATCCGTCTAAATAACTTTTCAATTACCGCAATGTACGTGACCATTTTTTTAGAAGATAGAATGGGTGTAGTAAGCTATCCGTAAAAGATAGATATATGCCTTCGCGGACTTTTTTGTAGATCTATAAAAGAGGAATATCCCACCATGCATTATTTTGTAACTTTTTCCGGCACTTCTAACAATTATCGTTATGTTTCAACCAATTTACACAAATCCTTGACAAATTACATACCTAAACCTTCCTCACGAAACACTCTTTCTATTGGTGAAAACCGCCTGAAAATTCGTTCAGTAGTTTTCGAGTTTATCGCGAACAGACAGACAGACGACGCGGGGGACTTTAATTTATAATATGTAGAGATATAATGAATTGGAGTAGTATTCATTCGAAAAGTGTTCATTTTTCAATGTATGTCTAGAAATATTTAAGTCATTTGGATAAATAAAATGGATTTAGCAGATTTTGATACTCACTTCGTGATTTGTATGGAATATAGAGGCTTTTGAAACTCAACTCACCCGAGGGGCGTGTTTCTACACCCGCCATCTTGGCAAAATAATTGGTCGTGGTCGTGGTCGCGGTTTTGGGTCGTGATAAAGGAGGTTTTGAAACTCAATTTTAGATTAGTCTTGTTCCTTGCAATGTGAACAAGATGTCATACTCAGATCATTTTGTCAAAAAATCGGATATAGCGGGTATTGAAATTATATGACTCAAATAATTGGTAGGTATTGAACGATTATTTAAAATATGGAAATTAATCAAAATTAACAGATGGTCCCTTAGGGTGGTCGCCACATGAACAGCATCCATATTTAACTTTGAAACGTGGTAAAACACGGTTTTTCATTTTTGGGAAATGGCAACACTGACGAGGAGAGAGAGGTTGCAATGAAATTTTAAGTGAAATGCCTCGATGCACCGAGATAAACAAAATTAATTGAGTAAGGTTGTGGAATGAGCAGCATAAATTAACCTTTACAATGTAATTAATTCCATCACATGGCAAGTTTTGAAACAGTGCATGTATTTTAATCAAACTTCGTGGATGCGACATCGATACATAAAGTCATAACTAAACAGTGCAGGAGGATATCTGCATGCGACAGTAGCGTAGATAAGGTTAAGATTACATAGCAAGTCATAAGGGGGATATTTACCTCCTGTTGTCTCTTATTAATGATCCCCTTAAAGTCGATGCGCGAGTTCCAGATCTGACGTTGCACATGCTGACGGTACTTGCTCATGATGTGCTCCAGGGCGCGGCGATGGTCATCCAGGGCCGCCTGCAGCCGCTGGTTCTCCTGCTGCATCTCTCTCATCTCCTGGGTGCTATAGATCAGCACTGAGTGTGGCTGGCGGGATCCCTCGTTCAGGGCCTGCACTTCCTCCTGGTACTGAGACACGCAAACAATTTGCTTTAATACTTGGATGATCATTTTTGGACGAAACACACTGCAAACTCTGTGCAATAATTGGACGTCCGGTTATGCCTTTTAAAGTTTTCATTTATTTATTTCTAATGTGAATAGTGCGTAAGAGTAATGTCCAGCTGCTCCCTACCAACCGAAACCAATGAGATATAACATCCCAAATTGGGGAATGTTGTGAGGCTGAAGGGTATGGGGAGAGAAAGGAGATGAGGAAGAGGAAGCACCCAGCTATTCAGATCTGGTCACTAAACATGGCTAAAGCCATTTCAAGAAATGTTACAATACCGAATGGTGGTCTTTCATTAGGGTGATGCTAAGGCTGGGCATAAGCTGAGAAGCAGGCCACACAGAGCAGTACAGAGCAGAAATGTCGCCGCAGGATGGACGAGGCAGAAATCGGTGATCAGCATGTGCTGCGACACAGCTTAGTTCGGCTTGTGCCTGCTAGGGCGCTGATCATTTATGACAATCTGTCTCGTTCATACATTACAAAATCTGCCCTGCTCTGCTCTGCACTGAACTGCGTGGCCTGCTCCTCAGCATATGCACAGCCTAAAAGTATCTACCACCTTAAAATATGCGGTAAGTTTACTGTATATGATTTTATATTAATGAAATGTGAAATAAATTAAATTTACTTGCACAGGCTGGGATTCAAACCCGCAGCCTCCAGGTTCGTAGTCGAGGAGCTTATCCCTCGACCACGGAGGTCGTCTTTTACAAGTAAAAATTAGTTTTACAAAGACGTCTGAATAGTTCCAGGATTTGAACGGTATATTAGCAATTTAGAATATAATATCAGATGTGAAAATCTAGGAATGTACATTAATCTTAGGAAAGGCATTAGGTAATCCATCTTCATTTAAAATAGGTATTTTTTCAATAAAAATAGGTTTTTTTTTTATATCGGTATTTTTTAAGATATCTACCGAGCTCCAATGAAATTAACAAAATTCTTTGCCGTAAAATAGCCGCGAGCAGAGTCGTAAAGGCGATTTTAGTGGAAATAATTTGAATTATGCTCAATTTCGTAATATCTCTTTTCTTTTAGCATTTTGAAATTCTTAGTGATTGACTGCTGAGCGATGTCTGGTTAAAATGGGAGGCAGTAACTAATATCTGAGTGTTACTGGAAAGGGCTAAATGAATATGGCTCCACGATATATGGGGGACTTTTACTTTCAGGTATTTGAAGGTCGCGGGTTTGAATCCCGGCGTGCAAAAGAAAATTTTATTTGATTCACAATTTATTTATTAAAGTAATATATAGTATAGTTTCAGAGTGGAAGATGCTCTCAGTATAGCCTTGGAGTAAGACCACCATTCAGAATTGAAACATAGCTTGAAATGACTTTAGCCGAGTTTGGTGACCAGATCTGAATAGCCAGGTACTTTGCCACCACCATCTTCCCCTCCCCATTATCACCTCAACCTCACCACATACCCTAATTTGGGATGCCATAGTCTCACTGGCTCCAGACTGGAGCTGTACTCTTGTGCGGATTCACGTTAGAAAAAGGTAGGTAGTTAGGGTTATAGGGGTCCCTGTATTTATCATTATTCAAGGGTTAATAGACCTATGTCGAAAGACAAGCTGTTTCTAAAAATAATGACCTGAACGATGATAATTTAGAATAATATTTAAAAAACAAAACAAAAATTATTAGATGATTAGAAGAATGTTTTCTAAGTTTAACACCAATAAAGGCTAATTTTATTTTATTTTATTTATTTATTTATTTTATGAAAGGTGATGCAGCAATGTTATTGTGAGATGTGTTTTTTTTTAAGTATAATTTAAGTATAAATCGAAAAATTTGATGACACAATTTGTACCTAAATTGGAAAGAATTGGAAAAAAAACTGAAGGTTAACCCCTGGTTGGCCGGAGCCGCTCCGTTGCGTGCGTCATATGCGCATGCGCGAGAAAATAATTAAAATATTTGAATAATATTGTCGACGAAAAACTTTTTGTCTGCGATTTTGACCCTTCTATGTACAGAATTTGTATGAAGAACAGTGTCAGAATCGCTTGCGCCATCATTACTCTAGGTGATGCTAAAAGTCTCATTCACCTAGTCACCCTGGAATATTTTTAAAACGATTTCATCCATGACAATGCGCTGTCATAATTTGCAGCGAATTTAACGGTCGCAATAAATGCGTGTATCGCGAATAAAATGTCGTAAAACCTATTAATTTACATAATAAATGCAAGTAATGTGGTTTTAGTAGATAGTTTATTGTGTTGTGAACGTATTTCAGTCAATAAAATATACAATAGCTCAAAATTTATCAACAAAACATTCAATTCAAAATTCAAAGTGATGGTTTTTTTGTGTTTTTTTGTGAAGTTCCGCGAATTTCCGCGAAATGGCCCGACATTTGACCGGTTAAGAAAAATTTATTTTTCAAAAGTATCATACCCATTGAGGTATATAAATAGAGGAGCAAACTTCCGCGCGTCAAAAAAAGCGTAACCACTCTACAACCGCAGCGACGGTGCTTTGAAACCACTAAACATTTTAAAGTAAACATGTATTTGTCTCACTTGCACAAGTCGCGAGAACTATACCGCCAGCGGCACGCTGCTAGGATTAGACAAAGACAGAAACACAAGCCTGCAATTGCGGTTTGGTGTTGCCTACCATTTGAAATTTTACTCAACATAAACAACAAAATGTAGTTTTTTTTAACGTTAGTTTGTAATAAAATAAAATAATTAAAATTATTTTAGATATGTGTTTTTATTTTATGACTAAAAGAAAGCATAATTAATGAAATAATTAAGACATTTTTTGTTCCAATATTTTTTTATTGTACCAAAAGTATATAATACTCAAACGGAAAGTGTTTCAAAAGTGTTATCAAAGTTCTTTTCTCAGCAATCGAGTTATTTCCACTCACTTCTCATGGCGTGCTACATCTTTATGGTACCATGCAAAATTATTATCAAAATAAAATAGGTAAAAAATATAATTACTAGATTATTATTCAATAAACTAAAATAAGTTTTAATTAATTATTTTGTACGAAGATTAAAACATAATTTGCATTATTTTTCCAAAATATTTTAATATGGCTACCTCCATAGTAACTTATTCCATAAATTATGTATTCTCCCATTATTATGGGAAAATCAAAAAGGCTTTTTAGTGGCAACACTGAACCTGTATTAAAGTATTTGACATTTTATTTAAATTTCTGCATTTTTTAATTAAATATGAATATGTAAACAATAAAATTACGTTTGGAAAGTAATTCCGCTTGCTTTATTATGTTTTCCTGAGCTTGAATCGCATTCCTTCACGACGCATTTAACCATTTTTGATCGCGTACCGCCCGGTTCAACTCGGTCGGCGTCTCAGTGAGCACTGAACTGACGTTACCTGGGCATCTGCTTTTGGACATATGTACAGTGGCAATGCTTTGGAGCGGTCATTAGTCATCTATGTATATATATATATATATCAATGATCATACCTGTCAGACCATGCTCTGTGCGCGCTATACTTCCAAACATTCCCAATGGGTATGTATGGCAAGCAATAATATGCTGAAATAGGCAAAACCCAAAAACGCTTGTTACGTTATAGCTTAGTCTGACAGTACCTTTTTAAACAAAAAGTAAATACACATATTTTTAACATATTAAAAAAACACTGCTAGGCAAGTCTGGTAATTTACCTAGTGCCCAATTTCAACAGGTATAAACTTGTACTATTTACCAAATAGATTTCTTTCGTGCAATTCAGCTTGATTGACAGCATGCCGAACGAATCAAATTAATGCAAGGCACACTTTCGACCATTGGCACAGATAATTTTCAAATGTTCAATGTAAGCACGGAGTTATGTGGGCCTTTTCGGAAAGTTTTTTCGATTGCTGAGCACAGACCTAACACGCCAATCGTATTTTTTACATCTACAAACCCAATGATTGTGTTCTTAATTAATAATAATGAATAACGCTACCTGAAATGTTAGAAATCATGCACCGTAACATCTTTGTCTATATTATAAAATGATCCGTACGGGTGTATATACGGGTGAACAAATAGTGGCCCTTACCTGTTTCATTGATTCAATTTGTTTATTAATTGCTTGAGTATCATTCAAAAGCGAATCTGCGACACTTTCGCGTTCTTTTAGACGACCTGCCAGTCTTTTTGCATCTAAAATGATTTGCTGAATCGACAGTGACATCTGAAAAGAATGTGACAGTTGGCTATGTAAAACAGATTCCAATTCGAGTACATTGTTGTAACGACCTCAAAATTGCGTGCGTACCTTGGTCTTAAAGGTGAAACATAAAACACACAGCCGAACTGTGTTTTATATTTCTATAACAAGCACATTGTTCGACACTTCACACACAGCATCCACAGCGATTTCGGAATCAGCTGTTTATGGACAAATCCATAGCCAACTTACTACCTACTACATTTCGGTAATACCAATGCCATGTTGTAATTTTATTCTTCGTGAGATTCTCTCGTACTTTCTGCTGCAAAGTCGGGGTTGGTTGTTTTCATAAATAAACCACTGGATATAGTGACCGGACAATAGCATTTTTTATGAGTTTTCATAAAAGCCTCTCTCCAGCGACTTGCGTCATGAACAGTGTTGCCAACTTAACGGATTTCCCGTCATATCTGGCGGATTGGAGTGTCCCGAAACGGGAAAATTTTGTGTATAACGGAATTTACAGTATGACGGATTTTCTGGCGGATTCGAAAAAAGTGACAAATTACATACTTTTATAGGCGAAAATCGCCTATATTAATGGATTAATGGAGAAATTTTGATTCCTGAAATTCTCTAGCCACCCCCCCCCCCCAGAATGGATGAAAATTTGTGTATCTGACGGATTTCTGACCGTTGATCCGTCACGATTTAGCGGGAACAAAGATTTCGAGTTGGCAACACTGGTCATGAACTTTGGCTTGAACTTTCGCTTGAACATCACTATAAACTTTGTCAATGGAGGCAACTTTCGCTTGAACATCACTATAAACTTGAACAATTCTTGTACGCAGATGCTATCTTCAAGCTTTCCATAATCATTAGTTCATTTTTTACAGCAGCCGCGCGAAGTGGTCAGTCACGGAGAATAAATCAAACGAGTTTTTGGGGTTATGTTAACTGCGCGAGCCTAATAATTATGAGCTTAAATTATAAATAAATACTCTCGTAATCAAAGATATTGAAATATAAGTAGATGTGCTATTTTTACTATGTGGGTCTGCGCTTCCGGGTGTCGCCGATATTGTTTACCAATTAACAAATAAACTAAAAGAACAAATAATTAACGAATAAACCAAACGAACGTTAAACTAAATGAACGAATTCTTTCCTTATTCAAAATATATTGTTAACCAATATTAATGCACATTTTCAAAAAATCAACGAAATGAACAAATTCTTTTTGTATGAAAACTACCCTAATTACCGCGTAGTCCGGCGACAGTTATGCGAACACCATAGCATATCTCTTCTGTATTTGAATATCTTTGGTCGTAATGGATGTTTATTCCTATCGTGAACTCACTTGTAAATAAAGTCTATATAAATAAATAAATGTAGAGGGTCCATAAACCTATGTTACAATATTAATGATAATACTTGTTGTTTTTAAATTCTTAAATGGTACATTTAGGTCTCGTACGAATGCTAGTAGCCAGAAATATTAATGTAATTCCAATTCGTATTTCTGGTGAAATTTTTCTTGCACATGTAGTATAATTAAATTCTCAGTTTCAAATTCCCAGTTCTTTAAAATCGGTTTCAGAATGGCTACCTGGAAAAAAATGACCAATTCAAATCGGTATTCTATTCTTAATTCCTAATAAATAAATACCTTATAAAATTTCGAGGTACAATTAAGATAATACTTATTACATGCGACATCTACAATCTAGGTAGATACTTACACGTAACATGTACAATCTTATCGCTAAAACCGTAAACCGCTAAAATCTTTCACATTATGTAGTATTTTATCCTTATAGGAACCTTTTATCCCTACAGGAATCTCTCGACCCATCGCTTTGCACCGCGGTTGGAGGGATGGATTTATACGTCTGCTATATATCATACCTATTTCCTTCCCAGAACTTCCTTTCCTTAAAAAAACCCTCCACACAGCATCTCCTAAATGACATAGGCCCTGAGGGAAATTATTTTCCTCAGGGCCTCCTGTGTGGAGCTAATGCAGAAAAACAGCTACAGTCAAGAGGCAGCCATTAACCAATCCCTACCCTATATCGATATCTTCGGGCCTTTTCCGTACAAAAATTTTGTCCTCAACCACGAATTTCCTTTTCAGCACTGGATGCGGGTCCGTTTATCAAAATATTTCTCGAAAACGGTTTTAAATTTCCGTGGTAATCCGGCCCACAATGACCGTGCGGGCTCATATCTAAACCTAGTATATAGGTTACTACATTTTGTTTTTGAATTTGCTATTAGAGGAAAAATTACAAACTATCAAAATGTCATTTTTTTTACATGAGCTCCACACAGGAGGCCCTGAGGAAACTAGACCCTGAGGGAAATTAGTTTCCTCAGGGCCTAGGTCGTCTTTGGGAATGCTGTATGGAGGGTTTTTTAAGGGAAAGGAAGGAGAGGAGAGTTCTGGGAAGGAAAAGGGTTTAAGGGATGGGTAGGAATTTGGGGTTCAGTGTGTCTTGGTCATCCGCCTCCAAGACTAAGACAAACCTCACCCCATGAACCCGGGCACCCCTGCTAAATCACCAAATCATGTCAGCAACGAAGCCAACCTCTGCCTCGTAAGTTATTTATAAACACAAATATATAAATCACGTAATGTTTCAATGAGTTCATTTTATTTATTATTATTGCATACAACAGTGGGTTATTTATTTGAAAATATTTGCACCAGTACACAAGACTCCAGATACTAATATCGACAGCCTGTGTGTCGGACGAATATCTACAGCTCATATGTTGAACTAATATCTATGAACTTCAGAGTGTTGACTAATATCTACAGAGCTAAGGTCGGACGAATATCTATGACGGTCCCAGTGATGACTAATATCTACAGAGCGTAGGTTGAACTAATATTTACAGAGCGTAGGTTGGACTAATCAGCTAAATGTGTCCAATAGTCCGATGTTAGGGATTTTTACATACATACTTACATAAATTAAGTTTTTTAAACTGCGTACGCAATATTACGTTATTCCAATATGCTATACATAATTGCAAATCCAACCTCCGCCAGCATGGGCGGATCCAGGATTTCTTTCTGGGGGGGGGGGGCACAATGGGCGAACGGGCAAAAAAATCAACAATTACTGTTAGGATTTTTTTCTGGGGGGGGGGGGCACAAAGGGCGTACGCACAAAAAAATCAACAATTACTGTTAGGATTTTTTTCTGTGGGGGTGGGGGGGGGGGGGGGCACAAGGGGCGTACGCACAAAAAATCAACAATTACTCTTAGGATTTTTTTCTGGGCGGGCACAAGGGGCGGACGGGCAAAAATTCAACAATTTCTGTTAGAAATAAACTTGAAGTTCAAGTATGTATAAGAAGGTTTATGAAAGTGTCAAAGCAATAGAAAAATTAAAAGTTTAATAAAGACAGTTTTCTGTACTGTGATATACCATCTGGGGGGGGCACGTGCCCCCGTGCCCCCCCCCTAAATCCGCCCTTGCCTGCCAGTGCTGTAGATATTCGTCAACACTCTGGTTCTCGTAGATATTAGTCAGCAGTTTGAGCTGTAGATATTCGTCAACACTTTGGTTCTCATAGATATTAGTCAACAGTTTGAGCTGTAGATATTCGTTATAATAATAATAATTGGATGACTTCTATAGCGCCATTTTCGTGAGAAATTCACCTCACGGGCGCTTTAAACATTCATTTATACATATCTATACCTACATATATACTACAAGTGGCTTACAACTAAGATTGATAACTAATGACTTACAACTAAGACTTATATCACTAAAACTATAGGTACCTATTTTTATAACCAAGTTTGAACTTGGAAGATATAATACGAACAGAGCAGTATTGTTACTGCTCTAATCGTATCACGACTTGCATCAACACTTTGGTTCCCATAGATATTAGTTCGATTTTTTTCAGTTTTTGGAATTCCTGTAGATATTAGTAGACGCCTCCGTACACAAGTGTGTTGGAATATTTTAAACCCAAGCTGGCAACACTGACAGTTCCGTTTCCGCATTCTTTTGTTTTTTTCTTCTGTTTGAAATTGAGTCGACTTGAGTATTGTTTACGCACGTTTATCAGTGTTTATCTGACAATAAAATACATCTGTACCTTGCAATTGAGTCCATTTAATTACAAACCAACAGGTTATGGGCCTCATCATGTTTAAAGACACTGATTGATGAGATAATTGTGATTAACGTTTGTATCGAACAATGTCGTTCTAACTCCCTATTGAAAAGCTGAGGGGCCGTGAGTTCGCCGCTCAGGCATATTTAGAAGATCAGGATTTAAGGGAATATGTCGAAGGTACGGAAACAGACCAGAAAAAGGTTAAAAAATGTCATACCAAGATTGTTTTATTGACTGAACCTGTAAACCGTATGTCTAGTCTGTTACAACTAGGGTTCCCAGATCAAAAAATCAAAATCCCGGAGAAAATTATTCCAAAGCATTCGACCGTGTTAATCACTATATTCTTTTGCAGAAGTTATTAAGTCTAGGAATTCACGGTAATCTCTATAGATGGATCGCATCATATGTCAGTAATCGGCACCAAATCATGGTTGTCAACGGTTTTGCGTCCTGTTTAACAGAAATCGTCTCGGAATTTTGAAAGACAAAACCCGCGCGAACCAAGAATAGCCATTGTCTCCCGCCCCCGCCTCGTCCTTAACACGTTGCGCTTTGCGTAGTTTGTGTTGCGTTCGTTCTGCAGGCGCTGCGTGCCCCGCGTTACACTAACAAAAAGCCTAACAAAAGCCGTACAGGCTGGACTTCTAAATATTTAGCCGGACACGACCTAAAAAAGCCAAACATGTCCGGCTAAAGCCGGACAGATGGCAACCCTACACAGGAGGCCTTGAGGAAAATAATTTCCCTTAGGGTCTATGTCATCTGGGATGCTATGTGGAGGGTCTTTTTAAGGAGAGGAAGGAATGAAGATTGGTCTTGAAGAGACCCATGTTGTAGGAGGGAGGAAACACAGAGGCCGGCAAATAATAATATTTCTTTATTAAACAAAAAATTTTAAGATTTATAACTACAAAAACAAAAAGTACATCATAAGTACAGTAAAAGTACAGTTTAAAAGTTTTGAAAGCATACACATATGTCATTTATGTAAATATTAAATAAGAGTGACCCCTGGGGTACACCCGAGACGATTTCTGTTAAACAGGATGCAAAATCGTTGACAACCGTGATTTGGTGCTGATTACTGACATATGATGCGATCCATCTATAGAGATCACCGTGAATAACTTCTGCAAAAGAATATAGTGATTAACACGGTCGGATGCTTTGGAATAATCCTTCAAACTTGAAGTATCATACTTCAAGTTTATTTCTACAAGTTCAGGTATGTATAGAAAGGTTTATGAAAGTGTCAAAACAATAGAAAAATTAAATGTTTAATAAAGACAGTTTTTGCTTCTCAGTAAGTACTGTGATGGAATCTCCACAGTACACAAAAATACCGTCTGGGGGGGGGGGCACGGGGGCACGTGCCAGCCTTTGGTATCTAAATCCGCCTAAATGGCATCTACCTGGCATTGCATATCCATTTGAGCATGAAGAAAATTTATAAAAGACACTAGATTCGAGGTTGTGGAGCGATTTCTCATAAAGCCATGTTTAGGTGAGATGGTAGAATATAATTGATCGTAGACAATTTTTTTCAATACTTTACTTAGAATCGGTAATTTGGATATAGGTCGATAGTTGGAGACATCATTTTTACTACCATTTTTAAAGATTGGGGTAATCAAGGCTGTTTTCCACTTGTCGGGAAATGTTCCTTCAGATAGCGATAGTTTGAAAATAGCAAAATTGGGGGGTGTCAGTTGTTTACTACAATGATCCCTGGAAGTTGGTCATTCCCCGGTCCCTTTTTGATATCGATAGACTTAAGGTGATTGAAAGTTATGTCTTCATTGATCTCGATTGAGCTAATTACGCTATTTGAATTAAAACAGTCACTGGAATTGCTAGTATGATCAGGTTGAACATTCGAAAATACAGGACTAAAATACTCGGAAAATAAATTGGCTACTCCTTTACTGTCATTAGCAGTTTTTTCACCATAAATCATGGATGGTAGGAGGTTTTCGTTGAGAATTGACATAGGAATTTTTCTAACATTACATATGCTGTATGCCAGATTCTATCATAGAAATTTATGTTTTGTAAGCCGCTGTCTTTTGCGAAGCAAAGAAAATGAGAGATAATCAAGAGGGTTCCGATGACGCTTCCATGCTCTAAAGAATTTTTATTTGTTATTTTTATTAAGGCTGCCGTGTACCATAGTGGATATTTTCCAGATTTCACAACTTTCTTGGGAATAAACGCATTGATAATTTGTTCAATTATAACGTAAAACGAATGTAACACTGTATTTACATACGGTGCATTTATAACGGTAGACCAGTCAGTCTCATTCAGTTTCTCATTAATCTCTTATTGTTCGAGGAGTTGAGAGGGTTGCATTAGTGGATGGAAATTCTAGTTCTATAACCAATGATTTATGATGAGCATCCTCTTTAACTAAAGGGTGATCGGCAAGCGACGCCTTAGCTGGAGTGTTACAGAAAACTAGGTCCAAAATTTGTTAGGTGAATTGTTAAATTGGGTTAAATTTGAAAAAGATAAGCAGTAAGTAACGTGAGTAAAAATTGGTCTCTGTTAGTTGACATTTGTTGATTATTCTATTTAAAATTTGGCATGTTATAGTCGCCAATGATTAGAAACTTGTCAAGTACACGCAGCACATATGGATGTTATAACAATGATGATTTGATTTTGATGTATCGACAGTTATCCAAATATCTTCAGCGTCTGAATTCCAAGAGCAGGGGGTAACAAAAAATTATTAATTAATACCTATGACAAAAAATTATTTTTTAATCCAATTTTGTAAAATTCGCAGAATGGTGTACCATTAACAAACTTACGCTTAACATTAAAAAATGTCAAATCATGAGTTTCTTTAGAATAAAAAACCCCATCAAATACAGTTATTCACTTAACAATCACAGTTTAATGTCAGTACCTGTAATAAGGGACCTCGGAATAACCTTCGACACTAAACTACTATTTATCAACCACATTGATATCATTACTAATAAAGCTATGAAAATGCTGGGTTTCATTCTAAGACTATGTAAAGATTTCAAAAGCATTCATACATTTAAATTACTATATACAACTCTGGTTAGGAGTCATTTGGAATATAATTCCCCCATATGGAACCCTCTCTACAAAAGCCACGCAAACTCCATTGAAAAAATCCAACGCAAATTTCTCCGATCAATTAATTTCAAATTAGGAATTCCCGCGGTTGACATAAACTACGATTCTCTATTACAAAAAATGCGACTCTTATCGTTAAAAGATAGAAGAATACTCAATGATCTTATTTTTTTATTTAAAATAAACAATAACTGGTTTGACTCCCCTGAATTGGTATCGTTAATAAATTATCATGTACCTAGTAGAACAACTCGACTCAAAACACCTTATTATTGCAACAACACTCTCAGTAATGCAGAACAAAATTCAATAATACATCGTTTACACACTTTAGGTAATGAATTTGCTCATATCGATCATGCCGAAAGTTTGTCATCATACAAAAGATGCATTAGACAAAATTTATCTGCTAGTACTACATAATAAATAATAAGTATAATCATGTAACCATAATATTATGTCCTACCAGTATGCACTCTAATACCTATGGCTTAGAAACATATCATAGGTACATATTTTTCATATCGCTTTGTATACTCCGTAATACCTTCCTTTTATTTATTATATATATTTTTTTAAATTTTGGTTATCTTCAATATTTGGCTCCTAAGAGCATTTCTTACTGTTTACTTGTCATACTTTTTTTATATTTATAACTTTTGTACTTTATATTATTTACAAAGGTAACTTATAGTTTATATTATTTCCTGCCTTTCAACTTTTTATCTTAACTTTTTACTTTTACATTATACTTTATATTTTATAGTTTACACTTTTACTTTATACTTTCATTTTATACATCATAATTCTATTTACTACTCATTACTCGTTACCTTAACTCCTTTCTTTTACCCTTTGTTTTTATATTTAACTTTACATTTATATGTCACTTTCTTATGTTATTGTATTATAATATATATAAATATAATTATGTAAATATAATTCAAACTAAATCTTCTTTTGGTCAAAGAAATTACTTCTATCAGGCTCCACTCATATTTAATAGCCTTCCAGAACATATTAAGTCATCTAATTCCTTGTGCACTTTTAAAAAAATGGTTAAATTATTCGTATTAGCCGAGGATTGCCAATTGATTTTTTCTACATTGTCATTTCTAAATTAATAGCGTATTGATTATTTATTACAGTATATTTACTGTTAATATATTTTTTTTTATTTTCTTATTAACTTACCATTACATATTAATTTTCTAACCGAACCTAATTTTAAATATTATAGATTAAACAACTTGCAAAAAAAAAGTTATTTCAAAGCTAATTTCAACATATGGTCACTCTACATGTTTTACGTTATAATGTATTTGTTCCTATAGTGCAGTAGAGGCCCATTCTGTGAGAAATATTATTGTAACAATATTGTCTTTCTACACATTATTTTGTGTACTCTATAAAATTGTTAATCTCAAGTCAAAATGAAGTTCAAAATTTCAATTTAAACAATAACACCTAAATTAAAAAGGTAAACAAACAAATAAATAAATATATATGGGTTATCGTATCCCATAACTTTGTCAAAACTAAAAGATCACACGGATGGCATTTCTAAGGTGTCACTTACACTATAAAATACAATCATATTTTAATGAAAACGGTCACTTAAATGTGAAAACGGTTTCTTTCATATTTATTTCATAATTATTTGATAGTCACTTTAATATTGCATAAGAAAGATTCGCTCTAATGTAATCGCTTATAAATCATTGTTTTGTTTCATTTTTTATTTTTAATTTTTTACACATAATTTTTTAATTTTTTACACATATTTAAAAAAAAAAACCTAAGGACATATATTTTTTTAAATTTTATCTATTGTTGAAAATGGTATGAACTAATGATATAATGAATGAGAACATTTTGTCTGATCTCTTAACACTTTGTTATTAATTCATATATTTTTATCACTTATTATTTTCTCTGTTTATCATTTTATTTTTAAATTTTATTATTTTGCTTTTACTTAACTGTTTTGCATGACCGATATTTGCGTGTGTTATTTTTATTAAATTGTGAAATTATTAACCCCGATACAGGCGAACCCTAGTGGTTAATAATTACATGCTAAAAATATATGTACATAAATTGTGAAGAAGCAATAAATAAATGGCACATGTTGTGCCGTATGTTTTGAAATAAATAAATAAATAAATAAATTACGCCTCCACCAGTTGATTTACCAGTTTGATGGATATCCCTATCATTTCTGTAAACAGAATAGCGGTTATCAAATAATTCCTTATTTATTTATTTATTAATTTACGGACAACAGTCCATTAAAAACATAATAATAACACGAATAAAAAAAAAAAAAAAACAGAGATGACAGCGAAGGGAGAGCACATAAAAATTAATAGCAATGACAATATAAAATATAAAAAGTACATATAGAGACACTACAAGTCAAATCATGAAGAAGCATTTAAATATTGCGTAACGACTGCCGAAAGTCATTTAGTTTTACACCAAAAAAATCAATGCTTTGACTTGCGTTGACAAGTCTCGACATTCTGGATAAGGGAGAATGGTATCCGTAATTAGTAGAATGTTGATTGAGGAACAGCAATTCATTATTTCGAAGCCTACGGGAAGGGATGTTAAACTGGATGAGTTGTAACAATGCAGGTGTATCTGTAATACTGTTGATAATTTTAAATATGCAAATTAGATCAGAGTCCTTTCTACGTTTTTCTAAAGAAGGCATGTTTAAAATGTGTTCAATTTCATCATATGAGTACTTGCCTCTTTCAAGACCCAACCTCCAAGCAATTCCTCTTAGGAAACGATGTTGTACGGATTCGATGTGACAAATGTGGACAGCGTAGAAAGGAGACCAAATGACACTAGCATATTCAAGGTGAGGGCGAACCAGCGAACAGTAAAGAGTTTTAAGTGTACTTATATGTTTGAAGTCAGAGGTAATTCTATGAATGAAGCCGAGTAGTTTAAGTGATTTATTTACGATATTATTTATGTGATCACGGAAAGAAAGTTTGCAGTCTAGAGTGACCCCAAGGTCCTTGATAGATGTGACAGTAGATAGACAAACACTATTTAGTTTATAATCAAACTGAATAGGTTTTTTGGTTCTATAAAAGGACAAAATTTTGCATTTATCAACATTAAGTTCCATGCAGTTAATTTTGCACCAATCGTTAAATGAATCAATATCAAGTTGAAATAGTAAACAGTCAAGGTGGGATTTAATAATCTTAAGAATCTTATTATCATCAGCAAATAGCCAGAAACGTGTGTGAGAAAAACTTTTGTGATATCATTAATAAAAAGGTTAAAAAGAAGCGGGGCCAAATGGGCTCCTTGGGGAACGCCGGAAGTTACATCAATGTTAAAGGATTCAAAGTTATTTATTTTAACCCTTTGTTTTCTATATGTCAAGTAAGAGTGAAAGAATGATAACAAAGGGTTTCTAATGCCTATAGCATAAAGTTTGGCCATGAGAATACGGTGATTAACTTTGTCGAAGGCTTTGGAGAAGTCAGTGTAGAGGACATCAACCTGAGTGTTATCTTCTAAGGCTTTCACAATGGTACTTGTAAAGGAAAGTAAATTTGTTGTAGATTTCGCCGATCTAAATCCATGCTGTTCCTCAATTAGAACACTTTTGAAAACAGGAGTAATTTTCTTTGTAATTATCGACTCAAATATTTTTGGAATATTAGATATAATTGATATCGGTCTGTAATTTCCAATATTCGACTTGTTTCCGGACTTAAAAATGGGTCGAATATATGAAATTTTCCATGAGTCAGCAAATGTTCCAGATGAAAGTGACAAGTTGTACAACATACAAATTGGGTTAGATAGTGCTATCTAGGATGCTATCAACCAACCAACTTTCGGTAATGAAAATCAAGTCATAATTATTGAGCAGCACATTTTGAAGAAATTCCAACGTTTTTGAGCGCAAACCTCTTGCATTTTGATAAAAAATTATTAAAGAATCAATCATTGAGAAATTATTACATCAATAACTTTGGTTTCTATAAAATATATTTGAAGAATATCATATTCAAGAGTTAGGCTGGTTACAGTGCTCGACTGACGGTCGGTGCGTACTTCGGTCGCGCTTGTCATTTGTATGAAAATTCATAAATCGTTCAGTGCAGGACCGACCGTACGCATGCGTATATCGCTACACAGTGCGTATGAGAATCGTCTGTCGAGTGCGTGCGCATGCGGACCATGCGACCATCGAGGTCGACCGACGAGTGAATTCCCCTTGAAATGCTTTTTGGGCGACGATCGGATGTACGTGATATCTACATCTTCTGTTCCTAATACGTCTACGAAGATAATAAGCAGCAATTAAACTATTCGTAAACGCGTCCATTTCGCGTACGACATCCGGTCAGCTTGTTGGTCAAGCGTGAACTGACGGTACGCACCGACGGTCAGTCGGTGGTATGCGATCGTCAGGACCGACCGTACGCATGCGTATCGTCAGGACCGACCGTACGCATGCGTATCGTCAGGACCGACCGTCGGCCGTGCACTGTAACCGGCCTATGTTCAAAGTCATAAGTCCACTGGGTATTGCAAAGCAAAACATACAATTATCAAAAAGTGCGTGAGTAATGAGCAGGTGGGGTTAATGTAAAAAGGGTGATATTTATAAAATTAAGAAAAAATCAGGAGAAAAATTGTGGTTACAGGATAGATGATTTAACATGGTAATGGTGATTATATAAGGTTTTTTAGCTGCGATTCGCATGAGACGTGTACGGGAGGTGAAGTGTCATTCTTCCGTAGGTAGATTTTTCCACTTCTTACCCATAAAAACTGATACATGTGTTCGTTTTTTAAAGCCGTTGGCGAACCTCAGTATAGATTTATTCTTCCGCGTGAGATGGTCGTTAACGAAAATCCTCTGATCAGCTCCAGCCATTCCGATGCCCTTGGTAGTGATTCCATTTTTCTTCTTAATGGCTGCTATAAATTCATCCTTTTTCTTGCGAGAGGTGAATTTGGCGATGATATTTCCCGGACGTCCGTCAGTCGTGTCTTGAGTACGATTACTGATTCTGCTTACGTATTCAATGTCGCTTTGATGGAGAGGGCATCCAGTTGTTGCGATAGTCGACATCATTGTAGGCAGATTCTCATTGGTGGTCTCAGGCATTCCGTGTATTTCTAAGTTGTTAGAGAGAAGCTCCTAGTCCCTTTCGTTGTTTCCCCTCTCTAACATGAGTACTGTTTGTTTCAGCTCAGAAGCTTCCATTTCTAGCTTATCTACTTTAGCTAATTTTTCATTAATTAATTTCATTTTACTTAAAAAATCTTCCATAACATTATTATGGTAGACTATGGACTTTTTGAATTCGGCCATTTTGTGGCTCATTTGTTCTAATTGCAGTGTCATTTTTCTGATCTCCACAGTTAAGAGTTTGTTACTTTGATCTGCAGAGCAAGATCGAGTATCTTGGTTGAACGGAGTTTGGATACAGTTATTGCATTTCCAGGCATCCTTTTTACCTTGCGACATGCGTTTAAATACACTTGCCGTAATATTTGCACATTCGAAATGGAAGATGCATTTGCATGTCAAACACTTTATACACTCAGCCTCTTTTAGATTCTTAACGCAAAACTTGCATGTTGAATCCATATTTGTTTTGCTTGCGGCTGCACCAGGTTGCAATACTGTGGGTAGCTGGAGGTTTTTTGACAAATAACTAAAAACTTGCAATTTGGCACTGTTTACTCTTTAAACAAGCAGTCACTTTTGCGTTTAATTCACCTCAACTTATATTACGAGCTGGTATTGAAATTGTGGAATAAAAGTCACTGTTTTTATATTAGTAGGATTTGTACAGCACCCTAGGTGATTTGTAACTTAAATAGCGCTGTATAAATCAGCCAAATATTATTATTATTAAGAAGTTGTTGCATTGAAGCATTGTTGCATTCAACAGCTTCTACCCATAATACAATTATTTGCAATCAAGCATCTTGCCAACTACAATGACTTCTACCCATAAAAAAGGCCTTTAAGAAATAATATAATTGCTTGCATTCAAAGTATCTTACCAACTGCAAAAACTCGTACACACAATACAATTGCTTGCATTCAAAGTATCTTACCAACCGCAAAAACTTGTACACACAATACAATTGCTTACATTTAAAGTATCTTACCAACTGCAAAAACTTGTACACACAATACAATCGCTTGCATTCAAAGTATCTTACCAACCGCAAAAACTTGTACACACAATACAATTGCTTGCATAGTATCTTACCAACCGCAAAAACTTGTACAATACAATTGCTTGCATTCAAAGTATCTTACCAACCGCAAAAACTTGTACACACAATACAATAAGGAACTCCAGTGAAAAATATTATGGCTTTAAAAAAATATGTTCATACAGACCAATGAACGCTGATTCTGAATATATAAGTTTTATTTCATAATATTAAACGTAGAGTTCTTAAAAAATTATTAAAAAGTGCATTTTTAAACCTCTTGTCAAAACACACTGTAAAGTTGGTTATTGAAACTTTGATTATGTAGGTATCAGAGGCGGCCGGTGACAAAATTTGCGAGCAGTGCATTTCACAAAAAAATGATAACATTAACATGGGAAAATAAAGTGATTCAAAGAAAGTGACATACCTAGTACAAACGTTCACTTGTAGAGAAAATCCATTCGTCGCTCTTTCATTTGTGAAAACACTTCAATGACACGATTATTAAAGTCTGGTATCGAAAATATCAAACATAGTGTTCCTCAGAAATTTTTTTACACATTTTAGCGTAGAAAAACACCCTTCGCACTCAACAGTTGTCATTGGAATAGTACAAATTATTTTTAAAAGTTTAACCATTTCACTAAAACACTCCACTAAGTTACATTTATAAAATAATTGTAAAATTGATATTGCTCCGGTCAACGACGGTCACATCCACAAAGCCAAGATGCTTTCAAATATAGTTCTTTTTTAAACACTCTATTCACAGTTTTTTCTTAACTTTACAAACTTGTTTTATATTCATCCATGGTTTTGGAGGTCCATTATTTTTCAAAAACAATTTATTCTCAAATGAACTTCGGTTACTTTTGATAAAATCGACGTTAATCGCAATCTTTTCAGTAGAACTCATGTTTACATAAGTTTTTTTACCGAATAAACTTGCTAAAATCGTTAAAATGCTGTCAATACCGAAACAGTACTGAAGTTGATGTGCCAATAGATAGTGTTAAAACATAACATTGTTAATTAGTTCAAAATTCGTTAAACAAAATTATTTCATTTCAAAGGTTCGGGACCACATTACGCAAGTTTAATGTTTTGTCATTTGCTCTCCGCTAATGCACGCTAGCACCATATGTCTTCTCT
This sequence comes from Limnephilus rhombicus, assembly GCA_929108145.2. Lineage (NCBI taxonomy): Eukaryota > Metazoa > Arthropoda > Insecta > Trichoptera > Limnephilidae > Limnephilus > Limnephilus rhombicus. The sequence goes on from OV815276.1 coordinate 36,458,371, forward strand.
GCTCTCACACGTCAATCTTCCTTATGTACCTGTCTTGCTCATTTCACGCGTCCAACATCTGGAGATGATCCCAATCTTCGACCAAGTATCGTCAATGATCCCAGTAGAAATATTACTTCATGTGACGTCACGCCTCGGCACAACAAAATGTGCACGAATTCCTTTCTCTCATGGGAGGGAGTCTAGTCAATTGTGTAGGATTTTAAAACGAATTGGCGGAATTCTTCATGAGAGGATTACTATTTTACACTTCTGACGTATATAGATTTTTGGAAGTGCAGTGCACCAATGCACTAAGGAAGAGGCCGCCTCTGGTAGGTATGACACAAGCCATCAGTATTAACAACATTTCATGTTATTCGTTATTTCATACTGTTTATAGAGATTTAGTTGTTGTGTTTATTGAAACCATATTTAAGCCTAAATAATTCAGTATCAAAAATAGAGGTATCTCTATTAGTTTATCTCTATTATTTAAAATATTGAAAAACTTTAAACTGTACGAAAAAAATGTATTATATCTTACATCAAAATGCTACCTAGAGACGGGCAAAGCTGTTCAGTTAACGAGAATGAAAAGATCCGGTTCAGTGAATCGGCTTAATTGAACGACTGAATTAAGCTACGGACACACTTGCTCATTAGAAGCCAAAGAGCATGCTACCTAGTAGCAATTGCTACCCGCTCACTCGTTCGCAAAGATCCGCGAACTGCGAGCAAGTGTGTCCGTAGCTTTGAAGATCGGTCTTACGCAACCGGATCTTACGGAACCGGATCTTACGGATCCGTACGAAGATCCGGGTCACTGAGCCGACTCATTCGCGAACGACTCACTTCTCTATGAACTTCGAATTCAAAATAGCCGTCGTCAATCAGCTGGTAGGCGCTGCATCGCCTGTATCTTATTTGCCTACAATTTTTGCAGTGTGCAGGTGATGCTCCGTTTGAGATAGTATTGATTTTAAAAGCTAAAAAAAAATATTATTATTTTTAATTTATAAACTAATGTTTAAGACAAGATTTTTATGCATAGCACAAAGGGTAACAATTATTATAAGCAATAATTGTCAACCTGAAACACTCATTTACATTGAAAAATCTTCCGAGAAAAGATACTTGCCGCCAACGGGACTTGAACCCGTGTCCTTCTGATTGCCGGTCGGATGCTCTGACCATAAAAATCTTGTCTTAAGGCTGTCATACCAGCAAATCATAATTTCGATTCCGACTGCAGCGCTCACACATCAGCCGTTGCGAGCGGACGTTTTTGGAACTAGATTTCGTTCCGCTACAAGCCGGGTTTCACGTACCTATAGTTCACGCGAAGCTGGACCTACAGTATGGTTCAAATAAAGATGTTGAATTCTCGCTTCCAGAATTTTAATAAGTAGTTATTTGTAATTTGTGTATCGAAGTGCGTAGACATAAATAGATACATAAACACAGTAGGTATAAAGTAGATACCTACACAAAAAAACAATTTGTTATATTTTTTTAATATTTTGGTTTTTGTTTTTTCATTTTATTTTACAGCCATTAGCCCCCCCTTGTTCCTCAAGTAGGCTACGACTGTCCTGTTGTCCTGTCCTGAACTTCTCAAATTCTGAGTCAGAGACGTTAAGGCATTTAAGATTGCTGTCATCTCCTTCATGTTGCAATATCCCCCCCTCTAACTGTCTGTCCAACAACCCAACAGAGGTACATAGTCGATCAGGACTCCCCGGCCGTGATCTGCCGCATCCGTAGTCAGAAAATGTGTTGGGCTGGGAAAATGAAGAGTTGAAACACGATCTAAGTTGATCATCCACCATTTCATTTCTGACAAGACCTCCTTCTTTATCAGAGACTCTTGCTGAGGGGTCAGCTTCAGCATTAACTGTAATTGTATCAGCCGAGTATGAAGTCGACCTCTGGGGACCACAAAGGTAGCAAAATTCAACTTTCCGAGAATACTCTTGAGCTCCTTTCAGAGTCCATCTTCCTTTTGTCACGAAGCTCTGAAGTGAGTTCCAAAGACCTTGGCGTCTGTATTTGTTTAAGGACTTCTGTTTCAGATAGGGGTTCTACACAATTCCAAGATATTCCACTGACTGTGCTGGCTGACGGACACACTTTTGGAAATTTACCGACCAACCTAACCGCTCTAACAATTAAAGAGCTTCTCAAGTTTGACTGAGGATCTCTCTGGTCTGATGAGCCAGGAGAAATTCGTCTAGGTACACAATGATCCTGATACCCTGTCTACGCAGGATTTCTGCAATCCAGTTTGTGATATCTTTTAAATTGAAGATCGACCGTTTCGAGCCGTCGCTCTTTTGAACCAGAAAAAGTGTTGATAGGAAGGTGGCATTGTCGTCAGCTCTTTCCATGTACCATCTCTCATCATTGTCATTTCCGGGATTACTTTCATTTTGAACCTCCTTGTGGAAGCTTGGCTTGGACTTATCAACGACGGCTCTCGGATGAATGGTATGCGGTATCCTCTTATCATATGTAAGATGGTCTCTGGGACATCTAAGGCCTGCCATTCTCTCCAATAATCCTGTAGTGTAGTTGACCCGCCCCAAATGGTTGATAGTCACCTGTTGAAGCGGCCACGAGAGGTCTGCCCCCTCGCGCCACGCTTCTGTTCCCTCCCCTTACCCTCCGTACAGGAGGAATATTGGGGGTTTCGCCCGTGGTCTGCCCACCGGGGAAATGCCATATTTTCCTTTGATGTTTGCTTGGGGGGAAAGGCAACAACCTCCTTAGATGTTGAAGGGCGGTTGTGCGTGACACCTGTTGAAGCGGCCACGAGAGGTCTGCCCCCTCGCGCCACGCTTCTGTTCCCTCCCCTTACCCCTCATACGGGAGGAATATTGGGGGTTTCGCCCGTGGTCTGCCCGCCGGGGAAACAAGGGAAATGCCAACTTTTCCTTTGATGTTTGCTTGGGGGAAAGGCAACAACCTCCTTAGATGAAGGGCGGTTGTGCGCCGAGTGGCTACCCTGAGGTAGGCGCACTGGACTAAAGCACTTTGTTACACCACCCAGTTTCTGCAACCGGGCAGAAAGTGCTACTTCCCAAAAAGGATGAGTGGTAGAAGGAGGAATTCTGCTGAAGAGCCTCCGTTCCACTCCAATCTTACACCTGTCCATTGTTCCTGTAAAGATCTGACAGGGAACCTTCTGAACTACTTTTCCATTTGATAAGTTTTTTGGAGAGTCTGTTGAAAGCACTCTCTGCTTCAACGCCGAAACGCAGCGCCAGGGAACAATCAAATTTATCAACGACAAGCAAAAAAATAACCTATTGATAATTATCAACGCCGGTCGCCTAACAGCTACGTTTTGTACCTATGTTTTCAACGGTGTTGGAATGATAAATCAAAAGGGTCAAGAGATCACACTTCGTGAACGACATTATACCCAATTAGACATGGTCTTTTGGTAATGTACGTACCTACTGCACGATTTTTTTTTTATTTTCCCGTCCAATACGGCCGATCCGTAGCGCCAAGCAACAAGTGAATTTATCAGTGACAAGCAAAATATATCTTCAACGTCTTTTAACTTTTTCCATGCGATCGTAATAACAGTTGATACGGCAAAAGCCATGCCTCACACGCGCCCGTATCAGCCCTTGTTACGCTAACTTCGACTGCCGATATCACAGCGCTACTATGTCACAGTATTTTTTCCCGCTCGCCAGAACATTCGTGTAACTATCACGATGCTGACATCTTCGGGCATATTTCGAAAGTAAAATTGTATTTCGTAAAAAACATCTATAATCAAGTGAATGTGTCCTCGTGCCTTTGAGTGCATAGTTCTCAATTTACTCCACAGATGGCGCTAGTAGTTTGCGCACGCGCATGCATGCGATTCCGACTGACCAAATTGGACAAGCGTCGATAACATTTATTGTAGAGATCGCGCGTATTCGCACACGTTTGTTTATGTTGTGAAACTGTGATTTTGAATTTACATAAAAATTTTATTAATTTTAGTGTCATCAGAAGTTTTAGAACTTGTTTATACTAATTAATAATAATAAGTGATTGAGGTACCACTTGTGTCTATCAACGCAGTGTCCTGAGTACAAGCACGCGGATAAATGGCGCCGTCTTTAAGATAACATGGGTACGTTTTTGTATGGAATTTAATGTTTTTGTTTTTATAAACATCTAGGATTGTTTACAGACGACGATTTGGTTTCAAATTGTAGATAATAATCTCATCTGTTTATATAGTAATGATAAATCATGCCATAATATGCTGTAATTTGACATAAAATTGGATGGATAGGTATTTGAAATATGACATATACATGTAACGCGTATGGGTATTTAAAAAACGGAGTAGTTCAACGCAGGGAAAAGGTTAACATTTCAACAGGGTAATATTTTCAACACCGAAACCAACGTCTTCCAACAGTTTCAACTTTCAACGTTATTATAGGATTATTATTATGTGTGTGGGGCGTGGGGCATAGAGATAATAATAATTAATAATACATCAATGATTCGGGGAACCACCCGTTAAAAGGGATTCCTTAATATGATTTTGATATATTTTTTGTTTGTTTTTTTGTTAGTATCGTGTCGATCTCCTATTATAGTTGCGTCAACGTCGACGTTATTTTCAACAGCTATTTTCAACAGTTGAAAATTGCCAACGATAACGACGTTGGCGTTGGATAGAATTATCGTCAACGCCCAGTACTAGTAGATAGACAAACACTATTTAGTTTATAATCAAACTGAATAGGTTTTTTGGTTCTATAAAGGACAAAATTTTGCATTTATCAACATTAAGTTCAATGCAGTTAATTTTGCATCAATATCAAGTTGAAATAGTAAACAGTCAAGGTGGGATTTAATAATCTTATTATCATCAGCAAATAGCCAGAAACGTGTGTGAGAAAAAACTTTAGTGATATCATTAATAAAAAGGTTAAAAAGAAGCGGGGCCAAATGGGCTCCTTGGGGAACGCCGGAAGTTACATCAATGTTAAAGGATTCAAAGTTATTTATTTTAACCATTTGTTTTCTATCAGTCAAGTAAGAGTGAAAGTATGATAACAAAGGGTTTCTAATGCCTACAGCATAAAGTTTGGCCATGAGGATACGGTGATTAACTTTGTCGAAGGCTTTGGAGAAGTCAGTGTAGAGGACATCAACCTGAGTGTTATCTTCTAAGGCTTTCACAATGGTACTTGTAAAGGAAAGTAAATTTGTTGTTGTAGATTTCGCCGATCTAAATCCATGCTGTTCCTCAATTAGAACATTTTTGAAAATAGGAGTGATTTTCTTTGTAATAGAGAACTTCAGTCCAATTTTTTTATTTTTTTTAATGAATAAAGACCTTCAAACTTAAATAACTGCATTTTTATTTTTATAGTTAGTTTTAATAGTTAAAATAATTGTCAAAGTTTTAATTTTTAAAGAATCCCAGAAACGCACCGTATCTATGGTGGTCTTCACCCACCGTTAGTTTTTTACTTTTTAAGTTGTCATTTTGAATCAGTGATGTCATGTCGAGGAAAATTTCCCTAGATCTAGGGGAGAAAAATATTTTTTAGGGATAAGGGAAATCAGGACAAAATCTAGGGAAATTTCGAACTCTGGCAAAAATTTTATTACATATGACAATATTACTGGTATTATTTATATATATATATATATTTTGGAATTCCTATGAATCTTAATTATTGTTCATGTACTTACATGCAATGTTATTTTTAACACTGACAACTCAAAATGATATTATGGAACGTACCCATACTACGTGACACGTTCGGGGGGGGGGGGGGGGGTCTTCAAAATACCACGCTTGGTACAAATGAGCGGCGGGTTGCTTATGATTTTTATTTTGCAAAGTGTTTTTTTTTATTTGGAATTCAGTTTCTAATTCAGTGGTGAGTGTATTCGTACTTTTAAATTATTACTTCACGTAGCAAAAAGTGTTTTATTTGGAAAATCACGGTATTATTAGTATATTTACCAAGTTCCGATATCTTTCCAATTAATTATATTAATTAACATATAACAGGATTAGTGTTACACAATCGGGTGGCTACGTAGGTAGTTGCGTAAATGTGAAATTCTAGGGAAATTTCACTTCGAAATCTAGGGAAATAATTTTTTTGGGCAGAACATCCCTGTTTGAATGAAGAATCATGGCCAGCGTCGCCAGAAGGTTACTTTTGTAACCTTTTAGGTGATTTTTTACTCTGAAAGGTTTCTTTCAGGTTACACTACTCAAAAGGTTACTTTTAGGTGATTTTTCAGAACCAACGTCAAACGGAATGCTTTTTTGTTTTTTTTTCGTGTTGGCTAACGGCTTGCTAAATCATGGACTATACACTTATTGCAAAACTTTACTTCTTTCTCTTTCACACTATTGTGAAAGAGGAACACGTTTCGCTCAATATTAGAATTCGGATCAGTCATATGGAATCCCCAATACAAAGTAAATATTGAAAGGTTAGAAAGAATTCAAAAAAAGATATTGAAACACCTAGACTTTAAATCCTTTCGAACATCAGAAAACCTAAAAGACTCATTAACATTCCATAATTTATCAACTTTAGAAGATAGAAGAAATATATCCGACCAAAAATTTTTATTCAAAATCATTAACAACGTTGTTGACAACAACTGTCTTCTAGAAAACATTAATTTCCACTGTCCAATAAGAAACACAAGATCAAACCAACTATTCCACATCCCACACTCAAAAACAAATTACACACAACATTCATTTCTCTGAAGGACGTGCACAAAATTCAATGATATCTTTTACGACTCTGATATTTTTCATTTGTCCTCAGGCCAATTTATTAAATCAGTAATAGAAAAAATTTAAACAAATTGTTAATTACGAACTCTTCACCCCTGCTGCATGTTATTATTTTTTTTTTCATTCTCATTATGTTTGTTTTCCTTCTTTTTATTATAATAATAATATTTGGATTATTTATATATCCTATAATATGCTTTATAATTTGTATGTTTTTTTTTTCATTTCTGTTGTATATATATATATTTTTTTTTTTCTACCACTTTATGTTTTCTTTAATGTTTTAATCTATGTTTTTATATATATATATTATAAATTTTACCGGAAACTTCGCTGGTTAATGCAACCATGTAATATGTTACTTTATTATTAAAATATGTATTACTGTTTGTTACCTCAATAAACTAAACTAAAAAAAAAAAATGTGTAAATTACAAATTAACCATAGCTTCTCGCTCACTCGACAAATCTGATTGATCGCTCAATCTGACTTTTTGCATTTTGAGTACCCGCTATTTACGCCGGCAAGGTTATGCAGGTAGAAAAAATATCAGATTTTTCATACCGGTATATACAAAACAAAAAACTCGCTCTACTCAAAAATAATCCAAATGGCTTATGTCCCACTTTAATACTGAGCTCCTCATGATGATTGGTTTATTTATATCCTCATGTATTCTATCAACTTTTTACCATTCCACTGGAAAAAATACGAAAGGTTATTTTTCACACAAAAAGGTTACTTTTTTTATATATTTTAGGTGACTTTTTACAAGACACGGCTGGCAACACTGATCATGGCGGTCATGGCAGAATGCTTTGTAATGACTTTTAGGTGTGAGGTGTATTTTTTATTCAAGATTAACTGCTTTTAATATAGAAAAACATTGGTAAAATGTCCACATTTCACCGCTACTGTTATTGTATTTAATCAAAGTGCAATATAAAAACAATAAATCATCTCTTTCATTGCAAATACATGTGACATCGTGTTTTGTGTCAGGCGTTACTTTGTAGGTACATTGTTTTATGTATAATACATACAGAAACACTGGTATTTATAATACACTGATCATGACGAGTGTGTAACAACTTGTATAAAAAGCCCTATACTAAAAACAATTTGAAAATACATAAGCAAATGACAAAATATGACACGACTTTAACCTCAAATAGACAAAATTTATTGCAGATTGTCCGCAAATTGTAAATTTGTGGACAATCCCTTTTCGTAAATTGTTGAGGGCCTAAATTATGTTTCAATAAACACAATAACTATTATTTATCTAAATCTCTATAAACAGTATGAAAATAAACCAAAAACACGAAATGTTGAATTGCATAGGTACGTGTGCACTTCAAGTCATTTCAAATGTCAATACAATACACACTATCACCAGGTGACAGGTTAAGAGTGACGTCACAGTTAACCATTTCAGTAATGCCAACTTAACGCTGTGTTTTGAGAAGAGGTTTAAAAATGCACTTTTTAATATTTTTTTTAAAACTCTGCGTTTAATATTATGAAATAAAACTTATATATTCAGAATCAGCGTTTCTTGGTCTATATGAACATATTTTTTTAAAGCCATAATATTTTTCACTGGAGTTCCTTATTATCGATTCAAATATTTTTGGAATGTTAGATATAATTGATATAGGTCTGTAATTTCCAATATTTGACTTGTTTCCGGACTTAAAAATGGGTCGAATATTTGAAATTTTCCATGAGACAGCAAATGTTCCAGATGAAAGTGACAAGTTGTACAACATACTTATCGAATAGTACCATACTTTTTTCCTTATAACTGTCATACAAAATGAACACCTGTTGAAAAACTTTTCAGGAGTGATGACGTCACACGATTCACTATACGTGCGGTGTTTTTCGGGGGATCTTGAAAAATTAAAACTTTGAAAATTATTTTAACTATTAAAACAATCTCAAAAAAAAAAATTCAGTTATTTAAGTCAGAAGGTCATTATTCATTAACCGCTTCTGTGCCAAGAGCGAGATGTCTCGCATTCTTGGCCGTGCCCAGCAGGCCGGCCATAGAAAAATAGCGAGTTTTCTCGCTATTCTTTGAGCAAGATTTTTTTTTTTTTTTTTTTCAAGATTTTCGCTAAGTCATTTAAATATCCTTTCAAGGTGTAATATGTTTTTAATTTATAAAAATAAGATTTAAAAATGATTTATTTTGATTAAAAATTCATGGCCTGCTGTTCACAGCTACACTCCTACATACTGGCATTTAAAAGGTTAAAAAAAATAAAAAAAATTGGACTGGAGTTCTCTATTGCTTGCATTCAAAGTATCTTGCCAACCGCAAAAACTTATACACACAATACCACGAAACCTTCGGTAATGACATGTCCACCTGCGGCCAATGATGACCTGGTCATGAATGTTACTCCTGAAATGATTGAAAGCGCAATTAAGCAAACCGCCCACGGTAAAAGTCCAGGATACGACGCCATTGGTATTGAGCACATAAAATACGCAGGAGATCAACTTCATACTATTCTAGCCGCCCTGTACTCAAGCCTCCTAAGACACACACATATGCCGATGGATATGAGCAAAACTATTATCGTACCAATCCTGAAATCCAATCAGCTGGATGCATCGGTATTAGGAAATTACCGACCGATTTCCTTGGCGACAATGCTTTCGAGACTTTGAAAAAATCTTATTCGCGCTAGTCAAAGAGAAACTATTTACCCTTGACAACCAATTCGGCTTTAAGAGCGCCTCATCAACCAATATAGCCATTTATGGAGTAAAACAAACAATAGCCTACTACAAAAAAAGAAAAACCACCGTCTATGGGTGTTTTCTTGATCTAAGCAAGGCGTTTGATCATGTTTCCCATCAATTATTATGGGAAAAACTCATAAAGCGAGATGTTCCAGCAGCAGTGGTCAATATGCTGGCTATTTGGTACGGACAACAAGAAAATCACATTCAATGGGCTGGAGCTTCTTCAAGACCCCTATTCCTTAAGAGCGGAGTCAGGCAAGGGGGAAATATGTCTCCAACTCTATTTAATGTGTACATTAACGACCTATTACAAGAGTTGAACGATACACGAATCGGTAGTCATATCTGCGGACAAGGAAGTAACAACATTAATTACGCCGATGACATGGTGCTGCTTGCACCTTCGATTAAAGCGATGAGACGACTTGTGCAAATATGCGAAGAGTATGCAAACTCTCATAACTTGTTGTACAATTCTAAAAAGTCAGTCATCGTCGCTTTCAAACACAATAAGGAGTCATCAAATATTCCTCCAATATATCTAGAAGGAAATGAACTGCTTGTGGCCTCACAGGTTAAGCATCTGGGACATATCCTAACCGAAGACATGAAGGATATAGAAGATATGGAATGACAAAGAAGAGCAATTAACATACGGGCCGGAATGCTCTCAAGGCGGATCTACCACTGTAGCGACGATGTCAGAAAATTACTCTTCAAGACATACTGCACTGCCCTGTACACATCTGAACTGTGGACACAATACCCAGCAGCGCAATGGGACAAACTGAGGGTGTGCTACAACAATGCATACAGGCAACTTATGCAACTACCGAGGTTCTGCAGTGCCTCCACGATGTTCACCGAGGGGAGGGTGCACTCATTCCCAGCCTTACTTCGCCACCGACTAGCCAGCTTCTGGAGCAAGACACGGACTTCAACCAATATCATTGTCGTGGCTGCATCCGAGTGGCTCAGTTCCCCAATAAATGAGCGATGGATGCAGATGATGAGGCGACCTCCCTGATGGATAATCCTAAAATATCTTTTTTGTTTTTTAATTCTGTTCAATTATTATTTATTTTAATTTTATGCTTATTTTTTGTCATTTGTGTGATGAATTTTGTTTTCATTTTGTTTTAATTAGGTACCTACCTAATATGTAAACATTTTTTTCTCTTTTATAGTTTATGGTTGTTTATGTAATATGGCAGACTGGGATTGCACTACCCTCCCAATCCTGCTGGAATAAAAACTTAAATAAATAAAATAAAAATACAAATTATTCTAAATACTAAAAAAACTAAATTCATAACACATAGTATAACTCAAAGAGGTCAACCTCCTCCAACCTTTGCTCTGAAAATACACGACTGCTCCCAACCCTTCTCATCATGCAATTGCGAAATCATACAAAATGTCAAACAAATAAAATATCTAGGCGTCATAATTGACAAAAACCTATGCTGGAATGACCACATTAACTTAATTACATCCAAGCTTAAAAAAATCATGTATCTTTTAAATAATATAAAAAATATCTTCCCACGCACAATACTAAGATCTATCTACTTTGCTCTTTCCCAATCTTTAATCATGTATGGTCTTCTGTCTTGGGGAAGTGCAAGTAATATTTCTCTAGATCCACTAGAAAAGGCACAAAAGGCAACAATCAAACTAATACTTCAAGTAGCATATGATACAGACTCTGAAAAAATTTACAAGATGCTCGACGTTTTGTCAATCAGACAACTCTACGCTAAATCGTCTATTCTTCACCTCCTCAAATACAAACTTCATATCCCTTTACTTTCTCAGTCCTCAATAACAAGCCGGTCTTCAACAAACCTAACACTCAACATCCCGCTAAAGCACACGACCCACGGACAAAGATCCTTTAACTACTATTCTATCAAACTATATAACAGCATGCCACCTTCTTTGAAACAATCTGCTGATTATTCACCAACAAATAAACTAAAAAAACAAATCACAGTCTGGATAAAAACTAAAGGAACACTATTTTTCCAAAACCTATTTACTCCAAACCAAACATAAAAATTAACTTCTTAATAGCCAATGTACAATAACCATTAAAATAAAATAAATATAAAACTTTCTACTACAACACATTAATACTTGTCACACATAATCATAAATAAACACGTTAACACCTCAGCACAGGTTTTCCTAGTGAGGTGTTCACGAAACATACAACAATATCTATCCACAGTTCTCCTTCGCAAACCTACCATACACCCAACATAATAAAATTGCAAAATATATTATGTAAAAATGTTTTCAAAATTTATCTATTATGTAAAAATGTTAATTAATAGGTAAATACTGTAATACATAGAAATAAATAAAATAAAAATAGATGAAAAAAATAAAATAAAAAATTGCTTACATTCGAAGTTTCTTACCAACCGCAAAAACTTGTACACACAATACAATTGCTTACATTCAAAGTATCTTACCAACCGCAAATATTGCTTGAATTCAAAGTATCTTACCGCAAAAACACTTGTACACACAATACAATAAGGAACTCCAGTGAAAAATGTTATGGCTTTAAAAAAATATGTTCATACAGACCAATGAACGCTGATTCTGAATATATAAGTTTTATTTCGTAATATTAAACGTAGAGTTCTTAAAAAATTATTAAAAAGTGCATTTTTAAACCTCTCGTCAAAACACACTGTAAAGTTGGTATTACTGAATGGTTAGTGCTGACGTCACACGTCACCAGTCATTGTAATGAAACTTTGATTATGTAGGCATGACACAAGCCATCAGTATTAACAACATTTCATGTTATTCGTTATTTCATACTGTTTATAGAGATTTAGTAGTTGTGTTTATTGAAACAATATTTAAGCCTAAATTATTCAGTATCAAAAATAGAGGTATCTCTATTAGTTTATCTCTATTATTTAAAATATTGAAAAACTTTAAACTGTACGAAAAAATTGTATAATATTTTACATCAAAATGCTACCTAGAGACGAGCAAAGCGGCTCAGTTAACGAGAATGAAAAGATCCGGTTCAGTGAATCGGCTCAATTGAATGACTGAATTAAGCTACGGACACACTTGCTCATTAGAAGCCAAAGAGCATGCTACCTAGTAGCAATTGATACCCGCACCTTCGTTCGCAAAGATCCGCGAGCAAGTGTGTCCGTAGCTTTGAAGATCGGTCTTACGGAACCGGATCTTACGGATCCATATGAAGATCCGGGTCACTGAGCCGACTCATTCGCGAACGACTCACTTCTCTATGAACTTCGAATTCAAAATGGCCGTCGTCAATCAGCTGGTAGGCGCTGTATCGCCTGTATCTTATTTGCCTACAATTTTTGCAGTGTGCAGGTGATGCTCCGTTTGAGATAGTTTTGATTTTAAAAGCAAAAAAAATAATAATTTCAAACAATTTCTTTACCACTCTCCCGTAATAATATGAAAAATATAATAACATAATAAATATAATATAATAAATAAATAATTCCACCTAAATAATGTTTTAACTTATCGAATAGTATCATACTTTCTTCCGTATAACTGTCATACAAAATGAACACCTGTTGAAAAACTTTTCAGGAGTGATGACGTCACACGATTCACTATACGTGCGGCGTTTTTCGGGGGATCTTGAAAAATTAAAACTTTGAAAATTATTTTAACTATTAACAAACTCTAAAAAAAATAAAAATACATACAGTTATTTAAGTCAGATATTCATAAAAAAAATTAAAAAATTGGACTGGAGTTCTCTATTGCTTGCATTCAAAGTATCTTACCAACTGCAAAAATTTGTACACACAATACAATTGCTTGCATTCAAAATATCTTGCCAACCGCAAAAACCTGTATACGTAATACAACTGCTAACCAGGGTTGACGGATTTCATGAATCCGAATAGCCTTCAGTTGAATCGATAAAGATGTTGTAGACACCTACACAATACGTTATGTTCATTAAAATTATGTAAACACTTTTTTTATTGATCAGATATTATTTATTTAAACATCACAACATCAAATTCACAATAAAAATAATATGATTATCTAAAACAGTCACGGTAACAAAAAAATATATGAACTGTTTGAATTTTTTTATAAAGTAAAAAGTGAAAATTAATTAATATTATATAATAACGTAAAAACCATACCCATAAATTATATATAAAAAAATCATTGTTCCCTGAGAGATAAATACCAGCATTTTAGAAATATACTGTTCACCCCAATACTTATTTCAGAAGGTGCACAGATAATGAAATAAATAATATTACATTGTGTAATGTATTCTTTATGCTTATTTCTATGGTGACCATTCAAATGTTTGTAGATGGTATAAAACGAATTTCACTAAAATGCAGTAGATTATTCAATCTATTTAACCTCTGACAGGCCGGAGACGCGCCGGCGCGCGCGTCACATGCGCATGCGCGAGAAAATAAAAATAAAAATATTGTCGACGAAAAACTTTTGGTCTGCGATTTTGACCCTTCTATGTACAGAATTTGTATGAAGAACAGTGTCAGAATCGCTTGCGCCATCATTACTCTAGGTGGTGCTAAAAGTTTCATTCACCTTGTCACCCTGGAATATTTTAAAAACGATTTTATCCATGACAATCCGCTGTCAGAATTTGCTGCGAATTTAACCGTCACAATTAATACGTGTATCACGAATGGAACATCGTAAAACCTATTAATTTACGTAATAAATGCAAGTAATGTGGTTTTGGTAGATAGTTTATTGTGTTGTGAACGTGTTTCAGTCAATAAAATATACAATAGCTCAAAATTTATCAACAAAACATTCAATTCAAAATTCAAAGTGGTGGTTTTTTAGTGTTTTTTTGTGAAGTTCCGCGAATTTCCGCGAAATGGCCTGGCCTCTCAGAGGTTAATTAAGAAATTATTACACACTTATTCTCAAAAAGGTACACATGATAACAACATTAAATAATGCTTTTTTGGAAATGCAGAATAATTTGATCAGTACTTAGGCATAATGCCTATAAATGTTTCTCAACAATATTTGTAAATACAAAACACAGTTTAATAACCAGTGTGAACAAACGATGGTGTGTATCCAATCCTTGTTTAAATACTTTTATTTTAACTACAGATTTTCACATAGAAATTTAGACATAAACAAAAGCTAACTTAATCATTTATCATTTGGTTAAATTCTAAACTTATCGTAACATATTATATTATTACATACATACTATAACTGTGGAACCATAGAATGGACTCATTCTAAGAATATAAAGCAATATTTTTTAAATTGATGTTCGATTCACACATCATTTGTGCCCTTTATTTGCATTGAGGAATAAAAATACATAAACCATTTTGTAAAAATACATAAACCGTGTTCATTACGGGGCTCGTAAACAGGCGATGTATGACTGCAGTGTGTAGCCACAAATTTTTCATCTATACATGGCTAGCGTGATACGACAATGATATTGCAGTATGGGTGCAATACAGGTTTAGACGGTACTCTTTAACAAACATACACTTGTTTAAAAAATAATGCATAAATAGATGCACTTAGCATTAACTGTAGGGATTATTAATTATTGCACATTATTATGCAGTTTGCAGCAAAAAAAAAGTTTTTTAACTTGGGAGGTCATCAGTTGTATTACGGCAAAACACAATAGTGAACTTTTTAATTAATTATGAAAGTAAATTAATTCATATAAACAATAAAATCATTAACAAAATATTAACAGCCCACGTTTTATCTACGAAATAGCGATATTAAATGGGAAATTTGATTTGTGAATATTGATTTGTAAAACTTACAAAAATAGTTTTGCAGCTGTCGTAAAGGGCATTGATAAATATATTTAAAAAATGGATCCCTCACTGAGAAGAACTTTACTGAAAGTTCTAAGGACTTAACGACTTTAAAAAATAGGTAATTCATTTCATCTTTTTGAAATACGTACTCATTATACAAAATGTGTGTCAATATTCTTATTCAATGTGGATCACAAAAGAAGCAACAATATATAATTTTAATTATATAGTTTTCTTGGGTTCAGTGACGGTGGCTTCGCTCTCAGTTTCATCATCGGTATACGTGGTGGGTTCTTCTCCGCGTTTCAGTAATCGGCCAACCAGCTCATATTTTTCTGAAAGAAATGTAAATCAATACTTGTAACATTAAACGTTTATTTTAAGCCAAATGAAGAACTTCTAACCGTAGGTTAGATATTAGAAGTTCTGACAGAAGAAGAAGTTAGATGTAGGAGTGGTCTCTTTCAAAAGAACTCAAGTTCTTGGAGTGGTTCTAAATTCTGTGTTCTTAGTACGAACTGGGTACTGGAAGCTGCTGTGCAGCAAACTCGGATCTAGACCCAGACCCGTATGTGGACTCGGATCACTCACCGAGAACTCGCGCAAGTTAAGCGGACGTGGGGAGACACGGGTGCCGGAAACCGACACTGCCGAGCGCTGGGTAGAGGCATTCGGGTCGAGTCCGGGTCTGAGTTCTCTGGTAGTGATTGATTAGAAAAAGGAGTGGGATTCTGCTTCCCGCAAATGACTCAAGTTCAAGAACCCATTCCGGTTAAACCTACGCATCGGTAATATGTACCCACAGAATCGATAAATATCATTCTTGCCGCAGCTTTGAAAATTGACCAGATTCTATTGAATTGTTTGATTGTTTCCAGCAAATGTACTATTACAATAGTTCATATGTGAGGCAATAAAGTGATTTAGCTTCATCAGATGGAGGGCATCTTCCGGTCTGTTGCCTATTGCGCCGAAGAAATAGACGGAGCCCTGGGACAACATTCCTAGCCAGCAATCAGCCTGCAAGGTAAAGCCACTAAAACCACTCTATTCCCCTTATTGAGCTACAAGCCGGGCTTATTGTGGTAAGACTAGATGTATTGAGTAGCGGTTCCCCGATTTCATATATATAAGACGTGAAAACAAAGGCGGCAGTCTCCACTTCTTTTCATTTTGAATATGAAATAATTTATTTTTTGTATTTTCCCCATACTTTAACTGAGGTGTGTAGAATCAAATGCAGCATTCTCCACTTTTTTTCAAAAATGGACTAATGATGCAACTTTGTTAACGATTCAATTTTTTACCTAGAAAAGCAGTTATTTGGCATTAAAACCAACTCTTTATGCTTTAAAAATCCATTTTAAAAACTGCGTTAGTATCAAAGGCAGCAATCTCCAATGCACTTAAGAAACAAAACCAGCATTCTCCAATTTGACCAATGGTAAGCCTCCATTTGATCACGTGACAACATGGCCGCCCATACAAAATTGTATAGTCGTGTGTTGAATCTGTCGCTCTAATTTTACTGTTTTAAATAGTTCGGAGTGAATTTAGAAATAAAACAAGATGCCAGTGTGATTATGGACTCTCACCCTTCATCCGTGCCCAAGAAAAACGCAAGGAAGAAGTCAAGGAATCCAGAAAAATGAAAAGCAAAAGTATTCAAAATTCTAAGATGAACTGTCATAAAATACCGTTTATTTCAGAGGCGTGGAGTGGCTAAAGATTTTTTTTAGGTGTTAATTAAAATTCATAAATTAAATTAATATGCATAAACATGTTTTACTTTTATAATTAAATCTAGGATTCATAGCCTTGCACATAAACATTCCGAATTACATGTTTAGTATTGAAAGTTTTGCGAGTTTCAAGCCAATTTTGATCAAAATAATAAACCTTCATTATTTTTCTTCTTTTTTAAAATTTTCTCTTTTAATATTATTATTTTTTGAAGTGAAAGCTTCTTTAGCACCGTTGTGATTTGAAACTCGATGAAACAAAAAAGCGACACTAAAAAGAGACAAACGCATACATCTATAGGATTAAGACTGCGAAAGAATAAGATAATAATTGATCTCCTCTTCGTGCAGTGCTTGTCCCCACTCTTGTCTACTTTAGTTTTCTGCAGGTTTCATTTGTACCGCATGTGAACAGCACACTTATATTTTTTTTACATTAGCTCCATACAGGAGGCCTTGAGGAAAATAATTCCACTCAGGGCCTTTGTCATCTTTGGGGATACTGTGTGAAGGGTATTTTTAGGAAAAGAAGGCGAGAAGGTTCTGGGAAGGAAAAAGGTATTACGGGTGGGTAGGAATCTGGGGGTCAGTGTGTCCAGAAGTGACGGACGTATAAATCTATCCCTCCCACTGCGACCACAGCTGGAGAAGTCAAAGGGACTCCCACAACTATTCTCTCCCGATCCGGCCTGCAATCCAGCAGGTGGGCAGACGTATCCGTCGCCAAGACCCGGACAAACCTCACCCCACGAACCCGGGCATCCCAGCTAAGTCACTAAACGTAGCAAACCACTTGAACAGAGGTTTTCGTTATTTGTTTTTGGGGTGTTATGCCGTGTTGCGCTACCTCCTTATTTAGCCAAGGTGCCTAAGCAAACGTTTGGGACAGTTTTGCAGTGTCCGAAACTTTGGCTAAAGAAGGAGGTAGCGCTACATGGCATAACACCTCAATAACAAATAACGAAAATACTTTTGGCCGTGAAAATCTAAAATCATATCTATGGCAGAGGTATTGTTTATCCAATAAATGGTTCCCGGGATGGCGGTACCCATACCCGCCTCCCAAATTCTATACTGTATGAGTACATTACAAAACCTATTTTAATTATACTAAAATTAAAATCATAATAATGTAATAATAATCACGAACTTCCCTGTGATTTGGTCGGTCCATTATGGTGACGTCATATTTATTTGTCAGTATCAAAGTCAGATATTTCCACATGTGTGAGAAACAAAAGCAGCATTCTCCTTAGGTGAGTATCAAATGCAACAATCTCCAAAATTAAATCCGTTATAACTAATCAATCAATACAATAAACAAATTCTACTTTGGAAATTATAATAGATAAGCAGTTTCCCTTTTTGAATAAAATTATTAACTTATAAATGTGTGAAAATTGTTGAAATGAAACGTTTTTTTTGGTTTTCTCAAAATAAAGCTTTTTGGAGAATGCTGCATTTGATTCTATACCCCTCAACTATAAAGTGCAGTTTTTGTTAATAAATGATTCCAATATTTTATTGCGATTAATTGGTAAATTATTGAGTTATTTTCAATTAATGGATCAAGATTGCCACTTTTGTAATGCAAGGTTGGAGACTGCCGATTTTGTTAGGAACTGAAAATGCCATTTTTTTTAGTTGACACTTGTGTGGGGCGGCCATGTTGAATATTATATTTCTGGCTCTCTGCTGTAATCTAAAGGAAATTACTGTGTTTGTTGCAGAGCTATGTAATTACTTTTTTATTTATTTATTTATAAGTACAAGTTACATACATAATAAATTTACTTCAGGAGATACATTAGGTCACCATACTAGGCAGCTGCCTGTATCATGGTGACCAACGGAGGATAGTTGTTTGAATTGGAGTCTAGTACTCGTAAGTGTAAACATATCTAAGTATATCTAAGTAAAATAATTTTAAAAAAATAAATTATAAATTAATATCATTCATTTCTTATGAATTTTTTTTTTCTTTTTTTGGTATGCAGTATTATAAAAAGAAATAAAAATAAGGTTTCTGTAAGTACCAACTAAATGTAACATGAGTAAGTATAAAGAGAGTATATGAGTGTAATAAATAGGCGAGAACTAGGTAAGTACTTATACTGGAGGGAACTGAATGCAATAAGTATTTTAAAACAAAAACAATCATTACAATATTATGATAAAAACCGAACTTGAGAATTTGCAGTATATTTTTTCCAAGTTTTATTAGTACTTTGATATATATATATATCAAGTGTTACAATGAAAATATTACTGTAAATTTGCACGTCTCGGTTTAAATAAAGTGAATGAACGAAGAAAGTAGTGTTAAAAGAATATATGATGCAAATGTGAATGGTAGAAGAAGTCGGGGACGCCCGAGGAAGACATGGCACGATCAAGTAAATCGGATACTTGAGACGGGCCATGTCAAAAGTCAGAATAATAGAAGAGTATGTATGAGACGATGTATGAATGTGAGTGAGGCAAAGAGTGTGTGCCAAGACCGAGTTGTTTGGCGGTCCGTCCTCTCTGCCTACCCCTGCGGGGAAACGGCGTGATGGTTAGTTAGTTTAGTTGGTTAAAAAAGAATAAAGAAGAATAAAGAATAAATAATAAATTTATATCACTATCTGAGTATGTGAAACAAGTTGTAAACACTATCATAGTCACTCATCAGAAGGTCAGCAAGCGCCTTTCTGAAAGTGAGATATTTGGCTTTAGATTTTATTTCAATTGATAAGTTATTAAAAATTTTAGGTGCAAGAAAGTTGAACTGGGACTGTGCCATTGAAGTTTTTGTTGTTGGAATAATATAATTGAATTGGTTAGAATATCTTGTGTTATATTTTGAATCTATAATATTTTTTTTTGTAAATTTGAATTTAAAATAAGAGGTAATATTTTTTACGTATATGGATTTTATATTAAGAACTTTGAAGTCTTTAAATAGGTCTTTCGTGGGGTGTATATAATGTACTTTGTAAATAGTCCGTATAATTAATTTTTGGGCTTTAATTAATGGGTCTAATACAGTTTTAGAGCATCCTCCCCAGACAATTATACCGTACGATAAAATTGATTGAATTAATAATTATTTAATAATAAATAATTTATTTAATCCTATTTTACTTTATTTGAAAAATGTTTGGGATACTGTCATTTATGCTCCGAAACCTTTGCAGCTTTCGATAGTATTTTTGTTTCTCCATCCATTGCCATGTCTAACTCATTTTACACCAAGGTGGAGATTGCCATATTTGTTTTAAGATGCCTCATTGTGTATAAGTTTTGTAGATCTTTAAGACTTTATTATTATTGTAATAATAAATTTAATTGATTATGTAGAATGGCTGCCTCTCAAATACAAATACCCACAATGCTATATTTTTTACATGAACCTGGCCAAAACGTATTAATAAAAAATATACTGTCTATTTCCAATATGAATGTTACATAAATACTTACACGCTTACTAATAAATATGTTTTAAATTTTACACAACAGATTAATAACCATTTATGTACAGTATAAAGGTTGTTTACCAGTTGTGTACAATTTAAAAAAAAACTTTTATTAGTGAGGCTGTAAAGTTTAATTTTGGTAAAGAATTACTTATATGTATTTGACTCTCATCATCCTAAGCATCATAATTTCTATCATGGTGGCTTACGGTTGCAAAGATAGGCAATATGCTGCAGATTTTAATCCTTATCAGGGTGTTATTTCATAATCTTGTCCATTTTCCGATAGAATAGAATCGGTCATATTGATGATATAATCAAAGCTGGTGTGACAGCATAAATGTGTTTGTAAATAAATATGGTGCCTCATTCTGACTATGCACTAATAATATATATTATGTTAAATTTTACCTCTGAATTGCATTTCCCATTCCCGAGCTGAATCAACCTCCATGGCGGTGAGATCGCTGAGGTCATCATATTCCTTGTCCGACACGTCCACTGAGAAAGTTGCTAATCCCCTCGTGGCATCGTGACCAGCAAAATTGGCATATGGACCACCTGAAATATCAAAAATAAAGCTGTTATTGTACAAATATATGAGATTTTTCTTATTCCTTTATTCGGAGTTACCATTAAATATAAATTAACACAAAGCTTTGGAAAAGCAAGTAGATAGTCCGCTAAAACGGAGGGAATAAAATTCTCTGACACCATTTATCAGCACTTCTGTTATTTGCAATAAATAAAATGGATAAAACTTGACCCCTAAGCATTAACATCACAAAATCGGTAATAGTAATTTGTTTGAGCGGATCTAAAGGTCGTTTGATAGCTCACATTTGAAGCAGTTGCCGCATTTTTGATTATGATACTTCTGAGTTGTCAGGACAGAAGCAACACAGTGTAGTGGTTAAAAGATAATTTGTTGTGAAACAATTAATTTAAAATTATATCTTGTAGCGCGCCGTTTTTACGCTTGCCACTACACCATTTCTTTCCCCCGTACAGCGCCATCCTACTCACCCAAAACTAGGCGAACCAGGCTGCGCAGACGCCTTCTGCGCATTTCCTACTCTCGAGTCGCTACATAAACCACGCCCCGCAACAAGGAATGGCCTATATAAAGAGCTGCGAGCCCTAAATTAAACCAGTTCGTCTGTAGCTCGCTCTTGACTAGTACGCTCTCTTAGTTGCGCTTCGTCCTTTGGCACGACCCTCTAAGGAGTATTCTACTACCATAAGTAAAGCACCAATCAGACCCCGACTGCTGCCTTAGTTGCGCTTCGTCTTATGGTACGACCCTCTAAGCAGAACCACAGTCAGTTTTGTTGTTCCCAAAGACTAAACAGCAAGGTTCCCTCCGATCCCTTGCTCAGTTGATTATTATTATTGTGAATTGATACATTACTATATGTGATCTGTGAACTTACTTTAAATAAATAACATTTTACCAACAATTGTGTTATAATCTGCAAATAGCTAAAATTATTGTATAATGAATTTCGACTGATCAGTGGTAGAGTTGGCATCGCTTATGGGTCCCACCCAGGTCCCACTCAAGGACAACAAGCAACATTTTTCCGCTTACACTGGTGGTAATATTTCACGCTTTCCACAAGATTATACAAGTGGTTTTTTTTCTTTAAAAACTACTTGTATATTCTTAAAAGTTTTTTCACTTTTATAACTTTTGGTATAAATTCTATGTATGTGTAATCTTCGATATCTTAAATATTATTTTCTAATCTATGTAAAAGCCCCTACGGGCGTATAACAACAATAAATAAATATGAGATTTTCAATTATTGTCAGGTTATTCATAACCCGGGATATTTGTAATTCTAAAAAATAAAAATAAATAAACAAAGAGACGGAATAATAAATCAGGTCGATGGAAACAAGAAACCCATTAAATTGCTACTCACGTGAGTAAACATTCTCACATCTTGATATAGTAATTATTATGCAAATAGGAAAATGACAGATTTATAGCATGGCCGTTTAGCATATTAACAGTTTGTAGGTACGGTGGAAGTATAAAATATTATTAACCCTTGGACCCATAAGCTTGTTTTCACGATAATATAACATTACCAGACATATTTAAGACGTATGAAACGTACCTAACTTTTAAAAGAAAAAAAAATTATTAAAAAACTTTTAACTCAATTTAACCTCTCATCTGACGCGAGCCCGCCCGCGGGCCCAAATTTTTTTTTGCTTTTTTTAAAATGCGATTTTATCCTTATGTACAAAGAAAATGTATGAAGGACAAGGTCAGAATCGCTTGCTCCAATATCAATCTAGGACCTAGGTACTATTTGATTATTGTAGCTACTCTTGAATTATTTTTAAATAATTTTCTATGAAATTTGCAGGTGGCCTTTCGAAATAACATTCGACAGATTAAAGGGAAATAATAACCTAAGTTCCTGTCGATTCATTTTAATAATATACTTGCTTAGCTACTGTCACATGTATGGAATACCTTGGAAGCAAGTTGTTGGTGTTTTTCATGTGCCTACACAATCTCGTTTTTAAGTAAAAAGAAGAAATTTTACCATCTTGGAAGTACATAATATCGTTTTGTATTCAATTGTTTCGTTGTGGCGATAATTTGTTTTATTTATTTACTAGCTGACCCGACGAACTTCGTACCGCCTCAGAATCAATAGCTGTTGAATTAAATTCAGTTTTTTTATTAAGTTAAAAATTACGCAATGAAGCAATTATCAATGCGCAACTGTCCGTGTTTTGTTTTTGTCATTATCAGAGATGGCGTTGTGTACGGATTTATATTTTTGTGATTTTCTTACTTTTACAATTTACTTGTGGGAATTCGGGATACGGGTGCCGCCGCCCCGGGAACCATTTATTGAATAACCAACACCTTTGCCATAGATCACCCCAAGTGGTTCGCTACGTTTGGTGATTTAGCAGGGGTGCCCGGGTTCATGAGGTGACTTATGTCCGAGTCTTGGCAGTTGATGCGCCTGCCCACCTGCTGCATGGCGGGCCGGATCGAGAGAGACTGGTTGAGGGAGGCCTTTTGACCTTTCCAGCCGGACTCTCTTGACCCATTGCCTTGCACCACAGTTGGAGGGATGGATTCATACGTCCGTCACTCCCGGACACACTGACCCCCAGATTCCTACCCACCCCTCATACCTTTTTCCTTCCCAGAACTTTCTATCCTCCCCATTCCTTAAAAAGATCCTCCACACAGCATCCCCTAAGATGACATAGGACCTGAGAGAAATTATTTTCCTCAGGGCCTCCTGTGTGGAGCTTATGTAAAAAAATGCGTTTCATTTCAGAGATTTATTATAATTATTGTATTTTTCCTTTGGAGGTGTGCAGACATACACGTTCACCATTTGTCTCATTTTCGACTATTGACATTGAGTGTGTAAGAAAGAAGGGCAGCATTATATGATTAAAAACAAATGCACAACAATCAACGCATTGACATTTGACGTTTTTGAATGTTTGGAATTCATGCACAGTTCAATATTATACCCCTCACAATATTGCTGCAGTTCTTTCAAAATAGGAGAATTCGTTCCATACAAAATGTATTGGGAAAATAATTTTCTTCATAACTATTTATTTCGTTAACTTTTGTGATGTTTTAATAGTTATTATCCTATCCGGGGCGGAGACAAATCCAACAAATCAAAGATCATCAAAATCAGCCCCGCCATTCTCGAGTTATAAATAGTGTAACTAACCCGACCTTGATTTATATTTTAGGATTATATATATTTTTTTTTAAACATTACATATTACAATGATCTTTGGCTGTCCAACTAGGAATTTTACCCGTTTTAGGACAGTCAGAATGAGCAGTGTAAAAATGTAAAAATCAACAACTGCCTCAGCAATCAACTGCCAATTAGTTTTGGCGTGCCTCAAGGAAGCGTCCTGGGTCCCACGTTATTCCTAATTTACATAAATGAACTGTGTAATCTGCCTATTGATGCCAAAATCGTTAGTTTCGCTGATGATACGATTTTCCTCTTCAAATCAAGTAACTGGTATGATGTTTACATAAAAGCAAACAGGGGCATAGCTATTGTTAAAAGATGGTTAGACAATAATACACTAACAATTAATGTGTCAAAAACCAAATACATTGAGTTTAGTATTAATACGTCCCTAAGTAACCCAGAAAATAATGTTCAAATATGTGCTTGCCCCCTGTCAAAAACTAATATTTGTGATTGCCCCTATCTAGAACGTGTTACAAAAATCAAATACTTGGGTATTATTTTTGACAGTAATTTAAAGTGGAAAGAACATATATTAATTTTTGGGGATCGCTGTCAACGGTTAATACGCACTTTTTTTTGAAAAAATCTTTTGATTCACCTTAATTACATTAAAAGACAACTATTTGCATTGGGGGAAGTGGAAAATATTTCATTCTAAATTTCGATTACGTAAAATTAAAATTAGCTTTCGTCTTGTGAGATTGTACGCCATTAGTAATTAGCTCATTCGCTGTCGCTGTCACTTTGGTGTTGGTATTCCCGATACACTAGAATGTATAACGAACGGCTAGAAGATTTTGAAGGTACCACGAAATCTGGAAAGGTAAGTACTAAATTATCGGAGTTTTGGGAATAAAATGACGGAAAAAAACATGTTTTTAATTTCGGTAATAATTTTTTATAAATAATACATTCACTTTTATATCAAAAACCGTGTTACACAAACCTAGCGTAGCCGCTAAACTACTTGAAAACTGGGATGTTTTTCTTGCCTTGACGCGAGTAGGCGTTATAAAGGGGCACTTTCTTTTGAATCACAAACCATGTTACACAAACCTAGCGTAGCCGCTAAACTACTTGAAAACTGGGATGTTTTTCTTGCCTTGACGCGAGCAGGCGGTATAAAGGGGGCACTTTCTTTTGTATCATAAACCATATCACATAAACTTAGCGTACGTAGCCGCTCAACATCGCAGAAATAGTTGACTTATAAAAATAAAATTTTAATGTCAAAAAAAAATTCAAGCTAATAAATTTTAATCAACGCACGCAATACATGTGTATTAGGTAAGTACCTACTAATTAGGCGGAATTTTAGTTTTATAACATTAAAAAAAAACGCCCGCGCGATTTTGTCTCTAGCCGTTGGTTTCCGTTTGCAATTAACGAAAAATTTCATTATCAAATGTTTCAAAATGGACGGTCTCGTTTCACACAATGAAAGCTAATTTTAATTTTACGCAATCGAAATTTAGAATGAAATATTTTCCACTTCCCCCAATGCAAATAGTTGTCTTTTAATGTAATTAAGGTGAATCAAAAGAATTTTTTAAAAAAAAGTGCGTATTAACCGTTGACAGCGATCCCCAAAATTTACCGAACATATTATCACTACAGCAAACAAACTTCGAAAATCTATATACCTTTTTAGACAAACTCGCAACTTTCTTAACTTGAACCAACTCAAAACAATTTACTATGCACTATGTCAATCTCTAATCGAGTATGGTATCATAGCCTGGGGAGGAGCAAACGCTGCCGCCATTGATCCGATCTCTAAAGCCCAGAAAGTAATTATAAAGATTATTCTAAAACTACCGATCACAAGCAATTCGGATGAAATCTTTAGGAGAATCGGTGTTTTGGACATTAGGCAACTTTATGCCAAAAATATACTAATTTAACTATTCAAACATAGAGCTGTTTTTGACAATATCCAAACTGTTCGTGATACGAGAACCAAAGTGCAAAATCTCTTACTTATCCCTTTCGCCAAAACAACGTTTGGTCAAAGAAACTTCAGGTACTTTGCAACAAAACTTTATAATACACTTCCACTGACCAGTAGACAGCACACTAATCACGTAAAATACAAAACAGATACCAAGTTTCAGGATCAATACCAAAGACAGATCAACAATATTTTTAGAACCTCCTAATACATGCTAACCCATTGATTCGATGCTGATTGCCCCTGTTAACAATGTTATATACATTTAAAATAAACTTTTACTTTAAATGTAAATAACATACACTATTTTTAAACTATTTATGTTAAAATGCGCCTGCTCTCAACACAGGAAATATAACATAAAAATGTAACATAAAAAAATACATAAATACATGTAATACATGTATACATAAATACATGTAACATAAAAAATAAAGATTACAATAAAAATAAAAATAAAATACAAATATAATACCAATATACAGGAGAGGTCAAGTAAAAAAAAAAAAAAAAAAATGAATTAATTACCTCGAGGTATCGCGGTGGAACTATATTGTGATTGGCAGTTGTAACTATATTGTATGCTCCTTCTCAGAGATACAATGATAAGTAATTAGTCATCCCTTTTCCTTGCAGACCTTGTGTTTCCTACACATGTTATCACCCAATTCTAACAAAACCCGTTCTGTCTCGTTTCGTTTTTAGTATTTACAGTCCATTACAAGTGTTTCTGAAGCTGTAATACGTAAGCAGTTTTGGACGCAACATTTGTATTGTATTACAGGTTTGACGACCCTGCCCAAAATGTAGTACATATTTAAAGATTTTGAGTTTTAATGATAACATATTTTTTAAATATTATGTAGTTCATTTATTCGCCTAGTCTTAAATATTATAGAATACCTAATCAAGCTTCCATCTAATCTAATCAGATAAATTTATCAGTCGGCGAAATGACTAGGTATTTATTACTCGATCATTGCCACATAAATCTAACTAAAATTTAGATAGGTAATGTTAACTTTTGATGGACGAAAAGCATGCAACCGATAGGAAGTATCGTTTTGTTTGCTTAAGACAGAAATCAATTTCGAGTTGTTATAAAACTTAGACACAGCTTTTAATTATATGTACAGACATCTTTGACCAAATATACTTTGAGCTGAAAAGGAAGATAGTTGTCGTCAAGAAAAATCTGCTCAATTAAATGCCAGTCAAACATGTGGTATCGTTCATGGATATGCATAACTAGCAAAGTGTTTCAGCATTGTGGTTTTTGGAAACTGTTATCCCTAACATGGCCAGCCCTGTGCAGGCGCATTAGAGCAGTCCGCTCCGGGCGTCAACTTAGCGCCCTTGAGGTTTTTCCTAGGGCCATTTGGCTCAGAGCGGACCCTGATCCCTAATTGCTAGTACTGGTCGGTCTGGTTGCCAAAACCCAAAGTGAGGCCAATAAGCATTAAAAATAAATATAAGATTACACAGTGGAACCTCTCACAACAAGCACCTCCCATAACGAGTAATTCGCATAACAAGCAAAACAGATTGTGAAAATAACGCTCCCTTAACGAGCGACTTTTCACATAACGAACAACATTTTGCAAATCGCAATCTTCCCATCTTCAGTGCATCAGTCTCCGATTAGCACTCATTCCGCTAGCAAGTTAGTATCACTAATATCGAAAAAGGTTCTTCTCCACAGTGAGTCAGCATGTGGATTTTGAAATGTCAGTTTCGAGAACATGAATAGTTGCAGTCGGAACATGAAAAAGGTTTTTCTCCACTGTGAGACGGCTTGTGGACTTTTAAATGTTTCTTTTGAGAACATGAATAGTTGCAGTCGGAACATGAAAATGGTTTTTGTCCACTATGAGTAAACTTGTAGCACATGTCTAATTGCTAGTAGAACGTACTGCAAGTTGTGAGCGTGAGGAGTATGATGTGGGATGTGGTAAAGGTGGAATGATCCTTTAATAATAATAATATTTGGATGATTTATATAGCACCGTTTTTGTGAAAAATCACCTCAAGGGCACTGTGTAACATGAATAATTATTTGAATAAACGTTACTGGCGTGGAACGGGAACGCATGGCAAGTACGCATAATGTGACTTATATGCAAATTATTGAACAGCTTAACCAATGAAACACATAACCACTAAGATTATGGAACGAATTAAACTCAACTGTATTTTAATTTTTGATAAATATTCCAAACCAATTCCAATTCCAAAAATAACGGGTTCCTCAGAGAAATAATATCGACAGTTCTAGTGACAGCAAAGGAACCGGTTCCTTGTAACTGGGTTTGAAATATCGTACGTACATATATAACATTTGGTACATTGTTAACTTTTTTTTTCATCGTGAGAATTGTTTTTTTGTGTATCCGGATGAAGTAAAGATATTTCTTCTTGAATATTAAATAGATGTCAATGATATTAAGAGCCACATTTTAAACCCAGGTTGATTACCATTAATTTGACCAGGTAAGTGGGCTTAACTTTCCAAAACACATTGTTAGGTAATGCGTCGAATGCATATTTAAACTCCCCGGCAGGTCTGCACGCCACGAAGGAACCACACGGCCCGCCATTGTTGTTGCTTGCTCGGCCCGCCGACACCACGCGGCCAATTGATTCGAGTCGATAAACCAAACTCGGTATGTGCCTTGAAGCGGAATCAAACTCGAGACCTGTGGTCAGGTCCCGAGAACACACCTTGGAGCCAGCAGGACCCGCATCTCACAGTAAGCGTATTCCCTCCTCATAGATTTTGTAAAAAAAAACCGTTAGGTTAGGTTAGGTTAGGTTTTGTAAGTAAAAACCGTTCTTGTCGCGATGCGAGAACTTGAGGTCCAGAGAGAGACGTAGGGAATCTTTTAGCATAGCATAATGTTGTGTTTATTTGTGTGCCCATTGTAATTCGAGTTGATTTATGCCTTGTTTAAGTGAATAAACATAGTAAGGTTAACCTCTCTTTTAATTTGCCACAAGCTACCCGAGATACTTTAGCGTCACTCTGACGCCGGCGATTTGCAGCTGCGGCGGGACCGCCGCCCTGAGGAACATGTTCCCTACCGATTGAGCTGGTCGCAGGTGGACCCCGTCCCAGGTCCCGTCTCCGGATGTAGTAAGTTGCCCCCATGTTAGCATTGTTGCCATCCAAATGTGAAGGGGCCTACGCCCCACACACATGCCCCAAGTGAAGCGTAATTACACCTTTTACACTGACGACTCCAACATGGGCCTATTTACACTGGTGCCCACGAGGGTGTTCACCCTTTTTACACTGGCCCCAACGAGTTTTACAACATATTACTACAATCTATATATACCTCAGCCGCTGGTAAAAAGTCATCCTAATTTACTTGAATATTTGAGAAATAATCATAGATGGCCAAGTATTTGACCTGATGTAAAAAAATCACAGTCAGCCATTCACACAAGTAGTATAATATCGCACAACTAGTATAAGTGGATATTTGTGAACTTAGCACACTACAATCTAACATTACTTATTATTTTTAATTTTTAAACTAACGTTTAAGACAAGATTTTTATGCATAGCACAAAGGGTAACAATTATTATAAGCAATAAATCAGCCTGAAATACTCATCCACATTGAAAAAATCTTCCGAGAAAAGATACATGACGCCAACGGGACTAAACTAAAGTTGGTTGTTTTCAGGTGGAAAAATATAATAAGCAATAATTATTGAATGAAACACTAGTATATATTGAATCATTTGGCGGGTATAAGATAAGCCGCCATAGCTCAATTGGGAGAGCAGCTGACCGGCAATCAGAAGTCCCGTTGGCGTCATGTATCTTTTCTCGGAAGATTTTTTCAATGTGGATGAGTGTTTCAGGCTGATAATTATTGCTTATAATAATTGTTATCTAACATTACCACTAACAGCACAAAAAACAGGTTTATATTTCTTATTCATTCTGAGAGCAATGCATACAGCGTAATCATCATTCATGTATATTATTAGAAAATACAATCTTGAAAATAAGAAAAATACCGTATGTATTCTCAACAGACGATAACAAAATTAAGATAAAGCGAGATTTGAAATATTTTCTTAAAAGATCGAAGTAAAAGTGTGAACCAAGAAATGTCAGCCTGTCAGCATTTCAGAAGTTTGAAAGAAATAAAAAGGTGTACCTAATCATTAGGAATTAACAATTAATTTAGCAAACTATATTGTACGTATTAAATATGATCAAGATCTATAATAACTCATTTTATGAGTAATGAAATGTAATGTATGATACTTTGTAAACATAGTGCAATAAACAGGTTATGTTTTACAGTCTGAGATAATAATTATTTACATAAGCAACAGTTGCACAGTTATGCAGAATGAAGTTAGCGAAAAGGAAACTTAAACAGAACCTATCTCTGAGATATCTTCTGAAATAATCATTAACTTTTCAAGTGATTTTTTATTAAAAACAATGAAAAAATTAAGATAAAAACAAACAAGATAATAATAATAATATTTGGATGAATTATGCAGAGCCACTTTTGTGAAAAATCACATAAAGCACAAATCAATTAAACTACCTACAAATATCTATATATTTTTTGTTTTTTTTTGGGGCTTTGGAAAGGCTCCATCCTATAACTAACTATAGATAAATCTATTATACATATAACAATACGTAGGTATAATGTAAAGTTAACAGGATACATCCACCAGCTCAATGGTCATAACATAAAACCGTACAATGACCAACGAGCTTGATGCTGCTTAAAAATGTACATAGGTATTATAATTTTGTTTTGAAGACTTTACTTTATTTCATAAGTACATTTGTTACTTAGTTTTTATTTATCTGCTACTGGTTTCGACACATTTGTTAGTTTTTAAGATTGCTAGTGAATGACACAGATGTGTCGAAACCGGTAGCAGATAAATAAAAATTAAATAACAAATGTACATGAGAAATAAAACTCTTTAAAACAAAATGTCTAGAAATTGTTATGTAGTTAATGCCCAAGAAATTACACATTATAATTTAAGAGCTGGTTTTTCTGGCCAAAATCACAAGATTAGGTTGTTTGATTTCACGTGAATTGAAAATTGCGCTTAATATTAAATTTAAGGTAAAACATTTTCCAAAGTGATTCCATTATTTAGCTGATGCCATGCACATTTTGACTCATTCTGCATTCTGCAGAACAGCAATCAAATTTCTCGAATAATTAAAGCACTTTGACTTAGCTACACCGCCCAGAAGTGTTCCAGGGTTTCATTCCAGCCAAATGTTAAGGTGTTGAGGCAGAGAGAAAAAATACTGAAGCAGGAATTTACTGTAAATATATTCAATGAAAATTAAATTCATATCTTTTTAGTGCTTAGGAAATAATATTATGCATTATAAAAAATAATGGCAACTACGCCGGCAAATGTGAAGGTCACCATGACTTGCAAATTGTCTAAAAACTTTAGAGTCTATTATTATTCAAGTTGTATACATTTTTTCTTGAATTAAATCCAGAAATTAGAATAACTGAATAATTCGCAAGGGAATAAGAAATTGAACATCAACGGGATAGCCTTTGGCAAAAATTATTCCATTTCAAATTGATACGAACCACCAGTTGCACCGAACAATCAGTCGCTTGCTGTCAATTTTTTTGTGATGTTATGAAAAACTTTTACAATCAAACGTTATTAATAATTTACACCCAAAAATTTGCTTTTATTACTTTTTATTCTAACATTTTTTAGGGTTCAAGTTCAAGACTTGAAATAAATAAATAAGACAATAAATATAAATAAGTGGATCGAAATTAATTCAATTATTTACAGACAGTAAATCATCAATTATTATATCAATTATTTACAGACAGTAAATTATCAGTTTTGGGACTCATCTAGAAATTATCATCAGTATTTTAAACCGTAGAAATTATGTTTTAATGGATCCTTGGATTGCAATTATGAATTATATTTGGTTTTGCAAAAGGTCAGAATGCAGAAGATTTTATTTTTTTTTTTTACATGTATACCGCACAAGAGTCCCAACTGCTCCCAGCTGGAGCCAGTGGGACTATGGCATCCCCAGTTGGGGTATGTTGTGAGGTTGAAGGTAATGGGGAACGGAAGGAGATGGGGAAGAGGGAGATGGGGAAATACCTGGCTATTCAGATCTGGTCACCAAACACGGCTGACGCCATTTCAAGCAACGTTTCAATTCTGAATGGTGGTCTTACATCAGGGTGATACTGAGAGTATCTTCCACTCAGGAACATGCCGCAAATATACTATATATTATTTTAAATGAATAAATTGTGAAATAACACAAATTAATCAAATAAAATATATTTGCCATGCCAGGATTCGATCCCGCGACCTTCGGAGTGCTAGTCAAGAGCCTTACCGCTGGACTAGATAACGATTTTTAGCTACATTTTTGATAATCCGCTATAAACATGATTGAGTGTGCGAGTGTGAGTTTGTACCTGATCATCTTCATCATTGCAAGAGGCTGGATATTCTACGTGCATGCAGTCAAGATGAAATTATGGTAAATATCGGTTCGGACTGGCCACGCTTATTACGAATAATTTTTAGAAAAAAACTTTAGATTCGCCTTAATTACTATAAAAGGAAACTTTTTGGCTTTGGGGCGGCGGAAAATAATGCATTTTAATTTTCAATTGCATAAAACCAAAATTCGCTTCGCGACTGACACAGCGAAAATCCGCGGCCGTACATGTCACTGTGATGTTGGTATCCTTGATAAATTAACAAGAGCTAATACGACTGTAGCCGACTTCGTGGGATAAGGCGCGTAATTATGAAATTTGTCTAGCGGGCTTGTTTGTGTAACATGGTTTGTGATACAAAAGAAAGTGCCCATTTATAACGCCTACTCGCGTCAAGGCAAGAAAAACATCCCAGTTTTCAAGTGGCTTAGCGGCTACGCTAGGTTTGTGTAACATGGTTTGTGATTCGCGGTATTTCATGTAGGTATCCCACGAAGTCAGCTACAGTCCATAACAGTGACAGCAAGTGACAGCTACGGCCGCGGATTTTCGCTGCGTCGGTTCGCGAAGCGAATTTTGGTTTTATGCAATTGAAAATTAAAATGCATTATTTTCCGCCGCCCCAAAGCCAAAAAGTTTCCTTTTATAGTAATTAAGGCGAATCTAAAGTTTTTTTCTAAAAATTATTCGTAATAAGCGTGGCCAGTCCGAACCGATAATTACCGAAATTATTACTCAGTATTAATTCAAATATGAAGAGGTTTTACAAAACAATATGGTAAAATAGCGCATGCAAAACTTTCTCAATAGTGTACTGTGATGTCGTATTTACCTGGTCCGTAGAATTTTCGACCTTTAGACACATCGAAAACATGTCCATTGATGCCTACAAGAATCCGCCCGTCAGCCTGCTTGCTTGAATACTCCCTCAGTTCAGAAGGAGTAAAGTCTCTACGTAGTTTGGGTAAAGCCGGGGGAAGAGGTTCTTCTACCGGAGTTTTGTCCCGATTTTTAAAAATCTTATATATTAATACAACTATCAAAGCAACGAGGAGAGAGTTGACAGGACTTTGAACTATCTCGTTAAAAACAGAGGAAATAATTCCTTCACTACTTTCTACCGTAGGTTCTTCCGGAACTTTATCTGCCATGGTGTATTATAATAATTAATATCTGACGAAGCACAACATAAAATACACCAACCATGCGCACAATACTCCCACCTCCCACTGAATGATGATAATGATAAACTAATTTTGTTAAAAAATATTCGATGAAGTCACCAAAAACGTCACAGCTGCTTATCAATCTTGTTATTGTATTCCATTTAAGCGTATGTTCACAATTCACAACATTTCCGTCTAAAGGCCTGACCAAGCCGGCGCGTTCATTTTGCGTCCACGGTGGCGTGCAGAAACCGTTCACACCAAACTAGCGATCAACTAGCGTCCGTGGTACGTTGATGTCGTCAATCTTGCGGTATTTCTGAAGGGAACCCTTTAAGTTTGGATTAAGCTCAAGTCTGATGCATCCATTTCCATACAGGCAATCAAGATATGACCCGTGAATATCTAATTACAATTACAGATTATGTAAAGGTAAAGCACAGGTATTGGCACAAAAATGGCGAATTTTTTTAAGACCTTTGGAGGCAAAAACATCAAAAAAATATACTTCGATAGTAAAAGCTTTAAAACTTTTTAATAAAATTATTTCTTCATTTTCTGCAATAAAGCTTGAAAGTATCCGGCCCGGTTGTTTCATTCATAGTCTAACTAAATTAATATTTAGCCAAAATTAAACACTTTTAGGCAGTGGCGCGTGGAGGGCGGGGGGGGGGGGGGGGGCAGCCCACCCCGGGCGACACTTTTAAGGGGGCGGCAAATTTTCACAATGTGGTTGACAATTCTAAGAAAGTTTCATTCGTTGCTGAATCATAGAATGGTATAGATTGCACAAGAAGCAGTCTGATTATTTGTTGTTTTCTGCGGTGTGATCCGAGCTCAAAAAAGATATTGCCGTAACTAAACAGCAATATTTAAAAAGAATTCTCTCTCTCTGGTTTCAATCCTGGGATTGGTTTGCAGCAATTTCATCTATTCGTTTCTTCCACTCTTCCCTGTCTTGTGCGGCTCTTTTGAATTCTGCATATGATAAGCAGCGCACGTCCACCAGCAGGTCCTCCAGGTACTCTCGGCGTGGGCGTCCCCTAGCGTTTGTCCCCTCGGTCATACCCTCCATTATGGCATGCAAGAGGCCTTCTTGTCTTATTGCATGGCCGATCCATCTTGCGCGCCTTTCGGACAAGGTCCTGAGCAGGTGCCTTCCTCCTTCGATTCTTTGGAGAACCTCCTCATTTGTGATGTGGTCTCTCCAGGAAATTCCTAGTAGTCTTCTATAGGACCACATCTCAAAAGCCTCTAGTCTCCGTTTATCTCTTTCGGATAAGCACCATGTTTCGCAGCCGTACATCAAGATACTCCATACATAGGTCTTGATGAGGAGTATTCTCAGTTTCAGGTCTATATTATTCGATTCTATTATTTTCGACATTTTATTGAATGCAAGCCTAGCCTGGTGTATACGGCTGTCGACCTCGCTCTTAGACCGACCGTCCCATGTTATTTTGCTCCCGAGGTACACAAACTCCTTGGTGTTCTTTAGTGGAACTCCTGACATCTCTACTCTCATCTGATGTTGCATTCGGCCTACAGTCAGCAGCTTTGTTTTGTCTTTATTTATCCTCATGTTGTAATTATTTTGAAGAATGCTTTGCATGGTTGTTAAGGCCTCTTGCAGTTCTTCTTCGCTTTCAGCAACCAAAGCAATATCGTCAGCAAACCTTATCATATCCACCTTTTGCCCGTGTATCTTTACACCTTTTCTGTGACTCATTCTCTCCCTCAAGTCATCAATCGCACTTTGTATATATGCGTTAAAAAGAACAGGTGACAGAGAGCATCCCTGTCTCACCCCTTGTCTTATACTGGCTTCTTTTGTATCATTGTCACATCTAATTATAGCGGCCTCATTCTTGTATAGCGCCTGGATTATTCGTCTATCTCTATATTTGATGTCAATTCTCTTCAGAATCTCGAAGAGTCTTTTCCATTCTACTTTGTCGAAAGCCTTCTCCAGGTCTATGAATGCGATGAATGTGTTTTGGTTTCTTTTTAATCTTTTTTCTAGTAGTAATCGTAGCGACAATATTGCTTCTCTGGTTCCTACACCTCTTCTAAAGCCAAACTGGTCTCCGGAAAGGATGTTCTCTACTTTTGGTTCGATTCTTTTTAGAATGATATCAGTCAATATTTTTGAGGCATGGGATATAAGGCTAAGAGTTCTGTGTTGTTCACATTTCGTCGTGCCCACCTTCTTTGGTAATGCGACAATTAGGCATTTCTCGAAATCCTCTGGTATCTTTCCAGTCTTATACATTGTCTGTATCATTTTAAACAGGGCATCTATAGTTCCTTTTCCTGCTGGCTTAATTAGTTCAGCCGGAACGTCATCGATTCCGGGTGCTTTCCCGTTTTTGAGATTTTTCAGTGCGAGGTCAAACTCTTCTCTAGTGATTGGATCTCCCAAATCATCTGCGTCTACCTCATTTTCTCTTTCTATCAATGTTTCGTTGTCATTATTTCCCTTTCCATTGTACAGCATTTCGAGATATCTTTTCCATCTCTCTCCTATTTGGTGATTTTCGAAAAGTATTTTGCCGTCTTCTCCTTCTATTGCATTACCCTTTCCAACTCTCATCCCAAAGAAGTCTTTCACCGCAGCGTGAGCGTGGAAAAGCATTCAGGACGGGATTAAAGACGATGTCAAATGTTTCTGGGATTTCATAAAATCACAGAAAGCAAACTCCAGGTCGCATAATGGCCTGAAGAGTGGAGACGAATTTATAACAGATTCAGAATCTATTTGTCAGATGTTCGCAGACTACTTTCGGTCTGTATATGATAGTAAAACCCCGGATCTCAGTACGGAATTTACGAAAACAGAAATTCCGTGGAACTTAGGTGACATATTTCTTGGATTTACTAATCCAAAAGAGGTAGAAGCCTACATTCGTAAGCTGAAGACAGACAAGGCTACAGGACTGGATGGAATTCCTTCCAGTATTATCATTAGCATAGCGCCAATGATAATTGAAGCCCTTTGTTAAATATTTAACTCTAGTATTTTGACTTCTACGTTCCCCCAAATTTGGAAACTGACCCGAGTCAGTCCTATTTTCAAGGCTGGAGATAAGACAGACGTCAAAAACTACAGACCGGTAGCCGTATTATCAGTGCTACCCAAACTTTTTGAAAAATTGATTTGTGACAAATTAAGTCACCAGATTGCACCATTCATTGGTGAAAATCAACACGGTTTCCTTCCAAAGAAATCAACAATCACAAATCTGCTTAATTTTTCGCGGTTGGTAGCCACCAGTTTAGACTCGAGGCACCAAACAGATGTAGTTTACACCGACTTTGCCAAAGCATTTGACCGTGTTAATCATGATATACTTCTGAGAAAAATGTTTAAAATAGGCTTCGATCTACCAACACTGAACTTTTTCTCATCGTATTTAAAATCCAAAAGCCAATTTGTTCCGATAAATGGACATAATTCAAAAAAAATTCCAAGCGCAATCTGGAATTCCTAAAGGGTCTAACCTCGGACCTATGTTGTTTCTAATACTAATAGATGACATCCAAAACTGTGTTAGGAACGGCAAATGTCTACTATTTGCTGATGACCTTAAAATTATGATAGAAATAAGCTGCCAACAAGATTGCTTTAAAATGCAAACTAACTAACTAACTAACCATCACGCCATTTCCCCGCAGGGGTAGGCAGAGAGGACGGACCGCCAAACAACTCAATCTTGGCACACACTCCTTGCCTCGTTCACATTCATACATCGTCTCATACATGCTCTTCTATTATTCTGACTCTTCACATGGCCCGACTCAAGTATCTGATTCACTTGGTCGTGCCATGTCTTCCTCGGGCGTCCCCGATTTCTTCTTCCATTCACATTTGCGTCATATATTCTCCTTACACTCCTTTCCTTGTTCATTCGCTCTACATGCCCAAGCCATCTGAGCGTCCCTTTCTTAATCTTACTCATCACGCTTACATCAGCCTTGCATTCTTCGCGGATCTCCACATTTCTCACACGATCGTTCATGGTTTTACCTCACATACGCCTCAGGGATCTCATTTCTACAGCATTCAGTCTACTTTCATCCTTCCTCTGCCAGTTCCACGCCACACTGCCATACATCAGGGTAGGTACCAGCACTCGATTATGGACGGCTAACTTCGCTTCTTTGGACATCTTTTTGTTGGCGCCAACGGCGTTCAGTCCTCCATTAATAGAGTTGCCTGCATTTACGCTTCTTTCAATATCTCTGTCAGCCCTTCCATCTCTCGTAAACATACTTCCCAAGTACACAAACTCATCCACCTGCTCCA
The DNA here is from genome assembly GCA_929108145.2 of Limnephilus rhombicus. Lineage (NCBI taxonomy): Eukaryota > Metazoa > Arthropoda > Insecta > Trichoptera > Limnephilidae > Limnephilus > Limnephilus rhombicus. The sequence goes on from OV815276.1 coordinate 36,496,649, forward strand.
AATACTCATCATTCACAACTATGTTGCACATTGATATGTTTTGTGTAACCCTAAGTGACCAGCTCAGGTAAGGGGGCTCCATCGAAGCCAGAGTAAAGTTAGCCTCCCAGAAACTGGGCGTACTGTATAGGGCCCGCAGATATGAATGCATTAAAGAATGGTGCATAACTGCTAACCCTGTACAAATCGCAAGTGCGCCCCACGGTTGAATTTGGCAGCCACCTCTGGTCTGGAGCTCCGAAATACCTGAAAAATACCCTCGACTCTGTGCAGAAACGGGCGGTCCGTTTGATAGATTCTCCCATCTTAACAGACGGATTGCAATCTTTAGAGCACAGGCGTCGGGTGGGAATGCTATCCTTGTTCTACCGGTATTACAATGGAAGATGCTCCGAGGAACTAGCATCATTGATCCCTTCGGCACCGGTGCATAGTCGGGAAACACGCCAAACGCGTGCCCAACATTTGTACATGGTTGACATTTGTCACATGAGAACGGGACGTTTCTTCGACTCGTTCTTATGTTCAACAGCTCGGCTGTGGAATGATTTGCCGGCCTCTGTATTTCCTCCTTCCTACAACATAGGTTTCTTCAAGACCAATGTTCATTCCTTCCTCTCCTCAAAAAGACCCTCCACACAGCATCCCAGATGACATAGGCCCTGAGGGAAATTATTTTCCTCAAGGCCTGCTGTGTGGAGTTAATGTAAAAAAAAACGTCGTTTTCATACTCTCTCTTTCAAATACCATGACTTTAGACTTACTTGATTAACTAATAATGATAAATGTAAAACAGCTTTTTATAATGTGAATTCTCTAGGGAGAATTTTAATTAATAATAAAGATAAAAGAGAAAAACTTGAAAACTCAGGCGTTTACCAAGTGAATTGCGCCAACTGCCCACCGTATTACGTAATTCAAACTGGGAGGTCAGTCAAAACCCGAATTAAAGAACACTTTACAAACTGGGTGAATGACAAAGGAGAATTTTCGACTGTAGCATCACACTTCTTAGAAAATAAACACTCGTTTGATGAAGACAGAGATGTTAAAGTTCTCCATATTTGCAATAAAGGTCTTAAACTGGATAGACTAGAATCTTTAGAAATTACCCGCTTAACTAAAAAAATAGAATCTAACTTTGTAATGAATAAGCAATTAGAATCATTTGCTAAGTCTCCGCTTTTGTATCCATTGTAATTTTCATAATAATTTCGAAATTAAAATAGGTATTTAGTTTAGACCATTCCTATTCAAATGTAAACATGTACCCCTTCATAAAGTGACTTTGTAAAGATAAAGCAATTATATTCATTTGCTTAGTCCCCGCTTTTGTATCTAGTGTAATTTTATTTAATTAATTAGTTTAGAGTTTTGACCATTCCAACTCCAATGTAAACACGTATCCCTTCAAAAAGCAATAAAAAATACCATACTTCATAAATATAATAACGATTTGACAATAAAATAAGGTCATTAGTAACTCATATTACTTGTAAGGTTTTTCCCTAATCATCATTGAAGTGAGCTACAAACCCAATGTAATTAACTTACTGAATTACCAAAATATTTAGAAATTCGATAGTCTAAAACGACTTAGCAACAAATATAATGTTTTAAGATTTTCACGGCCAAAAGCATTTTCATTATTTGTTTTTGGGGTGTTATGCCGTGTTACGCGACCTCGGTAGATGTTCACACATCTACTGGATCTGCCCTGATGATGGACACTGCAACGATGTCCGAAACGTTGGCTAAAGAAGGAGGTAGCGCAACACGGCAAAACACCCCCAAAAACAAATAACGAAAAAAACAAATATAATTATTATAATTGATTAAAATCCTTGTAGACCACCCCTCTCCCCCTCCCCAATATGTTGTGTATATAAACCGTAGACTAAGAAATATTTGTACCAGTCTGAAGATGGCTTTAACGAGCTGAAACCGGTTGCGGTCGAATAAAATTAAGTGGAATAAAGTTTTATATTCGTTTTATTATAATATGTTTATTATAATGGAATTCCACCATGAATTACCACTCTCAAAAATAGAAATATTGAATTTCAGTTGTGTATTCATCTGCTGATCCATTTCGAAGGAGACCATTATTTTATTCGAAGTGCAGTTATGAAATTCTAGTTGCAGACTATGTATATGTATATGCTGCCAGAATCAAAGAGAAACCATTTTCATATTCTGAGTGTAGTTTTAATTCGCCACAGATTTAATTTAACCCGCCTAATGACAGGAGACGCAAATTTCCCCACACATTTAATTTTAAAATAAAATTGTATGAATGCGATAGAATGTAAGGAGACCGTTTTATTAAATTTTTTTAAGAAAAGGAATCAGTATTTAAAATTTTAAGTTTTAATTCGAATTTTTAGTACTTTAATTCGAATATTCGCAGGTGTGTATTTTTGAGCCAATTTACATTTACAAAATCAAAATTTTAATATTTAGAAAACAAAAGTTCTAATAAGCACGTCGGAAAAATTATTTTATCTAGATTTTAGAACAATTTTGTTTTTTGCAAAAGGGTAAAAAAAATAAATAAAAAGGAACATTTAACACTACAGAACACGCGTGGGCTACATATGTAGCCCAGGGTATTGTTTTGTTCATAATTTCGTGAAATCGCGTAATTTAACTTCGAGTCTCTAGCTAAGGGAACGTACCCATACTGGGTGACCTGTTCTGGGGGGGGGGGGGTCTTCAAAATACTACGCTTGGTACAAATGAGCGGCGGGTTGCTTAGGTTTTTGGTCACCAGGGGGGGGGGGGGGGTTAAAAATTTGCTAAAAGTTGGTCACGTAGTATGGGTACGTTACCTAAGCTCCGATTGGTGTTGCTCGACGCATTCAGGGTGGCGTGAGCGATCGTCGCTGGCGCACGTGCGAAAAATAACGATTTAAAGTTGTTGGCCTACGTATGTAGCCCATGCGTGCACTGGCGGAACACAAGGAAAACTTGCTCGAAATGCTACAGGCGTGTATGTAATGATCACCAAATTTTAATTTGTCCTTCTTGTAATGAAAATTTAAAAAAAATGTAAGAATTAAACCAAAAGTTGATTGATCTCAAATAAGTAAAAATCATGTGATTTTTGAGAAGTCTGAAGTTATTTCAGTTTACTTAATAAATGTCATTTATAATAATAAATGTGTTTTTATTTAAAAATTAAACGGTTATCTTTCAGTGTATTTCAATTTAAAATGGGCTACAAGTGAAGCCCACGCGAGCACTCATCAACGTTTTAGAAGCACGTGTACCGTAGTGTTAAAATGCATGGGAAGAACCGGGAATTTTGTGCAAACCTTGACAGGCAAAAGTTTATAGATATTTTTTTCTTAATATTCGAAGGGTTAAACCAGTTTTCAGAATGTGAAATTCCAATTTTGGATTCATCTGCTGACACAATTCGAAAGAAAACATTATTTTATTCGATGTACAGTTATAAAAATCGAGTTGCGGACTCTGTATAAGCTGCCAGAATCAAAGAAAAATCATTTTTATGTTCTGAGTGTACTTTTAATTCTCCGCATACAGAGATAATTTAAACCCGTTTTGTGTTGAGAATGTAAATTTCCAGTTGTGGATTCATCTGCTGACACATTTCGAAGGAAAACATTCTCTTATTCGAAGTGGAGTTATTAAATTTTAGTTGAAGAAATGTAGGTATGTGTTGCCAGAATCAAAGATAATCCATTTTCATGTTCTGAGTGTAGTTTTAATTCGCCACAAACAGATATAATTTAAACCAGTTTTGTGTTCAAAATGTAATTTTTTTGTTGTGGATTTATTTGCTGACACCTTTCGAAGGAAAACGTTATATTATTCGAAGTGCAGTTGTAATATTCTATTTATTTTTAACTTTATGAGTAAAACCTCGTATGTACACGTATGTGTCCAGTATACATCATCGGGTCATCCATTTGAAGAAAAAAATATTTGAATATTGGTTTTTGTGACTCATACGTGGAAAATACACGATTCTGAGTAAATCACCGTCAATCCCTAATTCATTAGTCGGTTGGCCTTGAGTAATGTCTGCCTGTTACTGCCGGCGCACAACTGCCTTTTTGGGATTTTCCATAGGAACCGGCGTAAAGCTGCATTTTTCGGATTTTCCGAAGAACCGGCGTTTTTGAGGGACATAACCCTAGTGAACCCAGTCAGTTTTGAACGGTTTTTCGTAATGAATAGACGTGTTTGTTGATGATATTTTCATTTTAAACTGTGCCGTTACAAAATTTTATAAAAATGTCAGAAGTTTGCTTCATTTGCATTAAATCTTTGATTGAAAGAGAAATCGTGGTTGTTGATCGTGGGATGAAAACTTTAATCGATTCAAGTAATGAAAGGAGTGATGGGTTTGATGAATATTTAAAAGACAAACATTCTGTAACTATCCATAAGCAGTGTCGTAAAGTGTACACCCGGAAGAGCAGCATTACTGCAGCTAAAAGACAACGCGAGGCAAAAACAGCTAACACATCTGAGATTAGTCCTCCTCGGACTAGAGCACGAGGGTATGATTCTTCTTTTTGTTTGTAAGCGGCTGAAATGAAAAAAAAATGCAGCATCTTCGGCGAAGAGTGTCCCAAGTTTCAACACTTGCATTTAAAGACGCCATCTTGAAGGTAGCTCGGACTCGTTATGATGAACTAGCAAGAAGTGTTATTGCACGCATTCAATATGAATACGATTTAGTTACTGCTGAGGCTAAGTACCACAGCAATTGCTACACTTCCTTTGTGAACCCTAAACCCTACTACTGGAGGTAAAGTCGGTCGTCCTGAAAGTAATTGTATTGCTTTTATTTAGCGATGGAATTTTTTTTTACTTTTATTGAAAATCACGACGATTGTCAATTTTCAATACGAGAATTGAAAGATGTTGGCGAAGAACTATCTATCGATAACAGAACAATCAAGTCAAAACTGTAGTTGAAGTATGGTAATAGAATCATCATAACTGATAAAATCGGAAATTCGGCAATCATTTGCTTCATAGATAATCAGCACAACATTCTCAGCAAAGCTTGGTATGAGAATAAAAAAAACAAAATGAAAAGGAAGAAGAGATTCAGAATACTTAAACAGCTGCAGCGATCGAACGAGAGGATATTCAATCGGTAGTGCTTGACACTGATGATTAGTCCTCCACCTAGTCAAATGTTTGAAGATATCAATAACGATATTCCGGAATCATTAAATTATTTGTTACAGCTAATAATTTTGAAAAATAAACTTTGTAAACTGGAACATATGAAGTTAATATGTACAAATGTCAGCCACTGTATTATGGCTGCTGTTCGGCCTAGGTCGTTCAAATCACGATTACAGTTGGGTCTCTCAGTGATTTTTCATCAACGGTTTGGATCAAAACGTCTTATTCAGATTTTGTTTATTTTTTGGTTTGTGTGCATCGTATAATGATACTATTGTGTATGAAGCAGCAGCAACTCTCCATCGTCCACCTCATATCCTACCACCAGAAACTGGAACAATTATTCAGTATGCTGCAGACAATGCTGATATCAATGTACATACTCTAGACGGTCATAACACGCTTCACATAATGGGTATCATTCAAATTATAACTCCAAAAACAGCAGTTATAGCAGAAGAGCCCATAGCACGAATAAATACAGTCCCTTTAGCAAAAGCCTATGTACCGATAAAAGTTTATTAAAATAATACTGTAGTTGGATATAGTAAAATAGTTGCACAAAATTTTGATTTTGAAGGTAATACAGCAGTATCTTTACTCAAAAAAGTTGATGTTCTGTGGTTGTATGGAAAATAGAAAGATTTACCATTACCTGGTTGGAATGGTTACATTGAACGTTTAACGAGTAATATCCTGCATTTTTCGAAATCGCAAATTCTTTTTTTTACCATTTATTCAGCAGCCAGCAAGTAACTATAATACTATATACACAACTTTACTCCGTGCTTTGGAGATTGCGAAACGTTATGGTCACGATGTATGCATTATCACTTTTGATCAGCCTCTGTATGCAAAAGCTCGAGAAATCGTATCACCTGAAGGATCTGAGGTATCGAAAATCGTAGTGAGACTTGGAGGTTTCCATTTACTCATGTCTTTTTTTGGAGCAATTGGTCATATAATTCAGGGAAGTGGCATAAAAGAGGTACTCTCATTAATTTATGCCACTAATTCATTAGAAAAAATGATGAATGGCCTGCTTACTCGAGAGCGGTTAGAGCTCGAACATTACTCCATCCCACTTTAGCAACAATAATATCAAAAGAACTTCTCATTGATGATAAGATGGATGCTAATCTGAAGGAAACCGTCGAGCTTGTAATAAATAACTCAATTTCGTACAATGATATTGAAAGTGGTGACTAGATGGCTGAAGCATTACTCGATCAGTTCAATCAAAAACTAAAGGAACATGAAGAACGAGGACCAACTGAAAAACTATGGATTCAATATTTTCACATGGTATCGATTGCTAAGGAGTTTATAATAGCTGAACGTATGGGGGATTGGCAAGCTCATTTGAATAGCGTTCGAGAAATGCTTCCTTACTTCAACGCTTCAGGACATTTTCTTTATGCTAAATCTGCTCACTTATATATGCATGATATGCTACAACTGGAAAATTTAATTGATGATCCTCAGGTTTATGAAAGATTTATACGAGGATTTTTCACTATTAGACGTTCTGATAAATTAAATTGTGGTACTTCAACGGATATGGTCATTGAGCAATCTATGATGAAATCAATGAAAACAAATGGAGGTATTGCACGAGGGAGAAGTACGCAAGAGAGCGTCATAAGTAAATGGATTTATGGCATGCTTGCATTGAATACTGTTTGTGAAATATTGGAGGACCTCGCCAATGTTAGAATGGACACAACCGATCAGCATGTAGATGCATCACACACATTTATAAAAAAATTATAAAAAATATGTATGTAAGCTTATAATATGCAATGTAAACACCAGTTATAAGTATATATGTGTGTGTGTATGTGTATATATGTGTATACATACACATACACACACACATATATATAAACCTATTATTTTATTATTATTTTAATAACTATACTTAGAAAACTACAGTAATAATCAAGCATTAATCGTTTATTTTTATTTTACTTTATTGTTTCTGTTCTCTTTCTAGTTCTCACTATGCAAAATGTGCACGTAGGACTATAATATGAAATGCATACACCAATTACCACCTTATATTTTAATCATTTGCTTGTAAATACATTTTTATCTATTACTATCATTTCAACAACAACTATGCTAAATAATCCACGGCTATTTTATGTTTTAATTGGTTATTTCATTTTTATTTTATTCTTTCTCTTCTCTTTTTTTTCTTTTGCTATGCTAAACCAATAACAGTTAGCTACTATATTTTCAACTTTTTCATTATTTTATTTTATATTCTCACTCTTCTTTTTATTTCCTCTTTTTATTTCATCAACTTTCTTTCTTTTTTGTACAAAGCATTCTCCACATGTTCATACCCATAATTATTTGACTGTCCTAAAACGGGATAATACTCCTAGTTGTGCAGTCAAAAATTTAATAAATAATGTATTTAAATGTAAAATATTGTGCTAAATAAACAAATAAATAAATAAATAAAAAAATAAATAAATGAAAATGTGATTCTCGCGAAAAGAGAGATATTGAAGACATCAAGAAACTTTGTGAATGGTTTTTATCGCACGATCCTTTTCCTGAGTTCAACAAAATCATGTCCATTGCCAGTGGAGTCGTCGGTAATGATAAAATTAATTGTCATAATGCTCGTGAAGTGGGAATTGTTTCCATCAATAAAATGACGAGCCAAACATTTAATAATATTAAATTGAAACCCGCTGATAAAGTATTACCTCTATTACCCATGAAAAGTACCATGAAAATCCATGATGAGAAGGTACCGATAGATCCTGTATTATTATTTCAACGCATGAGTATTGCGAAGACATTTGAAGATGAACTTGAAAAATTGATTGCCTATCGCCAACTTTTCCGCCTACCGAGATACTGCAGTGCTACGGAAATGTTCCTGGAGGGACGAGTATATACTTTCCGTGCACTTCTCCGCCACCGCATGGGAAGTTTATGGCGCAGACTGCACCATTCGAAGAATGCGATCATCACCGCCATGACTGCCTGGATGGAATCTCCCCTGATTACCCTCTGGAGACGGGAGACGATGAAATACCCTCCGTAAACGGCTATTTAAAAATCATTTTAGTGTTTGATATTCACATCATTTTTTCTTTTCAGTTTCATTTTTAATGCTTATTTGTTTATTTAATTTAATTTATGTGTTGTTATTTACTTTTTTACCTTAACTTATCATTTATCTCTTTTTGTTATTTTAAAATATGGAATGTATTGCATTGCACTCCCCTGCATACATTCTGGAATAAATTTATTTATTTATTTATTTATTGTTTGTTTATAAATATTACATAATACAATATAATGAACTTAAAATGTCCAACTAGGCAAATGCCCGTTTTAGGACATTCCAATATGATAATGTTTTTACATGTAAATTATAGTAAGTTATAGTGTTGACTATTCTGTTGGTAAGATAATACATATGTATATTCATATTCTAGAATATTTTCAGTTATACCATGACATTTTTTACTATTGTTTAGCTGACATAATAAACTAAAGTAATATTAATAGATAAAACAAGAAAAATGAATTTGAAAATGAAAATGAATGAAGAAATTCTGTTGGTAAAATATACATATATATACATATATATATACATATATATACATACATACATATATACACACATACATACATACATACACACACACACACACATATATATATATATATACTAGTTTTAACTGAAAGTATACTAGTTTCACGAATATATACAAACACATATATATATATATATACATATATATATATACACACATACACATACACACATACATCTATACACACTCATAAAACCAGCACACCTTCAGTTATACCACGACATTTTTTTTTACTATTGTTTTAGTTGACATAATAAACTAAAGAAATGTTAATAGATAAACAAGAAAAATGAAAAATAAAAACTGAAAGTAAAGAAGGAACTTTTCCTATCAATAAAAATATCACGCAGAATTGAGCAATTTTCGAACTTACTTTATGTTAAAAAACAGTTACTTTAATGCTAATATAATACCAATATAAATTAAAATGTAAAGAAAAACAAAAATTACAATTCAATTAATGTTGTTTAGCATATTCTCGCATTCAGCTCTCCCCAAGACCAGAAGCCAATTATTTACCTGCATACGCAGAATGTTAGTACTCTTTGCCTTCCATGCATCAGGTATGAGATTGAGCAATTTAGGGCCTAAGTATGAGAATTGTCTCTGTGCTAAAGATGAGGAAGTGGTGGACGGAACTATTGGGTTTTTTTTTGCATGTCTTGTATTATGACAGTGGTTTACGGAAGCATATTGGTGCCTCTGTTTTTGAGTATGTACTATGATTTTCCTCATGTATAATTGTCTTACATCAAGAACACGAAATTCTGCGAACAATGAGTCGCTGGGGTACCTGAAGGGTTTTTTCAGTATGACTCTTATAAGCGATTTCTGGGATTTAGCTAAGGGATCGAGTATAGTTTTAGCACAACCGCCCCAACCTAAGGAAGCATAGTCTAATATGGAATTACACATTGCAAAGTAAATTCGTTTCAAATCATTTACGCATAGAATATTTCTTATTGCTATAAATAGATGTGTAAGTTTCCTGACCTTTGTGGAAGTAAAAGCTATATATTTGTCCCATCTCAGAAATTTATCAATGATAATTCCTAGGTATCTTATATTGTCCACACATTCTAAGGTGTTGCATTTACATGTAATAATGTCGTTGCAATGGTGTATTCTAATGTTAAGGATTTCTTGTGGTTGACCCGCTTGAGTTGAACTGAAGCAGATGAATTTCGTTTTATCTGAGTTTAGAGTGAGGAGATTACTATCTAGCCACTGTTTAACTTTGTTTATGCCAAATTCAGCTTTACAGCAAGACTCATTCCAGGTTTTGCCTTCAAATAAAAGTACTGTATCGTCAGCAAATGTAATAATGTGGTCTGCAAAGGAAGTATTACATAAGTCATTTATATAAACATTAAACAATATGGGACCTAGAGTACTTCCTTGCGGTACGCCATATTTAATATTGGCTGGATCACTTAGAGTACCGTTAGTATCCACTCTTTGGCTCCTGTTTTCTAGGTAACTAACCAACCACTTGAAAATTTGACCCTGTATCCCAATTCGCTGTAGTTTATTCAACAGAATTTTGTGCGAAATAGTGTCAAATGCTTTAGCTAGATCTAAAAAAAGTGCAATGCATTTACTACCTTTATCTAGATTATTAGAGATGATTTTTGTCAAATCAGCGATGGCATTTTCAGTGCTTAAACCTTTGCGAAAGCCGAATTGTCTACTAGAAAGGATGTTATTATTTTCTAGATAATGGATGAGTCGGTTCTTTACAATTTTCTCCAAAATTTTTGAGACAGAGTTGAGCAGGGAAACAGGCCGGTAATTATGTATCAGTGATTTGTCCCCACTTTTATGCAGTAAAATGACGATTGACTGCTTTAAATGGTTAGGGAATTTCCCTGATTTAAAGCTTAGATTCGCAATGAACGCAATCGGTAAGGCTATGTATCCTTTAATGATTTTTAGAAGATTTGATGAAATCTTATCAGGACCACATGCTTTTGATGACTTAAGGTCGTCAATTATCTTCATGACTTCGTTAGATGACGTTGTGATTGAGTCTATTTTGGGACCGATATTAGGGATAGTTAAATTGGCGAGAGCGGTTTCTGATTTCTTACACTTATCGAGGATTTTTTTAGCAAGTGTGTCTCCCACAGATGAAAAGTAGCAGTTTGCAAAGTTTGCCATATCTTTGGGGACTTCAGAGTTTGTTGTGTTAATGTATAGCGATTTAATTTCTGAAGATTTATTGATTTTGGATTTGGTTATGTTGCGAAAGGTATCCCAAAAACGTTTTGGATTGCAGTTGTTTTCGTAAATGAGTTTCTTATAATAATTTTCTTTCGCCGATGTAATTAATTTCTTACACAAATTCCTATACTTTTTATAATAACATTGTAATACCAAATTATCAGGATATGTTTTTGCCTTTTCATGAAGATGATTTCTTCTGTGAATCGATTTAACTAGACCCAGGGTGATCCATGGTGTGAATTTAATTTGTTTATTAGATACGGTTATATTACTTGTGTGTTTTGATATATACTCGTGTAGTTTGGTAGCCAGTTAGCCAGTTCTCTGCGCTCAAGTCCTCAATTAAATTATTGAAATTAGTTTAAGCAACGTATTTAATTTTCGAAGAAGTGGGAGGCTTGTTTTTAAGACAAAGAGATGTTGTATAGTGGTCTGAAATAGTTGAGTGTATAACAAAAGTGTCAATAAAGTTAATATTTTTCACATTGATGTGATCAAGGCAAGATTTACTCGAGCCTTGTTCACGAGTAAAGCTGTTAATAGTCTGTGTGAAACCATTTTCCGCCAGTAGACATAGATAATCGATTGATTGACGGTGGTAATCAGGGATAGTATTAATGTTTAAATCTCCCATAATAATTTGCTGTTCAAATTTTTTAGCATTGTTTAAAATTGATTGCAATGAAAACAGGAAGGGGTCAATATTGATGAAGGAAGGAGATCTGTAAATGGCAAATATGCATATGTTATTATTCAACACTATTTTCATACAGTTTGATTGTGCTAAAGGAATTTCCTCTACATGAGCTTTAAATCCGTCCCTGATGTATATAACAATTCCACTAGATTTGTTGAGGTTGGTTGTGGTGTGATATTCAGAGTAATTGTGGATTGATTTTACGGTGTAGTATTTATTTAACCAGCATTCAGTTAATATTATAACATCAAAAGAGGAATTAAATAGATCAAGAAAAATTGTAAAGTCGTCTAGATTCGATATGCTTCTAATATTCTGATGTATGATTTTTAGATTATATGAGTCCCAGTTATAGTTGTTTAAATTCTCCATATCCCGAATTATATTCATATTAACGCTAATACCAGAATCATTACATTTATCCGAAGGTAACTGAAACATAATTGTGTTTAAATTTACTATGATGTGTAGTGGTGAACCCGTAGCTCTTTTGCGAAAAGTCAGCAAACAAAAAGTAAAAATAGAAAGTGTAAATTACGGTGTTGTTAATCCGTATTTTGTTAATATATTGTATAGGAGATTGTGAGTTCTGATAAATCGAGTATGATGCGTATTTTTCTTCGAGATAACGGTTGATTCCACTACAAGCACATAGAAAAGAAAAAAATGAGAAAAGTGAATTATTATAGATATAAAAGATGTTATAAAAGATGATGGTGTTGGTATGTTTCGTAAAGAAGCAATCTAAGCAGGTGATGATTATGTAAATATCTGTCATGAAGGCTGCAAATATAATAAATATAAAAACAATAAAATCAATAAAATGGCCAAATGCAAAGTATATGCTGTTACTGTGGAGAAGTTGATGCGAAAAAGATGCCAAAAAACAATAATTAAATACCATAACATGCGAAAAATGCGAAAATAGAACTAATACTAGGACATATTTATGTAAATTAAGATTTTTTCCAGATTTATATAGATTTGCCGGGAACATCATCTTACATAGACTCTCGCTGCTTGTGATAAGTTCATATGAGTTTGATTGAAGAACGAAAAATACCTTTTTATGCGTATAAAAAAGAATGTTTGAGGTGTTGGTATGCCTCATAAAACAAAAACAAAGAACAAACAATACAATTAATATCAATAATAGAGAGAGTGCATTATTATGAGATAATGAGAGTACATTATATAACGTGAATGATAATGTTGATACATAGTATTCCAACTTAAAATATATTTTAACATTAAAGTGCATAATATAGTGTATAATGCTTCTGATTGTAATTGATAGGTGTGATAAAAAGCAATAATTAAATACAGTAACATGTGAAAACTGCAAAAATATGATTAAAAATAAGCGTGGGCATTTGTAATGGGATTTTTTACCTGATATAAAAACAGTAGGTATACGTCTGTTGTATCCTAATGTTAAATTAAATGTTTTAATCACGGATGTCGAAAACTGAATACAGAATATATTACCTTGAATATATAATATTCTGATGAGAATTATTTTTTTTTTTTTTTTTTTTTATTTAAAAAAATACATACGTATACAGATTCGTAGTAAAACATTTGGTTCTTAAGGCTAATAACAATATGTAAATTTCTTTTTAATGAAACTTCACAATTCAAAAGAGAAAGTATTTCTCGTGCTTGAATTTTGGAGTGCCATTGTAAAATGCATAGTTACACAGAGTATGTTATTACAAGTACTTATATTAATAAAATATATATTCATGAAGACAATTGGACATAATAACTGACAATATTGTCAGAGTAGGTACATATAATAAAGTTGTAACAATTTGGTGCCTGCAAATAATGCGTATGTACTAGCTTTCAATTTGATATGGTGATGAAATATTTTTAGAGATTATGTCCTAGTTTATTTTTTTTGTTGTTATTATTGTGATGGTGAATTTAAAACTTATAATTAGTGTCGGGTTGGTCTATTAGTGTTTTTATTTGGGATTTAAAAACTTTATAATTTTTTTCAGACTTGATTTTATATGGGAGAGCATTGAAAAATTTTATACCTTGATAAGCATAATGGTGTTGGGAAGCACTCGTTTTAAATTTTGGAATTTCTAAATTGCCCTGTGATCGTGGTCGGTTGTTTATGTTTGTGAATGTTATTGTTGATGAATTGAAATGATCTTTATGAGTTTGCAATAATGAGTTCTTTTTGAAAATTTTATTAAGACTGAGAACCCTAAAAGAGTCAAATAGCTGTGTTTTTGGAAATACAGATGGTTTTCGTAAGATGACTTTCAAAATCAACCTCTGTACCCTTTCTACAGGTAAGAGGTTTGTTTTGAAAGTCCCACCCCACCCGATTATACCATATTGTAGTATAGATTGGGCAAGAGAGAAATAGATAGTTTTGATCATATTAGATGATAAGATGTTTCTCAGTCTAATAAATATGTATATAAGTTTTCTTATTCTGGTTACTGTATTTTGGATTTGTTCTTTCCATTTTAAGTGTCTATCTACTATGACACCCAGATACTTTATACTATTTTTGCAAGTTATTGGTAGGCAATTTTCATCGTTGCATTCCTTTTTATTTTCACACTGTGATGAATGGATTTTAATAGTTATATTGTTCTCGACATTTTTTTCTTTCAAAGAAAAAGGAATAAAATAAGTTTTCTCCGTATTAAGTGAGAGACAATTTAGGTCAAACCATGTTTTGAGTATGTTTATATTGATATTTGCTATACTCATTGTTTCCTCCCATGATTTCCCTTTAGTGATAACTACAGTGTCGTCTGCATACGATATGATATCTCCAACTATGGGAAGAGTGAACATTTGATTTACATATATAATAAAAAGGATAGGACCGATGACAGTTCCTTGTGGTATACCAAATGATGAGGTTTTAGGTTCACTTAGTGTATTATTTATTTTGACGTATTGTAATCTCTCTTTTAGATAGCTTTGGAACCATGACAGTACTGTTCCGTCCAATCCAATTTGCATGAGTTTCTCATTTAGTTTGGAGTGTGATATGCTATCAAATGCCTTGCGTAAGTCGATGAATATACCAAGACACTTTTCTCCATTATCTAATTTTTGTATTATTGTTGAAGTTAATTTAGCAATTGCATCTTGAGTGCTGAGATTGTCCCTAAACCCAAATTGGTTTGGGCTCATTATCTTTTTTTCTTTTATGTAATTGTTGAGTTGTTTTTTAACAATTTTGTCATAGATTTTTGCAATGTTTGATGTGAGTGCTATGGGACGATAGTTGGAGATATTTTTTTCATCTCCAGATTTATAAACAGGGGTGACAATAGTCTTCTTATAGTTGTTCGGGAATACACCCTTCTTTAGACTTACATTTATTATATGAGCAATCGGTTTGCTGATTATCTCATGAACGGCTTTTAATTATTATGAACTGCCTTCTAAATGCCCAAGAATTGCATGTAATGCCGCACTTCAACGAGCGAATAATTAAATACAAGGTAGATGTACCACTCGCATTTCTATGAATGAATGAATGAATTATTAATTATAATTAATATTTATTATTATTATTATTGAGTATGAATAAGCCCCTTACCCATTCTTTGATGCAATTGGAATGCGTAAGACACAGAAGTCTACCATTTATGATTGTTTTGAATGTGCGAATATTGAAGTCGAGAGCACAAATGCTACCTACATCATCGATGGAGGATATCTGTTACATCGTGTTGTATGGGATCGAGAGGATACATTCAATGGTATTTTGGACAAATATCTTCAGTATGTTCGTAGACACTTCGGTCACAACGTTACCATAGTATTTGATGGTTATACTGATTGCATGAAAAATATCAAAGCTGCAGAACAACGTCGTCGGGTTACAAAAACATCGTCATCGTCTGATAAAAGTTTTTGATCGATCAATGACTGTTCCAACAAACCAACAACAATTTCTCACTAATGTTCACAATAAAACTCGCTTGATTTCGATGTTGTATGAAGAATTCGCAGCTGCCAAAATTCTTGTCAAACAAGCTAATAATGATGCTGATGTTCTCATTATTGAAACCGCAATAGATCAATTCAGTATCTACAATATAACTATCGTTGTTGGAGAAGATGTAGATTTATTAATAATACTGACTGCACGAACTCCAAGTGATAAAATAATTTACTTCTTAAAACCTGGGAAAGCTCAAATTCAAACAAAAATATATTCGTCACAAAGTTTAACTGCATATCCAAAATGTCGAGCTCATATTTTATTCCTACATGCCATAACTGGCTGCGATACGACATCAGCAATTTTAAAAAGGGGAAAAACTGCAGTATTTAAATTGTTTGAAAAAGGTAATGATTTGATAGATAACGCAGAAGTATTTAAAAACATCAACTCTTCAGCAGACGTCATCCTCACTTACGGAATTCGCTTTCTCCTTGCTTTATATGGAGCTCCGAAAAAAATGGAATCGATAGACAAGTATAGATTTACATTTAGATTTACAAGGAACAATAAAAGAGTGCAGTTAGCTTGTCTCCCTCCAACGTCTGCTTCTGCTTATCAACACCTGTTTCGTGTATTCTACCAAGTGCAAGTGTGGCTGGGCAATCAACTGAATCCTGAAGACCGGGGTTGGAAATTGATGAATAATAGTTTGGAGCCAATCCGTACTTTAATTTCACCTGCTCCAGAGAAATTGCTGAATACAATTTTTTGTAATTGCAAAAAAGGCTGTACGAACAATTGTGGATGCAAAAAAGTTGGATTGTTTTGTTCACCAGTCCTGTACCAACTGTCAAGGCCACTCTTGCACTAATGCTGAATCAAATGCAACAGATGAAGATTCTTTCGAAAACTATGAGGATCTAACTGATATATCTCTCTTCTTAGAGCAGACAACACAAATTGAGCAAAAAGAGGAATAAGAGAGCGAGGAAGAAGAAACGAGTGATAATGTAGAATCTGATGATGAATAATGTAAATTTCTTGCTGCTACAATAGAGAACTCGAGTCCAATTTTTTTATTTTTTTTAATGAATAAAGACCTTCAAACTTAAATAACTGCATTTTTATTTTTATTTTTATAGTTAGTTTTAATAGTTAAAATAATTATCAAAGTTTTAATTTTTAAAGACTCCCAGAAACGCACCGTATCTATGGGGGTCTTCACCCACCCATAGTTTTTTACTTTTTAAGTTGTCATTTTGAATCAGTGATGTCATGTCGAGGGAAATTTCCCTAGATCTAGGGGAGAAAAATATTTTTTAGGGATAAGGGAAATCAGGACAAAATCTAGGGAAATTTCGAACTCTGGCAAAAATTTTATTACATATGACAATATTACTGGTAATATTTATATATATATATATATATTTTTTTTTTTTTTGGAATTCCTATGAATCTTAATTATTGTTCATGTACTTACATGCAATGTTATTTTTAACACTGAAAACTCAAAATGATATTATGGAACGTACCCATACTACGTGACACGTTCGGGGGGGGGGGGGGTCTTCAAAATACCACGCTTGGTACAAATGAGCGGCGGGTTGCTTATGATTTTTATTTTGCAAAGTGTTTTTTTTTATTTGGAATTCAGTTTCTAATTCAGTGGTGAGTGTATTCGTACTTTTAAATTATTACTTCACGTAGCAAAAAGTGTTTTATTTGGAAAATCACAGTATTATTAGTATATTTACCAAGTTCCGATATCTTTCCAATTAATTATCATATTAATTAACATATAACAGGATTAGTGTTACACAATCGGGTGGCTACGTAGGTAATTGCGTAAATGTGAAATTTCACTTTGAAATCTAGGGAAATAATTTTCTTGGGCTGAGCATCCCTGATTTTGAATTTAAGAAAATGGCGGAATAAAATTAATATAGGATGACTCAATGACTTTTGTGTGAGAAATTGAGGCGTTTTTATTTAAGATTAACTGCTTTTAATATAGAAAAACATTGGTAAAATGTCCACATTTCACCGCTACTGTTATTGTATTTAATCAAAGTGCAATATAAAAACAATAAATCATCTCTTTCATTGCAAATACATGTGACGTCGTGTTTTGTGTCAGGCGTTACTTTGTAGATGCATTGTTTTATGTATAATACATACAGAAACACTGGTATTTATAATACACTGATCATGACGAGTGTGTAACAACTTGTATAAAAAGCCCTACACTAAAAACAATTTGAAAATACATAACTAAATGTCAAAACATGACATGACTTTAACCTCAAATAGACAAAATTTATTGCAGATTGTCCGCAAATATAGCCCTTTTCATAAATTGTTGAGGGCCTAAATTATGTTTCAATAAACACAATAACTATTATTTATCTAAATCTCTATAAACAGTATGGAAATAAACCAAAAACACGAAATGTTGAATTGCATAGGTACGTGTGCACTTCAAGTCATTTCAAATGTCAATACAATACAATACACAGGTGACAGGTTAAGTGTGACGTCACAGTTAACCATTTCAGTACTGCCAACTTAACGCTGTGTTTTGAAAGAGGTTTAAAAATGCACTTTTTAATATTTTTTAAAAAACTCTGCGTTTAATATTATGAAATAAAACTTATATATTCAGAATCAGCGTTTCTTGGTCTATATGAACATATTTTTTTAAGCCATAATATTTTTCACTGGAGTTCCTTATTGGCCGCACACGCCGGACCAATTTTACCTTTTTACCTGAAAAGTGCCTCTAAAAATTGGAATTTCGAAAAAAGGTATTTATCTTTTTTACTTGTACTATCGTGTAAAATCTCCTCCCGAAGTTAATGCACTTTACCCCCGGACACCCTGTATCGTGGAGTATTCCTACTTGGGAAACCACATTAAAAAAAGCGCCAAGTACACTACGCGAAATCGCGATAATTCAAGAACGGTGCTTCATAGAGAAAATAATAAATGTACTATTTTGTAGAGAATTTTACAATCTACAAACTTTTACTCAATATTTTTTCGATAGCTCTTACCGTTTCAGAGATATACGCAAAAAAACAAAAAATGGTGACCTTTGACCTCGAAAACAAAAACCTTGCCAGAGCGGGATCGATGGGGACTTTTGACATAACATTCGTAATGACGTATTCAAGACTTATACAAAAATCCAGATTGTTCAGAATTAATGCGAGGTGGAGTGTCTATTTTGACTGGATTACTATGTAAGCAAAGGGTCCTGTGTTTGAGTCCCAGAGGTGCCAATATCTTTTTCTGAATTTTCTGTCTCCAAATTTTCGATTGAGTTTCACTAATATTGTATTAATTTAATTAAATATAATGACTATGTGTGTGCTGCCAGAATCATAGAAAAAACATTTTCATGTTCTGAGTGTAGTTTTAATTCGCCAGGTACAGATTTAATTTAAACCAGTGTTGTGTTCAGAATGTAAAATTCTAGTTGGATTCATCTGCTGACACATTTCGAAAGAAAACATTCTCTTATTCAATGTGTAGTTATAAATTCTAGATGCAGACTATTTATTTAGTGCCAGAATCAAAGAAATACCATTTTCGTGTTCTGGTTTTAGTTTTAATTCACCGCATACAAACTGGTTTTGTGTTCAGAATACAACGATAAATCAAATAATGAGTTGCAGATTCATCGTGTACCGAGTGAAGTTTTACATTTGAGTTGCATACCAAATGCGGCAAATTTCTGAGAAATTGATTGTTCCGTGTGTGACTATTATTAGGGGCAGCGCCGGATCTGCCATACGTTCAAAAACGTGCAAAAAACCTGGCGCCAACTCCGAAGGGGCGCCGTGAGAAAATAAATATTGTATTAAAATTTTGTTATAATATTCCCTGAATCGTTTAAAAATTACTCATAGTACGAAATAATTATTACGCTCTAGCAACACTTTCCAAAGAAACAGAATGCGCACGCATCAGGTTGGTATCAACGGCTTACGAATTTATAGTCAGTTACAGAATTTTTTTACAAATTCCATATATTTAGTTTAAACGTAAGATCTATTTTTCCACATATCTTTTACCGTCTTTTACGACGAATGGGTGCGATCCAAATTCAATAACCAATCACAGCGCCGTATTTTTGTTTTAGTGAATCAAACAAACCGACTTACGCCTTTCAAAATGCTGACAATTTTAGTTAGCGTATGCTCGCTATTGTTTTATTTTGTACGATTTAAGTCTCTAGGAGAAGGTAGTTAAAGACCATTTTCTTATGAAATCTTCAGTAAATTCCATTAACAAAAACATTGCACGGTTTGCAGGATTTGCAGGTTGCAACGTGTTGACAGTTTCATCATTGATTTGACATATTATTTGAAGTTCGTTATTATTTGATGTATAATTAATTTCTATTAGATTTGTTATTTAACGGTGTCAGTGTAAGCGTCTTTCGTAAGCCATACGTCAGTGTTTAGTGTTTGTATGGTGTTTGTTCGCTCAACACAGGGGAAATGCAAGGTACAAATTTGAGGTATATTCCTATTACATTTTTAAATTTATAACTATATTTATATTGGTTGTTAGAGGTTATAAAAGAACTGTGGATTACAATGAATAGAATCACCATAATTTTATGTTCACCCAATAGATTCAGAGAGTATAGGGCTCCTGGAGATTCTCTCTTTAAAAAAAAACGAGTGTGAGTGGTACCGCCAGGTCACTTGGAAAAGTTACACCCTTTATATGTCTTGATTTTATTTGATAAATTAGTGTAAAAAAAAAATTAAAAATTGGGGTGAACGAATTTTTAATCAAAATAAAAATGTAGGGGGGGGGGGGGGGAGCGCCATGGGTACCTACTGCACAGGGCGCCAGATTTCGTAGATCCGGCCCGGATAAGTTAAAACCTGCCTTGTGTTCTAAACACGGTTTAAAAGTTCATGATGCGAAATGCTTTTACATGGATACCATTCTTGATTTCCGAAAGCAGTTATAAACTTTGTAGTAGAATTTTTAACCGGATTTTCGTAGGAAGAATACTCGTCATGTGATTAAAAAAAGCTTGTTTATAAATAGGTCGTAATTAAAAAATTGGATTTCCAAATACACCCCTCCCCCTCTCCCCGCCAGCGCATGAAGTACCCAAAAAAGGGGGCGGCAAAAATTTCCTCCGCCCCGGGCGGCCGACACCCCCGCTACGCCACTGATTTTAGGACGCCCATCACTCAAAGTTTAAACTACGGGTTACATTCCTAAAATTTGATTTAAATATTATAAAAAGTTCTTTTTAATATTAATTTCACTTGAAACAATCGAATCTTAATAGTTGTGCAAAATGTAATACTATTTTATTCACGTTATTAATTTGTTTATTTTTTTTCTAGCCAGGCAGAGTTGTAACTCATTTGCGAAAATTTATAATAAATTGGTATTTTAAAAAGAATTGTATTAGAAAAACGATGTATGATTAATCTAAAACCAATTGCGTGGCTTCTTTGTCAGGCTTATAAAAAAGGAATCAGTTTTTAAATTAATACATTCGAAGAAAAGTGTTAACAAAGACGTTAAATAATAATATTGGAGTCTATATTGCAGAAATAACCTTATTTTGTTGTAACGTAATTAGTATAACCCTTTTTATATTTCTTTTAATGATATATTTTTTCAAAAAAAAAAAGATTTGTCGAGCCAAGCCTTTAGGGGGGATTTATTCCGACTGGTACCTGTTTATTTGTGTTATGTAGCATTTTTCTGTTGAACCTGCGCTTATTTTGGATCCGTTTTAATGCGGGGCTCGGTTGATTACTTTTGATTGGTTGAATTTACAGTGTTGTCGATACTCACTCAGTTGTCAATAGAGATGGTATAATATCTGAAATTAATTGGATGCTATTACTGGATCGGTTCTTGAACAAGGTTACTTTGGAACTGGTTCCCGATAGCGAGAACGGTATGCACAGGAAAAAATCTGTTTCTCAGAAAAGTTAAACGGTCGGTCTAAAGTCTAAAGGAAGAATTGGAAGTAAAAATAAGTTCGGTTCGTCAAAATACATTGTAAGCAGCATAAAGTAAGAAAAAATGACTTGCGTAGAGTCTATATTCTATATGGTGTCCTAGAGTCTCGAGAAGATAATGTAAGAGGGAAAAAATCAGAGTGTGCATTTGAGTTTGCATGGTGAAAGTGAAACCTTCAGAAAACTAAAGTAGACAAAAGTTGGGAGGCTACGAAGAACCGCACAAAGAGGAGACCGATCATACTATCTAATTCTCTCGCAGGCTAAATCCTATCGATGTATGTGTTTGTTTCTTTTTATTGTGTCGCTATTTTTCGTGTCATCGAATTTCAAATCACAACGGTGCTAAAGAAGTTTTCACTTCAAAAACATACTTTGGCATTGAAGAAAAAAATCTTCAACTAGTTCTGAAAGAAACCGGTTCCTAAGAAGCAAATGGTGTTGCAGTGACCGCAAAGTCACCGGGACGAAGTAACCGGGATTGAAACATCGACCACCTCTAGTTGTCAATGTGATGGATTCTTATTAAAAATTGCTTTGTGATCAAGGCACACAAGGCATTTCAACCGTAGGCAAAGTTCATAATAAATAATAACACTCTCAAGCTCTGTCAACACAATGAATTAATGCAATTTATTTAGGCAATCGGCCTCTGTTATATTACAAGACGACATGACTGCACCAATTGTGTCTTATGGTGGAACACGATTTGTAGACTATTTCGCTATTTGTGGTCTCGATATCGATTCAGGGTTAGAACCGGACAGACTATCAGGTAATAAACATGTATTCAATTCAATACTTCAATCAACATAATATTATTGGTAGATTTTCTTTTATGCATATATGTATTGTACTTTTAGAAAGTGATTAAATTTTGTCGCGTGACACTTACGTTCCTTTATTAAATTTTCGCAAAAAGGCATGCAATCTAGATTGTGTACGTGAAACTCCATATAGTTCAATTTAAAATCCTTTGCCTTTGCAAGATTTCTTGGTTGCTTTTCAGTCTGGTCTGACTCATCTGACATTTCATATTTGATCAATGTTTCATTTCTTTTATTTATTATTATGTGTTTTATAATTTCTTACTGTTTTATAATATTTCACTTCAAACGACAGTAATATAATCTGTATCACCAAAAAAATAGTTTTGCACAATCATAATACCTAAATATTATATGAATTTAATGTTAGAATTATTTGCGAAACTGCCTGTGATTCCCACAATCTACTTTTGCAATGCAATGAATACCAAATTTCTCAGTGATAAGCACTTGGTTTGTGCTGTAGGTATAACTTGTTGGAAAACACTTCTCCTAATTGGACTTGTTTGTTAAATCTACACAAAGGCTGGACTTCTATTGTAAATTTAATATCCTACAAGAGGCTTACAACTACTCTGTATAGTCTAAAAAGGCAATGTGGCACTGCTGGGAAACTCAAGAATTTAATTCCAAAAGTGCAATAAGAGACCTTATGTAAAAGAATATAATAAAGAGTGTTTCCTGCGGAAGTGCTTTCTAGTGCTGTTTGTATAAATTTGTGCTTTTACATTTCCTGTAAAAAGTGGCAGTCTTTTTTACACAGAAAAGTTACATAGATCTTTTCCGTTGTACAAATAATTATACATTTTGTATAACGATGGCCGAAGCTCATTTCAAAGTATTTGTTTTGTAATAAATGCCATCGTAAAAGGGATGGGCTATTTCTGTGGCACTGTATATAGGACTCTAGTTCTTGTGCCCATCATTTTCGCCTTCCTTCATAAATACTGATAGCCAACAGTTTAACTCAACCCAGTCTATAAAGATTGCAACTCTCGATTGATAAATACTGATAGCCAACAGTTTAACTCAACCCAGTCTATAAAGATTGCAACTCTCGATTGATAAATACTGATAGCCAACAGTTTAACTCAACCCAGTCTATAAAGATTGCAACTCTCGATTGATAAATACTGATAGCCAACAGTTTAACTCAACCCAGTCTATAAAGATTGCAACTCTCGATTGATTGCAAAAAGATTGGTTCTCTCAAGAACAAGAAGAATGTTCAATGTAAAATAACTTTCACCAACATTGCATTGTAGTGAGCAGGTTGCTGACGGGTATTCAATTTACATTTTAGGTGACAATCTTCACTATTCACCGCTAGACAGGCCTTACAAGGGCAAAGTTCTAGGACATTATCCTGAGAAAGTTACATCCAATGTCTTTGACGAACATGCCGTATGTATGGTAAGTATTTTACCAAGTACCAGAAAAGTATTATTTACTGTATCTACTAGAAGCTTATAGATCTGGGTGGGAAATAAACTTACTTTTATTGCTTAACTAGCTGACCCGGCCACGCGATGCTGTAGCTAATAAAACACAACGTCATCTACCGGATGGTTATCCAACCTTTATAACAACCGCCGTCTTTGAGTTTATCGCAAAGAGACAGACAGATGCCGCGGAGGACTTTAATTTATAATACTTAGAGATGGTGTGAAAGATTATAATAATGTGCATGAAATGCTTGGGGTAACTAACGTATTTAAGTTAAAGGATTAATACTGTATCCGTCTAAATAACTTTTCAATTACCGAAATGTACGTGACAATTTTTTTAGAAGATAGAATGGGTATAGTAAGCTATCCGTAAAAGATAGATATATGCCTCCGTGGACTTTTTTGTAGATCTATAAAAGAGGAATATCCCACCATGCATTGTTTTGTTAAATCCCAAAAGGATTAGGCAGTGTTTTCAATTAAAGCTACCAGGCACATTGACTTTTTCCGACAATTCTAACAATTATCGTTATGTTTCAACCAATTTACACAAATCCTTGACAAATTACATACCTAAACCTTCCTCACGAAACACTCTATCTATTGGTGAAAACCGCATGAAAATCCGTTCAGTAGTTTTCGAGTTTATCGCAAACAGACAGACAGACGACGCGTGGGACTTTAATTTATAATATTTGCTT
Organism: Limnephilus rhombicus; assembly: GCA_929108145.2. Lineage (NCBI taxonomy): Eukaryota > Metazoa > Arthropoda > Insecta > Trichoptera > Limnephilidae > Limnephilus > Limnephilus rhombicus. The sequence continues at coordinate 36,521,288 of OV815276.1, forward strand.
AATAAATTAACATGGCCTTCTGAACATCAATAATCAGGTATCGTAAAATGACATAGTAAAGTTTTTATGGGTATATTATCTGAGTAATGAAAGAAAACTTTCACGATGTAGCCATCTTCATGATTAACTTTTGTGAGTATACACAACTCTGCAATGATTTGAAATAGTATGAATTGTTATTATAAAATAGTATAAATATTTTATGACCTGACACGGGTGAGGTTAGACAAAATTTTTACTAATTTAGGTTAATTTAGTAATGATTTTTTTAAATATACTTAGGTATTTACCAATAATATTATATTTGCATGCCCTTAGTTCCTTTACCTCTTTGAGCTCTGCAGCTTTATTATTTATCGGCCACCAAAAATTTGTATGAATTGGAAAAATTTGCCGCCATGGCCAAAAGGCACATTCAAAACACACTTTCTTTTCATGGGATTTTGCATCGTAAAAAATGTTTGTAGCTTACTAAAATAAATTTTATTCTATTGGCAACAAAATAATCAATGAGATGAGAGTTTTTGCTTTTCACTTTGTAAAGAGCATTCTTTTTAAAATAATAAAAGAGTTACTACTGCGACATATTTCAACAAGCCGCCTAATGTGCAGTTTTGTAGTTTGTTGTTGTTTTCTTCAGTGTTTTATTTATTTTGAAAAACACCCTATTTTTACACTTTATGTTACATATTTAGCTTCATAGAAAATATAATAAAACTTCATGAATATTTTCGCATTTCTTTAAAATATTTTTTTATGACTGAGAAAAAAAAACAATTATACTTTTGAATGTAGCTATAACTTTGAGGTAATATTCTAGGGAAACTACCTTATGGTAGATTGTATACTATTTTTATAAATGTGTAAACATTATCTTTATTTTTTTAATTTATTGTAATAATTTATTCATAATGTACCCGATGGGTATCTTCGCCACCGACAGCATAGACTGTTCTATCTTCAGGCCTGCAGGACTAATTTGCCACTGGTAATGCCAGCCGAAAGAGCAATCTTGCTGTTGAACAGAATTAATTCGGAACATATTTAGCGTTAGTGAAGCTACCTTTAAAAGGCAAGCTCACGCTACACGCTCACAACTACACGCTACCACTTAGTATCAAACAAATTAAAACAAAAAATAGCTACATTAAGGACATTAAATGTTGGCGGAAGGAACTATCGGAAAATGAACTTACTAGTATACTTAAAACATCATCGTAGAAGTTTCTGGAAAACCTTATCCAAATCACGAAGTTAAATCATAGAAGTCGTTGAAAACTTATCTAAAGCATAGTCCCCCTCAGCACAGGATCTCCTAGTGAGGAGGACTATGAATATAATTTCTATTATATATATATACCTAACATGTTTCATATAAAAATTAAAACAATAATTATATAGTTACTAAATAAAAAAAAATTAATGCTTGCACAGTTTGTAGGCCTATGGGTTCAATATAGTACTCTTACAAATGTATTTTAAAAACGCATTAAAATGTTAAATTTTGTAATGTTTGAGGTTCATGGGGTGAGGTTTGTCTAGGTCTTGGAGGCGGATGACCAAGACACACTGAACCCCAGATTCCTACCCACCCCTAAACCATTTTCCTTCCCAGAACTTTTCTCTCCTTCCTTTCCTTAAAAAACCCTCCACACAGCATCCCCAAAGATGACATAGGCCCTGAGGGAAATTATTTTCCTCAGGGCCTCTTGTGTGGTGCTCATGTAAAAAAAAAAATATTTTTTTGAAATAATAAAATTGAATTGAATTTACAAAAACACAATTATGCAAAAAACCAGTAAGTTATTACGAAAATAGAATCAGCTGGCGCACAGTGAGTCGCGCAACACACGACGGAGGTGTTAGGTCTCAAGTGTTAGATGGTCCAGAGGTTAATAGCATTTCCCATACGCACACTTCGGAGCGACCGAGTCCCGCGCCACTTCAGGCCGCCGTGCAGAAAAGTCTCACAGTGAACTGCGCTATAAACCTATCGGTCTTTACTTTTCTGTGCGGCGGCCTGAAGTGGCGCGGGACTCGGTCTCTCCGAAGTGGGCTTGTGGGAGATGCTATAGTTAATTTAAGGAATCATAAAAAATGTTATTATTACTATAGATAGATTAAAGCCAGCTAGTTTTTGATAGTAACGTCGGGTGTTTAATATGTATTGTCTATTTGTTTTTTACAGCTTAGTTTACCAGCGGGCCTTCTATTTCGAACACAAAAACATTTGTTGGACCCTCGGTTTCACTCTTTCGTTGTAACTAGAGAGGATGCCAGCCGATACTATGGCTTCTCCCTTGTATTCTATGAGGAGGTCCGCAATAGAAATATATGCAATGCCATGCACACATTACAGGTGAGTTCTATAAACCTATTTAAATATTATGATATAGTTGCTGGGTTACCCGGCTTTGCTCAGGACAACATTCCAGTGTTCTGGAATGTTCCACAATGATGTTCCCCATTCCCTATTCACCAACTTTCCACCACATACTCCGCCACTCCTTACACAACTTTCTAGAGCTATGTCGAACCCTCGAGAACTTTCCGGAAGACTGTTTTAGAAATTTCAAGAGGGCGAAATTTCCAGCCCTCTTCAAAAGCACCCCCTTTAGGTAAAAACGGGGACCATCATCCTGGAGGGGTGATAGAGATCTACCACACCATATAACTCCTTTGATTGTACCGGGACGCGTTTCTGAGTTTTTGCAGGATGAACTTTTTTTTGGACTTTCTTTTATAATATATAATGATTAAAACAACTTTAAACTTTTTTCCACTTAATTTATTTCTGATTGTAACCAGTTTCAGGCTAGGCCATCCCCAGACTGGTACAAATATTTCTTAAACTATGGTTTATATCAAAGATATTCAAATACAGAAGAGATATGCTATGGTGTCTGCGCAACTGTCGCCGGACTACGCGCTAATTAGCTTAGTTTTCATACAAAAAGAATTTGTTCATTTCGTTGATTTTTTGAAAATGTGCATTAATATTGGTTAACAATATATTTTGAATAAGGAAAGAATTCGTTCATTTAGTTTAACGTTCGTTTGGTTTATTAGTTAATTATTTGTTCTTTTAGTTTATTTGTTAATTGGTAAACAATATCGGCGACACCCGGAAGCGCAGACCCACATAGTAAAAACAGCAGATAGCACATCTACTTATATTTCAATATCTTTGGTTTATATACACAAAATTTGGGGAAGGTGGTTTAACAGGGGTCGTATACAAGGATTTTATTCAAATTAGATGGATTTTCCCTGAATGTGGTATACAAGGATTTTGTTCAAATTATATGGATTTTACCTGAATGTGGTATACAAGGATTTTGTTCAAATTATATGGATTTTACCTGAATGTGGTATACAAGGATTTTATTCAAATTAGATGGATTTTCCCTGAATGTGGTATACAAGGATTTTGTTCAAATTATATGGATTTTACCTGAATGTGGTATACAAGGATTTTGTTCAAATTATATGGATTTTACCTGAATGTGGTATACAAGGATTTTATTCAAATTAGACGGATTTTCCCTGAATGTGGTATACAAGGATTTTGTTCAAATTATATGGATTTTACCTGAATAAAATCCTTCTACGCCACCCCTGTTAACCCCCCTCCCCCAAATTTTATGTATATAAATCATAGTTTAAGAAAAATTCTTCCAGTCTGAAGATAGCCTTGATAGGGTGAAACCGGTTACGGTAAGAAATAAATTAAGTGGAAAATAGTTAATAATTGTTTTGATATATTATGGAATTCCACCACGAATTGTGAATATCAAAAATATAAGTATTTGAATATAGACGTGGCCAAAATTGAATGACCGAATTAAATCAATAAATTCAATCTTGTGACACACTCAATCTAATTCTCAATTTCAAAAGGAATTGATTCTTTATCTTTGGCCTTGCATCCTACGATTTTTAATGACACCATACATTTTTAATTTCCATTTATTTTACTGTTAAATTATTTCAATGAATAATGTGTTCTGTAAACGATTTAAATATTATATTGTTTCATAGGTATTTAAATATTATTAAATGGGCCGCGCGCCGCGAAGTGGTCGACGGACGGTATTGTGAACGACTCGCCTATTACGATTGTATTCCGCTACCGCTGCGTAATTCTAAAAACACCCGAATATCATCAAAGTCCATGTCTCAAAATGGCCAAAACGCGGCAGCGATTCATCCGGGTTGCCCGAGCATCTCTTTCACGCAAGGAATTAATCATTTATCCTAATCAATAGTCCTGAGATTGTCCTAAGGTCCCCGCCGTCCCAGGTCCGTGTTCAATGTCCGCGTCCCAGGTATCTAGTCTGTCGAAATCGAGATTGTCCGATTCCGACAGACAGAGGAATTAAAAAAAAAGTCTTTTTCACTTGTGACGTCATGGTCTTTTGTAAATCTCAGACCTAGAAATGACGTCAGGCGTCATCGTCACGTCAATGTCACGATATGTCCCAAACTCATCCCAGTCCTAGGTCCGCAGCTCGCGAGTAAATCAAGTCACTGCTAGGTAAGACACAAAACATTATGTCACATAAATAATTATGTGACTAATGCAGTTCTTGCTTAGGTGGTTATTTTGTCTATGGTGTTTTTTTGGACACTGGTAATTTTTGGAAAAGAGAGAGCTTCCTTTTTGTTTATGGTCACTTCCTTCCGATCAACTTGGGCAGTTGGGTCGGAAATTGGTCACTCACTGGAAAAGTGTTTTATTGGATTTTATCATGAGAATCTAAGTCGATTTTTAAACCTAAAAGAACGCGGGGTGTTTTTACGTAACACGCGAGGTTCGTGTACGAGTTATTTATAGTGGATGACGTGAAAGTCCCACTTTTTTCCGATGTGGCTGGTTGGCCGTTTTGTGGAATTATTTCTGGAAAAGGAATCGTGAAGTGAATTGGTCCTGGTGTTGGCTACTATAATATGCCTTCACGACCCCGCGTCGCAAAGTCACAGTCTGCTAACCGTAATACGCCAGACTTGGATACTGTTGGGGGCCACGTGCCTTTTGATTGGAGTTCGTCTAGATGGCCCGTGGCTGAATGCGCTCCTTGGAGGTATAGCGGCCTCCTGCCCAATTAGAAGGACGACCTTGGTGCTCTGGATTCCGCGCCGTTCCCATATGGGAAGACTGGAGTTCCCGTCCCGTCTCGTGTTCTCTCATTGCGAAGCAAGATCGCGTTCGTCTACCGGGGTTATTTCCGTATAGTTAGTTTAGCGTGTCCATTAGGAGTCCATCTGGTATGTGTATTTTTTATATTTCCTTTTGTTACCTTGGTATGAAGTTTGTACACTTCCATGTTGTTTTTTTTTGGTTTGGAATTCAATACATTTTTATAAAGTTCATCTTCTTTTATTTGACTGAAAACCCTACCTACATGACAGATAACTACTTGGCCCACTATCCTGAGCCCTGGTCTCTGCTCTGCCGCAAAGTTACATTTTATACGAACATGATACGTTTCAGTGGCGCCCAACGTGTAAAATCAGTTATTTTCGGTGCCCGAAACGTACTTTTCTGTCATGTGGGGTAGATTTTCCGTTCTTTTGCTGATAATTTTAGAGAAATCAGAGATGAATCGGTGTGTGTGCATTTATTTGGTTTTATATCTAACATTAACCGGTCTGCAGAGACACTGTGTGTCGTATTATTGTTATTAATTATTGTTATTGCCGTCAAATGACATTAACCGTTCTGTAGAGATACTGTGTGTCACTTAATTGCTATTAAGAAAATTAAATTCTGAAAATACATTTCATTATGTTATATTCTGTTTCTGTTGAATATTATTGTTTGTTGACCTTTTCGTAAGGCATCTGATTACTTTGACACCAACTTTAAGTGTTACCATTAAGATAATGTTAAACACAAAATTCATTCATAATATCTCTAGAGGTGATAACCGAAATATTGTTGGGAACATTTTTTCTGTTTACTGGCAATTCTGTTTTAACTGTCAGCTATCTATGTTATGGTTTATCGGAGCCGAGCTGTCAATTCTTGTTGACATTTGTCAGGTTATGTGCATTATTTACTTACAAAGCCGCGGAAGTTCATTATTGAATACATTATTTTTGTTTTTTAAACATAGGACGACTTGTGACAGACATTTATCATAAATAATTGTTTATTATAAGCTTATAAGCTCATACTTTGATATAAAGGGATTCTCTCAAGCATAAAGACGCGAATAAGTCTAATTCAAAAAACTAACCGACGATCTTTTGCGTTCTGTGCACAAGGATGACAGAAGGTCGTCGTCAGTTCCTAGTAATATATCTAAGTTTACCACGCACAATATGGACGCATATAATTTGGTGACAAATTTTGGCGAGGATTTTAGACCTCATAAGTATATTTTGATTAAAATCCTAGTTTATTTATAGGTATTTATAAGTAGTCGTTTATACATAGTTAGCTATATTTATTTATAGGTATACTTATCTTTATAATTAATACTAGAATATTAGAATAAAACTACCTTCATATAATTAGATATATTAAAAACTATTAAGTTTTTTTAAATATTTTCTTTTTTATGCGGTGGCATGAGGGAATACCAAACCTTCATTCTGCTTCATATTATTACATTTGTTTCTTTTGTGATTGTTCTGGTCTCATGATTTGGAGTTTGGTACCTCCAAATCTTGTGCTCAGTACAGACACTTAATTCTAGTTCATTGACGATAAACCGTTTATTTACCCTCGGTAAACTGGAATGTGATCCTTGTGGTCACTGGCGCCCAAATTTTGTTAATTAAGTCTTTCTTTCCTCCGTTAATATGCTTTTCTGTTAATAATAACATGCACTAATTTCGAGTTTTTTTTTGTATTATTAAACGTATGATTATTTTGGTAATAATATACTTGTTCACATAAGTACACACACACTGATTTCATACCTTGTTCCATCTGTTTAACGGAATCAGTTGTAATGCTATTATTTTTAAGTTTATGCCCTTCTTTCTTCAGTCCACTGGAGGCTCTTTTATTGCCCATAGCCCATAGAACCTCCAGGGAACTTGAGAAGAATTATCTTGGAATTTTGTGTTTCGGAGACTTGAGCTACTTTCTGATGCACAAAAGTTCTGTTAATTATACTATTGATAGTTAAGTATTCATAAGTTTAAGTATTGCATAGCTTTCCTATAAGTTCTTTATATAAATCTTAGTTCATAAGAAAGTTGTTTCTGTCTCTAACAAGGAAAGTACTGCTTTGGCATGCTTAACTAATAATTAATTCCTTTGGAATTATCGCTTTGCCTCTAATACAGGAAAGTGTGTTCTGTATAGTTTTAACTCTAAATAATATAAACATTAATGTCTTACTGTTAGTATCATTATTAAACTTTAAATTAAGTATTACTAGTGTCATTCATTAAAATTTTGAATTGATCACACCTCGAATAGTATCAACTCACTGAAAGCCATAGTTGATCACACCTTTTGTTTTGTTTGTACAAGAAATGCTGACTTTTGTGCACACGTGGAGTGTTTTTTTTTAAGGGATGCCAGCTTGGGTATTACCGTGGTCTCATTTTTTTTACAAACAATGTCACTCTTTTGAGTTTTTGATGCAGGTTGTTTAACCACTGGAGCGACGGCGCATTTTATAACTTTTGCCTCGGATTGCTCGTGATATTTTCGTATTCATTTTGATTTTTTTCCGCCGACATTGAAAAAATCATATCTCCGAATTTTAATATTGAGACATGCAAACTGATTATAGTTCCATATAGCCAATGAATTAACCTATCTTTTGTTGATTATCGCATATTCGTAGGAATTATAAAAAAAATATTACAAAATCGTAAACTTTAAAAATGTGCGAATCCTGCGTGTTCGTTACTTTGAAATTGCCCTAAATGTTACTTTTTCAAGTCAACATTGGATATTTTCGATTTCTACACGTTGTCTATGGCCTACTTGATAACCACAGAAGCAAACATATTTTTAAACTGTCAATTTTTAAGTGCAATCAGCTGATTTGGAATATTTTGCTCGAAGTTTTTTTTATAGATATTTGAGACCGCGGAGTGACAAAATGAAATCCACTTTTTAGTATACTGAAATACATTTAACACAAAGTAACTGTATGAAATTAGTAGGATACGTTCATTGTCTACAATTATCAATAAGAATTTACGTGATTTTTGCTTTATTTAACTAAAATAATCGTTTTACAAATACACCCTAAATGACAATATCAAAATCAGACTACAGCTTTATAAACATTTGTGATCTAACATTGGATATTCATCAACATGTTTTTATATAATGTAGTTAATTAAGATACAAGGTTTTTAATAAGATAAAAATCATAAGAATACGTATTACAAACCTTTTAGAATACTTGCACGAATGTTTTCGAGTTTCGCATTTCCATTCTGACAAAATATACCATCTGACAGCTGGCTTTGATTGAGATTTACTGGATTAAAACTTTTATGAACTAATTGAAATTTACATGTATATCTTTGTTATGAATCCTTCTAATTGATAAACTACAGTTCAAATGCACACGTCAAGTAATTAGGTCAATTATTGTAAAAATGAACACAAAGATCGGGTGAAATTCGAAATTTAAAATTTACTTCGTAAAATACGTAAAAAAGCCACTAATTTTTCATTTGCACGAATTGAAAACACGTTAAATAGATTGATAATTGAATTGCGGGAACTGCCGTATGTAAACACTTAATAAAAATCAATTAAAACAATCAATAACATCATTCTAAGCCAACAAACGGCTGTCATTTTAACCTAGAAATTTTCGTCAACAAAACAAGATACGTGCTTATGCATACCGCGAAATATTCCTTCCAGAAGCACTATAGAAGCATCGATGTTGCCATAAATGAAAGACAATTTTACCAGCTTTCCAACGGAATAAATATTGGCCAGGGACTGGTAAATAATTAAATAATTTTTAATTGTTTACGAGTGGTACGTCATAAACGTCGAATTATTCGACGTGGGCAATCCTAGAAGAAAACAAAACGTCGAATTATTCGACATGGTCGCTCCAGTGGTTAATGGATTTTTGGATATCCTAAGCTGCGAGCTTAACTTTCTGTTTTGCTGTTAAGTACTAATTGACTTTTGTCATGATCTAATAGTTAGGTATTGTGTTATGTAAATCCTGATCTGACCACCTTGATTGGCAGGTATTTATTGTTTTATAAAACCTGACCTGATTTGATTTTTGAAAATTGGATAATTTAAATATTATTCTAGTTTGACGACCTTTTTACATATAGGTATTTCTTCGGAATTGTAAATCCTGGTTCAATAATGACAGTTAGATGATTCAATGTAAGATCCCTACTCTGCCCACGTCTGATAGACAGTTTGTATACTGATTCTATATTACTTATAACACAGAAAAGTATTTTCTTGTGTCCTAGTTTTGCCAACATTGAACTCCATTGTTCTGATTGAAAAATGTATATTTATATAGATATTTTCTTAATTTAGGCTTCTTTAATTTTAAGTATTTGTTTATTTTTAAGTTTTATCTTAAGAATGTTAAACCGGATGGACTTAGTTAGATAGGTTACTTTTTTTTTGCTATTCAAATATAGCGTAAATTCAGTGCGAGTGAGGGCTGTTTAACCCTAAAAAGTGAAGCCAAATTGGCCTTTATTTCCTGTATAAGGAAAAGTGATCAAATTTTTTTTCTTTTCTACAATTTATTTGGTTATGTTTTTTTCTTAAAATATGAAATGTTGAGTATTTTATAAGTATAAATCTTGTTAAATTGACACGAAAACAACAGGTCTCCTTTTTTTTTAAGTAAATTCAAAACTTTGTTTAATTTAGTAGATGATGGTTGACTCCTTGTTTTCGTGCCTTTCTTTTCTTGTTTGTTCTTTGTTATTAAGAAATTTAATTTTAAGAGATTTACCTTTAAGAAATTTAGTTCTAAGTTGTTATTTTAATTACTAATTAATATTTTGTTATCTTTTTTTTAGAAACCTGATGGACTCATAGTTTAGTTAGTTTGTGGACTTAATTTTTCATGTTTGAGGGCAAACATTTTCGTGGGAAGGGGGGAATTGTCACATAAATAATTATGTGACTAATGCAGTTCTTGCTTAGGTGGTTATTTTGTCTATGGTGTTTTTTTGGACACTGGTAATTTTTGGAAAAGAGAGAGCTTCCTTTTTGTTTATGGTCACTTCCTTCCGATCAACTTGGGCAGTTGGGTCGGAAATTGGTCACTCACTGGAAAAGTGTTTTATTGGATTTTATCATGAGAATCTAAGTCGATTTTTAAACCTAAAAGAACGCGGGGTGTTTTTACGTAACACGCGAGGTTCGTGTACGAGTTATTTATAGTGGATGACGTGAAAGTCCCACTTTTTTCCGATGTGGCTGGTTGGCCGTTTTGTGGAATTATTTCTGGAAAAGGAATCGTGAAGTGAATTGGTCCTGGTGTTGGCTACTATAATATGCCTTCACGACCCCGCGTCGCAAAGTCACGGTCTGCTAACCGTAATACGCCAGACTTGGATACTGTTGGGGGCCACGTGCCTTTTGATTGGAGTTCGTCTAGATGGCCCGTGGCTGAATGCGCTCCTTGGAGGTATAGCGGCCTCCTGCCCAATTAGAAGGACGACCTTGGTGCTCTGGATTCCGCGCCGTTCCCATATGGGAAGACTGGAGTTCCCGTCCCGTCTCGTGTTCTCTCATTGCGAAGCAAGATCGCGTTCGTCTACCGGGGTTATTTCCGTATAGTTAGCTTAGCGTGTCCATTAGGAGTCCATCTGGTATGTGTATTTTTTATATTTCCTTTTGTTACCTTGGTATGAAGTTTGTACACTTCCATGTTGTTTTTTTTTGGTTTGGAATTCAATACATTTTTATAAAGTTCATCTTCTTTTATTTGACTGAAAACCCTACATACATGACAGATAACTACTTGGCCCACCATCCTGAGCCCTGGTCTCTGCTCTGCCGCAAAGTTACATTTTATACGAACATGAACATCGTTACGGTTAGCAGACCGTGACTTTGCGACGCGGGGTCGTGAAGGCATATTATAGTAGCCAACGCCAGGACCAATTCACTTCACGATTCCTTTTCCAGAAATAATTCCACAAAACGGCCAACCAGCCACATCGGAAAAAAGTGGGACTTTCACGTCATCCACTATAAATAACTCGTACACGAACCTCGCGTGTTACGTAAAAACACCCCGCGTTCTTTTAGGTTTAAAAATCGACTTAGATTCTCATGATAAAATCCAATAAAACACTTTTCCAGTGAGTGACCAATTCCGACCCAGCTGCCCAAGTTGATAGGAAGGAAGTGCCCATCAACAAAAAGGAAGCTCTCTCTTTTCCAAAAATTACCAGTGTCCAAAAAAAAAACACCATAGACAAAATAACCACCTAAGCAAGAACTGCATTAGTCACATAATTATTTATGTGACAATTCCCCCCTTCCCACGAAAATGTTTGCCCTCAAACATGAAAAATTAAATCCACAAACTAACTAAACTATGAGTCCATCAGGTATCTAAAAATTGATAACATAACATTAATTAGTAATTAAAATAACAACTTAGAACTAAATTTCTTAAAGGTAAATCTCTTAAAATTAAATTTCTTAATAATAAAGAACAAACAAGAAAAGAAAGGCACGAAAACAAGGAGTCAACCATCATCTACTAAATTAAACAAAGTTTTGAATTTATTTAAAAAAAAAAGGAGACCTGTTGTTTTCGTGTCAATTTATACAAGATTTATACTTATAAAATACTCAACATTTTATATTTTAAGAGAAAACACAACCAAATAAATTGTAGAAAAGAAAAAAAAATTTGATCACTTTTCCTTATACAGGAAATAAAGGCCAATTTGGCTTCACTTTTTAGGGTTAAACAGCCCTCACTCGCACTGAATTTACGCTATATTTGAATAGCAAAAAAAGTAACCTATCTAACTAAGTCCATCCGGTTTAACATTCTTAAGATAAAACTTAAAAATAAACAAATACTTAAAATTAGAGAAGCCTAAATTAAGAAAATATCTATATAAATATACATTTTTCAATCAGAACAATGGAGTTCAATGTTGGCAAAACTAGGACACAAGAAAATACTTTTCTGTGTTATAAGTAATATAGAATCAGTATACAAACTGTCTATCAGACGTGGGCAGAGTAGGGATCTTACATTGAATCATCTAACTGTCATTATTGAACCAGGATTTACAATTCCGAAGAAATACCTATATGTAAAAAGGTCGTCAAACTAGAATAATATTTAAATTATCCAATTTTCAAAAATCAAATCAGGTCAGGTTTTATAAAACAATAAATACCTGCCAATCAAGGTGGTCAGATCAGGATTTACATAACACAATACCTAACTATTAGATCATGACAAAAGTCAATTAGTACTTAACAGCAAAACAGAAAGTTAAGCTCGCAGCTTAGGATATCCAAAAATCCATTAAACAACCTGCATCAAAAACTCAAAAGAGTGACATTGTTTGTAAAAAAAAAATGAGACCACGGTAATACCCAAGCTGGCATCCCTTAAAAAAAACACTCTACGTGTGCACTAAAGTCAGCATTTCTTGTACAAACAAAACAAAAGGTGTGATCAACTATGGCTTTCAGTGAGTTGACACTATTCGAGGTGTGATCAATTCAAAATTTTAATGAATGACACTAGTAATACTTAATTTAAAGTTTAATAATGATACTAACAGTAAGACATTAATGTTTATATTATTTAGAGTTAAAACTATACAGAACACACTTTCCTGTATTAGAGGCAAAGCGATAATTCCAAAGGAATTAATTATTAGTTAAGCATGCCAAAGCAGTACTTTCCTTGTTAGAGACAGAAACAACTTTCTTATGAACTAAGATTTATATAAAGAACTTATAGGAAAGCTATGCAATACTTAAACTTATGAATACTTAACTATCAATAGTATAATTAACAGAACTTTTGTGCATCAGAAAGTAGCTCAAGTCTCCGAAACACAAAATTCCAAGATAATTCTTCTTAAGTTCCCTGGAGGTTCTATGGGCTATGGGCAATAAAAGAGCCTCCAGTGGACTGAAGAAAGAAGGGCATAAACTTAAAAATAATAGCATTACAACTGATTCCGTTAAACAGATGGAACAAGTTATGAAATCAGTGTGTGTGTACTTATGTAAACAAGTATATTATTACCAAAATAATCATACGTTTAATAATACAAAACAAAACTCGAAATTAGTGCATGTTATTATTAACAGAAAAGCATATTAACGGAGGAAAGAAAGACTTAATTAACAAAATTTGGGCGCCAGTGACCACAAGGATCACATTCCAGTTTACCGAGGGTAAATAAACGGTTTATCGTCAATGAACTAGAATTAAGTGTCTGTACTGAGCACAAGATTTGGAGGTACCAAACTCCAAAGCATGAGACCAGAACAATCACAAAAGAAACAAATGTAATTAAATGAAGCAGTATGAAGGTTTGGTATTCCTTCATGCCACCGCATAAAAAAAACATTTAAAAAAAACTTAATAGTTTTTAATATATCTAATTATATGAAGGTAGTATTATTCTAATACTAATATATGCATAGTATTAATTATAAAGATAAGTATACCTATAAATAAATATAGCTAACTATGTATAAACGACTACTTATAAATACCTACAAATAAACTAGGATTTTAATCAAAATATACTTATGAGGTCTAAAATCCTCGCCAAAATTTGACATCAAAATATATGCGTCCATATTGTGTAACTGACGACGACCTTCTGTCATCCTTGTGCACAGAACGCAAAAGATCGTCGGTTATTTATGATAAATGTCTAACCATGTAAATAAAAATTTTAATTTAATTTACAATTAAATTATTATTCTCAAATAACTATATGAAATTAAAGGTAATAATAGGATTAACCAAACTGTTAAAAAATAATTATTTATTTGTAACACGTCAATTACCAAACACCCTGTACGTATGAACTCGATAAATAGTCATTGATTTTCAATAACGACAAAGCCATTTATAATTTATTTAAAACCACCTTAGAAAGCCGTAAATATTTAAAATTACAATAAACAATTACTTATGATAAATGTCTGTCACAAGTCATCTGATGTTTACAAAACAAAAGTAATGTATTTAATAATGAACTTCCGCGGCTTTTTATGTAAACAATGCACATAACCTGACAAATGTCAACAAGAATTGACAGCTCGGCTCCGATAAAGCATTACATAGATGAAAAATAGACAGCTGACACTAAAAATGAAATTGCCAGTAAACTGAAAAAATATTCCCAACAACAATTCGGCTATCACCTCTAGAGATATTATGAAATAATTTTCTGTTTAACATTATTTTAATGGCAACACTTAAAATTGCTGTCAAAGTAAACCGATGGCTTACAAATCGGTAAACAAACAAAAATATTCAACAGAACATAACATAATGAAATGTAAAGTTAATCAAGCTCTATATCAACAAGATAGATATATAACCAAATATATGCACACACACACCAATTCATCTCTAATATTATCAGCAAAAATTCTGAAAATTCACCCCACAAGACAGAAAAGTACGTTTCGGGCACCGAAAATAACTGATTTTACACGTTGAGCGCCACTGAAACGTATCATGTTCGTATAAAATGTAACTTTGCGGCAGAGCAGAGACCAGGGCTCAGGATAGTGGGCCAAGTAGTTATCTGTCATGTAGGTAGGGTTTTCAGTCAAATAAAAGAAGATGAACTTTATAAAAATGTATTGAATTCCAAACCAAAAAGCAACATGGAAGTGTACAAACTTCATACCAAGGATAACAAAAGGAAATATAAAAAATACACATACCAGATGGACTCCTAATGGACACGCTAAACTAACTATACGGAAATAACCCCGGTAGACGAACGCGATCTTGCTTCGCAATGAGAGAACACGAGACGGGACGGGAACTCCAGTCTTCCCATATGGGAACGGCGCGGAATCCAGAGCACCAAGGTCGTCCTTCTAATTGGGCAGGAGGCCGCTATACCTCCAAGGAGCGCATTCAGCCACGGGCCATCTCGACGAACTCCAATCAAAAGGCACGTGGCCCCCAACAGTATCCAAGTCTGGCGTAATACGGTTAGCAGACCGTGACTTTGCGACGCGGGGTCGTGAAGGCATATTATAGTAGCCAACGCCAGGACCAATTCACTTCACGATTCCTTTTCCAGAAATAATTCCACAAAACGGCCAACCAGCCACATCGGAAAAAAGTGGGACTTTCACGTCATCCACTATAAATAACTCGTACACGAACCTCGCGTGTTACGTAAAAACACCCCGCGTTCTTTTAGGTTTAAAAATCGACTTAGATTCTCATGATAAAATCCAATAAAACACTTTTCCAGTGTGTGACCAATTTCAGACCCAACTGCCCAAGTTGATAGGAAGGAAGTGCCCATCAACAAAAAGGAAGCTCTCTCTTTTCCAAAAATTACCAGTGTCCAAAAAAAACACCATAGACAAAATAACCACCTAAGCAAGAACTGCATTAGTCACATAATTATTTATGTGACAGAGTGAAACGAAAACTTATATAATTTTAAGATATAATTGCTAGCAATAAATACATTTTACATACGAAAAATTACGACACTAAAAAAAGACAAACAATATAGGATTTAGCCTGCGAGATAATGAGATAGAATGATCGGTCTCCTCTTTGTGTGGTGTTTCGTAGCCTATTGGTCTCCTCTTTGTGCGGTGCTTCGTAGCCTTCCCACTCATTGTGATTTTGAAAACCGATGAAACGAAAAAGCGACACTAAAAAAAGTCAAATACATTAATCTATAGATTTTAGCCTGCGAGATAATGAGATAGAATAATCGGTCTCCTCTTTGTGCGATGCTTGGTAGCCTATCAGTCTCCTCTTTTGCGGTACTCCGGGTACTCCGTGGCCTCCCGGTCTCGTGTGCGGTGTTAGCCTCCCCATTCATTTAATTTTTATTTTTTTTGTTTTTTTTTTTTTGTTTTTTTTTTTTGGGATTTAATTGAATTAAAGGAATCAATTCAAAAGGCCATGGGAAGCAGACTGAATCGATTCACTCCTGGGAATCATTCTGCGCACGTCTATTTGAATATGATTTGCTTTGCTATGAAAAAATAGTATGTCAGTAATTACCTGCAAATGGATTTAAGTTTCAAATAAACAACCATCTACATATTCTACCTATTGGACTGCTGTAAACACTGCCTGCAACTTCTAAAAATGTTCCTTGTCCAGTGATAGAGGACTTGAATCCGCAACGCCGCTGTGGGAACTCATGGCATTTGTCCACTCATATCTACTAACGGGTGGTTAATGTTTTTACATAAATGCAAGCTAGGAAGTTGTCCAGTCCATAAATTGATATATAATCCATGGAAAAAAGAAAAAAAATTATAACTTTATGTAATAAAGTAAATAACAAAGATTTTTCACTTCCGAAGCTTCCTAGTTTGCATTTATTAACAAACTCTACTCGAAAGCCTACAACTAAAATAAACTTATTGAAATTTCCGACTCTTCCTTTTGGCATATTATGTATAACAAAAAATAATAATAATTCTGATATACTTTAGGCTATGCACATCACGGAGCTATCGAGTGGGCAGGGGACCCCCCCTGGCAACAGGAAGTCCGGTCCGAGGGAAACCTGCCGATCCCTGCCCCGGTCCTTCAAGCTGTCTCCGCACGTGTCCGGAGCGGCCGTCAGCTATTATGACATCATCAAGGATAAGCTTTATGTTGCAAAGAGCATTGCGCTCATTTGCCAAATGGCCTATGTGAGAGTTGCTCACCTATTTCTCCTGAATTTATACAAGTAAGTTGTGCTAATGTTTTTTGATTCGTCTTGTAGAGATATCTGATATCGGGATACCTTGCATGTTCTGTTCTTGATTTATATAGGCGGACGGCATCGAGAGCGTTCTCGGTTGGCATGTAAATTCTGTGTTGGCGTGTGTTCGCCACGTGCTTCGAATCTTCTGATGCGTACTTCTCCTTACAACGGGGCATATAGGAAGGTTTGTGAACTTTCTAGAACGGCCGAGTTTTAACGGCAGGCGAGCGGTGCTGGGTCGACGAATACAAGCATGTAGTAGCACTGCAGACACTGCTAGAACGTTTGACATTAGTACTCGGGGTTTTCGGTATGTAGATATATTCTAGCAAACTCGATGCAGCAGTGCGATAATTACGCCGCTGAGTCGGCATGTTATTGTAGGCATGAGCGTGTGACCCGAAAATTATGATTAGTAATTGCCAGTCTCGAAATGTATATATATAAGATCAAATTATCTATTTGAATAAATATCAACATATGACGGACTGGAAGATTAATAGAACTCTGTTGTGCTCTGATCTCAGCCTTTATTGATATTTGTAATGGCAATAAAATATCTGTATTCATTTACAAATAAGAATATTATAGATGTATCACTTAGCATACTATTTTATTGTTGTGTTAATCATAATACAAAAGATTTGTTGAACTTGAAGGACAACACATAAAGAAAAATATGTTTCCATACACACTGCACCTACAATCAGGGATAAATCTTTAGTAGCTAACAAGTACCCATGAAAGCCTTCTTAGATATTTTTGACGCATCTCAAAATTATATAACCTCAGATTTGAGTATCGATTTTCGTTTTCGAATGAATTCTGACGTTTGAAAATGACTGTCTGGATTTTCATTTCCGAATAATTTCTGACGTTTCAAAACGATTGTCTCGATTCTAATTTTGGTTACGTTACAAAATGATTGTCTCGGACTGTGTTTTCGAATGATTTTTGACATTGAGATACGGAAATCGATTTTTAAGAATCAATTTGTACACCTGTAGGTTGTACAAAATTGAGTGAAGGTGAATAAACTAGAACAAATACACGCGCAGTACTACACCAAATATGATCTCACTGCTCCGAGTTTAAAAAGCCAGTTGCCTCAAAATGTTGATGAGGGGAACTCGCTGGGTTGAGAAAACCGCCAGCTGCTGGTTACCTGAATGCGAATTTGAAGAAATTTTGAAGAGACCTAGTTATAGTTAGTGTACTAATGCCTGAATAATTTGCAGGAGTCTCCCAAGGCAGCCCGGTCCAGGGATGTCCCCAGAAGCGTACGTGTACAATATGCTTTACGAGGTGATGCTGCCCGCCCCCGGGCTATCGGTCCGTTTCTATCTGCCTCCCGCTGAACCCCACCTGCCCCCCATCTCCACTGTGAGTCACTTCACATTTCATTACTAGCTGTTACCCGTATGCATTCCCAAAGAAGACATAGGACCCGAGAAATTTATGTGTGGAGTTAATGTTAAAAAATAATAAAAATATTTGTATCTTTACCCATGATGAAATTTGGCTTATTTCGGTGTAATCACGGACATATGAATATACATGGACCTGCCCTAAGTGATAAAAACGTATTATTTCCCCCTCCACATGGCGCCGGCTGGAGCTCCGCCTTGGAACCGGCTCGCTCCATGGGGAGGGGATAGAGCCTCGCTTGAATCTAAAATGTGTGACGTCATCATTCTTGCCGTGAACAGCTAGAAGGTAACATCCATACATTTAACGAAATACAATGCCAAAACGGTAGCGTATTCTATACAATATATCTACATATCAATGTGCACATAGCGAATGTGGGCGGTTCTCCAGTGTGCTCGTCGCTGGTTATAGGGGTAAGTAAATTATGAAACATTTGTAATAGTGTTTTAACTAAACACGGCAACAAAATATTGCTATGTGTATTGGGGCGAGTCTTTTTGGGGCGAGCATTTGGCCTTAGCACATATGTTATTATCGTGGCAAGCAATTCGCGCTCCCATGTAAAAAGGTCTATTCATTCAAAGCAGATTTTGCTTTTAAGAACTAAATGGTGATATTGTAATGCGAGATGCCTATTTACTGTCAGATTGATTGTATAACGAATCACAGTCATCTTTCCCCTCTTCCCCCTTCATAGTTTGGTTTTACCCCCTCTTCTGTATCTTCTGGTCTATTGAATTCTGATGTCTATGGGTGTAATTGTGTTGTGTTATAAACAAATTACATTATTCCATTTAGCTGTGGTGAAAAGAGTTTGGGCTATTTAGGTATGGGTTAGGTAATCTTGGAATTTTCCTCTTTTATTCCCAACATTAGTTTTAATACAATAATGACTATAATATTACCAACATGTCATAAATAAATCATTGCAAATGCATTCAGCGTCGCTTGACGCCACTTGTATTGCAGTAAATTGGACTTCTAGGTACGTCACGACTTTCTAGCCAATCACCGCTCTACTTCCTCGATGAGCTAACCTTATTAAATACATTTACTACGAACCTTTATGGTTACCCACATTGCGTTTCCTTCCTCCTACAAGACCTAGATTTATTGTTTCTTTTACTTATAAAGAACCTCCATACAATATCCCCAAATATGCCACGGGCCCTGAAAGAAGCCTTTCTGTGTGTAGGATCATTTTGTTAGGGGATACATTTACACAAACATATATATTTTGCTAGGTGCAATGTGTGATTGAATTTATATCACTAATTGTCTTGTGTTTCTGCAGGTGATACACAGACCAAGTCTTCCAGAAGAATTACCCTGTTTAGATTATGCCCTACGAGAGATGTTTGTTTTGCTCGGGGCGGATTACATAGTGCAACTATTTACATGTGTTTTATTGGAGAACCAAGTGCTGCTAAGATCGTCAGGTAACTTTTCCATCGTCTTTTGATTTACACATTTAAATATTTATTTACATCTTTCCACATAATACAGTGAAACCCCACTAAGAAGTTTTCATGCTTAAAAAGTTTGGTTTTTTTAGTCCCTTGTAAACTGAATGGCCTAATTTATCCCACATACTTATAAAGTTTTCTAGCTTGTTTTTTCCAGTCCCGGAAAATTCTTAAGAGAGTTTTACTATATTAGTTTATAGTTCGGCTTGTTGCAATGTAACCTTTATTCCACCAACCCAGAGTTTTAACACCATCAGAAATTTTTTTTTAAAGAAAAGTTCTTTTAACTTTTATCACTTTGGGATGGCATTATTTATTTTATTAAAAAGACAATTAACTAAAAAAACCCTCTTTTAAATATTTTCCAACTTAACCTTTTTTCCCTTCTGACTTTGCAATTCCTAGTTCTAACAAACTTCCCCACTCTTACCCCTCCATCTATATTGTAAATTTTAACTTTAGTGTACATTTACTCTTGAAGAAGTGAACATTGTTCACAAAATATGTAGATTGTGAATATAAAAATAAAGTGATGCAAACAAAGTTTTTTTTTTTAATAAAAATCATTAGAATTGGTTATGTAGGAACTACATAATACAGGGTGCGGCAGCATAACTTCATTTTTTTAAATGCACGCTATACATTCAGTCAGTTGATGCCGTAGCGGGGCACTAGTGATGTCGTTCGAGAGGCGGAACTATAAAGTTTTGTCCTGACCCTACAAGATTTGAAGACCAACATCCAGGAAGAAATTGTCAGGATAACAAATGGTCATGTCAAATGCTGGAAATTGGTTTACTCGGTGTACGGAGAATGGGGGACGTCACCTACCTGATTTGATCTTCAAAACTAAGTAAAACAAAATTTTAGGTATATGCCAACATTATAAAAAAAAAAATAAAAAAATTCTGATTCATACAATGGGTTTTATTAAGTTTTGAAAAAACGCACCCTGGGTTGCGATCACAGAACATTCATTCGAAAAGTACACTCCTCATGGCGACTAAACTGTGTCAGGACAAAACTTTATAGTTCCGCCTCTCGAAAGAGATCACTAGCACTCCGCTACGACATCAACCGACCGAATGGCGCACATTTAAAAAAAAAGTTATGCTGCCGCAACCTGTATTATGATTCATATTATGACAAAAGACAATTATTTTTACTGACAAGTAAGCAGCTTCTTACTGCTTACTTGTCTGCTGGCTTGGTGTATGCAACCCAGTAGAAATGTAATATTCTATAAAATATGTTTATAAAACTGTTTCCCAAATATAATTAAAGTAAAATAAAAAAAAGACTGATAGATGTTTAATCATTTTGCATATTATTTGTGTTTAGATTACAACCGTTTAATGTTGGTGGCCGAGTGCATAATTGGATTACTTTTCCCGTTCTGTTGGGCCCATGTCTATGTTCCCATATTACCGACGCCCCTTCATCACTTCCTGGATGCCCCCGTTCCATTCGTAATGGGTGAGTTACAACTTATAATAACTAAAATTGAATTAAAAAAATACTCTTTACGTATCACTTTCTGTTGTAGTAATATAAAAAAAAAGACCTTACTTCGGGCACACAGGCAACAACACATTTCTATCTGATTATCTCTTCGGTGTATTAGGGCCTTTGCTCATGGAGAAACCGAAAACTGGTTGGCAGCTCAATTCATGGCGCAACTCAACTTTATGATTTCAGTAATTAAATCAGCTTTTTTAATAATTAAAAATAATTTTTTAATTATAGTTGATTACTAATTTATGGCAACCATGGCAACCTGTCAACCTAGCAACTGAAACGCACTGGCCGTGGTAACTAGCACTGCGAGTTGCGGTGCAACGCGTCGCCCTTGACATTTGTCCTTGAGGAGTTGCCTGTGTGCGGACCGTCAATGAAATTTGCAAGTTGCTTTCCTGTGGAAAGCGATTGAATTGCCAACTGATTTTTTTTCAGTTGCCCCATGAGCTGATGGACATAAGCGACGAGAAAGGGTAAAACAGAAACCTTTTTCTTTCACTGGACTCTCAACATATAGTGTATACACCAGAGGTTCCCAAACTTATTTTTCTCGTAGACCCCTTTCAAAATTTTACTAATTTCGGTGGACCCCCTGCTGCTACATTTCTACCATATTCCCAAAAATGTGAAGATTAGATCTCACAATGGAAATGCGTCGCGGTTGAGTTCCAACACTAAATTCTGAGTGGCATAAATAAAAACAAAAATAATATATTTTCTTTTGTTCTATTTATATAATATATATATATTTATGTAATATATAATTCTATTTATATAATAATATATTACAGACTTAGGGGGGAAAATTCGATGACTCAAATTTTTTTTTATTTCATAAATTCTTACGGACTTCCCGCATCCTTGTGTACGTGGATTGCCGACTTCTTGAGGGAGAGGTCGATTCAGACGGTAGTCGATGGTTTCACCTCTTCCTCACACTCGATAAATGCTGGCGTCCCGCAGGGATCGGTTCTCTCTCCGACTTTGTTTTTGTTGCACATCAACGACCTTTTGTCATGTGCACCAATTCACTGTTATGCGGATGACAGTACAGTTCATGATAGCTTTTTGTTTGACAAGCCCCCAAAGGGCTCACAAACTCCAACAGCTCGTAGGGCTTTGAAGCAAAGAATGGACGGTTACCTCGAGAGTGTTTTCTCTTGGGGTAAAAATAATCTCGTTGAATTTAATGTTTCAAAGACCCAATCTTGTCTGATTACGTCTAAAAGGGATCGAAATGAAAATCTAGTCTCTTTCAACGGAAGCAATCTTCCGAACAGGCCCTCCATTGATATGCTTGGTGTAACCCTAAGTGACCAGCTCAGGTATGGGGGCTCCATCGAAGCCAGAGTAAAGTTAGCCTCCCAAAAGCTGGGCGTACTGTACAGGGCCCGCAGATACTTTAATAGTACACAACTGCTAACCTTGTACAAATCACAAGTACGCCCCACGGTTGAATTTGGCAGCCATCTCTGGTCTGGAGCTCCAAAATACCTGAAAAATACCCTCGACTCTGTGCAGAAACGGGCGGTCCGTTTGATAGATTCTCCCATCTTAACAGACGGATTGCAATCTTTAGAGCACAGGCGTCGGGTGGGAATGCTATCTTTGTTCTACCGGTATTACAATGGAAGATGCTCCGAGGAACTAGCATCATTGATCCCTTCGGCACCGGTGCATAGTCGGGAAACACGCCAAACGCGTGCCCAACATTTGTACACGGTTGACATTTGTCACATGAGAACGGGTCGTTTCTTCGACTCGTTCTTGTGTTCAACAGCTCGGCTGTGGAATGATTTGCCGGCCTCTGTGTTTCCTCCTTCCTACAACATGGGTCTCTTCAAGACCAATGTTCATTCCTTCCTCTCCAAAAGACCCTCCACACAGCATCCCAGATGACATAGGCCCTGAGGGAAATTATTTTCCTCAGGGCCTCCTGTGTGGAGTTAATGTAAAAAAAAAAAAAAAAATTAGTATAACTATTTAAGAATATGTTCCCAAAGTTTTAAATAAAAAATTCAATTCGTTCCGGTATTACGAGGGAGTTTGTGCCGACCCGCGTGGTAAACTTGAAACTCATTTTTCTCGAAACGACTTTTTTGGAATTAGTGTGCACTCTAGCTCAGAAAGTTTTTAATCAAACATTTTTAAAATGTGCAGATACCTTATTTATATAATTACGCTCTATGTGAACCGAAATTCGTAGTAATATCATTGTCAAAAGTATTTTTTAATTGCAAAAAAATGGCACAAAATCAAGGTTTCCTGTTAACACACCTGTAAAAAATTTAATTTCCATTTTTTTGGAAAAAGTTAGGTTTACATAGAAGGGGCACATGTTATTAAATTAAATTCAAAACCCTATTGATTTGAGATGAAAACTGTGACCTCCAAAATGCACACAAAAGCTACGTCTGATGATGACGTTCGATGTATAGAAGCTGATAATCTTCATATTTTCCGAGGAAATGCTTCAAAAAATTCACAATATTTTCTTAAATAGATGTATAAAATGACCTCAAAGTTTCAATAAATTATACTTTTTTCCATGCCAAAAAAATTCATGAAAATCACTAAAAAAAACCTAGTCTTGCATTTCCCACTTTAATAGAATTAAATATCGAATATGCAAGTTTTTACAAGTAACAGTCACTGACCTTCTAAAAATACACTACTCAAAAAAATTAAGGGAGGTTTTTAAAAAAGGAAATTATTGCTAAATATTAAGGCAATATTGATTCATAAGCCGGCCTTACTGAAAAAAAATTTCAAGCCCGTGTACCAAAAAAATAGCAAAAAATTAGGATTGCATGAGAACCGTAGCTCCAAAAAAAATTGCCAAAAATATGAAAATTATAATCTTAAAGCTTCAAATTGCTTTTTTTAAAGTCTCAATACGACCAATTTTCACCGAAATACAGCCTGTCAAAAATCACCGTCAAAAAGTGGATTTTTTTTGCTCCCTTAATTTTTATGAGTAGTGTATTATCTGCATAAATTGATAGTAGTCAAGCCAACATTTTTGTTCTTTACTATCGAAACCAGATAAAGTTTCGTGGACCCCCACATACAACTTGTGGACCCCCATTTTTTTATCACGCCAACATAGACCCCCGTTGAGTCTCCCATGGACCCCTGGGGGTCCACCTGGACCACTTTGGGAAACACTGGTACACACTATCAGCCTTACTAAAAAACCCAGTGAAAATTTTATTCAATTGTCAAACGGCCGCGGATGTGAAAACATAACTAATTAAAAAATTGTTCATGAAAAAAAATACACATTGTTTACACAGCCTGAGAGGGTAGTTTATCTCTGTTTTATTAATGACTAGCTGACCCGGTGAACTCCGTAACGCCATTTTTTTTTTGTGTATATTTTTGAAATTCCTGAAAGACTTGATTTACTATTAAGCCCGCCTCGGCTTCACACGGGTACTGTACAGTCGCGGACTAAGGAAATGTAACACTTCCGGTAAATTCAAATCAGTTGGATTATCAATAATTCCACATGTCGAATGTTACACGTTACGTACTTCATAACAAAAAATGAGACAAAATTTTCCGTTTACAATACGACCATAAAATGAAATAAAATTACAATAAAATAATTTGACCAGAACTATTGTAATGCCTTGTGATTTACAATATTTTTCGTTTTTCCTTCTGGAGAGAAAACAAATAGCGCCGATGGTTTGCCGACTCTCGAGTATGCAACATACAACTAACTGCCCATGTGAAAAATACGGCAATTCAAGGTTTATTCCACACACTTCTAATGATTGGCCTTGGGATTTATTAAAAATAATGGTCATTGAGAATGCAAGGCGCACTGGAAACTGGACACATTTAAATTTAAAAGGAAAGTCAGTTGGCATTAGTGGTATTCTTGGAATAGCACATTTTCGCCTTTGAATTTTCCTATTACAGTTGATTACAGTTGCTGCAATCAAATTTTTCATATTTTTTTAACAGCGAGTCTTGTTCCGTTGCACAATTTTGGCTGATTCAGATGCATAACATAATTATCACAGAGCCAACCTTGAGTTGTAAATTGTGTGGAGGTAATCCTGGCAAATCCAATGAATTTAGGAATTCAGTAGGATAATTGACTTCTTCATTTGGATCGATAATGGAATCGATCGACTTAAATGAATGCATTTGTCTTGACTCTGCATTTTTATATTTAAATCTTTTACATCCTTGTTTTTCGCTACTAAAATGATTCGTTCGTTCAACCAAGCATGGTTTTTATAATTCACACCAATATTTGGGAACATTTTCAATATTAATTCTTCCTTTGACGTTGTGAATTGACAAAAATCGGTGGAAACAAAATGAGGCCAGTAGAAGTGTCAACAGGAATTTTCCCATTGCCAATGTCTACTAATGCATTTGCAAACGCTTCCACCGATATGTCATTTTGTAACGCCACTCGCATATTCATTGTTAACTTGAGATTTTTTACGTTTCTCCATAAATTTGATGCCTTCAAGCAAGCATTTATTTCATCAGCAGCTGTTGATCTGGTTATAACTGACAGCATTTGGCGAAAATCTCTGGTTAGTAGATTCATCGCGCCTCCGAAGAGGTTCGGATTGCAACGCAAATCTCTTAAGAGGACATAACCAGCAAATCCAAATTCCGATTCCCACTAAGTGCTCACATATCAGCGCTCGCGAGCGGACGTTTTTGGAACTAGATTTCGTTCCGCCACAAGCCGGGTTTCATGTACCTGCTAGCTTACGCGGAGCTAGGGCTGCAGTATGGTTCAGACTTCATCTTCATCAATGATACAGGTAGCTGCCTAGTATGGTGACCTAATGTATCTTCTCAAGTAAATCAATTGATCATGTAACATGTACTTATAAATAAATAAAATAAATAAATGTTGAATTCTCGCTTCCAGAATTTTAATTAGTAGTAGTTATTTGTAATTTGTATATCGAAGTGCATAAACATAAATAGATTCAAGTGAAATGCGTAAACACAGTAGGTATAAAGTAGATACCTACATACATAAATAAACAATTTGTTATATTTTTTTAAATATTTTGCTTTTTTGTTTTTAAATTGTATTTTACGGCCATTAGAGTGGAAGATACTCTCAGTATTGCCCTGGTGTAAGACCACCATTCAGAATTGAAACGTTGCTTGAAATGGCTTTACCCGTGTTTAGTGACCAGATCTGAATAGCCAGGTACCTCCCCACCTTCCTCTTCTCTATCTCCTTCCCCTCCCCAATAACTCACAACAAACCCCAATTGGGGATGCCATAGTTCCACTGGCTCCAGACCCTCAGCAGTTAGGACTCTTGTGCGGTATTCATGAAAAAAACGAGTAATATTCAGATGGATTGTAAAAAATGTCTCATTTTGAAATATTTATTCATGTGCACAATTTTTTATGTTATATTTATGTGCATACTGCACAAGTGACCCAAATGCTCCCGTCTGGAGCCAGTGAGACTATGGCATGATTATGGGGTATATTGTGACGCTGAAGGTGGTGGGGAGGGGAAGAGATGGGGAAAAGGAAGGCGAGGAATTACCTGGCTATTCAGATCTGGTCACCAAACACGGTCAAAGCCATTTCTAGCAACGTTTCAATTCAGAATGGTGGTCTTCCAACAGGGCGATACTAAAGTATCTTCCACTCTGAAACGTAACGCAAAAATATTATTTTTAAATGAAATAATTGTGAAATAACCCAAATTAGTCAAATAAAATTTATTTGCACACGCCGGGAATCGATCCCACGACCTTCGGATTGCGAGTCAAGAGCCTTAACCCTTGAACACGCCGGCCGTCAATAGGTAGTATCAGTAATTTGGAAGGCGGATATGGGTACCGCCGCCCCGGGAACCATGTATTGGATTATCAACACCTCTGCCACAAGTCACCCCAAGTGACTTAGCAGAATAACCCGGGTTCACGGGGCGAGGTTTGTCAGGATCTCGGCGGCTGTTGCGTCTGTCCACCAACTACGTTAAGGCCGGATCGGGGGAGACCTTTTTTTTACAATCGCACAACATACTGCCTATATCTTCTTTGGGGATGCTGTGTGGAGGGTCATTTTAGGGAAAGGGAGGAGAAAAACTTCTGAGAAGGAAAGGGGTGGATAGAAATCTGGAGGTCAGCGTGTCTATCCCTCCCACTACGGTGCAAGGCGATGTTCCGATAGAGTAAGGCTGGAGAAGTCAAAGGGACTCCCTCAACCACTTTCTCCAGATCCGACCTGCCATGCAGCTGGTGGGCGTGTTGGTTATATAATAAATGGTTCCCGGGGCGGTAGTACCCATACCCGATTCCCGTGTTTGTTATTTTTATAATATTAAAAATGGATATAAAAAAGGCCTACCCTCCCAACCCATCTCACCCCCCCTCCTCCCTCCAACCCGCCTTCCACCCCACCACCTCCTTTACCCCCCCCCCCCCCCCTTAGCCACCCCCTTCACCCCATCCCAACTCTTCTTCAACCTCCCTCCCTTGGGAGCTGTTGGACTCTTGTGCGGTATTCACAAACCAATGATTTAAAAAAAAACGAGTGTGCTTTAGACCACACGACTGAAGTGAAACTTCACTAACTTATGCCGGATACCCGCTGTATATAATGTTACATAGTGCAGGCGCTTGCATTATATTGTAGTTTCCTGGAATTTGGGATGGAACCATTACAGTTTAGTTGATCCCTAGGTTACAGTGATCTTGCAACGCATACCGGGTACCCGTTGTATATAATGTTATATACTGCAGGCGCTTGCACTATAATGTAGTATCCCGGAATTTATGATGTAACCATTACAGTTTAATTGACACCGAGGTTAAAGTGGCCTTGCAACGCATGCCAGGTACCCGTTGAATATAATGTTATACAGTGCAGGCGCTTGCATTATAATGTAGTTTCCCGGGACTTGGGATGAAACCATTACAGTTTAGTTGACCGCGAGGTTACAGTGGCCTTGCAACGCATGCCGGGTACCCACTGTATATAATTTATTTATTTATTTACGGACAAATAGTCCATTAACAATATAACAATAACACGAATAACAAGCGTGCGTAAAGGCCCGACCGTTCACCTTGCCATCGATCACCGTTCGCATCAATTACCATTCGCATCACACTTTTCGTAACAATCACCATTTTTTGTAATGCATTCACCAGCTTACCCCCCAAGTCGAGTGTGCGTAAAGAAGTTTTACAGCAGTTGGGACTCTTGTGCGGTATTCACAATATATGAATGGCTCACTCACGCAAAAAAACAATTTTTTGAGCAGTTGGGACTCTTGTGCGGTATCACATAACAATAAAACAATTTAAAAAAACTTTTTTCGGAGCAGTTGGGACGCTTGTGCGGTAATTTACTATAAAAAATATAATATTTATTTTTTTGGTGCAGTTGGTACTCTTCTGCGGTATTCACTTAACAATACATAATTTAAAATAAAAAATATTTAGAAAAAAAAATTTTTTTTGAGCAGTTGGGACTCTTGTGCGGTATTCACATAGCAATAATTTACAATAAAAAATTTCAAAATTATAAAAATTTTAGCACAAAAATATTCAATGAACATGAAATTTTGTAACATTTAATTAAATGAAGACAATATAAGCGAAACTCAATCGAAAATCTGGAAACAGAATTCCAGATTTTCGATTGAGTTTCGCTTATATTGTCTTCATTTAATTAAATGTTACAATTTGAGGTTTTACTCATAAAGTTAAAATAAAAATAAAATAAAAAAATGAAATTTTGTGTTCGGGCAACCCTATAGATTTTTACAAACGTGAAACAAGGAAATCGTATCTACTTTTAAAGTTTCGTTTTCAATTTGTCATTTCAAAATGTGATGACCAAGAGCGTCGCGGACATGACTTGTCTAGGCCACGGTTGCGGGCCGAATGAGATCTGAATTTTGTGTTTCTTAGGATCAGAAAAATGTTGGAATGCGAAGCTGTAAATTAATTAATATTAAATACTTACTAAAATAATTTTTCGATCAAAATTATTTATTATTTGTCAATAACGTCTTAGCAAAATAAGTATGTAAAAAATCTGACATATATTAGTTTGTAAGTGCGCAAATAAATACACAAACGGACCAATTTTCGTCAAGAAACACGTCTACGTATTTATTTTTTATTGATTTTATTTAAACTAAAATTAAAATTCTGAAACATGCGATACCTATATAAAGTATTGATTTATTTTACTGCATGATTATATGATTTGAAATGGGTGTGGTATAATACAAAATCTTTTTTGAAAATTTAACAAATCTGCCAACGACCTATGGTATATCCTTATTATACTAAAAGTAAATAATTTTTCTCAAAATTTGAAACATGCGAATGCTAGATAAAAGAACAGTCTTTCGAAATCAATTTATAATTTTTTGTGGAAATGAATCAATTCATCTAAAATCTGATTTAAAAATGAAATATTTTTGGTTTTCTCTGGTTATGTCCTCTTAATGTTCGATCGAGTGCCTCTAATGCTCGTTTGTGCGCCATCGTACACTCATCCCAAATTATTAATTTACAATTTTGCAGCACACAGATTCTCGATATGTTGCGCACAATTCACCATTGATCATTCGTAGAAATTCAAATGAAGTTGGTCCACGGACATTAACTAATAACAAACGCAAGTAAAAACATTAGTCATTTTTAAAAATTAAATGAAGACAATATTAGCGAAACTCAATCGAAAATCTGAAGACAGAAAAATCAGAAAGAGATATTGACACCTCTGGGAATCGAACCCAGGAGCTTCTGCTTTCATGGCAACAACTCTACCAACTGAGCTAAAGTGCCTATATGCAATTCTGTCACTTTTAACTGTATCATACTTCGACTAAGAACTACCAACATTATCTTCATTTTCTTAACGCACATATTTTTGGCTGCTATCTTTATATATGATTGCACGATTCGAACCCGAATTAAATGCTATCTAGATAGTGTCTGGATAAATTTTTAACCATTTTATTTTTAATATAATATCACAATATTTGTGATGGGATATGACACAAATGCTTAAGAAGTCGTCTGCTAGAGCATTCGCGTCGCACTTGATGGTGTTGGTTGGTACGTATCATGACGGAAATGCTGGAGCAATCGCAAAAATCTAATACAAAAAAATAGTGCCAAAGTAGGGTCACTCACTGCCCGTGAACGTGTTAAGACATTAAAAAAAAAAAATAGTTTTATTTTTTTAAAATTTTCTTTCATTCAAACCTTGTCCTGACAATAACGATCACAACAAAAAAATAACTATCCAATTTGGTGCAGTCGTTCGGAAGTTATGCGCATACATACATTTCGGCGATTCATTTGATGGAGCGGGCCGGATCGGTAGAGACGGGGCGTGAAATAAAAGGCGTCAGTCGGTGTAGTGAGTCAGTCTTTATTGTTGCGCTACGTAGCGGAGGTCGAAGCGGAGCGGAGTGGAGTGACAGTGGTGCCGTGAGTGTTGCTGCTGCGTGATGATTGAAGAAGGTCAGGAGACTACGGCGATGAAGATCACAGGTCTTCAGGGAGCCGGCGTGTTGCTCTACACCATGGCGGTGTAGAAGTGACCTTGGTCCAGGCGGTCGACCGTCGTTGTGTTGACGAGGTATGGCGGCTGTGTGGCCTTTGAGTCGACACACACACGTGACACAGGAAGGAACCTTGAGAGGCGATGAGGATGATCTCTGGCAGCGGAACGCGATGGGTTTCGGTAGCCAGAGAACAGGTTGCATCCCAAGCAGAAAGCACGGCGGGCTTTATGTACTGCGGACGAAAACATCTCATGTCGAGGCGCGACGGGCCGGACAGCGGATGGTGATTGGAGAAGGAATCCTCGAAGGTGTTAATAATGTTCCTGGAGTCACACTGGACAAACGTTATTCACTAACTGCTGACTGCGCGGGCGGTTGCCCAGCGAGGGCAGGTAAAGAGTTACTACACTGCACTAGTCGTATCACTTCCCGGTGTGTGTGTTGCTTGACCGATGAATGAAGTAGGTACTGACTGACTGAGCGAGCGCCGAAATGCATCGCTTTATATACTGGCGCGATCGGCAGAGTAGCTGGCTAGCGCGCCAGGTAATGTTGGGTGAATTCACGCAAAGCTGAGAAATCGCTCGAACCTTCTGTGGGCATTTGTATTGCTCAGCCACGCGTTCGAGGCCTTTCGCGTAAGTGGCGGTATTATTCACCACTGTAGGTAGGTCCGGTAGCGGCTCGCATCTAGGTATTTATTTCTGGCGTGTTCCTTAACCAGTGGCACTGTAATGGATTCGGCAAAAGTGGCCGCCACACATTTTTATTTATATAGATAGATGTCTGAACGAAATTTGGAATTTTTCCAAAGTATTTTGAATGTTTTATATATTTCTTATTTTTGAAGGTGTCGTAAAAAAAATACGATTTATGAAAGCTAGATAAAATTACCTTTTAGATTTGTGTATTTTAAATACACTTTAGTTTTAAAAAACTGCTGTATTTTAAGATTCAAACGCGAAAAAAAATGGAAATAAAATTCTTACCAAAACATTTTTGATGAAAGTGTAGAGAAATTTATAAAAAAACAAAATTTAAAAAATACCGTCTTTTTATTTAATGAATTTAGAACGAAACTGTCACCTCACTTTTTCCTAATGCATACAATAAAAAAGTAATAAAAAATTTCAAAGTTTTTTTTATTGCCAAAAAACTAACCAAAAAAATAATTCCGACCTTTATAACAGATTTCTTGCATCTCTAAAGACGTTAATTTCTTCGATATGTTTAGGAACTCACGTATCAGATATTAATATTTATAAAAAACACCACTTTTATGAAATTCTCATAAAATAAAATCCTTTAAATGTAAATTTGAATTTTCATGTTTAATATAAAATACTTTTTGACATTTCAATTTTCAAAGTACGAGTATTGTTATTAAAACTTGACTAAAATATATTAAAAACCACAAAAAACACGGTAAATATATCAATTATACGAATATAAGAGTGAATTAGTCATATTAATAGAAATTACAATCACATTTGAGTAATATAACATACACACGCGCGGAGTGAATTTTTTTCAGAGTGAAGGTTTCAGCGCGAACGACGAATGCGCAGGCGCCGCCACCTAGCGGTTATGAAGGAAAACAAACAATTTATTATGTACACTATAAAAAATTACATTGTTGCCAGATTTAAAATATATTTTAAGAACAAATCTTATTAGTAATATTTCATGTTTTAGTGTATTTTTGTTTCATTCATGTTGCGGCAGCAACACAGGTTATCGGTCGTGCTGTGGTTTTTTTTTAGTAAGGCTGAATATGTTGAGAGTCTACAGCAGCGGTGCCCAACCGGTAGCTCGCGGGCTGTGGTTTTTTTTTAGTAAGGCTGAATATGTTGAGAGTCTACAGCAGCGGTGCCCAACTGGTAGCTCGTGGCCTATTTTCTAGGCGCCCGCGAACAATATTGGTGAAATAAATTAAATTATCAATAACAAAATAATTACGCTGTATGGTATGAGTCGTTAGTAGGTAACAAGACGAGTTGATGAAATAGCAAATGACGTCTTTGACCAATGACTTGGCAAAGTGAGAGTTTTTTGCATGGCAAATGGATGAGTCGACGGACATTATTATTACTGACTCGCCACAGCTTTTGATGTTCATCAGAATGGTATTTTCTGACTTTTCTGTTAAAGAAGCATTGTTCACTAATTTGACGTTGGTAACTTTTATACCAGGATAAGAATAAGACATATATGACGCAATAAAAAGATCATTAAGAACATACTGATACAGTAACTGGTAGCCATGACTACCGACGGAGCACCTTCTATGATCGCAGATATGTTGGATTTGTTGGTCTGTGTGAAAAGAATGAAGATTTTTCTAAATTTAATTCCTATCACTGTGTTATACACCAGGAAAATTTGATTGCCAAAAAACTTAACCTTGGCCATGTTATGAGCTTAGTAGTTTGAATTGTGAATTTCATACGTGGACGAGCGTTGAACCATCGTCTTTTCAAAGATTTGCTTGATGAATTGGACAGTGAAGATGGTGATTTGATCTACTTCGCAGAAGTAAGGTGGCTCAGTCGTGGTAAAGTGCTGGCAAGATTTGTTGGTTTGATGACAGAAATCCAAATATTTTTGCAATCTAAAGATAGCTATGAAGCAAAACTCGATGATAAAGTATGGCTGGCCGACTTGGCATTTCTAACTGATGTAACTGGGAAACTAAATAATCTCAACGAAACACTACAACAAAAAGAAAAACACATATCAGACATGATGAGCGCAATTTCAGCTTTCGTAAAAAAAATCGATCTATGTAAGAAGCAGTTAGAGGAGAAAAAATTTCAACATTTTCCTTTGTTTACTCTCCTTTCGGACGCTGAATATCTTGCGGAGTATAACCCAGCTAAACATTTGGAGTTGTTTCACCAGTCAAAATCGGAATTCGAAAGGCGTTTTGACAACATTTTCTGTATGGAACCTTTGTTTATTTTTGTCAAAAATCCATTTTTCGAAAGCGATGTTTCACAATTAGCTTCATTGATGGAAACCCATTGCTTCGTTAATAAAGCGGAAGCTGAATTAGAAATTATTACACTTCGCACTCTTCGCAGTGATATCATCCTTAAAAGCAGAGATAATAAAAACGACGAAGTTTTCAAGATCATGGGCCCTGTTAAATACAAAAACATACGTAACTGTGCTCTCATCTTTAAAGCATTTTTTGGGTCAAACTATCTAAGTGAATGCGCTTTTTCTCAACTAAAAGTAATTAAAACCAAATACAGAAGTATGTTAACTAACGAACACGTCAAAAATTGTATGATTTTGGGTTACACAGAAGATTACCAACCAGACTTTAAGAAGCTTTCTGAAAATATGGACAGCCAAGTATCGCATTAGTTTTTTTGCTGTTCCGGTCTATTCTGTTTGAAGTAAGTGTTAATATAATAAATAAAGAGTGGAGTAATTATATAATCAGGTTTCCTTTATATAACTTATGTTTTTCTATTAATTCTGCGATGCCCGCGTGGCGTATCGGGATTTTCAAAATAGCCCTTGGAGCAATACCAGTTGGGCACCACTGGTCTACAGTATACACATTCTCATATCGATCGTCCAGTTCATTAGTCGGACATCTCCAAATACTAAGTTTTGAGATAATGAGGAAAGCAATATTCTAATGCCCACCATAAATCAAATATTATTTACAAGTGTTTACGTTTTAAATGTTAAATATGCTATAAAATAACACCGGGAGGCATAACGGTCCGGTACACTGTAGGTATGACATTTCAAAATAATCTTCTAGTGACCCAGAAAACATTAACATTTGTTTAATTCACTACAAGTTTTTCTATATTATAATTGATTTGGTAGTGTTTATGAGTAATCCAGCAATATATTGTGCCAGATAGAAGGTGCACTTTTACATATAACTGCACACTCAATTCAAATTTCGATTTTTCGCAAATGTCTCACTAATCAACTGGATAATCGATACGGTCACAAAATCCTAAGATAACCTGTTCTAAAAGGAATGAAATTATCATATTTAATTTTCAATTCAGGATTACACTCGGAAAATGGTCCTTCGTCCCTCGGCGGGAACAGCGGCATGAACCGAGGTATTGTGGTGGGTTCAGAGGCCGCCCTTTGCCTGGTGGACATCGACAAGCCCAACATTCAGCTGCCCGAAGAATTGCCCGTGTTCCCGTACAGAAATGCCTTCATCGAGGAGCTATCGCAGCTCTTGGAGAAGTTCCAGGTAGGTTATCCCATAGATTTATAACCATAAATGTCACCAACAGAATTCACCTAGACTTCTGCAAATCGCATTTATGCATTCTTTTTACCTACACACCAACCACATAACTTTCATTAACTCTGCCGCTTTGATAATTTGTGCTCTTGGTACGCTTCTATGCCATATCTATATCATATGACCGGTCAGTGGCTGAGTTGGCATCGCGTTTGGATCCCATCCAGGCGCCGCTTGTTCGATTCTTTGGCTGGCTAAGTCCTCCATCACAAAACACGACACATTGAAACAAGACACATTTTCCGCTTACTGTGATGGTAGTAGGAGATTTTCAAATATCAGGTTATTCGTACCCGGGAATGTTTGTCTTTCTTTAAAAAAAATATCAATTTTTTCTATTGTTTATTCATTTAATTTACCTGAAGAATTGGTGCATTGTTTTTTTTACATGTCGACTTAATTTTATGCTACATTATATTCCTTAACCTTTTAAAAGACATTTGTAACATACACATTTTGATAATCTACAATTCAAATGTGTTACTTGACTTCCTAACCTGTTTTGTCTGTGAAATTTGAATTTCTAAATCAATAAGCAATTATCAAATTAAGACAAGCAATGAAGTGGGTACCAAAATTATTTAATTTAATTGATTAATAATTCTGTATTTGAAGTGTGTATTTCTTTTGTTTAAATTGGTAATCTTTCGATTGAATAAGGATAATAATAATAATAATCGGGCAAGCTTACTATGAATATTTCTTAGAAATAATCTTTAGATTCACCTTAACCCATCTGCTTGTTTAGGAATAAATACATCCCAAAACACGTAATCGCGTTATACTTTCATAAGACCAAAAACGTCCCAGAGCGACCTTACATTTTAAAAGCTATATATCTCTCTTCCTCATGCAAAAATATGTATTTTTCTTTTAACCAGAAAGAGAACGTAATAATGCTTCTTATTGTCTTTGAAATATGAAAGCTTGCGTAGATATTTTACAATCTCGATCCAAAGTGACGGTTTCAGAATTTACGTACGAAACCGAGGCTTCCGGATTGTGAGGTGCGAATATATTGAACCAAGCAGACGGGTTAATATAAAATACAACTTTTTGCATTCAGGGTGAGGGAAAATAATGCATTCAAAATTTCAATTGCTCATCTCTTGATAGGCCAAGATGCCAAACATAACCATGGGCGATTTAGACAAACCTGCTTTTCATACAAACCATTGGTGTCCGACCGAAACAGGACTTTCTACCGAAACCGAATCTTCGGTATCTGTCTCAGTTTCGGCCGAAACCGAAACCGAAACTTTTAAAATCTATTTTTTACTGAAATTTGGTTTCTTTTTTACACTTTTTTTTTTAAATATGCAATTCACCCTAAAGAGAGTGCTTTGTGATTATAAGGACAGTTAACACTTGTTAAATGAAATAAAAAAAAAAACAATAATTGAAATATGTGAAAAAATATTTATTTTAATTTTTTATAAAAATTAACAAACATGTTTAACTACTTATTGGAACAAAAATTTGTCAATGATCAAAACTTACATTATGTAGGAAGGACCTCATCAATTGAGTATTTTAATTTTAATTGCGTTTACATTCACAACATTCTCATTACAAGTGTTAAATGAACTCAGCTGATGATGGTGGGTGACAAACAAGCCACGAACTCACCCGAAGTCTGCCGAACGCGATAATTCACGAATATCACGCGATAATTTACAAATGCAGGGTTTCGGTGCAGCCGAATGTTCGGCAGATTTTCTGCCGAAACCGAAATTGATACCGAAACTAGATTTTTTTGCCAAAACTTACCGAAACTGAAACTGAACCTTCGGTCTGTCACTACAAACCATTCAAAACCTGGGATGTATATTAAAATAAAATGAAAAAAGGCTTTTGTGTTTTTATAATTATGTACGCATCATTTCATGTATCCGCATAAAGTTGGCTACGAACCAGCATCTAGACCTACGTCAGGAATACCAACATAATAAAATGACAGGAATTATTGTAAATGGCCACAAATTGATGCGTCTCGTATGCAAAAGTAAATTTTCATTATAAGCAATTGAAATTTTGAATGCATTATTTTCCAATCGCCCCGAATGCTAAAAGTTGTATTTTATAGTAATTAAGGTGAATCTAAAGGTTTTTTCTAAAAAATATTTGTATTAAGCACGTCCAGTTCGATCGAAAGTTAATCTTTAAATTTTTGACAGATGTCATAATTTTTCAAGTGTACTAAGTATTTATTCGAAAGGTAAATTACTGATCGTTTCTAAAATTCACGGTTTTTTGAAAGGTCATTCTTGGGACAAATATTTTTTTTGTAAATACTTTCAGCTTTACAAATCCTAGAATTGTAATATCACAGGTCTGCACTAGTAATTACACATTATAATAAACTAGCGAGTTCCCGGCATGCGTTGCTACACCACTTAATAAAAAAATTGTTTCTCCCTGCGTGTCCTTTCCCATTCTTCCCTTTCCCCTTCTGCCTCCCCTTCCTCTCCCGCATCCCCTTCCCCTCACGCGTTCTCACTCCACCTTCTCCGTCTTCCCTCTCCCCACTCCTGCTTCCCCCGTCCCGCGAACACCCCTCTCTTGAGTTCCCCTCCCCCCTCCCGAGTTCCTTTCCCCCTCCCGCATTCAAACAGCTCGCATGCCACCTATTGCAATTTTTTTATACAAATTTCATTATGCCAGAGCTCACCGTTTCTTTTATGCAAACCTTGTCCTGACAATAAAGAAAACAAAAAAAAGAATTATCCAATTTGGTGCATTCGTTCGGAAGTTATGTGCATACATACATTTCGGCGATTCTTTTTTATCTATATATATATATATATATAAGATGTGATTCATTATTTGTCCACCAGATTGCAAGGCCGTCACATGAACAGACCAAATTCCACACACCAATAAATGGCTTTACGCAGAAGTACCATTTACAGGACCCCATGTCAAGCAGCTGTACATTACCCTCCGGTAAGAATTGTTTAGCTAAAATTATGCCAATATTTTGTGCTTCATCGCCTGTGCTATTTCATGAACTTATTTTATTTGTTTTATGAACTTTTTTTAATTATAGATCGGAGACAGTTTACGTATAGTTCCCGTGAGCATTTAGGCCATAGGCCCATTGTGTTATCTCCTATTTTATCTCATTCCTTTAACAGTAACCTGGTCCCTTTTACAAGGTTAACCAGGGTTGTCATTGAAAATGAGGCTGTGTCTTTTGGTTCCACAATGTGTCTTCTCAGGTCTCATCTCTCCTTTCCACTCCTCCTTGATTCCCTAAAGGCCCCATAAAAAGAGTTCACCGAGGTGGTCTCTCTCTACTCCTTGGTCCCCTGAAGACGAAAGAGGGAAGAGGGCCTCGTCTCTCCTCTCCGCACCTTCCTGGTCCCCTGAAGACCCCACGACCAAAGTGTTCCCTTGGTGCCCTGAAGGTCCCAAGAGGGAAGAGGGGCCCATCTCTCCTCTCCACTCCTTGGTTCTCTGAAGGACCCATGAAAGAAAAGGGAGTTTTGGAATGTCTTCAATCTAAATAGTCTCACAAAAAAATAATCATTAATGAAATAGAAGGTCCAATCCAGCAGAGTCCTGAGTGCCGGGGAAAGATCTAAATACTCCGAGATGTGACCTTGTTTCTCGGAAACACCGTTGGTGACACTGTTCCCCAGGTCATTCAGCTTGAGCACGGTAGCTCACTCCTTGGCTTGGGATGGCTATTGCAGGTCATGTTTCCACTCTCTAAGTGATGAGTTTGCCACACTCCCTATGCTTAAACTTCAACCTTGGAAATGTGTAGCAATGCTTCTGGATTTATTAGATGTTTCCTTGTAATATTTACCTATTTTCTGTCACCTCTATTCATTCATGAATTTCCTAAATTAAAGTATATAGTATATACATATTAGATGAATTAAGCAATTTGTGATTTTATTTCAGTAGCACCCCCCACGTATATTTCAGAGCGATCGTGCCCCGCGCCACTTCAGGCCGCCGCGCAGAAAAGTCTCACAGTGAACTGTGCTGTAAACCGTTATCTTACTTTCGGTCTTTAGTTTTCTACATGGCAGCCGGAGTGGCGCGGGGCACGGTCGCTCTGAAGTGTCCATATGGGGGATGCTAATGGCAAATTTTACATTACGAAACTTTTTATATTTTGATACCAGACCATAATAATATATTCACTTGCAAAATATCTATGTAAATTGGTTTGTCTAATTGAGTTATAGTTATTTGGTATATATATATTTTTATTTTTATATTCACAAAAAGATACATAAATTACAATAAATTTTATACAATAATTAATTACATAATATATGTATTTGATTTACCCCCATAAATAAGCAGGGCTTGTGTGTATGGGGGGTGTTATTATATTGGTTTATTTTTTTTATTCAGTTTAAATTTTCAGTATAATTTTTAAGCTGAGTTTTAAATTTTTTTATGTTACTGTTCATGTTTCTGATTTTTTCAGGCAGTGAATTAAAAAATTTAACTCTGAAATATTTATGATTTAACTGTCCTCTTGTTTTTTTACATTTTGGAGTAGGAAGTATTGACGTTTGTCTAAGATTTCTGTTATTTTTAAATATGTATTGATATATTTTATTACACTTACACAACGCTTTCAGTTTGTATTAATACTTGTGCATTGGCAACACTCACTTGTGATTTTGATAACTCATCGTTATTGTAACTTGTGACTTCAGTAATTCATCACTTGTACATTTGCACATTGGCAACATTTGTTGTTGGTGATTTTTAACTCATCATTTGTATCTCGTGACATGAGTCATTGTGACTTTGTGACTTTTCACTTGTGACTTTGGTCACAATCATGTCATTTGTGACTTATGATTTTTTTAATTCATCATTATTTGTAATTTGTCACTTAAGTAATTAATCATTTGTGAATTTGACCACATGTCACTCATAACTTGTGACTATAATAATTCATTACTTTTGACTTTGTTCACATGACACTTATTAGTTGTGACTTTAGTAACTTGTCACTTTTCATCTACTTCTGGTCTCTTGTAAGTTGTCTCCTGCATGTTGTCTCTTGTTAGCTTGGGTGCTTGATGTGTATATGTGTTGTCCACACCAGGGGGCAGCTCGCGGCGCAAGCACTCCTTCAACGACATCCTGGACTGGGAGGAGAGCCGTCCTCTCAGCGGCTCCCCTCCCCCTTCCCCCCCGCCTTACACCCTCTACCACCACTCCAACAGGGTCACCCCACCCAGATCCGATGCTCTACAGAGAATCGTTGATATTGTCCGTAGAACGGGTATGTCGATTGTCATATTTTATTTTTATATTTTTCTAAATGCTCCCTTATTAACACCCATCAAATACAATTATATAAAGCCTAATAGGATTGGTCAAGACAGTCCACACAATGTACAACACACATTCGGAACTAGCAAATAAATCACTAAGCCGTAAAAGGGGCAAAATAAACAAAGGGTATCAAATCATTTGTAATTATAATAACATATTTGGATATTTCCATTAGTGTGCAGTTGCTTTATGCTTGTTTGAAATAGTCTAGCCCATTCGTTGCATGCTTCTGGGAGTCTGGACTATGCTGATGAATTCTTAGGAAATCAAGATGGTTCAAAGTAGGACGGTCAGTGGCTGAGTGGGCATTGCGTTTTGGTCCCATCCGGGCGTCGCGTGTTCGATTCCTCGACTGGCTAAGTCCTCCATCACAACAAGTGCAATATTTTCCGCTTTCTGTGGTGGTAGTCGGAGATTTTCAAATATTGTCGGATTAATTGTAATCTGGGAATATTTGTCTTTCTTTTTTATTAAAAAAAAAAGGAAAAGTTGACATCTGTATAGCGAAAGGTCCTGGGTTCGAGTCCCAGAGGTGCAAATATCTTTTTCTGATTTTTCTGTTTCCAGATTTTTTAATAAGTTTCGCTAATATTGTCTTCATTTAATTAAATAAATTAAAAAAAAATCATAAAAAATTTTAATGTCAGGTTGAGGTGCTTTTATTAAAAAATTTCTTGTCCCTGCAGGGTAGTTCACACGTAGCCAGAGCTGAGTACAGTAATACATAATTAAGTAAGACAGTAATTAAATCACTGTCCTGAGAAAAGTGATGAGTACTGTCCACACACACACATTTGTGGTTTGGTAAACTCTTATATTTGTTGTAAAAGTTGATTGTGTGCGTGTCCAAACAGTGTGACAAAAGCCCCACCAAACTACAAGGATCGCGCGCAGCAGTGAAAGGTGGTACTTAACCAAAAAAATAGAAAGATTCTAATCCAGCCAACTAAATTACTATGTGCTACTTGAAGCACTCTCCACACGAGAACAAGTGACTTAAAATTAACTAAATGATTTAGTTGCCGCGTCACTGTCATTGCTACTGGATATGTGTAACTTATCCATAAAAGTCCCTTCTAGTCTTTGCCTACCTTTCACAATCACATGTTTTTTTGCCTTGAAACTTTAGAGTCTTACTAATAAAAGTGTTATAAATTTAACACAATTGATAAACACCATTAATTTAGGGTAAAGTCCTGAAAAAAAAAAACCCTAGAATCCGCGCAGAAACGGGCGGGTCCGTTTGATAGATTCCCGTATTTAGAGCGCGGGGGTCAGGTAGGTATGATGTCTTTGTTCTACCGGTATTACAATGGAAGATGCTCTGAGGAACTAGTGTCATTGATCCCTTCGGCACCGGTGCATAGTCGGGAAGCACACCAAATGTGCGTAATTTTCACATGAGAATGGGTTGCTTCTAAGACTCATTCTTGAGTTCAACAGCTCGGCCGTGGCATGATTTGCTGGCCTTCTACAACATGGGTCTCTTCAAGAGAAGTTCTCTCCTCAAAAAGACCCTCCACACAGCATCTTTAAATATGACATAGGCCCTGAGGGAAATTATTTTCTTCAGTCCCATAAAGAATTGTGTTTATCAGTTGTGTAAAATTGAAAACACATTTATTAGTAAGGGGTATATACAGAAATATCTTTCATGTTTGTAAAAAGCTTTAACTTTGTGACTTGTTTAACTGTTACAATAAAAACATATAAATTAGTTAGTGTTATATGTTATTATTGTAGAAATATCTTTGTTCATATCCTCGACTTGTGTTGTTCGGGAGTGTCGGTACATACAAAGATATTGTGTTTTAAAATATTCCACCCAAAAGGGAACTGATTTTCAAGTTATTTATTATTAATGCTTAAACAATATTTATCGTAGGTGTCAACTTGGATGATTTGGATTCAGAAGAAGTAATGCCAACGGCCAGGAGAAAAGTTCTGACGGACGAAGAGCAGTATCAAGAAGACATGAGGTTCAATAACGCCATCAGAGAAACATTTTTAAATAGATTTGTTCACATGTTCAGCGCCTATGAGCAGTTTGTTATCCTACCCGACCAAGTGAGTTTTGTTTTATCATTGGCTATACATTCCTTCCTCTCCTCAAAAAGACCCTCCACACAACATCTCAGACGATGTTGGTCCTGAGGGAAATTATTTTCCTCAAGGCCTCTGTTAATGTAAAAAAAAAATGTTTAAATATTGTGAATTTGTATGCGGGTACATAATTTCCCAGTGTAATGAAAATTATAATAATCTAGTTTTTTTATCATTGACTATACTTGTTAACACCAGTGCCAGGATATCAGGATAAATAAATTACTTACCCATAATAATTTTATCATTGACTATACTTGTTAACACCAGTGCCAGGATATCAGGATAAATAAATTACTTACCCATAATAATTTTATCATTGACTATACTTGTTAACACCAGTGCCAGGATATCGGGATAAATAAATTACTTACCCATAATAATTTTATCATTGACTATTCTTGTTAACACCAGTGCCAGGATATCAGGATAAATAAATTACTTACCCATAATAATTTTATCATTGACTATACTTGTTAACACCAGTGCCAGGATATCAGGATAAATAAATTACTTACCCATAATAATTTTATCATTGACTATACTTGTTAACACCAGTGCCAGGATATCAGGATAAATAAATTACTTACCCATAATAATTTTTTTTGTGAAAATTACATAAAGATGAAATTACACAAAAAAATAATTATGAAAGTACAGAACATCATACAAATAAAATTACACATGGAATAAATTATGAAAAGTACAAAATAGCATACAAATAAAATTACACATGGAATAAATTATGAAAAGTACAAAATAGCATACAAATAAAATTACACATCTGCTTCCTGCCCCATATTTGGGGGTATTTTGACCTTTTCCTACAACAATGTTCAACGGGTTAAAATATTAAGTAAAATTAAACCCCTGCCACACACAGCTATAAAAGCTACAAATTGCCGAATATATCTGTCGCCATGCTTGAGAGAGTGCAAAAAAACTTCCCAAAAAGCCTTCCTGAATGTGTGAACCATGGAGGACCGACCACATTTGCCTAATAAATACCCTTTTCGAAACTGTGTAATATCAAATTTCCCATATAAAAAAATTAACAAAATTTGAGGTTTTTAAAAGTAAACTATGTTTTTTTTTTTAATTCCAAAAAACACAAACGCCGCGTGCCATCCTGTATTTGTATGCCTTTCTTGAAAGGAGTTTTTATGCAGACAAAACTAAGGATGGGTTGTTTCAAAAAATTTGACGAATTCATCAAATATTTGAAGTTAATTTTCTAGTTCTGTGTAAGTTCTATTCAAGTTCTGTTATTATATCACTATAGGCAGTTGCTCCATTAAACTGAAAGAATGTAAAAAATAACTTCAAATATAACACTTCATAATTTTTTTTTGTTAATTTCCACGTTCTCTTGAAGTTCTATTCAATTTCTGTTATTATGTCATTACAGAAACTGAAATAAAAATTAAAACTGAAATAATCACAGAACCTGAATAGAACCTTTACAGAACGTGAAAATAAACTTAAAAAATTTGATGAATTGTTAAATTTTTTTGAAACAACCCATCCTAATTATTGGTATTAATATTCCATATGTACAGGCTCAAACAACCGA
This sequence comes from Limnephilus rhombicus, assembly GCA_929108145.2. Classification (NCBI taxonomy): domain Eukaryota; kingdom Metazoa; phylum Arthropoda; class Insecta; order Trichoptera; family Limnephilidae; genus Limnephilus; species Limnephilus rhombicus. The sequence continues at coordinate 36,565,441 of OV815276.1, forward strand.
TAAATTCATATTAATATTTTAATGCATACCTTGTAAAATATTCTTTCTTAAAATAATTAAATTAGCGCCATCTACGAACGAGCAGATTATGAATAATTTTAAATTGACCCTTAAAATAAGCTAACATTAGGTTAAATTAAAAAAAATCAATTTACAAAAAATGACAAATTTTGAATCTGTGTAATTTTTTCAAATGTATTATTGTCCCTGTATAATTTATTCATTCTGTAATTTCTTCCTGTGTAATTTCATCGCATAATCCAATGTCAGAATGGTGTTGTTATACATTTTTGACATCTGTATTTATTGTTTCAGGACAAAGAATCATGGCTATCATGTCGTGACTCCATGCAAAACTTTGACAAAGCCGCCTTCTTGTCAGACCAGCCGGAGCACCACCGCCCCTTCCTGTCCCGGTTCCTGGAGAGTCAGATGTTTGCCACCTTTGTCGATAATAAAATCATGTCTAGTTGGGGAGATTCGGACTACAGTCTGGAACTCTTCGACAACAGGATCAAAATGCTCAGGTTATTAATTGTTTTTAAATGACTTCAAAAAGGAGGAGGTTCTCAATTCGACTGTAATTTTTTTTTAAACAACTTCAAAAAGGAGGAGGTTCTCAGTTCGAGTGTATTTTTTATTTTTATTTATTTTAAATTTTTTTTTTATGTTTGTTACCTCAGAACTTTTGACTGGGTGAACCGATATTGATGATTCTTTTTTATTTGAAAGCTGGTGCTTCCCGTGTGGTCCCATTTTACTTTGGTCCAGTTCCGACAATGGCATCCATGAGAAAACCATATAAGTCTTAAATTTGCATTAAGTATGTGCGCGACAAATGGACGAATAACTCAATATCACGCCAACTGATTTCGATGATTCTTTTTTTATTGGAAAGGATGTACTTCAAGGGTAATTTGATGAGAGTTTTGTTAGGTTTTGATTATCGAATCCATGCGAAATTAAAGAAACTCAGCCGAATCTCTTAATTTGACCCTAACGTCGCTATGGTCAAATTATGTCTGTCTCATATGAGCAGCGTGTTTAGTAGGTTTACCCATAATCAGGAAAATTAGTTAGTGTACTTCAGATTCACTAAAAATCAAAAAATAAACAAAAATTTTAACAAAACAAAAAAACGACTTCAAAAAATGCACTAAAAAGTAAAAAATAATTTCGTATTCTTCTACAACTTCATAATCAACTTACTTTTTCTAATCATCAATATGTAGGTACGATTGTTATTTTTGGAGTAGGTGTCAGCAAAGGTACCCGGCCCGGCGTGTTCACTTGACAGCTCCCCGCGCCGCCGCGGCCCGCTCTGGCCTCTCTTGTGCGACACAAGCACCTATAACTATGTATGTAGTTACAAACCTACCTTGACTAACACCGACTCCAAAAGTAACAATCGTACCTACATATTGATGAGTAGAAAAAGTAAGTTGATTATAAAGTTGTAGAAGAATACGAAATTTTTTTTTTCTTTTTAGTGCATTTTTTTGTTTTGTTATTATTACAACATTATAAGATTGGACAATATTATTCTAACGTCTATTTTGTTAATTTTTTCATAAATTTTAATATTAATACCGCACAAGAGTCCCAACTGTCAGGAGTTAGATCACCAATCGTGGTAGGTATGTTGTAAGGCTGAATTTTTTTTACATTAACTCCACACAGGAGGCAAATAGGAAAATAATTTCCCTTAGGGTCTGTGTCATCTTTGGGGATGCTGAATGGGGTGGGGCAGAGAAGTAAGATAAAACAGTTGTGATTTATGTAATCTTTTCAGAATCGGATTACCAAACTTAGCTAAAGCCATTTCAGGCAATGCTTCAATTCGATTTTGTACACTTTATGTTGCCTGCTAAATTGTCTATCTATCTTCTATATATCTATCTTCTATCTATCTATCTATCTATCTATCTTCTATCTATCTATCTATCTATCTATCTTCTTCTATCTATTTTCTATCTATATAAATAAAAATGAATCGCTGAAATGTATGTACGCGCATAACTTGCCAACGGCTGCACCAAATTGGATAATTCTTTTTGTTTTGTATTAGTTATTGTCAGGACAAGGTTTGTATAAAACTGCTGGTGAGCTCTGGCATTATGAAATTTGTATAAAAAAATTGCAATAGGTGGCACGCGAGCTGTTTGAAAACTGAATGTACGAGGACTGAATGTATGGAATGCGTGAGGGGGGGGAGGGGAACTCGGGTAGGGGGTTCGCGGGAGTTGGGGGAGGCGGGTTCGCGGGACGGGGGAAGGGGGGGGAGTGGAGTGGGAGAGGGAAGGTGGAGGAGGCGGAGTGGAACGCGAGAGGGGAAGGGGACGCTGGAAAGGAAGGGGAGGCGGAAGGGGAACGGGACGAATGGGAAAGGACATGCAGGGAGAAACAATTTATTAAATGGCATAGCAACGCATGCCGGGTACCAGCTAGTTTATTATAATTATTATTATGATAATTGTTACCAATAAAATTCCTATTTTATTTCCACCGATTATGAGAGTGTTTTGCTTTTTCGCTTTTCCTATTTACTTTTCACACTTGTATACTCACTACATTTGACCCTTTTCCATATTATATTAAAATAATATAAACATTCCCAGGTTACGAATACCTTGTCAATGTTGCTTGTGCAATGGTGGAGGGTTTAGCTTCCAGAGTAATAGAACCTATGACACAGCAGTGGGAACCCGACACATTTGCCCACTCAGCTACTAACTGATCAAACAATATTGTTTTGTAGGAAACGCTATGGCGGAGATTGCCCCGCAGTTCGTTCTGCCTGCTACGAGCCGTGCCTCACACCGCGCACTCTGCTGCCCCGCGGGGATCCTGAGGAGAGAGCCCCCCCCGTGGAGGTGCTCCCCCACCGCGCTGCCTACTACCGAGCCTTTCCGCTGCTGGATGCTAAAGCCCTGGAACCCCCCGTCCTGCCCGCAACGGGAGAGAGGTGCTAACTCTTGCTATACTCTTAGGCCAGGCGCGCACGGGTGACTTTTGTCACGGCAACAGTTTTTTCACTGTTTCAAAATCCATAAAAGTCACCCTAATGTCACATCACCACCTCCATAACTGCAATGGATTTAGAGACAGTGACGAAATTGTTGTTGTGACAAAAGTCACCCATGCGTGTCCAACCTTACATGTTAAATTCACTGTCTTTGTGTTCTGCCGTATACCATTCAACTTTGTATGTCTGTTATAGTTCAGCATGCATGAACTTGAGGAATGTTCTTCAATTTAAAGAGAGTAATACATTATTGTACCCACAGTTAGAATTTTATTATTTGACACTATTATTTGTTCTTTGAATGTAATGAAGTAATATATCATAAAAAATTTTTTGGATAAGATTTTTTTTAAATTACATTAGGTATGGAATATGACTTCGGCCATATAGCCATGGTGCAATTGCATGCTATTTCAACAATATATTTTTCGTGATATTTTGGCATGTTTCTTTTGTAATTTATCAATTTTTTATACAAATTTTGTGTTTAACTCTTTGAATAATAAGAAAATAAAATCTATGAACTTTTTCAAGGTTTGCATGCAAAATTCCCCCCTGTATTTTAAATATTCTTTTTTATTGATTATTTTTTAACCCTTTTACAAAAACAAACATTGTTCTGAAACTAGATAAAATAATCTTTCCGATGTGTTTATTAGAAATCAACATTTTTGTTTCTAAATATTAAAATTTTGATATTGGAAATGTATATTGGCTTAAAAATACATACCTGAGAATTTTCAAATTAAAGTAATTAAAAAAGAATAAACTTAAAATTTTAAATACAGATTCCCTTTCTTAAGAAAATTTGTAATAAAACTGCCACTTCACTTTTTATCACATTCATGCAATTTTATTTTAAAATTAAGTTTTGTTACGTCACAAAATTGGAGCAAAATAAAATCGTCATTTACGATCGGGTTTGCAAAATATCTGAACAATATAGCTCGTATATTCCTAAGCATTATTTCTTTCGCTTTCTAACATAAAAAAATCACAAATGTTCGCACGACAGGAAGAGAGATATCCAACTTTTAATGATGCACGGTTGCTCTGGAACGATAACGGCATATGATGTTTTGGGGCAACATGGGTCTCCTGTGATTAGACGGGCTAAATAGTAAGTCGAGTGTCCTTGTCTACAGTTGAGTCATGCACAACCTTTTTAACAGAAAGGCCCTTTTAATCTCTTTTTCCAACGTCTGCATAAAGATCTGGGGAAAATTTGGGGTTCGAGGAGGCCACTGGATATCGCCACTTTTTCACATTGCCTGGAAAAATTTCTTGTTAAATTTCCATTATACATAGTATGAGTTGTACGTGATATGGGACCGTCCTCTTGAAACCACATGTATAAGCCCAATCGGTTCAGTTTGGGCGCCGGGAAGTTTTCCAGCATATCCAGTTTTCAAGTCTAACTAACGTAGTATCAAGTAATATTCATTCTGAATTTGGTATACTGTGACAAACTTTGTAGTATTGTATTTTTATTATGTGATACAAGAAATTTAATTTTTATTCAGCTTCCTTTAAAATATTTATTTGATTCAATGCTTTTAACTATCAATTTACTTAAATAATGTTCCTATTACACTCTCCTTTCAACTCCCACCGTCATGAATACTTCTATCACATTCCTCTGATAGTTTATGTGTTGCAATACATATTGTATTATGTGCTTTATTTCACATTTTTCAAGCATCTGGATTGGACACTGGAATATTCCTGAGTTTGGAAATATTCCCTGACCTCACATAAATTCCCCAAAGTCGATAATGTATTTTTTTTTTAAGAAGGTTATTTCAAATGAGGGTTGCCTTCTATTTTTTTGTTGTTGATAAAAATGGCCCTCAGGCTTCGGGCATATTTTGTCAGAAGATCAAAATATTTCTGCTTTGCAATAAAATCTGAATATTTCTGAACGTATCCGAAAACTAAAAACTATTTTTGAAAGTTAATAAAATACACTTTCAAATTATATAATTCAAATTAAATATATAATTTTTGAAAAATAATTTTTTTTAATGCAAACATAAAAATGTTTTAAAAATATTTTTCCCTTCGCTTTTTCTAACTAAAATTACTAATAACGAAAAAAAAATGCATATTTTATTAGACAAATGTATTATAAATGTTATCGTCACCTCACTTTTTTGTCATTTCATGTAAAAATAATTAATAAAATTAAAAAATTCCCAAAGTTTTATAATTTTTTTTTCAAATTTCGGTCGGAAACTTTGGTTTCTTAAAGGTATACATTTAAACTATTTTGTGGTTAACTTTTGGATTTGAATATAATGGATGGTAATTTCACTTTCTAACAACGTGTAGATAATATTTCTCACCATGATAGTAAGGAAGATACAACAATTTGTATGAGACCTATATTGTTCCCAAAAGCGATTAAATTAGTCTGATTAAATGTGAAGAGTTGATAACAACAGTAAAATTAGTTTTTATGTCTCCAAATACGATGGTAATGAGCATTCAAAGTAAACTCTGGTAAAACTTATGTAATCTTGTCTCATGACGACGCACTAGATAATTCATAATTCGAATGGCGATGCTGCGGTAGTGCATCAAAAATAAATTCTTGGGAATTTACCCATCTGGACAATGTTTTTTTTTCTTCAAGTACACACTACTAATAAAAAGTTTATTTATTGAAATATATTATTTTGCGGTTTAACAAAATGGATTCATCAAATGCACAGTAAAAAAATACTTTTAGTTTTATGTATATATTTAAAAAATCTTATTGATGTAATTTATATGCAATTAATTTTTACACCTGCTAGTCTCATACGAACAATATGCTCTCGTAATACACACCCAACGCGAATGAATGTATAACAAGCTACATAATAGCTCTTGTGAGAGTAGCTTTACAGAGTGTCACATCATGCATGCTAATAGCTACCTGTAATTGGAAGGAGTACCTATAGACACCTTTATTTAGTTTATTGATATAAAATTCATTCATTAATCCAATCATTCATCATTCATATCTATGAAATCCTTCGCAAATTACAATTTTAATTAGTAAAAAAATGGTATGACCAAAAAGCTCCATTATTATTTTTTTTAGAAAATCTTCACTGTTAAATTTACAGCACTCTATATAGATTTATAAACAAACTATACTTACATACGATATCACAACATATAATTCATATTTATTTTTACGTAGAGATTTATTAAAGTAGGTAGATAAAAATAATGCAAATCGTACTACAGTACTATCTCACTAATCCGCCACCCCAAAAACCGGGCGAGTGTCCAATTAGTAAAAGAGACAGATTAAGGTGCAAAAAAATTTAAAAAATTAAAACAAGCAAACATTTCTCTCAATCTACGACTATCATAATACGGGCATGTGCCTAGTGTGGCAGACGAAAAACTTGAAAAACTGTATACCTGAAAAAATATATGTTTATATGTTTATGGATAAAGAATAAAAAATAATTTAAAAAATAAAATCTTTCCCAAAATGTAATATTTTTTCATTTAAAGTTGAGGTGTCATGTTTACGCCTGTGAGAAGGCTCCATTTTGTAAAGTTATTCAAATAAAAAATGCATACAGCGGACTATTGAATTGGACATATGAATACTGGCGAATTATGGAACCTGATTTTGTGCTTTCAACTAGTAAAAATAACAGTAGCTGTCCAATAATCAAGCGGCGGATTACTGAGAGAGTACTGTATTTGTAAAATGTATGAATGCATTCTGTGTTCGAAGAAGAAAAGGATGAGTTGAAAAATGAACTTTGATTAGTAAAGTCACCCCTTATTAAAAAAAACATTGATATTATAGTGAAATATTTACATTTAAAAAGAAAGATTGATTGTACTCACACATAGATATATTACATATATTATTTCAAAACTGTTTCAAATCAAGAAATTTATCCATTGATTTGAATTAACAAAGGAAAATATTATAATGCCACAATGCTCTCCTGCTAGAAATGTATTGCGGCGTGTGGTAATGGTGTGGTTTGTGTTGTGTAGACAATTTTACTCATTCTAGCAATAAAGTTAATGTTTGGACACAATGGCGGTATACGCTTAACAGCTATTTTCAAGATTCTCATGATATTCTAGGCTAGTCAGAGGCTGCTATCTACATTATAATACCATATGCGACATCACCTAACTGGTTTATTTGGTGTTAAATTCTAAAAGAATGTAGCAACTTTTGCATTCTTATGATAAACTATGCTATTTTTATGCATGTAAGAAATAAAATTTAAGTATTAAAACTAATATATATATATATATTATGTTATTGTCTATTGCAGCTACTTTCCTAGTAATTCCATATTTTGCATTTACTTGAACATGGGTTTTTCCCTCTTGTTTTATGTTAAGGCATGCCTGTACAGCATGGTATTTTTTGATCTTTGCTTCTAATTAAATAATATTATGTATTTATATGCATTTGCCTATTGCATAGAACTCGCTGGATTAAATTTATGTCAGAATTTAGTATTTATGTACAAGAATCATTGTTTGTGTGATATTTAGGGGCAAGTTGTGACTTTTTTCATTTTACAGTATAAAATTATTTATTATTATTTCTTTGTAAGATTTGAAGTTTATTTATTTTATTTATTATTTTTCAACATTTTGTTTGAAAAACATAAATATAATTTAAACCATTTTCACTGGGCATACATACATTCAGGTGTGTAATCGACTAAAATCTTTTTGTTTAAAAAATCTATAAATAAGTCACGGCATGCCACTGGCTAGTACATCTTCAACAATATTATTTTATTATGATAATGTAAGAACTTATATCCTTTATAATTTTAATTAAAAAGTTCCATGTTTATTAAAAGGACATAACTGGTAGAGTAAAAGGAAATTATATTGTATAAATCATTTAAAGAATTAATCCTTTTGAAATGTGTGATGTGTGCAGCCAGTCAAAGTTCTTATTTTAGTCTTCCACTTAAAAGGAATAAATGAAAATTATATGATCTGTAATCAATAATCTCATTTTTAAAATAGTCAAAATCAAAGATATTGAAATATAAGTAGATGTGCTATCTGCTGTTTTTACCATGTGGGTCTGCGCTTCCGGGTGTCGCCGATATTGTTTACTAATTAACAAATAAACTAAAAGAACAAATAATTAACGAATAAATCAAACGAACGTTAAACTAAATGAACGAATTCTTTCCTTATTCAAAATATATTGTTAACCAATATTAATGCACATTTTCAAAAAATCAACGAAATGAACAAATTCTTTTTGTATGAAATCTACGCTAATTAGCGCGTAGTCCGGCGACAGTTGCGCGGATACCATAGCATATCTCTTCTGTATTTGAATATCTTTGGTCAAAACCTTTCCCAGTTACATTAGTTTATATTATTGATTTTAATTGCCACCACTCGAGCATTGACTACCCAAATTTAGGTAGGTGATTTTCAAAAATTAAAATAAATTACATGTACATAAATTTAAAGATTTAAAAAAAAAATTAAAACCTAAAAATATGGGATAAACAGTGAAATCTAGGTGGATTGACTATCTTTAAACCACACCAAGTTCATATGTTTCGGTATTAATATTTGGAGGTGTGATATTTGTTAAATCGAATGGTTGAATCGTTGAAACACCCAGAAATCACCATCGTTCGAGTGGCTAATTGAAGTATTTTGTTATTGTGTATCAAACATATTATGAGATTCTAAACTATTTGTATTAATCATGAACATTAAAGATTTTTTTTAACATGTAATGTGACAAACACTTTTTATAATGTAAAACAGGGTGTAATATTATTTTTATTTAAAGTTTTTATAATATGAACTCTTTGAACAATAATGACATAATTAGTATTATTTTGTGAAATGGAATTGATAATCTGAAGAATAATGTACTATGTATTGATTTATTATAAGCAGCTTATTAATTTCTAAAAGATTTCAGTTTGGTGATATGTATTATGATTCATTGTCATATTATTAACTGAAATTATAACTTATTTTTCTTCCACGAATGTGTAGTATAAAAAAAGCCTTAGAGATTATTAACAAAATGAGTTTTTGCATTGGAGGTGGTACAAATAATATTATATTTATTTATTAATCAATGGGCAATATTTGCAATAAATACAAATAATAAATTAAAATGTATTTTTATTTTATCAGTTTATACAATACAACTCTGAAATCCTTATGTTTAAGCTTCAGTTTGTGGTTATTTTAGTGGTGTTAATGAATAAGTATTTTGTGAGAATGCATTATTATACTCGTGACTTTTTAAGTTTTGTTCACTTATCAAAGTGTGAAGTCAATGCATGAATTATTTCATTATTTATCAAAGGATTCATTAAAACGCATCATCTTTTGTGTGAATTTATTTGGTAAATTTGTTCACAGAACAAATAGTTTACGACGGGTGAAGAGTGGCAACTTGAAATGGCAATCTAAAGAGATATCTATGGAGAATATAAAAGCTGAACTCGGCAGGAAACTGTCCACTGAATCTACCCCGGCAGCCATTGCTCAGAACAATAGAACATTTGTTGAGAAGTTACTAAAGGTATCTGCGCCCTTTACTTATATTTCAAACAACCACACATCCTCTTATAGTGTTTTCATTTAATATAAGCCACAAGCGTTTTGTAGAAAAGTCGAATACATACTCTTATGGCAAGTTTACTAAAATCAGTCTGTGAAAGTTTTACTGACCAGTGAGAGCACAACTAATCATTACATAGACGTACATATTTATTAACCTCACAAAGTAATGAGTTTGGAAGTTTCTATAAACTGTGTTTTGTCCTTTCTACAAACACCAAACATCATCATAAATAAATAATGAATTTATTCAAAAATTACCGGGACAAACGTAAGAATATCTACACGAATCTATGGATTGCACAACTTTGTGGAAAGCAATATGAAAGGCAAGTATGTAAGTTAGTTGTCAAAAAGACTCGAGCAGGAGCAGGAACTCTTATTTAATCATGTAGTTTTGCTGTCAAAGTCTGAATGGATCATATATGTATATTGAAAGTCATCTGCCCATGCTTAGTTAGTTTTAATCCCATTGAAGAAAACTTAACAGTGCAATGATATAATATCTTTGCCGCCATTCTATATTTGTAACTATTTACCAAAATAACAAGTTTATTCTTATTATAGGATTGCAAAAGTAAAACAAAAAAGATGCTTTTGGAGAAAATGGGAACAGAGGCTGTGGACCTGGGTCTGGGTGTGGAAGTGTCCATAGTGGGAGTGGAAGAGAACACAATGATTGCTTCTCTGTGCGACTTGCTGGAGAGGATCTGGTCCCACGGACTCCAGCACAAGTTCGGCAAGTCGGCCCTGTGGATGCATCTAACCAACTTTCAAGAGTTGGAACAGTGTACCGATACGTCTAAACCTATTGATCCTAATTTTCTTACTCCAGGTGAATACACATAATTAGAGATGTTTTAAGCCGTGAAATTACATATTACGAAACTGACTTTCAAGCTGTGGTAGCACCTCAATTGGTGAGCGTTGTCATAGTTACCATCTTTTGTCGATCTTAATATTCTTGACAAAAACTATGTCCTCATTACTTCCATCCCCTTTTCTTGTAGTAAATATATAATATTGAATTGAAACAATACAGGACAAATAATGATTGCAATCACTACTTCTCCCTAAATATGTTCAGTCAGGTCAGGATAGCATCGCTTTGATTGGGTATCCTACACCACCCAACGCAATTAATGAAATAGGATGTTCTATTAAACGCAACTTTTAAATATGAAAATGCCACCCGGTCCTATATCTATTTCGTTCATACACAAATATTCTTTGAATGTCTATCTTTGTCATACATTAACAGCCTTACTAAAAAACCCAGTGAAAATTTTATTCAATTGACGAACGGCCGCGGATGTGAAAACATTACTAATTAAAAAATTGTTCATGGAAAAAAATACACCATGGTTTACACAGCCTGAGAGGGTAGTTTATCTCTGTTTTATTTGATGTTTGAACGAAATTTGGAATTTTTCCAAAGTATTTTGAATGTTCTATATATTTATTATTTTTGAAAGTGGCGTAAAAACAAATACCATTTATGAAAACTAGATAAAATTAGCTTTTAGATTGGTGTATTTAAAATATACTTTAGTTTTAAAAAACTGCCATATATTAAGATTCAAACGCGGAAAATAATGGAAAAAAATTTCTTACTCAAACGTTTTTTATGAAAGTGTAAAGAAATTTATAAAAAAACAAAATTTAAAAAATACAGTCCTTTTATATAATGAATTTGGAACGAAACTGTCACCTCACTTTTTCCTCGTGCATACAATAAAAAAATAATAAAAAATTTCAAAGTTTTTTTTATTGCCAAAATAATAACCTAAAAACAATACTGACTTTTATAACAGATTTCTTGGATCTCTAAAGACTTTAATTTCTTTGATACGTTTAGGAACTCATGTATTAGATATTAATATTTAAAAAAACACCACTTTTATGAAATTCTCACAAAATAAAATCCTTTAAATGTTAATTTGAATTTTTACATATCATATTAAATACTTTTTGACATTTCAATTTTCAAAGCACGATTACTGTTATTATAACTTTACTAAAACTTATGAAAAACCACAAAAAACACGGTAAATATATTAATTATATGAATATTAGAGTGAATTAGTCATATTTATAGAAATTACAGTCACATTTAAGTAATATTACACACACATCCGCGGAGCGATTTTTTTTTTCGCGTTTTCAGCACGAATGAGCGTGAACGACGAATGTGCAGGCGCCACCACCTAGCGGTTCTGTAGGAAAACAAACAATTTATTATGTACACTATAAAAAATTACATTGTTGCCAGATTTAAAATACATTTTAAGAACAAATCTTATTAGTAATGTTATTGTATTTTAGTGTATTTTTGTTTTATTCATGTTGCTGCAGCAACACAGGTTATCGGCCGTGCTGTGGTTTTTTTTTTAGTAAGGCTGTAAGAATTTACTGAAAACATAAAAGTACGCTTGTAATTTTGTGAGACAATAACGTCTCTAGGTGTATTGTAATGTCATTTGGCTATAAATAGTTGTCACTTTTGAAAACATGATTGCAACAACAATTTGGTAAAGCAGAAGTTGCTTCCATCAAGATATGCTTAACACAGTGCCGATTGGACATCGGCTGTGATTGTAATTACTTATTACAATTTTTTCTACCTTTGACCTTGTTCCTAATAATATTTTTATTTATTTTATTAACTAATTTGGAAGATATTTATTTGTATTGATTGACATTTTCTTCATCTATAATTTCTTTCCAATGCTGCGAACCCACCATGCAGCTCTTGCATGGTGTGTCCTGAGGAAGCGATTAGACTGTACGTCGTTTGTATAACCTTTTACCATAATAAAAAAATTTATGATTGATATTTTATAAAACTATGTTATAAATTACACTAAATTAAATTTCGTACTTATAAAGCTTGGATCCCACCCCATTTATTCTACATATTATCTAATTTCATAGAATCTGTGAATATTGAGAACATGCTTTCTATGCGATAGAAACCCAAAATTGAATGGACTTCAGCTTTCGTTCTATGAAAAACTACAATTACCATATATCGTCTATGTAAGTTCAATACCTCGTATGAGCCAATAATTAAAAAAATATGTTTTTTTGGCTCTTTCAGCTGAAGAGCACAATCCGCATTGATTGGTGCTTTCAAATTGTGAAATTGACCAACAGACTGCTTGTGCTCGGTCAAGGCCGTAGCCAGAAAAAAATTTCGGGGGTGGTTTTGTTTGGCGGAACAGTGATTATTAAAAGAAATTAAATGGTGTTACGTATCAATCTTATCATGTATTTTTATAATTACAAAATTAAATTTTAGCTTTCTTTGCAGCGAACAAATCAATTACCTTCTCGATGTCAATATCAATTTCGGGGGGGGATCAATCCCCCCTGATCCCCCCCCTGGCTACGGCCTTGTGCTCGGTTAAAGTCAATACCGCTAATGAATCATCCCCAGTACATTAGCAAGCAAGAGCGTGTTTAACCCTAGATAGTTTTTGTCCCTCTTGAACATTTTTATAAATCGTTCTTCCGCTGCATTGGATTTACACCGACAGTATACAACTCCATTATTGCTCCATATTTTAACTACTGCTCAATGATTCTTTTCTTGCATACGACAGAGAACAAAATATGTTGCAAATTCTCTGAAATAGAGCAATGAAAATAATACTTAAATAGATTTACAAAATTAACTAAAATGTCAATTAAGCTAATTGGCTAACAGTGAACAGATGCTAACATTGAATGTAACGATGTCTTTAATGCTTTTCAAACAAAATTATATAGAACAAGGGCATTCACAGACTTTCCCAAGGACATGCAATGCGTCAGACTATCAAAAAAGGACAAAGCCAATTTGCAAAACAGTTGGTTCTGTAAAGGGATGAAATATTACAATGCTTTGCCGGAAACCATAAAAACTACCCCAAAGTAAATTCAAAAATATATAGTAAGTAAAATCAAAAAATGTAAATAGATAAGGTGGGAACCAAGCATTAGGAGCATACTAGACCCCGCTAGTGCTTAATGAAACTTCATTAGATTTAAAATTGTATTGTAAAAAGCAATGACTGCCCTCCAAGTACCCCACAACATTTTCCAACTGTGTGGCGATATAAATCCCCTGGCTGTACTGTCCTCCTCCTTTAATTCGGACCTCTTCAAGACCCGCATTAATAAATCCCTACCTACATCCCCTACCTTAAACTGTCTCCCCATGCAAACCGGCTGCCCAACCGGGTGGCGGTATAGTTCCTGTGTTTTACATTTTACACTGTACGGACAGGGGCGCTCTTCTGAGGTGTCACATGAAAAACAAAAGATTCCAAGATAGATGCAATAAAATACTATGAACTCATCTACTGTTTGCAAATAATAATTGCCTTCATTGAACTAAAAAATAAAAGTCATTACGGAATTCGCATCACTTTCCATCTCACTATTTCAATGTTCAAAATGAATTTCATTTGTATTATTTCTTCTTCAAACTTCGCAAATACACTTTGTGGTGTCATTATTGATTTAATGAAAACGTAAACACCACTATGTTATTAATATTAATCTCTTATCCTGACGAAGAAGACTTTGTTTTTGAAACATGTCGACAATATTAATAATAACAAAGTTATTAAATTTAGTTACTAAGTTTATTTCATTAAATTAAATGTATTATTTCTGTTTAAAATAATGTTGTTTTTCCTTTTGAAGATCTTTCATCTGTGGCCCTAGAGTCTGAGGCCCCGAGTCAGAAGAGCCAATCCCCCAACAGGTCGAGAGACAGTTCCCGAGCCAGTTCCAGAGACAGTTCTCGGGACAGGCTGAGCAGCGGCCACAGCACCCTGGAGAGGAAACATGTGGCTCCCGTGCCTCTGAGACCCTTACCTGAGAATCTCACTTTTGATATGAGGTAAGGATTTTATTCAATTTTTCTCTCTCTTTAATTTTAATTCTTTCTTTCCTTCTTTTAATTAAAATTTTTCTCTACCTCATCTTCTTCCCCTCCCCAACAACATACCCCGATTGAGAATGCCCTAGTTCCACTGGCTCCAGATGGTTGAGAGCAGATGGGACTCTTGTGGGGTATTCACATTTGCATTTACTAAAGGCGTACCAAGGAGAGCTCTATTGCAACCTCTCCACCTTTCTCATATTATACATGTATCTATCAGAAAAAGAGGTTACAACGAAACTCTCAGGGACAGGACCATAGTACCAAGGAGAGCTCTATTGCAACCTCTCCACCTTTCTCATGTTATACATTGTAACATAAAGGTTCCTTGGTACCTTTCTATATAGAGCATAAGAAACTCCCTCAGGATGTTGGGAAGGGAAAATACAGTTTTCCCTCCGGTAAGGTTAGTTAGGCTAGGTGAATAAAAGAGATTATCTCACAGTAACAAATATTACTATATTTATGCCTTTTAAAATACAAAGGTGCCACTCAAGGGACCGGGATTCATAATCCCAAAAGAAACAAGAACCATCCTGGGAATTTAGCTGGAAGAAAGTTAAATATAAAGTAAAGTACCTGCGGACCATGTATCTATTACTTTCTATTAATTCTAATTTGTCGCGAACGCATATTAACCGGCGACCACGTAGCGTGTGGAGGAAACGAGGTCCATCAGCATGCGGGATCTCCAGGTCAGCAACCGGGAGAGACCCCGAGGAAGGCCCCAGAGGATGGGAATTTCTCACCAGGGAGCAGGATCCAGTGTACCGGTTGAGCATACTGATATCCTCTCGGTAGACCCCTAGTACCGCAGCCTTCTTCCGGAGATGAGCGCCGGCGTATATCCGCCACAAATAAGTACTGCCACGACCGTAGCTCGTTACAAAGCCTTGCTTACGCCAATTTATCGAATGCGCCGGCCGCGATTCTGCAGATTATTCACAACCAATTTTGAACGCGGCGGTGTGTTAGCCTTAAAACATGGCGATCTCTCTGTCGCTCAAGACAATTCCAAATAACACCCGTTCCACACATGGAACTACTTCCGACTCTCGGTTAGAATTAATGACATAATTCTTATGAAAGGTATTGAAAAAAGTGACATTAACACATAATGAACACACAAAACTTATATTTTAGGCGACCATTCGAATTAACGTCGGGCTCCCGTACGGCGGAAATTTATCAATACAGTTGCCAATCGAAAAAATCCAAAATACGGCGATTCAACAATTAAAGTAAGCGGCCAGGTGAAGGTTTATTAAGTCAGGAAAATAATTATTACTAACTAATAATTATTATCGTGACAACATGTAATCAGAAAAAGAGGTTACAACAAAACTCTCAGGGACAGGACCATAGTACCAAGGAGAGCTCTATTGTAACCTCTCCACCTTTCTCATGTTATACATGTATATATCAGAAAAAGAGGTTACAACAAAACTCTCAGGGACAGGACCATAGTACCAAGGAGAGCTCTATTGTAACCTCTCCACCTTTCTCATGTTATACATGTATATATCAGAAAAAGAGGTTACAACGAAACTCTCAGGAACAGGACCATAAGTTACGAAGCTCATAAGATTGCATGCATAGAATATTAAAATTTTCAACCATTAGTACAATTTGTTATTTGTGTAATTTTTTTGACATGTGGGTTTTAATCACTTAAGAGTAAATGGCTCTAGTGACAGTTATCGACAGTTGTCAGTTGTTGGTAAGGTAGTCACTAGTACTAGAGTTTTAATATAGCGTACGAATATATCTCAAGAGCAGAGAGATTTTAAAACTAAAAGAAAAAGGACTCTTGCCTCATGGCACATACATAGATTTTAATGATTTAGGCGGCCAAAATTATTTTTGGGGTTATTTTAGTTCTAAGTTCAATTAAAATAAAGAAAAGGTATATATTTATAAAAACATACATATATTTGTCAGGTTATAAAGAACAGTAATATATAACAGAACTATATTCACTAAAAAATACAAATGAATGGAAACAGAATTTAACAAGTTTTCTTTAAATATAAAATTACATTAAAAATTGGTATCTTCAGGTCCAGATGTCTCTACTGACTCCACTACTGTGTTTGGGTCAGCTGCAGCAGGTAATAAAAGTTTAACCGTTTCAGGTAGAAATGCGTTACGTGAAGGTTTTCTTATTTGTCTCAAGCAACTAATGAAGGGATCTGAACTTAACAAAAGCCTATAATATACATCTAAGTTACATTCTTCCCTAGAAAACTTTCTGGCAAAGTTTAGCCGGTACGATCGAAAATGCTTGTTCCGGGCTTCTGCAGCTTCTTCCGATAGCTGTCCAATTGGAAGGAGCCCCGAACTTTTTATGATTTGGCTTCCATGTACCAATAACTTGTGCATAGTAGGCGTCATTGGGTGCCAACCATACTGTTCTACGTACAATTTTGCTGTGTCGTACGCATACTTATCATATTTTTTAGCATCGATTTTATGGCCACTAGAAATAGTTTCTAAAATAACCTTGAATCTGTAAATCAGTTCAATGTTAATACCTGTGATGTCTGAAGCCAATTCGGGGTTTTCAAAAAACCTCCGGCTTGTGTTGCCGTCATTGGTATTGCCAAAGTTGGCCTTTGGCATGTCAATGAGCAAACCGGTTTCATTTCGAAACCTCTCCTGAATTTCCAACTTCTTTTGGGCTTCTTATGCCTTGTCTTCTTCAGTTTTTCTTTCCCTGTATTTTTTTACTGGCAATTTATACGAAAGGTGTATAATGCTTTCAAAAATGCGGATCCGGGCGTGTAATACTGACAAGCCGAATTCCAAAGCTTGAGGGTTTACACTATTTTTCTTCGATAGATCATTAAAGGTTTTCGAAGTAGCTCCACAGATGTAGCACTGGGATGTTGACTTTGTGTCTGTGGCTGCGTTGCACACCTTTCCGTCAATCATAGTCATTTTGAGTTGGTGCCCGAATGAAAACTCCTCTTCATTCAACGTAACAACTGTTTGAACTGTGTGAACAATAACTTCATCACCTACGGAGGCCCTTATTTCTTCCGATTTTCTTCTTTTACTACGCTCACTTAGTTCTCCAAAAGACTTGGGTGGTCGACCTTGCGAGGAGGCTGATTCAATGGGAATCTCGAATGTTCCCTCTAACCATGATTGGTTTATTTTCAGGAAAACATCTTGGTGTTTATTTGCCTTTACCCATCGTTGCTTAATTTGTGATTTTACATTAGAAAATCTTTTTTTTAAGTCTTCTTTAGCCTCTTTGTTGTGCCCATAGCGCATAAGGAGAAAATTCTCATAATAGTCAAGTTTTTCATTTAAAGTTGGTAAATTTTGACTCTGTAGTTGGTCAAATATGTATTGACGAGTCACTACTTTAGTACCCGAGGTAGTAGGTAGACCTAAAACAAATAAAAAAACAATTTTAATACAAAATATCGCACACTCAATATTTCCTATATTTGACAGAGAGCCTTTCAAAAGGGCTTCACTCAAAAAAGCGCGATTTTGCGCGGCTATTTCTTATGGAATTAGTTAGATACATATATGAACTATAAAGTTTGATGAAAATTAATACAGTGACGGACTAGTACATTAAAAAGGCACTCGAATTTAAACTTATCTAAAAAAATAAATTTTGGACAGAGTGATGTTTGTCGTGTTAAAAATGAATGACAGAGAATGTTAATTAAATTTTTCTGTAACGAAAACAAATTGTTCTTACCTGTATTATCGCAATCCATCACAGTTAAAACGGAAATATTAGCTTGAAATGAATAATGCACTTTGGAAAGTTATAAGTTTAGGAGAGCGCCGAGACCCGACACGTACACACTTGTTCACTATCGAATTCCGACTGACCAAAGTCGACTCCCGCGCTTCAAAGGCGGGGGGAGGGGATGTTATATTGTACATAGAACTGTTGACTCAGCAATTGTATAGATACCTTACCATTATATTGATTTAAAAAAAAATACTTTTGGCCGTCTAAATCATTAAAATCTATGTATGTGCATGGTTGACTGAAGATTTCAAGCTTATCACGATTGTTATAAAAGTATTTTCATCTAATAAATTAGACACCATCCTTCTTTAAGAAAAAGTTTTATTTCAATATTGATATACAACATTATTCACACAAAAAATAACATCCCTTCGCTCGTAAGCAATATAATATTTAACAGTGAACTGTTTACTTGTTCAATTTGAATTAATAAATTTTTATTTTCATTTCTTCTGCCTTGCATTATCCATTTACCGATTGTATTTTTAAGTACCTGTGAAAAATCACAGAAATGCTTCTGTTCGTTTACAGTCAGGGATTTAATTAATTTTTATTATATTATGCGGTTGGGTTTCTTTTTTCTCATTATAAAACAGCACTGAAAACATCTGAAAACGAACCGTGCAAACGAATGTGAAAACGTGCCTATCTTTTCTTTTCATTACATATTAAATTACTATGACCCTCTTAAAACGGTGAACATTTTTATTTTTGATTAAATGGACAAGAAATCACTCTTTATACACCACTTATTTAATCAAATTAACATGTGCCATAACCAATGGTTTCTTTTTTGTATTTATGTAATTAAAAATGTTGCCACAAAGTGAATTTGTGATTATTTAAATCACCCACTCTTACCCCTTCCCCTCCCTTCTACCCTTTCCTCCCATATGTGATCTATGTTTAATTTTTAAGTTTTATTGTTCTTGAAACATGTTGATTGTATATTGGGCTGGGCAGTATTTGAATTACTTGTAATTGAAATACGTGTTTGAAATACATATTTGTATTTGTATTTCAATTACTTTCTAAAAATGTATTTTGTAATTGGTATTTCAATTACCTGCTGCTGAGGTATTTTGTAATTTGTATTTTAAATACTTATGGCTTCAAAATTCATTTTCAAATACATTTAGCGATCTTAATAATGATAATGAAAAATAAACTGACATAGATAATACATAGACTAAAAACGCTAGAATCCTGTACTATTGTCCTGTGCTATAGCACTCTTACTAATGATTATTTCTAGTTCTCTTATCATTGCTTTATAATTTGGGAGGCGGGAATTGGTACCGCCGCCCCGGGAACCTTTATTGGATAACCAACACCTCTGCCATAGGTCACCCCAAGTGGTTCGCTACGTTTGGTGATTTAGCAAGGGTGCCCGGGTTCATGGGGTAAGGTTTGTCTAGGTCTTGGAGGCAGATGACCAGGACACACTGAACTCCAGATTCCTACCCACCCCTTAAACCCTTTTCCTTCCCAGAACTCTCCTCTCCTTCCTTTCCTTAAAAAAAAACCTCCACACAGCATCCCCAAAGATGACATAGGCCCTGATGGAAATAATTTTCCTCAGGGCCTCCTGTGTGGAGCTCATGTAAAAAAAAAAAAATAATGTACTGTACATTTTTTTTATGTCATGCTAGTCATTATTATTGTCTTGTGCTATTATAGCACTGTTACTGTACATTTCGTATCAAATTATATTATACTTGTCATTGCTTTGTATTGTACATTTTTGTATCATTGTATTAGATCAAGCAGTATAGGAATAATTTGACTGAATACTAGATCATTTTTAAGTTAATTACTGTAGAGCGCACTTGAAGTGAATCAACACAAAACTGCGCTATATAAATGTCATCTATGTATATAAAAAGGAATCCTTGATTCCCTTGGTCACGCCATAACGTGAGATCGACTTTCCCTCTTTCATTCTTTTTTTTAAGCTTTCTAATACTTTGTACAAGGTTCTTACGGAAAGAAAAATTAAGAAAATTACGCAGAAAATAGGATAATTTCAGAAAAATTAACGACTATTTTAACTTTGCACATTTGACAGTTCACGCGTTTGATGAAAATGAATTTAGCAGGCAGCTGTTTTTTTTGTAACAAAAGAATAGAGAACTCCAGTCCAATTTTTTTATTTTTTTTAATGAATAAAGACCTTCAAACTTAAATAACTGCATTTTTATTTTTATTTTTATAGTTAGTTTTAATAGTTAAAATAATTGTCAAAGTTTTAATTTTTAAAGACTCCCAGAAACGCACCGTATCTATGGTGGTCTTCACCCACCCATAGTTTTTTACTTTTTAAGTTGTCATTTTGAATCAGTGATGTCATGTCGAGGGAAATTTCCCTAGATCTAGGGGAGAAAAATATTTTTTAGGGATAAGGGAAATCAGGACAAAATCTAGGGAAATTTCGAACTCTGGCAAAATTTTTATTACATATGACAATATTACTGGTATTATTTATATAAATATATATATTTTTTGGAATTCCTATGAATCTTAATTATTGTTCATGTACTTACATGCAATGTTATTTTTAACACTGACAACTCAAAATGATATTAGGGAACGTACCCATACTACGTGACACGTTCGGGGGGAGGGGGGGGGGGGGGGGTCTTCAAAATACCACTCTTGGTACAAATGAGCGGCGGGTTGCTTATGATTTTTATTTTGCAAAGTGTTTTTTTTTTATTTGGAATTCAGTTTCTAATTCAGTGGTGAGTGTATTCGTACTTTAAAATTTTTGTTTATTGTTTTATTTGGAAAATCACGGTATTATTAGTATATTTACCAAGTTCCGATATCTTTCCAATTAATTATCATATTAATTAACATATAACAGGATTAGTGTTACACAATCGGGTGGCTACGTAGGTAATTGCGTAAATGTGAAATTCTAGGGAAATTTCACTTCGAAATCTAGGGAAATAATTTTTTTGGGCAGAACATCCCTGTTTGCGGTCATGGCGGAATCAGTGTTGCCAACTTAGCAACTTTATAGCTAGATCTAGCTATTATTTGATGTCAGACAGCTACATTTTAATGAAACTTGTAGCTTAACTTTTTAGCTACTTTTTATAGCAACTTTTCGTCATTGTTTGATATTTCGATTTCGTCATGAGAGAACATAAAACGCTACGTCGTATAGTTAAAAGTAAAAAACAAACGCGACTCTATGGTCATAGACGCTATGGTATAAGTGGCGTTAGCCGGAAAATCCCCGTTTCCTGCTGCACTAGCTCTCCCTTTTTGGAGTACAGTGCCACAATCTTTGATATTTCTATGACATATTTGTTCACAACTAGCGACACCACCACCGGAACAGATAACTTTGTGGCACTGTAATATTGTTCTGTGCGCTAGCTAGCTACGACAGACAGAATACAACCAAAATAGTACGCACTACTCTTATTCTACCTTGTGTTGTTTTGTTTTATCCAAATAAAACCTGGAAATAAAACGATTGTCAGAATTTAGAAGATTGGGGGGGGGGGGGGGTTAAAAATTGCAAAAAGTTGGTCACGTAGTATGGGTACGTTCCCTTATCTACTTACTGTAACGTTTAGCTACTTCTAGCAACTTTTTGGGGTAAAAAAAACTGGCAATCTAGCAACATTTTGTAAGATGTCTATGATGTCTAGCAATTTGGGCAGAATGCTTTGAAATGACTTTTAGGTGTGAGGTGTGTTTTTTATTCAAGATTAACTGCTTTTAATACAGAAAAACATTGGTAAAATGTCCACATTTCACCGCTACTGTTATTGTATTTAATCAAAGTGCAATATAAAAACAATAAATCATCTCTTTCATTGCAAATACATGTGACGTCGTGTTTTGTGTCAGGCTTTACTTTGTAGGTGCATTGTTTTATGTATAATACATACAGAAACACTGGTATTTATAATACACTGATCATGACGAGTGTGTAACAACTTGTATAAAAAGCCCTACACTAAAAACAATTTGAAAATACATAACAAAATGTCAAAACATGACATGACTTTAACCTCAAATAGACAAAATTTATTGCAGATTGTCCGCAAATATAGCCCTTTTCGTAAATTGTTGAGGGCCTAAATTATGTTTCAATAAACACAATAACTATTATTTATCTAAATCTCTATAAACAGTATGAAAATAAACCAAAAACACGAAATGTTGAATTGCATACGTGTCAATTTTCAAATGTCAATACAACATTCAACACGGACGCTATTACCAGGTGACAGGTTAACTGTGACGTCATCGTTAACCATTTCAGTAATGCCAACTTGACGCTGTATTTTGAGGAGAGGTTTAAAAATGCACTTTTTAATAATTTTTTAAAAACTCTGCGTTTAATATTATGAAATAAAACTTATATATTCAGAATCAGCGTTTCTTGGTCTATATTAACATATTTTTTTAAAGCCATAATATTTTTCACTGGAGTTCCTTATTGTCTATGGATTTTTAAAATTATAGATATTTTAAATAGGTACCCATGTTAGGTACCAGATTTGATTGATTGTTCTTATAATACCCAAAAATGAATATTTTGAGTATGTGAAAAATGAAAATTTGAATAAAAATATTGTAATAGCTGGCACGGGAGTTGTTTGAAAACTGAATGTACTGGGACTGAATATATGGAACGCGGGAGGGGGGTTGGCGGGACGGGGGAGCGGGAGAGGGGAGAGGGTAGGCGGAGAAGGTAGAAGGGGAACGCGGAAGGGGATGCGGCAGGGGAATGGGGATGCACGGGAAAGGACATGCAGGGAGAAACAATTTATTTCTTTGAATATGGCATTGCAACGCATGCCGGGAACCAGCTAGTGTTATTTTACAAAACTTTACAAGTGGAGCGGAGACGAGATGTGTCTTTTGAGCAATATGATTGGTCAGTTTTTGCACGTCTCTGTTTCACTCTGCTCAGCTTTGCTTTTATGGAAACGCACCCTTAGATAAGGGCACTTACGACAATTTATTGCAACCAAAGGTTCTACCAAAACCAAATGTATTTTGTAATTTGTATTTTGTATTTCAAATACACGACTTGAAAGTATTTTGTATTTCGTATTTTAAATACATGCGAAAAAGTATTTTGTAATTTGTATTTTAATTACAGCAAGCATGTATTTTGCCCAGCCCTGATTGTATATAAATAAAAGTGATGTAAACAAAGTTATTTGTCTTTAAAAAATAAATAATGCCATCACAAAGTGAAAACCTTTCCAAAGAAGTTTTCTTCGAAAAATTAATATTTATTTATTTTATTTTACAAAGGGCCAGTTGCATCGAAAATAGTTAAAGTTACTTTTTAGTTAAAGTTAAATAAAAGTAACTTTTTTGTCATTTCTTACAAAAATGGGTTGTTTCAACTTCGTTTAAATAAAAGTAAACTAAAAAGTTACAAAATAGTTACTTTTATTTAACCCAGCGATGTTGAGAGTTTAAAGTTAGAATTTGGTTAATTTCGTAGCTGTCATCCGTCACCAAGGAACGAAATATTGTTTGAAGAGAAAATAGTTGAAAAAATGTCTGACAATCCGGGTTTTGATAATCGATTGATTTTAGAATATGTGGGAAATAGAAAGTAGAAACAATTTAAACCACGAACCGATCATTTCCTGTGGGAAGAAATTTTTTTTTTTTTTATTTTTTTTTTATTTAGTAACTATATAATATTTTTTACATTTTTATATGAAACATGTTAGTTAGATGTATATATAAAATATATTCGTAGTCCTCCTCACTAGGAGATCCTGTGCTGAGGGGGACTATGCTTTGGATAAGTTTTTCAGCGACTTCTATGGTTTAACTTCATTGATTGGATAAGGTTTTCCAGAAACTTCTATGATGTTTTAAGTATACTAGTAAGTTCATTTTCCGATAGATTCTTCATCCAACATTTAATGTCCTTAATGTAGCTATTTTTTATTTTTATTTGTTTGATACTAAGTGGGAGCTTGTTATATAACTTTACTGCTAAAAATGCAGAACTTCTTTGACCAAATGAAGAGTTACACTTTGGTATATTAAGTATGTCTGTTTGTTTGGCTCTGGTTTTATGAGCGTGGGAGGTGTCTGCCTCTGAATCATTTTTGTGGTGATGTACTAGAATGTTTTTGGCATAGATTTTCTGTATGCTTGGAACATCAAACTGTTTAAAAATTTCTGCCGTTGACGTCCTTATGGGGAGCTTTAGAATGGTCTTTATAATGCAATTCTGAGTTATCTTAAGTTGTTTTAAGTGATTAGATGCTGCTGAGCCCCATCCTATTACTCCATATTCCAATCGAGAGTGGCATAAAGCATAATATACTCTCTTTAGATCCCTCATTGACAAGATGTTTCTTAATTTTTTAAAGAAGTAGATGAGTTTTGTTAGCTTTTTTGAGGTAAGATCAATGTGTGAATTCCACTGTAGATTTTCATCAATTTCAATCCCAAGATATTTAATACTTTTGGTTTGGGTTATAGACGGGCAGGAACATTGTGGAAAAGTATTTTGACATTCATGTAATTTGAGGGTATGCACATTCATTGGGTGTCCTCTTTTGTTTTTGGAGAAAGTTAGATATTTAGTTTTACTAACATTTAATGTAAGGGAGTTTACTTTTAGCCAGTTTTGAAGTACAGCCAGGCCATGTTCCGCCTCCTTGTAGGTTCTTGTCCAATCTTGTTCGTGGAATATAATAACAGTGTCATCTGCAAAGCTCATTATGTTTCCATTAATGGGGAGATTCATAAGGTCATTTATATATATCAGAAATAGTATAGGTCCTAATACGCTTCCCTGGGGGACCCCGAATTTAATTGGGAGAGATTTGCTCTTTCTTTTACCAATTTGTACAATTTGTTCTCTTCCAGTTAAATAACTTCTAAGTAGGTTTAGAGTTGTTTCGGTTATTCCATTTTTTTTTAGTTTTAAGTACAGTATTTCATGATCAATTGTATAGAAAGCTTTTTGAAGATCAATGAAAACAGCTAAGCATTTTTTGCCTTCATCCAGTTTTCTAATAATTGTATTAGTTACATTAGCTATAGCGTCACCAGTACCCAGGTTTTTTCTAAAACCATACTGCGTAGGTGATAATATTTTATTGGTATCCAAAAATGTAAGAACTTGTTTTTTTATTACTTTTTCCAATATTTTCGACAGAGGAGTTAAAATACTAATTGGTCGATAATTTGAAATATCATTTTTGGGACCATTTTTATATAATGGTATGATCGTAGCAATTTTAAGACAAGCGGGAAAAACACCTTTAGATAATGATAGATTTACAAGGTATGTCAGAGGTTGAATTAACTCATTTTGTAGGTATTTAATTGATTTGCTTGATATCAGTTCATTTCCCGATGAGGTATTTGTTTTTAAGGAGGTTATAATATTTCTTATTTCATCACTTGTTATCTTGACTATATTGAGGCTGTTTTCATGATTTACAGCTTCATTCCTCATTGTTTTTTCGACAGTAGTAGAATTTTGTTTAATTTTATTTGCAAGGTTAGAGCCTATATTGCAAAAGTAGTTGTTTATAAAGTCAAGAAGTTTGTCTGGGTGTTTCGTAAAAGATGTGGGAATCTCATCAATGTTTAATTCTTTAATGTTTTTGTCTTTATGCGAGGCTTTAGTATTTGTAATTTCATTTATGATCTGCCAGAGTTTACGGGAATCATTATTGCATTCATCAATTTTGTTTTTATAGTATGTTTCTTTAGCATAACGAATTACATTTTTACATGTATTACGATATCTTTTGTAGAATCGAAGTGTATGGACATCATAAGGGTTGATTTTTACTTTTCTGTGCAGTTCATCTCTTTTTCTGATCGAGTTTATAATATTCTGACTGATCCATGGTTTAATGTGAATATTTTTATGAGATACCTTTTTATCTGTGGTTTTGGTGTTAGATAGAATACTGTGCTGTATAATTTCTACAAAATAACTCCAAGCAGTATCAGTATCATCTTTTTCCAGGAGGGCGGTCCAGTCATTCATTGTTAACTCCCTTTTGACATTTTCCCAATTTGTTTCAGACTTCGTTAGGAGTGATTTCGTATTTAGGTTTACATAAGAGTTATTTTTTGTTAAAGATAGAATTATTGTGTAATGGTCTGTCAGTGTGGTAGTATAAATAATGGCTTGAGTTTTTTTATTAGTTTTACTAAAGATATGATCAATGCAAGTTTTGCTATCATTAAATACACGTGTAGGTTCCTCAATTAGGCTTTCATATCCATGGTATGCAAGTGTCTGCATGTAATCATATTTTTTTGGGTGGCCATTTTCAAGGATATCAATATTTATATCACCGATAATAAATACATCTTTAGTGTTTTTTAGTAAACTCAGTTCAAATGATAAGGAGTTTAGAAATGGCTCCAGATTTTTTGTAGATGGAGATCTGTAAATTGCGAGTATTGTTGTATCATTGCCGATTGATATCCTTAGACAGTTTGCATTATTAATACCGATCTCTATGACATCAGCTTCAATATCTTCTTTAATATATACGATGACACCATCATTTTTGGTATTATTCATAATTGTAGAGTAAGGGACATATTTATCGATTTGTAGAGGATAGAACTTATCAGTTAACCAACATTCAGTAAGAATAATTATATCCCAGTTTAGATTTAAACTTTTTATCAATATTTGTAGTTCGTCAAAGTTTTTATTAATACTTCTAATGTTTTGATGCATTATGTTAAAATTATTTCTTATGGATGATAAGTTAGGTAAGTTTGTTGTTTTTGTGTTATCCATTTTTGCCAACTAAATTAATTATGTTTTTATATTACTTACTAAATTATTTTCACCATATCATCAAGGTGCTTAATGTAGATTATTTTATCTTCATGTTTTTTACGAATCATAACTTTACCATTTTTGTACCACACATATTGGTATTTTTTTTCTATGGCTAATTGTTTTGTTTTCCATAGTATTTCTTTATGATAAGGGCTTAGTTCTTCCCCGATGAAGATTTGAGAGGTCGACAGATCCTTAATTTCTTCATAGTTTATTTCTTTCTTTTTTTCAAGGAGTGAATCTCTTTGTCTTTTCTCGGAAAAGGTGACAAGAAGTTTGGGTGGAGCTCCATTTCGTCTGTCTGGGACTCGGATGACTTCAGTAATGTCTGTATGGTTTATAGTTATCCCAGCTGCTGCAGCAACCTTCCTTATGATTTCAATTGGTTGTTCTCTTATTTTTTGGGGAATCCCAGCTATTTCTAAAGAATTACATTTTGACAAGGTTTCAATATCTGCCAGTCTAATTTCAAGTTTTTTTATTGTATTATTTTTTTCATTCATATCTTTTTTAATATTTTCGAAATCAGTTTGTATAACTTGGTTTAAATTATTAGTAACATCAATTTTTTTTAGTATTTCATCATATTGAGCACTTATAAATTCAATGCTTTTTGTTGTTTCTGTGGTCTGAGATTCAATTTTGATAAAAATGTCCCTCTTCAAGGTTTCAAATTTTTTATCTATATATTCGATAATTTTATCCATGCTTATTTTTTCATCAGAAATTTGGTTTTTGCTTCGAGTGCTAGACATCACTAAAATCTTTGTTCAGAATTGCCCCTTACAAAAATTAATTCTGTCAACAATGTTTTGTTTATTGTTGTGACTTTATTGCATAGACAAAACTTAACATTTACACGTAGCGGATTTGCACTTTTTCACAAATTTGAAAAATAAATTGTCTGTGACTTTTAATGACAATGATTTGTTGTTTTGTGAAATTTTTTGAATCAAGATACAAAGTTAATACACTCTCCCACTCAAATTATTACGCACTACCAAGTACACTGTATCACTGATTTATGAGTTTCAAATATGATTACACGTAAATTTGTTTAAATATAATTAACTTTGTTTTTAAATTAGGAGCTGTCAGAATCCGCTGTTTGTTTTAGTTATCCATAGATGAGTAATAATATGGATTTTATCGCCAGATTTCGGATGTCGAAAAGTATGGTTAGGCAATTAACATCACTCATTGCCAATGACATCACAACGTCTACAAACAAGTAAGTTTAATTAAACTAATGTACCTACCTAGGTATCTACAATTCTATTGATAATATATTAGCATAATTATATTGTATGTAACTGCCAAAATAATATTTTAATAAATGCAATAGCACTGAAAAAATAT
Source organism: Limnephilus rhombicus (assembly GCA_929108145.2). NCBI lineage: Eukaryota > Metazoa > Arthropoda > Insecta > Trichoptera > Limnephilidae > Limnephilus > Limnephilus rhombicus. The sequence goes on from OV815276.1 coordinate 36,593,969, forward strand.
TTTTTTGTCATTTCAGAAATTATGCTGTTTGTGCTGCGGACAGATTCTAATAACATTGCACTTTTATGCAACAGGAACGATGCAAAGATGCACAGGAGACATCTCTGGGGTGCATAAAAGTACTGTCTCGCGTATAGTAGACAGGGTTAGCAGAGCAATAGCCCGCCTTCGGCCACAATATATTGTATTTCCACAAACAGATAATGAAATACAGCAGTGTGCCAATGAGTTTTACAGCATTGCTCGATTTCCTAATACAATTGGTGCCATCGACTGCACCCATGTAGGAATTCTCTCTCCTGGAGGGAACAATGCTGAGTATTACCGTAACCGTAAAGATTACTTTTCATACAATGTGCAAGCAATAGTGGATGCCAAGTGCAAAATAACCAACATTGTGGCAAGATGGCCAGGTTCCACGAATGATAGCACCATTTTTAACAACTCCAGAATTAAAGGAAAACTGGAAGACGGGCTCTGTGGAGCCAGACACCTGGTTGGCGATCGTGGTTATGCGGTAAAACCTTATTTATTAACCCCACTGGCAAATCCTCTTTCTGACGCTGAACTAACAATGAAAGCCAAATCCGGACCAGAAATGTGGTTGAAAGGACTTTCGGGATATGGAAAAGGCGTTTTCCCGCAGTGGGGATTAAACTAAGAATCGATACCACAAGAGTGGAAGCCGTGATTGTTGCCACAGTGGTCTTGCATAACATATGCACTGACAACAATGTCACGGAACCACCAGACTTTGCTGTTATTCTCCAAGAAATTGACGGAGGACATTTTCCTGAAAATGTTGGGCAGGGTAATAATGACATAAGACAAAATCTTGTCAACAGTTATTTTGCTCATTTATTGTAATTTTTTTGTATAAAATAAAGTATTTATTAATTCAAAAGTAAAATGTATTTATAATTATTATAGTATTTATTAATTAACGTAAAAAAAATTTACAAGCAACAAGAAAATTCTTCATGCACAAGAATATAAGCGCCGTGAAGCTATATTCTTTCATTCTATTATAACGGGGAAATCATTATCCCTTCGGTTTTCCTCTTGGATTTTTTTAACTTTCAACTGATGCAAGTGTTGCATATGTTTAATCTTTAATTCCAATATAGCTTCACGGTGCCTATATTCCTGTTCATGAAGAATTGTTCTGTGTTCTAGATCTAGTTCTGTAGTTAAATCTACAGATTTTTTTTGGACTTCCGCCAGTTCCATGAAATTTCTGTGGACATCATTTGGTGTAGACGCTTTTCTTTTCCTTGACAGACCTAAAAAAATATTACATTACATTAAAAACATTAGAAAGTAAGTAGGTAGTTTATGCAAATGTATTGAAACATTTTGCTGGATGCTGTTAAGATATTAAGTTTCTATAATACTTATAACTAAGTATAACCATCATGCTGTTTCCGCAGGGGTAGGCAGGGAGGACAGGCCGCCAAACAACTCGGTCTTGGCCCACACTCTTTGCCACATTCCTACATCGTCTCATACATACTCTTCTATTATTCTGACTCTTGACATGGCCCGTCTCAAGTATCTGATTCACTTGATCGTGCCACGTTTTCCTCACCATTCAGATTCGCGTCGTATATTCTACTTACACTACTTTTTTCGTTCATTCGCTCTACATGCCCAAACCACCTGAGGGCAGAGCCGCTGACAGCCAATCTGGACACCAAGTCAAGTAGACTATACCGGGCCCCCTCCCCACAACTTACCGGGGGGGGGGGAAGAGAGAAAACAATTAAAAATGTCACGCTAACCTGCTGCTGCTAGGAATACTATTTCATTACCTTTTCTTATTTTCTAGTATCTTATACCATTATACCAATCATTCTAATTTAGCATAATTATTCAATGGAAATGTTTAAAAAGTTATGGTGAACACTCAAAATAAAATACTTGTGTTTATTGTTTTAGGCTACTGTGTGTGTATTTACATATTCTTCCCTGTTCATTATATCTTAAGGCTAAATTAAATTATTATAATATCAACATAATAATATCTGTGTTGATATTATAATAATTTAATTTAGCCATGTTAGTAATGGAATACTAAATTGGAATATTTTAAAAATTATAGTTAAAACTCCACAAACTATAAAATAATAATATAGGCAAATAAAAATTGTCATCTACAATATTGCTTTTTTACTTTTCTTGTTTGCAAAGCTATTTATGACATCATCAAAGTCCAAGTTTCTGGCCAGAACGAATATTCTACGGGCCTACGAGTGTCATTGGCTTTTATTAGTCATTAGGGCCCGTGAGCCCTTCCCGGGCCCCCCTTAGCCCAGTTTCAGCTTGACCAACGTGCCCTCTCGGCGGCCCTGCCTGAGGGTCCATTTCTTAATCTACTTATTACGCTTACATCAGCCATACATGGTCATACAACACCCACGGTTCTCGAGTCTTGTATTCTTTGCGGATATCCACATTTCTCACACAATCATACATGGTTTTACAACACGCACGCCTCAGGGGTCTCATTTCAACAGCATTCAGTTCCATGCCTCACTGCCACACATCAGGGTAGGTACCAGCACTCTATTATAATACTTATAGCACAACTAAACTCACTTTTCAGGGATGGTGTCATTGATAAGCGTTTAGTCGCTACACCTTGAAATTCTGATGCACAAGGAAGTGGGGGGTCTTCCACTGTCACCTATAAAGATATAATTATTCCATATATAATCATTCCATTGTGGGAAGAATAATTGGCTAACAGATGGGGGGGGTCAAGTTCCATACTCATAGTGGGTAAAATGATTTCTCCCCTTTCAATACGAATTGTGCTTATAGAATAAGCCTTTTAGGAGTGCCTATTTTTAATAATTAATCATAAATAAATAGAATCTGCATCCTTGGATCTCAAAAGGTGTGGAATTTGTATCATTCTCAGTTCAAAGAATCATATCCAACTTAATAATTATGTTTAAAATTGTAAATGAACCTTTTTGAATTTCATATACTTAATTAACAATGATTTTGTGACATGTAATAAGTGATTATGGTATATTTATACTGTTGTTATTAAATAAATAAATAAATTATAACAAAAATATTAACATTTTCCTTACAAATTCCATCAAACACGGTGTCTCTATGTCCGCTTCTTCGACAGTCGCTTCTTCGGGTGATACGTGCGGGATCTGTGCGGTCAGCAGAATTTCAGCAGCTTAAAACAGAATGTTGAATTTGGTTAAAAACTAAATAATTTGACAGAGATAAATGATTAATCGCAATCCATAACTGTGAATGAAAGTAACGTTGTTTGGAATGCTAATCGTACGATGAATAGTATGTAGAACTTACTTATAGAAGCATCGTCATCAAATTCCGAGGTGATCCCTTTCATGGATAACTGCATGGCTCCTTGCATCCATGAAGCATTGTCACTGAGCTTGCATGGCGGCGGACCCCCTCCAGTATTTCAACGTTCTTTGATGAATTGTGAAGATTCCTGGAAAACATTTGCCTCATTATTTTAATTTTCACACAATCTATGACATGAGAAAGCAACGTGTGACAATCTACAAACCTTTCTGGCAGACTTTTTCAAGTTTTCAAACTTATTTCTTAATTGTTTTGTAGATCTGTAACGGTTTGCTGGACAGGAAGCGTTGTACTTGGTTGCCAATAATTCCCACGTTTGATATTTTTCTTTTACATGCACTGCATCACTTTTTTTATTTAAAATAATGTTTTTGTGAGCATCCACAAGTTCTCGCAGCAAAATAATATCTTCGGCGCTGAAGTTGGAAGACCTCTCTCTGAAAATAAAGTTCGTCGTATTGAGAAGAAAATAATATAAAAAGTCGAATAAAATTACAAACGACAATAATAAAACCTACTTACTTTGTGATTTTATCAATTTTTATTTAGTTTTTAACACTGCAACTGAAATAACCTCAACTCAAAACTTGCTTTACAGACGTCAAAACAATGAGAATGCGCGCGGAACTGTTTAGTGTTGACATGCATAAAAATAATTGTGTGTTTTTTTTTGTCAACATACATCAAATACAAGGAAAATTCGAAGCCGTTTCGGTGGCAACACTGGTAACTTTAATCTTAGCTAATGCCGCCATGGTGCAACTCAATTTTGTTGAATTGTAGCTTAACTTTAGTTAGGGCTTAAACTCAGTTTAAATATTTAACCTTAAACCTTACTTTAACTATTTTCGATGCAACTGGCCCAAAGTGACTTGACCGTCCAACTGGGAATTCCCATTTTAGAACAGTCAAATATACAATATTAGTTTACAATGTACACATATATAAGGCGGCCAACCGTCCCGCATTCTGCGGGACCGTCCCGCAATGACAGTTAGTCCCACATTGCAATATTTAATAAAATAGTCCCGCAAATCGTCTAAAGCGACCCGCATGTCCCGCATTCCTATATATTTTTTAAATTGTGTATGGTAGACAAATAAATTTCAAATATCTTTAGTCTATTCGTAATCATTTCAATTCTTCCATGGTTAAGATGACAAAATTTGACCCTAGAAAAGGCCTGAAGATATCGATCTAGGGATTGGTTTATTTATGTAAGTAAGGCAAGAGTCGATGGGCACCAGTGTAGTGAGAGTTAGTGCACACCGTGAGACTTAATAGTAGGAGCGGCGACGACATTAAACCTGTAATGATAGGTCTCCCAAAAATCATACACAAAAATCGTTAGGTCATTCATAGGGGTACACCAAATGGCGGTGCTGCCATTTCTGAAACCGGTCAGCACTAAAAAAAAATAATTTTGTAAAAAGATATTTTTCAAGACTTCTGTAATCATAAGTCTCCCAAATTCTGATTGCTCTTCGAGACAGGGGAGGGGTAGGACTATACGAAAAAGCAGTGCTGCCCGTCCCCCTGATGGGCCGTCTCAGTTGCTGCGGAGAAATAAGAAACGCCTCGTACGAGGTATCTGTAATCATCGGTCTCCTCAAAAAACCAAAGCTTATCTGAAAGATCATCAAATTTTGTGAAAGAAAAACCACTGCTGCCGTTTCCAAAAAGTGGACAAGATGGCGGCAGCAGCGTTTGAAAGTCACCCTCCTTTCTTATGACTTTCGTTACATAAAAAACACCTCGTACCTAGGTATCTATATTCATCGACTTCCTCAAAAAACCAAACTTATCTGCAAGATCATCAAATTTTGTGTAAGAAAAACCACTGCTGCTGTTTCCAAAAAGTGGACAAGATGGCGGCAGCAGCGTTTGAAAGTCGCCCTCCGCGCAACCGAAATTGGTGTTTCAATTCGGTTTTACCATCGATCGCCCGGTTTTTTTCGATATTTATTATTGAAATACGCCTTCCACTATCACGAACAATGAATTTTACGTGTCGTTGATTGTTTAAATAAATGAAATCGCATATTTTATGCGATATTTTTCGATTTTTCAGCCGTTTTCATTTTTTTTTTCTTACGTCTTTCGTTACATTTTATATTTTTAAATAAAGACCACCTGAAACGTGAAGTTTTTTTGGCTAATCGAACATCGTAATTTTAATAGAGTGGGTTAGTCTGCTCTTTAGTAGATACAATCCATTTCGTTCTATTTTTCGGGCGAATAAGGCTGGGCGCATACATCAGAGTTTTCCATCCGATTGTCTGATCATACAACAGGAAGGTCTTCGCGCCATACATTTCTTATGAAAGCCCGCACACATCTGATTCGAAAACTGGATCGGTAATATAAATAGGCCACGCCCTTCCGCGCCGGCCGTTAAATCCGTCCTGAAAAAGGGCGTGGCCCCAGTATTATTACCTATCCAGTTTTCGAATCGGATTTCCGATCCGATTGCCTTATCCGACAATCGGAAAGTAAAACCTAATGTATGCGCCCAGCCCTACTCGCCCGAAAAATAGAACGAAATGGATTGTATCTACTAAAGAGCAGACTAACCCACTCTATTAAAATTACGATGTTCGTTTAGCCAAAAAAACTTCACGTTTCAGGTGGTCTTTATTTAAAAATATAAAATGTAATGAAAGACGTTAGAAAAAAAACAATGAAAACGGCTGAAAAATCGAAAAAACCGGGCGATCGATGGTAAAACCGAATTGAAACACCAATTTCGGTTGCGCGGAGGGCGACTTTCAAACGCTGCTGCCGCCATCTTGTCCACTTTTTGGAAACAGCAGCAGTGGTTTTTCTTACACAAAATTTGATGATTTTTCAGATAAGTTTGGTTTTTTGAGGAAGTCGATGAATATAGATGCCTAGGTACGAGGTGTCTTTTATGTGACGAAAGTCATAAGAAAGGAGGGCGACTTTCAAACCCTGCTGCCGCCATCTTGTCCACTTTTTGGAAACGGCAGAAGTGGTTTTTCTTTCCCAAAATTTGATGATCTTTCAGATAAGCTTTGGTTTTTTGAGGAGACCGATGATTACAGATACCTCGTACGAGGCGTCTTTTATTTCTCGGCAGCAACTGAGACGGCCCATCAGGGGGACGGGCAGCACTGCTTTTTCGTATAGTGCTACCCCTCCCCTGTCTTGAGGAACAATCAGAATTTGGGAGACTTATGATTACAGAAGTCTTGAAAAATAATTTTTTTTTAGTGCTGACCGGTTTCAGAAATGGCAGCACTGCCATTTTGTGTACTCCTGTGTATGACCTAACGATTTTTGTATATGATTTTTGGGAGACCTATCATTACAGGTTTAATGTCGCCGGCTCTTAGGCTATAATTGATAACAAGTATTTATCATTCAAGTCAAATCAAATAATTTGTTGACCAGTTCACTGAATTTCAAAAAGAATTTCCTTTCTTGCAAAAGGGTTTATCTTCATGTTCTGAGTGTAGTTTTAATGCGCCGCATGCATATTTAATTTAAACATGTTTTGTGTCCAGAATGTTAAATTTCTTTTGTGGATTCATCTGCTGACATATTTCGAAGGACAACATTCTATTACTCAAAGTGCAGTTATAAAATTCTAGCTGAAGACTTTGTATGTGCTGCCAGAATCAAAGAGAAACTTCATGTTCTGATTGTAGTTTAAATGAGCGGAATTCCCGATTTACAAGAGAGCAATTATAAATTTATATAATTGCCCCCCTCCACACCCCTTACCCTCCGCCCACCCCCCCGGCCGACATGTGATATGTATTAAGCAGGGTGTTAAGGGTTGTACTTGACTTACTTTAACCAGTGATTCCTGAAATTATTTGGAGTAAAAAATGTAAATGAATATTTGGTATCGGGTGACATTTTTAATGTTTTTTTTTTCATTTTAAAACATAAAAAAATTCAGTAAGTATTAGACAGCTAGGGTCAGAGTGAGGGGTTGAGCGTTTACTCGATGAGTGACCAGTGACGATATGTAGAAGTTTTTTTTTTGGGTTTTGAAGAAAAATAAATAAATTGTATGTATTTGACATTATTTAGGAATTTTGATAGTGCAGTAGTCCCTTGATGAGTATTTAACTTTGGCAAAGTAATTTTTCTCTCCTATTTCTTCCTAATTCTTGAAGCCAATCCCTAACCAATTTTCAACAATCTGTAAATGAATAGTCCAGCCATTTGATTTAAACAGGTTGTCAAACACAGACAGGCGCAATTGTAATAAAAAATTTCTAATTTCTTTCAGAAACATCCAGGCAATGTCTGATATAAAAACAGAAATAGGCTACGCTCGAGCCTGGGTGAGGCTCTCCCTCGAGAAGAAGTTGCTCTCTCGTCACCTGAAGACACTGTGCGCCGACACCGCACTCCTCAAGTCCCAGTACAAGAGGACGGCCTTCCTACGCTGTGAGGAGGAAAGAGAACAGTTTCTGTATCATCTGCTAACCTTGAATGCTGTTGATTATTACTGCTTTACCAACACCTATCCAATGACAAGTGAGTTCATTATTATACAACATATTATATACATTATATATATAACATACATCATTATTATTCCAAACAAGCGATTAGACCATATGAAACATATTATAGTACCTATAACACGCTTTAAATGGCTTACTTTTGCAGGCCATTTACATTCAAGTCACAGCGTTTGGTTTTTCACTAGTAAAATTAAAATTTCTTTTTTAAAATTAAATTTTTTTTCACTAGTAAAATATAAATTTCTTTCAAATTATAACATATTCGAATAGCTTTGACTACAGGACCCCTGCATATGATCAACTTTAGTAGCGGCGACAGTTCACTACTACTTCAAAATCCATAAAATTAAAAAAAAAGTCTCCATAGTGTATCGTCGCCTCGTGTGCGCTCCTCCGTATACCGCATTGCATTTTTATGTAGCAACGCAACTGTTGCCCGCAACTTAAGTTGCTCATGTGCAACAGGACTTGTACGTATGCAGGCGGTCAAAAGAGGAACTAAGAAACAACTTTACACTACAACCCGATAACATCTTTTACATTAAATTTACACAGGAGGCCCTGAAGAAAATAATTTCCCTCAGAGGGGGTCTTTTTGAGGAGAGGAAGGAGTGAACATGAGTCTTGAAGAGACCCAGAGTACAGCCCGGCAAATCGTTTCACAGCCGAGCTGTTGAACTCAAGAACGAATGACAAATGTCAACCGTGTACATATATTGGGCGCATGATTCCCGACCATGCACCGGTACCAAGGGGATCAATGACGCCAGTTCTTCGGAGCATCTTTCATTGTAATACCAGTAGAACAAGGACAGCATTCCCATCTGATGTCTATGTTCTAAAGATTGCAATCTGTTTGTTAAGATAGGGACTGCCCGTTTCTGCAGAGTCGAGGGTTTTTTCAGGCATGTTAGGGCTCCAGACCAGAGGTGGTCGCCAAATTCGGCTTCCAATTTCTCATTTAGTAAAACTGCAATCACTATCTACAAATCAATTATTGCTCCACATTTTAACTACTGCTCAACTATTCTTTTCCTGTGTAACGAACGAGAACAAAATAAGTTTCAAATTCTCCAGGGCAACGTGAATAATACTTTGGCAAAATAGATTTTCAAAAGTAAATATAATGTTAAAGGAACTGAATTTGCTAACCGTAAAACAGATACTGACCTTTATGATATTTATACATAAAATAAGAAACAACCTTTTACCAAAATACTTCTCGAATTATATTCAACAAGGACATTCACAGACATAACACAAGGACGTGCAAGGAAATCAAGCTTCAAAAATAGGACAAAGTGAATACGCAGAACAGTTTACTGTGCAAAGGGATGAAGTTATATAACATGCTACCAGAAACAAGTCCGCGCCAATTGGAAAGTTCAAAATGTATTGTAGGAGCTACATAAAACTAGATAAAACATATTTTGCAATATGAAATATTATAATTAATTAGCAATTTAAAATGTACACATTACTAAAATAATAAATAAAAAATAAATCTGTTTATGCAGCATTAGGTAAAACATTATATAATAATAATCAAATTTTCCCACAGAGTTACCTTATAGAGTGGTGATAGTGCCGTCCCGCAAAGCTAGCGCCACAACAGCAAACTGCTGGGTGGCGGTTTCGGGAACTAATGGGGAAACTCAGCAAATTCCTATCCCCAGGAACACAATGGAGTTTGTATTTCATGTAAGTACATAATTGAATTTCTTTATTCATTTAATACCCCACTTTGCCCCATTTAATGATTGAAAAATAAAGTGTAACAAACAAGATGGCATCATCTATTTTTTATTGACGGCTTAATTTAAAAAAAAAAATTTTTTTAATAGATTCTCCTAACTTCAAACGGATTGCAATTTTATTATTTTTTTTTATTATAATCTTTAATAATAATAATATTTGGCTAATTTATATAGCGCCGTTTTTGCGAAAAATCACCTCAAGGGCGCTGTACAAATAAATACATAAAATAATAATATTACTGGCTTACAACTAAGATTTACAATTATTACTAGTGACTTACATCTAAGACTTATAGCTAGTGGCTTATGACTAAGACATATAAACGCTAACCTAAACTGAACTCAATGACATACATGTTTACAATCATGACTTAAAGTTAGAAATTTACAACTAACATATAAGTATTTACATTTAAAAATACTTCTACACATCTTATACATGTTATACTTTCGCCAGAATCATACACAGCGCCAGAAGAAGAAGGAAGTTTTCACATAATATTACTTTTTAAGGACATGGACGCAAAAATTATCGGATTTACGAAAACGTATGGATATCTTAAATAAATTATTGAAATTAATCGCCGATCTTTACCGTATTAAGATGATTCACCGCACAACATTAAACAGATTGAGGTGTTAGATTATCACTGACAGTCTATTGGTAGGTAGATCAATAGCATTTTAACTTTTTCATGAGTAGTTGTAGGGAATAGCAAATAAAATAGTATTTATTCGTGGATATAAACAATTATGAGAGTATAAATAAACAGAAATAAAAAATAAAAATTACGAAGTTTAAATCAAGTATCAAATGAGGAATTTATGGAAATGAGTATTTGAAAAGGTGAGTTTTTAGTTTGGATCTAAATTCCGCTGTGTTGGTTATGCATCTCAATTCCAAGGGATTTATTTATTAAGTTACGTAGGTCAGTGTTCCGCAAAGCGTGTGCCGCGGCACACTGGTGTACCGTGATCATTAGTTGGTGTGCCGCACCACAAGCGAGCTAAAAATTAGACCCAGACTTTTTTAGACACCAAAGGATTCAGATTTTGTTCCTCCATTTAAAAAAAGAAGAATGGGTAGTAAAACTTGCATATCTCGTATTGCTCACGAGCTCAACAAGAAATGCGAGGCAGGAATTCTAATATTTTAACATCATCGGACAAGATTGTAAGCTTTCGCGTTACGTTGTTGTTATGGAACAACCGCGATACCAATGGTAGTGTGTAGTTTGGTTTATTTATGAACGGTAGTAATAAAATGTTCCCAAATGTCATGGCTGCCGATTCAGAAAAAATGAGCTCTTATTTTCGTAAGCGTGACCTGCAACCTATGGACATGGACTGGGTATGAAATCCATTCTCAGATAGCATTTTTCTTAAACACTTACCGATAAACGAGCAGAAAGAATTCACGGAGCTAAAAACTGATCAGTGAATAAAACAAAAATTTTCCGAAACAGAGCTAGCACATTTTTGGTTGTATATAAAAATTGAATATCCACTGCTTTCAAAGCGTGTCATTGCAACTTCGTTGCCATTTGCCACGACCCGAAATACCGAGATCCCGCAGACATTTTGCGGGACTAATCTCGGTCGAAAATTTTGCGGGATTCCGCTGGACTGGCGGGATTACAGAGAAGCGTAGGTAGTTCATACATGTTACTCTGCGTACGGCAGAGGTTTTGATAAAGAAGGAAATGAATTACTTCGAGTCCGGTGGATTAAATTACCTTCAATCCACTTACAATGCGCTAATGTAATGACTATTGTGCCAACCAGCGTGGAAGCTGAACGAGCTTATTCAGCCGCTGGCTAGGTTCCTTGTGTCCAATATCGGAAGCCGTTTATCAGACGACACAATTAATACTTTTTTATGAAGCTATTTCCAAAATAATGTTTAAATTTATGACGCTTATTGTACAGGAATATTGTTTATCGTGTGAAAGTTATTATTTAAATTTAAGTTGTTATGTGAATTTATGTCTTATCTTATTCTTTGCCAATTTATGACTTAAACTATGTCTAAAGGTATATTAATAAACCATTTAAAATGTCCCAAAGAACTTGTTTGATTAGGTATAAATTTAAAACTCTTAAAACAAGGTTGGTAGATCGAGGTATTAGGTCTTTATTATACGATTGATTAGATACCCAAGTCCACCTTGCTGGATCTGGATACTGCAAGCGCCAGCACTTCTACTGCCGAACAACAAACCCCGCACACCGCCACCGACCCGCCTTCCCGCCCGCCACTGTCCTACAGCTCAGTTTTATGAAGTAAAAGCAAAACTCTTCTCACAGGAACTAATGATACGAGTAGAATAAAAGCGATACTGAAACAAAAATTTATTATTGTGTCTCGACTACATCCTGACACGACAACGGAGGAAGTTATTGCCCATGTCAAAACGAGCACAGATATTAACTGCAATGCTGAGAAATTCATGGCGTTTTCAAAGGAATACTCCACGTTTAAAATAGGAGTAAATGAGCAAAACATCGATCTGTTACTGAAAGAAGAACTCTGGCCCCGAGGAGTGGTTGTCCGACATTTTCGGTTCTACAAAAAACTCATTTCGGACCAGAAACCACCAAAAAAGCACCACATACAAAATCACTATTATTATACCAAAACGAGCGAGGACTCGGATCAAAGATGAACAAATTTTACGAAAATGTTCTTAACCAAGAACACAAGCTCATCGTAATCACTGAGACTTGGCTTAATAATTCAATTTTTAATGCACAAATGTTCGATAGCAGATACGTAGTATTCCGAAAAGACCGAAGCACCGGACAAACCCGAGGTGGTGGACTACTGTTGACATTGCTGAATGACGAAAACGTGCGAGCTGAACGACTTTCCCACCTGGAAACGGGAGATGAAAATTTATGGGTTAAGGTTATTATTCACGACGTACGTTTTTTAATTTGTACTGTTTACATCCCACCCAGTTCTAAAAAAAATGTTTACACGATGTTTATTGAAATGTTAATTAGTAACTTAAGCTACCTTCTTGATAAAAAAAAAATTGTGATTGTTGATTTTAATATCAATTCTTCACAAAATCCAAGTGCAGTGAATACCGAACTTTCGTATGTTATGGAGCTTTTTCAGCTGAAGCAGTTTAATACAGTACTGAACTCATGTAATCGTACCTTAGATCTAGTATTAACCCCCATTGGGCGGCTGGCTACATTTGCGAATGTTCCCAGGAAACGGCGTGAATTTTCAGTTTTGCAACTTTATATTAAAATTCTCATAACTCTGCAATCTGACAATTTAAAATTTTGAAAAAAAATGTGTAATACAAACAATTGTTCAATGTATAGTTAAAAATAATAATAATAAAATGTTGAGTAGAGGTCAACTAATAAATAAATAAATAAACTTGTAATTACCACAAAAAATGTAGCCCTCCCGCAAATCATCAGTCATCGAATAGTAATGGTATAGTTTATCGTAAAACTTAATTAGTATATGTCATAAATGTACATTTTCACATAATATTATAACAAAAAAAACTTTTTTTTTCAACGAATATACGTAAACAAATGATTTTTTCAGTCACTAAAATAAATTGCCCTTCTCACTCACACACATTCAAGTTACGCTGCGTCGGCATTGAACACGGTGACCACGCGTTAGTTTGGTGGGGCTGGGCGTGTTTTATCAATACAAAGTTTTGTAGTGCGTGATATATTTTAGAGCATAAGGCAACTTCACAGTCACTACACAAATGATGAGTCTGAACTCGTTTTTTGGCTCTCGCGTAGTGTTTATACAAACATAACATCGCCGGTATGATGTTTGTCGCTTTGAGTTGACTGTAAGGATTTTAAATTTAAGAGGGCATTACCAGAGAATACCAGAAATATGTCATTTTCAAATAAGATTTTAGATGTATTGACTCTTTTCCACAAAAAATTATAAATGGATTTCGAAAGATGGTTCTTTTATCTAGCATTCGTATGTAATAAATTTTGAGAAAATTTTTAAATTTTTAGTATAATAAGGTTATACCATAGGTCGTTGGCAGATTTGTTAAATTTTCAAAAAATTTTTTGTATGATACCACACCCATTTCAAATAATATAATCATGCACTAAAATAAATCAATACATTATCTAGCAAACGCATGTTTTAGAATTTTAATTTTAGTTTCAATAAAATCATTAAAAAATATATACGTACATGTGTTTCTTGACGAAACTTAGTCAGTTTGTGTATTTATTTGCGAACTTATAAACTAATATATTTCAGATTTTTTTACATACTTATTGTGCTAAGACATTATTAACAAATCATAAATAAGTTTGAGCGAAAAATAATTTTAGGAAGTATTTAATATTAATTAATTTACAGCTTCGCATTTCACGATTTTTCGCATACTCGCAAAAGAGAATTTCAGAGTTCATTCCGCGGGCAAGAGCCGCTGTCTCCGGTCGTCTCCACGGCGCTCTATATCGTAACATTTTGAAATGATGAATTGCGTAATAATAATACGAAACTTTGAATGTCAACAATTTCCTTGTTTCATGTTGATAAAATCTACACGGTTGACCGAACGGAAGGCAAAATTTCATGTTTATTGAATAGTTTTATGCAAATTTTTTTAAAATTTCGAATATTTTTTATTGTATGTGTGTTATAGTATTGTTATGTGAATACCGAACAAGAGTCCCAACTGCTCCAAAATACATATTTAATTTTTTTTTTGTAAATTATTGCTATGTGAATACCGCACAAGAGTACCAACTGCTCCAAAAAAAAAATTTTTTTTGAAATATTTTTTTATTGAATACCCATAACAATAATTTATGAGCACAAGAGTCCCTACTGCTCTAAAAAAATTTTTTTTATTGAAAATTGTTGTTATGTGAATCCACAAAACAATAATTTATGAGCACAAGAGTCTTAGCTGCTCCAAAAAAAAATTTTTTGGAATTTTTTTTTTATTGTAAATTATTGTTATGTGAATACACAAAACAATAATTTATGAGCACAAGAGTCCCAACGCTCCAAAAAAAAATTATTTTTTTTTTAATTTTTTTAATGTAAATTATTGTTATGTGAATACACATAACAATAATTTATGAGCACAAGAGTCCCAAATGCTTAATTTTTTTTTTATTCTAAATATTTTTTATTGTAAATTATGTATTGATAAGTGAATACAGCACAACTGTACCAACTGCTCCAAAAAAAAATTTTAATATATTTTTATTTAAAATTATTTTTATATGTCTAAATACCGCACAAGAGTCCCAACAGCTCCCAAGAGAGGGAGGATGAGGCAGTGTTTTGATGAGGTGGAAGGGGTTGTTGAGGAGGGGGAGGGATAAGAGGGGGGTGCAGGGGGGGGGGGGGATCAGAGGGGGTGCAGGGAGACAACCAGGAACCAACACCTCTGAACCAAGAAAATCAAGCTCCCCTAAATTCTCTAGCCACGCCCCCCCCCCCCCCCCCCCCCGTAAGCGAAAATAATTTTGTTTTGTAACACCTCACCTCAACACCTCACCTCAACACCTCATTTCAATATTCGAGTACCTTATACAAACTCATCCTGGTATCGTGTCCTACCCAACACTACTCCACACAGCATCCCCAAAGAAGAGATAGGCAATGTGTCGAGCGATTGTAAAAAAAAGGTCTTTCCCGACCCGACCTTCCACGTAGTTGGTGGGCAGGCGCCACCGCCGCCGAGATTCTGACAAACCTCGCCCCATGAACCCGGGCTACCCGTACCTATGGCAGAGGTGTTGATAATCCAATACATGGTTCCCGGGGCGGCGGTAACCATACCCGCCTTCCAAATTACTGATACTACCTATTGACGGCCGGCGTGGTCAAGAGGTAAGGCTCCTGACTCGCAATCCGAAGGTCGTGGGATTGAATCCTTTATATTTATTATATAATAAATTTTATTTGACTAATTTGGGTTATTTCACAATTATTTCATTTAAAAATAATATATTTGCGTCCAATATTATATTGGCGTAAGACCACCATTCAGAATTGAAACGTTGCTAAAAATGGCCGTGTTTGGTGACCAGATCTGAATAGCCAGGTAATTCCTCACTTCCTCTTCCCCATCTCCTTCCCTCCCCACCACCTTCAGCTTCCCAATATACCCCATAGTCACGTCATAGTCTCACTGGTTCCAGACGGGAGCATTTGGGTCTCTTGTGCGGTATTCACATAAATATAAAATTTAAAATTATGCACACGAATAAATATTTCAAAATGAGATATTTTTTACAATCCAACTGAATATTACTCTTTTTTTTAATGAATACCGTACAAGAGTCCCAACTGCTCCCGTCTGGAGCCAGTGGGACTATTGCACCCCCAATTGGGGTATGTTGCGAGGCTGAAGGTAGTGGGGGAGGGGAATGAGTTAGGGAAGATGAAGGTGGGGAAGTACCTGACTCTTCAGATCTGGTTTATAAACACGGCTAAAGCCATTTCAAGTAACGTTTCGATTCTTCCACTCTAATGGCAGTAAAATAAAATGAAAAAAAACAAAAACCAAAATATTAAAAAAAAATATAACAAATTGTTTTTTTTTTTGTGTAGGTATCTACTTTATACCTACTGTGTTTCTGTATCTATTGATGTCTATGCACTTCGATACACAAATTACAAATAACTACTACTAATTAAAATTCTGGAAGCGAGAATTCAACATCTTCATCTGAACCATACTGTAGGCCCAGCTCCGCGTGAACTAATAGGTACGTGAAACCCGGCTTGCGGCGGAACAAAATCTAGTTCCAAAAACGTCCGCTCGCGACCGCTGATGTGTGAGCGCTGTAGTCGGAATAGGAATTATGATTTGCTGGTATGACAGCCTTAAACTGTTACCATTTCTCCACACAGGTGTAAAACTATGTCCATCTATTTCTGCCAGGGGATTAATTTCTAATAAATCAATCTTCAAATTCACCGTCACTTATTTCTGGAGGATCATCTGGATCCTCTAAATTTTCTACTCTATACTCATCATCGTCACTCATAAAAAAATCTGAATCAATGTTTAAAACATATCGTAAGTCTTCCTCTTCCATTGTTGAAGCAGTAAAATTGAGATCAAAAACAATAACATAAATAATAAAATTCACATAACAAAACACGACGAAGTTTATCAAATCTTAATGTTTATAACATAACACCAACAAGTCATAAGCAAACTCCAGTTATCGGCCCCTCGAAACGATCAAAACTAATGGATACCCTACAATATAAACAAACACACTCCAAACGCGTGTACCGACAGGCGGTCACAGCGCGACCAGCACACAGGCAAGCTGTAACGTAACTGTGTGAGTGGCATATCTTCCGATAGAAGATTTCTGTGATCTGAGATGCTACAAAAACAGCTCGGAAATTAAAAACTCCCAAGTAAAAGTGTTAATATATTTATGAGGTAGATAATTCATCAGGCTAATGAAAAATCCCTTTTCTTTCGTCTTTGATTAGTGAATAAGCGTTACAAACAAGGGCGGATTTAGGGGGGGCACGTGCCTCCCCCCAGACGGTATTTTTTTTTTTTTTTGTGGAGATTCCATCACAGTACATACTTAGAAGCAAAAAATGTCTTTATTAAATATTTATTTTTTCTATTGTTTTGACACTTTCATAAACCTTCCTATACATACTTGAACTTGTAGAAATAAACTTGAGGTATGATACTTCAAGTTTACTTCTAACAGTAATTGTTGTTTTTTTTTTGCCCGTCCGCCCCTTGTGCCCCCCCCCAGAAAAAATCCTAACAGTAATTGTTGATTTTTTTGCCCATCCGCCTCTTGTGCCCCCCCCCAGAAAAAAAAAATCCTAACAGTAATTGTTGATTTTTTTGCCCATCCGCCTCTTGTGCCCCCCCCAGAAAAAAAAAATCCTAACAGTAATTGTTGATTTTTTTGCCCATCCGCCTCTTGTGCCCCCCCCAGAAAAAAAAAATCCTAACAGTAATTGTTGATTTTTTTGCCCGTCCACCCCTTGTGCCCCCCCCCAGAAAAAAATCCTGGATCCGCCCTTGGTTACAAATAATAATTAAAGTGACTCTCGCTCCGTGGCTACGAATGTAGCCAGCCGTCAGCTAGGCCCGAATTATCCGGGCTGCAAATGATGCCAGCCGCCCAATAGGGGTTAAGTAACTTCAGTATGTTAACAAAAAAATCTGATTTTTATCTTGTAAAAGAAGATAATTATCATCCAACACTTTTGACGGAATTTAGTCTTAAACACAACAGACCGTTAAAAAATCGTTGTCTACATTTAGATAATGACTTCCGTGGTTGGAATTTCTACAAAGGCGAATTTGAGAAGCTATATAACCAACTACGTGCCCACGATTGGCAGGCTATCTTGGAGATTACCGATGTAGACGAGGCAGTTAAATACTACTACGATACCCTGTACGCGTATTTTGATCAATGTTTTCTAAGAAAAAAAGCACCGCGAAATGAAAACTATCCTAGATGGTTTTCGCGCAAGATTATCGGGGACATAAAGATGAAGCTCATACACCATCGGAGGGGAAACGATCAGGTTTGGAGAGTGAACACAAGTTATTCAAATCTTGTCATACTAGAATTAAACGTAATATTTTAAAGGTAGAAGATAATGTGAAATACAATCCAAAGTCATTCTGGAAATATGTTTCTGATAAGAAACACGACAGAGGCCTCTTAAGTCATATTATCCTAAATGATTGCACTTACAAAGGAAAGGAAAGGAAAGTTGATTTTGAATCATACGTGCCAGGACAGGTTGGATTAACAAATGCTCAAAACATCTCCATTGAAAACGTTAATACCGTGGATTTCAGCTTAGCAGTAAAAAAATTGAAACCAAAAACATGGTTTGGTCCTGATTTAATTCCACCCTTTGTCATTAAGGGATGTTCTGAACCACTATCTAAGCCACTTCTACATTTATTTAATCTTACCATTAAAAATGGAATTTTTCCTAAATTATGGAAGCTGTCGAAAATCACCGCGTTACACAAAGATGGTGACAAGTGTCAAGCAACCAACTACCGTCCTATAGCGATTCTTTCCGCACCCGCCAAGTTATTAGAAATAATTATCCATAAATATGTTTACGCCAAAGTTGAACCATTCTTGATCGATCAACAACATGGATTTAGACGTGGCCGATCAACTACTACAAATTTAATGGTTTTTACAGATTACATGGCGAGAGCACTCGATAACAATGAGCAGGTTGATACGTCATACCATGACTTTGCGAAGGCTTTCGATAAGGTGGATCACTTAGTGCTCCTAAGTAGGCTTGAAGAAATTGGTTTTTCCCACAACTTACTGAAACTCTTTGGTAATTATTTGAACGAAAGGGAACAATTCGTGTCTTATGGTGAGTTTAACTCTAACATGTATCATACAAACTCTGGTGTGCCACAGGGATCCAATTTAGGACCCTTATTGTTTCTAATTTTTATTAACAATATTCGGGAAAAAATCAAATTTGTCCATTTTTTACTTTTTGCAGATGACATTAAACTCTTTCTGAGAATAAGATCATTAGAAGACTGTCGAAAACTCCAGGAAGATATAAATTCAATTATTGACTGGAGTATCGATAATAAACTCGAATTCAACTTCCAGAAGTTTTGTGTTTTACGAGGTCACAAAAAACCATATACTTTAATTATAAAATGAAAGACACGTCTTTGAAACACGTGGTGACTTGCAAGGACGTAGGAATTGTGTATGACACTCGCTTAACATTTCATGCTCACATTGAAAAGATTTGTAAATCAGCCACAAAGATGTTGGGTTTTGTCATACACAATTCAAAGGAATTGACCAACCTTACAGTTATAAGACTGCTTTACTTTAGCTTGGTGCGTAGCATTCTCGAAAGTGGATCTCTGATATGGGGGCCAGAGGGCATCGTCTATGTACTTATGGTCGAGAAAATACAAAAGAAATTTTTACGATACCTCTATATGAGAGAGTTTGGTTTTTACCTATGGCTGTTTCCAACAGCATTTATCTCGGGAATGCTGGGTATCTGCAGCCTTAGTTCCAGAAGAGATGTCGCATTACTGCTGATAGCTTATAAGCTTCTAAATGGTTTTATATCGGTACCAGATATCTGGCTGAAATAGGATTCTATGTCCCGGATAATTTCACGCGAGGTCGCCAACACAGGCTTTTGATTCTTCCCAGATGCAGAACTAACTTACCAATGGTGATGCCCCTGGGAAGACTCACTAGGTTAATTAACTGCCTCGCAGGAAATGTGGATATTTTCCACATTTCCTACAACGATTTAAAGCGTGAAATAGCACTTATGTTTTAACTAAATGTTTTACTATAAATGTATTTATTATGTATCTTTTCTAACCGCTTTTGCAATGTATTGGTTTTATGCTGTTTTTGCAAATAAATAAAAATTTAAACGAGGCAAGCAGTTCCTTCGTGGCGTTGGCCGTGTGTGGTCTGGCATTGTCGTGCAACTCCCTTTGTCAGCATGACTCTCCTCTTATTTTGAATCACCTTCTGCAATTTTTTAGGGTCTCACAGTATCTTGCAGAGTTGATGGTCTCCCCTTGAGGCAGATATTCAATCAAAATTATGCCTTGATAGTCCCAAAACACGGATGCCATGATTTTCTTGGCTGAAATTGTGGTTTTGAACTTTTTGGTAGAGGGTGAAGAGGTGTGACGCCACTGTTGAGACTGCCTTTTGGTTTCAGGCGTGTAGTGTCCAACCCAAGTTTCATCTCCAGTAACGATGGAGCGGAGAAATTTATCTCCATGGAGTTTGCAGCGCCTCAAAAACTCTTGTCCGGCTTCCACTCGATTCAACTTGTGTTGGTCTGTCAGCTGTTTTGGGACCCATGGGGATATCCGAGGGTTTCTGTGATGGTTTCGTGTAGTAGAGATCTGCAGATTTGCGGAAACATCGCAGAAAGTTCATCCATAGTCAATCTGCAGTCACAATTTCGTCAGTCACAATTGAAGGTCTTCTGCTCCTCTGATCATCATGCACAGACGTACGACCATTTTTTAACTCACAATACCACTTGTACACACTCGTACGATTCATAGCTTTATCACCATATGCACAGTTTTCACCTCATTCTAAACCTCAACCGAAGGTTTCCTTTCCAAACGAGATAACGGATGATGCCGCGTATTTCGCACTTGGCAGGAGATTGGATTGACATTTTTCACGAAACGTGTTGTCGCGTCGACACTTCTCAACGTACTGACCTTGAACAGGTCTCGTTGCGGAGGGGAAGAGTCAGGCTACACGTAAGTATAGCCAACATGTCGAAAATAAAATTCATTTGGTCGTGAGAGCCTCAGTACACTTACTTTCTGGATACGCCTCGTATATTGAATTTAATAATAAATATTAAATAAACATTGGTTTTTTTCTTTGGTGTACCTCTAAAATTTCTTGATTTGGTAGGTGTGCCTTGAACACAAAAAGTTTGCGGAAAACTGACATAGGTGATTATGCTGTGCCTGTCTCACTAGGAATTCCTGTGTTGAGAGCAGGCGCATTTTAGCATAAGTACCATATCTCATGGTGAACAAAGCTCCATATCTCATGGTGTCATAATGAACTGAAAATATGTCATAATCATGGTGTCATAATGAACTGAAAATAGTTGCATTGTCCTAGAAATTCCAGACAGAATTTTTTAGAAATTTCATATCGCCTGAACTCATTTCAATTGTTTAAGAGGGTATTACCAGAGAAAACCAGAAATATGTCATTTTTAAATCAGATTTTAGACGTATAGACTCTTTTCCACAAAAAATTATAAATGGATTTCGAAAGATTGTTCTTTTATCTAGCATTCGCATGTTTTAAATTTTAAGAAAAAATGTTTATTTTTAGTATAAGGTTATACCATAGGTAGTTGGCAGATTTTTAAAATTTTCAAAAAAGATTTGTATTATACCACACCCACTTCAAATCATATAATCATGCAGTAAAATAAATCAATACATTACCTGGGTATCGCATGTTTTAGAATTTTGATTTTAGTTTAAATAAAATCATTAAAAAATATATACGTACATGTGTTTCTTGACGAAAATTGGTCCGTTTGTGTATTTATTTGCGCACTTACAAACTAATATATTTCAGATTTTTTCATTTAACTTAGACATTATTGAAAAATGATAAATACTAAAAATTATTTCAAAAAGTACATTATTTTAATAGTTTTATCTTCACGTCTTTCAGCATTTTTGGATGTAGGTATAAATTATAGCAAATTTGGAATGAAATAAAATCGATATTGAGCTATAATTTTAAAAAGCTGGTACGGAGAATAATTAATCTTTCTCATTGTAATCGTCCTGCACGATCGTAAGAACAACTTTCGACGAAATGTGGATTTTCGGCCGCTGGCTGGTTAAACGCTCTTCACAGTTTTTGTTTGTTAAGATTATGATAACCAATTTGTCACAGTAGATCCCTTCTAACACAAATAAATTTCCACCTATAATTATTAGGTTAACATTTTTCTAAGCAGTGATTTCTCATATAAAGTCAGAGATGACTTTGTACGATCGAGTGAATCAAATACTTGAGTCAGGCCATTTCAAGAGTCTTAATAACAGTATGTATGAGACAATGTAGGAATGTGAATGAAGCAAGGTGTGTGTGCCAAGATAGTAGTGTGGGAGTCCATCCTCTCTGCCTACCCTAAGAAAAAAGGCCATGATGTTCGGTTAATTAGTGATTTTTCATAAAATTTTAACATTACTACTGTATGCATTTTTTAAATTTCGTTTACAATTTAATAATCCTGTCGTGTTTTCATTTGCAGCACAAAAATTTGGGTGTTCTAACAACATTGCGTATAGGACACGATAACTCTGGATTATCACCTCGCTGGATGCTCGAGAACATATATGTCCGTAATGAAGTGACCGGACACGCATACAAGTATGTATATACAGGAACATTGTTCCCCTGCTATGTTGACTCCTCCCACCGCTCTCCCCCTCCCCCAAAATCACCCCTTCCACTACACTAACCTATTAAAATCTAATCATTTCTGTACTTGTAATTTTTAAGTTAGTTTTAAGTTTGCTAGAGAATGACACGGATGTGTCGAAACTGGTAGCAGATAAATAAAAACTTAAGTAACAAATGTACATGGAAAATAAAACTCTTCAAAACAAAATGTTTACTACATATAATTGGTGAGAAATTACATGTATGGTTTAAAAGAATTCTAGAAAATAAAAAAGACAATAAACAACTGACAGTAATCCCGTAACGACTGAATATTTTGAATTTAACCAAAAAACAATTTCAACTACGGCTTTGATTTATTTTATGTACTATTTATTTATATTATTATTTACTTTTACTCGAAAATAATAGCTTAAATTTTAAAAACTTATAAAACACAAAATCGACTCTTGTGAGATAGGTTTTGAGATAGACCAGTTTTCCGTTTTCGAGGGTTCATTCAACTTTGCCGCCCTGGGCTTCTGACGGGCTTAGTCCGCCACTGCACTTTACCCTTTTCTAACTTTCAAAAAATTTTTTTTTTTCAACAAACTATATATAATACTTAAAAAATAACATTACAATGAGCCGTCTTGTCTCTAAAGTGATCTCTTCCAGACAACCTTTCCCAAAGAATTTTAGCAAGCAGATAGGTAGTGCACACTGAAGCTTGTACAACATTTATATTTTAAACATATAATTAGAAATAAAACAAAACGGAGATACGTTCCTGTGTTGATCACGGCTTGACGCGTTGGTGGAGCTCTCTCGGTTTTTTGTGAATAACTGTGTCAGATTACGCTCAATTGTGCTAAAAATTTGCCAGAATACGTATTTTATTTAATAGATTCAGTTTTCAATTTGGAAATTGTTGTTTTTTGTGTAATTAACTTGTGAGGGCTAATAATATAATAATATTTTAATCACATATCGAAGTTAACATAACAGTTTTAAGTGCCACCAAAATGACTGTGACTTACAGGGATACTGAGGGGTGAACCCACTTGTAATTAATGGTTATTAGTTTTTGGCGCTAGGATAAAGCCACTTCATACGAAGCAGATAAGTTCCATATTTCATTTATACTTTTCACTTGTCACCTAAATTAATGTTTATTTCTTTCAGCTTTGTTTTAAAAAAAAACTTAATATGGATAATGAGAACGGTGGCAAGTAACCATTGGCGAAGGTAGAATGATTTATTGCATTCATTGAGGCAGGCTTTGGTTGATTCATTTTTACTATCTCAGGAAAGGTTGTGGAACACTGAACTCTGACAAAAAAATTTTATTCACCGAGAGACATAGATTAATCTATCTGAACGAGTACACAATAATCTCACGCTTACATAATACGTTTCAAGTTTACTTTAGGTTAGGTTTTTTATTTCTTTTATTTAGGTAGGTAATTCCCGAAAGCGCTATGATGGTTGACGAAATACTGGAATAAGAAACATTGCTTTTTGTGAAGGAAATAACTTACCAGTCATCGAAACATATAAAACCGCCTCAACAAGGAAATGAAGTAAAGGAACACCTATGAACTAATATGAAGATCAAAGATTTGAACACATGGTGAGGCAGGGAGGATCTAGTCACATTGCGGGAATCGAAAACCGCGAAGCAAGAAACAGAAAATGAGAAGCAACGGAAGCGGGAAGCAAGAAGCAGCGAGAAGCGAGATGTGGGATGCAGTAGGAAGCTGGAAAACGCTGTGTTGAAAGTAGATAGCAATTAGTCCGAAAAAAACAAGAAGCTGTAAGTGGGTAGCAGGACGTTGTTAGCAAGAAGCAATGGAAGCGGAAAGCATGAAGCCATAAGAAACAGGAAGCTAGAAGCTGGGGCAAGCTGAAAGCGTGCAGCGGAAGCTTCAAATAACGGGAAGCTGGAAACGAGAAGCAACAACAACGAAAGAAGCAGGTAAGGAAACTGGACGCCGAAAAGAAGAAACTGGAAGCGAGAAGAAACGGGAAAAAAAATAAGCGAAATGCGATAAACGAAAACCACAGCTCACAACCAATTCCTTTATTCCTGCCCATCCTACATTCCAGTATTGGCTTATTAGGTTGCCATGTATACCGGTCGATTGAATTCCAACCTCCTTCCCATCCTCAGAGCACGTGTTCCAGTCCTAACAAATCACGTGTTCCAGTCCTAACCCTGGTGTACCGGTCTCACCGGGACAGGAGTGCTCCTGGCTGGGATGGTACAATCGAATCGTATCGTATCGTATAATTAGAAATAAAACAAAACAAATGCCAATATTAACCACACACGGCACCTTCAATCACTTCAGATACTAAGTAATGTTGCAACAAATAGAAAGAAAGAAAAGTAAAATACAACTGTGTTTATATATTTGTTTTAATTATAGACTTTTTATTTATTATTTGTGTATGACGTGAACATTAGTTGTAATTTTTTTTTTTTCATTTTTATATGAATTATTTTTTATTTATTTATTGGGTTATAACGTATATATTTATTGGGTTATAACCTAATTATTATAATTTGTTGTTTTCTTTAATGCGTGTACCTAATGTTATTAACCTGTAAATGTTCCTAATTAAAAAAATTAAAACATCTTGAAAGCTGAATTTTTCCGAAACTTCGTTGCTCACTAATTGAAGCAAGTCATTTTTCTTGGTACACGGGGCCCCTAACCGATGCAGGGCCCCTAGGCAGTTGCCTATTCTGCCTTAGGGATAATCCGGTACTGCGTGGGGCTGGGCGACTTACTGGTTGAAACACAAGCGCGTGAAGGTACCCTGCATAAGTAGCTCACGCACGTTCGTTCGACACCGGTGTGGTTCCCAAAAACAGATTTATTTACTGTCAATATTTTTTTAGACAAACTCACGCTCGTATGAAGCCGGTTGGAAAGGGGTATAGGAATCTAAAATTTTGTATTATTTTTGTTTTTATTATTTTCAGATTCCCCTGCAATCGTTGGCTAGGCCGAGGAGTTGATGATGGCTCAACGGAGCGTCTGTTGGTGGCACAGGCCATCGGGGAGCGCAGTGGGCGAAGCGGAGGGGTCACGGCCAGCTCCGCTCCCGAGAGGGGGGTGGGGCCCTCCTCCAGTGGGGTTGCAGCGCCCTCCAGTCCCGCTGGGCCCCATACCACACACCTTTCCCCTTCCACTGTCCAGCATATGATTGGTAAGTTAATTATGCATGATTACATTTTTGTAACCCCACTAGGAAAGGAGATGTTTCGCTTTCATATTATCGTTCGGCTTGCAATACTGCAAATGTGACAAAACAAATATTTAAGGAGAGAGAAAAACCACAATGTATACATGTTATCCAAATAAGTAAAATTTTCAAAATTTTAAGTAACCGCCGACACAAAAAAGAGCTGATGACCTTGAAACGCCTTAACAGATTTTTATGAATTGTAGCTAAGAACCATCTCGATCACGTCAGCTTTCAAACAAACAAAAAAACCGCATCATAATCGGTCCATTCGTTTAGGAGCTACGATGCCACAGATAGACACACAGACGGCGGTCAAAATATAACACCCGTCCATTTTGCATTGGGGGTTAAAAAAGAACATTGTCCCAAATATTCGGCATTCTGTGAATGAACACGCTTGGAGAAAAAGATTACAAATCAAATGGTATTACAGTAGAACCCTGTTAATTCGATATCCACGGGACATCAAAAATAAAATTTCGAATTAACAAATTCCCATGTAATTCGAAATTTTATGAAAAAAAAATCGTAAAAAACCACAAAAAATTGAGTTCCTCGGCTGCAATTTCAAATTCAGGTAGGTTCTTTGGATTGAATTCGTAATAATACGATCTATGCCAGTGTTAATCGAATTTTCACAGGTGTTCACTGCTGCGGTCGGCCCTATATTCGAAGTAAATTCATGAAAATACTATATTTTCCTAAACTATATTTTTTAAATCTAATTTTCGAGGCCGATTACCGTCACAACCGTCCTTTTAAACTCATAAAAATGTGATATATTTCTGCATAAATCGAAATTTCTCTTAAAATTTAGATAATCGAAGTAAATTCGTAAAAAATGATAAATTTCCACGTAAATTGAAATTTCGCAGCCGAATCCCATTGCGGCAGGCCCTCTAAATTCAGATTCCTATTATAAATAAATTCGTAAAAATACCGCATAATTTCGCCGCGGCCGGCTCTTCAAATTTTTGTAATCGAAATAAATCCGAAAAAATATAGTATATTTCCGCATAAATCGATATTTCACAGCCGAATCCCATTGCTGCCGACCGTCTAAATTTAGATATCCACTTATTTGAAAGAAATTCGTAAAAATACCACATAATTTCCAAGTAAATCAAATTTTTGCAGCTGATTACCGCCACGGCTGGCTCTTCAAATTTAGAAATTCAAAGTAAATTCATATTAATATTCTTCTGCGTAAATCAAATTTTCGCAGCCATTTATAGCCGCGGCCGGCCTATCGAATTTATATAATTGAAGTAAATTTGTAAAAATACGACATTGTAAACCGATTCAGATTTACAAATGAATTTGAACGATGTTAGCCGCAATCGACATTTTATGGCGTTTTACCGCCACTGCTGTCTGGTAGATTCAGATTTACGAAATTATATGATTTTTTTTTGCAAATATTGATGTTTTTCAAAATACACAAACAAATTTTCGGGTGCGACAAAAATAAATTTCCAATTACGAATTAACAAATTTCGATTTAAAAAATCATTTTGTATAAAAAAAAAAACGAATTACTCGTTTCCGAATTATCGGGGTTCTACTGTAGGTATATCACTTTTGAAAACATTGTCACATTTGGCCATATTGCATACCGAACGATGATAATATCATCGTTCATATTGTTAGGAGCGGGCCCCCAAACATGTCCCAAGCTAGCTCTCAGGGGAGGCATGATTTACCCTCTATTCAGGTGGTGGGTCGCTCGAGGCTTCAGAAATTCCTTCGCATCTCAGTCGTCTGGCAGGATACTCCCCCTCTAGGAAACCCTCCTGCCGTAGCAGAATAATAACAGGATTGAGTTAACTAGTTTCATGTATTGCAAATTTAAAACACAGTACATAGGTCATTACAGTACAATTCAACACAAGAAATACATACTACACAATCCTAGCTATCGTGTTTATAACCTCAAGATCCCTAAACGAAACTCTCTGAGTGATGGCTTTGCGCGGGAGTTTACAGTCTATCGTTAAAGGACACAATCAAATGAGGAAACAATTGTACAGCTTACATGATGTTGGGGGTCTTCGTCTTCCGGCTTCCAGGGGGACCTCCCGAGTTTAGGACAGAACCGAAGTTTACACAGGCATGGTGAAATATCAGCGCTAAACCCGTAGGTTATTGAATTAACATTGCAGGTTATATTTGAGTACAATTCGAGCGATAGTACGCCGGGCGCGAACAGTGGGAATCCACGCGCGGGCTTAACGTGTGCCCGAGGCGGCTCGCAATTCTCAACTGTTGGAAGGGATCGCGTGCGGGTGGGCGGATGGGATAGGAAGTAGGAAGCAGGGAACAGGGGGGGAGCAGGGTGTTGTGTAGTTTGCGGCGAATTAGGAGTTTGAATTCTTTGTCGTTTGGGCGTACCATAACACTTCCCCCCGCGCTTGGAAAAAAAGCGACGTGGCAATGGAGCTGTAGGGAAAAAAAAAATCCTCTTATGCTTCCATCGGGGTTTTTGAGAGATTCGTTGCTTGAGAGATTTCCTAGCTAGAACATACAGTTTTATGCTATAGTTTGGGTCACAATGTTTGTAGGGAATGGGTGGGGGTACATACAATGTTTGGACAAGACAAATTTGGGAAAAGTACATGGTGTAAAACAACATACAAGGTTATGCAATTGAAAATAACAATACACATGGTTATGCAATTGAAGGAATGACAATACATTTGTACAAGAGAAGAGAAAAAGTGTGTGATTCTAAGGTTTCATTGGTCTTGGAGCTAAGTTTGTGAAGCGTGGATTTGTTTGGTTTCGGAGAATTTCGAAGAAAAGGACGTGACTTCACGGATTCTAAGGATTACATTGTCACTGTAATCAGACCCATTTGAGACAACGCTCAGGAGTACACTTGGGCCTTAGAAAACACTTGGTTTTGTCGAAGACGTCGAAGTTCACGAAGTGGAGACTGTGGTTGCTGTGCCGCGACTATGGTTACAGAGGTCATTGAAGAGAAGAATCCAGTATCTGCAGACATGCCAGTGCGAATCCTAAGTGTTATTATGGTAAACACGGATCGTATATAATGGTTATTGAAGCATAATGTAGCTCAAGATAACTTGTATTGGTGCGCATTCAGCGAATACTGGTGGGTCAAGGTAATGATGGTTTACACATGACGATAAATGCGTCACTGCATGACAGAGCAAGAGACGACAAGGTTGGCATTGATAGCAAGAGTAAGAACAAACCTAAGAGCTAGCGTGCCCAAAAGGTAGTTTAGAGTGTCATAAAGTATAGTGGGACAACTCAGCTTGCTGTGGCACGACAAGACAACATACGTATGGGCGGTATGGTCTGTGCTTTCAGGAACAATTGCGTAGAAAATGGCCGCAGGAGAGACCTTGTAACCACAGCGCGTGCTGTCAGGAAGTGAAGCTCAGCTTGGCTGTTGGTGATGACATCCGCCTGGGCTTCTTTTTAAATCCGGGAGGAATTATTATTAGAGCAAAATTCTTGAAGTTTACCTGCCTAGGGACCAATGAAGAAAAGGTTTGGAGAGAAACAAAATGTGTCTAGATAATGAAATAACGAAATTTTAACCACCGACCCAGAGAGTGACGAAGAGAGATTCCTAACTAAATTGTGATTACATGAACATTTTCCTTTGCCAGGATGACTTGGCGTTTGCCTAGTGACAATATGTCTTGGTTAAAAAACAACCGGCCCTCTATGGCCTATGCTAACATGAGATGGTAACATTTTCGTAGAATTTCAAAGAACGAGACAAAGAATCGTGAACTAGTCACGGCAAAGGGAAACCAATTCATGAATAAAGGTTGTCAAAAGGAGACAGACGGTACGCCAAGTGCATATCGTACATATCCAACATTCATGAATGTGTTTCGTGGAATTGAGAAAAGAGAGAAAAAAAACTGGTGAGACATATGCAGAGATTGAGGGGGAAAACCTGTAGATAACCGGACAGTTACCTATTCGAACTCCAAGTGAGGGCGAGATATGGTCAACGACAGATTTTTCACTTCATAACATAAGTCTGAAACATGGGGAATGGGAGGAGGAGGGGAGAAGGGAGACGAGTTGCGAAACTTGCTAGAGACTGGACTAATTTCCGATTCAAACTCTATGTGAAAATGAAACATAATCAACCAGCAGATTTCCTGACTCTTTACATTTATCAAAAAGGATGAGGAGACATTTGAATACACATTATATCAAAGAGGCTAATCTTTCGCGTGTATTGGGCAAAAGATTAGGGGTCATTTTAAAAACTTCTACATGATTGTGAGAAAAGACAGACCCTTGCTCCAATTTCACAAACCTGGGGGTTTTCTTGTTCGTTCTCCAGACAACGAGTTAGGTGGTTTTTTGTGCTCAATCGATTAACTCCCACAGCACTATGCCCCATAATTGACAGTGAAGCTGAAAACTAGTCCTTTTGGGATAGTAGATATTCCTGGGCTTCTTTCCTTTTTGCAAAGAAGTAAAAAAACAGGAAGTCCACGGGCGTTGGCGTTGAATGACAACAAAGGGTTGTGGACTACATTTCGTAGATCGCACACAAAGGGTTTGATATTATTTCGTTCGCACGACTCATGGTAAGTGTTTTAACGTCTCCACGTATAGTGTACAAAATATGTAAGTACATACAAGATATAACTCGATTATAGACAGAAGTCAAAGAGTTTATACAATGCATCCTAAAGAAGATAGCAAAGCCGATATTATGTCGTTCACACGAATCACGGTAAGTATTGTTATTACGTCTCCACGTCTCGTGTACAGAGTTTATACACAGTTATACATAAAAGCGGTACTCATGACAAATAAATGACACACGACCGGAACAGGTTATACAAAAAGGGTGGTACTCATGGCAAATGAATGGCACACGACCAAAATAGAATGTACAAAATGGTTCTCATGACAAATGAATGGCACACGACCAAAATAGAATGTACAAAATGGTTCTCATGACAAATGAATGGCACACGACCAAAATAGAATGTACAAAATGGTTCTCATGACAAATGAATGGCACACGACCAGCTCAATAACATTTAGCTATGAGAAAAAAGTGATTATGACGAACTTCTCGTATCGCGGCAGGTATTTTAAGGATCCCTCCTATAATGGTGGATGTTCTAAGGATCTCTCCTATAATGTAACAGGGTTACGTTTAAATACAACACAATAAACGTTAACTATGCTTGTTTTAACACAGTTTATAAAGATTTGTTAGATTAACTAACTCCGTAGCCCAGGAGCGTACGATAGGATAACAAGGAGGTAAACAATTTAATGTCACTTCGTATGTTATAAAGGCGGGGTGATGACAGAGTACATTTCTGTTTACACCATGTGACAAACAAAGACAGACCTACATGGTTTTACATACTGTCTATTGCAGCAAACTTCAGTGGGGACAAATAAAAGGGACCAATTGTGGTTTTACATACCCTTTGTGCGGTTACAACATACCAGGTTATGTGCAATTTAGGTTGCAAATACTTGGTTAAATGGCGAAACAGGAGTTGAATGCCTATGTTTGTAAAACGATGATCAAACAAAACATTGATGATTTACGTTAAACTGCGGTTATTTATGTACGGAAATCAGGGCTGCCGTTAGGTTTTATTAACCTTTTCCGTAAGGGTTGAAGCATGTAATACAAGACATACATGTTGTGAAGAGGGACAAATCGAGGACTTCTTATAACAACAAAAGACCGAGTATTTGGTTTTACGTACTTTAGTTGAAACGAGTCCATGAGGATTTGTACAAGGATGGAAAGACCAATTTAAAGGCTTTTCCTTTATTTATATACATATGATTTCAAAATGGATGTGTCAAAATCCAATTTGTTAGCAAAGAGCTCGGGTAGGACGCCATCAATTTTTGACATTTGAGAAAAAATTGAAAACTACTATACACAAGGAATGTGATTATGTGAGTAACCACTTATCTTTACCATGATGGGTAAAATATGGAGCATGTTGAGATGGTTTACTAGTCCTGGGTCGTGATTTAACGCTTTGGAGTTTACCAAATCGATTTTAGAACGACGCTCCAGTATTTACAGAACATAAAAAGAAAAAAAATGAAGAGATTCCTTCCGATATGATGAAAAAAAAAACAACAAACAAAAATGGTGAAAATTACGATATTGCATTACATGGCAAAGCGTGCCATGGCATGAACGTTGCGTAGTGTGAGGGGTTGAGAGGCAATGATTGGGTTCATGACTTCCCGAACACTGTCACTCGAGGGGTGTCTCTGCTCTAAAGTGATCAATTTTGGAACAGGTGAGAAAAAGAAAGAAAAAAAATAAAAAAACGTGTGAGACAAAAATTACGGTGGTTGCCAATTCACGAACATGAACGGGGCAAACTACACCGTGGATTGTACATAAATTTACAAAAATGATTTTTTAACAATATTCGTTTTATCAACGAAAGGGTGGGCATGTAATTGACACTTTACACGCCAGCCATTGTAAGACTTGGTGTGCTTACAAAAAGGTTGTGGTGATACACACTGGATCATTTTAAGTTTGCTGAGATAGTGGGGGCAGTTTTACTTGACTCCTCACTTCCAGATTTTGCGATATCCTTAATATGGTAATTACCAATGTGTTTTCCAGAGCAGTCAGACAAGGAGTACACTAGATCTGATATTTTTCTTAGAACTTTGGCCTTCACGAAACGTGGTGCCAGCTTGGCAGAGAAATACATGGCTCCTTGGGAAAGTGTGTTGTTCTTTCTCCAAACTATGTCTCCTGTATTGAAGGTGACATGTTTCCTACGTAGGTTGTATCTGTCCGCACTCTTTTGATGAGCCAGGAGCAAAGCATCAGTGACTTCACTGTAGATGGCCGACAGTTCTTCCAGACGATGGGCATAGTTCGCGGTAGGGTTGCTTGTGGTGGCAATTGACGTAGGAAAGTTAGTGTTCCTATGTAGAGAACCATGAACGACTTGTTCCATACCGTGTTTTAAGAAGAAAGGTGTGTAACCAGTGGCCAGATTAACAGTGTTGTTCATTGCAGCCTGAATTTTATCTAGGTTTTTACACCAAGTACGTTGATCTTTATCAACTAGAATAGCCAGAGCTGTGTTGATTGTTTGGTTATAACGTTCGACGGTGTTATTTTGTGGAGTATACAAGGTATTATAGTAAATATCCTTGATTCCGTATTTGGCAAGAAAATCTTTGAATTCTTGGGCAATAAATTGTTTTCCGTTATCAACAATTACGGTTCTGGGTGTTCCGTAAGGTATAAAAATGTGTTTTTCCAGAAGTTTGATGATGGCGGACGCGTTGGCTCTTTTTAAAGGAAAGATCCAACAGAATTTAGTGAAAACATCCACTACACTAAGTATGTGCATGTGTCCGGCATAACTTCGGGGAAAGGGTCCGACGAGGTCCATTGACAATGATTGTAGGGGTCTGTCGGCACGTTTGGGATTACCCATTAGGCCGGCAGGTGCTGCCGTGCTATGTTTATAGGCTTTACAAGTTTCACATTTAGAGATGTAATTGCGAATTTGCTTGAAGAGACCAGGCCAGTAATACTTCAAGGAGATCTTTTTATACGTCTTGAAATTTCCTGGGTGTATGGAGTCGGGAGCACTATGATTGTCAATAATTATTTGTTCTCTACCTTCGAGGGGAACGACAAGTTTCCACGAGTAATCTTCGAGGATGGATAGTGGTACCTTGCAATTACGGTATAGTTGTCCTTCTTTTATGATAAAATTAGGAAACTTTTGTTGGTTATTTTTACAACCTTCGAAGATTTTCAAGTACCATTCATCTTTTGTAGATGGAGGGGGGGCAATTGTGTCAACATTTAATGAAGCCAGTTCAATTCTTGAAAGGGCGTCGGGAACAATATTGTCCGCGCCTTTACGGTGAACAACATCAAAATTGTATTGAGACAAACGGGAGGACCAACGAGCGAGCCTACCGGAGGGATTACTTAAAGAGATCAACCATTTCAAACTACTATGGTCTGTAACTACAGTAAATTTGCTAC
This sequence comes from Limnephilus rhombicus, assembly GCA_929108145.2. Taxonomy (NCBI): domain Eukaryota; kingdom Metazoa; phylum Arthropoda; class Insecta; order Trichoptera; family Limnephilidae; genus Limnephilus; species Limnephilus rhombicus. The sequence goes on from OV815276.1 coordinate 36,627,835, forward strand.
CGTCTATGTAACCGCGGAAATGGTGAACAGAATCCAATACAGCCAATAACTCTTTCTCGGTAATTCCGTAGTTTTTCTCGTGTTTGTTTAATGTACGGGAAAAATACGCTACAGGGTGTTCGCCATCTGGGAATTCTTGAGTAAGGACTCCACCGATTCCTACATTGGAGGCATCCGTGTGGAGGGTAAAAGAGAGTGCAAAATCCGGGCAATTCAGAACGGGAGCTTTTTGAAGGGCATTTTTTAGAGTTGTAAACGCTTCTTCAGCTTCGACAGACCATCGGAAATTGCTGACACCTTTACGGGTGCCGGTAATTTTATTTAAGGGGGCTGCGATAGTGGAAAAGTCTTTGATGAATCTCCTGTAGTAACCTGCAAGTCCAAGGAAACCTTTGACTTCCTTCGCGTTTTTGGGTCGGGGAAAATTTGCCATGGCTTCCACCTTAGCGGGGTCTGTTCTTAGACCTTTTTCGTCGATAATGAATCCCAAATAACGTAGACGGGACTTACAGAATTCAGACTTCTTCAAGTTGATGGTTAAACCAGCGAACTTGAGTTGTTGAAAAACTTTTTCCAGCATTAATAGGTGTTTTTCAAAGGTATCGCTGACGATGATGAGGTCGTCAAGGTAACAAAACAGGCTGTTATCGACTTCAGGACCGAAAAGTTTGTCCATCAGTCTTTGTAACTCGGCGGGGCTGTTTTTTAGACCAAAGGGTAATCTTTTAAAATGGAACATTCCCCTACCAGGTACAACGAAAGCAGTTTTTTCGCACGATTCTGCGTCCAAGGGTATTTGCCAAAACGCTTTGCTGAGATCGACAGAAGAGATGAACTTGGCGTTACGCAGCTTGTCTAAGGTTGCGTGAACGTGAGGTAAGGGATACGCATCAGCTTCCGTGCAAGAGTTTAAACGTCTACTGTCGAGACAGAAACGTGCAGAGCCGTCTTTTTTAGAAACCAAAAGAGTTGGGTTGGTCCATGCACTTCTGCTGGGAACCACCACACCCATTTTTAACATTTCATCAAGTTCGTTTTCTAAAAGTTTAAGTTTTTGGGGGGCTAAGTTGTAATAACGTTGCTTGATGGGTGGGCCATTGGTTTTGATATGGTGTTCAACCAAATTTGTCAAACCTAATCCACATTTTTCGAAAGATATTGACTCGAATTTATTGACCATTTCTTTTAGTTGGAGAGCCTGGTCCGTGCTTAAATTTTCGTGAGGTATTATTGTGCGGATCTCACTAATTTGAGCAGCAGTGGAGGTTTCGCCAAGAGTATTAAATACTTGGGGAGCAACATTGAATGCCTTCCAGAAGTCAACGCCAAGGATGAAATTCTGGGATATAGAGGGCACTATTAGAAAATTGATTGTAACTATTTTATTGTTACAATTAATTGGCAGGGCAAGGGCACCGATGACCGGTTGGGAAACATTATCCGCAGTCGTCAGGTGTGTTGATTGGGGCGAAATTCTAAAATCACTGTTAACAAAAGGCAGGTGAGCATTGTTGCCAAGACAGCTGACAGATGCACCACTATCAAGTAATCCGGAAAAGGGCACATTGTTAACAGAGAAAAAAGCATAGGGTCTCCCATCTTTAGCTTGTTTGCAACAAACCGAAGAAACATTTAAGGTCTGGTTAAAATACTTAATGTGTGCTAACCAATCAGTCCATTCTTTAGACCTTGGTTCAGAATGGGTGCCTGAGAGGTTATTATTTAGTTTTTTGGCCTCTTCATGTAGAAATTTGGTGGGGGCTTGGAGAAATCCACCTGAGGTCTGACATCGCTTGGGTTTTGTAACCTTTCCATGTTGTGCCTTGATTTCTTGAAAATGTTGCGCAGTTCGTCGCTTGGAGGAGAGCGGTCCCTAGAGTGATGCCTCTTGAAAGTTCGGGGTTCCTTAGATTCCAGAAACCTTGCTTGCTTGAAACAAGTAGTGGCCAGATGGCCTACTTTTTTGCAAAAAGAGCACACTTTTTTGTTGTTGAATTCTGGTTTTAAACCAGACGAACGGCTTGGCACAACTACATTATTTGACACATTCTTTATGTTTTTCCTATCCTGGTACGATTCCAGAAGGAGACAGACTTCGTTTAGCTGGGCTAGGGATGCAATTTTCTGTGAGGTAATGATGTTCTCGTATTTGCTTAAAAGGCCATCAGTTATGACTGGTAATAGTTCAGCTTCCGAAACGGGATGTGAAAGCTTGATATTAATGGATTCAGCCCTTTCTATGAATGTTGCTACAGGTTCATTTACTAGCTGTTTAATAGATAGTAAGGATAATTTGATCCGGTGCTGGGCTTCCGTTTTTCCGAAGCTCGAGATTAGGGCAGATCTGAGTTTATTCCAATCTTTGCATTTAGTTTTTTGAATGCGGTGCCAGGGTATCAATTCTGGGGAGATGAGTTCTATGAAGTTTTTTCGTAGAATCTCGAATGGGATATTTTTGATTGTAGCCGTTTCTTCAATACGGTCAATGAAATCCAGTACATCGGAGACGCCATTATATTTGATTTTCCACGAGGATAAATCGTAGGTTTTATCTTGTGTCAAGGTGGGTGCGATGTCCTGTTTTATCATTACTTGTGGCATAGGTTCTTCGTTAGGAACAAGATTATTCAAAACTTGCGTAGCCGAGCGTGAATTATTTTCGCTTGAGGGGGCGAGGTTTATTCTCTTAATGTACTTTCTGTTGAATAAAAGTGCATAAGCCTTTAATGTAGGTTTAGATTTGCTTGATGGCGAGAGTCCTCTATCCCTTAAAGCAGTTTGTAAGTGAGTTTTGGATAAGTTGTGCACGTTGGGAATGATGCCCAAATTGGATGATGCCATAGCTTGATTGTTTTCCATTGTGAGTTTCCCAGGTGGTGAAAAAAATTTGCCAGGGGTCTTCTTTAGCAAACGCAAAATTAATTTTGTGAGGCACTTTTCACTTGGTAATCACTGGTTGGTATTTCTAAAATAGTTATAGAAAACTGTATTCCATACTACAATTTGGTATATATGACACCAGAATCTTTGTCAAAGGAAGGCACAAGAAAAAATTTTTGCGTGGAAAGACCTAAGTAGTAAAGGTTTTTGTGTTTCACTGACCACTTTGAGAAAACTTGTGAAATTCACAAGTATTTATTTTTTTTCCAAAAAATTTTGCCAGGACTGACCTTTAGAAAACGGGTTTTTTATTTTTCACAAACCACTTTGCACTGAGAAAGGCACTAAAATTCACAAAAGGCACTCTTCTGGCAAATAAGGACAAACTTCCGGATGAAAATAACTGAATATGGGATTTGTTACGAAACCACATTAAAATTATTTTATTTTTTCATGGAACCAATCATTGGTTTTATTATTATTTCACTTTTTTTTATGTAAGGAAAAAAAACAATTCACTTTACACTTATGCTGAAAAAAATGCGGTACCTATAACGTAGAATGTGGAAAGAAAGTCATTATTTTGTCCATTTGGTGAAATATACGTGGTACTAATTTGACAGACACAACAAGTGGGCCGATCGGTATATTGTGCAAGAAAAAACGTGAGTGTGAGATTTTTTAATTAAAGAATCCACAAGGTAATTGGAATTCCAAAACCAAATTTACAATAGCGATCTCCATTGCTTCCGACCTTAGTTCATTAGTAATTTCAAATTCAGGTAGGTTCTTTGGATTGAATTCGTAATAATACGATCTATGCCAGTGTTAATCGAATTTTCACAGGTGTTCACTGCTGCGGTCGGCCCTATATTCGAAGTAAATTCATGAAAATACTATATTTTCCTAAACTATATTTTTTAAATCTAATTTTCGAGGCCGATTACCGTCACAACCGTCCTTTTAAACTCATAAAAATGTGATATATTTCTGCATAAATCGAAATTTCTCTTAAAATTTAGATAATCGAAGTAAATTCGTAAAAAATGATAAATTTCCACGTAAATTGAAATTTCGCAGCCGAATCCCATTGCGGCAGGCCCTCTAAATTCAGATTCCTATTATAAATAAATTCGTAAAAATACCGCATAATTTCGCCGCGGCCGGCTCTTCAAATTTTTGTAATCGAAATAAATCCGAAAAAATATAGTATATTTCCGCATAAATCGATATTTCACAGCCGAATCCCATTGCTGCCGACCGTCTAAATTTAGATATCCACTTATTTGAAAGAAATTCGTAAAAATACCACATAATTTCCAAGTAAATCAAATTTTTGCAGCTGATTACCGCCACGGCTGGCTCTTCAAATTTAGAAATTCAAAGTAAATTCATATTAATATTCTTCTGCGTAAATCAAATTTTCGCAGCCATTTATAGCCGCGGCCGGCCTATCGAATTTATATAATTGAAGTAAATTTGTAAAAATACGACATTGTAAACCGATTCAGATTTACAAATGAATTTGAACGATGTTAGCCGCAATCGACATTTTATGGCGTTTTACCGCCACTGCTGTCTGGTAGATTCAGATTTACGAAATTATATGATTTTTTTTTGCAAATATTGATGTTTTTCAAAATACACAAACAAATTTTCGGGTGCGACAAAAATAAATTTCCAATTACGAATTAACAAATTTCGATTTAAAAAATCATTTTGTATAAAAAAAAAAACGAATTACTCGTTTCCGAATTATCGGGGTTCTACTGTAGGTATATCACTTTTGAAAACATTGTCACATTTGGCCATATTGCATACCGAACGATGATAATATCATCGTTCATATTGTTAGGAGCGGGCCCCCAAACATGTCCCAAGCTAGCTCTCAGGGGAGGCATGATTTACCCTCTATTCAGGTGGTGGGTCGCTCGAGGCTTCAGAAATTCCTTCGCATCTCAGTCGTCTGGCAGGATACTCCCCCTCTAGGAAACCCTCCTGCCGTAGCAGAATAATAACAGGATTGAGTTAACTAGTTTCATGTATTGCAAATTTAAAACACAGTACATAGGTCATTACAGTACAATTCAACACAAGAAATACATACTACACAATCCTAGCTATCGTGTTTATAACCTCAAGATCCCTAAACGAAACTCTCTGAGTGATGGCTTTGCGCGGGAGTTTACAGTCTATCGTTAAAGGACACAATCAAATGAGGAAACAATTGTACAGCTTACATGATGTTGGGGGTCTTCGTCTTCCGGCTTCCAGGGGGACCTCCCGAGTTTAGGACAGAACCGAAGTTTACACAGGCATGGTGAAATATCAGCGCTAAACCCGTAGGTTATTGAATTAACATTGCAGGTTATATTTGAGTACAATTCGAGCGATAGTACGCCGGGCGCGAACAGTGGGAATCCACGCGCGGGCTTAACGTGTGCCCGAGGCGGCTCGCAATTCTCAACTGTTGGAAGGGATCGCGTGCGGGTGGGCGGATGGGATAGGAAGTAGGAAGCAGGGAACAGGGGGGGAGCAGGGTGTTGTGTAGTTTGCGGCGAATTAGGAGTTTGAATTCTTTGTCGTTTGGGCGTACCATAACAATATATCAAATGATTATATCGACGCTGGAAAGGAAAAAGGCTAAAGTGCCGTTAAGCTGTGATATTAAAGATGAATGTACACAACAAGCTACATCGTTTGTTTGTGCTTGTGTACATCAAACCAACTTTCCTCTAGAAAATGTTGTTATTGTGTAGGTACATCTTTAATGTCACAGCTTTATGGCGCTTTAGCCATTTTTCCTTTCCAGCGACGATATGTATTATTATAGTCATTTGATAAATTTTTTGTTTTTTTTTATATGAATACTGCACAAGAGTCACAATTGGGGTATGTTGTGAGGCTGAAGGTAGCGGGGAGGGGAAGAAGATGGGGAAGAGGAAGGTGGGGAAGAACCTGGCTATTCAGATCTTGTCACCAAACACAGCTAAAGTAATTTCAAGCAACGTTTCAATTCTGAATGGTGGTCTTATACCAGGGCGATATTAAGAGTATCTTCCACTCTGGAACGTGCCGCAAATATACTATATATTATTTAAAGTATTAAGTGTAAAATACCACAAATTAATCAAATTAAATTTATTTGCGCACGCCAGATTCTACCCCTCGACCTTCAGACTGTGAGTCGAGAGTGTTACCTCGGAGGCCATCCTAAATTACTCCTAAAGCATGGATATAGCCAGGCTTTGATTTAGGATGGGGCAAAAAATAATAATCCAGAGTAGATAAGGGCCCGCAGATATTTTAAAAGTACACAACTGCTAACCCTGTACAAATCGCAAGTGCGCCCCACGGTTGAATTTGGCAGCCACCTCTGGTCTGGAGCTCCAAAATACCTGAAAAATACCCTCGACTCTGTGCAGAAACGGGCGGTCCGTTTGATAGATTCTCCCATCTTAACAGACGGATTGCAATCTTTAGAGCACAGGCGTCGGGTGGGAATGCTATCCTTGTTCTACCGGTATTACAATGGAAGATGCTCCGAGGAACTAGCATCATTGATCCCTTCGGCACCGGTGCATAGTCGGGAAACACGCCAAACGCGTGCCCAACATTTGTACACAGTTGACATTTGTCACATGAGAACGGGTCGTTTCTTCGACTCGTTCTTGTGTTCAACAGCTCGGCTGTGGAATGATTTGCCGGCCTCTGTGTTTCCTCCTTCCTACAACATGGGTCTCTTCAAGACCAATGTTCATTCCTTCCTCTCCTCAAAAAGACCCTCCACACACCATCCCAGATGACATAGGCCTTGAGGGAAATTATTTTCCTCAGGGCCTCCTGTGTGGAGTTAATGTAAAAAAAAAAAAAAAAAAAAAGATACCGAAAAAAGTAAGCTTCTACAACATATTCATGCTTCGGGCTCTATGAATACAAAGAATATGAACGGAAGAAGGAAAAACCATCATTTGAAGTTCTGTAAATTTGAAAACGCGACTCGGTGGACAATCGCAGAGGTTATGCATCAGCCAGCCAGGAAGGTTTTTCAAGGTTCTGAAAAATCCTTATGTATTTGGAAAAACTTTAGTAGTGAGAAAAATTAGGCCATTTTTCAATTTCAGTCTTCAAGGGATCGAAATAATAATGAATTAATTAATCGAAGTAATTGAAGTAAATGGTGATTCATAGTCGAAGATATTGTCAGTGTGTGTGAGATGGTCCGAGCGTCTGTAGGGGACCCGCTTGCACAGCGCGGGTGCTATTCTTTTTCTGAACTGTGCGTACAGTGTAGAAAAAGAATTAAACATCAGAATAATATATTTACAATGTTTGAATTATTTCAACTAATTTTACTAAAGGGCTTCCTGAGAATTGAACCTGCATCACCTGTCTCGGAAACCTGGCGCTAGGGAAGAATTAACCTTAAGCCGTTCAATGAGATACACATATCAGGGGTATTTTGTGAGAGTTTATTTTATTACTTTTAACTACTGGTGATGTTATCTATGGTAATAACTCTGTTAATTGTCACATCTAACGGTGATTGGAAACTAATCATTGTTAATAACCTATAAGTTTTACCTAAATTATTTAACTCTTACTGCTGAATATGCAGCATGCGATCTTTATTTTAGAATTAAGAAATTGTATTTAATGAAATTGAAATATTATATTTTTCTTCATGTTCTCCATAAAACGGTTATACACTAATGTATCATGGAGAATATTACAAATTAAAAAGTGCATGGGGGCAGTTTTACTATTTTGTGACACATGTCAAAAGATAGTTGCTGAACTGTCTGTAAGTGTCATTGAAAATGTCGATGGTCAATGCAGAATTGTTAAGCAGTTGAGTTGCTCTGTTTATTGGCCCGTTCTGATGGGCAGAAGTTCACGCTTTCATGGGATCTCCCACGAGTAAAATAAGTCTTACCTTCTTAATATTATAAGAAGTACAAATATTTTTTATCATAATTAAATCAAACATCAAGAATTTTTTAACTTCTTGATCGCCGACTTAAATTTTTCACTGTGCGCAAGCTGATTTTATTTTTGTAAAAACTTACTTGTTATTTGCAAAAATGGGTTTTCGTAAATTGATTACCAGATAATGTGTTTATTTATTAGTAAAAATATAATTTTTTTTAAAGTAATTTAGGTTGGCACACGAGGGGTTAAAACACTGTTACCACCAGCACACTTATTTTTTACTTAAATAAATAAATGAAAAAACAATTTAAAAAAAATACTAATATGGCTATACACGGGATCCACAATGGTCGCACAGTGTCGGGTTCCGTCTGTGGACTTTCTACGGTGTTAAAGGGTTAAACTAACTGCATAGGTGTTGGTTCTAAACACATAATCTTTTCGGCCTCAGCCACACTTTGAGCTTGAAAAAACTTAAATGTTAGAATAATGTTTGACAAATTATTAATTTTAATGGACTCTCCTCGTTTCACGATATTTTATGTGATACTTGAAAATTTGTACAGCACAGTCATGTGTGCCGATAGATCGACTAAGGGCCAGTTGTTTCACTGATTTTCAAATGTAACATTGTCTTCAAAGCTTCAGGCATTATGATTTTTTTTTACATTTAATGGTCCCTGTAAACGCCCGATACTAAGCCCACTTCAACTTTTGAGCAAATTTAAAATGGCAGAGAAGCACAACTGTCATGTTATTATGCTTTTCAGCTGTTCACAATTTGTTCAAAAGCTGAAACGGGCCGGAAATCGGCATTTAACGGGGAACATTCAAATATCAAATAAACAAATGGCGCTGATTGGTCAAGTTGGAATGATCTCCTTTGTGTTTGTGTTGTATAAATGATGTATTTTTATGTTTTCAGGTGACTGTGTAAATGCCATTGTTAAATGGCACTATCGATCTAAGAGGGAGAAAGACGTTAGTTCTTTAAGTATTTTGCTTTGTGGGGAAAATGGTCTTGTAAAATGTCTGGAACAAGCTTTCCTATGCGGGTTCAAGTCGAGTCGTCTCTTCGGAAGAAATCTATTCATCTGGGATTACTTTGGTAATTTCAAAAATCAAAATAATATAATGTTTTTCAAAATTTTTAATTTCTTTTGTGTTTTAAAATCTACAGAAATTTTTTATTTATTACATATTATCAATTTATTATTGCACTTGGCTGAATCATAACTTTGTTTTAATAAATTTATTCTTTTACGCATTTTATTTTCGTTCTTTTGAGTTTAGTATATTAGTAATGTATTACATAGAATGAATTAAAGAATTGTGGAATGCCACAATTCTCTTTGCGCAATGCGTGTTAAAATTTTTTTCTCTATATTGATTTGGTCACGCATATCTTCCTCAGACGAGATTGACTTTGGTTACTTCCTGCAAATATTGCGTTGAAATTGGCATGTATCTAATAACAAATTATGGTAGTTGCATGAAAATGTATATCTATATTACCAACTGTACAAATTAACTTTTTAACTCACCAATTATATTAACTTTTTAATTATGTATAAATAACAAATTTATTCACTTTTGTCTTATTGCATGCTCTAAAACTTTTTTCTCCTTTTTAGTTATATTTTCGTAGTTAATTCTTAGTTCTTTCTTATTTAATATGTAGTTAATTAACTAATATTACTCTTTGGGTATGACCACCTTATTTAAACACCGTAAACCGGGGCTACTTTGCATCTTATGGGGGAACTTTGCATACAACAATGAATAAGAATTCATTCATTCGCAGGCGTCAGCCTAGGGGTGTCTTTTTTTTCCACACAGGAATAAATAAACAATGCCTAAAATATTTTATGGCTAATGTGTATATCGCGTACTGTGTGCAATATAATCTTTGATGCAGCACAACCTCAAACTGAAAGAATCCTAAAAAAGAACCACTACTGGTTCATATCTACCTCGTATTTTCTTTTTTTTACATTAACTCCACACAGGAGGCCCTGAGGAAAATAACTTCCCTCAGGGCCTATGTCATCTTTGGAGATGCTGTGTGGAGGGTCTTTTTGAGGAAAGGAAGGAGTGAACACGGGTCTTGAAGAGACCCATGTTGTAGGAGGGAGGAAACACAGAGGCCGGGAAATCGTTCCACAGCTGAGCCGTTGAACTCAAGAATGAGTCATAGAAACGACCCGTTCTCATGTGACTAATGTCAACCGTGTACAAATGTTGGGCGCGTGTTTGGCGTGTTTCCCGACTATGCACCAGTGCCGAGGGGATCAATGACGCTAGTTCCTCGGAGCATCTTCCATTGTAATACCGGTAGAACAAGGACAGCATTCCCACCTGACGCCTGTGCTCTAAAGATTGCAGTCCGTCTGTTAAGATGGGAGAATCCATCAAATGGACCGCCCGTTTCTGTACAGAGTCAAGGGTTTTTTTAGGTATTTTGGAGCTCCAGACCAGAGGTGGCTGCCAAATTCAACCATGGGGCGCACTTGCAATTTGTACAGGGTTAGCAGTTGTGTACTATTAAATTATCTGCGGGCCCTGTACAGTATGCCCAGTTTCTGAGAGGCTAACTTAACTCTGGTTTCGATGGAGCCCCCGTACCTGAGCTGGTCACTTAGAGTTACACCAAGCATATCGATGGAGGTCCTGTTCGGAAGATTGCTTCCGTTGAAGGAGACTAGATTTTCATTTCGATCCCTTTTAGACGTTATCAAACATGATTGGGTCTTTGAAACATTAAATTCAACGAGGTTATTCTTACCCTAAGAGAAAACACTCTCGAGGTAACCGTCCATTCTTTGCTTCAAAGCCCTCCGAGCTATTGGAGTTTGTGTGCCCTTTGGGGGCTTGTCAAACAAAAAACTATCATGGACTGTACTGTCATTCGCGTAACAATGAATCGGTGCACATGACAAGAGGTCATTGATATGCAACAGAAACAAAGTCGGTGACAGAACCGATCCCTGTGGGATGCCAGCATTTATCGAATGCGAGGAAGAGGTGAAACCATCAGAAACCGCCTGAATCGACCTCTCCCTCAAAAAGTCGGCAATCCACGTACACAAGGATTCGGGAAGTCCGTAAGAAGACAGTTTGTTGACAAGCCCTCGGTGCCATTAAATTATTTTATTATTTTTCTGACCATTAAATTTCAAAAATACTGCTCATTACCCTAAAAAAAAAATTTTTATGAAAAATTACTAAAAAGTTATGAAAGTAACCCCCCCGGTTTACGGCACTCTTAGGTATAATATTGCATGTTTTCAAAATTTTCTTTCTATTGAATTTTAGTTTGAATTATTTTTTTTACAAATTCAATTGATTTCAGTGTTTATTGTAGAAATAAATTATAAATAAGTTTGTACAGCGCCCTTGAGGTGATTTTTCACAAAAACGGCGTAATACAAGTCATCCAATTATTATTAAAGAATTTTTTTGTGTTATATTTATCCTCTAGTTAAAGTAAAAGAAGTGTTTGAGCAAAACCTGTCAGAGGAGTGTGTGGATTCAGCAAGCGACAGTTCCAGCGGGGTGTACAGTTACCATTCCCCTTCACACTCTGCCCGCTCGCAGGAGCACACCACCATATGGCGTTGCTATTGCCATCTGATGGACGAAATCAATAATGCCGGACGGACTTTGGGAAAAGATGGCAAATTTCAGTTATTTATCTGCCTCAGTTTAAGGTAATTTCAACCGAATTAAGTATTCATACTTACATACATCATCGGTGCAACAACCCTTGGAGAACCTTTGGTTTATTTTATTTTTTTATATTTCACGTACTCGGGGACTGCGGTGTTGTTTGGAACTTTTATGATAATCATTTTTTTACAGAGAGCACTGGTTGCATAGAATGCTGGTTCCGATGTCGATGACGCGAGTCACGACGGAGATGTACGAAGAGCTCAGCTTCCTCCGCAAGAGAGGACTGCTCACATTCCTCAGGCAGATCTTGGAACCGTTGGATGAGTTCAATATAGTCCTTGAAAACTCTATAACGCAGGGTATTTTATCTTACACATAAATACCCACCTGCAGCACAAATGTTTATTTTATTGTGATAGTGTACCTAATAATTATTTCTTTATATCAAATTTCAACAAGTTTCTGGAATTTATTTCTTCTATTAGTATTCATTATTTGTTATAATTACAACTCTTGATAGTTATGGCTTTAGCAAGATACCCCTGACTTACCTATCTCTCTTTGATGTTTGTATTTATTTATTGTCTATGGTTTTCTGCTCAGGGGTGTTCTTGTGCTGCCTGAGTATGAACAGGTAAGTATTACCACGAGCAAAGCAACGAATTATGGAAAAGGAATGAAGCAACCGCAATCGCTGTTATTGTATATGTTATAATAATCGAGTTGGCTCGAGGTAATACCTACCTATTTATATGCAGCTTTAGATATCGAAAAATTACAGTTAGTTACAATTACAGTAAAAAATTACAATTACAGTCAGGGCCAGCCCTGAGCCAAATGGTCCCTGGCACTAGTAAAAACCTCGAGGGAGCTATATTAGGTATTTGATATTATCAGCACACCTGGAGCGGATTGCTCCAATTGCGCCTGCACAGTGTCGACCCTGGTTACACTTGTAAATTGTGCATTGTCATAATATTCACATAAAACCATGTACACCACAAAATGAAAACTCTCATTACTCAAAACCAAGAATACATTACTCTAAATTGCATTTTTCATAATCCTTTCATATGCAAGAACCAAAGATGTATTGTGATAGCAAGGCTCTTGGTCAAACTGATTTTACCAATTATTATGAACCAAAGATAAATAGTATGAATTATTGTAGTTTTACAACGACTGGCATAAATGAAATGCTTATTTATTTTATATTGTATTTGTAAATTGATTGATCTAAACCAAATGCCCCACCATGAGATGTTGGGACTGCCAATACCCGTAAGGGTGCCGTCCACACGTTAACAATGATTACAAGACCCGTCTAACGGGTGGGAACTCAAATTGTCATTAGGTTATGTAGATTGATGTAAAAATTTGAGAAGCATTAACATCGTCTCGTAACTTTGGTTGTGTTCGTGAACCAATTGAGATGATTGAATTTAACAAACACTGTCGCCATGTTATTGTATGCAAATATGTAGTATGTACATTGCATGCTACTGGCAAGTAATTCAGCATCTTATTTAAATTCAACCTAATATTCAAAATTTTACTGTAGCATACATAATAATTTTAATTCAATTGATTTTAAAATAGGTCCGCTCAATAATCTAATAATGGTTATAATGGCAAGCTAAGAGACCAGTTTTGATTTATTTTTAAAGGGAATCATATTTGGTTCATTTTATATTTCCTGAAGAACTTTATAGATATTAAAAATAATAATATTATAAATACTTTCTGCCTTGGACAGACCTTGCCTAAAAGTTCTTGTGTTTGAAAACTTTATTTGTTTTGTAATAATTTTATTAGTCTTGCCCAAACCCAATCATCTGAATGTTTTTATTTAATTAATTTAATCAGTGACTGCCCTGTTAAATATAATGTACAGTATGGCAGTGCTGCACATACATATTCTATTAAAAAAAATCTTGGCAATTCTTAGCCAAATTTGAGAGATTTAATTTTGTATGCTTGAAAATGATTGCATTTTGAGATTTTTTTTAGGAAACTGTTAAGCTTTGTCATAAGAACTTGATACTCAGTTAATGCAAGACCTATTTATATAACCTTTATTTTTATATCTGACATAATACTCGTTGATTGGCACACGTGAGCCAAGAGGGAACTATATTTTTACTATTGTAATTTAATTTGTAGGAAATAATACTCAAACATTGTTGTGAATTGTTAATATTGAAGGTTCTGCTGTTCTATTTAGCATTAAGGGTTGTTGCAGAATAGATGCTACGGTGTTTCACTGTGAAAATAAATTCATAATTCTCTCGTCTTTTTCACACGAGTTATCCACCAGCAATTATTACATTTAATTGTATCGCTTGTAAACTCCATTTAATTTTTTTTATTCTAAAAATCAATTAAAACAGTTAAAGACGTGACCTTTTTCATAATATGAGTAGGATGGAACAAAATTATGTAACTGAAATAGCTCTAAATATACCGCCACAGAAGCATTGAAAATGATTTTTTTTTTTAAACCTTTAGTTAATGTACATAATCGTGTCTGATATTGCATCGAAAACTACCTATTGATTTTGTTATTTGTGCAATTTTTAAAAATAATTATTAGCTTAATAAATTATTGTGTAATGTTTTCGCTTTAATATTTTCTTATTTTCAAATTATTTATTTGTAAATTCTTATTTTGTGGCATTACTTTGCTAAATGAACTAGCCACATTTGCAATATTGTAATTTTTGTAATATTTTTTGTTGTTCTTTTTAACATTTCTTGTTGATTATTGTCTTATTGTCTTTTCATAATGTTAAATCGCTAAATATTGATAAAAACTAAACGACTTTTAACTTCTGTTCTAAAAATCGGCAGTGCAAAATAGTAGAAAGTTAAACATGTATATATTAATATTATTGTCATTATTGCAAAATTATTTTTGAATGGCCTGCTTTTGCATGATAGTTTTTTTTTTACTTTTTCGGTATTTTTGTGACAACCAAACTGTTGATACAATCCGCCATGCCCCAAAGGTGGCAAGGGCACACCCGGTGAATTTTATTACCACAATTCTGATAACATTATTATGAGATTTAGATATAGGATAATTTACCACCTAGAAATGTTTTCTTTTAGTAACATTTAACCTCTTGGAGTGACCTTTTTTGAACAAAACTGTATCCCAGGGAGTACTTTTTTTAAGTACATAATACACACAACATTTTTAAATACAATATAGTTTTTTCAAAATTAAAAAAAAATGTTTAAAAAATATAAATATATGCATATAGTACAGTCTCTATAATCCAAACAATTAAAAACTGAGCCCGTTCGGCTTAATGAATTTTCAGATTACCTTTACTTTATTTTCAGATTTCATTTACCTTTCCAATAAACTTGCCCCCCCCCCTCCACGGTGGTTTGGATTACAGAGACTTATACTGTATATTTGTAAGAATTTCAATGAAATTATTATAATCACAGAGATGTAAAATTATGGCCATACTCAGAGAGCATTTTTTCTGACCACCATATGACGGTCAAGCCGAGAGGTTGAGGCCCTTCGTACACAGAGGTACTTACAAGTTACGTGACTGTGATGCAACCACAAGTCGCCTACAGCTGGTTTCCGTACATGGCGCTACCCGAATTATTCTGAACTTGATAATTTTTTCACATCAAGTGACTCGAGGATGAAGACAATATTGTTTCTCTATCTTTATTATAAGCAAAAAAGGTCTAAAAGAAGATTTTGGGTTCACATACACACAACAAAATAAATATTAATTGTATGAAATTCATCACCGCCAAGGGACTACACAAGAATGAGGTCAAATTGACTTCTATTTCCAACCTCAATCCACGCCGTATCCGTTAATTCCTTTCGTACGTGTTCCAGTAAAATACAGTTATATAAACATTAATAATTTTCACACCTCCAGATCAAATTCAACATTCAAATAATGCTCGAAAGTGTCAAACTCTGCCAGTAGCGTGCAACTGGCGTCGAACCCTTTGTCGACACTAAGACTAACAAAATAATACTGATGAGCGACGCTCCCAAAAATTGAGTTATTTGTTAGTATCACCGTGTACGAATGGCCTAAGAGGAACAGTTGCACGGCCTTTTTCATAAATTTTTTTTATTTGGATTTTGTGCTAAAATACCCAACCAAACTGAATAACTATTTTTCTAATCAAAAGGTATAGCAAATATGGTATGGAATGTGCTACTTTATTTATTTGTGTTTAAAATTATGGTCCATTATAGAAATTTAATACAGGACACCCGCTTTGGGATTTGTAGTCAAGTTTTTAATGCAGCCAGCAATAAGGAACTCGAGTGAAAAATACTATGGCTTTAAAAAATATGTTCATTTAGACATTATAGACCAATAAACGCTGATTCTGAATATATAAGTTTTAAATAATGTTAAATGTAGAGTTTTAAAAAAATTAATAAAAAGTCCATTTTAAATCTTGTCATTAAAACACACTATCAAGTTGGTGGTACTGGATTTTTAGTGCTGACGTCACTGCTCTCCATAATGATCGCATATTGAAGTTGTATTGAAATGTATGTCGGAAGCCATTCAACATTTCATGTTATTGGTTTATTTACTTGCTGTCTATAGAGATTTAGACATATACTAGTTGTTGTGTTTCTTCTTCTTCTTTGCGTACCGTATCAGGTCCCCCCGACGTTGGCGATCACTCTTTGTGTCTTACGCTGCCCGGAATAGCTCCTCCACACTTCTAATGCCGGTCCACTCTCGTATATTACGCAGCCAAGACATTTGCCTCCTACCAGGCCCTCGGCGACCCTCTATCTTGCCTTTCAATATCAAATGGAGCAAGTGATACTTCTCCCCTCGAAGTATATGACCCAGATATGAAATTTTCCTGATTTTTATTAATGTAAGCAGTTCTCTATCTGCTCTAGCCCGCCTGAGAATTTCTGTGTTGGTGATCATGTCGGTCCATGGGACCTTGAGCATTCTCTGGTGAAGCCACATTTCAAAAGCCTCTAACCTGTTCATGGTATTTACTTTCAAGGTCCATGTTTCACATCCATAGAGCAAGACCGACCACACATAACATTTTAGCATTCTCTGCCTTAGTTTTAAGCTGATATTGTCATTGCAGAAGAGGGATTTCATTTTAATGAACGCAGTTCTTGCTGCTTCAATTCTGCATCTAACCTCCACATCTGGGTCAAGAGTCTCCGTGAGAATACTGCCGAGGTATCTAAATCTTTCCACCTTTTCGACATTGCAACCATTTAGCAGTATCACTGATTCAGAGTGATCTAGTCGTCCAAATGTCATCCATTTAGTTTTATTGACGTTGATTGTTAGGCCCAGTTGCTCACCAGCATTATTAACAAGATTTAATAGGTCTTGGAGGTCATCGATACAGTCAGCTAGTAATACAGTATCATCTGCGTATCTTATGTTATTAATGACAACTCCGTTGATCTTCAGACCCTTATCAGTTGACCCTTGTTGTGTTTATTGAAACATTATTTAGGCCTAAATAATTCAGTATCAAAAATAAAGGTATCACTATTAGTTTATCTCTATTATTTAAAATATTCAAAAACTTTAAGCTGCACAAAAAAAATCATAATGCTACTTGCAACCCTCCAACTCTGGAGTCCAAAATGGCGGACGTCGAACAACTGATTCAGCGCTGTATGCTGTATCTTATCAGTTGCCTACTAGTTTCCATAATATTGATTTCGATTCGTAAAGCTAAAAAATATAATAATTTCAAACAATTTTTATACCACTCTCCCATAAAAATGTTGAAAATGTAATATTATAATAAATAAATAAATAATTCCACCTAAATAATGTTTTTACATATTGAATAGTTTCTTCCATACAAAATGACAACACCTGTTGAAAATAAATAAATCTTTTAGAGAGTGATGACGTCACACGATTCACCATGCATACGGTGGTTTTCGGGGATCTTAAAAAATTAAAACTTTGACAATTAACTATAAAACTAACTATAAAAATAAAAAAAATTGGACTGGAGTTCCTTATTTGCGCGCCATTGTAAAAAGAACTAATAATTCAGATTAAGCAGATTTTATTTTCACACCCTAAATAGTGATATTACAATGTGAGGCACTTGAATACTGTCAGATTCATTTATTGACAAATCACTGATAGGGACACATCCACACTGTCCCCCCTACTCCATGCAATCATGGTTCCAATGTAAATCGGTTGTGTATAATTTAAATTTAAGCCCATTAAAATGTTTATTTAATAATTTATATTTCATTGTATTTACATACCTAGTAGGTTGTTGGGTATGATTCATTAAAAATTGAATTATGCAATTGCCTATATTTTATAATTTAAGTATCAGACCCGGCCAGACGTTGCTGTGGCTAATGAAACACAACGCCATTTCCCAGCCTTTATAAAATCAACACCACCCGCTTGCCTGCTGTATTGAATATTTGAATTTCTCGGATTTCTCTACTATAATAAGCATGCATTATACATATAAACCTTCCTCTTGAATCAACTTATCTATTGGTGAAAACCGCATGAAAATCCATTACGTAGTTTAAAAGATCAATGCGCACATACATTTCGAGCGACTTCATTTTATACTAAGTAATGATAATGATAAATAAATTAAGTAGCACATATTCCTACTAGATATTTGCAATGTTCATTAAAAAAAAAAAATTTCAATTTGGTTGAGTATTTTGGCCTCAAATCTAAATTTAAGTTTTATAGGAAAAAGGCCGCAAAGCCTTCTCTTAATGATATTTTAAGGTTTTTTTCTTCCTAAATTATGAAATTTAACTTAAAAAAAGCCATATTATACTGTAGGAATTCCTGATAACACTTGATATTATTCTGTTACTACCTTTTACGTTTTATTATATTATAGTTATCGAAAAAAATGTTTGTCATATTTGTCTATGTATTTAACTTTGGGCGTTGTTATTTTATGTGATGGTGTTGATTCCCATCAATATTTTTATAGTTCATCTTATAAACATCATAATTTGAAATACACAGGAATAAATAGGTTATTTTATATTCTTAACAACCATACTTGGGATATGATAAAATGGTTTTTTATATGATTTCCTATTTACGCATTACGCCCAAATCACCCAATTTCAGGGTGTATTTTAAAACTGGTAAATAAAGTCACATTATCATAAACCAAGTATTGTGCCAAAAATTAAATTAATAAATGTATATTATATGTAGTTGTTGTGGTAGTAGATTAATGTAGAAATTGTATTTTATTAAACACTTGCCATATAAATTAAAGAGATTGAATAAAGTATAAAACGGCATTACGTCCCTCAGTATCAATGAGTTGTATGTATCACAGTTGAAAAGGTCATTTGGATTGTATTATTTTTGCTCAAAATGAGTCAAAAAGTATGTAGAAATTAGTAGTTTTTCTTTATTTTAACTTTCTTTGCCATAGTTAGTATACTTTTGCTGCATAATGCAGATGAGCTAGCGATGGAATGAGTAACAATGTATCTAATAAAAGTCACTTCTCATGGTGTACCAAGGGGGAAACAATTTGAATATTATTACATCTTTTGCAGTGTAGGTATAAGGCCCTTCCATCGCAGGGATATTCGTTTTGTGTACTCACATCGCAAACAACTTGTCATGCACAGTCCGTACACGTTGCTTCTGAAATCACGAGAACCCGCGTCATCATCAATATTGTTGAATACACTGGAACCTCTCGTAACAAGCACCTTCCATAATGAGTAATTCGCATAACGAGCAAAACATATTGTGAAAACAACTCTCCCTTAACGAGCAACTGTTCACATAAGGGGCCATCCATAAATTATGTTACACCTCAAGGGCGGGGTGGGGGGAGAGGAGTAGAGAAGTGTGACAAGGGGTAAGTCCCATCTTCATGTCGCTCACTTATTATTATTTTATTATCACGGGACTTTGTTAGTCTCGATTAGTCTCTCTGGTTAGCACTCATTCCGCCAGCACGTTAGTATCGCATGTGATCATACATTTTTCCAAATTTGTATTCAGACATTATTTGTAATTTTTTTCATTGTTAGTATAATTTTGGAACATGAATAAGGTTTTTATCGACAGTGAGTCAGCATGTGGATTTTAAATTGTCACTTTCGAGAACATGAATAGTTGCAGTCGGAACATGAAAAAGGTTTTCTCCACTGTGAGACGACTTACGGACTTTCAAATGTTCCTTTTGAGAACATGAATAGTTGCAGTCGGAACACGAAATTGGTTTTTCTCCACTATGAGTAAACTTGTGGGTTTTTAAAGTCTCCTTTCTAACACATAAATAATTGTGCACATAATGTAAAACATACAAAAGGTTTTTCTCCACTGTGAAATGGATTGTGGGATTTGAAATGATCCTTTGATCCTAGAACATGAATAGTTATTTGAATAAACGCTATTGGCATGGAACGCATTATCGTATGCGTGCATTGATTTATATGAGAATAATTGTTTCGCTTAATGAGTGTTTCACAAAACGAGTAAGACTTTAGAATAAATTAAACTCGTTAGAATTTCCACTGTACTTGAAACCTCATAGAATGCTTTCAAACTTTACTCACTACCTAACAGTTGTAACGTCATTATTTATTTTCTCTTTAGGTAAAATTGCAGAATTCGGCCTCACTCATAATACTTTTTTTTTTTTTTTTTAAATAATTATCCCTTTTTTTCAACTTTACTTTAAGAAACAACTATTTACTATTAACATGCACAAAATGGGCTATTAGGTTCTTAGTTTGGGTTATTTTAATAATGTGTATTTTCTAACCTCCAAAGTTAACTTGACGTTTGTCCGATCCTACAAACAAGAAAAAACATGGTACTCGAGATTATCAATAAGTGGTTTGAATAAAAGGAACTGCAATGCTTCTTTTACCGTCTCCCCAGACATAAATAATCGTCTCTTGTAGTAATGAAGCTGAAACCAAGGGTTATTTAAAAAATTTCTGAATATTAAGCGTGAGGCTGAATTCTGCAATTTTACTCAGTTTTGTTCCTAGCATTGATCTAAAGCACACACGCATTGTTACAAAATATACAAGCGATGTCATGTTTAGAATGGCGTGGGTAGGAACAACCTTGTCCAGCTGGTTGCAGGAGACTGGCGTCGTCGACGAGTTTACCAAATGTCGGCATCGTGTGCCTGTGCCAAAACCTCCGCGTAGATGTACGGCTTAGTTGCCAAGATACTCCAATCGATTATGGGATCCCCTGTAGAAGAAGGACCAACGTCATATTACCAAAGCGCAGCTTCTGCCAACTCAATAGGGTAGTTTTTTTCTCCATATTATTCATTCCTTTCATATCCATCTCTTGTCACTGAATAATATTAGTTCTATCCCGTATGGTGTAATAATTTCTCAAACCTTTCAAATTCCCCTAATGCGGGATTTGCACTATCGAATTTTCCTTGCGGCTAGTTGCTCCGCCATGTCATAGCAATTCTTCGCACAGTCACTCTATTTTCAAAGTCGATTAATATCACATGTGACTAATTCTGTTTTTCTTAATTGCGGCGAGTGATCGCCTGCTAGGCTATTTTGGAGCTTACATTTTCAGTCACCTACAGCCTGTTGAAACAACTATACGGCCTCACCGCAAAAATAGACTAGTGTAAATCCCCCACAACGATGATCTATCTAAAACTCTTGATCAATATATAAAGCCTTTACAAAGGTTTCCAGATTACCTTCCTGGGCAAACTAGAGTACCTACCCAAATTAAATATTATGTTCTGGCAACACTAAAATCGTACAAAATGGCTGCTACTAATAATGTTGATGATAGAATATCTATGGTTACAGAAAAGCTATGTACACTTAATTCTATGGATACACTCCACAGCAAAATACAATGCTTTATATATAGAAACATGAGAAATAGAAACTGTCAAATAAGAGTAGAAAATATAAAAAATGGAACTATAAAATTTGTAGGTTGGTAACACCAATTTACTTGTCAAATATTCTTTTAAAGTGCAAAGACAATGAAAATACAGAACACTGTATACACATTTGAAAAAACTTTTTTTTGTTCTTAAAAAAAATATATTAAATCGAAGAAGTTGTTGTTAAGTTACCTGCTGACATAAATTTGATGAAATTGTGTTTTACAAAGTAATTGGCTTTCATTTAATTTAACATACATTTGAATTTAACAGTAGGTAGAAAGGAAGAATCATTGATGGTGAGTTTAGTTACAATACTTTTAGTCTGAATGAGTTAAATATATTCAGATCTAAAATTAGAGACATGATCTAAAGCCTGGACAACGCTAGTAGGTACATAAGCTAGTATTAAATAAATGTGAGCAATTTATGAACTGTGCTTTGTATTTTATTACAATGTCGTTAATCTGCATTATGTTAACACAAAATTTCATGGGTATAATATACCTTCATGCAATTCTAATTTTGAGACCAGTGGAATGAATTTTTTTTTCACTTTTATGCCTTTTTAATTTTTAATAAAAATGTAGGTTACACTGCTTTAGATTATCACCATGTTTATATTTTTAGTATTGCCATTTGAACAACAGTGGCGTCCTCCTATGTTTTCTACTCTTATTTGACAAACTGTACATAATATAATATGTAGGTTCCATTGTGTAAAAATCATTACAGGATGTCAAAAAATAAAACTTTGTTGTTTCCTACCCTATTATTCTCTCATCCACAAATAAAACATTGTTGTTTATTCCTGCCCTATAATTCCCTCATACCTTCCCTCGCACACTCTACTCAGTGTGCTCTTTATTGACCGTGTTATATCAAAACTGTGTAAAAATATAAATGACTAGGTTCTGTGTACTGTGTACGAGTATTACATATTGTAAATAGTGCAATGTTTCTAAACTAAATATATCAAGTAGGTAGGTACTCGCTTCAAAATCCCAAATTTTCTGACATGTTATAATTTATTTAAGCTGAATTTATATTACTAGTTGAGCAAAATTTGTTTTATGACAGTTTCACGTGTAAACACACAGTAGTTTCATGCATTGGTTGAAACCAAATTAGTTTCACGCCTCTCTTGGTTATTTGGCAACACTAGTATTATGCAACTAATTTCATCATGTAAAATGTGATGAAACTAGAATCGCACAAACGCCTAAACTGAGCAGATGCATTTTATAATGCATTGCACAAAAAGCTTTGATACTGACGTTGCCGTGATTGCTGTGGTACTGAAGATTTTACGACACTAAATTTGACATAATTTCTCATCTATTTCGTATCGTGAAATTAATTCCAAAAAGCGTGAAAGTATTTTGGTAATGTAAATTCAGCCTTACACCCGATTAGTAAATCAAAACAATAATAATTGTCTGTTATCATCTCACATTAAAATTTAAAACTGCCCTTTATTTGAATTAAAACAGCCCTGTATTATTTTAATGGAAACATGTTAATTTACTACCTCCAAAAATAGACATTATTAAGAGATATTATTAATTAATTAGTAATTATGTGATCTTAAATCTCATTGAAAGATAAAGTGACACGTTTCGGTTAAATTTTACTTTCATAATCCATAACCTACCAATAAGTTACCATTTTCTAGTTACATTTATTGTGAATCCATGTTAATTATAAGATTTTGAAACATTTTGAATGTCTTGCCAAATGTGTTTAGTTCATTTGTTTAATAAAATAATATTTCATGTGTTTCTATTTTTCAATTTAATTTGTGTTATAACAATTTTTCCAATTTATTTTTGGGAATTCGACAGTTACATTTTATCAATTTTTACATGTGTAGCCATTGGAAGGCCAAGAAATTTACAAAAAACATGCGTTAAGCACAGGAGATTTTCGTACATTTGGTTTTGAATTTGACCGCATTCATTAAAAAAATCATATCTCCGAATATTAGTACGAAAACAGTTAGACTGTTAACTGTCGTTTAAAGCTAATGAATTACCTATATTTCGTAATTAATCAAGCTGGATTCTACAAATTCTATCACTCTTGTCTCATGCTCTCCATCTTATTTTCTTTCTATAATATTTTAACCCTAAGTTATGTCTTTTTTATAACATTTTTGCACCCAATGTGTTTTTTATATCATTTTGGTGCCCCACGTTGGGTGCCAAAATGTTATGGGATGAGGCGGCAACAATGTACAAGGTAGATTTTTTTATGAGCAATGACTCGCATGGCAGATGTAAGGGGTAGGTTATTGATTTTGAAGAAAAGAAGGTATTTTAAATACAAAAGAAATATATTAAAACAAAAATGACATCCTAAATTAAGGCTGTCTGGCATGGGCTTGCTTAGGTTTAAATAGAACATTTTGATACCGTAGTAAGTTGAAATGACGCATGATGAAATTGAAGGAACGATCTCCGATGTCGGTAGAGACAGAAGATGAATGAAAAGCGTCAGGTCATAGTAGTGAGTCGGTCTTTATGGAGGCTACGTAGCGAAGGTCGGTGAAGCGGTAACATGATGTATGAAGAAGTGCCGTAGAGTGTTGTAGGTGCACGGAGGTGATGGTGTGGTGAAGGTCGCGGCGATGCGGCGGAGCAGATCTCGAGTCTGCAGGTCACCGGCGCGTTGCTCGACACCGTGGTGGTGGAGAATGACCAGATCTTCCAGGCCGTTGCTCGAAGCATGAGTGGCGGAGGTGAACGGAGACGACTCGGTGAATTGAGCCATCCACAGGTAGTCCTTGAGAGGTATAGCTTGTTTCCATGGCAGCGATGCGCAGTGGGCTTCGGTAACCATGAGATGATGTGCTGATCCCTGGGCTGAGGGTACATTGGACCCTATAGTCGCGGGGGCAGAGCTGTAGTTATAGCTGCTGGTACGATGGACCAATGAGCTGAACATAATCCTCAAAGGAAGCTGCCGCCCTGGAAGCGTGGAGATGCCATGCAGGAACACTTGTGCGGTGATCTGTTACATGCTAACTTGTTGACCGACTATTTGAATGAGTTAGACTAGCGCAGCTTCATTTATATAGGCGCGACCGGTTGAGTAATTTTCCATTAGCCGGCAATGTGTACGCTGGAAGGTACTCGAATATTCCCTGGTGCTGAATGCGTAGGCGACTGCTGAATCGCGACCTTTCTAGGCAGTGACAATATTATTATCGGCGGCTAAGTGGACTATGTACTCTAGTGCGTAGGTGCCGGTGGTGGCGGCTCGCACCTTAGCGGTAAGTAGATAGGTACACCGGCGAGAGAGTACATGCAGCCGTGAAGATACCAGGCTTATCTCGAATGTTCTTTTCTGATGGTGAAAAAAAAATGATGTGTCGCCACAAAATCTTCTTTTATGAAACGAATTTCACATCGTGAGAAGGGCAGGACTCCAGAGAAATGGCTCCCAGCCAAAAGGACCCTCCAGAAATAGCAAAGACGGATCATTCTTGATGCTAATCATCCCTCCAGGATGATTTCCAGTCAGCTCCCCAGATGGCGAGTATAACGTCCAAAATTCACAATCACGATCGTAGCGATCTTCAAAAAGGATCCGTTGTGTTGCGGTCGAGAGGACCGCCCCGAGCTCTCGGCTGTTACACCAAGAATCACAAGCTCTCTTTTCAAATCTGCTGATTTGAATTTGTCCAGGATCAACAACTGTTGCATTCTAAAATATTGCAGAGCTCGCAATATTACTAATGCCCAAATGTCAATGGGCAAGCACTAGAGGTGCCACACACCGAAACCATAAATAAAGTGTGTATAAGAGGGTGCACACTCCTTGTTACAAATACTTTTATGTAACACGGTACTTAGAAAAAATTTGTAAGTTTTTTTACGTTGACATATCATTTTTCAATCCTAATTAATCAGACTAAAAATTATCCTGGAATAATAAAATTTTTAGCAGTTTGTTTGTTATGATCACTCTAGCTGAATTAATAAAAAAACCGCACAGATTATGATTGTACACCTAGAGATACAAGATACAATATACTCCGAAAACAGTATTCTCCGTCAGGTGCAAATTAAACTTCACTTTCACCCTTATTTATAATTTAACCACTCGGACTTTGAAATAACTCTAACCACTCGGACCCATAAGCTTGTTTTCACAATAATTTTTGTTGCCAGACATACGTATGACTTATTAAATAAGCAAAGAATTCAATAATTAATATATAATGCAAAACAGAAAATAAATAAACTTTCACGGGATTTTCTATTGCATTCATGACACTGCCATGACAAAAATAATTAGCTGTTGCTAATTTCATTGGAAATATTTCACTGCCATCTATTGATTATCGGTGAAAGCATTATCTCAGCTTGCAACTCATTAACATTTCGAAAGTAGCGTTCACGTGTGAAAGCTATCTACCCAATCACTTTGTGGGCGCCTAGTGCTCCATTAGTAACTAAGGGAACGTACCCATACTACGTGACACGTTTAGGGGGGGGGGGGGGTCTTCAAAATGTCACGCTCCATACAAATGAGCGGCGGGTTGCTTAGGTTTTTGGTCACCGGGGGGGGTTAAGAATTGCAAAAAGTTGGTCACGTAGTATGGGTACGTTCCCTAACTGTTAGTATATAGCCAAAATAAGACCAAAAATGAATTTCCTGCTTTTTTTACATTAACTCTACACAGGAGGCCCTGAGGACAATAATTCCCCTCAGGGCCTACGTCATCTTTGGGGATGCTGTGTGGAGGGCCTTTTTAGGAAAGGAAGGAGAAGAAGTTCTGGGAAAGAAAAGGGTATTAGGGGTGGGTAGGAATTTGGGCGTCAGTGTGTCCAGAAGTGACGGATGTATGAGTCCATCCCTCGCATTGCAGTGCGAGGCGATGTTCCGAGAGAGCACGGCTGGTGAAGTCAAAGGGACTCCCTCAGCCATTCTCCCCCCGATCCGGCCTACCATGCAGCCGCATCCTTCACCAAAACCCGGACAAACCTCACCCCATGAACACGGGCACCCCTGCTAAATCACCAAACGTAGCGAACCACTTGGGGTGTCCTATGGAATTTCACCTCTAATATTATGTAAAATAAAAAAAATTAAATTTACAGGAGAATTTACACTCATACAGGGTGTTAAGGGACGTACTTGACTTACTTTAACCAGTGATTCCTGACATTATTTGGAGTAAAAAATGTAAATGAAATTTTGGTCTCCGGTGAAATTTTTGATGTTTTTTTTTATTTATTTTTTCTACAAAAACATAAAAAAATTATAGGTGATAGACAGTTGGAGGCGGGGTGAGGGGTTGGTTTGTTACTCGGCTGAGTGACCAGTGATGACATACGGAAGAAATTTTTTTTTGTTTAAATTTGGAGAAAAAAAATTTGAAAAAAAAAAAGTCTTCAAAAAGTCACCGGAGACCAAAATTTCATTAACATTATTTACTCCAAATAATGTCAGGAATCACTGGTTAAAGTAAGTCAAGTACGTCCCGTAACACCCTGTATAGAAAAATCAATTCATGGCAAAATGTTTTCAAAACAGCCATCGAAAATAAAAACATTGGGGCAGGGCCACAATGTTTTTGTTTTCAGTGGCCGATGGAAAGTAAAAAACATCAACACCTTTGAGGTGATTTTTCACAAAAACCGCGCTATACAAATTTTCCAAATATTATTATTGTGACCCCGACCCGATGTTTTTATTTTTGTCTGATGTTTTGAAATCAGTTTGTTGCTGGAGATCCGACTTAAGAAAAACATTTATTTTATTGAGCTATGTTATCAACATAGAAGAGATAAACCAATACAAGTGTGCGGTGGGCGTGTCCGGTGTCCGGGTGCTCAGTGCAGTGATCTCAATATTTCCTTACTTCTGGTGAAATTTTAAACAGGAAATTTCGAATTTCATTTGCCTGTATGGGGCCCAGGCAGTACCGGATTATCCCTAAGGCAGAGTAGGCAACTGCCTAGGGGCCCCGCATCGGCTAGGGGCCCCGCGTCCCGAGAAAAAATTACTTGCTTCAATTAGTGAGCAATGAAGTTTCGGAAAAAGTCAGCTTTCAAGATGTTTTAATTTTTTTTATTAGGAACATTTACAGGTTAATAACATTAGGTACACGCATTAAAGAAAACAACAAATTATAATAAATAGGTTATAATCCAATAAATAACTAATGTTCACATCGTGCACAAATAATAAATAAAAATTAAATTCTATTTGTTGCAACATTTCTGAAGTGATTGAAGGTGCCGTGAGTGGTTTATTTCTAATTATATGTTTAAAATATAAATGTTGTACATGTACAAGCTTCAGAATGCACTACCTATCTGCTTGCTAAAATTCTATGGGAAAGATTGTGTGGAAGAGATCACTTTAGTGACAAGACGTCTCAATGTAATGTTTTTTTTTAATAATTTATATTTTTGTTTTATTGTATTGTATTTGTCTTTTTATTGAATGGGGTGATGGCAAGTCAAGAAATGAACAGTATTCTCAAGACTATGCTTTTTGCAGATGATGTAGTACTGATAGCAGATAATCATTGTGACTTACAGAATAGCCTGGAAAGGTGGAGAAAGATTCTGGAGGATAATGGCCTAAAAATTAGCAGACACAAATGCTGTAACTCCTTCGATGCAACTGGATGGAGTAACATTAGCCAACTGTGATTCATTTAAGTATCTGGGCTCACTAATCCACAAAGACGGTGGATGTGCAGCGGATGTCATCCATAGAATAGGTGTGGGATGGATTAAATTTAGATCCGTAACAGGAATATTGTGTGACTCCAAAATGCCTATAAAACTGAAAGGAAAGATATACCAGACTATTGTAAGAGCCACAATAATGTACGGCTCCGAATGCTGGACTATGTACAACTCCTACACTAGGCAACTTGAAACAGCAGAAATGCGAATGCTTGGATGGTCGGCAGGAGTATCACTAAAAGATAAGATCAAAAGTTCACGCATTCGTGGTAGCCTGGGTGTCACAGACATAAATAGTAAGCTGGAGGAACGACAGTTGAGATGGTATGGACACATAAGACGGAGACCATCAGACCACACAGTGAGGCAGGCAATGTCTATGGAGCTTCATCGACAGTCATCCAGAGGAAGACCGAAGAACTCCTGGATGACTCAATGCTCCAAAATTCTTCAGAGAAACGACCTGGATGAAGGCGATACCCAGAACAGAAGATATTACAACCTGAGAACGAGAAGAGCCGACCCCAACAGCCTACCTAGGCAATGAGTTGGGACAGCGCAAGGAAGAAGAAGAAGAAGATTGAATGGGGTGATGGCATATCTTTCGTAGTGTAGTAAAAGAACAGATTAATTATGAATAAAATTACGTATTGGTAGAAAAAATATTATTTTGTAGGTTAGAAAAGGGTAAAGAGCAGTTGCAGCTACGCCCGTCAGTTCACTGACTCTGGGGGGCCTCCAAACACCCTTGATCAAATCCTAAACAAGGCTTTAAGGACACTGCAAATTTTTTTTTTTTTTTTTTTAATTCATTTTCTGAAAGATGCGTTTGTTAATAATGCTCTCACCATTTGAGGAAATTGGTAAAATTGATGGAGATACAGAATTTTACGTGAAACCATTTGAAACAGTTTGTATGTTGAATTATCCTTCAGCAAAACTTTGAAAGCGTTTTCCTCGAAACTACGTTTTTCAACCTGGTTGACAACATATTAGAAAAACTATGTATCCGATTTGCATGCACTTCTTTAACAGTTAGAAAATCCAATCTTCATGGCACCCCTGAGATTTTTTTATACAGGTCTATTTTTTTATGAACAATGAAAATTTTCCATAAAAAATCGAAAATAAAATTCGCTGGTCGGCCATTTTTTACTTTTTTAGATATCAAAATTTGGGATGTATTTATTCCTAAACAAGCAGACGGGAGATAAAACAGTCTTATAAGTTTCTAGGCTTATTTTCTAGACCAATTTTCCCAGAAGCATTTTTTTCAGAAACATTAAATTTCCACAATCAAAAATTTCCCATAAGTTTCCAAATTTAAAATACGTAGGTAGTATTAATAATCTTACCGACCGAAGGTTCGGTTTCGGCAAAAAAATCTAGTTTTGGCATCAGTATCTGCCGAAACTGAAACTTTTTTAGACATGTTAAAAATCGATTGTTTGCTGTTATTTGGCTTATTTTTTACACTACTTATTCAGACAGTTAACACGTGTTTAATTAAAAAAAAAAAAAAAACAATGATTGAAGTGTGTGAAAAAATAATATTTTTTTATATTACTTCTATAAAACAAAAAAAAAAAATAACAAAACATGTTAGGGGACGTATCAATACTATGTGACCAACTTTTTGCAATTTTTAACCCCCCCCCCGGTGACTAAAACCTAAGCCCCCCGCCGCTCATTTGTACCAAGCGTGGTATTTTGAAGACCCCCCCCCCCCTTAAACGTGTCACGTAGTATGGGTACGTTCCCTTAACTACTTCATCCTTCCTTTATAATGTAAGTGTTTATAATTGACAATTTTTTTGACATACTACAATTATGTTTTTTTTTTAATATATTTAATTTAACACGCATTGACTGTCTGAATAGGTGTAAAAAATAAGCCAAATAACAGTTAACAATCGATTTTTAACATGTCTAAAAAGTTTCAGTTTCGGCCGAAACTGAAACAGATACCGAAGATTCGGTTTCGGTGGAAAGTCCTGTTCACCTGTTTCGGTTGGACACTAAATAATCTTAGTAGAAATTAGTTTTCATTCGTCCAATGAATTTCAAATGAACAAAGTTATAAGAAATACGTATTAGGTACGTACCTAGGAATTCACAAATGTTTTTTTATAGAATGAATTGGTTAAATTTTGCACATACCTACTTGTCTAATATTTGCTGTTGAAAATACGAAGGGGCAAAAATCACGGATTAGGCGAAAAGCGAAACCCATGGAAAAGCCGCCTGCAGGCAGAGCCTAAAAACTCGCGGTAGCGGCTGCTAGGTTTTATATGCTAGTTAGGTAGGTACTATTATTATAAATAAACAACCTGAAAAACCAGCTTTTTCACATCACGCTATTTTTTACACCAATGTATTTTGGCATGTCTTGTTCTCGATATTATAGATATACATATACGTATAAATGGTAGAATAATACGAGTTATTACAATTCGAAAAAAAAACAGTTAAGTACCTACCTACTTACATACGATTTTTAAACATCTCAGAAGTATGTATAAAAATCGTATAACTGTTGGTATACTAACTTATGTATCTAATTTCACTGGGAAAAGAATAATGAAAACAATGAAGTAGAATTGGAATAAAGGTATTTAATTAATGCTGGGGTGTGTGGTGTGTAGCCTTTGCGTTAAAACCGGCTAAATTATTTGATTATCGACCGAGATGGGCGAGATGAGGTTTGAATAATAGGAAGACGGAAATCTAGTTTGTTTACAATTACATAATCACATCCACGGACGTTTACATGTCTAGAATTCATCGCGCCATTTAATGTGTATAGAGAGCATGAATGTGAGCACCGAGCTTAGACATGAGCACAATTTCGTACTTTTAGAACTATTCCGATCTCATACGGAGTAGTGCGGAAACAGCCGAACATACATCGCAATACACCGTAGTACCGTACACTCATTTTGGGAAGGGAAGGGGTAATGGAATTCAGTGGAATTTCCGTAGGGTATTTTCGCCAAATTTACTATTAAAACGATATGTTTCGCTATGGATCACTGAAATTGACCATTTAAAAAATATATATTCAACATAAACCAAGACTTACATTATGACGTTCTCAAAAATTGGAGATTTTTGGCAATTTAAATAGAATGACTTCGTAAAAAAATAAAGCTTCGTGTTTATATTTCCCTCGAAATCGATAGATGGCGCGCACTGTCTATTGTTGTGCGGTTGTGCCAAGTAAAATGGCGTGCGGTGATGTGAAAGGCGAGACGTTGTTCTAATTATTTCTGTAAATAACATAACTTGATGTTATCGTTTCTCGCGTGTATGTAAAGCAACGACAAAAGTTATATTTGAAATGGTTATGTTATAGCCCAGTGTTAAGTGCCTATTTATTTCGTGAAAAGAGTTGTTTTTTCGAAGCAATTTCGGGCAGCCCAGTTTATCGAGCCGAGGCCATATTTACGATGTTATCTGGCCTACGAGCTTTGTCCTGGCGCAATTGTTGAGATTTTTAACGGAGTACACAGAGGGGCCGATATTTACACAGGTATTACATCCATTGCTAGTGAGATTTTCATCGTTGTATCGCGTTAATAATGTGTTTACGGCCTGTGGCGGGTCAAGTGCCAAGGTGGACGCGCGCTAAGCTAGCGAGGCGGGGGATTAGCATTTTGTCAAAAAAAATAAATTCGCCCCATCCCGCATGTCATTCCTGGTTATGTATCAAATTCATGACCAATATCGTGAAATTCTGTTAATAAACTACAAACCCCTTGCGCTCTCATAAAACTGTCATTACGCATATCGCTGTCGGTAAGACAGTCAATTACCTGTATCCTCTTTACCTGCTTCGGGCTCGCATCTTTATTTTGGGACGATATGAGAATGTTTCTTTTTTCTTTTCAGATAAGATGATCCCAGTCGTTCGGCCGTCAGAATATAATCGGTGAAACCATAACATTAACCAATACAACAAATTGTGCGCGATCTAATATGACGTGATAGTGATCAAAAGAAAGCATTCTCTACTATGGGTTTACCCATAATTATATAGCGTTTTACTCAAACATAAAAACAAAGAACGCAATTGGACGGGAATGGATCCCGTGGGACCTTGGTCAGCGTACGCTTCCTATAATCGGTTAGCGGGCGTCCAAGCTGGATCCACCGGAGGAGATTTCCACCATCACCTGGCAGGCTCCGGGTCAGGGCTAGCGGGGCACTCTGGAGCTCCCGGAGTACCATCTACCACCTCCCAGCTGCTGTTGCAGGCTGCACACACCACCGCATCTTTAGCTGGCCAGCTAGGCTCCTCAGGGGCTTCTCCCTTCAACCCCGGAGGCTTTCTGTCCCCCCCGCCTGTGGGCTACGATGCCGTGTTCTCTCCATTGTTTCATCATGCCAACCCTAAGCCTGCACACTACAGCTCTACCATCAATGCACAGCACCGGCAGGCTCTGGCTCAGGCACAGGCCGCAGCCGCTTCCAAGCAGTCTTCTGTGGAGTCAGAGCTCTCCACCCTCAGGGAAAACTATACCACTCACCACCAAAGTCTGGCGGCGGCACAAGGTGGCACCTTCTTCGACCAGTCTTCGGCGCCCACCAGTGCGGCGGGATTGGCGTGGCAAGGAAACAACCAGCTGCCGAGTCCCTTTGGTATTCTCCCTCACGAGAGCGTGGTGCCATCGTCCCCGAGTCCGGCCACCACCAAGGCTTCGTCGGCTGCCTACGAGAACTTCAACGCCCACTTTGCTGCGGCGCAGACCCTCAACAATCACCTGAGCTCGCAGCTGGTGGCCAACGCCAACAAGGCGGCGCGTTCTGCCTCGCCGCAGGTCACGCCGCCTGTCAAGCCTGTGGCGTCCACCGCCGGGGCCTTCTTCCAGACACCCACCACCTTCGGCAGTCCCGCAGAAAATATTTCCAGTTATAGCTCTACAAATGCTAAAACCGGTCAGATTTCCTCGCAGCAGGATTACGTAGGAAGTAAGTCATTCTCAAGTACAGGAAGTAGTTCGTCGTCGCATCTCACTCAGCAATCCTGTATAGTGTCCACTACCCCCTCGTCCTCTCCGGGCGGAGGGAAGGAGTACCGCCAGCCTCCGCCCTCGCGCGCCCCCCCAGTGGCTCCCGCCTACGTCCCTCGCCCTGACAAATCACGCCCACCTATCTTTGTTCCTCCCCCTTCCAAGCCAACGCCGCCACCGCAGCAAATCCAAACTAAAGCCCAAACTAAAATCTACCCGGAGCTAGGATCAGTCAATACGGAGCAACGGAGGAGTGCAGATTCTTCTCGGGAAAACTCTCAGTCCCAATCTTCCCCGATTAGTTATTCCATCATGGATGCACCCGGGAGGCTCAATTACAATGGGAGTAACAGTTCCTCTAAATCCTCGAGAAATACTTCTAGTTCGCAATATACGGTAAATCAGCAAAATGCCACTTATAGGCATTATCAACCAGGCAATAATACGGAACCAGAATATAATCCTAGAAGTAAGAATAGCGAATCAAATTATTCTAATAGTACTCAAAATGGACCCGACTGTAGTGTAGTGGTTCCCAGGAGACCGAGCCCTTTGCAGGCACATTCGCAAGCCTCTCCGCTGGGGCACGTTCCCAGTCCGGCCTACCCCATGTACAATAGTCCCATGAACTCGATAGCCTCCCCCCAGCAGCATTCGGAAATAGCCTCTCCTCAGAACCAGATATCCTATAAGTCTAGTAATCAAGTGGCTCCCCGCTCACCACTGGACGTGTCCACATCACTGCCAGACCGGAGAGCGCCCCCGCAGGCGGCTCAAGTGGCTTACCCCTCGGTCATCACCCGAGCTCTGGGGATACCAGGAGACCAGTCTAGTAAAGCTTACAATGAAAGCAGGTTTGAGCGTTCTCAAGTTCCCAGCGTGGTACAATCTCAATCTCAAGGCCAGGTCTGCTGGGATAATGATAGGCAACTAAATCAATCTTCGAGGAAGTATTCAACTCCAACTCCTAGCAATAATAATTATAGTAGTAGCTCTAATAATACTTTAGAAAGTTCTAGTAGAAGTGATAAAATTACGATACAATCTCAGGTCTCCAATCAGAGGTCTTCCTCAAGTAGTAGTAGTGAAAAGCAAGCCTTCTTCGATTCAAACCAAGTGTCTTTGCAAGATTTATCCAGCTGTAGGGGCGACCCCATGAGCATAGTTAAAAATTTACAATCTCTACAACAGCAAAGTTGTCAGGTTCAACAGGAACAGGGTAAGCAATCGGCTAGGGAAAGTCCCGAGCCGGCGCCCGCTGCTGTTCTTAGTTCTACCAAAAATACGGGCCGGAGAAAAAGTAGTGAAAAAGCCTCTTCTCATTCCAACATGAATGAGTTAGCTATGGCGGAATACTTCACTAGTAGAATTCCTCCCCCCGCCCACAGTTCCACTACCAGTCAACAACAACAAAATGGTACATACTTTGATTTCGAGCGATGGAACTTGCCTCCTCCCCCATCTAAAATGTTTCCGGGAAGTGCTCCATTTGCCGCACAAGCCGCGCTTCACGCCAATAACTTTCCCAATCAGCATCAAGGTCTGATGGTACCGCATCATGCGTCCCTATCGTACTTCCCACCCTTCCATTTAGCTCCACATCCTTCGGAGTATCAGTCTTCCGTGGAACTGGCCCCCCTGGCTTCGTACGATTCCAATCCCACAACTCCTTCCTCCTCCTACTCCACCCCAGAGACGCGCGACGGAGAACAGCCTAAGGTAGTGGTGCCCAATATAGAAGAAGAACTTGGTTTCCTTGCAGAACAACGGGCTAACTCGCAGGCGCCGGCCGCTCCTTCCACCCCCCAGGCCCACCCCAACCCCGCTCAGGACGGGGCCCCCAAGCTGCTGTCAGACAAGAAGCTCGCCAGCGGGGCTGGATCGGGCTTCATGGCCTCCTATCTAAAGTTTTTGCAGGGAGAGCGCGACACCTCCCCCCCGCCCGCCACTCGCGGAGGCCGCAAAGCCAACTGGTCACGGTCCAGCGCCTCCAACAATAAACCCTTTAATGCCCAGAATGAGCCTGCCAAGCCCAACACCAACACCAATGCCAACGAACAACAGAACTCCCACGCCAACGGCGCCATGAACACCAACGCGGTGATGAGTGCGGCGGGAGTGCTCAGCCCCGCGGGAGCAACAGGCCACCACTCGCCGGTGGCTATGACGCCCTCGGCCGTGGTGTCGCCCGCGCTCAGCAAGGCGGAGGAGGAGCGCTACTACCCCGCTAACAAAGAGCGCAAGCGCAAGTTCGAGGGGGATGATGGCTTCGACGTGAATGAGGAGGAGGCGCGCAGGCTGAACAAGCCGGTACTGAATGTGCCGTCCACGCCGCTCAATGAGAAGGGCAAGAAGGGGCGCGGCGGGGCTGGCAGCAACAAGGGGGCGGCAGCGGTGGCGGCCAAGAAAAGGCCGGCGGGGGCCGCAGTGCAGGCCCCGCTGCCCGCCATGCAGGCTCAGCCCCAACAATACTATTACCAACAGCCGGATGAAGGTGCGTTCAACTTCCTAGACTTACATTTTAGAAACCGGCAGCGATGGTGAAGTGCTAGCCCTGAGCTAGTATGACAGGACGAGGTAAATGCCTTAAGTTCTCCCGTTGCCCGTTGTGGCCTTGTTCTAGCCGGCAGGTTATAGCATATGGCTATGTAGCAGGTTAGCGGCCGTTGTCTGTATCTCTGTATGTCTGCATCCGTGTGGTAGGAACAAGGTTTCAGCGGAGCCACTGTGGACAATGACACGTCTGGGTGCCATTTATTATTTTTATTATTATTTGATCTGACTTGTCATACCAGCTCACAGGGGTGCTACCAATAACTAATTCCAGTATTTTAAGCCAATACTATATTCTGTCTAGTGTACTGCATTGTGTACAGTACCGGTGGACAATTACTTGTAAAACCTCGTGTATTATGAATATACAGACAGTATTCATGTTTTAGTTAATGCTTAGGTTTAATTCCGAACGAATGATATTATTGGTTATTCTCTATTTTATTGTGTAGTTTTCAAAAATATATTTTTATTTTAAAAGAACTTATTGCATAATAATAATAATAAGATATATTTTACACAATTGTCTAACAGACAAAACATAGGTTTAGAAGAGATTTTATCTTGAAGGAACATTTTCATTTGATGAATCATATTTAAGTATTGTTATTTTGTTCTGGCACGATTCTCAATGTTTATGTAAATACTTTTGTAATATAGATATCAGGAAATAAACTCAAAGTATATTACAACTGTGTCATTCTGCTTTACTTTACTGAAATTATTATCCTGGTAGCACCCCTCACTTCGCCTAGAATAGGAATACCGTGTACATTGCCACAATTATTGTAATCATATGCGCACTTCATATTTACCTCTTTATATTTACCAAGTAGCCAAGTAGCTATGCTATTCTTAAGTTAATTCTATGATTCTATGATTGTGCGTAGTTGTGCAGTGTACACATCCAGGGTCCCCACCCTGGAAATTCCTCTCCTTGATATTCCTTCTCCCTTCCCTTTTCTAGTAATTTTCTATATTTTGCAAAACATTCTTGATGATTTCACTTTGAAAAAAGAAACACACAACAGTGGCAACAACCACCCTTGCCAAAACAATATTTTTCCAAAAACACTTCCAATGATAAGCAGTAGATTGATTGAATTGTTTGGAGTAGAGAGTAGGATATAGGCTATGAGTAGATAGTGTTATGTGGTTGCCTTGTGAAGCTTCCGACCCCTTGCTGATCCCCGAGCGCCGGGAAAGCTCCCAGCGCAGAGCCAAGGAGAGGTCCAACACCCTGCTGCAGCACCACCACCAGTACCAGCACCTGCAGGCTACAGGAATGTATCCCGGCCACGAGGAGGCGGAGGACTTCGTTGACTCTGATGATGACCCGGCCTGGACCCCGCAGCCCAAGGTAGCCCAATCTGATTCTAATTCACTTGTTCTTTTACATCTTTTACAAACCAAACACGGGACTGCCACAGCGACACAATCCACTTGACAAAAATTATCAATGATCGTGTCTGTGCTCACATAACAAATGCACGGAAAATTATTTGTAAGCAGGAAGATTTTAATATCCTTAGTAGATTTTTCACTTATTCATTATGTGAAGTCGATTAGTAGAGTCTATATATATATATATATATTTGTTGTATAATGCAATTAAAAATGATTCCACTTTACAAATAAGGAAGGAATTTGACTTAAATCACTTCCAAACCTGGGATCAAACTAACAGTCGCTTTCACCAATCAAATTGAGCGATCGCAATCTTGGTGTTACCAACTCAACTGAGTGCAGACCTGTCAAATTATTGATTTATGGATTCTAGCATGATGAAAAAACATTTTACGATGGTTATTTAAATTCTATTAATTGAAAGTTTAATAAGGATAGCATTTTTGATGTCCTTTGTTAACGGTCAGTCAAGAAATCGTGCTGAATTGAAATTGAGTAATCCTTCACCACGTCTCCTGCTACATTTTATGCGTATTGATACTGAACTTGTGCATTCTCTCAGTTTTTATTGGTGAAAGCGGACGTAAGTACTTAGTGGCAGCACCGTGAGAATCAATGCTAATAAATAGTCAATATTTAATTCTTGAACAGAAATGCAATATCTTTTTGCCTAATTTCCTATTGATTAAATCATTCAAATGCTACGGTAAAGATGTCATCAGAATT
Source organism: Limnephilus rhombicus (assembly GCA_929108145.2). NCBI lineage: Eukaryota > Metazoa > Arthropoda > Insecta > Trichoptera > Limnephilidae > Limnephilus > Limnephilus rhombicus. The sequence goes on from OV815276.1 coordinate 36,665,648, forward strand.
AAAGAGAAGTATAATAACTAATAGAAACAAGACGAGTTAGAAAGTGGTGGTGGCTAGAACAGCCTGAGTAAATGCTTTATTTCTGAACAAAACCGTCAGATTTAGCTAGATAAGCTATTTTTTCAAGGGTCGGATGTGTCGAACAGTAGAACCCCAATAATTCGAAATTTTTGCAAAAAATAAGGTCCCAGATTTTTTTTATATAAAAAATGTTTTTTTATTTGGTATTTTTTGTTTTTTAAAAGAAAGACAAACATTCCCGGGTTACTAATAACCCAACAATGTTTGAATATCTCCTACTACCACCACACTAAGCGGAAAATGTTGCTTGTGTCGTGATGGAGTTGAATGATTTTCTAAATTAATTTTGCGAAATTCGATTTTCAGGGATTTTTTTTTCTTAAAATTTCGTAATACGTGGGCAATCATTAATTCTGAGTTTGGTTTTTGATGCCCCATGGATTTCGAATTACCGGGGTTCCACTGTAATAGCAATGGGTCATGACTCTTTTTATGAAGAGTGGGAGTCACGGTATCAGCTCAATATTTTCGTACTAAAAGATTCCACTCAATTGAATGACGGCTCAGTTGATCGAGAGCCGTGAGGTCAGAGCGTATGATGCTTGCCTGATGCGGCTCCCAGCTCCCAAGTGTAAGCATACGATCGTACGACTCCTGGTACCGGTATGTGACGCCCCGTACCACGAGAAAAATAACGTGCTAGGTATCAGGTGTTGGTACATACGAGGGGAGGTCCAAAAGTTCATGGAAGGGAGGGGATGGAGTGGGGATAGGGGCGCTCGTTTAATGTCATACTAATTGGTGACTCATCATTAGTATATAAATTAAGTTTCAGCCCTATGGCGTCATTCGTTTACGAATATTTGCCTGCTAAACAAGTTAATCCGGAAGAAAACTGAAACAATGGAGAATATTGAACACCGTGCTGTGATAAAATTTCTTACCAAGCAAGGAAAGAACGCTCAGACCATTTTGAATGAAATGCAAACCGTTTATGTGGAACAGTGCAAATTAATGATTTACAAGTGACATGGTCTTTTTAAACATGGTCAGGAGTCGATTGAAGACGACCCCCCCCTCAGGAAGGCCAGTTGAGGCCACCACATCAGACATCGTTGAAAAAGTGGTAAAAATTGTAATGGAGGACACCCGTTTGAAGAAAAAACAGTTATCTGCATTATTAGTTGGAGCATCAGATACCACCATTTTGCGAATCCTACATGACTACCTGGGTATGACAAAAGTCAGTTCAAGATGGGTACTGAGAATGCTCACGCCGCTTCAGAAACAACAGTACGTCGATGCGTCAAAACAATTTTTGGAGTTGTGTGGAGACGAACCTGAACAGATTTTGGAGCGGATTGTTACCGGAGATGAAACATGGGTTCATCACTTTGAACCTGAGCCCAAACAAGAGTCCATGCAATGGCATAAAATGGTACACCACCGCCAAAGAAATTCAAAGTGTCGTCGGCTGGAAAGTTGATGGCTACTGTTTTTTGGTATTGTGAGGGGATAATTCTCATTGATTACAAAGAAAAAGGAAGGACCATAACCGGAGAATACTACGCAACGATACTAGAGAAATTAAAGGAGGCCATCAAAGAAAAACGTCGAGGAAAATTGACCAAGGGTGTGTTGCTCTTGCAAGACAACGCGCCGGTTCACAAGAGCAGAGTTGCAATGGCTGCTCTGCACAAGCATGGCTTCGAAACACTAGTCCACCCACCCTACAGTCCAGATCTGGCCCCAAGTGATTTTTATTAATTTGTTCCCCAATTTTTAAGGGGAAGGAAATTTTCCGACGACAATGAGGTAGAGGCAATTTTGGCTCATTTTGAGGCAAAAGATAAAAAATATTTTTATGATGGTTTAGAAAAATTAATTTATAGATCTAATAAATGTATTCAGCTTAAGGGTGATTATATTGAAAAGTAAAAATAGATTTATTGTTTCATTTTATTTAAAACCCTTTCATTCCACGAACTTTTGGACTTCCCCTCATATTATGTCCAAGTCGATGTTGGACTGTCGAACGCCGTTCATTGAGTATATAATAATAATTAATATTGGGTTAACCTGTTGAAAAGTCCGCAAATTTCATAGAAAATTCTTTTTAAATAATTCAGTAGGGCCTGGCTATTTTTATGAATACTACTGAATGCTTATTCCGTTTTTTGTGATTTGTAATAACTAATAACACAATTTTGTGACAATTTGTAATAAATATTAACTGTTTTAGTGCTATGCTTATTTCGAAAGTGTGTACAAAAATTGCTAAAGATATATTATGTATTGTGTTTTTAGATAAAAAGTATGGTATTCGATAAAAATGCAATAACTTGTATAATTTCAATTAATTTTATTGATTCTTTTTACAATTATACAAGTAAACAGTGATATTTTATGATTCCATTTTAAAAAAAACTTCACATTTACAATTACAAATAAAATATAAGATTGCCACTTCACAATTGTGTTTTCCCGCGTAAAGTCCTTTTTTCTTATTGGAAAAGGTGAATTCCTTTTCCAATAAGAAAAATGGTGGCTCGTCTTGTTATTCCCATTTCCAGTAAGACAGCAATGAATGCTTTTATTTCATGTTAGTTTTTAGTCGGTATCCACTTTTTTGCCCATTTCCAAATTTCCTGTGTTGTGAAAAGAATTGTGCAGCATGATAATTGATTTCTTTGACAATATTTTCAAGAAGTAACGAGGTCAAAAATAAATTGATTTAGGCTGTTGGTTTTGTATCAGAAGAAGGAGCACGTATAGGTCCGGAAGTTTCAAAAAAATAGTCAATGTTTTTGTAAAAACTTTTGTTGGAGGAATAATACCAAAAATCTCTTTTGTACAGTGAAGAAGCAGAAGATGAATCCAAATTTTCGCTTTCTATTTCGATTTGCAAACTTGTATTGTGATGAAAAATAATGTCACTGTCTCCATTTATCGGAACAAACATCTCGTCGTCAGTAGT